>CM055124.1:165867871-167109121 GCA_029206835.1 Rana muscosa | reverse complement strand
TAAATAAAAATGCCATAAATCTATCCCCTAGTTTGTAGACACTATAACTTTTGCGCAAATGTAGAAGAATGCATATCGGCCTAAACTGAGGAAATTTTTTAATTAAATTTTTTTAATTGCGATATTTATTATAGCAAAAAGTAAAAAATATTGTGTTTTTTTTCGAAATTGTCGCTCTTCTTTTGTTTATAGCACAAAAAAAACAAAACAAAAAACGCAGAGGTGATCAAATACGACCAAAAAAAAGCTCTATTTGTGAAGAAAATTTGTATTTGGGTAAAACGTCGCATGACCGCGCAATTGTCATTCAAAGTGCGACAGCGCTGAAAACTAAAAATTGGTCTGGGCAGGAAGGGGGTGAAAATGCCCTGTATTGAAGTGGTTAATCACCACTGTTTTTTTTTTTTTTTCTAAATAAACAAATAAATATTGAACATTTTTTTAAAAAAAAGCTTTTCATAGTTTGTTCAAAATTTTTGCAAACAGGTAATTTTTCTTCTTCACTGATGTGCGCTGATGAGGCTGCACTGATGGGCGCTGATAAGGAGACACTGGTGAGCACTGATGAGGAGGCACTGGTGAGCATTGATGAGGAGCAGGTACTAATAGACAGCACTGATGGGCACTGATAGGTGGCACTGATAGGTGGCATTGACGGGCACTGATAGGTGGCACTGATGGGCACTGGTAAGCGGACCTGATAGGTGACACTGATGAGAAGGTAATTTATTTGGAAACTGGGCAAATGAGAAGTCTATGAAAGGTACCACATCCCTTTGGAAAAGGAATTTATTTTGGAAGAAAGTAATGGGACTTTAAAGGTACCAAAAATAATATTTTGATGCATATTGCCTCTCCTGAACCACCAAGTATTCTTCACACAGAATTAAAATTGATCAATCATTTTTCAACCGATCCGAATTTAAATTATTCCAAAAATTTGGAATGCCTTAGAAAACTAATTTACAAAGCAAAATTAAACAAACGAAACTCGTTACTATTTAATTCGGAGATTCGGATACATCCAAATCTCCAAATAAACAAAAATTTGTCCGAATTTATATTCGGACCAAAATAAATTGTCTAGTGGAGGATGTGTCAGGATGGAAAGTGCAGAAGGGGCCAGTAAATACTGAATGTCATTTACCGGGCCCTTCCTTGTCTGAAATGACAGAGTCAGTGTTCAGTACCAATCACTGACTCTGTTTATTCATAACTATAGTATAGTAAACTGTGCTTACTATGCTTCCGTTTGTGAATGAACAGGAAGCTCTGTACAGAGCTATTCCTGTACATTCATTCTGAGCAGCAGTTTCTTGTACCTGGGCCCTGAAAGTTCTAGTTATGCCTCTGTTATATTCCCTGTGCACTCGTATAGAGGCGACCATTACAGTACATTGGTTTTGCTACAACTGGTTGATTTGTGCGATACACAAGATACTATGGGGTTGATTTACTAAAACTGGAGAGTGCAAAATCTGGTGCAGCTGTGCATGGTAGCCAATCAGCTTCTAACTTCAGCTCTTTCAATGAAAGTATAAAAAAATTAGATAGAGTGCATAGGGTTTAGAATGCTTATCAGCCATTTTTGCCGTCTGTGTCATCGTTAGGGAGATTCATCCTCTCTATTTCTCTTGTTTACCATTTTCATTGAAAGTGAAAGAAAATCACAAATTTCGGATTGTCCCTAAAAAAGTAATAGAGGGGAAATCTTTTGATGGGGACACTAGTTCTGGTGACCTCGGGGTCCCCAAGTAAATCCATTAATTTGAAAGAAATTACTTCTCACTTCCTGTTTGGCTATGGAACAGGAAGTGAAGGGACTTCTCCAATATGGGACACAGATGGCAAAAAAAACAGGGGTTATTACCCTTCCTTGTTCTATCCAAAATGAAAAAAGTTTTGCCTATAGTTCTATTTTAATCTTTGACAAACTTGCAAACTGATTACAGGCAGTCCCAGAGTTACAAACATCCAACTTACATACTACTCATACTTAGAAACTGAGGGAGACAACAGGAAGTGAGAGAAAATCTACAACCCAAAATTTTCAAAGTCCAATTGTCATAGGGACAGAAATTGAGCTGAAATCTGATCAGGGACACAGACAGCAAAACAAATTTTACAGGGGTGTTAACCCTGCTATCCAAAAATAAATGAAAAATTACACTTAAAAAATTGTACCTAACTTGTTTGTAACCTGGGTACTGCCTGTAGTTACTATGCACAGCTGCACCCGTTTTAGTAAATCAACCAGTGGTGGCTGGTGGGTTCTTCTTTTGGGTGAGGCGGCAAACAAACAACCCCCCCCGGGGGCATGGCACAGCACTGAAACAGAACCCCCAACCATGGGTGGTCCGTCACTTACCGGCTCGTGTGGCAGGGCTGTGGTGTTCTCTCCTGCTCTCCTGGAGTGTGGGCAGCGGCTCCGGTGTCCGCTCCTCCAGCTTCCTCCGCAGTGTCTCCTCTTTTGCCAAAGCACTAGGCATCCAATAGGATCGCCTGACGCTTTGGCCAATTGGAAAACAAGTCTCACAGACTTGCCTACTAATTGGCGGGGAGAAACTTTAGTGTGATAATAATGAAAATTTATTCGCTATGGTCACACAACTGGGTGGCCTCGGAGTGCAATGCTCTACGCTCCGAAGCCACCCGTTTTTTTTTTTAAGTCTTTTAAAGCCTCTGGCTCTAATCAGGTACTTAAAAAAATAAAAAACACCCGCATTGGAATCCATGGTCCGGCGCAACTGATATGTAGATTAGGGGGCTGGACGCATGGATAGGGGAGGCGGCGCCCGTTCGCCCTCTATAGATGGCCGCCACTGAAATTAACCCCCATGTTCGGTATATAATCAGTCCAAAATGTGAAAAAGTCTTGCACGTGGTATTGTCCTACTCAGAAGGAGTAGCAGAATGTGTTTCGGGGTGTAATTTTAAAGCGGAGGTTCGCACAATTTTTTAAGTTCACCTTATCCCCATCAGCGCTATAAACAGATGCTCAGATGGAAAGAATTTTTTTTTTTTTGATGGTGTATTTACCTTATAAATCTTCTGCATTACTGCACTTCCTGATCGTCACTCCCGCGGGAGTAGACGTTTCCCCCGCGGTGCACAGTCTCCTGGGAGCTTAGTGTCACACCGCCGTGAAATCCAGAGATCGTGAAACCGGAAGTGACGCGTGACACATTGTTTGCGTTGGTTTAGTTGCCATCACAACAGGGCGGAAACTTCCAACGATGCCGCCCGTTGTGATGGCAACACTGGGCATGCACAGGAACTAGCAGTGAATGTTTGGAGCTCAGCATTCACCGCATCCATGAAATCAATGCTTGTGGGCTTCACATGCCCACAAGGAAGATTGGACCGGCCAGCATAATTTTTTAAAAGTTCATTTCAGATATGAAAACGGACATCGGGGGATTAAGCAGCCCAAACAAGTGAGTGTTATATTGCTATAAGGCGACTGTTAGAATGCCTAAAAAAATAAATAAATGAATGGTCGGCGGACCTCCGCTTTAAGTATGTCTATGATGTGCGTGAAAAAATCGTAATAAATGTACAACTTTGTGTAAAAAAAAAAATCTATATTTTTTCCTGCATTTACCAAAAACTTGTGGCAAAAAAATGGAGTATTCAAAAGATTTATCATGCCTGGTAAAAATACCTTGGGATGTTTGCTTTCCAAAATGTGATAACTTTGTGAATGTTTCCATTGTCCTGGTGCTGCAGGGCCTCCAAAAATGTGATAGGTAGTCACGAAATTAGATGCGTAATTTTTTCACCTAGAACGGCTGAAGGTTCTCCTTGGAAAGTTTCACACATGTGGCATTGCCATACACATACACAGGAGGAGTGACAAAATGTGTTTTGGTGTGTAATTCTAGGTATGCCTATGCTGTGTGTTAGAAATATTTTATTAATTGACAACTTAGTTTTGTGTAAAAATATACATTTTAACTTCCTGAATTTGCCAAAAACGTTTGGCAAAAAATTACATTTTCAAAAGACTCATTAAACCTTGGAGTGTTTTCTTTCCAAAATGGGATCATTTGTATGTTTTTCTACTGTCCTGGTGCTCCAGGGTCTCCAAAAATGTGTTAATTAGTCAGGAAATTATATGTGTAATTTATGCTTCTTGAAAGGCCAAAGGTGCTCCTTGGATTTTGGGACTCTATACATCTAGGCTGGGAAAACGGCTCACACATGTGGTATCCCCATACTCAGGAGACATAGGAGAATGTGTTTTGTGCCGGCCACTGCTCTGTGAAAGGGGGCCAGGTTTTTTTTTTTGCCCATAGGGCAACTCATTTACTTGAATGGGCTGCCCTACATGTGACAAACACTCCATTGACGCTCTAGAACCATTTCAGGCATGTAGCTTTGCAAGTTTGCCACATGAAAAAACACAGTTCTGCTAACCACATTTGGGGTGCTATTAAAAATGAATGGCACCATACAGGACCCCTTTCTTATGCCATGCTCCTACTAAACCATGCTCTCAATATGGAAAGGATACCTTGTCAGGGGGGACCCGCCTAGCAAAGAACCTTGTCCCCATGTTGATGAGGACAAGGGCCTCTTCCCCCCAACCCTGGGCTCTTAGTTGTGGGAGTCTTCAGGTGGGAAGCTTATCTGAAAGCCCATGACAATCTTAAAAATAAAGTGGACCATGTTACCAGCCACCTATGTGAATAACCCTTCCTTAAAAAAAAAAAAAAAATCGAAATAGTATAGTATATAGTATATATAAAATAAACCAGCACACTTTTTGACAAGTCCTTTATTAAAGGATAACAATAAACCCAAAATGTAAATCCATCATCAATCACATCATTCAGCGATGCAGATCCGTCAATCATGATGGATAATGCCTGCCGACCTGCTGAAAGAAAAAAAACCTGCTGACCCACCATCACTATTAATCCTGCCATTCACTTGCTATGAGTTACAACTCCAAGTGCCTAGCACTAAATGTAAATAAAGGGGTTGGGTCTCCTGGTTGATTTAATTGACTAAACACACACCATAGAATTAACCTGTTCCTGCTGGCTGTGTGCATGTATGCTGTAGCCAGACGGATGGGCTCTAACTTATGCATTCATTAGGAATGGCCAGGCCATTACAACATGTCTTACCATGTAAATTCAAAGCCAATCATGCCGTCCAGTGACACAGAGCCATCATTGATTACAATGGATGACATACCGATGACCTGCCGACAGAAAGACAATGGCCTGTACAAGGGATCCTCTCCCACTGGCCACACACTGCAAATGACAGCTGCCCAGGTGCTGACTGACTTCATTGACCACATATGGACATGACCATATGTTGCCAGTGATATCCCCCAGGAATGCCCACATGCTTTGTTTACAAACAGAAGCTGGAAGGGAAGGAAATTTCATTTAGTGTTAATAGTTTTTTCTATTTTTACTGTAATTCAACTGTTTAAAAGGGAACAAAACTAGAGCAGTCCCTTAATTGGGGTTTATATATATTTTAATTTGCAAAACTAATTCAGCAAACAGCAAATTAGTAGCTGCTTTGCCTCTGCAATTTCACTATTGCACAATCTGACTATTCACCAAGTTTTATAGTTCTATATTCAGCATTTTTTACAAGCCCAGTCAAAATTTAGAAAATGTTTTTAAAAAATTGGCCCATTAAAAAGCCAAGTCTTGTTCACCTTGTTCACACCTAATACCTCTACATTACTATATATATATAAAAAGATTGCCATATTAACCTTGCCCTTGAAGATGCAATTTCCCTAGATTTTGGAACTTTTAAAGAGAGAATCAATGTGCTAGGCAGTATATGGTAATTGAAATACATTAGCCAGCCATTACTGTGAAACTTTGGCAACTTCGTGTCCAAAATAAAAAAAGTAGCTTTGTCTCTTGACAAAGAATTGAACCATATTATTAAAGTGGAAGTTCAGGCAAAACCTATCTAACGTTAAACCTGCTCTCTGCCACATTCTAAACCTAATCTATCTAACCCTATAAAGTAAAAATCGCTATATTTACCTATTCTGCAGGAGTGTGTGTGAATGTGTAGCGCTACGTATTAGTGTAATGTGAAAAAACACCAAATAATGTATACTCAACAGGGTATAACCATAAAATAATAATGTACATGAAAACAATCAGTACATGTAAAAATTCAACGTGATAAATTGTCCATCGTGGTTAAATAACATAGTGAAGATGTCATGAGATTAAATTAACCATCCCAACAAGAATTTTCAGATGAAAGATGAAATTATGAATGTATGACAACAGGTCAATCGAGCTTAGGGTTTCCAACCGGCTGTTCAACGGGACTGTCAGCGAGGATCCAAGAAGAAGTGGAATGCACCTCCCTGGTGTCCAGAAGACGTCAACCCGAGGTAAGGTCGATGAGCCCGATATTCCTCAGCCGAAGGTGACTCCAATGAAGGTATCTCAACCATGGAGTAGGTAGAGAAATCATGGAGATCCACCAAACATCTTAAAACAGCTTGGGTAGGGTAATGGGGACCAGCTGGAGAGACTCAAAAAACGTTTCCTCCACAGAGGATGCAAAGAAAAGAAAAAATAGGGGCTCCGATGGTGCAGGTCAACAAAAGAAGGTTTTAATGATAAAAACCAACATACAAGTTAAAAAAGTGATTACAGTTCAAAAATTTATAAAACCAATATGGGGAGCGGTGTACCTGGCCAGACGCATTTCGTTCCAAGAAGGACTTCTACTGGGGCATTATCGGGCTCATCGACCTTACCTCGGGTTGACGTCTTCTGGACACCAGGAAGGGGCATTTCACTTCTTCTTGGATCCTCGCTGACAGTCCCGTTGAACAGCCGGTTGGATACCCTAAGCTCGATTGACCTGTTGTCGTACGACAGTTAGGTCCAACGGTTCTGGTAAGTACATTCATAATTACATATTTCATCTGAAGATTCTCATTGGGATGGTTCATTTATTCTCATGACATCTTCACTATGTTATTTACCCACGATTGACAATTTATCACGTTGAATTTTTACATGGACTGATTGTTTTCATGTACATTATTATTTTATGGTTATACCCTGTTGAGTATACATTATTTGGTGTTTTTTCACATTACACTAATACGTAGCGCTACACATTCACCCACACTCCTTTTGAATTTTGTCACATTCTTGTGCAGCTGCTTCACCTCCCTCACCCCTTATCTTAGGGTTTTTGTTTTTGTTTTGGGGTAGCGCAATATTTTTACATTCACATTTACCTATTCTGCAGCTGATCTGGTCCCAGCATCAGCTGTCAGCAGTGGCTTTAGTGTGCAGGCGGGTGCAGGAGAGGCAGCCGACAACAGAAGCCCCATAGTAAGTCTATGGGTGACGTCACTTTCCAGCCATTTCACAGCCGTTATTGGTCCACAAAGCTTCCGCCACTGGAGACTGGACCGGATCATCTGCAGAATAGGTTAGTACAACAATTTTTGCTTTACATGGTTAGATAGATTAGGCTTAGAATGTGGCAGAGAGCAGGTTTACACCCTGTTCCAAATTATTATGCCAATGATATTTTTCTCATTTACCAAAATAATTGATGTAAACAACAGTCAGCATAATTCTCATGTTATCAACTATTAAGAGTACAATTCAAATTTTATTGAACAAACCTCCTAATGATAACAGTTTTTTAAAAATAAAAAACTTACAATGCACTGTTCCAAATTATTACGCACAGTAAGTTTCAAAACACTCTATAGGTTGTAAAGAACTGAAAATTGTAATTTGTTGTCTTTTCAGCATATTTACTGAAATCAAAAGCTATTTCAATCAAACTTTGAACATTTTTTACTTGTTAAACATTTTAACAGGTCACGTTACATTTTAACATAGGACCCCTTATTTGATAGCAGCTTCACAAGTCTTGCATCCATTGAACTTGTGAGTTTTTGGACAGCTTCTGCATGAATTTGTTTGCAAGATGTCAGAATAGCCTCCCAGAGCTGCTGTTTGGATGTAAACTGCCTCCCACCCTCATAGATATTTTGTTTGAGGATTCTCCAAAGGTTCTCAATAGAATTGAGGTCAGGGGAGGATGGAGGCCACACCATGACTTTCTCTCCTTTTATCCCCATAGCAGCTATTGATGCAGAGGTATTCTTTGCAGCATGAGATGGTGCATTGTCATACATGAAGATGATTTTATTACGGAAAGCATAGTTCTCCCTTCTGTACCAGGGAAGGAAGTGGTCAGTCAGGAACTCCACATACGTTGCAGAGGTCATCTTTACACCTTCGGGGACCCTAAAGGGGCCGACCAGCTCTCTTCCCATGATTCCGGCCCAAAACATGACTCCACCACCGCCTTGCTGACATCGCAGCCTTGTTGGAACAGGGTGGCCGTCCACCAACCATCCACTACTCCATCCATCTGGACCATCCAGGGTTGCACCGCACTCATCAGTGAACAGGACTGTTTGAAAATGAGTCCTCATGTATTTTTCTGCCCAATGCAGCCATTTCTGCTTGTGAGCATTGGTTAGTAGTGGCCGAATGGAAGGTTTATGCACAGTTGCAAGACTCTGGAGGACTCTACACCTTGATGTCCGTGGGACTCCAGAGGCTCCAGCAGCTTCAATTATCTGTTTGCTGCTATGTAATGGTGTTTTAGCAGCTGCTCTCTTGATCCGATGCATGGATATGGCAGAAATCTTCCTCAATGTGCCTTTATCTGCACAAAACCTGTCTGTGCTCTAAATCAGCCACAAATCTCTTAATAGTGTGATGATCACGCTTACGTTTTCGTGAAATATCTAATGTTTTCATACCTCGTCCAAGGCATTGAACTATTTCACTCTTTTCGGCAGAAGAGAGATCCTTTTTCTTCCCCATATTGCTTGAAAATGGTGCTCTGCTTAATAATGTGGAACACCCTCCTTTAGTAGTTTTTCCTTTAATTGGGCTCACCTGGCAATCTTATTATCACAGGTGTCCGAGATTGTTTTCAGTGATCAAAAGAGCCCTGAGACACAATGCCATCCATGAGTTAAACTGAAAAACAAAATATTTAATCTTTGTGACACTGAAATAGAATTTGCATAATAATTTGGAACAGGGTGTAGAGTTAGTTAGTTTTTGCCTAGACTTACACTTTAAATGAACGTACATATTTAGGCCTCATGGATGTTTTGCTATCTCTTCTATATGACTACAGTATTTGGCAGAAAAAAGTTAGACATTTGTAACCTTGTGAAGCGCATTTAGGCGTGTCAAGAGCTTGGTCTTTAATCCATTCGTTGGCCAGAATAATAGTTTATTCTGGCCATTTAAATTAATTAACGCTCAAGTGCTAACCGTGCCCAGTGTTAACACCCATTTAGATGCATTTATGTGCGTTTAGACGCATCAAGCATTTTTTTCTGCAAAAATGCAGCTGTTCCTGTTTTTTTTTCTTCTGCTTCTAAACTCCTCTAAATATCTATGTGTGCATGGACAGATAGGCTAACATGCAGGGGTATTTAGAGGCAGAAAAAAAAGAAAATGCCAGGCACCCCTAATAGCCACATTAAAAATGTCCAGTGTGCATGGGGCCTTAGACTCATAGCTAATGCTAACTAGTCATGGTTTCTTCTATTTTAAAACAGGGAGAAGAATAATGAAAGGAGCAAAAAATTATCTTGTACCTTGTTCTAACGTTTATGTCTGGTGTGTCACCCTTTTCGTTTGACAAACTGTCCTGATTAAATGTACTGACAAAGTGTCCTAACTTGTAATGTACTGCTATCACATACAGTATATCAGAGAAAATGCCAGTCCAGCATTTCATTTACCATTTACAACCCATTGGCTACCATTCGATTTATGCCAGTCCTATCCTACAAGATTGTAAGCTCAAGCTCTTATGAGCAGGGTTCTTTTAACCCTCTTGTATGGTATCGTATTGTAACTGTACTGTCTCCCTTGTAAAGCGCTGCACAAACTGTTGGCGTGATATAAATCCTGAATAATAATAAAACAGCCAATAAGATGTTAGGCATTCAAGTAGTATACAGTATGTATCAAGTATTGTGGGGCACATACAGTACTTTAGGCACCATTGTTTCAGTGCTACAATGTCCAAATGTCTACTGCATGGTTTTAGGCCCGGTTCACACTGGTGCAATGCGAGAACCCTGCAAATCCACTGTGGGTTCCCGCATCTCACCCGACTCGCACAGCAGTTCACACTGCCATATGCAAACTGCTGGGGAGTGTCATACAATGTTAATGACACGAACTGACAGTTCGGACATGAATCGGATCGCATAGGTGTGAACACCCATGCGATCCGATTCTGGTCTGAACAAAAAAAAGGGTCCTGTGCGTGTTTGGACCGAATGCGGTGCGATATCAGCCATGCTACCTGTATGGCTGAAATCGCATCGCAATAGACATCGCATGTGATATGAACAGCAGTGCGCTGCGAATCACATGAGATGTCTGGCATCGCAAAAGTGTGAACCGGGCCTTAGGCACCTACAATAATGTAACCTTGCATTGCATATTAATTTAAAAAAAAAAGTTTAAAAGTGAAAATATACAAATTTTATTCATACAGTAACTTATCTCTTTATTCCTTATGATAAGAAATAAAGACATACACATTTTGAATATTATTCTTTAGTCTTTTTAATATGAAAATATTGCATAGTGATATTTTTAATTCTTTTTGAGCCAGAAAGTGGATCTTTAGAATACTTAGCTTTGCAAACTTTTTGTTTGTTTCCTTGAAGAAATAGCTTGTTATTTGAGGAACTTAGTAGCTCAAGCTAAAATGTTCATTCACAAGTGGGTGACTCTTGTGAATTTATCCATATTGGATGTCTCAGTCAACAGTTTTAATCAGACAAACAGAGCTTAAAGTAGAGGTGTAACTAGAACTTTCAGGTCCTGATTCAAGAAACCACAAAGGGTCCCCGGACCTTCAGCTGGGGCCCATTCCCTCCAAGCCTGGGGCCCTTCCCTCAATGCCTGGGGCCCTTCCCTACAAGCCCAGTAGCAGAACGCCAGGGCCTGATCCCAAGTTCAACCTTTGCGGCCCTGGTCGTTCTGCCACTGGTATCAGTATTTATTTTTATTTTTGATATTTTGTATAGTATTGTTATTATATATATGTGTGTGTGTGTATGTATATATATATATATATATATATATATATATATATATATATATATATATATATATTGCACATTGTGATTGCACATATATATTATTGTTTTCCATTTATTTATTTTTTTACAATTTTATTTTGTATTCTTTTTTACCATTTTATTTTTATTTTATTTTTTTTACAATTTTATTTTGTATTCTTTTTTTACCATTTAATTTTTATTTTATTTTTTTTACAATTTTATTTTGTATTCTTTTTTTACCATTTAATTTATTTATAATTTTTTTTACAATTTTATTTTGTATTCTTTTTCACCATTTTATTTTGAATTATTTTTCATTATTTTTTTAGTCGCCCCATTGGGGGCTTTGGTGAAAAGTGCAGCGGCCTAAAAAGATCTTTGACATTTCACCTTTAAGACAGAGAAAGGAGACTAAGGACACAGCCTTCTATCCCTTCTATCTCTGCAGCACAGAATGAATGGAAAGGAATAACTCTGTACAGAGCTTCCCGGTCATTCAAAAAATTGAAGCATAGTAAACACCATTTACTATGCTTTATTTATGAATGGACAGCGTCAATGATCAGTACCGATCTCTGACTATGTCTCTTTAGAAAAAAAAAGAGACCAGTAAATGACATATTTACAGGCCCCTTCCCTGCTCTCCATCTTGACACATTCCTTTCATCAGCCAGTAGGAGAGGGGAGGGGGGAAGCCGGCAGAGCTGCGGGGGATGCCAGCAGAGCTGCGGGGGATAAGGGGGCCAGGGGAGCACACAGGGGTCTGGGAGCAGAAGAAAAAAGAGAAAGCTGGATAGAAGGGGTGGCGGGGGTGGCATATAGAAGAACTGATCCCCTCCATTTTTCTATTGCAGCCACTGAATGCTTGCTAAAGGGAGAGGAGGAGAAGCAGGTTGTCAGCGGCTGCAGTTGGAAAATGGATGGCATCAGGTCCTCTATATGCCACTCCCGCCGCCCCTCCTATCCAGGTGTACCCCTGCGACCCCTGTAGTTATGCCGCTGGCTTAAAGGCAGGTAGCCACTGATCTCTTTAGCTCCCTTTATTTCATCCATCATCCTCTGGGAATCCTTGGTTATATATGATGTGTTTTTTGCAAAACAAAAACTGTATCTTGAAAAAACTAAAGTCGAAAAAAGGTTTTCCTATGACATCATGACCTATTCCTGTTTGTGGGTTACAGAAGAAGTGAGTGGACACATTTTAAATTTTGGAGAGTTTTTTGATAAACAAGATGCCTAGCGCAACAGCCCTTATCATTGTGATTGCACTAGCTATATTGAGGAGTAGGAGGCGTATGAGGGGATTGGGGTAAGCCAGAAGACGCAATTGGGTACATCTATTGCTCTCAGAACATGATAGTAAAGGGTAGTTTTGGACCTTATACTAGGATTTACGAAAAGCCCAAATATGAGCTACATAAGTCATCAATATCTAAAAGATTCTGCTCTGCAAATGTTCCTTTTCTCCTCACTCTCCAATTCCCCGAAGATGAACGCTGGTATGGGTGCTTGTAAAGGGACAAAATTAATGACAATGCTAATTAATTTTCTTTCATTTGCACAGCATTGACACACTTTTACATACGCTGTGTTGTGTTAAAATGCATACATTTTGCATTTTAACGCAATGCAATGCAAGTCAATGTAGTGTTGTAGTGTGAACAAGCAGTGGCGTAGCGTGGGGGGCAGGGGGGCCGTGGCCCCGGGCGCAACATTGGGGGGGGGCGCAAAATCCCGCACCAGTTTGTGTCACTTTTCTAAATTTTTGAAATTCCATCAATGTGTCACCGCCGAACCCCGGCCGCCATTTTGCGCCCTGTGATTGGGCGAATGTGGTCATGTGCTCGCAGCACATGATCACAGTGCTGCGGCGGGCTGGCCAGTCTGCTCCTGGAGTCCCCCCGTGCTTCCTTAAGCCGCCGCAATCTTCTCCTGGAGTCCCGCCCACCCTTCCACCTGAGTCCAGATGCCGATTTGAAAGAAAAGGAAGTGCAGTGTGAGTCCGACTACTTCATATGGGACTGAGTGTGAATCCATCCCAATCTGATCGATCTCATGGACAACAAAAACCGGAGGTGAGTCACGCGAGTGAGCCGGTGATGGATCTGGCGGGCGGCTGCTCCCATGATCTGAGATGGGGCTGCCTCCATGATGGAGGCAGCTGAGGCAGCCATCTCAGATCATGGGAGAAGCCGCCGGTCAGCAGCACTGCAGTTAGGGAGAGTCACGCCACCATGTCCCCATTGCCAGCACACACACGCAGCATCATGCCTGCGAGCCTAAGTACAGTTGATGCCAAAAGCCCCCCCCCCCTCCTACTGCTGCAAGATTAATAAATTACGGGCTGCGTATTGTATTGTGTATTGTGTAGTTTGTATAGTGTAGTGGTCAGTATAGGAGTCAGGTAGATTAGTGTAGCGGTCTGTGGGTAGTGTATTGTGTAGTTTGTGTAGTGATTAGTATAGGAATCAGGTAGGTTAGTGTGGTGTGTGTAGCGTAGCGGTCAGTGGGTAGAGTATTGTGTAGCGGTCAGTGTGTATTGTGTAGCGGTCAGTGTGTATTGTGTAGCGGTCAGTGTGTATTGTGTAGTGGATAGTGTGGTGTGTAGTGGTCAGTATAGGAGTCAGGTAGATTAGTGTAGTGGTCTGTGTGTATTGTGTAGTGTAGTGGTCAGTATAGGAGTCAGGTAGATTAGTGTAGCGGTCAGTGTGTATTGTGTAGTTTGTGTAGTGTAGCGGTCAGTGTGTATTGTGTAGTTTGTGTAGTGTAGTGGTCAGTATAGGAGTCAGGTAGATTAGTGTAGTGGTCAGTGTGTGTTGTGTAGCGGTCAGTGGGTAGTGTATTGTGTAGTGATTAGTATAGGAATCAGGTAGGTTAGTGTGGTGGGTAGAGTATTGTGTAGCGGTCAGTGTGTATTGTGCAGTGGTCAGTATAGGAGTCAGGTAGGTAAGTGTAGTGGTCTGTGTGTATTGTGAAGTTTGTGTAGTGTAGTGGTCAGTATAGGAGTCAGGTAGATTAGTGTAGCGGTCAGTGTGTATTGTGTAGCGGTCTGTGGGTAGAGTATTGTGTAGTTTGTGTAGTGTATTGTGTAGTGGTTAGTATAGGAATGAGGTAGGTTAGTGTAGTGGTCAGTGTAGTGGTCAGTGTGTTGTGTGTATTGGTCTGTGAGTAGAGTATTGTGTAAGTGTAGAAAAAAGAGGGGGTGACTCCGCGCAAGGGAATTCAAACGCTGCACAGTAGGCAGAACTGCTGCCTCTACTAATTACTACCACCTGTGTAGGTGGAGCAAGAAATGTGAAAGGATAAAAGGTGTAGTTGTGGCGCTGTTCTGGCGTGTGAACCAACCTATTTTAGTGATATTACTGTGTGATCTTGAAATTGAACCTCAAAAATGAAATAAAAAGAAAAACCAAGTGTTGGCTCAGCCGGGTGTTTGCTACAGCCCGAATTGTGGGGAGGACTTATATAGGGGTTTTGGATGAATCCTGGTTTGGAATGTGTCCATAAAAGGTTGTATAGTGAAGAGATTGGTGAATATCCAAACTTCAGGTGGTGTCTCGGCCGGGTGTTTACTAAATCAAAAAATGGCCGATGTAGTGTATTAGTGCTAGATTGCTGGTATAATGTGAGATGTGGGGATCTCGCATCTCACATTATACCAGCAATCTAGCACTAATACACTACACCGGCCATTTTTTGATTTAGTAAACACCCGGCCGAGACACCACCTGAAGTTTGGATATTCACCAATCTCTTCACTATACAACCTTTTATGGACACATTCCAAACCACGATTCATCCAAAACCCTATATAAGTCCTCCCCACAATTCGGGCTGTAGCAAACACCCGGCTGAGCCAACACTTGGTTTTTCTTTTTATTTCATTTTTGAGGTTCAATTTCAAGATCACACAGTAATATCACTAAAATAGGTTGGTTTACACGCCAGAACAGCGCCACAACTACACCTTTTATTGTGTAAGTGTAGTGTGGTGTGTATTGTGTAGTTTGTGTAGTGGTCAGTATAGGAATCAGGTAGGTCAGTGCTATTGTAGGAAGGGAAGGGACTCGGAATGCGAAAAGTCCGCAGGTTAGGGGGGGGGCGCAAATTACTTGCCTTGCCCCGGGCGCTGACAACCCACGCTACGCCACTGTAAACAAGACATCTAAAAATCTATTTTTTTTTTTTTTTTCTTGTTCAATATTTTTATTGAAGTTTACATAAGAAAGGACATATAATATTAAAAAAAAATTGTAAACATGGGATAGAACTAATGACAATAGAATCTGGCATTCGTATATGTATCCACATTTGAGCAGATAAAAATAGGATATTCAACAAGCATTGTAGAAAAAAAGATATTGATACAGCTGGAATATTATCCCCGAATAATACCATTCAGAAGAAATAGCGTGCCTCCAGACCACCCATCCACCCCAAATGGGTTCAAGCTGTGAATGGGTGAGGGCACTTTTAAAGAAGGTATAGTAGAGTTTACAAAAGAAAGGTAGATGGTATAAGCTAGGAAGAGGATAAGTCACTAACACTATGAATTCTTAATTGCCCTGCACTGAATGTCGAGGGGAAGCCATATTATCTGAGCAATCAGTAGGGTTGATGTAACTCAAACTCTAAGTTGTATATATAATTATAAGGGGCACCTCGAAATCTCATATTTATATGTCATTAAATAGAAAAATAATAGAGAAGGACGTAGAGAACCAAAAAGGACAGGTTTAAATATAATTTGAAAAAGGAAAATTTCCCCATGGGGCTTTGGACAGCCAAGTGTAGAGATCGAAAAAAAAAATCGAATGATGATAATGTGAACATCATTTATTGAATAATGGTCAGGGACATATGATATAAGTAAAAGACATATTGTAAAAACATATTCCTGGTCAGGTGATACAATGGAATCCACAACGGATGACAGTATGTAAAAACAATTAATACACAACATTACATTACATAATGCTACATGGTGTGCGTGCCCAGACGCGTTTCGACCTGTATATCGGTCTCTTCAGGGGGATATTGGATTCTATAAAAATAATAATATACATTACATACATTATATTGAAAGAACTTATTACTATATATTACATAAACCTGGGAGGAATATTTACCATTAGGGAGTTGAAAAAGCATTCTATGACCAGAAGTGAGCCAAGGCGCTTGGAAGATCCAAAAGGAGGCATGGTGAGCGCCACCCATCTCCCAAAGGGGGAGGAGAGGTCCACCCCGAGGGGCCTACAGAGAGCCACACTGTACATGCCCTCCAACGGGCGGGGGAGCCAATGCCTGCAATGAGCACCCAACTGTCAGCCATGTATAAAAAAGTAAATTTCAATATATAAATTCGTAGCATATTTTACTAGAAATGTAAGTTGAACTGTGGAAGTGCTTTGGGCATACAAAATATGGGGAGGGCTAAAGGCAAGAAGTGGATTGTCAGTGGGTGTTATATAAAGGCAAGTATATTAGAATTCCCATGGGATAACTAGCCTATAAGGTAGGTATATCAATAAGATGTGAAGAAATTAAACTTATTGTATGGTATTAGTGATCGAGTAGCATAAATAAATAAAACAAATCAAAAATAACACCTAGCTTAGGGTGCTATCTGAGAGATGGTATCATATGTGTGTGTAAAGGACTAACCATATAGGCAGTCGAGTGGTGTATAAGTGTGCAAATTAATGTGTATAGGATATAAAAATCCTGCATGAAGTAAATGAAATTGGTGAAAATAATGATAAAAAACAAAATAGAAAAATAGAAATGATAGGTTTAGTGTGAATGTATTATAAAACAAAAATGAAGTACCCCGTGTGGGGTAGTATATGGGGATAAAGTGAAATTACCTGAGGTAGTGATAGCCAATAAGAGGATCCTATATGTTGAGAGCTTGTTTAAATATAATATGATATGACACATCTCAGGGAGGAATAGAGAGTGGATCATTGTTTCATGCCCGTAATAGAAAATCAGCTTATATATAACAAATAAATAGAAAGGGAAGGAGAAGAGGTAGATGGAAAAAATAAGAAGATAGAAAAAGAAAAGTCTCTCATGGTGATGGTCTGACCCCCGCCATGGGAGCACCTACCTGTATAATAAATAACAAAATAAAAAAAGAGATGAGAAATGTCAGTAAGGCATCAACAACGATTGATCAAAGCCTGGAGATAGGTAGTGTTTAACCCATGGTTGCCATATTTTACTATATTTTTATTATTATTATCTTCGATAGATGACATTTTGTTAAAAATAAGAGCCCTGTTGATTCGGTGTTTAGCTTCAGCCACAACTAGCGTTTGAGTTTTCCACGCCTTAGCTATAGTAGGTTTAGTTGCAGTTGTGAGGTGTACGAGTAGTTGGAATTGAGTCCGGGTGAGTTCAGGAGGCTTAAGATTTAAAAGTGCCAATGCCGGGTCAGGAGAGATCATGGTTTCTAAGGCTATCGGGCATTGCCACCAAATGTGAAATTGAGTGCCTGGTGAGGTGCAACCATGGAAACAGGTTTCTGGATAAGAGGGGACAAGCTTTGCTATTCTAGCTGGTACTAAATACCCACGTGCCAGGACTTTAAAATTGGTTTCTAATGCAAAGCAATTTGGGGAGGAGTTTTTAGTGGCTAACCAGACACTGCCCCATTCATCCTTGCTAAATGTTCTATCCATGTCTTGCGACCATTGGGTAGCGTAAGAGGATAAAGTGTCAGTGGGAGTCGAGTTACGTTGTTTATATAAAAGTGAAATCAGTCCTCTTGTATGAGGGTCACTTTTACAAATTTGTTCAAATTTTTAAGTATAGATCCCGTCTTGATGAAGGGTGTATAAAACGGAAAAGTTCAGTGCCCATAAATATCACATAGAGTAGGGAAAGTATGAATAGTGTTAGCAGAGACTAGATCATGAAAACGAACCAATTTCTTGGAAGACCAGGCTGCGAATGACAATGGAAACTTCCAAGCAGGATAGAAGGCGGGGTTCCTAATAAAGGAGAGGAGGGGGTTACGTGTGGATTGGAGTTTATGGGAGCTTCTAAATTTGTCCCATATAGCCAGGGAATGTTTAGTTATGGATTTAGAGAGATGTGCTCTATCTTAAATCAATTGTTTTTTATGTGTCTATGCGTTGACCTTCAGTTAACAGGTGCGGTATAACAAAGATCAATGCATTTTCTGTGAATTAGCCCTTATACTAAATCAAATTTCACTTATACGTTCAATATATATTGTATATACACAGTACATACACAGTATATACCATATATAATTTAGATTTGTACACAGACTGACAAAACCATCCAAATCTTTGTTTTCTTCTTTATTTGTCCACATTTATGGACACCTTAATGTTACCTGTTACAGTTTTTCATTATTCTTGGATTTTTTTTAAACCTTCTGTGATTTTGATTTGATTCTGATGGCTTGATTTTTATTAAATATTTATATTTACCTTTAGTATCTGATAATAAAAAAAAGAGGAATGCATGTGTTTTTCACCACTTTTTTGTTAAAAAATTTTTTTTTAAAGTTTGTGAAGTGGAAAGTAACAATAAAAAAGAAACAAAGAAAAGAAAACAGAAAGGAAAAAAGACTGAATCAAAATAAAAGAACTGTTTAAACAAAGGATTAAAGAGAAATATGTTATGTTCAGTTCTGTTTCCATGACAGAAGGCAAATACGTATCTCGGCTTTCTCCTAACACATAGGAAGAATTCCCAAGTCATTTTGACACAAAACTTCCTAAAATAGTTCAGTGTTCTTCTAATCCTTACAACTAGGAACATGCACATGGTAAAGTCTTGCACAATGTCACAAAAAAATAGAAGATCCTAGTACTTTAGAAGTACTTTAGAATTAAAGTTAGTACTATTGTTAAACAAAAAATGTTGCTAATATCAACTTTTATACATTTAGGATGAGTAATATCTTAGGGAGTGATGGGGAAATAAAGGATGAGCAAATTTGAGAGTTTTTATTTCCCCCAAATTTTGGCAAAAATGTGAAGATTTCTGCAAAATTTGAGTATTTTGGTCAAATCCTTTGGCATTAATAGGCAAATCAAAATTAAGGTGGTTGGTTGTGGTTGGAGTACAACCTGCACCCCCCCCCCAAAAAAAAAAAAAAAACAGACATTAACAGCAAGTTAATCTATGTGAAGGAACTGTCCTTACAGGGACACCTTCTAACGATGCAGCTCCCAGGTGACATAATGGGGTTGATTTACTAAAGCCTAGAACACACGGGCTGAATGTCGGCAGGCATCAGCCGGGTTAAATAGGAGCCATCCAACATTCGGCCCGAGTATTTGGCAGCCAGTCCAACAGAAGCCGACCATTCAGCCAGCTTCTGTCAAGGGCTTGTGACCGAAAAATGTCTGCCGACTGGCTCTCGCTCTGCTCTCTTAACCAATGAATGAGAGCGCTGACCAAAGTGTTCTGGTGGGGGGGCTGTCCCCCTGTCAGAACACAATAGCTCAGCAGGGAAGATCGCTGTATTAACATCGCATTGTTAGTACAGTGGCTCTGATCTGAGCTGTCAGGTTTTTTTTCATTCAGCCTGATGGGTTGAATGGAAAAAAATGAGTGGTGTGTACTACGTTTAGTGGCAAATAGACTGTGCACTCTGCAAGTTGCTTCAGAGCTTAGTAAATGAGCAGAAGTTCTGCTGACTTCCATTATCTAATCATGTGCAAGCAATTGCACTTGTCTATTTGCCTTTAGTAGATCAACTCCAATCCATTTATTTGCCCTTGGTGGAAAGATAGGCTTACTACTCTCTTTTTTGTATTGCTGTTATATATATACTGTTATATTGGTCAGGCAACGCACTAACACCTTTGCAGCATTTGTGCTATGCGCTGGGTGTTCAGTGTGCCCCTGTACCTTTAAGAAGGGGTGGGCTCCCTTCAGTCCATCTGCCCTCCACCTATTCTTCAGAATGCATGTGCTTCCATTGTGGAGTCACTCATAAGCTAGTGACAGGACTACAGATACCAGGGTGCCTTGGCAGGGCCTGTAGCATCATGCATGTATTTGCAAAATCCTGTTTTTAATGCATACAGTTAGACAGGTTAATTTGGTTGCCTGCGGGCTGGTCAGTAAGTGAGCTTGGAGTTTTTCTTGGATTTATCCATGGTCTTTTTTCTAACATATGTTGCCTTCTAATGCTGCTTGCTGCAATGGCCAGTTGTAGGTAGGGGCAGTGGCTTTCTTTTTTGTATGACTAAAGCCAGGCATAGATGGATTGAATCTCGGGCCGGTTCAGCAAGGATAAGCCGAGATTTAATCCATCTATGTGCAGGCTGGTGGTACTCATGTTGATCCATCGATCGGCTTGGGTACAACCATCCTGTCAGATATTTTACATGCAATTATTGATGGCGGCTATAGCCTCTAGCAGTAATCATTGTGTTCTGTCGGAAGGGAAGGCTCACTGCCAGCAGAACACAATAGCACAACAGCAGGAGGGTGTCCCCCATCAACACTGACTGTATTGATGGGGAAATCAAGCGATTGCCTGGAAAATCAAATCATCTATGACTTGCCTAAGGCTTAAAAGCAAACCCATTCTTTGTCAATGCAGGGCAATTTTTTTCTTTTAAGTGAGCAAACTCAAGACTGACATCAGGTGCAAGAAAATGTGAGCACATAAAAGTGAAGCACACAAAAAAGTGCACAGGGTGTACACATGGTCCTCTCCAAAGAGAGAAGATGTTTACCCTGGTCCCCCAGGGTGTTGGGCTCCTAAAGGGGACTCTGAGGATTCACTTTATTAGTGACCCCACCAATTCTGCATACTCATCTTTTATTTAATAATATATAAATGGATACTGGCGCCAATAGTGAAACTAAAAAGAAAAGTGTTGCTGCACCTGAAATTAGTGAAAAACGAATGAGGAATGATGATGTGATAAAGAGCGCTCCCAATACAATCGCTGAAACTGCAAAGAGTGATCTATGCAAATAACATGTATACGTTTGCAACCTTGTTTTAAGGTGTATTAGTGAATTGCTTCACTTTTTACATGTGCACAAATGTTTCAAAAAGGTATATATATCGTTTATAATTGCTCAAAACAAATATGTCATAAAAGGTTCAAAATATCTCCAGAAATCTTTTTGGATGATTCTGCTCCAAACACCATGTGAAAAATAAAATCCGTGTTCCAGATTATATTTGTGACTTTTCACCTAAAATGACAACAAAATGCGCTCACCAGATGGCTCTGGCCAGCAAGTAACCATAAGGCCCCATGCACACGAGACGCTGTTATTTGCTGTTGAACGCGCGTTCAGAGGCAGTTGGACGCTTTTTTCAACTGCTCCTGAACCCATTCAATGTTATCCTATGTGTCCATGCACACACTCTCGTTTTTTGGCGTTTACAAGCAGTTGCGTTTAACCTCGTTTTTCCAGAAGCAAAAAAATGGGTTCAGACGCAAAAGTTTTCACGTTTCAGACGCTAAACGCTGCTAAACGCGGCTAAACGCGGTACCGGCGTTTTGCCGCGTTTGCGTTTATAAGCGTTTTTAAAGGTGACCTATTTTTTAACATTAGAAATCTCAAAAATGATGGCAAATGATGAAAAACTATTAAAAAATATAAAAGAAAACTGTAATTGCTTGCATCGCATTGTGGACAATCCACAACTTGTGGCAGGTAAAGTGGCAAGTGGACAATCAACAACTTGTGTCAGGTGATGTGGCCAGGTGACGTGGCCAGGTGACGTGGCAAATGGACAATCCACAGCTTGTGGCAGGTGACGTGGCCAGGTGACGTGGCAGGTGACGTGGCAGGTAACGTGGCCAGGTGACGTGGCCAGGTGACGTGGCAAGTGGACAATCCACAACTTGTGGCAGGTGACGTGGCCAGGTGACGTGGCAGGTGACGTGGCCAGGTGATGTGGCCAGGTGACGTGGCAGGTGACGTGGCAAGTGGACAATTCACAACTTGTGGCAGGTGAAGTGGCCAGGTGACGTGGCACGTGATGTGGCCAGGTGACATGGCAAGTGGACAATCCACAACTTGTGGCAGGTGACGTGGCCAGGTGACGTGGCAGGTGACGTGGCAAGTGGACAATCCACAACTTGTGGCAGGTGACGTGGCCAGCTGACGTGGCAGGTAACGTGGCCAGGTGACGTGGCAGGTAACATGGCCAGGTGACGTGGCCAGGTAACGTGGCAAGTGGACAATCCACAACTTGTGGCAGGTGACGTGGCACGTGATGTGGCAAGGTGACGTGGCAAGTGGACAATCCACAACTTGTGGCAGGTGACGTGGCCAGGTGACGTGGCCAGGTGATGTGGCCAGGTGACGTGGCAGGTGACGTGGCAAGTGGACAATCCACAACTTGTGGCAGATGATGTGGCAAGTGATACGCTAAATACAAGTACACTGCTGCTCTCTCAGCTGCTGCTACTCACTCTGGTCTCACAAACTGGCTGAAATGGTTAAAATTTACTGTTTTTTGAGCTTAGGGAGGGTCTATGATGAAACGCTTATAAACGCAAACGCGGTTAAACGCCGCTAAACGCGGCCGCAAACGCGGCAAAACGCGCGTTTATAAACGCCGGTTTCAGCGTTTAAAAACGTGTGTTCAGCAGAGTTTGCACCTGCGTCTCGTGTGCATGGGGCCTTAAGCATGAAGTAGCTCCTCAATCCCTGGAAACCATTTAACGATCTCCTCCCAAACGATCGTTCATATGTGTGGTGAACTGGGTCGAATGAGCCTGGGAACAGCCAGATCAAATCCTTAGTATCTATCCTCCACTTCAATCACCCATGTCTGCAAAGCAAGCTCTGCCAAAAAGAGCCCGGGAAGGCAGATATAGTGTAGTATCGCTTGTTTATTGTTAAAAATGTCACTTACAATTTTTTCAGCGGGGGAGTGCATCAGCATGTGAGGAACAACCTAGTGCGGTGGAAGTCCCTTCAGACAGTGCTATCTGACCAGCGGTGTATGCTATGCATAAGGGTCCTTTCACACGGGACAGATCCGTGATGATCCGCCCCATGAACATCCGCATGCTCAGCGGGGATAGCTCCGTTGATCCCCGCTGAGCCGGCGGATGACAGGGTGGTCCCTGCACTATTTGTAGGGACCACCCCTGTCAGATCTCCGCTCTCCTCTATGGGGGGTCAGATGAACACGGACCTTCTGTCCATGTTTATCCGCTCCGCTCTGGAGACGGATAGAAAAATAGGATTTTCCTCCGTCTGCAGAATCGGACCATAGCGGAGACGTATGATATCGGGTGTCAGCGGATGTTCATCCGCTGACACCCGCTATCCCATAGGGATGCATGTATGTCCGTATTTCATCCGAAAACGGACGGATGAAATACGGACATACTGTCCACACGTGTGAAAGGGGCCTTAGGCAACCACCCAACAAAAGTGACATGAAGTGCTTGACAGACCTAGCTTCTATGCATTTTGCGTTCCAGCACGCGTCATCAGGAAGTGGGTCTGACACTAATGTTTGTAGCTTAAATAGTGGACCAACCCCCATGATTGGTCCAATCCAAGCATGGATTAAAACCTAAAATCCCTCTTAAATTTAAAAATGTTTGCTAATGCGATCAACTGACTTCCACAGCTGCTAGGGAGGCCCATTTCATAGCTAATTAAAATGGTTTAATACATTTAAAGTATCATTGAGGACAATAAAATTTGCAAAAAAATATAAATAAAAAGAGATTACCAAAATAAACGCAGCTTGTTTACAGGACCTTTTCTTATGAAAGTGGAAGGCATCAATCCCAATACCATCTACATCCTGAGTATAAAAACTAAACAAATAAGGATCTATAAAAAACTATACTCTATTGTATTGGAAAGTTTTTATAGATCCTTATTGTATAGTTTTTACTTTTTACCCACAGGATCTGACTGACAGCAGCAGGAGTCCCACTGCTCTCAGAGTCATCTGTGAGACCATTAAGTCAATAGAGTGGTGCTGCAGACAGGACAGCGCTGGATCTAGAGAGGAGACAGGTAAGTGTTTAGGGATGGTGGAGGGGGGGGGGGGCGGTGGGGCACTTAGACTTTATGCCCTGTACACACGATCAGATTTCCAATGGAATAAAATCCCAAACGCTGTGACGTAAAACACTCCGAAGAGCCGAGAAAAATGAAGTTCAATGCTTCTGAGCATGCGTTGACTTGATTCTGAGCATGCGTGGGCTTTTTCTCCGATGGAGTTCCCCACAGACCATCGGAATTTGCTATCGTTTTTTTTTTCCATCGGTATACTTTAAAACATGTTCTATTTTTTTATACCGATGGAAAAAAGACCGATGGGGCCCACACACGATCGGTTTGTCCGATGAAAAAAGTCCATCTGTCTTTTTTCATCAGAAAAACCGATCGTGTGTACACGGTATAAGAACCACTCGAATGATGTATTTATGAATACAGAGCTGGGTTGAGTTGTGTCTTTTATATCTGCCTAGAGCTTTAGGCACACTTCTTGTTGCAGCAGCAGAGAACAAAGCAAAATAAGTCCATACGACTGCTGAGTATGAGTATCACAGAACATTAGGAGCTGTTGGCTAGTTACTATGACAGCTCTATTTGACCTATAATTCTACTACTGACTTAGTTACTTTTGTTTCTATGGTTAACATTAAAAGAAAATAACACTCAGGAAAATGATCATGACAACAGGTGAGAAAAATTAACAAGCACCCATAGATGTAATTTACAGGCTGCATTTCTTTGTGCAGCAAATTGCAGTGACTAAGCTGCTGTAAATAAACACATATAGGTAGAAGGAAAGTGCTATAAAACTTTCAATATGGGGCACAAACTATATTGAGAAGAGATGTTTTTGCATCCAGTTAGCAAACCAAAAACACAAAAGGCTATTTTTATGCCCAGATCCTAAGTGGCTGGGCAATCCTAATATATTGGCATGTCTAGACCTAGGTAAGTGGACATAGGCCCGGGGCAGGTTCGCCAATCATCAGTAAATTTACTGATAATTTGTAAAAATCTGTGATTTTTATAGCTGTCAGTAAATGTCAGTTAGAGAAATTTTAAGTCAGTAAAAATTAAATCAGTCGTCGTCCCCAGACAGATTAGCATTGGCTTGGCAAGTGTAAGAAAGACCCCATTGACAGCTTGATGCAGAACTAGCAGCCACTTATCCAGGCAGAGTTTGGAGCCAGTCGGGATTATTTTTAAATAAAAGCAGTCTGGAGCCAGCGGCGGAAGTAGCCAACCACATTTTCCGATTCTGCTCCTCTAATTCCAACTGTACTCCTCCTGCCACCTCTCTGCATAGATAGATAGTTGGAACCCAGTGCTTGTCTGGCAGCCACAGCTCCTGAAGCCTGTGCCCATAGCCCCACATGCCCTGCAGCTACATTATTCCCCTCCTGAGTAACCTATCCTGCTCTTATGTAGCCATAGTTCTCTATCAGTTACTGTCAAGGGGTGGGAGTACAGCACTTTATTGGGGGAGAGGGGAAAAAGGGGCACCCCTGTACTCTATACACTCTGTATTCAGAGTGCCCCTGAACCATGCACCCTGTATGCAGTGCACCCCTGAAAGCTACAGTCTGTACTTAACGCACACTTCTGAAATTTATTTGCCCTTTAAGACCATCCCACTGTTAGAGCAGGAGGTGACATTGCTGCCACCTGAATGTGTCTTTTCTCCCAGTCAAATGGGTATTTTACATTGAAATACTGTGTCACAATAGAAAGCCAAGCATTTGGCTTGGGGTTGCTGCTCAGCCCCCTTGATCTTATCTGGGAAGTTTGACAGGTGATGCTGTCTGTGAAACTAGACATGGTGAGTTAAAATTGCCAGGCTTAGAAGCTAAGCATCGAGGCCATGGTAATGTCTACCCAAGCAGCTGCTATGTTCAGTTTGGGGTAGGTGGTCAGGGAGTGGTTCTGTTTAATCATCCTCTGTTAGGCCACTATTAGACACAATCTGGTCATGCTCCCTGTATCCCAGCAGGGTGGCCGATAATTTGTCATGCTATTTTGACTTTCTAAATGTAAGCCAGTCCAGTGTTTACAGATTGTGCTTATACTGTTTAACACCTTCACACCGACAGTATGCAAATATGCAGCCCCATTGGATCAGGCTTTGTTCCGCGGGGCACGCTCCCAACACAGAGACGGGGTCTACCCAAGAGCCTCTGGCCCCGTTCTAACGATCGGGACCCGGAACAGCTGATTATGGGTCACCTGATCGCTTTGATAGCCTCTGATTGGCTACCCCCCATGTTTTCTGTCTCTGTGAATGTACGAGACAGATGCATTGTATCATTCTCTGCCCTTGCAGAGATAGAAAGCCTGAAGATTTTTTTTTTTAAATAGTTAAAAAAAAAAATAGATCAAGGTTTGATCTAGGTCAGTGCCAGGGTCAGTGTTTGGGTCAAGCTCAGGGTCAAAGGTTAGGGTCAGCATGTTTTGAACAGGATTTTTTTTTCTTTAGTATCGGTGTCAGTTAGTGTCAGTGTCTGTGTTTTAGGTAGGATTTAAAAAAAAAATGTGGGTACAAACAATAACTAACATACACATGTATCCCTGCGATTGATAGGAGCAGGAGAATATATTTTGGGTTGTTCTTTGGTGGTAAGTTATGGTAGTAGTCAAAAAAGATAAAAAATGCGCTACCAAAAAACAATGTGCAAAAAACAAAGTGCAAAAAACAATGTGAGAAAAACAAGAAACAGTTTGGATAGGTTACTGTCAATGCTGCCCTAGTGAACAAACAGCTAGAGGGTGGCTTGCTGCATTCACGGAAAAATGAATAAACCAATGAAAAAAGGAGGGTGAAGGGGATCCACCTGTTTCGGTAAGCGGCCATTCTTAATAATTTGTTTCATCTATCCGGTTGAAAAGTCTGGAGGTTTATTCATTTTTCCGTGAATGCAGCAAGCCACCCTCTAGCTGTTTGTTCACTAGGACTGTATTGGCAGTAACCTATCCAAACTGTTTCTTGTTTTTTGCACTTTGTTTTTTGCACATTGTTTTTTGGTAGCGCATTTTTTACCTTTTTTGACCATTATTGTATAGCTGTATATTCCAGCTATTTGTTAAAGTGCAGCACCTGTCATTAATTTTTGGGGATTTCCCCCCCCCCCTATCCTTTCATATAAGGACTAATTCATTGTTTGCTGTTTTATATGCACATAATCACTTTTATATTGTGTGTCTTATTTTATACATTATATTTATGTGTGTGTTGCAAATTTACACATAGTAGCATTGGTCTTTGTACCCATTTTTTGCACAATAGGGGATTCACGGATTACCTACGCTTTACAAGTTATGGTAGTAGCAAGAAAAATACAGTTACATTAAAAGAAAAACTTTTTTTTTTACTATTTTGAGCCAATTTTTCTTTGATAATAAAAAAAATCCGAGGAATATCCATGACTATTTACCACCAAATGAAAGCCCAATTGCAGGAGGTTGGCAACCCTGGCCTTGTTATCCTGTTATCCTATTAAAAAAGGTAATTAGCATTTGTTAGCTGGCATGGACTCACATTGATCCCATGGGTAAGATGGTAAAAATATCTCCTGTAACTGGACGTTTTTAGCTAGGTTAGGTGACAATTTAAGGATGAGCTACTGTAGATTAGTTGGAACATACCTGAATTGCAAATCGCCTACAGTACATATGTTTATGAACATGCTTAATTTAAATCACACAACAAAATAAAATAAAAAATATGTGCATTTTAGAATGACTGTAAATTTATTTTAAAACTGGAATACCAGAAGGCCACACAAATAACTATGGTCTGGAAAAGGAGGGCAATTTATTTATTTATTCTTGAACAATATTCAAAAAGTATTTTTTTGTGGCAAAATAGTCTTCAGCATCACAAATTGGAGTTGCCCTCACTCGTTGTAAAATTGTATTCTATGTGTTGCCTTCTATCAATAACTTCTGATTTGTTGTGGAGTCAAAACAGCTTCATCCTCCAGCATCAGTCATAAGCCGCTTACCATGTTCTTGAATGTGTTTCTGTACATTGAGGATGTGTTCTTAGCTCAAGGATTGTGTAAAATAAGCCAGTTATGTCCATGTAAACCATGCCAGTGGGTTGCAATATAAAAAACATCTCAACACCTATGTGTCTTGTGTTTGAATTAGTTCCCTAAAGCGATATCGGCAAAAAAAAAAAAAATGGTGATGTTTAAAGTGACATTCACTACAATGAACAATGACACAGTTGATTATATCTTTGGAGTTTTGTCACTCCAAAAGGCAACATCTTAAGTTAGCCCTATAGGGAAGCTTGCGGCATAGACTGAAGCCTCGTACACACGGCCGAGAATCTCGTCGCAAAAAAAACGTTGTTTTTCTCGATGGGTTTTTTGTCAAGCTTGACGAGATTCTTGTCAAGCTTTCCTTGCATACACACTGTCAATCCAAAATCTTGTTGGTCTAAAAGCGCAGTACGACGGCAGTATAAAGGGGAAGTTCAATTCTCATGGCGCCCCCCCTTGGGCTGCCTTTTGCTAATCTCGTGTTGCCGCGTGTTAGTAAAAGTTTGGGAAGAGACGATTCGCGCTTTTCAGACTTCGTGCTTTCAGATCGATTTCTGCGGTTCAGTTGGTGCATGTGGGTTTGTATCTTGTCTTTCAGGGCGAGTAGTCAGGTCGTATCTGTTTTTCAGTGCGTTCTTGTCCACTCGTTTCTGATCTTCAGGTCGTTCTTCATAGGCCTTGCTGTACTTCAGTGCGTTCTGTTTAGTTCGTTCTGATCAGACGACTGTTTTCTAGCCATGTTGCGGATACGTTCTTGTCGTAGAAATCGTGTTGTGTATCATCTTTGTGTTTCTGTTGGTCTTCTTGTCTTGGACCAAGACGAGTCCATGAACAGGGTGAGGAGGAGTTAATGGACCAAGAATAGGTTGCTCCAGCGGGACCAATTCTCTCACATGCCTCTGCTGCGGGAGATTGTGGAGAATAATCCTACAGGAATTTTCTTCGGATGTCTAACCCCGTTTTTCAGCATCTGTTGGCTTTGGTGTCCCCCTATATCACCAGGCAGGACACCGTTATGCGGGAAGCCATCAGTGCTGAGTAGAGGCTCATCGCCACCTTACGCTACCTGGCGATAGGGAGAAGTCTGCAGGACCTGAAGTTCACGACAGGCATCTCCCCCCAGTCTCTGGGCATCATAATCCCAGAGACCTGTTCTGCCATCATCCAAGTCCTGCAGGATGACTATATGAGGGTAAGTTTACTCATTTAATATCACATTCTATGTATTTCATGTATGATAATGTATTGTATTTCTTTCATCCTTCCCTAATTACCATGATTGTAATATGCTGTGAATGTCCCCTTTGTCCCCATGCATGCTGTAATTTTTTAAGTCCTTTTTTGGCCTACATGCATATTTCCCTTCACTTACCTCTCCAGCATGCTCTCCTGGGCCCAAACACATCTAGCCTAGTCTGTTAGCAATGTATTTTGTCAGCTCCATTGTAGTGCTCCCCCACCCCCCTAAAATGGTTTCTAAAGTCTACATTTTCCAGAATTAGATTTTTTGGGGGGTCCCAAACTCATCTAGCCCCCCACCAAAAGAAAAACAATGGGCCATCAGAAGGGGGTGAGCAATCTGATAATTGTGCTTTATATTTTACATTTTAAATAATCCTTAAACAAAATATTATACTGATGTTGGCCAAGAATGTTTTTGTATAATCTGCTTGCAATGTTATTTGCAAAAGTACTAATATTTTTGTTTCTTGTTTGATTCCCCAGCTTCCTTCCATGCCACAGGAATGGCAGACTGTGGCATCGGAGTTTGCCAGGCGGTGGGACTTCCCCAACTGCGGTGGAGCCATTGACGGGAAGCACGTCCGCATCGTGCCACCACCCCGTTCGGGCTCCTTTTTTTACAACTACAAGGGGTTTCATAGTATCGTGCTGATGGCGGTGGTGTCAGCACAGTATCAATTCCTCTATGTGGATGTGGGGAAGAATGGCCGGATGTCGGATGGGGGAGCCTTCGCACAGACGGAGTTTGCTCTTTGTCTACAGAGTGATGACCTTGCATTGCCACCGGATGCAGGGAATGTGGAAGGACTCCCCTTTGTCTTTTTGGCTGATGAGCCTTTGGTCTGGGTCTGCATCTCATGAGGCCTTTCCCCCAGAGGACCCTCACCCCGGAGAGGAGGGTCTTCAACTACCGGCTGGCCAGAGCCCGAAGAGTTGTGGAGAATGCCTTCGGGATAATGGCCAGCCGGTTCCTCCCATTTTTAACAAGTATTCACATGGCGGAGTACAAACTGAACTATATAGTATTTTGTTGCTGTGTTCTCCACAATTTTTTGCGCAAGCAATCGCCAACTTATATGGCCACAGTTGGGCCCGAGGCCGGACTTGCAGCAGACAATGCCCTGCTGGGCCTCGAACATGTCCATGCCTGCTTGCCCCCCCAAAGTGCCTGTGCAATCCGGCAGAACTATGTGGACTATTTCATGGGTAGGGGGGCCATTCCAGTGCCAGACAATCTTTGATAGTTTTTACTATTTACCCAAAAAATAAAAAATAAATCCGAACTTTCATTTTGTATATTTTGTTTGTTTTTATTTTAGCTGTCTATTAGTTTTTCAAAGTGTACTTGTAGTGCCAAGTGTATTTTCCTTAGTAAAGACCAAACATTTCACTGGTAACAACAAAACTAAATCCAAAAAAGGTTATAGTGGATTTAAAAAATAGAAGCCACCCTTTTTTCGTATTTCCATGTTTTTTACCCTGTGCACAATCACACATGGTCTTTAGAACATTTTTTGTGTGTCTACTTTTTTTAAACACATTTTTTTGTTTTGACATAAACTGGCAATTTTTTTGGGTTATGAAATTACAAAAATTCTCCTAAACATACCTCAAAATACAACAATGTAAACCTCTAGGCCAGGGATATGCATACCTCCCAACCTGCACGGATTCTGCTGGACTTTCCCGCACTGCCACTTACTTCCCGCATTCCCGCGATAGAGCTCATATTCCCGCACAGGAATAGAGGAAGAGGAGGCAGCCTGGCAGGACAGGAGAAGAAGGAGGTAGGAAGATTTCACTCCACGGCCCCCTGTTATAAGAGCACTGTCGGGCGTTCGGCGGCAGACCGTGCCCCCCCTGCTAATCTTCACTTCACTAATGCAATAGTAAAAACGTTGCGCGGCAACCCCCCCGCTTAACAACTTTGTAGTTGGGAACCTTTTCTCCCCCCCTCAACAACTCTGTGGTCGGAAACCTTTTACTGTCCTTCCCGCAGTAGCACAGCATCCACCCCCCAACCCCCCCGCTCAACAACTTTGTCCCGCAAATGCTTTTTTCTAAAAGTTGGGAGGTATGGATATGCAATTAGCGGACCTCCAGCTGTTGCCAAACTACAAGTCCCATGAGGCATAGCGAGACTCTGACAGCAGCAAGCATGACACCCAGAGGCAGAGGCATGATGGGACTTGCAACAGCTGGAGGTCTGCTAATTGCGTATCCCTGCTCTAGGCAAGATCTCAGACCTTTGATTTTTCAAAAAAGGTCTATCTGCCCTTCATAAGATGGAGTGTTGTCACCCCTGAACAAGACAACATTTGAAGATGCACACAATTTTTTGGAGGGTAAAATAGGTTATTTACTTCCTCATCCCTATTGTCAACATGTGCTATCTGCCATCATGGGGGATCAATCGACATGTTTTGGGGGGGGCAACCCCTTCTTCCTTTCACCTACTTGAGTTGTGAGGAAGTGGTTGCACCTACAAAACACGTTCATGGAGATCCCGTGATGGCAGATAGCACATGTTGACACACTGTGTGCATCTTAAAATGTTGTCTTTTAGTAAAAGTGTTAAAAAAGTGAATAAAAAATTTGAGGAAAAAAAGGGGGTTTTATTCTATTAGCCCCAACACATCAATGATGTCCTTAAATGTATTCTCCATAGCATTCATCCTTTTCTTCATGAAATCCAGTTGAGTACTACAATCCATTATTTGTTGGATGATTCTTTGTGCACTATCACTGGAGAATCAAGGAATTTCATCAACATGTTCATCCCCTAAGATAAAAATAAAATCATAAAAATCTGCAGGCCTACATCTCTTACCTGAAGCTGTGGTGACAGATACTGACCTGTTGTACTGACAAGTTCCACCACCTCATCCACTTCTCCTTCCTCCACCTCTCCTTTATCCACTTCTACTTCCTCCACATCCTCAGGTTGGGCTTGTTGGGGAGGTTGGGGTTCTTTAGAAGGTGTGGGGTTCCTGGGCTCCGAGGAGTAGTGTCCTACCAGTCTTCTCTCCCCCATGAGAATGAAACAAATGGTACACTTAACACACACATAAATGAAGTCATAAATAGGAATATGAAACATTGCTTGCAAGTGGGGTACAATTGTCTGTTTTGGCACAGTTCCAAGCTGAATTCAAGATTTTTGAACTTTACAAAGCTGGAATACTGACCTTTTTGTGACAATTTTCTCACATGCCCCCCCCCCCCCAGTACCCAATGTAGCACCTGTGTGGGACACCCTAAAAAGGTTGTTCTGGTGGCCTACACTATAGTGCTCCTGTGAGTGCAGATGTGTAAACAACTGCTGAGTGTCCTCTCCTTTACATTGATTCAAGTTTGCATTTCATTCTAGTTACAAACACATCATCTAGACAATAATGTCATAACATTTATGGAATCTAAACAGACATTTTACCAAAAAATAAAAACATGGATATTGACAAATCAGCGTATGTAGTGTGCAAACGATGTGTCTGTATCGACCGATTACTGTGCCCACTAAATTTTTTAAGATGTCATTTTAGAATGTACAATAGTAGAAATCAACAACATGGAGCAACATGCAAGTTGTGAAATAGAACAATAGGGACACAGGAGAAGTACTTACTTTTTTTGAGCATTCTGTTAATGCTCCTTAACTGCTCTGGCTCCCTCAGTTTGAGGTCAGACCACCTCTTTCTGAGCTGCTCCTTTGATCTTTTCACACCGAAATTCTTCTTCAGACTTTTCACTACTTGCTTCATAATTTTGGCCTTCCTTCGATTAGGGTGGGAATACGGCCCATGCTTTGCTTCATAATCAGAATTGTTCAATATGGCCACCATCTCCGCCATCTCCTCAAAGTACATATTAGATGCCTTGTAGCGCCTCCGTTTGAGAAAAAACGTCATGGGCGGGCGACGTGTGTAGGGTAGATCTGAAATAAGGGGAAGCTCTGCTGATTTTATTATCCAATCATGTGCAAGCAAAATTTCTGATTTTTTTTTCCTTGCATGTCCCCCTCAGATCTACAGCGACTGCACTTCCAAGTACACTTTCAATGCAATTTCAAGTGCACTTGTAGTTTGCACTTGTAGAGCAAAGTGGATTTGCCTTTAGTAAATAACCCCCTGTGTGTGATTGATGAAACAAAACTCTAAATATGTCCCTTTTTTTACACAGGAGGAGGTCAGCCAGGATGAGAGGCAGGAAAATGTCAAGCAGGAGGAGGCTGGGGTTAGTGGCAGAGAGGCGGTGGCTGGTCCAAGTGGCAGAGAGGAGGTGGCTGGTCAAAGTGGCAGAGAGGAGGTGGCTGGTCCAAGTGGCAGTACAAGGAGTCAGGTGCCTCCCATCCGCATGCCACCAAGAAGGGCCAGGAGGGCTTGGTCTGTGAGTCAGGCAGCACTGGCCCTGATTAAAGAGGCACATGCCACCCTCCAGCAGCCCTCAACCCCTGATGAGGGCTATGCGGCATTGGTCGGCATGAAAATGGGCCAGATGCCAACGGGACAACGGCTACTATGTGGGGCCCTGCTCATTTCCCTTTTAAATAAGGGGTTGATGGGGAGACTCACTGACACCACTGTCATTTGTGACCACGGCCATCCTCATGCACCTTTTCTTCTCAACCTCCTCCTTCTTCTTCTCCTCCACCTCCTTCTTCTCCACCTCCACCTCCTTCTTCTCAACCTCCTCCTTCTTCTTCTCCTCCACCTCCTTCTTCTCCACCTCCACCTCCTTCTTCTCAACCTCCTCCTTCTTCTTCTCCTCTATCTCCTTCTTCTCCACCTCCACCTCTTTTTTCACAACCTCCTCCTTCTTCTTCTCCTCCACCTCCTTCTTCTCCACCTCCACCTCCACCTCCTCCTCCTGACAGGAGTACACCTCCAGAGGCACAGCCTCCAGCCAGGCGGACAAGGAAGGCTGCAGAGAAGGCTGCAGGGAAGCCTACCAAGAAGGCTGCAGGGCAGCGGAGCAAGAAGACCAGGAAGTGATTCCCTTGCTTCAATGTGGTCTGACAGAAGGCAGCCTCTTGTAGTTCCACAGACTTGGGACATGTATCTAACCTGCTGCTGTTCCTGACCCCTGGGAGTCCAAGACCAGATTGGGCTCACTAATGTTTGTGCTTCCCAAGGTCCCAATTTTTGTGTCCACACACAGTAGCAAAAATTGCAGCAGGCTCTCCAGCGCTGCCTTCTAGTTTGTTTATTCTTATTTTCTCTACCAGAATAAATGGCATTTATTTTTACAGTTAATACTTGCCTATGTGTTTTTATTAAAGCAAAATATTTAGCTGGTGAGTAGGCAGGTAATTTTCAAAAATTCGAAAGCTAGATTTTAAATGGGACAGATAACACCAAAAAATCTCCTTGAAGGTCAAAAAATCGAAGATAATTATTTTTAAATTGTGTTAAATTTACACAGGAGAAAAACAAAAAATGGAGATCACTAGAAATTAAATAAGATTTTAAAATGCATATCTGATTTTTTTTTTTATAAAAGAAAATCAAAAAAATATGAGATCTTGCTCGAGAAAATAAAATAACATATTCATGAGATCTGCATTCAGAAATATTGCAAAAAGTTAGTCAGAACTGTGTGAATATCTGCAGCCAAAAACGATCATTATTGTTCATTATTGTACCATTCTAAAGAAGATTTTAATGTGCAGCATTTAAACGATGCAAAAATTGTTAACGCGTGACGAATGTGCTATCTCCATTACGAACGCTAGTTTTACAAGAAGGTGCGCTCCCGTCTCATACTTGAGTCTGACCATGCGCGGTTTTTGAAGACTTGGAAAAGCATACACACAAACGTTTTTCTCGTCCAAAAACAGTCTGACGAGAATCACGCCAAGAAAAAATGAGACTCCGACGAGAAAAAAGACCGCAGGTCTTCTTTTTTCTCGCTGAGATTTTGGCCAGTTTTCTCGACGAGAAAGCATACACACGAACGGTTTTCTCGGCAAGAAAGCTCTCCCAACAGTTTTCTTGTCATTTCTTGCAGAGAAAACAGGTCGTGTGTACGCGGCTTGACTGTGAGAACCTTTCAACTCACTGAATGGTGGCTTTGGTAAGGGACCACTAAGGACTATCTAGTCTCTGTGTTCCCAGCTCTAACCCTGCTTCAGAAATGCTTGTGTTTCTTTCCGTCCTTTTTCCACCAATGTATAAATTGTTGTTTACCCCTCCTGGGAGAAGCAATGTTTTCTTACAAACAACACCTATATTTCCAGCCCTGATACAGAAGGCAATTGAATGAAGCTTACTGGAAGGGGTTAGGGCTAGACATTTGATCTGTGCTCATTAGTTTAGCTGCCCAGGAGATACACCAATAAAGTGTTTATGTATCGGTGCAAAACTGGTACATTGAAAGAGCTGACATTTTTATACATGAGCAGTGGCAAAATTATCAGGGTCGCAACAGTCGCTGTTGCGACTGGGCCCTGTAGTTCCCACCCGTCCGTGTGAGGGGCCCGACTGTCGCCCGTGTGAGAGGCTCGCCCACCGCCCGCCAGTGTGAGGGGCCCACCCAGGGCCGGTACAAGGAAGGGGCGAGTGCCCCTGCCTGAGCGGTACCATTTGCTATATAAGGGGGGGCGCAGCCTGCAGGTGAAGTTCTGCCACGGCCGCCAGTGTGTACAAGTCACCTGTGTCATAGCCAGTGGCACTGTACAAATTGTGTGCCGAGTGCGCTCCTGCAAGCTGCATCCGTCACCTTACTTCCCTGTCAGCTTCACTGTTTCTGTTTCCTGTTTACTCCCCCTACTGATGAGTCTCGTAGTCCCTGCCAGCGGCGTGACGTCACTCACGGCCGGAGGCGAGGTGGGAGGACTTAGAGGAGCGCAGGGAGCTGTGTCGGCGGCGCGCTGTGACCTAGAGGAGCCGAGGAGCCTGGCTCTAGCTGGCCTGGAACTGAAGCTGTGGAAACTGGAAACCGGAAAGCATTGTGAGTGTGACTGAACTTGTGTAAAGTAAGTAAGCACTGGACTGAGACTGGAGTCACTGCTGCTCCGCAGTTTTCTATTACAGGAACCGGTCACTGCAGCCACCTTCTGCTGTCTAGTGACTAGTTCATTTCCAGACCCTTTGCAGTTTAGTACTTTCCTCAGTGGCGGAATTGTACCACCACTGGTACTTGAGGGGGTTGTAGCAATGGTACTTGAGGGAGGTGGCAGCGGTGCTACTTGAGGGGGTGGCAGCGGTGGTACAGTAGGTCTTGCAGCACCCCGCGGTTACACATCGCAACAACAGTTTTAGAAAGTATTAATGAACAGTGCGAGCCCTATCGCGGATGGTCTCAGGGGTGGCGAGCGCGAGAAGCACAGCCTCCCAGCGGTGATTTCCAGCGCGATCCCATCGCGCTGGAAACACAATGTCGGCGGCACCTACTGTACTTGAGGGGGGTGGTAGCGGTGGCACTTGAGGGGGGTGGTAGCAGTGGTACTTGAGGGGGGGTGGCAGTGGTGGTGCCATCCTCTCCCACCACCACCTGTTCCTCCTTACTGATCCCATCCCCCCACCACTGATCTCATTCCTATACCCCCCATTACTTCTACAACAGAGGTGATGGGAAGGGATAGGGATGAGAAAAGTGGTGGGGGGATGGGATCAGTAAGAGACACAGGTGGGAGAGGATGGAACCCCCCGTCAAGTACCACCGCTGCCACCCCCCCTCAAGTACCACCGCTGCCACCCCCCTCAAGTACCACCGCTGCCACCCCCCTCAAGTATCACCGCTGCCACCCCCCTCAACATCACTGTTGCCACCCCCCTTCAAGTACCACTGTTGCCACCCCCCTCAACATCACCATTGCCACCCCCCTCAAGAACCACTGCTGCCACCCACCCCTCAACTACCGCCGTTGCCACCCCCTTTGTGATTTCTTGCCCCGGGGCCCAGAAGTTTCTAGTTACACCTCTGTACATGAGGATTGATATGTTCATCATTTAGAAGACATGTTATTGAGTGTGTAATATTGTATGAAGAAGTTTTGTGTATAGCAAGTATTATCAATTGCAAGAGCACATTCTGGGTTTCTAAATAACTAGATGCCACAGAGAGCCAAGATGGCTCCAACAGGACTGCAATTTAATTCATTTTCTGAAGTATCTACCTTTACATGGAACCCTTTATGCTTATTTCCAAGCAGATACAAAAGACACAAATTAGAATACCTCTATTTTCATAAATACATATTTAGATGTATTTTTAAACACAATCCATGTAAGTAGCTGAAACAGTAAACAACAGTAAATCAGTCTGTATATGCAGTAAAGCATCCTTGTTATACTTATTGTGGAACCAAAGAGGTTAATCCTCTGCATTATGTAAAAAAGCTGTTTGATCCAGTCTTTTCTGATCCTCACCTTCTTCCACAGTTCCCAAACCATCTCCTGATAGAACAGAGCCTTGAGGGCAAGCTGCACATGCTCAGTTTGGTGTGTACTGCTAGAGAGTTTTTTTATTTCTTGGGAAAGTGCATGTGATCAACACAGGGCCAAATAGCACTGCTGCCTCAGGACAATCAGGGGAGAATGAAAACACCTCCTACAAGGTTTAACTAGACACTGATAGAAGTCACAAGACTCTTCTAACTACTGATGAGAACAGGGCCACTGATAAGGCAGTACAGCCAGCCCTCCTGTACTGTGCTCAGGCCTCATTAGTTCAAAAGGGGGGCCGGGGCACCTGCTGAGCAGGAGGGCTGGCAGTTCTTGAGGTGACGCTTGAGGATTATCTGTGAGTGCCATCTAGGGACCCAGCAGGGACGCGGGGGTGACACTTGAGGAAGATACTCAGTGTGGAGATTAAAAGAGCTCAGAAGATCCAGTGGCAGTGAATTAGCAGGGCTAAGTGATAGACAGGGAGCTCAGTTGAGTGAAGATCTAAAAAGGTTGAGGAGAAAGTGAAAGAGTTCATTGCAACCTTTGTTAGAAACTGTTCATAAATGTTGCCATAGGGGACAGCGTGTCTACACATGCAGATGCGGTCGCTCCGCTGGGTGCCTTTTCCTGCGTGGCTGTTTACCTATAGGAGTCTCGGAGTCTGCCAATTAACATTGCAACTACTAAAGGGTGTCCTGGCCCTAACCCTCTCTCCCACAGTTCTGTTTAAGAGAAAATAAATCTCTTCATTCAAGAAGTGTCTGGTGCCCATTTATCTACCTTGCATTACACCCACCATGCCTCGTAACCCACTCTACACAGTAGGATGTCAACTGTCCCTAACCCTGGAGGACACCATTAGTCCTGGAGGGGCTTGGGACTTGGCTACATTTACGTACAGGTTTATTGCACTATTTTGTTTGAGGAGGGTCATTTTTCATAACCCTCCCCACCTACCCAAAATAGGACTACATTAGCCTCTTGCAATCCCTATAAAGCATTATTCAGAGAGAGTGGGAGAGGCAGGATTGAGAGACAATAAGGTGTGCTGCCTGCTTTTGTGTTGTGCCCTGCTCTCCACTGATCCCTGCTAAGCAGAGCGGACACAGACACCGCCCGCTGTTCTCTATGGGATGTTCGGATGGAAAGGCACTGTATGTCTGTTTCCATCTGTAGCGGGTATTTGAATTTAAGGGAAGCATCTGGGTGGTAGTGTAACCCAGATGCACTGATTGTTAGGGAATCCGAGACCCTTTTATGGTTCTTGGAGGACTCTGGTGGTGTGAGGTTCCCTGCGGCCTGCAGGTGGCATTGTCGCCCTGGCCGGAGTTGAACCCACACCGCAAGACTGTGCCTTTTTGTCCTCCCCTGGCGCTGGTACGGCGGGGCGGGGAACCCGCTGTAACGCAAAGGGAGAGGGGATAAAGGGGGCGGACGCCCTTACCACGGGGTTCAGAGTTCGGAGTCGGAGGACACGGCCGCACTCAGGCACCTTCAGCCTGGGTGCTGGCGTTCCGGTGTTCCGGGCCCAGGTGCCCTTGACCTGGCCGGAGCGGGAGATGGAGTCCATCTCAGGCACCTTTAGCCTGGGGTGAGGTACTATGGCGGATGTCTGGAGCTCAGTACCTTCGACTGAGTTCCGCGAGGGTGGAGGAATCCGAGGGGGCCCTAACTCCTTGGGTGCCCGTGTCTGAGGTCGAGGAGACTGGTGAGCGGAACTTCTCTGGAAAGTCCGGCGCAGCATTTGCTGGTGACAGAGAGGCCTCCTGTGACTCCCTTGGACGGATATCCTTCCCCTGACAGGGGCTGTGCTAGCGAAGGTAATTCATGTTCTACCTCATATAGTCAGTGGCAGTGACTATTCGCCATTGGTGACACCACAGTGGTTAGCGATACTTTAAAGGATTGTGCCTCGACCTACTCCCATTAATACTGAACTGTTGCAAAGGTCCCAACTTGACTGTGCTGTATGTTTATTCGCTGAGAAGAATAAAACTGTGTTGGACCTATTCAGTGTGTGGAACTCTGGTTACTAGGAGCAAAGGGGGAGTCAAGGACAGAGGAAAGGATTTGACTCTAGGACACCTACACAAGGCCCGATCTTTCTGGCCTTCACCTCTTCACTATGGAGGAAATGGGCCATGGTGTATCTCATCTCTCCCCCCGGTACTAACACCCCTAGACAAAGACAGACAAGCCGAGAATGAGAAGGGGTGAGAGGGGTGAGGTCGCTACACATCCAATTGTCATGTGATACAATCCGCCGAACGGATGGTGAACACATCTCCATCTGTCTGTTTTTAGCAGACTGGATCGGATGCCGGCGGGTGACAGTGGACACATGTCCACTGACATCTGTCACCCCATAGAGAACAATGGGTGGTCCGATTGGTCCTCTGGTGCGAACGAGGCTCCCCCTTATACTTACCTAAGCCACATCTGGATCTTGCAATGTGCAGGAGAGCAGAGGCTCTCACGAGTCTTTGTCTGTTCATTGGCTCACACAGCAGCAGGAGCCATTGGCTCCTGCTGCTGTCAGTCACAACCAGTGAGCCAATGAGGAGAGAGTGGGGGCGGGGCCAAGCCATGCCTTGTGAGTGAACGGACAATGTCTATTCACAGTAGCGTGGCTTGTGAGCGAGCCTGCTCGAGTGCCCCAATGGGAAGCAGCTTGCTATTGTGAGCGGTCAGCAGGGGGAGGAGACAGGGCTGCCGGCATGGGACCCAAAAAGAAGAGGACTCAAAACCATAGCACAAATCAGGTTAGTATAACATGTTTTTTTAAATTTGAACCTTTAGAGTTAGACCATTAGAAGCACTTTAAACATGCAGACACTTCATATTTTATAACATTTTTAGTACTGTATAGCTACATTAATTTTCTTTTTTCAGACATTTTTTGCAAGGACAGAAAAATACCTGCTGATCCTGCCAGGATTCCTGCGTCCTTGTAACATTCTGGGCACTGACATTATATCTTTAAAAAAACAACATTATAATTTTCCCAGCTCTTTTCTGTGAATGACAAAACCCCTCAAATCACCCCTATCTCCATACCTCAATAGAAAGTCTGGGCTGATTGATCAATCAGAAAACCTTGCCTTGTTAACATGGGGCATATGCTGTGTTATACCAAATACTGAATATATAATATAATATCATATAATATAATATACATATTTATATTGATAGCATTTCTTTGCAGGGGTTCCCAGGAATACTAGGGGAACACAACCAGCCAGACAGAGAAGGTGTGTGTTGCCAATTGTACATTTAATTAAATTATTTTTGTGATTCGAAGAATTTAGTAAGGTGCTAATTTAAAAATAAAATGACTGCTCTATTAATTTATCATAAACCTAACTAAGGCTCAAACAACAGATATCCATACAGAAAATAGGGTATGAAGTGAGAAAAAAGTTTTGGGTATATTATTCCGTACAGGAAACACAGCCAACTTAAATGGGACAGAGTGCCAAAATAAGGAGCCTGCGAGAGGCTGCATTTATTATACTGATTATACTGAGGGCCACACACACCTAAATATACAATACTTTAGCTACAATACTTTTGGGATACATTTACCAGCTATGGAATACATAAAAAAAACAAAAAAAAACCTCTACTTATTTATTGTGTTAAACTATTTGACTTTGCAGACTTTAATTCCAGGTAAAGGTACAAGATTACTTTTTCTAAACTATTCAACTGCAAAATATTGCAGGATAATATTACTTTAATGACATAGAGAACAATCCAGGACCTGATTTAATTTAACATTTTGAACTGGCTCAGCAAATGCAATACGAAAATGACCTAAAACATAATGTAATATGAGCATACCACTGGTGAATGAAGGTGGAGCAGTAGTCTTTGGTGCTGTGAATTTGGCACAGAAACAATTTGGTACAAACTGGCACAGGGTGAGGTGAGTATTTGCAAAATAACATATGTGAAGGTTAAAGCGGAGGTCCGCCAACATTTTTTTTTTAAAGTCAGCAGCTTCAAATACTACAGCTGCTGACTTTTAAAATAAGGACACTTACCTGTCCAGGGCGCCCGTGATATTGGCACCCGAAGCCGATCTCTCCCTCAGGTGATGCTGCCGCCGTCATCTTGCGGCTCCACTTCCTGGTTCCCTACTGCGCATGGGCGAGTTGCGCTGTGCGATCCGAATGGTCCCTGCTGTCTTCTGGGACCTGTGTGTCTCCCAGAAGACAGCAGGGGGGGATGGAGGAGGCGCCGGACGTGGCATAGATAGCCACAGATAATGCGGCTATGTATGCCCCGAATTGGGAGCAAATACCTGTATTAAACAGGTATCTGCTACCCCCCCTGAAAGGTGCCAAATGTGACACCGGAGGGGGGGAGGGTTCCGAAAAGTGGAAGTTCCATTTTTGAGTGGAGCTCCGCTTTAAGCATAAGCCAATAATTTAGGTGAAGCATAGTTTGGGGTTCAACGATTAAGTAAGCGTTAGGCTTGGGGTCCAATGTCAGGGGTGATTTTTAAAGTGAAAAATCTTACACAGGACCCCCTCCTCACCCCCCTCAGTACCGCTGACCTGTTCCATGGTAATCTCCCACTCTGAGCCCCGGTATAGGCACCTTAGGGTATCGGGGCTTAGAAATCCCCTCGGCATTCACGCATCTTCCCCGCTGACAGGATGGGCTACGCGGGTTCTGATTGGTCGGCGCCGCCCATGTGACGACACCGACCAATTAGAATGCTCCGAAATGTCCCTCCTGACGGAGTAGGTTTTGGAGATTCAGCTGCAGGGATTTCTAAGACCCGTACGCCTGAGGTGGTTAAACCGGGGCACAGAACGGGAGGTCGCCTCAATCCAGATCAGCACGACTAGGGTTGGTGAGGAAGCGATCCTGTGTAAGTTCACATTTTTCTGTAAAGATGGACTTACCCTTTAAGAGGTTAATTTAAGCTTAAGGGTAGGGAGAAGGTTAAGAGTTAAAGTGTTTTTGAAGGCTAAAGGTTTTTTACCGTCATCCATTTTATGAAAGTGTGATAAACCTTCTCTGTGTAGCAGCCCCTTCAGGCCCCCTAATACTTACCTTAGTCGGGATCTTCCTCCAGTGGTGCACAAGAGCCTCGGCTCACCGGGGACTTTCCCTCTTCATTGGCTAAGTCAATCACAGCCAGTGAGACAATGAGGAGAGAGAGGGGGTGGGGCCAAGTCACGGCTCTGTGTGTAAATGGACACAGTAGGCATGCATACAGGGTGTGCCAGGTGTGCCTGGGCACACCCTAATCACCCTGTGTGCATGGGCATCCGCAGGTAGGGGCAAGGGGGGTCAAGTGCTCCCCCTGGATTTAGGGATTGGATCGGCACATTCACACAGTGGCATCGCTATGGGGGTGCAGGCAGCCAGCAGGGTGACACCATCAAGGTGCTGTCAAGCCCCCCATCAGTGTAGTGTGACTGTGGGCTCTTTTCCCTGCTCAGTCCAGCAGGAAAATCGGCAGCTCTGTATCAGGAGATAGGCGAGCTGTGGGCTGTCAGAGGTTCCCCCCCGCTTGCCCCCCCTTTCTCCTGTCAGGGAGAAGAGACGGCGGCTCTCACGAGGTTCCTGCCCACTTCGTTCCTTCCCTATTGGCCATAATTGAGGGCCAATCAAAGGAGACTAGGAGAGGAGAGCATCATGAGACATGTAGTCTCAAAAATTGGTGGCCCCATTTTCCAGAGGAAGGAGGCTACAGCTCGATCAAGAGAAAGATTGAGAGACTGCAGCCTGGAAAAAAGCTGAGGGAGTGAGTGCTTCAGGACAAAGAAAGAGGTGTGTGCTGGGCGAAAGACAGAGAGAGAGAGACACGCTACCCAACGCCACAAAAGAGCACCATGTTACCCAGCGCCACCAGAGAGAGAGCCACGCTACCCAGCACCACCAGGGAGCGCCGCGCTACCCAGCACCACCAGAGAGAGCCACGCTACCCAGCGCCACCAGAGTGAGCCACGCTACCCAGCACCACCAGAGAGAGAGCCACGCTACCCAGCGCCACCAGGGAGAACCATGCTACCCAGCACCACCAGAGAGAGAGCCATGCTACCCAGAGCCACCAGAGAGAGAAAGACTGAGCCACTGCCAGTGGTGTGGTGCATATTTCCCCTGTTTAAACCCGTGATATTTCACCAAAGCCCCCCTAATGGGGCTCCTAAAAAATTTGGGGAAAAAATACTGACACCATCCACTGCCCTACTGACATCAATCTCTGCCCTACTGACACCGTCAGCATATACACATGCACACACACATATGTTTTTGAGCTTTGAGGCACACACCCTAATGCAATAGGCTGTGCACACCTGTGATGGATACGCAGAGCCATGGCTCAGGAACAAGCCTGTTTAGGTGCCCCAATTGCAAGCTGGGGGCACTTGGCAGATGGGAGGGGCCAGGAGCACCGGTGGGGGATCCAGGTAAAGGAGGATCGGGTTGCTCTGTGCACAAACACTGTACTTATTTCTCCTGATTTATGAGGGGGCTGTGCTTGTCGTAATGTTTGTTGTCTCAATTAATAGTTTATTGAGTAAAGAAGGCTGGTTACAGTGCAGAATATTACAAAATACAAAATACAAGCGATCACAGAGGTAGAAGTTTGCAGGATAACAACCAGTCTACTACAAGATAGCAATGTAAACCAAACATTATCACAGCTGAACATATATGTTTGCCATAATTATTCCTGTCTGTACTGTGCTGGTATTATTATCAGTTGTAAACTAGATTTGAACACTGTCTGTCCTAACAAAGGATTAAAGATGTAGAAGCTTGCATTCCTAATTGTATGTTAAAGATTAACTGCAATCTGCAATTGTTTAATTAATCATAATTTGTAATAAAACATCTTTGCCATTCTGAAGCTTACCTCCACCTACTTTGCATATTATTTTATATATACTGTGATTCTGTACTTGCAAAATATGCTTCAGAAATTTCCCTCCACTAAGTCTGGCTGCATCCATTTTAACTGTGGGCAGCTGAAGCTGTTGCCTGTTCACTTCCTGGATTTACACAGACACACAGAGGCACACCTCCAGCTCTGCAGCCATGCAGCTCTCATTGGCCCTCTTATGACTGATCCCCCTGTTGACAAACTCTCACAAGAGTGAGAGGGACAGCTGCATGATGTCATAAGTCTAGGCTTTTTACCAGACAAGAAACCGGAAGTGGGCTGTATAAGGTATTTACTGGCAGAAAAAAAATGTTTTACAATCCAAAGTTAAAATAACAAGGGCAGATGATTTATTAGATGGAAAGATAAAAAAAATTACTGAAGGTCCGCTTTAATGAGAGGAAGCACAGCCTGTCCTAAGCCTGTCTATTGAGACAGACTTATCTTGTATAGGGTTGAGCGGACCCGAACTGTAAAGTTCGGGTCCGTACTGAACATTTGGGTTTTAGGGTCCCGGACCCGAACGCGAACAATTGACTGTATGTTCGGGTTCGGGTCCGGTGTTCGGCAATATGCATGTAAAGTCGCGCTTGTTTCCCGTGTTTAGAACTGTCCCTGCACAAAGTGTCATTTCTGAAGGAAAAAAAGGAATTTAAAACTCACTCGCGGCTATTAATGAATTGTCGGCTCCCGGCAATACATAGAAAAGAAATTGATAAAAAAAAAAAGCGTGGGGGTTCCCCCAAATTCAATTACCAGGCCCTTCAGGTCTGGTATGGATATTAAGGGGAACCCTGCCGTAAATTAAAGAAAAAAATGCGTGCGGTTCCCCCAAATATCCATACCAGGCCCTTCAGGTCTGGTATAGATTTTAAGGGGAACTCCACCCCAAATTTTTTAAAAAAATGCCGTGGAGTACCCCCAAAAATCCAGACCAGACCCTTTATCCGAGCACGCAACCTGGCAGGTGGCAGGAAAAGAGGGGGGGACGAGAGAGCACCCCCCCTCCTGAACCGTACCAGGCCACATGACCTCAACATGGGGAGGATGTCCCCATGTTGATGGGGACAAGGGCCTCATCCCCACAACCCTTGCCCAGTGGTTGTGGGGGTCTGCGGGCGGGGGGCTTATCAGAATCTGGAAGACCCCTTTAACAAAGGGGACCCCCAGATCCCGCCTCCCCCCATGTGAATTGGTAATGGGGTACATTGTACCCCTACCATTTCACAAAGAAAGTGTAAAAAATTGTAAAAAAAGAATACACAGACACCATTGGGAAAGTCCTTTATTAAAAATAAAAAAAATAAAAATAAAAAAAACATTCCAGCGATGAAATCCAGTGTCCCGCGGCGATCCAGATGTCCAGCGCTGTCCAGACGAAATGTCATTGGCTAAGCCTGAGCGGACCTGATGGGGAACTTCCTCGGCAGTGTATTAAATGAATAGACCCGCTCCTTCTAAAGTTCCCCATCAGGTCCGCTCAGCCAATGACGTAGTGTAAGGCTGAGGACCTAGAGCACTAGGTGGGCCAGAGAGCACAGGGGGTGAAGAGCATGGGGGTGGAGAGCACTAGGGGGAGCCGGAGAGCACAGGGGAGCTGGAGAGCACTGGGGGGGGGGTTGGAGAGCACTGAGGGGGCAGGGACCATGGGGGGCTGGAGAGCACAAGCAGGGACAGAGAACACGGGAGGTGAAGAGCACAGGGGGGCGGAGAACACAGAGGGGATAGAGAGCACAGTGGGGGTCAGAGAGCACTGAGGGGGCGGAGACCACGGGAGGCTGGAGAGCGCTAGGGGGCTGGAGAGCACTAGGGGGGGCTGGAGAGCACTAGGGGGGCCGGAGAGTGCAGGGGGCTGATGAGCACAGGGGGGCCTGAGAGCACTGGGGGGGCTGGAGAGCACTGGGGGGACCGGTGAGCACTGGGGGGACCGGAGAGTAAAGGGAAGCTTATGAGCACTGGGAGGGGCTGGAGAGCACTAGGGGCATTGGAGAGTACAGGGGCTGATTTGTTGGAGATCACTGGGGGGGGGGCTGGAGTGCAGTGGGGGAGCCTGAGAGCCAGGGTAGAACTCCTGAGAGCATGGTGGGAGCCTAAGAGCACTAGGGGGCAGTAGAAAGAAGCTGGATAGGAGAAGCAGCTGCATACACACAGTAGAAGAACCCATCTCTTTATTTTATCTTTATTTTTCTCCTACAGCCTCTGAATGCCCACGGGAGGGAGAGAATGAGAAGCAGGCATTCAGAGGCTATAGGAGAAAAATAAAGAGATGGATTCTTCTACTGTGTATGCAGCTGCATCTCCTATCCAGGCGCACGCATGGGGAGCCACACTCACTTTCCCTTCTGTCCGGCGGCCATGTCTCTTGTAGATCCCTTCCCTCTTCATGGTCACGGGTAACGGGTGGTCTCCGGGTAGTCTCTGCCCCGGCCCGATGGCCGAACTGTAATGGCGACAAGGCGGCCGGCCAGCCAGCCAGACGCAGAGAGGTCGGGTGAGCGACAGGGGCTCAAGGAGCAGCTCAGCAGCCTTGGCCCCACAAGTACATGCGGTCCGTCAGCCCCCAGCCCACTGGGCAAGTGCCTGGTGTGCCCTTTGGCCAGTCCTGGCCTGGGTAGGATAGTAGGTGGAATTTAAGTGAGCAGATGTGGAATGTGTTATATGCCTTTCCTGTAAAAAAAAAACAATAGAACAGGAGGTGTGTTGCAAATTTAGAAAATCTTCCAGGAATCTAAGGGTAGAAGAGCAGCCATTTTTGAGTCCCCTGAAGAAGTCACGAGGCGGAACGGCGTAGGGAGTATGCGAGGCTGACGCAGACCGGAAGTGACCGGGAATGATGTGAGAAGGCGTTCAGAACACCGCGATTTACGATTTGCTTGTGTTAATTTTTTCCCATGTAAGAATCCATACATACAGTGTTTAATAAAGCCACTTCATTTAAACGTTATTACACTATTGGAGGCCGCCTCTTCTTCTCTTTTCTCCATCTCTATGCTCCACACTTTGGTGAGTCTGAGGATAGGCTAGCGGAGACACCTGGAAACCCGCGGGAGCTAACCATCAAAACAGACACAGAATTGGAGAAGATAGTGGAGAGGAATAGGAGAAAACAGTACTCGAGGCTGGAATATATGAATATTCAATCTTTGCTAATTACCACTGTATCAGAGGAAAGAGTTCTGGGAGACTAGTCGGTGGACACTATATTTGATCCATTAACCCCAACTTGGAAGACCCCTAAGGGAAGACCCCCAAGGGAATCGGGTCATCCATTTTAATAGCAATCCATCATATAGGACTATCCTCTCACAGTATAGAATCATTCCTATACAGCGAGTGAACTTTTTAAGATTTTCCACTGATTCACCATCCAACTCTTGTTTTGAATGAACTTTTATTAATTGTTTAATTGTTTGATGGTCACTTACCTTTATTTTTACCATTTATTTCATATTGTACACTCACTTTTATATTAGGGTGTTGATTTTAGTGATGTTTCTTTAGCGCAAGATGACTTTAACATTTAGGCCATTTTTGTTTGCCATCAGACATAAGGGAAAACCATCATGATACATAATGTCCTTAGGCGTAATTTGTCAAGGAGAGGTCTCAAAGCCCGCTGGCATTTAAGTGTCTCTTTAGTCAAGTCTGGGAAGATAGTTATAGAGGCGCCATCAAAGTCAATAGCTGGTGATCCTCACAATTTCATCATAATAATATTTTTCTTATCAAAATAATGCAGCCTGCATATTACATCATGAGGTTACTCTGTTGAGACATTGCGTGGTCACAGAGCCCTGTGAACTCAATTCAAACGTATGTCATTAGAGTCCGTACACTCAGAAAAAGATTTGGTGAACACCGTTGTTTTGTAGAGGGTGGTAACGACAAACACAGCGTACCCCTTCATTTCCTGAAACACCATGAGCAATCCTCTACAGGCCTCAGGGTTTGGATCATAGAATCCATCCCTGGAACGTTTCCTCTGGCTGAGCGTTTTAAACGTCTCTGCCAGAGGGAAACTTTTTGGATATTCAACTTGGATACTCTTTTGCCTGGGGGCCTCAATGAGGAAATAGAGGTCAACAATCTCATCTGAATAGTCTCCTCTAGTTGCTATGTCTAGGTTTCCCCCCCCCCTCCTTTTTACTTTTCCTCCCCTCTTTCCGATCCTTTTTCACCACCAACTAACAAACTATCCAGGTCTCCCCTTCCTCCCCGATTCTCTTTTCTTCCTTCTTTCTCCTTATTATTTTTGTTCCTCTGCAAGGTCAGTACACTCCTGATCCTTAAAGTCCTCGCCCCTAAAAAAATTAATATTCTTATAGATATTCTTATAGATAGAGAGTTATACATGAAGATTAAAGGTTTAGATATATCAGTGCAAAGTGTTCGACACTGAGATTGATCCTGATTCGGCGTATCAACTTATTAGTGCTTTACATGCACCTAATTTAAACTAAATATATGTGTGTGTATATAAAACCATATATATAAAACCATTACCACCACCCTTGTTGAGCCCCCTTCTATTTCCTTTCCGATTATGTATACTTCAGTTTCACGCATATACCAATTTATTTATTTTTTATTTTTAGTATTATATGTACATGCTCTTGAACCATCTACATTTCATATATGTGTTCATGTGCATGTATATATATATATATATATATATATATATATATATATATATAATGTACTTCAGGTGAAAATCAGCTGTGAGTTGAATGTGGAAAACGATAAGGAAACCACCACCAAAACTTCAGTGTGCAAAACAAAAGCACACCACACCAATTGTGCTCACAAACTGCTTACCAAAAGGCAAACAAATACAGGCGTAGTAGATGTATTTGCAGAGGGTCAATGATAGACACAGCTGTCCAAGCTTGATGGATCACAACCAGGAATGTTCAGCTTCCCCCACATCAAAAACGGCATCCAAAACTCGGTTAGAGATGGGGATAATATGCAATCCTCACAGCTCTTCTCCAGGGACCGGCACCTCCAACTCTCCCATCAGCCAGCAATGACATCCACACCTCCACCCTCCTGCACCTTCCACCTCCGAGGTGTGGATGTCATTGCTGGCTGATGGGAGAGTTGGAGCTCCACCAACCCCCGGCAATCTACTCAACCCACTGATGGCACAGTTAGTCTAGGGGATGTTATCTATCACAATCTATACCTGATTGTACACACACCCCAACCATATTAAGAGGCAAGCACTATGTGCAATGATAACACACTGATAGCAAGTGGTAAAGTATAACTGTTTTACTTTAGATTAAAAGGCATAGGTTAGAACATAACACATAACTTGCTTACAGAGCCCTGCAGCAATAGATATAGCATTTGATAATAGCACAGCGCGGTCATACACAGCGCGCAACTATTATTATCTAGGCACCCTGTGGTGCACCAAACAATACTCTACCCCCGGTCAGGCCTGACACAGATTTAACTTAGTCCTTAGAATAACACTTTCTTCGCATGCAACTTGAATGGTGGTGCACGTATAGGAAAAAAACACTTGTAATCCACAGGGTAGGCAATCAAAAAGTACAGTTCAATGGAGACCACTCACTCAGTTCCGCCACTAGTCTCCAGTAGAATAGCAAATAAAGGCCGGTGGGCCAAGGCAGTCTCTAGGCCTAGCAACAGTACAGCCGATTGGATTGAGCAGGTGCTCGCTCACCACTCCGGACGCGATCCCAGTCCGGGACTTCCACCACTGTGTCTCCGCACACAGCGTCTGAACGATCGGGTCTCTGATCCAACGAATGTCAGCAACTTGAAGAAAGTCAGATGCCACCCAGGCTCGCAACAAGGTGGAAGGCTCTTTGGAATTTGTACCAGGCCCCAGGCTTCAGGCCTGATACTCCAGCAGATCCGCACAGGAAGACCGGTTGATAGCCGCGCGGTGTCCAAAGAGGCCGAGTCCAGCCTCGCCCCCTCCTTTTATCTCCCCACCCACAAGTCTCTGCGGCAGCAACATTGCACCCTGGGTGCCAAACGGGGTTCTGGGAAATGCAGTCCTAGAGTCTTAAAGGAGATCCCGCTACATGTGGTTCAGGAATCAGGATACCTTGCACCACATTAGATAAATCCTCATCTTTGATTGCCTCAGGTATTCCCCGCAGGCAAAAGATTATTTCTCATGTTCCTATTTTCAAGGTCCTCCATCTTACAGTGGGTATAGAAAAGAATCAACCCCCTCTAAAATAATCACATTTTGTTGCTTTGCAGCCTGAAATGAAGACAAACACAGTTTTTTATTTTATCCAGCAGTATTTACTAGTGCAACTTATAACATCTAAGTAAAAGATATAACACCAACATGTCAGAAAAATACAAAAAATTCCAAAACAGAATCACTGAGCTAGAAAAAGGTTTACCCCCGTATGTTTAGTATTTTGTTGGACCCCATTTTGCTTTAATTAAAGCCTTTAGTCCATTGGGATATGTCTGTACTATCTTTGCACATCTAGACTTTGCAATATTTGCCCACTCTTCTTTGCAGAACTACTCAAGTTCAGTTAAGTTTGATGGTGACTGTTTGTGGACTGCAGTTTTCAAATCATTCCACAGATTTTCAGTGGGGTTTAAGTCTGGACTCTGACTAGGACATGCAAGGACTTTCACCTTTTTCTCCTTCAACCACTGTATTGTCATTTTTGCTGTGTGCTTTGAGTCATTGTCATGTTGGAAGGTAAACCTTCTTCCCATTGACGATTTTAGGGCAGCAGATTTTCCTCAAGAATTTGATGGTATTTTCCACCATCCATTTTTCCTTCTATCCTAACAAGTGCTCCAGTACTTGCTGCAGAGAAACACCCCCATAACAGGATATTACCACTTCAATGCTTTTATTTGGATGGTGAGCTGTATTGGATTTCCGCCAGACATATTGTTTGGTGTTGAGGCCAAATAATTAGATTCTAGTTTCATCTGACCACCATAAAGTGATTGTAAAGGCTAATTTTTTTCCCTATAAAATAACAAATATATTATAACTACCTTCTTTGTTGCAGTGGATTTGCACAGAGTAGCCTGGATCCTCTTCTTCTCGGGTCTCTCTTCTGTGATCCTGCCCCCTCCCTCTTGTTCAGTGCCCCCACAGCAAGCAGCTTGCTATGGGGGTACCCGAGCTGAGTTACAGTTCCCTGTGTCCATTCAGACACAAACCCTGAACCCGGCCCCACCCCCTCTCACCCCTGATTGGCTAGCTGACTTTGACAGCAGTATGAGCCAATGGTGCCGCTGCTGTGGCTCAGCCAATCAGGAAGGAGAATCTCGGATGGCTGAGACACTCGTGGACATCACTGGACAGGGAGGGACCTCAGGTAAGTGTTAGGGGGGCTGCTGCACACAATAGGCTTTTTATCTTAATGCATAGAATGCATTAAGATAAAAAAAACTTCTGCGTTTACAACCCCTTTAAATGCACCTTGAAGATTCTGAGGCCACATGGAAAAGTGTGTTATGGTCAGATGAGGCTAAAATTTATTTTTTTGGCCTCAAAACCAAACAATATTTTATTTTTTTCTGGCTGCCACAATGTATAGTATAGGGTTTCAGATCATCTGTGCCCAGTCTTGCCAAAAAGAGTTAATCCAGCTCTGAGCAATCCTCTTATCTTTTTTCAGTGAGATAAAACAGACAAAGGAAAACCCTGTCTATTCTCCCCCCCTGCTGTGAATGACAGGTGATTTACATATCTCATGCACAAGCCTGAGACAGGCATTATTTTTTAATTCCCACTCCCACTCCTTTCTTCTGCAGCTCTCCCAGGATTGGCTGTTCCACACCTCAGCATGATTGGGCATGCTAAAGTCATGAGGTTATTTTTCTGGGTTTTGACTGGATGTTACTGATCATAGCAGAATTTAGTGTAAGAAATACACAGGAGAAAATGCACGCTGACAAGGGGAGTGTAGAGGTGGGCGGGGAGTCTACTGACATCACGACTCCATCCACCGACCTCCAGACAACAGATCCACCCACAGAATCTGCAGTTTTTCGGGTCCCATAACAGACAGAGGGGAGACATTTGACAAGTAAGAATACATGCAGGGGGCATCTATATCCTTATAGATCAGCACTATGGCAGTAGTTTAGAATGGATGAGAGTGGGTTTACATCCACTTTAAGCTTTGACAAAAAAAATGGAAGCTGATTGGTTTCTGTGCAGAGCTGCACCAGATTGTGCATGCTCCAGTTTTAATAAATCAACCCAATCACTTTTTTTATGAATGGTCATGGTAATAGTGTCTCTTTAAAAGAAGCAATGTTATGGAATGTGCTAAGTCAAGATACTTATATACTTGTTTGAGAACTGTGTACAATGTAGGAAATCATTCTAAATGTGAGGGAACCCTTTGTGACATTCCACACAACCTTTTCCTACTTTTGATGTAATCTTATCATGTGTGCCATGTAGCCCTATTGTGCATCTCAAAAGCAAGATTGTGAGTACAATATGTTCTCAGCACGATTGATTATACTTTACCGAATGTTGTAGCTTATCAGACCTTGGATGCTATGGCTGAATCCCACATCTGACAATATATACTGTATATTTATTTTTATTAGATAAATTCTCTCTTCATATCTGACAATATATATATTTTTTTCATATAAATTCTCTCTTTACTTCTAACAACACATACATTTTGGTTAGATAAATTCTTTCCCCACATCTGACAAAAACATCATTGTTCAACAGATACATTCTTCTGATATACAGTATTCTTTTCCCACATTAGACAAAATATAATTATAAAATAAATATAAAATATAATACATTTCCTTCCCACAAAACATAATTTATTTTTAGACACATTTTCTTCCCACACAAAACCTTTCATCTTCATATATTTGATATACCTAGTCTGTACTTGTCATTAATACCTTTAAAATTTGACATAATACTATAAAAACATATGACATCATATCCTCAAATATTCACTAGAGGGCAATCCAACAGTAATTATGCCAAAGTTCCATGCTTTGTTATCAAACGTGCTACTTAATTCATGCTCCTGAATCATAGTCTATTATAATAATTTTATGTACTTCGATTATCTATACAGGTACAAGTGCGTTTCATACATAACAATTACAGGGCAGTGTTCACTAGAAGATTTCTCCATCTTGCTTTCTCCAGCAAATTAGTATTCTTGGATGTGATCGGAGGAGCTCTTGGTACAAAAGTTCATCTCACCAGAGGCTGGGTTCACACCATTAATCACAGCAGAAGCCGATCTGTGGGTGTAGAGCACTGGATGTCTTCCGTAACCGACTGATCGTTGGTAAAACACACAGTACTGAGATCTGCCTATGTAAACAAGGCAGATCTCCTTTCTGACAGGGGGGAAGAGATGTATTTTGTGTTCCTGCAAAGTAGGGACAAAAAAACACCACTTCCCCTAGTAAAAGCACCTAACACAGTACACAAAAACACTCAAAAAAGATCATCATGGCATAGATAAATCCGCGGCTCTCAGCGTGCTTGCATCGGCCAGCCTGACATGTTTCATCCAAATGGATATCATCAGAGGCGTGCTGATGATATCCATTTTGATGAAACATGTCAGGCTGGCCGATGCAAGCACGCTGAGAGCCGCGGATTTATCTATGCCATGATGATCTTTTGTACCTGTACGTAGAATACAATAAAATCCTTTATTTTATCTTACGGGCTTCACTATGCTGGTTTGTCTTCTTCTTATTGGGTAACACTTCCTGTTGAGGAATGCACAGTATTTCCACCTTAATCGAAGTCCTGGAGGTCGCTCTGATGCTGGTGATGCTGACACTTTCTGATATTGACCAATCAAGTTTGGAGAGCTGTATCTACCATTGACCCTCTGCATTTATCATTACATCGCTTGTGTTTTTCTATTTTCTGGTAAGCAGATTGTGAGCACGATTGGTAGGGTGTGCTTTTTTGTCTTTGCACACTGAAGTCTGGTGGTGGTTTCTCATCAGTTTTCACATCTACCTCATCATACGTTGATTTATTTCACCTGGACTGTCACTTGCACATTGTTTCACTGCAGCTCTGCATTTTTGGACTATTAAAGTAACGCAGTGCCATATTGCAAAAATGGCCTGGTCATAAAGGGAGGTACGGTAAATCTTCCGAAGGCTAAAAAGTTAGGAAGAATATAGGTACCTTTTAAAACAAAAGAGCTTTAACCACTTAACGACCGCCCACTGTAAATATACGTCAGCAGAATGGCACCGACAGGCAGAATCACGTATATGTACGTGATTGCCTTTGTATAGTTGGGGGGTCCGATCGGACCCCCCTTCTTTACAGTGGGTGGTCGTTTTACCTTCGGGAGCGATCCGGCATGAGGGGACGGCCGTTCGATTCCGGCCACCCCCTCTCGATCGCTCCCGGCGAATGAGAGAGCTTCCCCTGCCTGCCAGGAAGGAGGAAGTGATGTCATCTCTCCTGGGGCGCTCACATATACCGAGCGCCGTACAGGAGAAGATGACAGGTTAGTACACAAAACAGCACACTGACACCAGGACACATAGGCACTAGTGATGAGCCGAACACCCCCGGGTTCGGTTCGCACCAGAACCCGCGAACGGACCGAAAGTTCGTACGAACATTAGAACCCTATTAAATACAATGGATGCGAACGTTCGAATTCTAAAGTGCTAATTATAACGACTAATATGCATGTTATTGTCCTAAAAAGGGTTTGGGAACCCGGGTTCTGCACCAGGGGACATGTATCAATGCAAAAAGAAGTTTTAAAAACGGTCGTTTTTCGGGAGCAGTCATTTTAATGATGCATAAAGTGAAAAAAAAAAAGTCAAATATTCCTTTAAATATCGTACCTGGGGGGTGTCTAAAGTATGCCTGTGAAGTGCCACGTGTTTCCCGTGTTTAGAACTGTCCCTGCACAAAATGACACTTCTAAAGGAAAAAAAAGCCATTTAAAACTGCATGCGGCTTTAATGTAATGTCTGGTCCCGGTAATATGGATGAAAATCTTTAAGAAAAATGGCATAGCTACCCCATGACCCCCCCCCCCCCTACCCCAGCCCATTACCAGCCCCTTTGGGTCTTGTATGGATATTAAGGGGAACACTGCACACAAAATAAAAAAGGCCCTATATACTCTGAACAGCCGTATACAGGCGGTGCATACAAGACAGGGACTGTAGGTTTGTTCTTATGTAGAATGTGTTTGTAATTTTGAACAGGTACATTGTTTAAGTGTAGCTCCAGCCCAAAAATCTATTTTTAAACTTTTTGGAAAACATAGGTAAGGGTTATCACCCCTGTAACATTTGTTTTGCTGTCTGTGCCCCTGTTCAGAACATTTCACCTCACTTTCCGTCCCAATGACAACTGTTTTTGAAATGTGGTGTTTTTCTTGAAACAAGGATTGGTGATAAAGCATCAGTACAGAGGAGACACCTTTCTCCCATATTTATTCTTACAGGAGAGAATTTTCCTTCCTAGGGGTAGATTTCCTCTCACTTCCTGTTGTCTTCTTGCGTTTGCAAGTAGGAGTCGTTTGTAAGTTGGATGTTTGAAAGTAGGGACCTGCCGTATATACTCTGCAGAAATAGGCCCCTTAGTTGTTGGTGTTGGCACAACACTGTAAGCACTCACAGTTACTCTTGGTTGGTGCTGGAACGCCCTGCTGTCAACTATTATATCAGGAATTGTAATTACATATAATTGTTGAACAGTGGTAGTAAAAATTGGGCCTTTGATGGTGGTGCTGGTGCCACAACACTGTAAGCCCTGACAGTTACTCTTGGTGGGTGCAGCAATGGGCCCTGCTGTGAATTATTAGATCAAGAATTGTAATTGCATGCCCCTGTTGAACAGGGGCTGAAAAATTGGGCCTTTCGTGGTGGTGGTGGTGGTGGTGGTGTTGCCACAACACTGTAAGCCCTCAGAGTTACTCTTGGTGGGTGCAGGAATGGGCCCTGCTGTGAATTATTAGATCAAGAATTGTAATTACATGCCCCTTTTGAACAGGGGCTGAAAAATTGGGCCTTTCGTGGTGGTGGTGGTGGTGGCGTTGCCACAACACTGTAAGCCCTCAGAGTTACTCTTGGTGGGTGCAGCAATGGGCCCTGCTGTGAATTATTAGATCAAGAATTGTAATTACATGCCCCTGTTGAACAGGGGCTGAAAAATTGGGCCTTAGGCACTGGTGGCACAACACTGCAACCCCTCACAGATACTGTACTTGGAGCACAGCAATGAGCCCTGTTGCAAAGTATTGCTTCAAAAATTGTAATGACACGCCCCTGTTAAACAGGGGCTGAAAAATTGGGCCTTAGGCACTGGTGGCACAACACTCCAACCCCTCACAGATACTGTACTTGGAGCACAGCAATGAGCCCTGTTGCAAAGTATTGCTTCAAAAATTGTAATTACACGCCCCTGTTAAACAGAGGCTGAAAAATTGGGCCTTAGCCACTGGTGGCGGCACCCATAAACAAAAATGATCTTCCAAGCTATCATCATCAATCGTATCATTGAGGACTCGGAGGAGGAGGATAGCCAGTCAACATAACAGCACAGGCACTCAGCATCAGCATCAGTCTTGAAGGGATGTGACATGTTAAAATCAATTAGTCTGTTATATCAGCATCAGGTGTGTGGTAGCTGGTGGTGATCCAAGACTGGTTCATCTTGATGAAAGTCAGTCGATCAACCGAGTCGGTGGACAGGCGCACCCTGTGATCCGTGACAAATCCTCCAGCAGCACTGAATGTGCGTTCCGAAAGAACGCTGGATGCAGGACAGGCCAGTAGCTCAATTGCATACTGTGCAAGCTCTGGCCAGTGATCCATCCTCAAGACCCAGTAAGCCAGAGGATTTTCGGTGGGGAAGGTGTCCAAGTCTGACCTTGCCCCTAGATATTCCTGCACCATGTTTATCAGACGCTGGCGATGGTTGCTGGAACCGATCATACTTTGGGGCTGCGGACTAAAGAATTGTCTGAACGCATCGGTCAGACGGCCACCTTCCCCACCGCTCCTTCTTTGACTGGCCGAAGCCTCAGCAACTCGTTGTCCAGGACCAGGAGTTTGTAACCTCCCAGTCTCTGGGAACGCGTTGCACAGACCTTTCTGCAAGGCCTCCCGGAGTTGTCTTATCCTCTGCTCCCTCTGCGACGGTAACATAAGGTCCGCAACCTTACCCTTGTACCGTGAATCAAGGAGAGTGGCCAGCCAGTAATGGTCCCTCTCCTTGATCCGAAGAATACGAGGATCCTTCCGCAGACTTTGCAGGATCAGGGAGGCCATGCAGCGTAGGTTAGCTGAGGCATTCGGTCCGGAGTCCTCTGGGTCACTAAGGACGACATGATCCGCAGCCACCTCCTCCCAGCCACGTACAAGTCCACTGGTTTCTTGGGACTGTAAATCATCCCTAAAAGACTGCTGCTGATGATGCTGAGTGCCAGCCTCCACCTCCATGCTGACACAATCCTCCTCCTCCTCCTCCTCCTCCTCTTCCTGTGCGATGGGTGGGACAGAAGGAACACTGTCTGGGTAAAGGGGGCCTTGAGAGGCAAGGAAGTCCTCCTCTTCCTGCCTCTGTTCTGCCTCAAGTGCCCTGTCCATTATTCCACGCAGCGTGTGCTCCAACAGGTGGACAAGAGGTACAGTGTCACTGATGCATGCACTGTCACTGCTCACCATCCTCGTAGCCTCCTCAAATGGTGCCAGGACAGTGCATGCATCCCTGATCATGCCCCACTGGCGTGGAGAAAAAAAACCAAGCTCCCCTGACCCTGTCCTGGTGCCGTAGTCGCACAGGTACTCATTGATGGCCCTCTGCTGCGTGTGCAGCCGCTGCAGCATGGCCAACGTTGAGTTCCACCTGGTGGGCATGTCACATATAAGGCGGTTCTTGGGCAGGTTCAACTCCTTTTGCAGCTCAGCCAGGCGAGCACTGGCATTATAAGATCTGCGGAAATGCACACAGACTTTCCTGGCCTGCCTCAGGACATCCTGTAAGCCCGGGTACCTGCCCAAGAACCGCTGCACCACCAGGTTAAGGATGTGAGCCACACAGGGCACATGGGTCAGTTGTCCCTGTCGGAGGGCGGAGAGGAGGTTGGTGCCATTGTCGCAAACCACCATTCCTGGCTTAAGCTGGCGTGGCGTCAACCACCTCTCGGCCTGGCCCTGCAGAGCAGACAGGACCTCTGCCCCAGTGTGGCTTCTGTCCCCCAAACACACCAGCGCAAGCACGGCATGGCATCTTTTTGCCTGCGTACTTGCGTAGCCCCTTGAATGGCTACGGAGCACCGCTGGTTCAGAGGACAAAGCACAGGAGGAGGCCATGGAGGAAGAAGAAGAGGAGGGGGTGGAGGAGAGAGGTGTGTCACAACCAGTAGTAGCATTTTGGAGGCGTGGCAGTGGAACAACCTCCAACACTACTGCACCTTGTCCTGCATCCTTCCCAGCTGCCAAAAGAGTGACCCAATGGGCCGTGAAAGAAAGGTAACGTCCCTGTCCATGCCTGCTGGACCATGAGTCAGCAGTAATATGCACCTTACCGCTGACCGCCCTGTCCAGCGAGGCCAAGACATTGCCTTCCACATGCCGGTAGAGAGCTGGAATAGCCATCCGTGAGAAAAAGTGGCGTTTGGGAACCTGCCACTGAGGAACCGCACATTGCACAAACTCACGGAAGGGGGCCGAGTCTACCAACTGAAAAGGCAGCAGTTGAAGCGCTAGCAATTTAGCCAAGCTAGCATTCAACCGCTGGGCATGTGGATGGCTGGGAGTGAACTTCTTTCGACGGTCCAGCAGCTGGGGCAGGGAAATTTGCCTGCTAGAATCGGACGTCGGTGTACTGCTAGCAGAGTGGCCGCAAGTACTTGGCTGTGACACACCTAATTCTACACCTTCATTCCTCTCAGTGCATGTTTCAGAGAGGACTGAAGTTATAGTGGGGTTGGAGATCCCAGCTGATGCGGTGCAAGGAGAGGTCCGCTTTGTTCTTTGGTGTGGGTCTTTGAGGTAGGCTTGCCAACGAGCTGCATGGCAGGTCAACATATGTCTGGTCAGGCATGTGGTACCCAAGCGGCTGATGTTTTGGCCACGCGATATACGCTTGAGACATATGTTGCAAACAGCAGCTGTGCGATCTGATGCACTAGCCTCAAAAAAGGCCCACACCAAAGAACTTTTTGAATGACGGGCAGAGGCAGCGCCCTGCACAGGCGGAGCTCTGCGGTGTGATTCCGTCGGTGTACTGCCCTTACGCTGGCCACCAAAGGGCATCCTGCCTCGTTGGAGATGTGCCTCCTCCTCATCCTCCTCCTCCTCCTCTCTCCTATTAGGCACCCACGTGGAGTCAGTGACCTCATCATCCCCTCCCTCCTCATCACTGGAGCCAATCTGGCAGTATGCTGCAGCTGCTGGAACATGACTGCCAGATTGGTGTCCTTCTTGAGCATCCCCTCTGTCTGCTCTCACGCTACTGCCTTCCTCTAGCTGGGTTTCATCATCAGACCCTTCGAAACGCTGGGCATCCTCCTGGAGCATGTACCCAACACTGTGCTCAAACAGTTCGGGGGACTCCTCAGGAGGAGGACATGGTGGGTCTAGGGAAGGAGTGACTGATGATGAGTCTGACATTGATACCAGGGAAGAGGACGCTTTGGCAGCTGCTTTGCCAGTACCCTGAGCCTGGGTGAGAGAGGATGAGGAGGAGGAGGAGGGCTTGGTCATCCACTCTACCAAGTCTTCGGCATGATGTGGCTCAACATGTCCAGCTGCCGAAAAGAAGGACAAGCGTGTCCCATGGCCATGTGCTGATGACAATGCACCGCGTCCACGACCAGCACTGTTGCCCCCAGACACAGAGCCTGCTTGCCCTCTTTTATTGCCTCCTGACTGTCTGCCTCTCCTTGTTTGCCTTCCAGACATTCTAATGGATGGCCTGCAGGGAGATGGGAAAAAAGCAATAAGGGCTACCTTCAGGTGTCCTTCTCTGTCCCTTTACTTAAGGATTTCTAAATATGGTTGAGGATGATTGCTTTTGCACAGAATAGCACAATGACAATTTCCCTGACTGTCCAAAAAACAAGGATTTCAAAGATGGTTGATGAGGAATGCTTTAGCACAGTATAGCACAATGAGAATTTCCCTCACTGTCCTTCCCTGTCCCTACAAACAAGGTTTAGCACAGTAAAACACACTGACACTCTCCCTACCTATAGTTTTCTGTCCCTATAATTTTTTTTTTTTAAAGATGGTTGATGATGAATGCTTTAGCACAGTATAGCACAATGAGAATTTCCCTCACTGTCCTTCCCTGTCCCTACAAACAAGGATTAGCACAGTAAAGCACACTGACACTCTCCCTACCTATAGTTTTCTGTCCCTATAAAAAATGTTTTTTTAAAGATGGTTGATGATGAATGCTTTAGCACAGTATAGCACAATGAGAATTTCCCTCACTGTCCTTCCCTGTCCCTACAAACAAGGATTAGCACAGTAAAACACACTGACACTCTCCCTACCTATAGTTTTCTGTCCCTATAAAAAAATGTTTTTTTAAAGATGGTTGATGATGAATGCTTTAGCACAGTATAGCACAATGAGAATTTCCCTCACTGTCCTTCCCTGTCCCTACAAACAAGGATTAGCACAATAAAACACACTGACACTCTCCCTACCTATAGTTTTCTGTCCCTATAAAAAATGTTTTTTTAAAGATGGTTGATGATGAATGCTTTAGCACAGTATAGCACAATGAGAATTTCCCTCACTGTCCTTCCCTGTCCCTACAAACAAGGATTAGCACAGTAAAACACACTGACACTCTCCCTACCTATAGTTTTCTGTCCCTATAAAAAATGTTTTTTTAAAGATGGTTGATGATGAATGCTTTAGCACAGTATAGCACAATGAGAATTTCCCTCACTGTGCTTCCCTGTCCCTACAAACAAGGATTAGCACAGTAAAACACACTGACACTCTCCCTACCTATAGTTTTCTGTCCCTATAAAAAATGTTTTTTTAAAGATGGTTGATGATGAATGCTTTAGCACAGTATAGCACAAGGAGAATTTCCCTCACTGTCCTTCCCTGTCCCTACAAACAAGGATTAGCACAGTAAAACACACTGACACTCTCCCTACCTATAGTTTTCTGTCCCTATAAAAAATGTTTTTTTAAAGATGGTTGATGATGAATGCTTTAGCACAGTATAGCACAATGAGAATTTCCCTCACTGTCCTTCCCTGTCCCTACAAACAAGGATTAGCACAGTAAAACACACTGACACTCTCCCTACCTATAGTTTTCTGTCCCTATAAAAAATGTTTTTTTAAAGATGGTTGATGATGAATGCTTTAGCACAGTATAGCACAATGAGAATTTCCCTCACTGTCCTTCCCTGTCCCTACAAACAAGGATTAGCACAGTAAAACACACTGACACTCTCCCTACCTATAGTTTTCTGTCCCTATAAAAAATGTTTTTTTTAAAGATGGTTGATGATGAATGCTTTAGCACAGTATAGCACAATGAGAATTTCCCTCACTGTCCTTCCCTGTCCCTACAAACAAGGTTTAGCACAGTAAAACAAACTGACACTCTCCCTACCTATCCTTCTCTTTCCCTAAACTAAAGGAATCCAGGTTAAGCAAGAAAAAAAATGTCACTGTCCCTGCCTATGCTTCTCTTTCCCTGCTCCGGAACACACTACACTAGGTCGCCGTGCTGGCGGCCTTTTATAGTGTGGGGCGTGTACTAAACACCCTCAGCAATAATTGGCCACAGGCATCCTGCCTGTGGCCAATCATTGCTCTCCTTGCTGCCGGCGCTGTGATTGGCCAAGCATGCGGGGTCACAGTGCATGCTTGGCCAATCACAGCGCCTGGATGACACTGCGATGGCGTAGTGCATTGTGGGCCGCGAATTAGGCGCGAACGGCCCAAATCGTTCGTTGTTCGGCGAACGATCGAACAGCCGATGTTCGAGTCGAACGTATGTTCGACTCGAACACCGAGCTCATCCCTAATAGGCACATAAATCGCCCCCCAGGCCCCCCCAGACACCCCCAGATCACCCCCCAGCCCCCCCCCAGCCCCCAGTCACAGTGTCACTGATTGCAGTGACCATTTATTTAGTGATCACTGCAATCAGTGACATTTGTGACTGTAAAAGTGTCACTATATTTAGTTTTAGGTCCAGTGTAGCCCCCTAACCCCCCCTAATAAGGGTTTAACCCCCTGATCACCCCCCAGATAACCCTTTCACCCCCTATCACCACTGTCACTAAGCAATCATTTTTCTGATCGATGTCTTAGCGTCGGTGATGCTGATCGGTAGCCAGTAATTTTTTTTAGGTTCGCCGCAGGTTTTTATAGCGTCGGGTACCCCCATATATTACCTAATGAAGGTTTAACCCCCTTGATCGCCCCCCAGGTAACCCTTTCACCCCCTATCACCACTGTCACTAAGTTATAATTTTTCTGATCGATGTCTTAGCGTCGGCGATGCTGATCGGTAGCCAGTAATTTTTTTTAGGTTCGCCGCAGGTTTTTATAGCGTCGGGTACCCCCATATATTACCTAATAAAGGTTTAACCCCCTTGATCACCCCCCAGGTAACCCTTTCACCCCCTAGCACCGCCGTGGCTATGCGATCATTTTTCTGATCGATGTCTTAGCGTCGGTGATGCTGATCGGTAGCCAGTAATTTTTTTTAGGTTCGCCGCAGGTTTTTATAGCGTCGGGTACCCCCATATATTACCTAATGAAGGTTTAACCCCCTTGATCGCCCCCCAGGTAACCCTTTCACCCCCTATCACCACTGTCACTAAGTTATAATTTTTCTGATCGATGTCTTAGCGTCGGCGATGCTGATCGGTAGCCAGTAATTTTTTTTAGGTTCGCCGCAGGTTTTTATAGCGTCGGGTACCCCCATATATTACCTAATAAAGGTTTAACCCCCTTGATCACCCCCCAGGTAACCCTTTCACCCCCTAGCACCGCCGTGGCTATGCGATCATTTTTCTGATCGATGTCTTAGCGTCGGTGATGCTGATCGGTAGCCAGTAATTTTTTTTAGGTTCGCCGCAGGTTTTTATAGCGTCGGGTACCCCCATATATTACCTAATAAAGGTTTAACCCCCTTGATCGCCCCCCCAGGTAACCCTTTCACCCCTATCACCACTGTCACTAAGCGATAATTTTTCTGATCGATGTCTTAGCGTCGGCGATGCTGATCGGTAGCCAGTAATTTTTTTTAGGTTCGCCGCAGGTTTTTATAGCGTCGGGTACCCCCATATATTACCTAATAAAGGTGTAACCCCCTTGATCACCCCCCAGGTAACCCTTTTACCCCCTAGCACCGCCGTCACTATGCGATCATTTTTCTGATCGATGTCTTAGCGTCGGTGATGCTGATCGGTAGCCAGTAATTTTTTTTAGGTTCGCCGCAGGTTTTTATAGCGTCAGGTACCCCCATATATTATCTAATAAAGGTTTAACCCCCTGATCGCCCCCCAGGTAACCCTTTCACCCCCTATCACCACTGTCGCTAAGCAATCGTTTTTATGATCGTTGTCTTAGTGTCGGTGATGCCGATAGGTAGCCAGTAATTTTTTTTTAGGTTCGCCGTCAGGTTTTTATATAGCGTCAGGTACCCCCATATATTACCTAATAAAGGTTTTAACCCCCTAATTGCCCCTAGTTAACCCTTTCACCAGTGATCATCATATAAGTGTTACGGGTGACGCTGGTTAGTTAGTTTGCTTTTTATAGTGTCAGGGCACCCGCCGTATATAACCCAATAAAGGTTTAACCCCCTGATCGCCCGGCGGGTGATATCAGTTAGGTTTTAGCGTCAGAGAGGGTCTGCGTCACACCCCAGGCAGCGTCAGGTTAGTGCCAGTAGCGCTAACACCCACACGTGAAGCATACACCCCCCTTAGTGGTATAGTATCTGATCAGCTCAATATCTGATCTGATCAGATCTATACTAGCGTCCCCAGCAGTTTAGGGTTCCCAAAAATGCACTGTTAGTGGGATCAGCCCAGATACCTGCTAGCACCTGCGTTTTGCCCCTCCGTCCAGCCCAGGCCACCCAAGTGCAGTATCGATTGATCACTGTCACTTGCAAAACACAACACACATAACTGCAGCGTTCGCAGAGACAGGCCTGATCCCTGTGACTCCAGTGTTGTAGGAGGTAATTTCACCACCACAGTTAAAAAAAAAAAGCATATATGCCGAAGCATTGGGGCAGCAGGAGCGGAGGAGCGATTTTGCTCCTAATGCCGCGTACATACGGTCGAAATTCCGACGGAGGCTTGCCCGTGGAAAAGTCTGACCATGTGTACGCGGCATAACTTTTGCGAGAAGATGCCCCCATGCTTCGGCATATATAAATGGTGCATGTATGCCCATCATTAGAAGTGGGTGGATGAAGGGCGGTATTCTAATGGTGGGCATACCCACCGATCAATCTTTTTTTTTCGTTCAGCCAACAGGCTGCATGAAAAAAAAGATTACAATACATGTCCAACAAGGACCAGCAACGTACTGGTATGTTGCTGGACTTTGAATGTTTATACCAGAATGATGCCTGCAGGTTTAGGTATCATCTTGGTATCATTCTTTTCAGCCAGCGGCCGGCTTTCATGTAAAAGCAATCCTAGTGGCTAATTAGCCTCTGGACTGCTTTTACAAGCAGTGGGAGGGAATGTCCCCCCCCGGATATAAAAAGCGCCATTGGGAAATTGGGACCCCAGTTTTTTAAAAAAAGAGTACCTGTCATTACCTATTGCTATCATAAGGGATATTTACATTCCCTGAGATAACAATAAAAGTGATAAAAATAAATAAATATGGAAGCAAAAGTTTAAAATTAAAATAAAAAAGCAAAATTAATAATAAAAAAAAAAAAAAAGCACCCCTGTCCTGCCCTGCTCTTGCCTAATGGCGAACGCAAGCGTCGGTCTGGCGTCATATGTAAACAGCAATTGCACCATGCATGTGAGGTATCACCGTGAAGGTCAGATCGAGGGCAGTAATTTTAGCAGTAGACCTCCTCTGTAAATCTAACGGGGTAACCTGTAAATGCTTTTAAAGGCTTTTAAAAATGTATGTAGTTTGTCGCCAATGCGCGTTTGTGCAAAATTTTAAAGCATGTCGTGTTTGGTATCTATGTACTCGGCCTAAGATCATCTTTTTTATTTCATCAAACATTTGGGCAATATAGTGTGTTTTAGTGCATTAAAATTAAAAAAGTGTATTTTTTCCCAAAAAAATGCGTTTGAAAAATCGCTGCGCAAATACTGTGTAGAAAAAAAAAATGCAACACCCACCATTTTATTCTGTAGGGCCTTTGCTTTAAAAATATATATAATGTTTGGGGGTTCAACATAATTTTCTTGCAAAAAAAAATATGTTTTCATGTAAACAAAAAGTGTCAAAAAGGGCTTTGTCTTCAAGTGGTTAGAAGAGTGGATGTAAGCTTCCTAATGTTGTGTATAAAATGCCAGAACAGTTCAAAACCCCCCCAAATGACCCCATTTTGGAAAGTAGACACCCCAAGCTATATACTGAGAGGCATGTCGAGTCCATGGAATATTTTATATGTTGACACAAGTTGCGGAAAAAATAATTTTTTTTTTTTTTTTTTTGCACAAAGTTGTCACTAAATGATATATTGCTCAAACATGCCATGGGCATATGTGGAATTACACCCCAAAATACATTCTGTTGCTTCTCCTGAGTACGGGGATACCACATATGTGAGACTTTTTGGGAGCCTAGCCGCGTACGGGACCCCAAAAACCAAGCACCGCCTTCAGGCTTTCTAAGGGTGTCAATTTTTGATTTCACTTCTCACTGCCTATCACAGTTTCGGAGGCCATGGAATGCCCAGATGGCACAAAACCCCCCCAAATGACCCAATTTTGGAAAGTAGACACCCCAAGCTATTTGCTGAGAGGTATTGTGAGTATTTTGCAGATCTCGCTTTTTGTCACAAAGTTTTGAAAATTGAAAAAAAAAAGAAAAAAAAAAAAAATGTTCTTTCTTCATTTTCAAAAACAAATGAGAGCTGTAAAATACTCACCATGCCTCTCAGCAAACAGCTTGGGGTGTCTACTTTCCAAAATGGGGTCATTTGGGGGGGTTTTGTGCTATTTTGGCATTTTATGGCCTTCAAAACTGTGATAGGTAGTGAGGAGTGAAATCAAAAATTTTCGCCCTTAGAAATCCTGGAGGCGGTGCTTGGTTTCCGGGGTCCCGTACGTGGCTAGGCTCCTAAAAAGTCCCACACATGTGGTATCCCCGTACTCAGGATAAGCAGCAGAATGTATTTTGGGGTGCAATTCCACATATAACCATGGCATGTGTGAGCAATATATCATTTAGTGACAACTTTTTGTAATTTTTTTTTTGTCATTATTCAATCACTTGGGACAAAAAAAAAATATTCAATGGGCTCAACAGGCCTCTCAGCAATTTCCTTGGGGTGTCTACTTTCTAAAATGGGGTCATTTGGGGGGGTTTTGTGCTATTTTGGCATTTTATGGCCTTCAAAACTGTGATAGGTAGTGAGGAGTGAAATCAAAAATTTGCGCCCTTAGAAATCCTGAAGGCGGTGCTTGGTTTCCGGGGTCCCGTATGTGGCTAGGCTCCTAAAAAGTCCCACACATGTGGTATCCCCGTACTCAGGAGAAGCAGCAGAATGTATTTTGGGGTGCAATTCCACATATAACCATGGCATGTGTGAGAAATATATCATTTAGTGACAACTTTTTGTAATTTATTTATTTATTTATTTATTTATTTTCATTATTCAATCACTTGGGACAAAAAAAAAAATATTCAATGGGCTCAACATGCCTCTCAGCAGTTTCCTTGGGGTGTCTACTTTTTAAAATGGGGTCATTTGGGGGGGGTTTTGTACTGCCCTGTCATTTTAGCACCTCAAGAAATGAGATAGGCAGTCATAAATTAAAAGCTGTGTAAATTCCAGAAAATGTACCCTAGTTTGTAAACGCTATAACTTTTGCGCAAACCAATAAATATACGCTTATTGACATTTTTTTTACTAAAGACATGTGGCTGAATACATTTTGGCCTAAATGTATGACTAAAATTGAGTTTATTCGATTTTTCTTATAACAAAAAGTAGAAAATATCATTTTTTTTTCAACATTTTCGGTCGTTTTCCGTTTATATCGCAAAAAATAAAAATCGCAGAGGCAATCAAATACCATTAAAAGAAAGCTCTATTTGTGGGAAGAAAAGGACGCAAATTTTGTTTGGGTACAACATTGCATGTCCGCACAATTTACAGTTAAAGCAGCGCAGTGCAAAATTCTGAATTCACCTCTGGTCCTTTAGCTACCAAATGGTCCGGGGCTTAAGTGGTTAAAGATTTAAATCCACTTTTTTTTTTTTTACCTTCAGTCATTGCAGAAAATAAACATTTTTTTCCTCTGTTTTTTTTTTCATGAAAATTAACTGGCTATGTGCTCTTTGCCTGAAAATAGCAGGGTTGGAAAATCTTGTAGAGAAAATTTCCCGGTAGAGACATAATGCTTCTCTAAGAAACTGGCAAGTACTATCTTCTGCCTTTTTTTAATTTGAGATAAAGTGAGAAAAAGTTAGAGCTTCTTTAAACTTTTTGTTGCTTTCTTTGTGCCTTTTTGGAAGATTTTTCATTACTTCCCGTCTGTTTGACAGAACAGAAAGTGAGCCATTTTCTCCCCCCTTCCTCTTTGACTGGTGTTGGACAGAAAAGAAATGGAGGGAAAATCCCCATTTAGGGGAAGCAAGGCCGCCATCAGGGGGGTACAGGCAGTACACCTGTAAGGGGCCCGGAGGTCCCCAGGGGCCTGGATGGCCCCCCTTTTTTTTGTAAGGGGCCCAGAGGTCCCCAGGGGCCCGAATGTCAACCCCCATTTTTTATTTATTTTTTTATAATTTTTTTATTATTCATTTTTTTTATTTAATTTGTTTGTTTTTTTAAATTTAATTAATTTATTTATTTTGTAAGGGGCCCAGAGGCCCGGAGGTCCCCAGGGCCCCGGATGGAAACCTCCCTTTTTTTATTTATTTTTTATAAAAAAAAAATATCATTACGTTTTTTTATAAAAATTTTATTTATTTATTTATTTATTTATTTATTTATTTGTAAGGGGCCCAGAGGTCCCCAGAGGCCCGGAGGTCCCCAGGGCCCCGGATGGAAACCTCCCTTTTTTTATAATATTTTTTTTTATATAAAATTTTTTTTTGTAAGAGGCCCAGAGGTCCCCAGGCAACCCCCTTTTTTTTCGTTTTTTTTTTGTGTTCGTCAGCACCCAAACCCCCTGCTTCTCAATTCGTGGCACCCCCCCGCTTCTGAATTTTCAAAACCCTCCTCCCGCCTCTCAACTCGCGGCGGCAGCACCCCCCCCCCCCCCGGTTCTCCTCGGCTCCAGGGGTCCCATGCCTGAAGCTGTGTAAGGGGCCCCAAAATTCCTGATGGCTGCCCTGAGGAGAAGACCCCAATACAAGCAATATTAGAATGAGGAAGGCTTACTACCCTTGTCCTGATTTATATTGCAGTCTATGATCCATAAGAGATGTCACTTCATCACTACCTACCCAGATGACAAGCATCAGACTTAAAGTGTTACTAAATCCATGACTCTGCATTCACAATATCTGGTCTCCTACAGTGCGTAGAACATGAAAATGCAATTATTTTAGTAAATACCTTTTTTGTATCAGCAATAAATAGAAGTCTTGTGACTTCTATAAGTGTCTGGCTTAGCACTGGTTAAAGCTTATAGGAGGAGTTTTCATTCTCCTTTGACTGTCCTAGGAGGCTGCATGACTCCTTACCCCCTGTCTGGACAGGGCCGATTGGCCCTGTGCTGATCACACGCACACCCCCCCCCAAAAAAAAAACCCAAAAAAAAAAAACTCTAGCAATACTCACCAAACCGAGCATGTGCAGCTTGCCCCCAAGGCTCTGTACTATTGTGAAATTAATTGGGGACTGTGGAGGAAGGGTAGCATTAGGCCCCTTTCACACTGGGGCGGGCAGGTGCGGTGGCGGTATAGCAGCGTGACTTTCAGCGCTGCTATACCGTCGTTCTTACCGCGGTATGCGGTCGCTAGGGGGGTGAATTTAACCCCCGCTAGTGGCCGAAAAAGGGTTAATACCGCCCGCAAACCACGGCTATTGCCGCGGTTTGCGGGCGGTATTACCGCGCTGTCCCATTGATTTCAATAGGCAGCCGCGGTAAAGGAGCGGTGAACACACCGCTCCTTCACCGCTGTAAAGAAGCGGCTAGCAGGACTTTTGGAGCGGTCCTGCTAGCGCACCGCTTCAGTGTGAAAGCCTTCAGGCTTTCACATTGAAGGCTACAGGGCAGGAATTTTTCATGCGGTATAATAGCGCTAATATTAGCGCTAAACCGCATGAAAAACGCCCCAGTGTGAAAGGGGTCTTAGAGAAGACAGGATCAAACAGCCTGTTTACACAATGCACAGGATTAGCCCCTTAAGTTCCATAGTGAGTATAACAAGCATGCTTTACTACATATACAGACTGATTTTTACTGTTGTGGGTTTAGTAACACTTTAAGATGGAGAAACATTTTCTCAAGAGGAACAATGATAGCTTTTACAACCTGATAGAAGTTGTGCCTTGGAATTAGGTTTTATTGCTATCATATCTGTAGCGGTAACCCCAAAGGAGCTGCTTAAGTTAGTTCAGTCCGTTACTCTGCCTCTCAACCCCAATAAGAGCCTCATTCCCCTCTGGCACACCTGGCAATATATTTATTCAATGAATTTTTTTGATATAAACTTACACATAGGAATTTGTGCTATTGAGAATATATGTAATTTCATCAACTATATATTTTTTTTTATTTACTTTTTTAATTCTTAATATTAAAATTTTTAGTGAATAAATTTGTTAGTGGTTGCATGGTTCTTTTCCGTAGGCTGAATATTCAATTGAGATGGGCCTATTGGAAATCCATTGCAACCGCTATTTGTATATTGTCCACCAGGTGTTTCTAGCCGTAGGTGACACCAGGGTGGACATTTTTCCATTTCCTGGTGGTATACTTTTTTTCAGCGTCTCCATCTCCTTCTTAGGGTTGGCTGTTGACTAACGTTGGCCCCTTGGGAGATAGCTCTATTTTATCCGTAATTTTAGTCATTCTATTCAACTGGTTTTAGAATTTACCATGTCAGTTTTTAATATAATTAATGGTAATGCACGCTCCCACATATGGTGAGCATTACTGTGTCCCGCGTTTTTGGTTCCCGTGCTAATGCTGAACATTGCGGTGTCCCGTGATTCTGGTTCTCCCATTTACTTTGTTTCGGCCTATCAAATCTTGCGATGATACGCGATAGCCTTGACATGTTATACGGCGAGGACGGCGGCCTAGAGCGTGGCTTGGTCACGTAGGTGTCGTAGTGCGCATGTGCATGAGGACCGGAACGAGGCTTGGGTTAATGTTGTTGTGTACATAGGGAGGTGACGCAGTGCGCCGCCCGTTCCCCCTGGAAGGCGTGACCTATCACAAAACTAGTAGGGCGGAACGAGCGGCGCGCTGACGTCACCTTCCTGTACTGCTCGTATCTCCTAGACGAACGGGTCTGCCTGCTTGCGTTGCGTCCGGCCGGCGCAGCAGGCTTAAGGCATTTCTGTCACTGCAGAATTGTAAGTGCAATATATAAATTTTTTAATCCATTAAAGCTAAGAGGTTTTACACTATTCGAGCCATTTTGTTTTTTATACCTCATCCACAACATTTGGTATCCATCATCATGGAGTGTGCGGACTAACGATGCGGTGGGTCCTTGGAGTCATTCAGCCCAGCAGTGTTCATACTCTAACGCCTCCCTGGGTCCCCTATAACAAGGGACCACAGGGTTCTGGTAAGCAGATCCTTTTGGCCTATTGGTTGTGGACATCACTTATTTGGTTGCAATTTCCATTGCCGGAGAGCGTGGATTCTATCACTTAAGGAATTGTGCACGGGTGTATACCAATTAAATCAATTTTGTGGACAGTTCAAGGATCAATTCACTTTGTATTTTTGGATCACTGTGGACTTTTCATTTATAAACTAATTTCTCACTTTGCAGATTGTGTTCATATATGTATTTTTTCATTTAATTTCACCATTGTCATATTTATGCACTGTGCATATGTTTATATTCAATAGTTTCTCCACATACCGGTAGTTTAGCGTGACTTTATATTTTTTCTTATTCTGATCAATGTTGATGTTGCACGGAAAGTCGCAGCTTTGCACCAGCTTTTATTAGCACTTTTTGCCATTCCATGGAAACATGGAATTGTTTATTTAATCTTAGCGCAGTTGCCCCCCCCCCCCCTTTCTCGACCAGCTCATGTACATTTACTGCGGCAGGTCGCTCTCCTGCTCAAACCGACGTACCTATACGTCGGTCTGTGCAAGAAGGATAGCGGGTGCGCAGACTCGATGTCCACTGGTGACCCGCGATGTACAGAGGCAGAACAGGGAACTGCCCATGTAAACAAGGCGATTCCCCATTCTGCCTAATGACAGCTAAGAGATCTTCTGTTCCCAGTGATCGGGAACAGCGATCTCTGTCGAGTAATCTATAGAGTGGGTACTCCTGCGCTACCAATCTGGAGGAATGTGTGGGTGACTGAAACTATCGCAAGCACCTAACAGGTTAATCCTAACCTGGTAAAGTAAAGATCTAAATCAAGGGGGGGGGGGGTGGTGCTGCGCTGTTTCTAATGTATGTATATAGTAGTAAATAATAGTGCACAAATGGCTAATAAATATCAATCAATATAAAATATAGATAAAAATGAAAATGAATAAAACTGATCTAATATAGTGATGTATAAATACTAAAACCATAAAATCAGTAGTAAAAATATAAATATATAGACTGTAAAAGTATAAATAAATAAACCTGTAAATAAATACCCAGGTGCACGTTGCTGTGCAAATATGCTGTGAAAAATGAAATAAACGAAGGAAGACGCCTGCAAGGTGCAGTATAATAATAAGTGCACAAATGTGACTGCTAAATAAACAAAGTGCAGTACAGTGCTAAGGTAAAGCAAAAAAAAAAAAAAAAAAAATTGTTTTTTATATAACGAAAGGTGAAAATTGTCCAATAAGCAAAGGAACACAAATTGAACTCCAAAAGTTCATAGAAGAAGAATAATAATAGGTGGTGCCCGTGCAGATCAATTTCTTATAGGTGACAATCCTGCAGCTTCCTATATGTAAAAAGTGCTGTGGTGATGGGGTGTGTGGATCTTCACTTCCGGTGTCACACACTATAGTAATGGGTGGCCTCTTACCTTGCGGTAATGAGGTAACCGCTTTTGTATAATGGGGGTCGGTGAACTCCTTTATCGCGATCCTAGCATCCAATGGGAAAACCTTTGAGGCAGGATGCTGCTGTTCCTCATGTATGGAATGACCTATACTGGTTCTTAGGGGTTTGTTTACATCTCCCAATGATGGCCGGGTTAGAAAGAGAAAAATGGGGTCTCGATCGTGAAGTACGTTTTAGCAAGGTGTGTACTTTAATTATGCATAGGTGATAAAAGTTGCTTACATAAACTCACAATTAAAATATTAAAAATATGAACTTATCCTAGACGAGCGGCGAGCTCGTATGCCTCCGTCTGACTGTCTGCCTCTCCGTCCCTACGCGTGGCGTCACGGTCACGTGACTTCATCAGGGGATGATGGGAAGGCAATACAATGGTCTTTAAATACTGTTTGTATTGGAATTGGTGCGACGGCCATTTTCTCGGAGCCCAATGTTAATCTCCATTGGCGGCCATTTTCTTATAGATCCTGTCTCTAGTTATGGCGGCGGCCATCTTTTTGGTAGTTGAAAACAATAATAAGGAAGTGGCGATCGCAATACTTGCGCCGCCATTTTCCTTGTGATTTATTTAGAGATAGACTGGCGGCCATGTTTATGGAGTCCCTGCAATGGTATGTTATGATGACAAACCACAACATGGCAAGGACATGACCGCAGATCGCTTTTGCAGAGTTGAGGGGGCATCACAATCCAATTGTATATATTCACAGATGGACATAAAATATGTTAAAAATCTATAGAAACAATTGTATAGATACAAATAATAAAACATAATTGGATATTTAAATGGGATATACATATATTAATAATCTATTTAAAATACACTTGTCAGTGTATTCAAAACTATATTTATGAATAAAAGGATCTCTCAAATGGGTGTGGGGTGGGTACCAAATGCCAATCCCCTAGGGGTATAGCAGAGAAATGCTTTTGTGTGTTTTGTTTTAGGTCTGGTGGACATCAGGCAGACGTTTGCATAAAGGCTATGCTGGATGTATTTATTCCTACCAGATAATCTAAAATTAATTAATAGAAACTATATATATATATATATATATACATATGAACATAATTCTAAAATATATCTAAACATATAAAATTAAGACAGTGTCAGGGGAAAATTCTTATTCTGTTGTGTATAAGGGAAACTTAATTTAGAAGGAGGGGGAGTTTAAAACGGGGGTGACATATGCCCCATCGTGTAAATAAATATATACTAAAAATCACTGAGAAAACAATTCAGGTCGAACTCCACATTGAGTCCTTTTGGCACAAAGGTATCTAAGGTGAAAATCCATTTTGATTCTAATTGACTTAGTGTCCTCACCTTATGCCCCCCCCCCCGCCAGTGTCTGGTATATGGCTCAATGCCCCAAAATTTGAGCTGTGAGGGGTCTTTGTTATGATGTAATAAAAAATGTTTAGATACATTATGTTTGTCGAAACCTTTTATTATATTTTGGACGTGTTCTTTAATGCGGATCCTGAGAAGTCTTTTTGTACGCCCTATATACTGTAGGCCGCAACTACACTCCAGGGCGTAAACCGCCCCTTCGGTGTTGCAGCATATAAAGTCTTTAACTTCATAGGTATCTCCCGTGCTGCTGGATGTGAAGTTAGTTTTCTTCTCGTTTGGTTTCTTTGTTTTCTTGCATGCAAAACATCGTTTACAAGGATAAAAGCCTTTCATTGTGAAAAAGGAAAAGGGTTTGTTGGGTGGGTCTGGCACGTTCTTTACTAATTTATCCCGTATAGTTGGTGCCCTTTTGTAAATGAATCTGGGATTCCTTGGTATTGAATCTTGTAGCTGTTTGTCTGCCAGTAGTAAATGCCAATGTCTTTTAATAATTCTTTCAATCTTCTTATATTGTATGTTATAATCAAGGATGATAGATGTCAATGGTTTTGTGGATGGTAGTTGATTTTTATTTTTATCTCTTATCAGTTCGTCCCGGTTCATCTCTGTCACTTCGACTATTTTCTCTTCTATAAATGTATTACTATAACCTTTCTCAACAAATCTTTGTCCCATAACTTCGGCTTGTTTTTTGAACGTATCTAGGTTAGTGCAGTTTCTCCTTAGCCGTACAAGTTGACCCTTAGGGACATTAAAAAGCCAATTCTTATGGTGACAGCTTTCTAACGGTAAATAGCTGTTCCTATCAACATTTTTAAAATGAGTCTGTGTTTTAAAACCAGAAATGTCCTGTGTGATATCCAGATCTAAAAATGTGACACTTGTTTCGCTGATCTCCCATGTGAGCTTAATATTTCTGTCATTTATATTCAGAGTTTCTAAAAATGATATAAGTAGATTAGGCTCTCCATTCCAAAGGATAAAAATATCATCAATATAGCGTTTATATATGGTGAGTTCAGCTGGTTTATCTTTAAAAACTGTTTCTTTTTCCCACTGGGCCATAAAAATACCGGCCACACTGGGGGCAAATTTAGCCCCCATGGCTACGCCGGTTCGCTGATGGTAATAGTTCTTATTATGCCAGAAATAGTTATTTTTGAGGCAAAAGTCGAGACATTTGATGAGAAACTTTCTTTGCATGCAAGGCAATTTGGTATATGTCCTAAGTCCCCACTTAGCAGCTTCGCAAGCTTGATGGTGTAGGATAATTGTATATAAGGAAGATACGTCCGCAGTGGCCATGATCCATGGTCCTTCTTCTTTGGGGGTGTTCATTAGTATTTGTATCATTTGTTTTGTATCTCTTAGGTATGCCTTCGTGTCTTGCACTACGGGTTGCAGATAATGGTCTATATATTGGCCCATCCTGGCCGTGAGCGAATCTATCCCATTGACTATTGGTCTTGGTGGTGGGTTTATTTTGTCTTTATGTATCTTGGGAATTGTATAAATAATAGGCGTTCACCAAGAATCGGGTACTAAATATCTGGCTTCTTTTTTATTCAAGATGTTCTTTTTTAGACCCAGATGAACCACCTGTTCTAGAGCTTTTCTGCATTTAAAGGCAGGGGTGCTGAGCAATTTGTTGTATGTGTTGGTATCTTCCAACATCTCCTTCATACTAATATTGTATTGTTCTTTTGAAAGGATGACGATTGCTCCCCCTTTATCGGCTGGTCTTATGACGAGGTCCTTCCTTTTTGTCAGTTTCTTAATACCACTCTTTATGTACTTCGGTTCCTCCTTCTTCTTTATTTTCAAATCCTTGATTTCTTCCAGCACTACTTTTTTAAAAACATCAATGTATTTATTATTTTTGACTGGCGGGTTAAAAACGGATTTATTTCTCAGCATACTGTGTGATATTCCATCTTCTCTCATTACTGATTTATTATATGTGATGGGGTTCCCTGCTATATATTTATTGATATTTAATTTTCTTACGAATTTCTGTATACCAATATAGGTCTGGAATTTGTCTAAATTCTTCGTTGGTGCATATTTTAGGCCTTTGTCCAATACGCCTATCTCTTCATGAGTGAGAGTTTCACCGCTTAGATTGAAAATTCCCTCTCCCTTTCTTCTCGTTTTCTTTTTGAGTCTCTTCCCGGATCTGCATCCTCTCTTCTTTCTTGATTTCTCGATCCTCTCTGTCCGTCTGGAGGGTAATTCTCCCTGTCCCTGTCTAAAAAATACCTCTCATAGTCTGGGCCATTATATTGGCTTGTCTGTGGTCTTGCGTATCTCTCCTCTTCATTATAACTTGCCAATGGAGCATAATAGTTGTTAGTTCTAATCGGGCTTCGTTCATTCTGTCGATTATTTCTTCCATATCCATAGTCTCTTGGTGGGCTCCTCCCTCTTGGTTCATTCTGTTCATACAGGGGAGCTCTATAGTCTCTGTTATAGTGGGGTGGTTGTCTTGGGTCTCGATGGTCTTGTGGGGGGCCCCTATATTCCCTTTGGTCATAAGGGGGTCTGTACCAGTTATTCCCATTATATGGTTTTTTGTTCTTCCAAAAATAGGGTTTCTTCCACCCTTTATATGGTGTTTTGTCATTGTGTGGTGGTCTTCTGTCTGGTTGCCTTGGTGTGTGGTATTGTTGATTGCCCTGCCTCTCATTGTATGGTTGTTGTCTTGGTGTCCGTATTCCATTGTGGTCGTTTGGTCTACTATTTTGGACATTAGGTCTCTGCTGTTCGTTAATATGTTGTGAGTGGACCCTTACAATTTTTTCCGGTGTGGAATATGTGGAGATTGGGTCCATTCGGCCGATTTGTTTTTGCCACTTAAACACCTCATCCGATTTAAAATCATTTATGTCTCTGATGTATTTCTTGCTTTTTCTCTGCTGTACCTCTCTATCCTTTTTGGTGAGATCTTTATTTAACTGTGTGGTGAGTGTTTTGTATTCCGTTGTATCCTTGTGTGTTTCCAATTCTTCTTTTATTTCCGCTATATTTTGTTCAATTTTCTTAGTCTTCCTATGTTTCCGTGCTAATAAAAACCTTATTAGCTCTAACCCTCGTTCGTTAAAGAACTTAAACCATTCATCATTGGACTCTTGGTCAAGTAGTCCATCATTTGGAGGAATATCCCATCTTAGCCTTCTTGGGACAATACTTTCTTTTAAATAGGTTTCAAAAGTATTGACGTCCCACCATAGGCTTATCTTTTTCTCCATGTTGTGTCCTAGGCGTCTCATTAAACTTTCTAAATCTAAAGTTTTTTTCTGAGTGATGTTGGTGGTACTGAAAATTTCCTCTACTTCCTATACTTTTGAAACCTATTTAAAAGAAAGTATTGTCCCAAGAAGGCTAAGATGGGATATTCCTCCAAATGATGGACTACTTGACCAAGAGTCCAATGATGAATGGTTTAAGTTCTTTAACGAACGAGGGTTAGAGCTAATAAGGTTTTTATTAGCACGGAAACATAGGAAGACTAAGAAAATTGAACAAAATATAGCGGAAATAAAAGAAGAATTGGAAACACACAAGGATACAACGGAATACAAAACACTCACCACACAGTTAAATAAAGATCTCACCAAAAAGGATAGAGAGGTACAGCAGAGAAAAAGCAAGAAATACATCAGAGACATAAATGATTTTAAATCGGATGAGGTGTTTAAGTGGCAAAAACAAATCGGCCGAATGGACCCAATCTCCACATATTCCACACCGGAAAAAATTGTAAGGGTCCACTCACAACATATTAACGAACAGCAGAGACCTAATGTCCAAAATAGTAGACCAAACGACCACAATGGAATACGGACACCAAGACAACAACCATACAATGAGAGGCAGGGCAATCAACAATACCACACACCAAGGCAACCAGACAGAAGACCACCACACAATGACAAAACACCATATAAAGGGTGGAAGAAACCCTATTTTTGGAAGAACAAAAAAACATATAATGGGAATAACTGGTACAGACCCCCTTATGACCAAAGGGAATATAGGGGCCCCCCACAAGACCATCGAGACCCAAGACAACCACCCCACTATAACAGAGACTATAGAGCTCCCCCGTATGAACAGAATGAACCAAGAGGGAGGAGCCCACCAAGAGACTATGGATATGGAAGAAATAATCGACAGAATGAACGAAGCCCGATTAGAACTAACAACTATTATGCTCCATTGGCAAGTTATAATGAAGAGGAGAGATACGCAAGACCACAGACAAGCCAATATAATGGCCCAGACTATGAGAGGTCTTTTTTAGACAGGGACAGGGAGAATTACCCTCCAGACGGACAGAGAGGATCGAGAAATCAAGAAAGAAGAGAGGATGCAGATCCGGGAAGAGACTCAAAAAGAAAACGAGAAGAAAGGGAGAGGGAATTTTCAATCTAAGCGGTGAAAATCTCACTCATGAAGAGATAGGCGTATTGGACAAAGGCCTAAAATATGCACCAACGAAGAATTTAGACAAATTCCAGACCTATATTGGTATACAGAAATTCGTAAGAAAATTAAATATCAATAAATATATAGCAGGGAACCCCATCACATATAATAAATCAGTAATGAGAGAAGATGGAATATCACACAGTATGCTGAGAAATAAATCAGTTTTTAACCCGCCAGTCAAAAATAATAAATACATTGATGTTTTTAAAAAAGTAGTGCTGGAAGAAATCAAGGATTTGAAAATAAAGAAGAAGGAGGAACCGAAGTACATAAAGAGTGGTATTAAGAAACTGACAAAAAGGAAGGACCTCGTCATAAGACCAGCCGATAAAGGGGGAGCAATCGTCATCCTTTCAAAAGAACAATACAATATTAGTATGAAGGAGATGTTGGAAGATACCAACACATACAACAAATTGCTCAGCACCCCTGCCTTTAAATGCAGAAAAGCTCTAGAACAGGTGGTTCATCTGGGTCTAAAAAAGAACATCTTGAATAAAAAAGAAGCCAGATATTTAGTACCCGATTCTTGGCGAACGCCTATTATTTATACAATTCCCAAGATACATAAAGACAAAATAAACCCACCACCAAGACCAATAGTCAATGGGATAGATTCGCTCACGACCAGGATGGGCCAATATATAGACCATTATCTGCAACCCGTAGTGCAAGACACGAAGGCATACCTAAGAGATACAAAACAGATGATACAAATACTAATGAACACCCCCAAAGAAGAAGGACCATGGATCATGGCCACTGCGGACGTATCTTCCTTATATACAATTATCCTACACCATCAAGCTTGCGAAGCTGCTAAGTGGGGACTTAGGACATATACCAAATTGCCTTGCATGCAAAGAAAGTTTCTCATCAAATGTCTCGACTTTTGCCTCAAAAATAACTATTTCTGGCATAATAAGAACTATTACCATCAGCGAACCGGCGTAGCCATGGGGGCTAAATTTGCCCCCAGTGTGGCCGGTATTTTTATGGCCCAGTGGGAAAAAGAAACAGTTTTTAAAGATAAACCAGCTGAACTCACCATATATAAACGCTATATTGATGATATTTTTATCCTTTGGAATGGAGAGCCTAATCTACTTATATCATTTTTAGAAACTCTGAATATAAATGACAGAAATATTAAGCTCACATGGGAGATCAGCGAAACAAGTGTCACATTTTTAGATCTGGATATCACACGGGACATTTCTGGTTTTAAAACACAGACTCATTTTAAAAATGTTGATAGGAACAGCTATTTACCGTTAGAAAGCTGTCACCATAAGAATTGGCTTTTTAATGTCCCTAAGGGTCAACTTGTACGGCTAAGGAGAAACTGCACTAACCTAGATACGTTCAAAAAACAAGCCGAAGTTATGGGACAAAGATTTGTTGAGAAAGGTTATAGTAATACATTTATAGAAGAGAAAATAGTCGAAGTGACAGAGATGAACCGGGACGAACTGATAAGAGATAAAAATAAAAATCAACTACCATCCACAAAACCATTGACATCTATCATCCTTGATTATAACATACAATATAAGAAGATTGAAAGAATTATTAAAAGACATTGGCATTTACTACTGGCAGACAAACAGCTACAAGATTCAATACCAAGGAATCCCAGATTCATTTACAAAAGGGCACCAACTATACGGGATAAATTAGTAAAGAACGTGCCAGACCCACCCAACAAACCCTTTTCCTTTTTCACAATGAAAGGCTTTTATCCTTGTAAACGATGTTTTGCATGCAAGAAAACAAAGAAACCAAACGAGAAGAAAACTAACTTCACATCCAGCAGCACGGGAGATACCTATGAAGTTAAAGACTTTATATGCTGCAACACCGAAGGGGCGGTTTACGCCCTGGAGTGTAGTTGCGGTCTACAGTATATAGGGCGTACAAAAAGACTTCTCAGGATCCGCATTAAAGAACACGTCCAAAATATAATAAAAGGTTTCGACAAACATAATGTATCTAAACATTTTTTATTACATCATAACAAAGACCCCTCACAGCTCAAATTTTGGGGCATTGAGCCATATACCAGACACTGGCGGGGGGGGGCATAAGGTGAGGACACTAAGTCAATTAGAATCAAAATGGATTTTCACCTTAGATACCTTTGTGCCAAAAGGACTCAATGTGGAGTTCGACCTGAATTGTTTTCTCAGTGATTTTTAGTATATATTTATTTACACGATGGGGCATATGTCACCCCCGTTTTAAACTCCCCCTCCTTCTAAATTAAGTTTCCCTTATACACAACAGAATAAGAATTTTCCCCTGACACTGTCTTAATTTTATATGTTTAGATATATTTTAGAATTATGTTCATATGTATATATATATATATATATATAGTTTCTATTAATTAATTTTAGATTATCTGGTAGGAATAAATACATCCAGCATAGCCTTTATGCAAACGTCTGCCTGATGTCCACCAGACCTAAAACAAAACACACAAAAGCATTTCTCTGCTATACCCCTAGGGGATTGGCATTTGGTACCCACCCCACACCCATTTGAGAGATCCTTTTATTCATAAATATAGTTTTGAATACACTGACAAGTGTATTTTAAATAGATTATTAATATATGTATATCCCATTTAAATATCCAATTATGTTTTATTATTTGTATCTATACAATTGTTTCTATAGATTTTTAACATATTTTATGTCCATCTGTGAATATATACAATTGGATTGTGATGCCCCCTCAACTCTGCAAAAGCGATCTGCGGTCATGTCCTTGCCATGTTGTGGTTTGTCATCATAACATACCATTGCAGGGACTCCATAAACATGGCCGCCAGTCTATCTCTAAATAAATCACAAGGAAAATGGCGGCGCAAGTATTGCGATCGCCACTTCCTTATTATTGTTTTCAACTACCAAAAAGATGGCCGCCGCCATAACTAGAGACAGGATCTATAAGAAAATGGCCGCCAATGGAGATTAACATTGGGCTCCGAGAAAATGGCCGTCGCACCAATTCCAATACAAACAGTATTTAAAGACCATTGTATTGTCTTCCCATCATCCCCTGATGAAGTCACGTGACCGTGACGCCATGCGTAGGGACGGAGAGGCAGACAGTCAGACGGAGGCATACGAGCTCGCCGCTCGTCTAGGATAAGTTCATATTTTTAATATTTTAATTGTGAGTTTATGTAAGCAACTTTTATCACCTATGCATAATTAAAGTACACACCTTGCTAAAACGTACTTCACGATCGAGACCCCATTTTTCTCTTTCTAACCCGGCCATCATTGGGAGATGTAAACAAACCCCTAAGAACCAGTATAGGTCATTCCATACATGAGGAACAGCAGCATCCTGCCTCAAAGGTTTTCCCATTGGATGCTAGGATCGCGATAAAGGAGTTCACCGACCCCCATTATACAAAAGCGGTTACCTCATTACCGCAAGGTAAGAGGCCACCCATTACTATAGTGTGTGACACCGGAAGTGAAGATCCACACACCCCATCACCACAGCACTTTTTACATATAGGAAGCTGCAGGATTGTCACCTATAAGAAATTGATCTGCACGGGCACCACCTATTATTATTCTTCTTCTATGAACTTTTGGAGTTCAATTTGTGTTCCTTTGCTTATTGGACAATTTTCACCTTTCGTTATATAAAAAACAAATTTTTTTTTTTTTTTTTTTTTTTTTTTTTTTTTGCTTTACCTTAGCACTGTACTGCACTTTGTTTATTTAGCAGTCACATTTGTGCACTTATTATTATACTGCACCTTGCAGGCGTCTTCCTTCGTTTATTTCATTTTTCACAGCATATTTGCACAGCAACGTGCACCTGGGTATTTATTTACAGGTTTATTTATTTATACTTTTACAGTCTATATATTTATATTTTTACTACTGATTTTATGGTTTTAGTATTTATACATCACTATATTAGATCAGTTTTATTCATTTTCATTTTTATCTATATTTTATATTGATTGATATTTATTAGCCATTTGTGCACTATTATTTACTACTATATACATACATTAGAAACAGCGCAGCACCACCCCCCCCTTGATTTAGATCTCTGTCGAGTCCCAGTGAGCCCACCCCCCCACCCCCACAGTTAGAACACACCCAGGGAATACAGTTAACCCCTTGATCGTCCTACTAGTGCTAATCCCTTCCCTGCCAGTGTCATTTTTACATTGATCAGTGCATTTTTATAGCACTGATCAATGTAATAAAGTCATTGGTCCCCAAAAAGTGTCATTTGGGGTCAGATTTGTCCGCCGCAATGTCGCAGTCCCTCTAAAAATTGCTGATCGCTGCCATTACCAGTAAAAACAATAACAAAAAAAGTTCCTAAATCTATCCTGTAGTTTGGAGATGCAATAACTTTTGTGCAAACCAATCAATAGACGCCTCTTGCGATTTTTTTTTACCAAAAATATATGGAAGAATATATATCAGCCTAAACTCATGAATAAATTAGTTTTTTTATATATTTTTTTGGATATGTATTAGCAAGAAAGTAAAAAAATTCCTTTTTTTATTCAAAATTGTCGGTATTTTTTTGTTTATAGTGCAAAAAATAAAAACCGCAGAGGTTATCAAATACCACCAAAAGAAAGCTCTAGTTGTGGGTAAAAAAGGACGTCAATTTTGTTTGGGTACAGCGCCGCAAGACAGCTTGATTGTCAGTTAAAGCAAACCTGACATAATCAATCAAAATCGTCCTTTATTTTTGTAACTGCCTTTTTTTGGTGCAGACTTAAATTTGACTGGTTAATAAAAGCTGACTCTAGCAGGTTTTATGACATAAGAAAAGGCAATTAATTTTTGTAGATTAGCAAAACATGTTGCTAACTGTGGTGTGGAAAAAGGTATACAGTGCCTTGAAAAAGTATTCATACCCCTTGAAATTTTGAAACCAAAAACATAAATGTATTTTATTGTTTTTTTATGTGATAGACCAACACAAAGTGGCACATAATTGTGAAGTGAAAGGAAAATGATAAATGGTTTTCAATTTTTTTAACAAATAAATATGTGAAAAGTGTGGTGTACATTTGTATTCAGCCCCTTTGTAGAACCACCTTTCGCTACAATAACAGCTGCAAGTCTTTTTGGGGGTGTCTCTATGAGTTTTGTACATCTAGAGAATAACATTTTTGCCCATTCTTCTTTGCAAAATAGCTCAAGCTCTGTCAGATTGGATGGAGAGTGTCTGTGAACAACAATTTTCAAGTCTTGCCACAGATTCTCAATTGGATTTAGGTCTGGAATTTGATTGGGCCCTTCTAACACATGAATATGCTTTGATCTAAACCATTACATTGTAGCTCTGGCTGTATGTTTAGGGTTGTTGTCCTGCTGGAAGGTGAACCTCTGCTCCAGTCTCAAATCTTTTGCAGCATCTAACAGGTTTTCTTCTAAGATTGCCCTGTATTTGACTCCATCCATCTTCCCATCAACTCTGACCAGCTTCCCTGTCCCTGCTGAAGAAAAGCATCCCCACATCATGATGCTGCCACCACCATGTTTCACGGTGGGGATGGTGTGTTCAGGGTGATGTGCTGTGTTAGTTTTCCACCACACAAGTTTAATTTTGGTCTCATCTGACCAGAGCACCTTCTTCCACATGTTTGCTTTGTCCCCCACATGGATTCTCGCAAACTGAAAATGGGACTTCTTATGGCTTTCTTTCAACAATGGCTTTCTTCTTGCCATTCTTCCATAAAGGCCAGATTTGTGGAGTGCACGACTAACAGTTGTCCTGTGGACAGATTCTCCCACCTGAGCTGTGGATCTCTCCAGCTCATTCAGAGTTACCATGGGCCTCCTGGCTAATTCTCTAATTAATGCTCTCCTTGACCAGCCATAGTCTTTCCATTTTCCGATAATGGATTGAACAGTGCTCAGTGAGATGATAAAAGCTTGGGGATTTTTTTTTTATAACCTAACCCTGCTTTAAACCTCTCCATAACTTTATCCCTGACCTGTCTGGTGTGTTCCTTGGCCTTCATGACGCTGTTTGTTAACTAAAGTTCTCTAACAAACCTCTAAGGGCTTCACAGAACAGCTGAGGTTAAATTACACCCGTGGACTGTATTTACTAATTAGGTGCCTTCTGAAGGCAATTGGTTCCACTAGATTTGTAGCTGAGATATCGAAGTAAAGGGGGCAGAATACAAATGAACACCACACTTTTCACATATTTATTTGTGAAAATTTTTGAAAAACATTTATAATTTCCCTTCCACTTTACAATTATGTGCCACTTTGTGTTGGTCTATCACATAAAATCCCAATAAAATACATTTACGTGGAAAATTTCAAGGGGTATGAATACTTTTTCAAGGCACTGTAGTAAAGACCATCTTAGACTTTGATTCATAAATATTTCTTCAGCAATCAGTTTAAGTATCATGGTACGCAATGAGTTAATCTGTGCAGATTTGCACTGCCAGTAATCCTGTAAATGTGAATAAAGTATACAATCCATATCTGTGAATGAAAGTACTTTGTCTGGGTTCCCAAGTCTGTGTTAACTAATGATACCTCATAGTTCCTGCCCAGAGGGTGCAGTAATCAACATGTCAAGAGGATTCTTGGTTTCAGGAAAAGTAACCATTGACCAGTACCAGTACATAGTCCCTTGGCACCCAGGTGAGGATACCAAAGCATGTCCCCTAAGAACATTTAAAACTTGTCACTACAAAAAAATTAACAAACACACATTTAAAAGATTTACATGCAAATGGTAAAAAAAGGCAGAAGCATAGGGATGAGAGCAAGGAGGACAGAGAAACATAGTGATAGGAAGGGGTGTAAGGTGACAGGAGAGATGTTGTACAGAGATGGGAGAGGGGTGGCACACAGCATAGGGTTATACTCCAACACAAGTGTCCCTTGCTGCTGAGCCATGCAGTTTAAGGAGCTCTTCTCCTCCACATGGCCTAATTCTCTGAGCAGAAATCAAAGCTCTGTCCTTGAGCAGCCCAATTAGTCTCGTTGCCTACAGGAGGAAGTGGAAGAAGTGCTGGGAAGAGATGGTAAGAGTAGTGGGGTCTGGAGTCTGGGGTCTGGAAAGCTGAGTCTAAATAAAGTTGAGGTGGTGCTGGGGCAAAGCTTAAGCCTGGGATTAGGTGCCAGGCATAGGCGTACACACAGGATGTGCCAGGTGTGCCCAGGTACACCCTAATCACCCTGTGCAGCACAGATTCCCCCTACTGCCCTGGTTCCCCCTCCTTCCCCCTGCAGTGCTTCCGGCTTTCCTACTCTCCTCTCCCTCCAGCTGTTGCTGCGGGGATGTTTTAGGATGAGTGGGGGAAGGGGCTGGTAAATATGTAACTTACCGTCCCCTTCCCTTTCATCGTGAGTGATCGGTACTATGAGTTTAATCTTTGGGGTGCACACCCTAATGCAATAGGCTGCGCACACCTATGGTGCCAGGGCAGAGTGTGTGGGGTTTGGTGCTGGGGAAACACTGAGGAGTTGGAGGAGAGTTACACTAACCACCAAAGTAATAATTACATTTAAACTGACTACCAATGTAACAGAGTAATTCACAATGGCCACCAATGTTATGAAGGAATTCACACTGACCACAAATGTGAAATGATAGTCAATATGATGCTAAATAGGTGTACACTGTGCTGTATCAAATTAAGTGAACTGGGAGGACAGTTTGGATGGATATTCCACAAGAGGGGTCCTTTGATTTGGTAATGGATCCAAAGCCAGCACACTTGACACAGTACTTCTGGGAGACTGAAAAGGTGAACTTTGTTCTATTTGCTTGTCTAAACTGACCACCAATTTTATGGAAGAATTTAAACTAATGTTTAAACCAATGTTATGGAGGAGTTTACACCGACCACCAATGTTATGTAGGAGGATATTGATGGACAGCGTGCTATGATACTTTGGTGGTTAGTGTAAATGCCATTTTACATAGGTGATCAATTTAAAGGCCCCTTTATAATAGTGGTAAATACCCTATGTAATGGGGCCTTTATTGGGGTAGGGCTCTGTATCTGCTGGAATAATTTTAGGGAGTTTCCATTTGGATGGGGGGGGGGATTGGGGTTCAGAATATAAAGGTACCTCACATCAAGGGAATGGTTTTGACTGAATATGAGAGAACTCATATTGGAGAGGGTGGTATGGCTGAATATCAGGGACCTCAAATAGAGGGCACAGTGGTGGATGAATATCAGGAAACTCATATTAGGGGGAATGGTGGGGCTGAATATCAGGGACCTCAAATAGAGGGCACAGTGGTGGATGAATATCAGGGACCACAAATAGAGGGCACAGTGGTGGATAAATATCAATATTAGAGGGGATGGCACTGGCTGAAGACGTTGTTAGTTAAAATAATTTGCTTTTGCAGCATAACATAGTTTGGCTGGACACAATACAATATTGCAGTCTGCATTCTTGCAGAGTGATGTAACAGGCTATTTTAGTCTATATTCTTGCTGGGTTATGGAATTTACAGTGGTATTTTGTACATTTTAATGTAATGGTATGATACAGTATAATGTGCTATGCAGTGCAACATAGCATGGTTATGTGACAATGACATATTAGGGTCAAATCACTAAGATTCACATGTTACTTCAACCTCATTGGCTATTTTCATTGCGTGATAAAGTCCTCTGAAAAAATGTTCAAATCACAAGGATAAATATCAATTTGGTGTGGAAGTTACACATGAAATTAACACTTTTTTAAAGATCATTGTTATATCTCATATCCAGATAGTAAGCAATTGAGCTGCAAGTTTGAAAATGACTTGCTAAGCTATTGCTAGACATTCCAGGCTTCACAAGTTTGTTGCTCAATTGAAGCAAGTCTGCATTGCATGACTCCAGATCAACTTTCTTTGCAAACATTCTGCGAGTCTGCTGCAAGTTCTGGTTCAGTTATGTTGTGCAATAGTCCTCCCACCACAGGGGTCACTGCAGCTGAATTTTCAAAAGACTTTCCAAGCAAATTTGCTAAAATTGGAAAAGTGTCAACTAGAACTTGTGCTTCAAGTGCTCTGCAAGTGTACAACTTCCCAGTGAAAATGTGCAGCAAGTTAACAAGAGAGGAATGCAACAGGCAAATAATCTGATGTGCTGACAATGTTGATAGGAAGAGAGAATAAAGTGAAAGAGAAATGAATGCATTATTGTGCTGATTCTACTTTCGCTGTCCTATCTCAGGGTGGGGCAGGTTCAGGACAACTTGGGCTCAAAGGAAAAAGCTGAATGGTGCTGGTCATCAGACTGAGGACACCTTGTGATTTAAAAGAATTACTGTGGGGCAGAACTCCAGACGGAATGTAAAAATTCAAAAACAAAAGCTGCTTTTTTTATTTTATATTTTAATGGGTTAATAAATGATATTGTGTTATTGTGTTATTTTTGGCCGGGGTTCTACTTAAATAAACAGTGTGCGCAAAATAGATCCCTGATAAGGGCAGTGTAATGATGTATTTATATTGGTAATCACATCAGAGAGTGCAGAGGTCCTTGGAGCCAGTATAGAAGAACTCTTAGGATTTTACTCCAGTATATTGTATGTCTCTGACATAGTACATTGTACAACAAGAAACCATTTAGGTACTGGTAATATTACAAATTTATCTATGCTAGCCCTTGTAATAAGGCACGTTTTTCCCCTGTACTTGCCCTCCATTTTCTGTTGCAGCTCCCATGATTGCCTGGTTTTGGTTGTGGGAAAAGGAAGTAATTCTACAAATGAACAAATAGTCTAGTCTACTGTATATGTTAGAATTTTCTGCTTTGTCTGGTAAAACCTGTGCAAATAAAACAACAAACCTAAAACTGAGTGCCTCAGGTCCAATATTCTATTGTTCGCGCCTCTCTTTTTCTAAAACACAAAGGGTGGCAGGGCCAGCAAAGAGAGAAGCTGAGGTGACTATATTTCCTACTCTGTAGTACATAGATGGCTGTATAATAAGTAATAAAATGTATGACTTATGACTGAAACACAGGAGTCTTTCTTCTTCCCATGGGCACTGCCAAGCTAAGTTTTCTTTTGTTTCAGAATCTATTGTCTGTCTCTTGCTATTCTGTATTCCTACTTCCACTGAACTGTGAAAACAGGTTTTTGACTTGCAGTGCGTAATTGGCAATGTTATAAGATACAATTCCAGGAATATTTTAATGGTGAGCCTTTGAGTTTCAGTTGGTTATATGTGATATCATTAGGCATGAGGTTTGAGTTTGCTGCTGCTATGGGTTCATGAGGACCTTACAAGTTTGAGATTTGTTGCCCCAGAGAATTTATTTGCAGGTTGTCACAGGACAATTTTTTAAAAACTACAATGCATGGCTAGCCTGAACTATGGTCACCAAATTTAGAAGGGCCAATAAGAGGTCTTTGGATTAGCCAGCCTCCTTACTATGGACAATCATAAGGTCAATACTGAAAGCTGCTGTGGAAAAAAGACAGTGGAAGCTTACAAACTGCATAGGGAGGAATCAGGGTCAGTTAGGAAGTTGTACTTAAAGTGTTACTAAACCCACAACAGTAAAATCAGTCTGTATATGCAATAAAGCATGCTTGTTATACTTATTGTGGAACCTAAGAGGTTATTCCTCTGCATTGTGTAAAAAGGCTGGTTGATCCTGTACGCACAGATCCTCCCCTTCTTCCACTGACTCCAAAACAGGTCAAGATAAGAGTGAGTTGCTGGAGTCAGGCTGCACATGTTCAGTTTCCTGTGTATTGCTAGAGAGTTTTTTTTCTTTCTTGGGATCATGTGATCAGCACAGGGCCAATCAACACTGTGCAGACAGAGGGTCAGGGATCCTGGATCCTAATAGGACAGCCAGTGCAGTGTGAAAACTCTTCCTACAAGCTTTAACCAGGCACTGATAGAAGTCACAAGACTGCCATATACTGCAGTGCTGATGAGAAAAGGTATTTAGCAATTTATATTTACTAAAATGACTGCATTTCCTTGTTCTGTGTACTGTGGGAGACCAGTTATAGTGAATGCACAAATATATAAAGGAAAAAACCGCGCTAGCAAACAACCAAATATACTAACATAGGCAGCAGAATAGTGTGACAACACCTTGAGCAATAGAAAAAGAAAAACTGTGCCACTTTTTAAAAACTTAACCAAAGCCTAATAGGGATTTTGGTACTTGTTAGATGTATATGGTAAATTAGCGGGCATTACACCAAATAGTCCAATGGTATTGACCAATCATCTGAAACAGTCCATAGATCCCTATGGCAAGGAACCGCAATTATCACACCACAGTGATTATTCAAAACAGGCCGTGAGATATCCACCACCAAAAGAAGGGGAAGCAGCTTACCAGAAGGCAAGCGGTTTAGGGCATTCGACTGTAACCCAGCCGCGGCCTTTTTAGTGATGCAAACGTCCCTTCCTTAGCCAAAACGTCCCGTTCGAATGGTCCGTAGCACACAGTATCCAGATCATACACCCCAGCATGGAATAGAAAGGGCAGACCAATAGTGTAATTCCGTACAATAGTGGATTTATTAAAACGTAAGTTATACTTACAAATATGGTAGATAAAAACAGCATGTGAACAATAAAATGCCGGCCGGCATATCGAAAGCCTCACTCCTCGAGCGTAGTGACGTCACTGAGCGTCCTCCTAGACGCGTTTTGTCATTCCGTAGACGTTTTCAATAGGAGTGGGCGCTACAGAGACGCACCACGCTTAAGAGAGGCCGGACCACAGTGTGACATGCACGGTTCGGCCATCTTGGTTATGGGCAAATATGCCCAAATGCTTAGAAGTTAGTTGCCCTACTTCAAAAACCTACAGATAAGGAGAACTACTTAGAGCTAGAACGCTCTTCTAAACAAAAAACACAGGACTCATCCTGCGGGCAGAGAATGGTTTATTTTTGGCCTGGGCCATGATCGATCCCGGAAGTAACTACCTATACGGGTATACTCACGGTATTAAACCGATATCTAATTTAGGGAAAAGTAATTACCAGACATAGATAGTGTATGGTATAAAAAAACTTATAAGTATGAATATTAGTGGGCATAAATATTACTTCTACACTCACTTGAAAAACAACGTGAGAGTGACCTCTAGTGGCAAAACCAAAAATGACATTGAACTATATTTGATTAGTTCATTTTTAAAGTGCTATTTAAACAAAATTGTGGATTAAAGCGGAGGTTCACCCTAAATACTGACATTATCTTATAGTGATCTTGCTAGCAGATACATATACATATTCCTATTGATTTTTTTTCTTATGGTTGTACTTACCGTGAATCAGTCGTTTTAATGTGGACTTCCGGGTATTCCTCCCGCGGGAGTGGGCGTATCTTTCTTTCCTTGGAGCCCCGTTGATTTCTGGGAGGTGCTCGCAATGTCTCCTGGGAGCCGTTGCGGATTCTGCCAGCCCTGGACTGCGCAGGCGCAGCGCTCTAGCTCCGAAAATTGCCGAACATTAAGAGCTGTAGACTGCGACTGCGCAATCAACAGGGTATTGTGACAGTCGTTGCCGCACGCTCCCAATGCTCTCTCCACTCAGCAAGGGGGGCGGGTGTATTGCTATTATAATGAGCGGATGCATGTTTAAATAAAGGAATTGATGGACAGAGAGGGCGGGTAGTTCAATGTGGATGGCCGATTTGAATACTTGTCAGAGAATTGTTAAAAAAAATCTTATGTCTTTTTTTTTAACAATTCTCTGACAAGTATTCAAATCGGCCATCCACATTGAACTACCCGCCCTCTCTGTCCATCAATTCCTTTATTTAAACATGCATCCGCTCATTACAATAGTAATACACCCGCCCCCCTTGCTGAGTGGAGCGAGCATCGGGAGCGTGTGGCACAATATTGTGCTTAAAGCGCATGCGCCGAATATGGGTTATAATCCATTTGGCTATTTTCGGAGATCTGCCGTGAACGGACACGCAAGTGTTGCGCATGCGCAGGTCAGAGCGGGCGAAATCTGCTAAAGTGTTGCGCATGCGCAGAACAGAGCTGGCAGAATCTGCTGAGGGGCAATTCTCGGCAGGTCACCGTCAACACTGATGATACAGCGGTGAATGCTGGGATGCATTCACCGCATCCCGGAAGTCTCTGCTTGTGGGCTTCACAGTGCCCACAAGCAAAATGGCAAAGAACAAGATCTATTTATAAAAGTTATTATTTAGAACGGAAATAGACGGGGGACGTCTCTAATCGCAGGACAAGTGAGTACTAACATGTTATCTGTAACCCCATTACATGCACCTAGAAAAAAAAAAACGAGGGACCGCGGAACCTCCGCTTTAATGTGAAAACATCCAATGGCATAACCTATATATGCCATTAATTTATATTAATTAAGACATTTATGTGTACATCCCCACAACTCCAAAAAATAAAATAAAAATAAAAATAAAAAGACGTACCCCTATTATTCAATGAGAAAAAAGGGAATTACTTAATTGTGCTTAATTTATTTTGTCATCTTTATAATTAAATTTATATTTATAGTGAATGCACGGTCCTGGGTTTAGTTACACTTTATAATTCTGATTGCTAGCTCATGGGGCAATCAACCTCTCTGCTGCCTTTTAGTTTTTATAATCAGGGGATTTATTTATTTTTTTTGTCTTTATTTTATTTTGTGATTGATTTGAGGTCAGTTACTACTTTTTTCTGATGCCCAGTCCATAGCCCACATTTTTTTGGTACAATGCTTCCCTTTAAATAAAAATGGTATTTTGTTTTAGGGGGTGGTATTTTGGGTATTCCATTTATTTTGGGGATAACTTGTTTATTATTTTTGTAGATCGTGCCTTTACTACAGGTTAACAACTTTTTTTTTTTTTTTCTGCAGCAAGGCTTTCCTTAAAATAGGCTTTTGTTTCAGTAATACTTTGGATTTTTTTTTTGAGGGGGGGGGGTATATTTTTATTGCATGTTGATACAGCCTTTTGTTTCAGGGGGAACTATTTCTTGGTTTTACAAATTTTATGGGTATATTGTTTTTATCGCATGTTGATAGGGACTTTTTTAGGTAAAACTGCTTTTTTGACCCAATGATTCCCTTTAATACATAAGGGGCTTTTGTTTTGGGGTAGTAATTTAAGGTTTTTATAAAGCCCTGTACACATGATCGGTTTTACCGATGAAAACAGTCCGATGGACTGTTTTCATCGGACAAACCGATCGTGTGTGGGCCCCATCGGACTTATTTCCATCGGTGAAAAAAATTAGAACATGTTTTAAATTTTTCCGATAGAAAAAAAACCGATAGGAAATTCTGATCGTCTGTGTGGAACTCCATCGGAGAAAAAACCCACGCATGCTCAGACTGAATTAGGAGACGGGAGCACTCGTTCTGATAAAACTAGTGTTCGTAATGGAGATAGCACATTCGTCATGCTGTAACGGACTGAAAAGCACGGAGACTGAAAAGCGCGAATCGGCTCTCACCAAACTTTTACTAACACGCAGTAACATGAAATCAGTAAAAGCAGCCCAAAGGGTGGCACCATTGGATTTGAACTTCCCATTTATAGTGCCGTCGTACGTGTTTTACGTCACGGAGTTTGGGACGGTCGGAATTTTGTCTGATGGTGTGTAGGCAAGACTGATGGAAGTCAGCTTCATCGGAATTCCGATGGAAAAATCCATCGGATTTGATTCCATCGGAAATCCGATCGTGTGTACAGGGCTTTAATGTTCTCTTTTTTTTAATGTTGATAGAGCCTTCCTTTTTGTTTGGGGTGCACAAAGCAAAAAAAAAAATTACTGACCATCTGTTCTCAAAGGAAAATGTGCAATGACATATGTACCAAACACCAAAACCACTTCACAGTATGTCATTCATATTTATTGCACCCCCCCCCCCCCACTCTTTATTCTTCTAGTAAAATACCTGTGCTCTACTGATTCTCTCTATTACATTTCAGGAAATCTTCCCTCATTGAAAAAGTCCTGCTTCAAGCTAATTTTATGCTGCTGTATTATATCTGGTCTCTAAATTCTTCTACTAACCAATGTCTATCTGCTGATCAAAGCATGTATTGATGCTATAACTACCTAAAAAAATAAACTTTTTTGTTTTCAAACCTGAAACAAATCAGACTTGCTGTTACTATATATAAGCTGAGCTAATTGTAAAAGAAAAAAAAGTGTTCCACTGGTAAGTATGCGAGTGTACGCTTTTGCTGAGTTCTTGAAAATTGTACTGTTCTGTAGCACCACATAGAGCTTTAAAGTAATTGTAAAGTCTCACTTTAAAAAATAAACAAATAACAAACAGGTCAATTTGGTTGGTCACTGGCTGTTTGGTAAGTTTAAGCTTAGAAATCTCTTTGAATTTGTTTGACATATATTGCCCTTCCAGGGCTCCTTCCTTGCTGCAAAGACCAGTTATATGTGGGGGCAGTGGCCACAAATATGGGAGTCCTAATGTAATAATAATAAACAAAAAAAATCTTTCAGGCTGCATGGCAAGCTCTCTGTGTATCTGTGAATGTTCTGCCTGCTAGTGTCTGTCAAATTTAATTAGCTCTTACCTGCACCAACACTAGCCTGAGAAACCCAGGGATTGTCGGATATGTTGTTTCTTAATTTTACTGGAAATGTTACTTCTCAGAATGCATACAGAGGTCATGCATTAACCGGTGTAATGCCATGTGGCATGCCTCATGTTTCTACACAAACAGAAACTTCTAACACAGGGATATAAAGGTTTACTCTACCATACGCCATGCATACAGGGCAACAATGCCAGAAAATAAACAAAAATTACTGCACTCACTTTAACCACTTAAGGACCGCCGCACGATGATACACGTCAACAGAATGGCACGGACAGGCACAAGGGCGTTCAGGTACGTCCCCTTTAAGAACCCATCTGTGGGTCACGCACGTGACCCGGTCCGAAGCTCCATGACCGTGCCCGCGGGACCCGCGGACCTGATCGCCGCCGGTGTCCCGCGATCGGGTCACAGAGCTGAAGAACGGGGAGAGGTAAGTGTAAACAAACCTTTCCCCGTTCCTATTAGTGGCATGTCAACGATCGTCTGTTCCCTGTCATAGGAAACGACGATCAGTGACATCACACGCCAAGCCACGCCACCCTACAGTAAGAATCACTCATTAGGTCACACTTAACCCCTACAGTGTCACGTAGAGGTTAACCCCTTCACTGCCGGTGTCATTTTCACAGTAATCAGTGCATATTTATAGCACTGATCGCTGTAAAATGGACAATGGTCCCAAAAATGTGTTAAAAGTGTCCGATGTGTCCGCCATAATGTCGCAGTCATGATAAAAATCGCTGATCGCCACCATTACTAGTAAAAAAAAAATATTAATAAAAATGCCATAAAACTACCCCCTATTTTGTAGATGATATAACTTTTGCGCAAACCAATCAATAAACGCTTACTGTGATTTTTTTTTTTTTAAACAAAAATATGTAGAAGAATACGTATCGGCCTAAACTGAGGAAAAACATTTTTTTTAATATATATTTTAGGGATATTTATTATAGCAAAAAGTAAAAAATATTATTTTTTTTTCAAAATTGTCGCTCTATTTTTGTTTATAGTGCAAAAAATTAAAACCACAGAGGTGATCAAATACCACCAAAAGAAAGCTCTATTTGTGGTAAAAAAAAGATGTTGATTTTGTTTGGGAGTCACGTCGCACGACGTGCAATTGTTAGTTAAAGCGACGCAGTGCCAAATCGCAAAAAGGCGCCTGGTCATTTAGCAACAAAATGGTCCGGGGCTTAAGTGGTTAAAAAACAACATGAAAACAACAAGCTGGGTGTGGGCAAAGATAGGCAACCCTCAGAACATAAAGTATAATCAAGCCTATGAATTTAGGTCAATACAATTGAGTCATCTAAGCATTTTTTTTTAGCAAGCAATATAATTAGATCAATAGATTAATCTATGCCATGTATGTAATTGTGCCATGGGTAGCTAGTGGACTGGCTTCAGTGGACTGACTGTGGTATCGGAAGGCTGACCCCGACAGCTGACAGCTCTGACCATAGTGGGTTGAGCCTCTCATGGGGTTGGGGCAACAAATCACTGTGACAGATGTGGTGTCAGACCCCGGCCACCTTCACCAACTTATAACAAATGGCTGGTCAAACTCACCTTGTGCTGTCACTGATACATGATGATGGCACTCTCAGCCTTACCCTGCATGAAGATTTTCCAACTCTCGAGACTACCATCTAAGTGACAGCCAACTGAGAGTGATCATTGTTGCGTTTTGTTAACTACACAGTTAACCCTTTATACCCCAAATCAATCACTGCCACACAATGTTTTTATCATGAACTTTCAAACATTCACACTAATAATTATGATTCATAATAAATATGTGTAATACCACTGTCACTACAGACAGGTATATCCAGAGATTTTCCGTATAATAGCGCTCTTGAAAGAGACAGGAATTTTTTCAGTTCTGCATTAGTGCATTATAGACAATATTAGAGACAATACTAACACTTTTCAAAATACTGTTTAATAAATAGAAAAGGTAACATTGTGCAAATAAAATATGTATATAAAAAGAGTATTACAAGGGAAAAAGAGAAAATAAAGTAACAGAAAAATAGAGGGTTTAAGCCTAGGTCCACACTGAGTGCAGGAATGAAATTGTGTGAGTTCAGCTGAACTCACACGATTTCTTTCCCGCATGTCAGTCCTGAATTTGGGGACGTTTTTAGAGACATCTGTGCGGGTTTCTGCACAGATGTCAATGGAAATTGCGCCCCAAAATCGCTAAAAGTAGTATAAAAACTACTTTTGGAAATCGGTGCAGCGCCTCAAATGTGATTAGAACGGTGCTATTGACGGTAATTTCCGCTGATTTGGCATGCGAGTTGACATGTCAACTCGCATGCCAAATCGCAATAATGTGAACCAGGGCTGAAAGTGAAAATACTTAACAAAGTCCTGATCCTGTGAGTTTGGCAGAAACTAGTCAACAAGTAAGATGGATGAGTGGCTCTCATAGATCTTGGCTGATGTTCCTTGTTTGGTGGTAAAAGAGAGCCTGCTGATGTGGTTTCTTATTTATGGTTTCTGAGGAGGTTATGGACAAAAATGATCTGACCACTCAGAAGGTCTGAGGAGTGGCCAATGGTGGCCAATGGTGTGTCACAGTGTTTATGACCAGGTCGCTGCATTGTTGGACACAGGTAGGCTGCATTGTTGAGCAGAGGTAGGCTGCATTGTTGGGCACAGGTAGGCTGCATTGATGGGAACAGGTAGGCTGCATTGTTGGGCACAGGTAGGCTGAATTGTTGGGCAGAGGTAGGCTGCATTGTTGGGCACAGGTAGGCTGCATTGTTGGCACAGGTGAAGCAGGAGTGATGGACACAGGTAGGCTGCATTGTTGGGCACAGGTGAGGCTGCATTGTTGGGCACAGGTGAGGCTGCATTGATGAGCACAGGTGAGGCTGCATTGTTGGGCACAGGTGAGGCTGCACTGAGGAGCACAGGTGAGGCTGCACTGATGGGCACTGATAAAGTTGTTATTAATATTTATTTTTGTAACTTAATGTATAAAACATTTAAGTGTTATTTCATGAGATAATTTATAAGGGCGTGTTTAGGGGCGGAATTCGGGGCGAGGCAGGATAGGGGTTGGGTGGGGCAACTTGTGGCGAGTAACCCTTAAGGCCCGGCTAGTAGCTCAGGGCTTGAAATGTTGAGCCCTGGTATATGTCATTAGTAGACATGTGCATTCGTTTTCGTCCGAATGCATTTTCGTCCGAATTTCAGCTATTTTCGTTATCGTTTTAACAAACGAAAACGAAAGCACAGAATCCGAAAACCGAAAGATCCGACATAAACAAATGCTTTATTTTCGTTTTCGTTGCTACAACAGTTCGATATAGATAGGAGATTCAACGTGACGCTGACAATAACAATCTGTGTCTATCGAACCTGTGGTCGAATGTGCCTAACCTTAACTCTATTAGTCCAAGATTATTCTACATAGGAGAGAAAAGATTCGACATTATAGAGAGAAAAGATTCGACATAGGAGAGAAAGATTCGACATAGGAGAGAAAAGATTCGACATAGGAGAGGAAAGATTTGACATAGGAGAGAAAAGATTCGACATTATAGAGAGAAAATATTCGACATAGGAGAGAAAAGATTCGACATAGGAGAGAAAAGATTTGTTATTATAGAGAGAAAAGATTCGACATAGAGAGAAAAGATCACTGCTGGAATTGGGTGGGGGAAGTAAAATAAAAATAAAGTTGATGATGAATGTTATTGGCTGATTGTAACCAAAGAGGAGGAGCAGTAAAATAGCTAGAATGACGAAGATTCGACAAAGCATCGAAAGTTAGAAGATTCGACGGTGCAGCAAAACTGTACGACGCTGCAATCGTACATTTCCGGTCAAATGCATCCGCCCATAGGCTATAGAAGAATTCTAATGTTGGTTGAATAGTAATAGTAATGAATAAATATAATTATTACTAGTCATACAACATTAGAATTCTTCTATAGCTTGTGGGCGGAACATTCGACCGGAAATGTATGATTGCAGCGTCGTACAGTTTCACTGCTCCGTCGAATCTTCTTTGAACATTCGACAGACACCATAAGCCTTCAATGACAGATTCGACCTTAATTAATTCAGATTTTCGGACGAATGCAATTTCTAACGAAAAACGAAATAAATAAAAACGAATTTCGGGAGTAACTAAATAAATTTATTTTTCGGACGAAAACGAAATTCCGAAACGAAATATTTCAGTGTGCACATGTCTAGTCATTAGAGTTTAGAAAGGAGTATAATGGCGAGGAACGTGTTCTTTTAGTAGACATCTATAGATGGACCTGGTGCCAGATACATATTTTTCCACATCTGCAGCCTGGTATGAATCGGATCCTACTACTAAAAACAAGGTTCAGGCTGTATTAAGGGTACACAGTACACCAACATAGGACTGATCCTTACAACACTGTGTACTAGATTTAGCCTTTAACTTTATGTGTTTCTGGAATGACAATTCACAATTTTGCTGCTTAAAATATGATCTGTATCCTGAATATGATGTTTAAGATGCAAAACTGTGATACTGCAATATAATTTTTTTATATATCCCATAGTCTTTGAATATTGGTCCTTATCTATCAACAAACACTGTAGACTTATATCAATATCCCTTTATGATTGCTATCATTATATTTTATTATCTCTATATATCCTTGCTATGTATTGGTTTGAAACCATATTTTGTGCATTTCTATGCTTTTTTAGATAAACATTTTTGTTGATTTACATGAATTTTACAGATTTTATTTATTCTTTATACTGTTTTGCTTCTCAGCTCTGATAAACATGGAGTTTTGAGCACCCAAAACATGTTGAAATTTTAATTTCTGTGTTGGGTCCAATAAACAAATTCTAATGCCGCGTACACACGACCGCTTTTCTCGACGAGAAAAACTGCATTTTTTCTTTTCGCCGAGAAAAACGATCGTCTGTGGGTTTTATGTTGTTTTTCTCGTCGAGAAAAACGGCATAAAAAACGACGAGAAAAATTAGAACATGTTCTAAATTTTCTCGTCGTTTTTTCCAGCATTTTTTCCGGGGCAGTTTTCCCATAGGGAAACACTGCCGCGGAGCCCACAGACGGTCGTTTTTCTCGTCAAGAGAAAAAATGACGGGAAAAACGACCGTGTGTAGGGAACCAAGCGGTTCCCTCATTTTTCCTGTCATTATTCACGGCGGTTTTTTAACCGCCGTGAATAATGATCGTGTGTACGCGGCATTACCTTGATCAGCAATCTAATGTTTGGCTGGGTACATCAAGATGCAAGGTAATTTGTTCTCACTACTTGTTTTTTGTTTTATTTAGAGGAAGGTTGCTCTGTGTTTCTGAGTAGCCTTTGAGAAGACAGAGTATATGGATATGGAACAAGAAAAGCTGCTCCAGGTGAGTGAGTCTCTGGTTAACCCCCACACACACTAGTCAGGTGCTAGCCCAGCTCGCATGCTGTGTGACGTGAAGAAATAATTCCAGGTGTCTGCACTTCCAAAAATCCTTTTATTGAAGCTTCATATGACAAGTGGTTGACTGGTGGAGCAGGGGACAAAAAGGTAGACGCGTTTCACGCAAATATCAGCGCTTAGTCATTACCAGTCTACCTTATTCCTTCACATATATTGATATGGAATTGCCATTAGAATCCTAGTCTCTTGATATTGCAGACGTTTGGCAATTAGGGCAGTGCACCATAAGGCGGTGGTCTAGATGGTATACAGTGTGCCTTTTCTATTGTGGATGTTCAAGTGCTGTGCTGCAATATTTGTGTAAATTCAAATATCCAGTAATTATTTGTCAAAGGTACCCTTTAAGCCTGCTGAGAAACTGAGGAGTCTGATTGGTTTCCTCCACATTTTGTCTTCTTGGTAGCCTAGTTTGGTCTTTTGGTCTGCCAGTTCCTTTAAAGATCCCCTAAGATCAGAGGGTACAGGACCAAGAGTGTCGAAAGCATCCTCCTCATAATGATTCACTTTTGTGCAGCCATAGTGCTCTGGCGCAGATTTTGCATGTCCTGTTTTCAGAATAAAAGGTCTGTTCTCAGAAAGTCAACTTGTGCAGTCAGTGAGGTTCCATGGTCCCTTCCTATGGTTTGATAAAGGGGCCCTCCTTTCTGCCCTAAAACATGTACACACACCCCATTCACTTCCTGTCCTCACCCAGCCGAGAGAGGTGATGTTTTGGAGCCGCAGCCATCTTGCCACTTCTGGAAGCTGCTGATGCTTATGTTCAAGCCTGAAGCCTGATAGCTGCACTTCCTTCAAGAACTCTGCTTCAACCAGCCACGTGCCTGCTGAGCTCTGCAGCCTTACGGTGATCCTATGACTTTTTAATTAAATCGCTACACCTAGATGGAGGCGCCCTCTTGTGTTTGTTTTTCAATAGTGCTGACTGGCTGCCATGATTTGTGTGAGCAATGGCTCACTAGAATCCTAAAGTGGCCCAGCAGCAGATGCAGGGGAAAGGATGTGGATGAAAGTGTTTTTATTTTTGAGGTGTAAGAAATTTAAGGGAGGCAGATGAAGGATCTGGAATCTCTTCAGCGATGTGAGTGATAGGACCCTTTATTTTGTGGTCTGGAGCCCATTGCGTACGATTTCGGGATTTTCTTAGACAAATGGAACAAGTTTGTAAGCTGAGGATTTCAATGCATTCTGGCCTATTGTGACCAGGATGGAGTCATAGTTAGAAGCATAAGAGATTGCATGAAGGAGCTTCTGGATAATGGAAGATGCTTTCTCATGTGCCAGAAGTTGGGTATACTTCACAATATTTATTTTTAATAAAAATATGATTTTTTTGCAGTCTGTGTTCCCACAGGAAAGATTTCTCACCACTTCCTGTCTTCACAGGAAGTAAGGAAAGTCATGTCCAGGAGTTCAGACAACAAAAATAATCTCTTCCCTATGCTATCCAAAACTAAAACAAAAAATTGGCAGGAATCTTTAAAAAAATAAACGATTGCTTTGTCATGTTTGGGTCAGTTGGTCACCCACGACACTCTAAGTGCAAATAACAAACAATAAAAGGCATTGTTATTGGATACATGTACTGTAAGGGGCTATCAGGACATTAATAAGAAAAACAATGCCCAACATTGTGACACCAAGGGACACCGTGTAGTGAAATTGAGTACACAGGGAGCTATTGATACATTGCATGGTCAGTAGTTCAGTGTCATATCCAAATTTTAACATATGTGTGTAATTATAGCTTTTAACTGTGTTGGATGATGTGAGTTTTAAGATTGTATTCCTCATGAAACAGCTATGGCACAATACTGCTGAAATGGAGTGTGACCAGTCGCCTCCTCTTTCTCCTGCGCCCGTCACTCACAACAACAATAAATAGGTTCATGCATTGCATGAACCTATGTATTGTCGCCGGCGCCACTGCTGCCCACTATTCAGATGGCTGGCCCCCTGGCGAGCGCCGGCCATCTGAATAACAGCGGCTGGTTGGTTTTTGGAAGTGCCTATCAGAGCCAGCGGCTAATAGGCTTCCCGATTACAGCCTGTGGGCTGTAATCGGCTTCCAAATAGTTAACCAGGGGACACACGGGCTGTGCATTCCTTGGTTAACATGGACAGGCGTCTCAGCCAATCAGGTTCACCGGGTCTGGTTACCGGTAACCTGATTGGCTGAAGCGACATCGAGGACGGAAGAAGGACCAGAGGAAGGTAAGTGCATAAGTGGCTGCATTTTGGGGGAAACTGGCTGCATTTGAGGGGGCAAACTAGCTGCATTTGAGGGGGCAAACTAGCTGCATTTGAGGGGGCAAACTGGCTGCATATGAGGGGTCAAACTGGTGGCGTTTGGGCACAGTGGCGGCAATTGATGATTTTTTTTTTCAGTTTGTTTGCGCCCCCCCAAAAATTTGGAGCACCAGCCGCCACTGAGTGTGACTCAGGGTGTAGATTTAAGTATTCTACAGTGAAGAGAATACTCTTGGGGAAAAGGTTCCAGAGAAGCATTTCTACTTTTTTTGACCACTGTTTTGCTAAATATGACAAACGGATAACTACATTTCCACACCAGAGATGTATTGCATAGTATTTCGTTTTATTTATGACCCCTTATTTTTAGAACACAGATCCGCTTTCAAGGTTTCTGCAAATAATACATTGGCTCCTCTCTCTGTCCTAGATGTCCAGTCCAGGTGAACTATATACTTTGCAAGAACATTAGCATATTTTACTTTTTTCTGTTCTAAATAATACTGCCTGGCTGAATATTGAAATGTAAGAGGATGTTTTAAGTGTGCTTTTCAATAAAAAGCTTTAGAAATTATATTGTATTTACGGTATTTTAATTCACAAAGGGCATGACAAATAAAAATACACTTGTGCACAGAGCACATTTGAAAGAAGTAGAATACTTGAAATAACTGAAATGTGTTAAATAATCCAGTGGAGGATCAATGAAGCAAATAGCACAAATGAACAGTATAAAAACATGTCAACTAACCATATGTATAAATTGTGCTTCAATCTTCACACTGAGCAATTTAGGCTGTCAGTTTGGGGGGGGGGGGGATACAGAATACACTGCACAGCTAAGAGCAGAGGAATAATCCTGATTCTTTGGGCACCCCACTAAGACGCTTTATAATGTGACTAGTGGGACAGCAAGCATAAAATACTAGTGGCCATAGAGTGAAAAAAAAAGTTCATGTGGACATGCCATTTTCATAAATGTATTGTTTTAATTATTTTAGCTATCTGTCACCAATTTTACCTTTCAGTATGATTGGCTACAGAAGACAGAAGACCTGATGATCTAATATATCTGCTATAACATATACAGTATAAAAAAACTAAATGCCGGCAACTCTGGAAATTATTCTGTAATCTTTTATTATAACATGACCATTAAAATGTGACAGCTGATGTGTTTCGGCACTTAGCCTTGTTCACAGTACGATGAGAAGGCATTATCTGCTGAGGTTTTTAAGCTAAATTCTAAGCAACCATCTAAACACATCCTTGACATTCTTTCCAAAGGAGTTTTAACTTTGTTCAGCCAATGTTGTAATCCTGATGCTCCTGCTACTGAGCAAGGTGTGAACATCTTTCAAGTTATTTATGCTGTCAGGATGCAAAGTAACCTGGATTAGCACTGTGATAGGATGTGCTGGGGTTGAATGCGCTGACCAACCTGAAGCCGTGGTTTGGCTTTGTGTTTTGAAAGCTGTGCAGGAAATCAAATTGATGTGGTTCAGGAGTCTGGCATAGATATAAAATGTTTTAAGCTTTTTTCACATTGCAAAATGTGTTTATTAGTTGTATTAAGGGCCCTTTCAGACTGGGGCGGTGGGGGCGTCGGCGGTAAAGCGCCGCTATTTTTAGCGGCGCTTTACTGTAGTTTTCGTGGCTCTATTCGGCCGCTAGCGGGGCGCTTTAAACCCACGCTATCAGCCGAGAACAGGTTAAAACAGCCAACAAAGCGCCGCTGTAGTGGCGCTTTTCCGGCAGTTCGGCGGCACTGCCCATTGATTTCAATGGGCAGGGACGCTTTTGGAGCGCCTCAAAGATGCTGCTAGCAGGACTTTTTTTACCGTCCTGCTAGCGCACCGCTCCAGTGTGAAAGCTCTCAGACTTTCCTACTGGAGTGAATGGAGCCACTCTTTCAGGGCGCTTTGCAGGTGCTATTTTTAGCTTTATAGCACCTGCAAAGCGCCTCAGTGTGAAAGGGGTCTTAGTGAAATCAGAAGCTTTCTACTTCAGAATATTAATGTAGCGACCTCACCCCTCTCACCCCTTCTCATTCTCGGCTTGTCTGTCTCTGTCTAGGGGTGTCAGTACCGGGGGGAGGGATGAGATACACCACGGCCCATGTCCCCCATAGTGAAGAGGTGAAGGCCAGAAAGATCGAGCTTTGTGTAGGTGTCCTAGGGTCAAATCTTTTCCTCGGATCCACTCCCCTTTGCTCCTAGTAACCAGAGTTCCACACACTGAATAGGTCCAACAAAGTTTTATTCTTCTCAGCGAATAAACATACAGCACAGTCAAGTTGGGACCTTTGCAACAGTTCAGTATTAATGGGAGTAGGTCGAGGCACAATCCTTTAAAGTATCGCTAACCACTGTGGTGTCACCAGTGGCGAATAGTCACTGCCACTGACTATATGAGGTAGAACATGAATTACCTTCGCTAGCACAGCCCCTGTCAGGGGAAGGATATCCGTCCAAGGGAATCACCGGAGGCCTCTCTGTCACCAGCAAATGCTGCGCCGGACTCTCCAGAGAAGTTCCGCTCACCAGTCTCCTCGACCTCAGACACGGGCACCCAAGGAGTTAGGGCCCCCTCGGATTCCTCCACCCTCGCGGAACTCAGTCGAAGGGACTGAGCCCCAGGCATCCGCCATAGTACCTCACCCCAGGCTAAAGGTGCCTGAGATGGACTCCATCTCGCGCTCCGGCCAGGTCAAGGGCACCTGGGCCCAGAACACCGAAACGCCAGCACTTAAGCTGAAGGTGCCTGGGTGCGGCCGCGTCTTCCGACTCTAAACCCCAAGGTCAGGGCATCCGCCCCTTTTATCCCCTCACCTTTTGCGCCACAGCAGGTTCCCCGCCCCGCTGTACCAGCGCCAGGAAAGGACAAAAAGGAAGCAGTCTTGCGGTGTGAGTTCAACCCCGGCCAGGGCGGCAGCGCCACCTGCAGGCCGCAGGGAACCTCACACCACCAGAGTCCTCCAAGAACCATAAAAGGGTCTCGGATTCCCTAGCAATCAGGGCATCTGGGCTACACCACCACCCAGATACCTCCCCCAAACTCAAACACCCGCTACATTAACTTTTTTTGTTGGTATATGCTGTATTCATGGTATAGTTCCCCTGTGTCTTATGCAATCTTTAAAAAAACATAAAAAAAAGAAAAAAAAAAGAAAAAGGTGCTAAATACTCTTGAATTAAGGGGATTTGTAGAGCTCCCACATTTTATTGCAGAAAACTATGCTACAGAGTAGATTTTAATGCTTCAAAATGCAATAAAAAATACTGGGAGGTTTACTGGTGATCAGATACACTACTGTTAATGAAATCGTCTTCCCTTTAGAATGTCAATACCTTGAAACTCTTCTCCAACATAACTTAAAAGACACATATATTACAACTACTAGAATAATCTATATTACTCAAGCTCATTTGCAGCCCGAGGTAACGCACAGCTTTAAAAGACAATCTTGTTCACTCAAAGGTTACCATTTGTGGCATTTCCAACATGCCTCTTGTGTTGCTCACCTTTATTGTAAAATCTGTTTCAAGATTATGCAGTGGAACATGGTCCCAATGTGCAGCCAGCTACTAGTAATGTATGTTGGGAGGCAATGGACTTAAAAGAGAATCTTTCTTTGCATTGCCACAGGAAAAGATTGACAAAAAAAATAATTTTTTTTTTTAATTTATACATACTCTTTGTGTCCTGCTGCTTCATGTTCTAAAACAGTAAAAAAATATATACCTCCTGCAGATAATGGAACAAAAACTCCCAAATAGAAAGAGTTTATAGCCTGTGCTAACCATAAAACATGGATGTTATTCTAAAGTCCAAGGGGTCACTTGGAGCATTATCATAGGCGTGCACACAGGATGTGCCTGGGCAGTGTGGGCACACCCTAATCACCCTTTGCGGTGCTGAATCCCCCTGCTTGCTGGCACTCCCTTTCTCCTCCCTGCAGTGCTGAAAGCTTCCCCCTCTCCTCTATCACTGGCTGCTGTGGGGGGATGTTTCAGGATGGAATGAACACAGTGAGTGATCTGTACCGATTGCTAATGTGTTCATTCTTAACTGAAGCATAGTAAACATTGTTTACTATGCTTCAGTTTGTGGATGAACAGGAAGCTGCTCGGTACAGAGCACTTACCATTTGTTCACTGTCCAGTGCCACTGGAGCTGCAGGGAAAGTGACTGGGGAAGCTCTGTCCTTAGTCCCTTTCTCTCTGTTTAGACATATATTTCACCAAAGCCCCCCAATGGGCTCTTAAAAAAACAATAATAAAAAATAATATTGTTAAAAATAATTAAAAAAATAATAGTAAAAAAAAACTATTGACACCATCCACTGCCCTACTGACACCAATCTCTGCTCTACTGACTCCGCCCACTGCTCTGCTGATATACACGCATGTGTGTTTGTGCTCTGGGGTGCACACTCTAATGCAATAGGCTGCACACACCTATGAGCATTACTTATCAAATATTCATAAATTAACAGTGTTATAACTAACGGCATTTAACGGCGTTGGGTAACGTAGCCACTTTTTGGGGTAACGAGTAATCTAACTGATTACTCTTCCCCTCATGGCACCGCCGTTCCCATTACTTGGGCGGCATTACCCCAATTACATCTACTCGCCGCAACCGCCGCGAGTAGATGTAATGTAAGACTAACTAACTGCAAGCCGCCGTCTGCCTACCTGATCAGCGTGTCATGCAGACAGACGGCGGCCATTGCAGTGTTCAAAAGCCGCGCCTCCCGAGTCCTCGTCGTCTGTGATAGGCGGAACACTCAATTTCACAGCAGACAGTGTTCAGCCTATCACGGACATCCGCTCATCCTCGTCTGTGTTATGAGGATGAGCGGATGTCCATGATAGGCGGAACACTGAATGCTGGGAAATTGAGTGTTCCGCCTATCACAGACGAGGAGGAGGCACGGCTTTTGAATACTGGAATGGCCGCCGGGACGCCGCCGATCAGGTAGGGGGCTACGGGCACAGTTATTGAAGCACGGGCACAGTGAGGCATTGGGCACAGTAAAACACGGGCACAGTGAGGCATTGAGCACAGTGAAACATGGGCACAGTGAGGCATTGGGCACAGTGAGGCATTGGGCACAGTGAAGCACGGGCACAGTGAGACTTGGGCACAGTGAGACTTGGGCACAGTGAGACACGGGCACAGTGAAGCACGGGCACAGTGAGACACGGGCACAGTGAGACACGGGCACAGCGAGGCATTGGGCACAGTGAAGCATTGGGCAGAGTGAATCACGGGCACAGTGAGGCATTGGGCACAGTGAAGCACGGGCACAGTGAAGCATGGGCACAGTGAAGCATGGGCACAGTGAGGCATGGGCACAGTGAGGCATGGGCACAGTGAAGCATGGGCACAGTGAAGCACGGACACAGTGAAGCATGGACACAGGCATGGGCACAGTGAGGCATGGGCACAGTGAAGCATGGGTACAGTGAAGCACGGACACAGTGAAGCATGGGCACAGTGAGGCATGGGCACAGTGAGGCATGGGCACAGTGAAGCATGGACACAGTGAAGCATGGGTACAGTGAGGCATGGGCACAGTGAGGCATGGGCACAGTAAGGCATGAGCACATAACCAATATTATTTATTGTTATCCCTCCTATTATTTTTATACACTTAAAAAATTACATATGTATCATCCTTCTACCGCCCCGCCCCCGCCCCCGTGTATATATAATATAACCAATATAGTTACTTTGCTGAGTAACTAATTACTTTTTCAATGTAGTAACTGAGTTACTAACTCAATTATTTTTTGGAAGAAGTAATTTGTAACTGTAACTAATTACTTTTTTAACGTAAGATGAACAACACTGTTAACAATTAGCAAATACACTGTAAATGTATTGTAGGTTTTGATAAAAAAATAAATAAATACTAAGGCCACTTACTGAGCTACAGTATATGTAAGTATCACTAAAATATTAAATCCAAAAATTACTTTGTGTTTTTGATGTGGGTTGACCCAGCTATATAAGCTATGGAGATATGTTCTTAAATGTGACAATCTATATATACGTATGAGAAGAAATATATAAAAAGAAAGCACATTAATCTCATGCTGCAGCTGACCTTTAATGTAGACAAATCAGTTATTTTCCTGAAGATGTTTTTCCATCCTTTCCTAATCTAGTGGAGAGACTCGTAGAGGTCATGTTACCATCTTTGGTGCTGCTAGCCCTGGCTTCCACCAATCCATGATCAGAGAGGTCTTGTATATGCTTGACCTGCTTATTGTCAGTCCTCAGATTTTGGCTGCCTCTTTAAGACAAGCAAAACTCGCTTGAGACAGCCCTTGCTTGGGAAGCCATGGTGATTAGCCAACTAAGGCAAATAATTCTATAATTTCTAGCATTTGTGGATTGAGCTAAATCATTTTTAAACAATATTTTAATGAAAAAAATAAATGGTGCATGACATTTTTACAGAAAAAATATAACAAAAACAGACATGGGCATCAGTAAAATAAAAGTATTTTGTGAAAAATATCTCAGTGGAGTTCGCCTGGTCTTTAGGTCAGTGCAAAGTTCAGATCACTTGCAGAGTAAGTCCAATCTTTATGGTAGTCACTCACCCTTAAAAAAAATTGCTCTCAGTATCCTTGATTTGATGGTAAATGAGAGATCCAGCTGTCAAATGCAGCAGCATTTCCATGACCCAAGAAAGGGTGTTACAGAATTAATTTTACCCAGTCAAAGGGTCTCAGGGGTGTGTTATAGTGTTGTATTATGGCCGGTTGACACACCCTTAAAGTAATTCTAAAGGTTGTCATTTTTTTTTTTAATAACAAACATGTTATACTTACGAGCTCTGTGCAATGGTTTTGCACAGAGCAGCTCCAATCCTCTTCTTTTTGGGTCCTGCATTGATGCTCCTGGCTTCCCCTCTGGCTATTTGTTAAAATGTTAAAGTGATGGTAAACTCTGTACTACCACTTGTATCTATAGGCAAGCCTATAATAAGGCTCACCTGTAGGTACTGTGAATATCTCCTAAACTTGCACAGTTTAGGAGATATTCAGAGTGCATGCAGTCGATGACATCATCGGTGTATGCGCTCCGAAGGTCCGGCTTACAGTGCCCGACCTTCAGTACCAGGATGCATGCGCGGAAGTGACAGCATTGCATTTCCAGCCATTTATGTAGCTGGAGGCCATGAACCCTGAAAGGAAGACAGGGGAAGATGTCAGCCGTCTTAGCGGTGACATCGCGGCGCTGGGGGGCTTTGTTCTCAGGCATATCTATAATAATGTGCAAGTATGCCCTGTATACTTCCACATTATGACATTGTCTTGCAGAGATTTTTTTTTTAATCACCTGCAGTTTACAACCGCTTTAATTTGTTATTTCGGAAGATTACTTATGCACTCTGAGTTATCTCTGCTAGTCCAACTCACAAAAAAGAAATGAAATGAAATGATTGGACGATATCGAATGGTATCACGTACATCCAAAACGACCAAAAGTGACAAATGGAACTAAATTTATTTCAAATTTATTTTTTATAATAAAATTGGGCGATCCTGATGGATCCAACTCCATCCAACCAAAACACAATAAATAGGAATCATCTTATTTCACTTTTAATGCCTTACTGTGTTTTTTGCAATATGTTTCATTTCATATGTGTTGCATTTTTTTTTTTTAATTTACAGGAGTCAAAGACTACCGCGCCACTCTCATCCAAATAAAATTAATTAATCCAAATACATATTTATTCATTATGTTATTAAGTAAAATTAATTTACCCATTCCCAATTGACTTTGTTTGTTGGGCCACGCACATAAAAATTAAACAAATGAAACAAATAGTGTCTAATGTTCAACCTCAATACAAAAAGAATTATTAGATTATTCACGCTACACTCACTAGAATGAAACAAATGGATCTGAATCAATTTGGATAATTCATTATGTCGTTACTAGTGATGAGCCGAACACCCCCGGGTTCGGTTCGCACCAGAACCCGCGAACGGACCGAAAGTTCGTACGAACATTAGAACCCTATTAAATACAATGGATGCGAATGTTCGAATTCTAAAGTGCTAATTATAACAACTATTATGCATGTTATTGTCCTAAAAAGGGTTTGGGAACCCGGGTTGTGCACCAGGGGACATGTATCAATGCAAAAAGAAGTTTTAAAAACGGTCGTTTTTCGGGAGCAGTCATTTTAATGATGCATAAAGTGAAAAAAAAAAAGTCAAATATTCCTTTAAATATCGTACCTGGGGGGTGTCTAAAGTATGCCTGTGAAGTGCCACGTGTTTCCCGTGTTTAGAACTGTCCCTGCACAAAATGACACTTCTAAAGGAAAAAAAAGCCATTTAAAACTGCTTGCGGCTTTAATGTAATGTCTGGTCCCGGTAATATGGATGAAAATCTTTAAGAAAAATTGCATAGCTACCCCATGACCCCCCCCCCCCCTACCCCAGCCCATTACCAGCCCCTTTGGGTCTTGTATGGATATTAAGGGGAACCCCGCACATAAAATAAAAAAGGCCCTATATACTCTGAACAGCCGTATACAGGCGGTGCATACAAGACAGGGACTGTAGGTTTGTTCTTATGTAGAATCTGTTTGTAATTTTGAACAGGTACATTGTTTAAGTGTAGCTCCAGCCCAAAAATCTATTTTTAAACTTTTTGGAAAACATAGGTAAGGGTTATCACCCCTGTAACATTTGTTTTGCTGTCTGTGCCCCTGTTCAGAACATTTCACCTCACTTTCCGTCCCAATGACAACTGTTTTTGAAATGTGGTGTTTTTCTTGAAACAAGGATTGCTGATAAAGCATCAGTACAGAGGAGACACCTTTCTCCCATATTAATTCTTACAGGAGAGAATTTTCCTTCCAAGGGGTAGATTTCCTCTCACTTCCTGTTGTCTTCTTGCGTTTGCAAGTAGGAGTCGTTTGTAAGTTGGATGTTTGAAAGTAGGGACCTGCCGTATATACTCTGAAGAAATAGGCCCCTTAGTTGTTGGTGTTGGCACAACACTGTAAGCACTCACAGTTACTCTTGGTTGGTGCTGGAACGCCCTGCTGTCAACTATTATATCAGGAATTGTAATTACATATAATTGTTGAACAGTGGTAGTAAAAATTGGGCCTTTGATGGTGGTGCTGGTGCCACAACACTGTAAGCCCTGACAGTTACTCTTGGTGGGTGCAGCAATGGGCCCTGCTGTGAATTATTAGATCAAGAATTGTAATTGCATGCCCCTGTTCAACAGGGGCTGAAAAATTGGGCCTTTCGTGGTGGTGGTGGTGGTGGCGTTGCCACAACACTGTAAGCCCTCAGAGTTACTCTTGGTGGGTGCAGGAATGGGCCCTGCTGTGAATTATTAGATCAAGAATTGTAATTACATGCCCCTTTTGAACAGGGGCTGAAAAATTGGGCCTTTCGTGGTGGTGGTGGTGGTGGCGTTGCCACAACACTGTAAGCCCTCAGAGTTACTCTTGGTGGGTGCAGGAATGGGCCCTGCTGTGAATTATTAGATCAAGAATTGTAATTACATGCCCCTGTTGAACAGGGGCTGAAAAATTGGGCCTTAGGCACTGGTGGCACAACACTACAACCCCTCACAGATACTGTACTTGGAGCACAGCAATGAGCCCTGTTGCAAAGTATTGCTTCAAAAATTGTAATGACACGCCCCTGTTAAACAGGGGCTGAAAAATTGGGCCTTAGGCACTGGTGCCACAACACTCCAACCCCTCACAGATACTGTACTTGGAGCACAGCAATGAGCCCTATGGCAAATTATTGCTAAAAAAATTGTAATTACACGCCCCTGTAAAACAGGGGCTGAAAAATTGGGCCTTAGCCACTGGTGGCGGCACCCATAAACAAAAATGATCTTCCAAGCTATCATCATCAATCGTATCATTGAGGACTCGGAGGAGGAGGATAGCCAGTCAACATAACAGCACAGGCACTCAGCATCAGCATTAGTCTTGAAGGGATGTGACATGTTAAAATCAATTAGTCTGTTATATCAGCATCAGGTGTGTGGTAGCTGGTGGTGATCCAAGACTGGTTCATCTTGATGAAAGTCAGTCGATCAACCGAGTCGGTGGACAGGCGCACCCTGTGATCCGTGACAAATCCTCCAGCAGCACTGAATGTGCGTTCCGAAAGAACGCTGGATGCAGGACAGGCCAGTAGCTCAATTGCATACTGTGCAAGCTCTGCCCAGTGATCCATCCTCAAGACCCAGTAAGCCAGAGGATTTTCGGTGGGGAAGGTGTCCAAGTCTGACCTTGCCCCTAGATATTCCTGCACCATGTTTATCAGACGCTGGCGATGGTTGCTGGAACCGATCATACTTTGGGGCTGCGGACTAAAGAATTGTCTGAACGCATCGGTCAGACGGCCACCTTCCCCACCGCTCCTTCTTTGACTGGCCGAAGCCTCAGCAACTCGTTGTCCAGGACCAGGAGTTTGTAACCTCCCAGTCTCTGGGAACGCGTTGCACAGACCTTTCTGCAAGGCCTCCCGGAGTTGTCTCATCCTCTGCTCCCTCTGCGACGGTAACATAAGGTCCGCAACCTTACCCTTGTACCGTGGATCAAGGAGAGTGGCCAGCCAGTAATGGTCCCTCTCCTTGATCCGAAGAATACGAGGATCCTTCCGCAGACTTTGCAGGATCAGGGAGGCCATGCAGCGTAGGTTTGCTGAGGCATTCGCTCCGGAGTCCTCTGGGTCACTAAGGACGACATGATCCGCAGCCACCTCCTCCCAACCACGTACAAGTCCACTGGTTTCTTGGGACTGTAAATCATCCCTAAAAGACTGCTGCTGATGATGCTGAGTGCCAGCCTCCACCTCCATGCTGACACAATCCTCCTCCTCCTCCTCCTCCTCCTCCTCTTCCTGTGCGATGGGTGGGACAGAAGGAACACTGTCTGGGTAAAGGGGGCCTTGAGAGGCAAGGAAGTCCTCCTCTTCCTGCCTCTGTTCTGCCTCAAGTGCCCTGTCCATTATTCCACGCAGCGTGTGCTCCAACAGGTGGACAAGAGGTACAGTGTCACTGATGCATGCACTGTCACTGCTCACCATCCTCGTGGCCTCCTCAAATGGTGCCAGGACAGTGCATGCATCCCTGATCATGCCCCACTGGCGTGGAGAAAAAAAACCAAGCTCCCCTGACCCTGTCCTGGTGCCGTAGTCGCACAGGTACTCATTGATGGCCCTCTGCTGCGTGTGCAGTCGCTGCAGCATGGCCAACGTTGAGTTCCACCTGGTGGGCATGTCACATATAAGGCGGTTCTTGGGCAGGTTCAACTCCTTTTGCAGCTCAGCCAGGCGAGCACTGGCATTATAAGATCTGCGGAAATGCACACAGACTTTCCTGGCCTGCCTCAGGACATCCTGTAAGCCCGGGTACCTGCCCAAGAACCGCTGCACCACCAGGTTAAGGACGTGAGCCACACAGGGCACATGGGTCAGTTGTCCCTGTCGGAGGGCGGAGAGGAGGTTGGTGCCATTGTCGCAAACCACCATTCCTGGCTTAAGCTGGCGTGGCGTCAACCACCTCTCGGCCTGGCCCTGCAGAGCAGACAGGACCTCTGCCCCAGTGTGGCTTCTGTCCCCCAAACACACCAGTGCAAGCACGGCATGGCATCTTTTTGCCTGCGTACTTGCGTAGCCCCTTGAACGGCTACGGAGCACCGCTGGTTCAGAGGACAAACCACAGGAAGAGGCCATGGAGGAAGAAGAAGAGGAGGGGGTGGAGGAGAGAGGTGTGTCACAACCAGTAGTAGCATTTTGGAGGTGTGGCGGTGGAACAACCTCCAACACTACTGCACCTTGTCCTGCATCCTTCCCAGCTGCCAAAAGAGTGACCCAATGGGCCGTGAAAGAAAGGTAACGTCCCTGTCCATGCCTGCTGGACCATGAGTCAGCGGTAATTTGCACCTTACCGCTGACCGCCCTGTCCAGCGAGGCCAAGACATTGCCTTCCACATGCCTGTAGAGAGCCGGAATCGCCTTCCGTGAGAAAAAGTGGCGTTTGGGAACCTGCCACTGAGGAACCGCACATTGCACAAACTCACGGAAGGGGGCCGAGTCTACCAACTGAAAAGGCAGCAGTTGAAGCGCTAGCAATTTAGCCAAGCTAGCATTCAACCGCTGGGCATGTGGATGGCTGGGAGTGAACTTCTTTCGACGGTCCAGCAGCTGGGGCAGGGAAATTTGCCTGCTAGAATCGGACGTCGGTGTACTGCTAGCAGAGTGGCCGCAAGTACTTGGCTGTGACACACCTAATTCTACACCTTCATTCCTCTCAGTGCATGTTTCAGAGAGGACTGAAGTTATAGTGGGGTTGGAGATCCCAGCTGATGCGGTGCAAGGAGAGGTCCGCTTTGTTCTTTGGTGTGGGTCTTTGAGGTAGGCTTGCCAACGAGCTGCATGGCAGGTCAACATATGTCTGGTCAGGCATGTGGTACCCAAGCGGCTGATGTTTTGGCCACGCGATATACGCTTGAGACATATGTTGCAAACAGCAGCTGTGCGATCTGATGCACTAGCCTCAAAAAAGGCCCACACCAAAGAACTTTTTGAATGACGGGCAGAGGCAGCGCCCTGCACAGGCGGAGCTCTGCGGTGTGATTCCGTCGGTGTACTGCCCTTACGCTGGCCACCAAAGGGCATCCTGCCTCGTTGGAGATGTGCCTCCTCCTCATCCTCCTCCTCCTCCTCTCTCCTATTAGGCACCCACGTGGAGTCAGTGACCTCATCATCCCCTCCCTCCTCATCACTGGAGCCAATCTGGCAGTATGCTGCAGCTGCTGGAACATGACTGCCAGATTGGTGTCCTTCTTGAGCATCCCCTCTGTCTGCTCTCACGCTACTGCCTTCCTGTAGCTGGGTTTCATCATCAGACCCTTTGAAACGCTGGGCATCCTCCTGGAGCATGTACCCAACACTGTGCTCAAACAGTTCGGGGGACTCCTCAGGAGGAGGACATGGTGGGTCTAGGGAAGGAGTGACTGATGATGAGTCTGACATTGATACCAGGGAAGAGGACGCTTTGGCAGCTGCTTTGCCAGTACCCTGAGCCTGGGTGAGAGAGGATGAGGAGGAGGAGGAGGGCTTGGTCATCCACTCTACCAAGTCTTCGGCATGATGTGGCTCAACATGTCCAGCTGCCGAAAAGAAGGACAAGCGTGTCCCATGGCCATGTGCTGATGACAATGCACCGCGTCCACGACCAGCACTGTTGTCCCCAGACACAGAGCCTGCTTGCCCTCTTTTATTGCCTCCTGACTGTCTGCCTCTCCTTGTTTGCCTTCCAGACATTCTAATAGATGGCCTGCAGGGAGATGGGAAAAAAGCAATAAGGGCTACCTTCAGGTGTCCTTCTCTGTCCCTTTACATAAGGATTTCTAAATATGGTTGAGGATGATTGCTTTTGAACAGAATAGCACAACGACAATTTCCCTGACTGTCCAAAAAACAAGGATTTCAAAGATGGTTGATGAGGAATGCTTTAGCACACTATAGCACAAGGAGAATTTCCCTCACTGTCCTTCCCTGTCCCTAGAAACAAGGATTCGTACAGTAAAACACACTGACACTCTCCCTACCTATAGTTTTCTGTCCCTAGAAAAAAGGTTTTTTTAAAGCACACTATAGCACAAGGAGAATTTCCCTCACTGTCCTTCCCTGTCCCTAGAAACAAGGATTCGTACAGTAAAACACACTGACACTCTCCCTACCTATAGTTTTCTGTCCCTAGAAAAAAGGTTTTTTTAAAGCACACTATAGCACAAGGAGAATTTCCCTCACTGTCCTTCCCTGTCCCTAGAAACAAGGATTCGTACAGTAAAACACACTGACACTCTCCCTACCTATAGTTTTCTGTCCCTAGAAAAAATGTTTTTTTAAAGCACACTATAGCACAAGGAGAATTTCCCTCACTGTCCTTCCCTGTCCCTAGAAACAAGGATTCGTACAGTAAAACACACTGACACTCTCCCTACCTATAGTTTTCTGTCCCTAGAAAAAAGGTTTTTTTAAAGCACACTATAGCACAAGGAGAATTTCCCTCACTGTCCTTCCCTGTCCCTAGAAACAAGGATTCGTACAGTAAAACACACTGACACTCTCCCTACCTATAGTTTTCTGTCCCTAGAAAAAAGGTTTCTTTAAAGCACACTATAGCACAAGGAGAATTTCCCTCACTGTCCTTCCCTGTCCCTAGAAACAAGGATTCGTACAGTAAAACACACTGACACTCTCCCTACCTATAGTTTTCTGTCCCTAGAAAAAAGGTTTCTTTAAAGCACACTATAGCACAAGGAGAATTTCCCTCACTGTCCTTCCCTGTCCCTAGAAACAAGGATTCGTACAGTAAAACACACTGACACTCTCCCTACCTATAGTTTTCTGTCCCTAGAAAAAAGGTTTTTTTAAAGCACACTATAGCACAAGGAGAATTTCCCTCACTGTCCTTCCCTGTCCCTAGAAACAAGGATTCGTACAGTAAAACACACTGACACTCTCCCTACCTATAGTTTTCTGTCCCTAGAAAAAAGGTTTTTTTAAAGCACACTATAGCACAAGGAGAATTTCCCTCACTGTCCTTCCCTGTCCCTAGAAACAAGGATTCGTACAGTAAAACACACTGACACTCTCCCTACCTATAGTTTTCTGTCCCTAGAAAAAAGGTTTTTTTAAAGCACACTATAGCACAAGGAGAATTTCCCTCACTGTCCTTCCCTGTCCCTAGAAACAAGGATTCGTACAGTAAAACACACTGACACTCTCCCTACCTATAGTTTTCTGTCCCTAGAAAAAAGGTTTTTTTAAAGCACACTATAGCACAAGGAGAATTTCCCTCACTGTCCTTCCCTGTCCCTAGAAACAAGGATTCGTACAGTAAAACACACTGACACTCTCCCTACCTATAGTTTTCTGTCCCTAGAAAAAAGTTTTTTTTAAAGCACACTATAGCACAAGGAGAATTTCCCTCACTGTCCTTCCCTGTCCCTAGAAACAAGGATTTGTACAGTAAAACACACTGACACTCTCCCTACCTATAGTTTTCTGTCCCTAGAAAAAAAGGTTTTTTTAAAGCACACTATAGCACAAGGAGAATTTCCCTCACTGTCCTTCCCTGTCCCTAGAAACAAGGATTCGTACAGTAAAACACACTGACACTCTCCCTACCTATAGTTTTCTGTCCCTAGAAAACAGGTTTCTTTAAAGCACACTATAGCACAAGGAGAATTTCCCTCACTGTCCTTCCCTGTCCCTAGAAACAAGGATTCGTACAGTAAAACACACTGACACTCTCCCTACCTATAGTTTTCTGTCCCTAGAAAAAAGGTTTCTTTAAAGCACACTATAGCACAAGGAGAATTTCCCTCACTGTCCTTCCCTGTCCCTAGAAACAAGGATTCGTACAGTAAAACACACTGACACTCTCCCTACCTATAGTTTTCTGTCCCTAGAAAAAAGGTTTTTTTAAAGCACACTATAGCACAAGGAGAATTTCCCTCACTGTCCTTCCCTGTCCCTAGAAACAAGGATTCGTACAGTAAAACACACTGACACTCTCCCTACCTATAGTTTTCTGTCCCTAGAAAAAAGGTTTTTTTAAAGCACACTATAGCACAAGGAGAATTTCCCTCACTGTCCTTCCCTGTCCCTAGAAACAAGGATTCGTACAGTAAAACACACTGACACTCTCCCTACCTATAGTTTTCTGTCCCTAGAAAAAATGTTTTTTTAAAGCACACTATAGCACAAGGAGAATTTCCCTCACTGTCCTTCCCTGTCCCTAGAAACAAGGATTCGTACAGTAAAACACACTGACACTCTCCCTACCTATAGTTTTCTGTCCCTAGAAAAAATGTTTTTTTAAAGCACACTATAGCACAAGGAGAATTTCCCTCACTGTCCTTCCCTGTCCCTAGAAACAAGGATTCGTACAGTAAAACACACTGACACTCTCCCTACCTATAGTTTTCTGTCCCTAGAAAAAAGTTTTTTTTAAAGCACACTATAGCACAAGGAGAATTTCCCTCACTGTCCTTCCCTGTCCCTAGAAACAAGGATTTGTACAGTAAAACACACTGACACTCTCCCTACCTATAGTTTTCTGTCCCTAGAAAAAAGGTTTCTTTAAAGCACACTATAGCACAAGGAGAATTTCCCTCACTGTCCTTCCCTGTCCCTAGAAACAAGGATTCGTACAGTAAAACACACTGACACTCTCCCTACCTATAGTTTTCTGTCCCTAGAAAAAAGGTTTTTTTAAAGCACACTATAGCACAAGGAGAATTTCCCTCACTGTCCTTCCCTGTCCCTAGAAACAAGGATTCGTACAGTAAAACACACTGACACTCTCCCTACCTATAGTTTTCTGTCCCTAGAAAAAAGGTTTTTTTAAAGCACACTATAGCACAAGGAGAATTTCCCTCACTGTCCTTCCCTGTCCCTAGAAACAAGGATTCGTACAGTAAAACACACTGACACTCTCCCTACCTATAGTTTTCTGTCCCTAGAAAAAAGGTTTTTTAAAGCACACTATAGCACAAGGAGAATTTCCCTCACTGTCCTTCCCTGTCCCTAGAAACAAGGATTCGTACAGTAAAACACACTGACACTCTCCCTACCTATAGTTTTCTGTCCCTAGAAAAAAGTTTTTTTTAAAGCACACTATAGCACAAGGAGAATTTCCCTCACTGTCCTTCCCTGTCCCTAGAAACAAGGATTCGTACAGTAAAACACACTGACACTCTCCCTACCTATAGTTTTCTGTCCCTAGAAAAAAGGTTTTTTTAAAGCACACTATAGCACAAGGAGAATTTCCCTCACTGTCCTTCCCTGTCCCTAGAAACAAGGATTCGTACAGTAAAACACACTGACACTCTCCCTACCTATAGTTTTCTGTCCCTAGAAAAAAGGTTTTTTTAAAGCACACTATAGCACAAGGAGAATTTCCCTCACTGTCCTTCCCTGTCCCTAGAAACAAGGATTCGTACAGTAAAACACACTGACACTCTCCCTACCTATAGTTTTCTGTCCCTAGAAAAAAGGTTTTTTTAAAGCACACTATAGCACAAGGAGAATTTCCCTCACTGTCCTTCCCTGTCCCTAGAAACAAGGATTCGTACAGTAAAACACACTGACACTCTCCCTACCTATAGTTTTCTGTCCCTAGAAAAAAGGTTTTTTTAAAGCACACTATAGCACAAGGAGAATTTCCCTCACTGTCCTTCCCTGTCCCTAGAAACAAGGATTCGTACAGTAAAACACACTGACACTCTCCCTACCTATAGTTTTCTGTCCCTAGAAAAAAGGTTTCTTTAAAGCACACTATAGCACAAGGAGAATTTCCCTCACTGTCCTTCCCTGTCCCTAGAAACAAGGATTCGTACAGTAAAACACACTGACACTCTCCCTACCTATAGTTTTCTGTCCCTAGAAAAAAGGTTTTTTTAAAGCACACTATAGCACAAGGAGAATTTCCCTCACTGTCCTTCCCTGTCCCTAGAAACAAGGATTCGTACAGTAAAACACACTGACACTCTCCCTACCTATAGTTTTCTGTCCCTAGAAAAAAGGTTTTTTTAAAGCACACTATAGCACAAGGAGAATTTCCCTCACTGTCCTTCCCTGTCCCTAGAAACAAGGATTCGTACAGTAAAACACACTGACACTCTCCCTACCTATAGTTTTCTGTCCCTAGAAAAAAGGTTTTTTTAAAGCACACTATAGCACAAGGAGAATTTCCCTCACTGTCCTTCCCTGTCCCTAGAAACAAGGATTCGTACAGTAAAACACACTGACACTCTCCCTACCTATCCTTCTCTTTCCCTAAACTAAAGGAATCCAGGTTAAGCAAGAAAAAATAAATGTCACTGTCCCTGCCTATGCTTCTCTTTCCCTGCTCCGGAACACACTACACTAGGCCGCCGTGCTGGCGGCCTTTTATAGTGTGGGGCGTGTACTAAACCCCCATAGCAATAATTGGCCACAGGCATCCTACCTGTGGCCAATCATTGCTCTCCTCGCTGCCGGCGCTGTGATTGGCCAAGCATGCGGGGTCACAGTGCATGCTTGGCCAATCACAGCGCCTGGATGACACTGCGATGGCGTAGTGCATTGTGGGCCGTTCGCGTCACTCGAATTAGGCGCGAACGGCCCAAATCGTTCGATCTTCGTCGAATGATCGAACAGCCGATGTTCGAGTCGAACGTATGTTCGACTCGAACACCGAGCTCATCCCTAGTCGTTACGTTATTTCAGATGCTTCAGACATTAACAAAAGGCCTGAACTATCGCATCATGTCATCCGAATGAAACAAATCCAAGCAAATTAATTTGTTGTTTTCTGTATAATTTATTTTGCATTAGTTGAAATTCATTACTGTTGTGATTCAGAGATTTAGATACATCTGAATTACAGAATCATGCAAATTTTATCCAAATTTCGATTTGTATCTAAACAAATCACACATGTCTAGTTAAGATACACTTTAAAGTAGAAGTATGTACTCCCATTTAAAATATATGATGCAGAACTTAATAATAATAAAGTCTCAAAAATATCTGATGAGCCTGCCAGTGAAGTCCACCTAAAGTGGCTTCCAATGATGCTATGTATTACATTGTAATTTGGTGGTTTGAACTGTCATGCAGGAGCATTTGGTTGTATTTAAAGGATAAGTTCACCTTTTATAAAAAAAAAATATATTTTATATTTTTTACTCTGCAGCCTGTAAAGCATTGCACTCGTAATCAGGAGATCACAGGTGCAATGCCAGGATTCTGAAGACCCTCAGTACACTGTCTGCCCATGCCTCTGATACAGACAGGCAGTTACTGAATGGTAGCAAGAATCAATGGACGCTCACCAGCACTATTGCAGTTCATTGAGAAATACAGGCCATCAGCCACAATGACTGACAGTACTTGTAGTTATATTAAATTACAGGAATTGATTGAATGACGTGGCTGCATGGGCAGAGCCCCGCGTAGCTGCACTCTTTTCAAGTTGTGACAGCGATAAGATCCCCCCAGTGCTGCGGTTGGAGATTGCTGCATAGATGTATGTTACGTGTTACCAGGGCTGGTACAAGGGGGGGGGCAGGAGGGGCCACTGCCCTGGGCGGAGTGTGGGAGGGGGCGCCAAAACACTGGAGCTTCACCCTTTGTCTCCGCCTCTGTGTTGCTAAAGCCTGTCCAAAAGCAGAGCTGAGAACGTGCCCATAACTTCTGCAGGCTTCCCCGCCCCTTGCCGAAAAAGAGGAGAAACACTCTCCCGGGCACAGGTTCCTGACAGGCTGGGCGGCTTTATCTGAACAGTGAGAGTTCTTACACTGCAGCTCTGATCACAGACATTGGAGCTCTTTCCTTGGGTAGACTGAAGATAACAGATGACAGTTAACAGACTGCTTTCTCTCCTCCTGGGAGTCCCGACCTGTTCTGCATTTCAGACTGTGCAATGCTGTGCTGTAATCCTGTGCTGACCCGTGCACTGCAGGTTTACTAAATAGAAAGTAAAATGTCTTTGAAATCGATGTATTAGATATTGAAATTGAAAAACTGTATACTGACAATAATGCTTTATTGTCAGAATCCACCTTTAAAGACTCTGAAACAGCCCTTGAAAATCATCTTGAAATATTTGTAGGAGAAATCCTCAAAACCAAACATAAAAAGTATTATCGAGATAAACAAACATATGAAACCAATACAGCCTATAGATGGTCATCTGAGGGAGGGGGTCATAAAAGAAAACCCTTTTCTCAGAGACAATATTCCAATCCAGATCCTAGTGATTCTGATGAATCCTCACAATCTTCTATTTCTTCTCAACAACCAGGTTCCAAACAAGGTCCTTCAAATGGCTCACAAAAACGTAAACAGGATCGATCTGCACAAAAGTCATCAGCTTCCAAACGGCTTTCACCAAATACTACACGAGCAGGTCTTCGTTCACAAAACAAATTTGCTTCTTCTGCACTAATATCCATGGTTTCAGGCGTTGAGAGTAATACCTCTTCTATTTCCTCTGTTTCTTCTCTAAATGTGGCTACCTTACAGGTAAGCAAGTCTAATCTAACTTCCCCTTCGGGGGACTTATCACAGATCCCTCCTTTGGGGGATCTTTGAAATTCCCCAATTTTCTCACTACAGTCTCCTATGGAGTCCAAGAAGGCTCTCACTGCACCAGTTTTCACCAAATCGGTAAGCAAAGTGGCTTCCAGGTAATCAACCTATCTTCCTGCTCCTTGATGGATGATCAGATCAGGGTTCTCAGCCTTGGTTTGTCGTTTTGGCCAGAGCAGGAGGTTGATTAGTTTGAAATAATAAAGGACATTAATTTATTTGCTCGGAAATTGATGTTCAAAGTAATTTTTGATAAGGAACATTCAATCTCTACTAGCAATAATCTTTCCGAAGAACCATAAACAAAATTCCAGCCATAAATGACCTTATGGAATTATGAGAAAAAAGTAATCCCCTAGATGATCCCCGTGAGGACCCATTTCCTGATTCTTTGTTATCCACACATTTGGACTTTCACCCAACAGGTAACAAAATACATTTTAAGGACTAAATGGAAACGATCCAATGCTGATCCTAATCTTGATTTTGTCCAACGCCAAGCCTTAATTTCTTTGAAAAACAATGATCAGTTGGTCATAAAAACTTCTGATAAAGGAGGCAATATAGTTGTTATGGATTTAAACAACTATAAGGTGATGGTTATGGACATTCTAACTAATAGGCATTGGTATCCTCCTATTCCATTTGCTCAAGTTCAATATTCCCAAACCAAATACCATATTTTGATCACTTGAGCCTTCTTTAACAATTTAATTGACAAAAAAACTGTGAATTCCTGTCTGTTAAAACTCCTAGGCTGCCAACTCTTTATGCCTTGCCAAAGATACATAAGAACATCCAGTTTTCACCTGGGCGTCCTATAGTATCGTGCAACGGCTGCCTGACTGAGCCAGCTAGTCAATTAATTGATGAGTATTTGCGGCCACATGTGAAGTCACTAAGCTCCTACATTCAGGACACTGCAGATCTTTTGCGCTCCCTAGATGGTTTATCCATCCCTGAGGGGGCCTGGCTTGTTGCAATAGATGTAGAGGCCCTCTACAACTCGATCCCCCACAAGTTGATGGCTTTCTATCTGAACAAGGACCTCAGTCTAAGGCATATAACAATTTTGTTGTTGACCTCCTGCTTTTTATTCTCTCCAACAATATTTTTGTTTTTGACCGCTCCCACTACCTTCAGGTGCAGGGGGTTGCGATGGTGACTAAATGTGCCCCATCATATGCCAACCTGTACCTGGGGGGGTGGGAGCGGGAGATTTTTTCCTCAGATGAGTTTGCTGTTTATTTTGAAAAGGTATTGCTATGGAGAAGATTCATAGATGATATTTTTGTCATCTGGTTGGGAACTAGGGATGAATTGATGCATTTTTTGAAGAAGTTGGAATCAAATGTATATAAACTAAAATTTGTGACCAAAAATCTATTGATTTTTTGGATATTACAATCTATACCAACCCAGATGGCACTCTTGGTTCATCTCTCTATCGGAAACCATTAGCAGGCAATACCATTTTGCTTGCCACTAGCTCGCATCCTGAATCCCTAATTCAAAGCATACCTTACAGGCAATACTTGCGACTGAGGAGAAATTGCAGTTTGGATGAGGACTATGAGCGGGAGGTGAAGGCACTTCAAATTCGTCTTCTAAATAGAGGATATACAAATACTTGCCTTAAAAAAAGCCTATCGGAGAGTTAAACACAAGGATCGAAAAAGCTTGATCCACTCTAAAAAAAATCCTAAGAGTGGACAACCTGTACGTCTTATTACAAGATTTTCAGGGGATCACGAGAAGGTTCGTAGAATTGTTCAAAAATATTGGTACTTACTTGCTACGGATGAAATTTTGTCTAAATATGTAGGGGAGAACCCTCAAATTACCTACCGTAAATCAAGATCCCTGAAAGATCAATTAGTAGATAGCCATCTTAATCCTAGAATCAAAACTAGACAAAAAGGAACCTATGCCTGTGGAAGATGTGACTTCTGTTATCTACTTGCTAATACTGCAGAGGTGACTCTTCCTAATGGCCAAGTTTACAAACCGAATATTTTCACTGACTGTAAAACGGTGGGTGTGCTCTACTACATCAAGTGTGTATGTAACGCATTTTATGTGGGTGAAACCAAAAGACCCTTTTTCCACAGAATAAGAGATCATGTCAAGTTGTTGAATAAAAAAAAGATGGAAACCCCGATTAGTAGGCACATGGGGCTTTTCCATGCCTTTGATGCCTCGAAAATGCAATTCTTTGCACTAGAACATGTACCAAATTTTGGTAGGGGTGGGGATATAGACAAAATACTTCTCCAACGTGAATCAAAATGGATTCACAACTTATCTGCTACTGTGCATCCAGGCCTGAATGAGTCTTTGAGCTTTAAGCCTTTTCTGTAGGGATTCAGCCATTGTATATTGAGGAATTTAATGTTTCTCTGCATTTATTAGTATTTTTGTTTATTTTTCAATTGTTAAATTGAGGTTCTATAAATTCATGTGTATTTGGACTGAAATTGCCGTAAACATTTTGTATGTCTGACCATTTATGGTACCATATCAATAGTAACAACCAAATTTATCTATCAAATTTGTTCCTTAAATTGGATTCCCATTGTTATGTTTTGGAATCCTTACTCCACATTTTGTGGATATATATACATATATTTTTTGTGGATTAGCTACAGAATAGATGCTTCATATGGACACCCAAGGCGTTTACTCATTTTTGTGAACGCCAACCCAGCTGTTTTTTCTTGGATCCCTGTTTTTGTTTTTGTTTTTCCTAAGTTGGGCTTTCTTGCTCATTTTTTTCGTCTTCGCAACATTTGGCTTCCTCCCCCTTTCCGGCTACCATAGGTTTCCATACTGCTCTAGAGGAAGTGGATGGATTACTCTATCCGATCCCACACTTCCTCCTTTGCTTCCTGTGGCTGCCGTGATATCATTTCCGGCGCGCCTGGATAGAGACAGGTGTCATTTCCTGTGCGACTGGTTTCTTGGTAATCCAGCCAATTGTGTGTTCTCAGACCGTTTTTGGCGGGAAATTTTTGGCGCCAAAAGGTCTGGAGGGGGTAGAAGAGGAGGTAACTTTCATTCACTGTAAAGTTCGGTCCACAGAAGGAAGCAACTTAAGCAGAGCTCCAGTGAACAATAGGTAATCAGTAGTATAAATCGGGCTGTCTTCATCTCCATTCAAGACTTTTTATATTGAAACATAGCTCTTGTTTTTCTTTTTAAGGGAAGTCCGGAATACTTTGAAAATGTTTCTGGTACAAAAGTTTATTTTCCCCTTGTCTGCAAATGGTGCATTTGAAATCTTTTGGTGATTCTAAGATTTAGACTTACCCTAAAAAACTACTGAGGTAGGCTTTCACTGGTAGTGAGTTCCTCCTTTGTGCCTCTTGGCTTTTGGGAAATATCTATTCATTTTTTGCCTACTTACCTTCAATTTAGATGGACTCTCAGATCTTCCCAGTCTATTAACCTTCTCTGTGATGCTTCCAAATGGTCCCATATGCTTCTCCACAATTATTGATGATTGTAACTTTAAATCTTTAAAGGTTGGTACCGTGATCAGAACATACTTATTGTTTATTGTTTACAGTCCACTATATAATTGTACAAAATTGTTTTTTTGAAAATGTTTTCTATTGTTTGTTTATTTTTGGTAAATAGCTTTTTTCTGATATATATTCTTCTATTTTTGTGATCAGTCTACATACACAGTGTCTATTGTAACAGAATCTTCTGAAGAAGCCATAAAAGGCAAAACATGTAGAGTTACAATTGCACTTTTGTTGGTATTTGTTACTGATCTATGGTGGATTTTTTATGTTCTCACCTATAAAATTTAAATAATACATTTTCTATTTTTCTAAACATTGTCTTTGTATGAGCTTGAAAAGTCCCAATTCTCCTTTTCCATGTTTTATCTACTAAAAGGGATGTGGCGCTTTCAATGAGTCTTTCCAACAGACTAGCTCTACAATTATAATTCTCCTTTAAAATGTCTTTCAATAGGTTAGAAATATACTGTGACTATTCAGGCTCTACATGTATTGCACATCATAGGTGTGCGCAGCCTATTGCATTAGGGTGTGCACAACAAGCTCAAACACGTGTGTGTATATATATATATATTGTGAGGGGGTTAGCTCGGCAGCGGGTGTGTGAGACCCCCTGGAAGGGTTCACCACACAAAATTAGGCACAGCAGACAGTGGTAGGAGAAAACAAAAGGGTGTGGTTTTATTTGAACTATATACAGACAAAAATATAGCAGAAACAAAAGAAACAGGAAAATAAATCCTGGTCAACTTGACAGCTCACTACACACGTTGGTGTCCCTAACTAACAACTGGGCACAGCCTTGTGCTGTCCCAGTCCCTAGCTCCCTGCTTCTAGAAGTTCTTAGCAATAACCACACAGGCTTTGGCTCACCGCACAGAGATCACACTCCCCAGAATATCCAAACAGATCTGGTTCCAGGTTGGAGATCTTGTAGAGGCCCTAATGAGCCCAGAGTATAAACAAAAAAGTCAGTGCTACTACCCATACATCACATAGAAAGCAGAGCTCCCAGGTGCTTGATCCACAGTCGCTGGCTGAGTAGAAGTGAATGAAGAAAAGATGATCAGCACTTCGGTCGTTGCTCTTAAAAAATTGACGTATTTATTGACAAGCCACAGTAGACAAACGCAAATAGGAAAGGTTAACGCGTTTCAGCCTATAATGCCTTAGTCATAACCACTAATGAGCCCACTTACTTCAGCTGGGCTGATTAACTCTTCCCCTGCAAGACTTCCAGCACTCCCCCTAGTGGTATAAATTGGCATAAAGCCTGAATCTAGGACATATATATCTTCCATCCTGGATGCAACCTGGTGATTTTACCTGCCTGCTGTCACTATATATATATATATATATATATATATATATACACGCACTCTTATAAATAAATGTGAACAAACATTTAAAAATGTATAAAAACATTTTTTAACACTTATCAATGTTAAAAAAATAAAATAAAACACTTTATATTTTTAACTTATTAAAGCATTTAATTGTTTACACTAGTGGTTGAGGGGCAATAAAACTCTGTGGTTGAACCATTCTTTTACCATCCCTCAACCACTACCACCTTTTAGCTGTAGAGGCAGCGGCTGGGCATGTTCACATGTCGCAGCTGCAATTATATCCCTTTTTGCTTTCAGCAGGTGTCGCACCCGCTGACTGTGACTCATTCAAATGAATGACGGCATTCTGCAAGCGCCCCACAACTGTGTGCAGTGTGAAGTTCAAGAGGTTAAAGCAAGTGGTGTAGAGGCGAGACAACATCTCCTCACCACATCTAAAACGCTCTATAAAGAGTGATATGTTTTGCGGATCGCTCTTCAGAAATCAAAGCATTTGTGAATGTGCCCCTACATATTCCACAGTGTCCACAGTGACCCCCTCACCTCTGAGTCCTCCTTTACTTCAGAGCAGTGGCGGCTGGTGCTCCAAATTTTGGGGGGGTGCAAACAAACTGAAAAAAGACAAAACATCAATTGCAGCCACTCTGCCAATCAAACGCAGCCACTGTGCCCATCAAACGCATCCACTGTGCCCATCAAACGCAGCCACTGTGCCCATCAAACGCAGTCACTGTGCCATCAAACGCACCCACTGTGCCCATCAAACGCAGCTACTGTGCCCATCAATTGCTGCCACTGTGCCCATCAATTGCTGCCTGTGTGCCCATCAATTGCTGCTACGGCGGCAGTGTTCTTCTCCTCTGCTATGGTTGTATGCCTGATAGGCGTCCTATCACAGCGCCTGTCATTTAAGCCAATCAGGTGACAGGTAACAGACCTGAGCACCTGATTGGCTGAGAGGCAGTTCAGTGTTATAAAAGCGAATATCAATTTGCTTTCCTAACACAACGCTGAGTGAACAGCGAGTGCCCAGCATGGCGCCCACTGTTCACCTTTTTGGACGCCTATGGCTCTAATCAGGTGCTTCCAAAAAATACCTGCTGCTGTAATTCAGGCTCCCGGCGCCCGACAAGGGGCCGGACACCTGAATAGGGGGTGTCAGTGATGACCATAGATAGATTCATGCAATGCATGAATCTATCTATGGTGATAGAGGGGTGGCAGGAGAGATTGGGCAGCGCCCATGCGCCCTTATGGATGCACCGCCACTGCTTCAGAGTCCACAGCATTACCCCTTACACCAGAGTCAAAAGTGTTACATCTTATATCACAGTTTCTCCCTTAAAACAGGGTTCCCCAAGAGCCTCTCTTACACCAGAATACCCAGCGTTTCCCTTTAAAACAGTGTGCCAGACAATAAGTATTTCTAGAAGGGGGTCAGGTCAGCCATAGCAGCCCCCTCACAGCACAGAGTATTTTACTTTGTATGACCAGACCCCTTCCCCCTTCCCCAGTATGTATAAAAATTGCCCTCCCCTCCATGGGACTACAAATCCCAGCATAGCAGACAAGACTCTCATTTCAGCTGCTCCCCGGTGTCCCAAACAGTGTGACTGAGAATAACTGCACTACACCCACCTCTCTCACTGCCTGCTTCAGTCCCGCGCACACACACTTTTGCTAGAGTCTGTGCCCCCAACTCCCCCCTTACCAGTGACATTTCCTCAGTCCCAAGTCCCAGCGCATCCTCCTCACCTCATGTTGTTGTGTTGTCGGCACTGCAGGGTGGAAGCTGGGAGGCGGGGCACTCGGAGGTGGAGCAGGGAGGAAAAAGTTACCTCCTCCTCTGCCTAGAACGATCCTGGCAATACTTTTCTCGGACAAAGGGCAAAGGGCAGTGGTGGGCTGCGGAAGCCCTGCGGTGGCAGCGGGCAGGTCTCATTTAAAAACAGTGGGGTTGGATGGGACACACATGCCCTGACATATCTTGGTATTCAAATCCCTATAAAACTAGATAATCTTTATTCATCCAACTTTGTCCCTATTCTAAAAACTATTCAGGATGATTTTCAGGAATGGAATAAGGGTTTCTTTTCGTGGTTCAGGAGAGCTGCAATAATAAAAATGAATGTTCTTCCTAGACTTCTTTATCTCCTTCAAACTATACCAATTAAATTACCTACCTCTTTGTTTGCTACTTATAAAAGGATTTGTCTTAAATATGTCTGGGCATCTAAACAACCCAGAGTGAAATGGGACAAGTTAACTACTCCCAAATTATTGGGTGGAATTGGCCTACCCGACATTCAAAAATACTACTGGTCCTGTCACTTATCCCGTATAATTGACTGGCACCTCCATAATGAGACCAAGGCATGGATAGGACTGGAAGCAGCAGTTTCCGATATACCATTGCACCATTTACCTTGGATTAACCCTCTCAAAATTCCTGGCGGATATAAAAAACACCCCCTTACTGGTCCTACCTTACTGATCTTTTGTTCACTTTGTAAAAAAATTAATATTGCATCATTTCCTGGACCCATTACTCCTATTGACCGTAATCCAGACTTTCCCTTAAAAATCTCTAAACTTGACATACATGGTTTGCCTTTTACTTCTTCCATTAGAGCAAAATTTATTTTTAATAAAGAGAAGTTCATTTCATTTGACGGCTTTACTGCACTGATTCCAGACAAAGGTATCTCCTTTTTTGAATATATCCGGATTAAGTCTCTATTACTTGATTCTGTTTCGCCTTCTCAATGGTACAAAGATCTGACACCCTTTGAAAAACGATGCACAAAATCGGAACCACAAAGACACACTATAGCGACCATTTATGCTCTGACTTTTGCTGACATCAATCCTAAAGATGACATAATTAGCCAAAAATGGGAAAAAGAACTTACTATGGACCTTACTAGAAATGAATGGGAACATATTTTTACATACATTCATAAAGGTTCCCTAAATGTCTTAACTCAGGAGAATGGATTTAAGATATATTCCAGATGGTATAAAACACCAGACATAATCCACAAATTTAACCCTGATACTAGTCCTCTGTGTTAGCGATGTGCGGCTGCCCAGGGAACACTCCTTCATATTTGGTGAGATTGCCCTCGGATACAACCCTTTTGGAAGGAAATACATCATCTTATATTCCACATAACATATAAACTTGATTTTACTCCTGCTCAATACTTGTTACACCACACATCCTTACCTATTTCACTTTACAAAAAATCTCTTGTTATGCATCTTATTAATGCGGCTAAACTGTGTATACCTATTCATTGGAGGGATGTTTCACCCCCATGTGTATCTGAATGGTTAAAAAAAGTCCAAACTATTGCTGAAATGGAAGATTTAATACAACAGGCCAATGACACACCATTTAAATTCAATAAAACTTGGGCTAACTGGATACAATTGACTAATTCTTCAGAATATCGTACCCTAACCTCTTTTATTCCTTAACTTGACTTGGGGATGTTTACACTAATAGGAATCTTAATATAATTAATATTTTATTCTTTGTACAATTATCCACTCTTCCCCTTATTTGACCTTATTCCCTTTTATTTCTTTTAATATATACAACATTATCGCATGAGATTTTTAGATTACCTTGTTTAATTTATTTTATTTAGTTCTGTATATTTTATTTTTCAATACATTCTATGTTTTACTTGCTCATAATATATATTTATTTATGAATATTATTCTGGAACATGGAATTTCTTTTACTATTTCTAATGCATTTTTTTATATAATGTTATTTATACCCCTTTTTTTTTATGTTGAAAATTTTAATAAAAACATTGAAACTTAAAAACAGTGGGGTTAATCCAGCCCCGATGCTACTTCTATAGTTGCTACTGCATTCCTGACAGCAGGTGGCGGAGTGATATTCAACTGTCAGGGATGCAGTAGCCGGAACTATAGAAGTAGCATTGGAAAATGTGGCCGCTTGCCTGATCACTCCGCGGTCAGTGGCTGCACTCACAGGAGTTATACAGCCAATTGAAAAACAGTCCCACTCACATAGTCACAGCATTTCCATTGTCCATCAGCAGAGGTGCCAGAATGGAGATCTTGCCAGCAAAAAAGCCCTGGGGCACGCCTGTGTTGCACATACAAACACACTGTATCTTAATGAAAAACGTGCCTTTCAATAAGATATAGTATGTATGTGGAATACATCTATGTAGAGCCTGAAAAGTCCCAGTATATTCCTAATCTATTCAAAGATTTGACCATAAACAACAAGTTATGTGATGCCGCCCAACTCCAGCAAAGTATAAACATCCACCCTTGCAGTGCTGGGGGAAAGCTTGTACTTGCTCCGGCCAACTGCAGTGCTCTCCCCCTCCACCCAAAGCCTCAGCATCATCACATACCATAGAGGAACATTAACCCTCTATGGTATGATGAGGCTGGAGTGTGACCACAACCACATTTCAGCCAGGGGCTCCAGATGACCAGTCACAGCACTGGAGAGAGCCTACTGGTGCAAGGAATAAGGTAAAGTTGGGGCACACGGGGATCAAAATGTGTTCGGTTCAGCAGGGACCAGCTAAATTTTGTATGTGTGACCTTGCCTGTTAGAAGCAGCCCCGTCAGATCAGCTTCTGTTGAATGGGATTGCTGGAAAAACTTGTTTGGTCAGCGGCTTGCAGCCAATCAGCTGGAGCTCTGATCAGTGTATTCTGACAGAGAAGAGTCCTCAGGCCTCGTACACACGACCGAGTTTCTCGGCAAGAACCAGCAAGAAACTTGCTGGCAGAGATGTCTTGCCGAGAAATTCGTTCGGTGTATGGTTTCTCGTCAAGAAAACCGACAAGTAATCTCAACGAGAAAATAGAGAACCTGCTCTCTATTTTCTCGTCGAGATTCTCGTCAGCCTGTTTCTCGACGAGAAAAGTGAGTGTGTGTACACTTACCTGTCCGCCGGGAAGCCCGCGCATGTTCGAAATGAATTTGACGCATGCGCGGTAGCTTCCTAGGGATACGTAGGGTATACCAAGATGGCGGCGACGGCATCGAATGTGACGAGCGCATGCTCGTCGTATTCGATGACGTCACCGCGTTCGCTCCATTCAAAGAACCGCGGGTTCTTTGAATCGAGCGTGTGTACACTCGGCCGGGACAAGTTTCTTGTCCAAGAATCTCGCGAAAAAAACGACATGTTTTTTTCGACGAGAATCTCGGCCGTGTGTACGACGCTTCACTGTTAGAATATGTCTTTGCGGAAAGGATTTATGCATCCACCTCTTGTGTAGATGGATGAATCTGTTAGGCTGGGTTCACACTGCAGTACAGAGCGACTCACAGCATAGGTCCGGTGCGTCCCTGTTCTCGGTTTCAGGTCTGATTTTGGTACAAACTTTTGGCTGAATTTGGATCAGAAACAGATCAGAAGATGCACAGGACTCCTGTGCCATTCGCTCCACAGCCGCCCCACAGATGTGTGAACCAGCTCCATAGAGAGCCGATCACAGTCTCCTGACATGCGAATTGGATTTGGGAAACCTGCATCCAATTCGCAATAGTGTAGTGTGAACCCAGCCATATGCCGCGTACACACGATCGGAATTTCCGACAACAAATGTTCGATGTGAGCTTTTGGTCTGATATTCTGACCGTGTGTAGGCTTCATCGGACATTTGCTGTCGGAATTTCAGACAACAAATGTTTAAGAGCAGGTTCTCTATTTTTCCGACAACAAAAGTTCTTGTGGGAAATTCCGATCGTGTGTAACAATTTCCGACGCACAAAAGTGCTGCACATGCTCGGAACCAATTTGACGCATGCTCGGAATCATTGTACTTCATTTTTCTCGGCTCGTCGTAGTGTTGTATGTCTCAGCGTTCTTGACCATCGGAATTTCCGAGCAACATTTGTGCGACCGTGTCTATCCAAGACAAGTTTGAGCGAAAATCCGATGGAAAAAAAACACGGTTTTGTTGTCGGAAATTCCGATCATGTGTACGCGGCATTAGTGTTTTTTTTCATTCAGCCCACTGGCTGAATGAAAAAAAAAACTACAGTATGCATGTGTGCCAGTTTAAGTGGTTTTACCTTAATCCTCTGCTCCTAGAATAATAAGCCCATACACAAAATGAAAATAATATCAGCCAATTTTTTTTTCCATGCTAGTCTCATATGGAAAACGAATAGGTTACTAAACTTACAAAAATTCTCATTAGACAGAACATAATTTCAGAAATTATGTATTGTAATGTATTCTTTCATTTCCGAGCATGCACATATTTTTTTCATGCAAATACCATACTAATTACGGTACATGAAAATTGTTTGTTCTGTTGTCTTACAAAAAAATGTTGTGCTTATTTTGTAATATTTTAACATGAACTGTCGAAATCAGCTCTTAAAAGCTGTGTACTAATGGCCCTGGGCGCTGGATGACCTTGTCCCGGCACAACATGTTACACCCTAAATATGGGCGAACATGTAACATGCTTCTAAGAATGGACTTAGCTAGCCTTTAAAGCCGTGTTCCAACAGCAAATTTTTTATTTATTTTTTAAAGTCAGCAGCTACAAACACTGTAGCTGCTGACTTTTAATAAGGACACTTACCTGTCCATGGAGCACACAATGTCGCCCCCCCCGAGGCCGATCCATCCATCGGATCGGAAGCAGGCACCGCCATTGTAACTAAGGGAAACTGGCACTGGAGCCTTGAGGCTTCAATGCCAGTTTTCTACTGCACATGCGTGAGTCGCATGACGCTTTGTGAATGGCCAGCTTGTCTTCCTAGACACACACAGGTCCCAGAATACAGCGGGGGGCTCGCCGCACAAAAGGATATGGTGTCACATGGCCCGGGTGGATCGGAAGTTTACTGTTTTTCATAAAAAGGTAAGAAGGATAAAAAAATTTGGGTGGATCTCCGCTTTAAGTTCATTTTTGACCTAGACCAGGCATGTCGAAAGTCCAGCCCGTGTTCCGGTTTAATACAGCCCCCCTGGTAATTTGGATATAGGGCCACAAACAAAATGTTCTGATATGTACCGTATTTATCTGCACTGTCTTAGTGGGGACAGGGAGGGTGGCAGGACGAGTGCCATCAGATTACATACAGGAGAATCTCCTGTTTACTCAACGCCGTCTGTAATAGGAAGTCCTGTCTTCTGGGCTGGCATTGGATGACTATCTATCATAGGAGGCAGGACTTTGCATTAAAGAGGCCGTCTAGTAAACAGGAGATTCTCCTGTATGTAATCGGCGCTCATCCCACCCCCCTCCCTGTCTCCTCCAAGGCTGCAGATGGGCATGGATCAGGCTGCACTGATGGCAATGGTAAGGCTGCATTCATGGCAATGGTAAGGCTGCATTTATGGCAATGGTGAGGCTGCATTTATGGCACTTGTGAGGCTGTATTGATTGCAATGGTAAGGCTGCAATTATGGCAATGGTGAGACTGCATTCATGGCAATGGTAAGGCTGCATTGATAGCAAAGGTAGGGCTGCATTCATGGCAATGGTGAGGCTGCATTCATGGCAATGGTGAAGCTGCATTCAAGGCAATGGTGAGGCTGCAGATGGGCACTGATTAGGCTGCATTGATGGGCACTGACCCTTATTTTTCTTCACAGTTCTCTATTTACATTTAAACACCCTCATGGCTAACAGAGGACAGAATTAGAAATAGACTTGAAAAACGTAACATTAATAATTAACCGGAACCAGATGGCTTGCACCCGAGGGTCCTTAGGGAACTCAGTCAAGTAATTGCCAGACCATTGTTCCTAATTCCTGGCTGCAAGGGCGAGTTTAGAGGGTAGTGATAAATGGGGAGTACTCTGAATGGTCAGGGGTGGAAAGTGGTGTCCCCCAGGGTTCTGTCCTGGGACCAATCCTATTTAATTTGTTCATAAATGACCTGGAGGATGGGATAAACAGCTCAATCTCTGTATTTGCGGACGATACTAAGCTAAGCAGGGCAATAACGTCTCCGCAGGATGTGGAAACCTTGCAAGAAGATCTGAACAAATTAATAGAGTGGGCAACTACATGACAAATGAGGTTTAATGTAGAAAAATGTAAAATAATGCATTTGGGTGACAAAAATATAAATGCAATCTATACACTGTGGGGAGAACCTCTGGAGGAATCAAGGATGGAAAAGGACCTGGAGGTCCTAGTAGATGATAGGCTCAGCAATTGCATGCAATTCCAAGCTGCTGCTAACAAAGCAAACAGAATATTGGCATGCATTAAAAAGGGGATTAACTCCAGAGATAAAATGATAATTCTATCACTCTACAAGACTCTGGTCCGGCCTCACCTGGAGTATGCTGTCCAGTTCTGGGCACCAGTTCTCAGGAAGGATGTACTGGAAATGGAGCGAGTACAGAGAAGGGCAACAAAACTAATAAAGGGACTGGAGGATATTAGTTATGAGGAAAGGTTACGAGCACTGAACTTATTCTCTCTGGAGAGGAGAAGCTTGAGAGGGGATATGATTTCAATTTACAAATACCGAACTAGTGACCCCGCAATAGGGATAAAACTTTTCCGAGGAAGGGAGTTTAATAAAACACGTGGCCACTCATTTAAATTACAAGAAAAGAGGTTTAACCTTAAACTGCGTAGAGGGTTCTTTACTGTAAGAGCGACAGGGATGTGGAATTCCCTTCCACAGTCGGTGGTTCCAGCAGGGGGGCATCGATAGTTTCAAAAAACTATTAGATAAGCACCTGAACGACCACAACATACAGGGATATACAATATAATACTGACATATAATCACACACATAGGTTGGACTTGATGGACTTATTTCTTTTTTCAACCTCATCTACTATGTAACTATGTAACTATGTAAGTTTTTTCCTAAAAGGTCGCTCTTAAAGTGAAGGTGCGTGTTATACGCCTGTGTGTGTTATACGCTGATAAATACGGTATATCCAAATAACATGCCCGGGGAATAATTTGGGGCCACAAAAAAAAAAAATATATATATATATATATCCAAATAACACACCCAAGCTCATCTCTTCACCACAAAGCCGCATAGGCAAGAGAATTCTTGTTGGGCAGTGTATTAGTGCTCGGACGAAAAACACAAAGAATAACAGGCACAATGGTCGGCCCCTTACGCATGTTCTCTTCATCAAATATGGCCTTCTGGAATAAAAAAGTTTGGACACCCCTGACCTAGACCATAGGACATTGTGTACTTTGTTGCAGTTGCAGAGATTGCCTACAAAATGATGGTATATTTTGCTGAAGCACTGAATTTGGGTTAAATGTTCCCACAGCTGCATATCATGTCATGCTGGAGTCGAGATGTGTTACTGAAATTAAATCAAGTTGTTTATTCATTTCCTCGGATATACTGCATTGCACAAAACTATAAAGAGGTTAATTTCAACAAGAAGGAAACTTGGTGACATTTATTGCTATAAATTAATAATTGTAAGCTCTAGAGTCCTTGAATTCTCATCAACATTTAGGTCAAAAGGAAGAAAAAAAATCAATGCATAAAAAATAATATGCATGGATTTCTGCCAATAAATATGGCGATTTTAAAGATTTAATGCACGACAAAATGATTTAGCATGAAAGCAAACAAAACACTCTCAAGAGTGAGTCAGAAGGAACAGTGCGAGAGTCTATTTCTGCCAAGAGAAACATAAAATGAGGATTTGATGATAATTTGGAAATACTTAGAGGAAAATTTAGAGACAGCAAGGGAGGCAAGGAAAGTTACTGTACTGGCTTAAAAGTTTGCAGCTTTAGCATGTCAAGAGCTGCATGTGATCAATATAGAAGTAGCAACAGCTTGAGGCAATTAAACTAGATTTCATTGAAGACAGAGCATGTGGAAAAGCAGAGGAAATGTTGAGGGTCGTCTGATGTAAAGTTTTTGCACACCCCCAAACCAGGGGCGGATCCAGAGTCTTTTCTCGGGAGGGGCACTGCCAAAAAATATGTTTTTTATATGGGAAATTTATCGGGGAAATGGCTGGTGTCGGCATTTCAATCATCCCGCACAATAGTTGTTATGGTGTCAGGATGATTGAAGCGCATTATTTATATTATTACATTGTAATATAAAATTAAATAGTTCAATGCAGAATCAGTGGGAGCCCCGAGTGTGTCACTTGCCACCGTCGCCTGCAATTAGTGGGAGCCCTGAACGTGTCACTTGCCACACGTTGCGGATTGTCACTTGCCACGTCACCTGCCACATCTTGTGGATTGTCACTTGCCACACCTTGTGGATTGTCACTTGCCACATCACCTGCCACACCTTGCGGATTGTCACTTGCCACGTCACCTGCCACACCTTGCTGATTGTCACTTGTCTGCCACCAGATGCAGATTGTCATTTGCCACGTCACCTGACGTCAGGCAGCAGAGAGATAATGTAATCTCTCTGCTGCCTGCACAGTGAGGGCAGAAGTCACTGCAGGAATGCAGGGCAGGCACGGGCGGTGAGAGATGATCTCATCTCTCTGCTCCCCCGCTCCCGGCTAGCTGATTGGCCAGCTGCCACACTGAGCCTGCTCTCTCACTCTCACCTGCGCTGCCAACACACTGAGCAGCACGGTCTGCCCACGAACCGTGCCGCCCGCCCACAAACCGCGCCGCAAGCGGAGTCGCCCGCTTTCTTACCTGTCTGTGGAGCCGCACGCTATCGCACCTGCCCGCAGAGCGGCCTCACTGACGTCACTCGTTGCTAGACGCCAAGCGGCCCAGGCGTTAGCAACGAGTGCAGGGAAGAGGCTCCACCCACCTCCTCCTCCGCTCCTGGTATCGTGTCAGCGTAACTACATTAGACGAGTCTCTCTCTCGGCGCCGCTGATCGGCTGATGTGAGAAACTGAGAGAGAGACTCAGAGAGGCAGCGGCAGCCGCAGAACAAGTACTGTATATACTTGAGTATAAGCCGACCCGAATATAAGCAGAGGCACCTAATTTTACCCCAAAAAACTGGGAAAACGTATTGACTCGAGTATAAGCCTAGGGTGTCCATCTGTATGCCTCACTGTGCCTCACTGTGCCTCACTGTGCCCATGCTTCACTGTGCCCATGACTAGACTGATGTTTAACATGGGAGTCTATGGAAGGAGTGCCCTCCTTTGAAAAATCGGTTCTCCCCGGCCGTAGGTTGCCCAGACACCAAACTTTGCACACTTGTAGAAGAGACATGGGGCTACATGTGTGCCAAGTGTGGAGTCCAAGGGACCTATGGCCGGCCGGTACCGGGTCCGCAAATTCATCTGAGAAATGACTGTTTAACATTGGAGTCTATGGAAGGGGTGCCCGGCTTTAAAAAATCAGTGCTCCCCCAAACTTTGCACACTTGTAGAGGAGACATTGGGCTACATGTGTGCCACGTTTGGGGTCCAGAGAACCTATGGCCGGCCGGTACCAGGTCCCCAAATTTCGGGAGATCAGGCGCAAAAAAAAACAAAACAGAGCAAGCAAGTGAGTGTGACAGATGGTCTGGGGGGGGCAATTGCCCTGTTGCCCCCCCTTGATCCGCCCCTGCCCCAAACACATTATAAATAAAAAACCCTGCCTCCAATCACCCCCTCCTTCCTGGAGGCCCCCGTTGTGTGTGTTATATGAATAGGACAGTATATACTTGTAGCGGGGCCCACCCCTCTCACCCTTTCTTCTTCTTGGCTTGCTGTCTTGTCTAGGGGGACCTGGGAGGAGGGATGAGATCCACCACGGCCCATGTCCTCTTCTGGATAAAGGTGAAGGCCCGAATGTATTTCTACCATCGGGTCATGTGTATAACCCAGGGTCAAGTCTTTCCTTGATATGACCCCACACCCCCTTTGCTCCCAGTAACCGGAGTTTCACACCACTGAAAAGGTCCAACTCTTATTTATTCCTTAGCAGCAAATAAATCGTCACTCAGCACAGACAGGTTGTGACCAAAGAACAGTTCAGTATTGGTGGGGAGTAGGTCAAGGCACAATCCTTAATCAATCTAAACCATTGAGATATCACCAATGGTTATAACGCACAGTGGCTGTGAATGTACTTCTTTCCTTTTTCTGAGTCTCTACCAGCAACTCTAATGAACATGTGTGACAGATCTAGCCGGGACAGAGGCTTTTGGAGAGGACTGAATGCTAGCCTCCTGCCTTCCGATTATGGGCCAGGGCCTCAAGACAGGAATGCGGATGGGTTATCCCGGCAGACAGACCTGAAACCTTAAGACTACTTTTCCAACATCCTTGAGTTGACCCGTTCGGGGTCCCACTGTGGCTGTTGGACTATTTCCCAGGAGGGAGTATTGTCATGAACCTTTGAATACTGAAGTATTTCTCCTTTGAATCTATTACACAGTGGGGGGTCTTCTGCCCTGTCTTAAGGCTAACCCCCCCCTCCAGACGGCTCCATGGTCTGGAAGAAAAGCATTGTTCTGTGTTTGACTGTTTATTTATGTACTTTAATTACCCCCTGGGGCTTCTGTGTCAATACACATCTCAGTTCTCCTATTCATGCTATCGGACCAATCCCTGCTGACCCTGTTTCAAGTCCTCATTTGCATGGCCAAGAGAACCTAATTGAAAACTACAATGTACTTTACAATTGACCAATAGGAAAGTGGTTGTTGGGGGCAGGGTGTTCAAAACTGCTGTATAAGAGTGTGTGTGTGCATCCAATAAATTGAGATTCCTGTTTGAACTTACATACAGCCTGCCTGGTGTTTGTTCTGAACTATCACAAATGGATTAGAACGGCACATAGCTGTAGCTTGAATCCTGGAGCATCGGATGACCGAACCATCAGACGTTGCTATCTGCAATATGATCCAATAGTAGCAGAGGAGTGTCGGGAGAGTGGAACCGAGCGAGCAAGGGGCTCGTTACAACATGAAACAGGAGTTACCTTCTTGTGGCTGCGGCCCCTGTCAGAGGGAAGACATCCTTCCGTGAGAGTTACCAGAGGCCCCGACGTCACCGGCAATGCTGCACTGGGTTGTTCGGAAGGATTACACTCCCCGGCCTCCTCATCTCAGATTCGGGCGCGCAACACCTTAGGGCCCCTCGGATTCCTCCACCCTCGCGGAACCCAGTCGAAGGTACTGGGTCCCAGGCCTCCTCAGGAGTACCTCACCCCAGGGCTAAAGGTGCCTGGGATGGACTCCATCACCCGCTTCGGCCAGGTCAAGGGCACCTGGGCCCGGAACTCCGGAACGCCAGCACCCAGGCTGAAGGTGCCTGGGCACGGCCGCGTCCTCCGACTCTGAACCCCGCGTTCAGGGCATCCGCCCCTTTTATCTCCTCTCCCTTTGCATCACAGCAGGTTCCCCGCCCTGCCGTACAAGCGCCAGGAAAGGACAAAAGAGATGCAGTCTTGTGGTGAGGGTTCAACTCCGGCCCAGGGCAACAGCGCCTCCTGCAGGCCACAGGGAACCTCACACCACCAGAGTCCTCCGAGAACCATAAAATGGTCCCAGATTCCCTAACAATCAGTGCATCTGGGTTACACTACCACCCAGATGCTTCCCCTAAATTCAGATACCCGCTACATACTGTCTATACAGATATATTTTTTTTCTTAACCACTTAAGCCTCGGACCATTTTGGCTGGTTAAAGACCAGGCCCCTTTTTGCGATTCGGAAATGCGTCGCTTTAACTGACAATTGCGCAGTCGTGCGACGTGGCTCCCAAACACAATTGATGTCATTTTTTTCCCCACAAATAGAGCTTTCCTTTGGGGTATTTGATCACCTCTGCGGTTTTTATTTTTTGCGTTATAAACAAAAATAGAGCGACAATTTTGAAAAAATTCAATATTTTTTACTTTTTGCTATAATAAATATCCCCAAAAAATATATAATTTTTTTTCCTCAGTTTAGGCCGATACATATTCTTCTACATATTTTTGGTTAAAAAAAAAAAGTTTGCGCAAAAGTTATAGTGTTTACAAAATAGGGGATAGTTGTATGGCATTTTTATAAAAAAAATTTTTTTACTAGTAATGGCGGCGATCAGTGATTTTTTTTCGTGACTGCGACATTATGGCTGACACATCGGACACTTTTGACACATTTTTGGGACCATTGTCATTTTCACAGTGATCAGTGCTATAAAAATGCACTGGTTACTGTGAAAATTACACTGGCAGTAAAGGGGTTAACCACTAGGTGGCACTGTAGGGGTTAAGTGTTCCCTGCATTGTGTTTCTAACTGAGGGGGGGTAGGGCTCTGTGTCACCTGACACTGATCTTCGCTCCGAGTACACGGAGGCGATATCAGTGTCATTGTCACTAGTCAGAGCGGGGAGATGCTTGTTTACACGCATCTCCCCGCTCTAAACTTCCGTGAGACGATCTCGGGGATCCCCGCGGTGATCGAGTCCGCGGGACCTGCAGTCCGACTCACGGGAAAGGCGGCAGGGTTGCGAGCGCACCGGCGGCGGCACGCGCGCAACCACACGGCAGGCATTTAAAGGGCCACTTACAGGTACGTGATTATGCCTGTCCGTGCCATTCTGCCAACGTATATATACAGTGAGCGGTCGTTAAGCGGTTAAGATGTCTTCAGGCTGGACAGGCAAAATTCTGGGCTTTTACCTTTTCTCTGACCTGGGATGGTTCTCTCCCGATATAAAGAGCATCACTGCCAAGATGATGTCAGTGCTGCTCTTGGCTTTAATATCCTACAAATTAAGGGCATCATGTTAGGCCCCCCCTTACTATTTGTTTCCTAGAGCAGACAGAGTCAGAGTAGAAAAGCCTGTCCCTTGCCAGCATGCGATAGAGAAGGAAACTTGTTTTCTGTGTGGAAGCAGTGATCTCTCCGCAGAGATAATACCCCCAGCTTATTCTGAGCTATAGCTCCCCAATCAGCAGGGAGCATGAATTCCCTAAATAGCCTGTTCTGTGCTTTTTTTTAACCATTTTTTTTCAATGGGCCTGACTTTCATTGAAATGGTGATCAAGTTCCACTTGCTGCTATCTGCCCATCCAGTGAAAGCACCTTTACTGCCTATTGAGACTCAGTGGAAACTGAAATTGCAGTTGACAGTGGTTATCCATGAATTCAGAGAAAGTCAGGCCACAGTAAAAAAGTCAAACTAAATCAGAGAGCTTTTCTGGATAATAAAGTTAAAAGCAGGTATATTGTCATGTCAATTTCAGGTAACTCTTTTACAGGCAGTCCCAGAGTTACGAACACAATAAGGACTGTAGGTTTGTTCGTAAGTGGAATTTGTGTGTAAGTCGGAACACTGCTTGTTAAGCACCAAACACACGGTAGGACTTTTTGACAACAAACTTCAAAATGAGCAAGTTTTCAAAAAAATCCTACCGTGTGTACGCTCCATCAGACAAACTTTTTCGGTTTTCATCGGACAAAAGTTCGCTCTGCAAACGGACAAACTTTTCGGCAACAAAAGTCCTACGGTGCAAAGTCCTATCGTGTGTACAGAAATCCATCGGACTTTTGTCTGAAGTACAAACACGCATGCCCAGAACCAATGTTAAAATCAACCAACAATAGCAGAAGTTTACCAAAGGGTGGCGGTAAAGAGCAGAAAAGTGCAGAAAAACCACGTGATGTTGGGAAAGTTTTGGGAAAGTTTGCAGAAAAGTCCTGCCGTGTGTATGCTATGGGTGTTCCCGGCCAACTCCCTTCGGACAAAAATCCACGGAAAAGTTTGTTTGAAGTCCGACCGTGTGTATGAGGCTTAAGTGTAACTTCCTCCTGTGTAGGGATGTGGGATGTTCCGGCTTCTGCCTGTGCATGGATGTGGGATGTTCCGGGCCCTTCTGGGGCTCTTCTGGCAATGCAGTACATGTAGTACTGCAGTGTAGGATGTGGAAAGATAGCTGTTCGGAGGTATCCAGGACCAGCGTGGAGCACAAGCAGCCGGCATTGAGGCCATTCGTAAGTAGGAGTCGTTCATAACTCGGGTGTTCGTAACTCGGGGACTGCCTGTGCTTGAATACTATAAAATGAAGCTTGGGTTCAATCTAAAGGACACCTGTACTGAGAGAAATGTGTAAGCTTCCACTGCTTAACCCTCCTTCTGAAAATGCTGGTTGCCTGCCGTCATGCTGATCCTACTGCTTTAATGCTTTCTAAGTCACCTAAAGATATCAATAATCAGTGGCGGCTGGTCCATAAGGGGCGTAGGGGCACTTCCCCCCTAATCTCCATGCACCGCCCCCTAATCTCCATGCAGGGCGCCGGACGCATATATTCCTATTATTTATTTATTTTGAAGCACATGCTTAGAGCCTGAAGCACTAATAGGCTTCAAAAAGGTTGAGCTCTGGGCGCAGAGGAGAAGGTAAGTAAAAGCAAAGAATAAAAAAAAAAATCAGGTTCCAAAAAATAAAAAGACACCCCCCCCCCTCAAAAAATAATGAAAATATATAAAAAATACATTTAAAAGGCTGTACCCCAGAACCAATGTGCAGCAATATAAACCAAGTAGTAAATCATTGATTAAAGAAGAATTCCAGTTATGGTATTTTAACCACTTTCTGCCCAGAATTGTATATCATTTTTTGAGATTGGTGGTCTTCAATTACCACAGTTTTTTTTATATATATAAATAAAAATGACCAAAAACTTTGAAAACAAATGTTTTTCTTTATTCTTGTTATAAAATGTTGCAAATAAATAATTTTTCTTTAGTAATTTAAGCAAAAATGTATTTTGCTAATTTTTTTTTTTTTTGGTTAAAACCCGAATTAGTGTATGATATTTAGTCTGTTGGAAAATTATAGTCTACAAACAAGGGTACATATATTTGAAAATTGATCAATCCTGATGTACTTACTGCCTCTCATTTCTGGATGCCCTAAAATGACAGGACAGTACAAATACAACCCATAAAGACCCCTTTTGAAAAGTAGGCAGTCCAAGAGGCATGTTTTTTTTTTATCTTCTCATTTTTTGTCACATTCTTTGTGAAAATTAAGAAATTAAATAATTTAGTTTTTTTTTGTTTTTTGTTTTTTTACAAAGTTGTCATTTTATGTCTCACACACAGCATAGGCATACTTACAATTGCACCCCAAAACACATTCTGCTATGCCTCCTGAGTGAGAATTTTTTCATATCCGAGATGCAGAAAGAGGCCCAAAATCTAAGGAGCACCTTTGGGCTTTCTTGACTACTTATCATTCGAGATGGGCCGAACACCCCCCTGTTTGGTTTGCAGCAGAACTCCTGAACTGGGAAAAAGTTCTAACTTGAATGGCGAACCTCATTGAAGTCTATAGGAGCCGAACAAGAAAAATCGAAAGTGTCCATTTTGAAGGCTTATATGCAAGTAATTGGCCATAAAAGGGGTTTGGGTACTGCCCTGGGGAACATGTATCAATGCAAAAAGTTTTAAAAACAGTAGCAGTGATTTTAATGATGCTTAACCACTTGCCGACCACCGCACGACGATGTACGTTGACAGAATGACACGGGCAGGCACATTGGCGTACAGGTACGTCCCTTTAAATTTGCCGCGTGCCTCGTGAGTGTGGCCGCGGGTCCCGGGAACTCGATGTTCCCGGACAGCCCGCGATTACGGTCGGCAAGAGCAGAACAGGGGAATGCCTTTGTAAACAAGGCATTCCCCCTATTCTGCCTAGTGACACTGTCACTGATGACCGTTCCCCGTTATCGGGAACGGTCATCAGTGACGTGTCACGTGTAGCCACGCCCCCTAACAGTAAGAATCACTCCCTAGTACTGACTTAACCCCTGCAGCACCACCTAGTGGTTAACCCCTTCACTGCCAGTGTTATTTTTACAGTAATCAGTGCATTTTTATAGCACTGCTCGCTGTAACAATTACAATGGTCCCAAAATGGTTTTAAAAAGTGTCCGATGTGTCCGCCATAATGTCGCAGTCACGATAAAAATCGCTGATCGCCGTCATAACTAGTAAAAAAAAAATATTATTAAAAATGCCATAAAACAATCCCCTATTTTGTAGAAGCTTTAACATTTGCGCAAACCAATCAATAAACGCTTATTGCGATTTTCTTTTACCAAAAATATGTAGAATACATATCGGACTAAACTGTGGAAAAAAAAGTTTTTTTATATAATTTTTGGGGATATTTATTATAGCAAAAAGTAAAAAATATTGAATTTTTTTCAAAATTGTCGCTCTTTTTTTGTTTATAGCGCAAAAAATAAAAACGTCAGAGGTGATCAAATACGACCAAAAGAAAGCTCTATTTGTGGGAAAAAAAGGACATCAATTTTGTTTGGGAGCCACATCACACAGCCATGCAATTGTCCGGGGCTGAAGCGGTTAAAGTGCAACAAAAAAATGTAAAATTATTTTAAATATAGTCTGCCTGTAAAGTGGCACATCTGTAGCATCTGTAGTATATATAGAATGCGCTGCAGCAAAAATGAAATTTCTAAAGAAAAAAAATCATATTTAAATTGACTCGTGGTTGCAATTGTCGGCACCTGGCTATTGAAAAAAAAAAACGCCATTGGGTCCCCCCTCCAGTTCATACCAGACCCTTGCCTGAGCATGCATGCAGCCTGGCAGGTCAGGAAAGAAGAAGGACAAGCGAGTGCCCCCCCTCCTGAACCATACCAGGCCACATGCCCTCAACATGGAGGGGTGCTTTGGGGCAGGGGGGGCTCTGCCCCCAAAGCACCTTGTCCCCATGTTGATGGGGACAAGGGTCTCTTCCTCACAACCCTGGGCTGTGGTTGTTGGGGTCTGCGGGCACAGGCTTATTGAAATCTGGAAGCCCTCTTTAACAAGGGGGGCCCCCAGATCCCACCCTCCCCTATGTGAATGAGTATGGGGTACTATGTACTCCTTCACCAAAAAAGTGTCAAAAAGTAATAAAAACACAGAGACAGTATTTGACAATTCCTTTATTTAAAAAAAACAGTGTACCCCAATGTAAATCCATTGTCAATCACGCCGCCCACTGCACCTAAAAAAGAACAAAAAAGAAACGCTCCACCTTCATGGACAGCTGACTGAAGAATGCCTCCTCTGCTGTTTGACAGTTCTTATATAGGTAAGGGCTGGGCCACCTAGTGACATTACCTGGTGGCACCGCCCCCCTTGTGACATCCTGGATCGCTGCATGCTGGGCCGCTGATGTAGCAGGGGGCGGTGCCACTGGGTAATGTCACTGGGTGGCCCCAACCCATAGCTATTTAAAGAAATGTCAAACAGTGGGCCAGTCAGAACGTGTGAGCATTCGTCATGAGTGGACTTCTTTTTTTCTTTTTATGGGTATGGCGGTGCGACGGGCGCTGAGATTGACGATGGATTTACATCGGGGGAAATTGTTTTTTATTTTTTAATAAAAGATTTGTCAAAAACTTGTCTACTGTCTACTATATTTATTTTGTATACTTTTTTGGTGAATGGGTAGGGGGTACATAGTCCGCCTTACCCATTCACATAGGGGCAGGATCTGGGGGCCCCCTTGTTAAAGGGGGTTTCCAGATTCTGATAAGCCCCCAGCCTGCAGACCCCCACAACCACAACCCAGGGTTGTGGAGAAGAGACCCTTGTCCTCATCAACATGGGGACAAGGTGCTTTGGGCGGCCCCAAAGCACCCCCCATGTTGAGGACATGTGGCCTGGTATGGTTCAGGAGGGAGAGGGGCTGCTCGCTCGCCCCCCCTCTTTCCTGACCTGCCAGGCAGTCCAGATAAGGGTCTGGTATGGATTTTGGGGGACCCCATCTCATAAAAAAAAAAATTGGTGTGGGGAGCTGAAGGGTCTGGTTAAATTTTTTCTTTATTCAGCTGTCAGCGAGGAAACCCTTTGACAGCCGATGTGTAAAGTCAAGATAACCACGCTCCTATTAGTGTAAAAATCATTGATTAAACATCACCACTGTGAACAAATAAATCCATATAAATAACTTCAAAATTATGAAAAGTGAATGTGTATTATACAGTCCATAGTAAATCCAAAATAAGTCCCAAGAGTGAACAGCCTCCATCGTGAGTATAGAAAAGTCTCCTCTCCACCAGCATGCAGACCCTGATGATTTCAGACATGGGCTGATGAAAGGCGTTGGGTGGTGTTCTCAGGATACGTCATTTCCAGGCAGCTGGAATGCAGGTGGAGCGGAAACCGGCGTTTCCAATATTATACATGCTGATTGTTGTTCTTCTCGGATGTAAGTTCAATACAATTGTTTTAAAAAAAAATGATTTTAATCATTACGCTATGAGAGCCCTCTTTCCTCTCCCTCTTCACTCTCATATGGTATTATTGGAGTTTCAGCACAGCCTCATCTACTAATGAATGGATGTCAGCAGTTACAGTACTTGGATTCTATTTGGTGACCTTACTTATGTTTCCTTGGGAACTGGCCCCTTATGTGAATTTTGACTCCCTGTAATAGGGGTCAACTGAGTCTGGTGAGTGTGTAGTGTGTCTGCATGCTGGTGGAGAGGAGACTTTTCTATACTCATGACAGATGCTATTCACTCTTGGGACTTATTTTGGATTAATTATGGACTGTATAATACACATTCACCTTTCAAATTTTGAAGTTATTTAGATGTATTTGTTTGTTCACAGTGGTGATGATTAATCAAAGATTTATACACTAATAGGAGCGCGGTTAACTTGACTTTACACATATTGCAGGTGTTTAACACACTTTACAATGTGCAGCTCCCTAATACAATTGATTAAAATTTTCTTATTCACAAGCACTTCCATTTATGTGGATTAGGAACCTTTATTGGGTTTTTTACTTTCTAAACATTGACAACTAATGATGACTCATCAGTTGTTAAGGAAGCCACGGCCAGCTTCCTGGCCCCGCTTCTTAACAACCAGCTTATACTGCTCCCTGACTGGGCAAAGCTTTGCTCAGTCAGGGCGCAAAATTCACTGTGCAGCGGGCAGTGCATTGCAGGGCGTTCGGCAGGACGAACACCCGCTAAACACTATGCAAATTTGGGTGTTGGACAAATGGGGCGAACAGCAAATGTTCGGCCCAAACTCATGCTCGGGCTGAACCATTTGTCCAACAGTACCTATCATAGTCCCTGAAATGATAGGACAGTAGAAACACCCACAAAATGACCCCATTTTGTAAAGCAAACACCTCAAGATATTTTCTGAAAAGGTGTATTAAGTATTTTTTTCCACAAGTTTTTAAAATGTAGGGAAGAAAATAAAAAACATTTTTTACACAAAAGTTGTCAATAAATAAGATATTTCTAACACACATTTTAGGCATACTTAGAATTACACCCTAAAACACATTCTTCTGCTCCTCCCGAATGTGTGAGATTTCTTCAAAGCCTAATCAGAGAGACCCAACATCCAAGGAGCACCTTCAGGCTTTCTGGAGCCATAAATTACACATCTAATTTCCTAACTATCTATCACATCACCACTTGACCACATTTTGGAGAGCAAACACCCCAAGGTAGTTTCTAAGAGGCATGGTGAGTTTTTCAAAGTCACATTTTTGCCTCAAGTTTTTGGAAAATGCAGAAAGAAAATTAAAATAAATTTTTGTACACAAAGTTTTTAATTTAATAAGATATTTCTGACACACAGCATGGGCACACTTTCACACTTGAATTTCACCCCAAAACACATACTGCCACTTGAGTATGGCAAAACCACATGTGTAAGACTTTTTCAATGTTTCGACTGATTATGTACCAGGTATTGAGGGTTGATCTACTAAAATTGGAGAGTGCAAAATCTGGTGCAGCTGTGCATTGTAGACAATCAGCTTCTAACTTCAGTTTGTTCAATGAAGCTTTGTCAATAAAGTCTGGAAGCTGGTTGGTTTCTATGCAGAGCTTCACCAGATTGTGCACTCTCCAGTTTTAATAAATCTTCCCCTCTATCGTGTGTATCACAAAAATCAACTAAAAACTACTGCAATGGTTGCTTCTGTATGAGTTGTCAGGGAATATAGCTTAGTGTAGCATCACCCTGAGCAGTTCCCATTCCTATAAGCCAAGCAAACCTAGCCTACTGGTACGTGGCTGCTCCAGTAATGCCAAGTTCAATGGCCAGGAAGTACAGGAGTCTGAAGAAAGGAAGAACAAAAGGGTTCCTGTGGTTCTGAGTGAAGTTGTCCACAAGGGGTGGCTGGGAATGGTATATTACAGGAACATAGTTAGTAGGACGATGATCAGGAAAACTATGATTGATGCAGACACTGGTTTGGAGGTGATCAGGGACACTGGGACTGGTGTTATGGTGATGGAGGGCACTATGATTGGTACGGCATTGATCAGGGACACTGGGACTAGTGTGAAGGAGAACAGGGAGACTGTGACTGGTGCAAAGGTATCTAGGGACGCTGTGGTTGGTGTGACGGTGATTAGGGACACTGCAGTGATTGGCAGCACTGGTCTGATGACATTTTACTGCTGAGGTAGTGATCAGAGACAATGGCTGGCGGAATTGACATAGAGTGATATCAGAGTAGCCAACATGATCACTGCTAAAGCAATACAATGTCACAATAGTGACATTGCACTCTGCTCTGGTGACAACATGTAAGTAAACAGGTTTACATTTTTTTTTTACAACTTCTTTTTTACTGGAAAAGTGCTTTTTTATGCTGTGATTGCTTATACAGTCATGTGTGGCTGCAGTAGTAAACAATGGCTGTAATTCATGCAGCCATGGCTTGAAACGATGATAGCTGTGATTGGTCACAGCAATCACATGGTGTGGGGCCAATTTCAGTGGTCCTGTACCACGTGATCACCGTGACCAGTCAAAGCGATCACAGTAGTAAACAACGGCTATATGAATGACAGCCTTTGTTTACTACTGCTGACTGTGATTGCTGTGATTGGTCACAGCTATCACATTTTAAAGGGTAAATGACAGCAGTTAGAGATCTTGAAGCAGCACCCTTTAAGCGCATGCACTAGGCACGTGATTGGGAGGACATACACATACATCCTCCCAGAATAGTACTTGTCCTGCCCGCCCACTATATATACAAATGGCTGGACGGGACAAGTGCCATTCTGGGAGGATGTACAGGTAGGTAGTGGCTAACTTAGTTACAATGGTATAGTTTGGACTACATTATGCATATACCATACCTGGCTTATCCTCCTGGAAGCTGACAATTTCCACTTACATCCTGGTCCATTACCAAGTAGCTGCCCAGCTGCATTGTGAACACAGGAGGTAGGCTGCATGACACAGGCGCCATTCAGAGAAGTTCCACCTTGTCCAATCATAAAACCCTCTACATTCATTGAGAAAATGCAAAGCGGTCTCTAAATGGAATCTTCTCCTGGGTTCAGAATGCAGGGCAGCTGTTTGGCCCAGGAGCTAGGTGAGATCACTGGAGTAGTGGCATTTTCTAGATGGATCACAAAGATATAGTATATGCATAGTTACATTGGTCCAGGCTGTCATATTTGGAATTCTTTTTTAAATTGTACAACAAAAAAACAGTCTAACAAAAGCAGTCTAAATGAATACATCACTATACATCTATTCTGTATAGTAAACACTGAGCATAGTCACTTGTGCTGAGCAAGGTTGTATTTCGTAGAAAAAATAAAATAAATAACTACATCTAAGTATGGTATTTTATTGGTTTGGGTTAGGATTTTGGGATTACAGGCATTTGAATAAAGTTATTTTTTAATACATTTACATTATTTTTGTGGTATTTGTTGTCACTTTGGATTCAAGATGCTTTCCTCCCTTCCTCCTCTTTTTTTGAGTGGCTTTGTGTTTTTTCATTTGTACTTCGGATTGGATTTTCCTACAGGGCTAGTTACCACTCCACTTGTATTTTTAGAAAGAGGTCAGCAAGAGCAGCTTTTATATTCCCTTTAAAGATATACTTTTATACAAAATGACAGGTACACTTTAGGATAGGATAGGAATGTACATAGCTATTATCGGATGCCGATCATGGTGAAGCCATTTTGTAATAGGTTATATGTGCTGCAATAAATGACACAATATTCATCTGAGAAATGACAACAAGGAATAGATCTCTGCATAAATATAAAAAAAAAAAAAGAAAGAGTTAATTTCTTTCAAGCAAGGCTTCTGTCCAAAATTAATTTTGTAGACACATCCCTACTGCAGAATGTAGGCTATGATCAGGAAAGAAACCAGTCTGGAAATTGGATTTTCTCAAACCATTTTATTTCACTTGCAATCCCATTTCCTAAGGTCTGCTTTATCCCTTTCTTATTCAGTTGCAAGATTTTATTTTATCCCTTAGTATCTCTCTGCTCTTCTATGACACTTATTTCATTGAAAATGTGTTTGTGTGGCTCATTGACCAGCCAAAAGGCCACTTGAATGTTCAATTGCATTTATTTCAAAACAAGCCCATGATAAAATACAGAAATTAATATACGAACATAAACCTAAAAATGAATCAGCCAATGTCTGCTTGAAAAAATATTGTTAAATAACTGAAGACAACTGTTTTGTATTGTTTATATAATTTAAAAGAACACAAAAAATGATTTTTAACATTAAACCACTTATTTTATATGCTTTCTAACGTTTAACAATAAACCTGTAGCTTTGATGTAAACCAACTGAAGCATAATTAGTTTTCTAAAGAACTGTGTATCCTAAATTTTGAGTTCTTAACTAAATATTTATTTGCATGCTTTTTTGCATCTCAGTGCTGCTGATCTCCTGCACCCTCTTTGCAACTATGGTATGTCCACATGCATGCACCCCAGCACTGGCAGCATAGCAATTCTCTGAGCGGGCTTCTTATGGTAACACTAAAGACCCATGCTTGTGTAATTTGTGTTGAAATGGTCACTTATAGTTTCTATCAGGAGCTTGACAGGGTTACAATGCAGGAGAACAATTAGGAACCACTCTAAAAAAGGAAATGCCTGAATAAGTATCTTTCTTGCAGGAACACCAAATATTATTTGAATAAAAGCTGCAGATTAAAAAATTCTAAAAATTACTTTTAAATTTACATTAACATGTTAAGACTTATATGAGATTTTAATGATTGTGTTTGCACGTACTTTAGGGGGCATTCATACCTCTGTGTGCTTTTACCTACCTTGGCATGTTACAACCCTTCCTTTCAAAGACATTTTTCAGTTTAAAATGCTGTGATTTAACTGGCAATTACTCAGTCATGCAAAAGTGTACCCACTTCCTGTAGCCCCACTTCGATGTACGTTTAATCGTAATTATGTCCACGCCTCCTGAGGACGTCATTATGACGAAATGCACGTCGAGGTGGGGCTACAGGAAGTGATGTCATCACACCAGAGCCCAGAAGTGGTGAGATACAACCAAACTGTACGGGGAAGCAGCCGAGCTTGCACTAGGAATAGTTTAGCCGGGACTGCCACATGTTAAAGCTTGTATATCCAAATGCAAAGCGCAATGCACATTTTAATGTAAGCATATAAATTGTTGGCTTTGCGGTATGAAAGGTTTTTAATAAAGAATTTGATACTTTTAAAGCTTTCTTATTTCTTCTGGTTTTTACTTGGTTCATATACCCCTGGAGATATTGGAGGAAAGGAATCTTGGATGATTGATTCCTGAAGGTATACGATGCAAATTTACCTATTCACTGAAGAATGATATTGTTAATTAGGATGCACATTATTTTGAACTAGCACTTCAACATAAAGGACTTTGAATTTTTATTTTTATTTTTATAATGAACTTGTAAAAAGGACATTTTCACTTTTAAAAGGATGTGTGCACTTTTAACAACTGTCAAACTTAAGTAGTGAAAGAAAAGAAAGAAATCATTAAAATTGACTTGTAGTATATACAGTATCTCACAAAGTGAGTACACCCCTCACATTTTTGTAAATACTTTATTATTACTGTTCATATGACAACACTGAAGAAATGACACTTTTCTACAATGTAAAGTAGTGAGTGCACAGCTTTTATAGCAGTGTAAATTTGCTGCCCCCTCAAAATAACTCAACACACAGCCATAAATGTCTAAACCGTTGGCAACAAAAACGAATACCCAATTAGCCATTTTACCTCCCCGGTGTCATGTAACTCATTAGTGTTCCAAGTCTCAGGTGTGAATGGGGAGCAGGTGTGTTAAATCTGGTGTTATCGTTCACACTCTCTCATACTGGTCACTGGAAGTTCAACATGGCACCTCATGACACAGAAATCTGAGGACCTGAAAAAAAGAATTGTTGATCTACATAAAGATGGCCTAGGTTATGAGAAGATTGCCAAGACCCTGAAACTGAGCTGCAGCACGGTGGCCAAGACCATACACGGGTTTAACAAGACAGGTTCCACTGAGAACAGGCCTAGCAATACTCGACCAAAGAAGTTGAGTGCACATGCTCAGCCTCTTAATCCATAGGTTGTCTTTGGGAAATAGACGTATGAGTGCTGCCAGCATTGCTGCAGAGGTTGAACTGGTGGGGGGTCAGCCTGTTAGTGCTCAGACCATACGCCGCACACTGCATCAAATTGGTCTGCATAGCAGTCATCCAAGAAGGAAGCCTCTTCTAAAGATGATGCACAAGAAAGACTGCAAACAACTTGGTGAAGACAAGCAGACCAAGGACATGAATTACTGGAACCATGTCCTGTGGTCTGATGAGAACAAGATAAACTTATTTGGCTCACATGGTGTCAAGCGTGTGTGGCGGCAACCAGGTGACGAGTACAAAGACAAGTGTTTTTTTTGCCTACAGTCAAGCATGGTGGTGGGAGCAATGCTGTATCCTGGCCTAGGCCAACAAGGCCCAGGCCTAGGGCAGCACTTTGCAGGGGGCAGCACGGAAAGAGTCCCCGCCGGCTTGCGCTACACTGTTAGTGTAGTGCCAGTCTTATGGGGTGGACTGGGCTGAGAGGCAAATTAGTCTACCACCCCCGTAAAGCAGCCGCACTGCGGGCGGCCGGCATTCTGCAACTGTGAGGGGGGGGCGGTGCTTCTCATTTTGACTGTCCTATCATCCTGGACCACAAACCTTCCTCACTGTGCTATTTTCTGCTGCACCATTGGCATGGTTATATCTTCTTAGCCCTCTCCATAAAATTATCAGAAATTTGTGCTTAAAGTAGAACTATAGGCAACACTTTTTTTTTTCCATTTTGGATAGAGTAAGGGAAGGTTATAGCCCCTGTCAGTTTATTTTTTACCATACCTGTCCCATTGCAGAGATTTCCCTTCACTTCCTGCCCCATAGCCAAACAGGAAGTGAGAGGAAATCTATGCAAATTAAGGGAATCCCCCCCCCCCAGGCCATCAGAACAAGTGTCCACACTCGAAAATTCCAGGGCGGGTCTTAAACAGCAAGGGGTGTGGCCTTGACAGGAAGGGGTGGGTCATATTTAAATTAGGGGGTGCACGAGTTTAGTCAGGCCTAGGGCAGCACAAAACCTAAATACACTACTGGGTGGGAGTGTCATGGTCTGGGGCTGCATGAGTGCTGCCGGCACTGAGGAGCTACAGTCCATTGAGGGAGCCATGAATGCAAACATGTACTGTGATATACTGAAGCAGAGTATGATCCCCTTCCTTTGAAGACTGGGCTGAAGGGCAGTATTGCAACATAATAACGACCCCAAACACACCTCCAAGACAACCACTGCCTTGCTAAAGAAGCTGAGGGTAAAGGTAATGGACTGGCCAAGCATGTCCCCAGACCTAAACCCTATTGAGCATCTGTGGGGCATCCTCAAACGGAAGGTGGAGGAGCGCAAGGTAACATCCACCAGCTCTGTCATGGAGGAGTGGAAGAGGACTCCAGTGGCAACCTGTGAATCTCTGTTGAACTCCATGCCCAAGAGGGTTAAGTCAGTGCTGGAAAAAAATGGTGGCCACACAAAATATTGACACTTTGGGCCCAATTTGGACATTTTCACTTAGGGGTGTACTCACTTTTGTTGCTACTGGTTTAGACATTAATGGCTGTGTGTTGAGTTATTTTGAGGGGACAGAAAATTTACACTGTTATACCAGCTGCACACTCAGTACTTAACATTGTATCAAAGTGTAATTTCTTCAGTGTTTTCAAGGGACTCTCATTATATTGTCATATATACTGTATGGTTTTTAATTCTTGTAAAACATTATTTTTTTGATATTAAAGCATTTTTTCAATTCCATTTTTTGTGTGTTGCCTGCAAAGTCTGACCTTTGTTTTGCTCCTCCTGAGCAAAAAATATTTTTGTCTTCTTCAGTGTTGTCACATGAAAGGGTATAATAAAACATTTAGAAAAATGTCGGGGTGTACTCACTTTTGTGAGATACTGCATGTTTTGATGCTCAGCGGTAATGCAAATATCACCTATCATCACTTTACTTACGTAATTGATTTAAAAGAGAAGTATGGGCTTTGCAAAAAAATAAAAATTATACTCACCTAGATGGATGCAGCATCGTTCCGACTCTGCAGTGAGAACTGAGTGATCAAACACAGCTGTTCGCTCAGTTCTCCCTCTCCGCTCTGAGCAGAGAGCATCGGGCTCTCTGCTCTGCCCCTTCAGCACTCACTGGAGCATTGGGCTGTGGGAGGGCGGGGGGGGGGGCTGGCTCAAACTCTCAGCGGATTGCTGAGAGGCTGAGCCAGATGCGGGTCCAGGCTTCTGGGTGGATCCAGACCATATGGTTGAGATCTTTTTAGAGCCTGAATTGGCTCTGTGACATCAGCTGATGGCAGGCTTTAGCTCACCATCGGGTCACAGGGGTGCAGAATGAACTGCACTCCTGTGATCCATATGAGAAGTACAGCCTCAAAAACTTTGGCTGTATTTGTCCTTTAAAGTGGTTGTAATCCTCAGACATGAAATATGAACAAAGCATATCCTTCTATACTGCATCTTTGTCTTAATTGAGCAAAAAGTGTAATTCTGTACGCTAATTCGTTCCTCTGATCTCAGCATGAATCATGTCTGACACAAAGAGAAAAATGGTAGGGGAGGGGGCTCCAGTTGATTGACAGCCTCAGCCTCTGTGCCTGTGTGCTATGTCAAGGTTTTTTTTCCCTTTTCTCCAATCAGCTATCAGAGCTCTACAGAGTGTAATTTCAGCTATCCGTCCCCTTTTTTTTTTACATCTCAGACAAGCGTTATAATTTCTGGACTTTGAACGGATGAAGAGAAGGGAAGACGCAGATAAACAGATACAACTTATGTGGGAGGATTTGTTTTATTTCTGTATATCACCTGATGCCAGTCACTTCACTGGGTATATGTAAAAGTTCACAACCCTAATGTACTTAGGGAATGCAAGGCAGCAGGGTGATGCCTATGTCTACTCTATGGTGGGGAGCCTATTAGTTTGCACTGTACAACCACAGACAGAAAAACAAAAATCTGATCTTGAATTGGATGTAAATTAAAGGGTGAAGTACATACAGTGTATATACAGTGTGAACTGGCCTGATCCTTTCTCTTTGCCAGAGCCAAAACTTAATTTCTGAAGGTGGGCAGATTGGCTCAAGGCTGCTTTTTCCTCCAAATTTAAACTAGACAAATGTTAGCAATTCCTTGAGGATTACATATGGTAAAAAAAAAAAAAAAAAAACGTTCCAGCTAACCTAAATTGATTTCCATTACGGCTACAATTTTCGACTCAAAGCCAAATTCCAGCATTTTTTTTTTTTTCGTTTTGTTTTAGACAATTCGAGGAAGGTGACTCTGAGTGGTTGAGCGTAGATATTTCACCATACTGACATCAGTCAGAATGGGACTTCAAACCTGTGATCACTGTGTCTGGTAGAGAGAAGTCTTCAAACATTAAATTAATTTGTGATTTCAAGTCATGTAACCAAATGCTGCAAAGGAAGCTGATATTGGAAGATGTGAACATCTAAACGTATAAACAAACTATATCTTGTAGGACCACCCATTAATCACTACAACATTACTATATGGTATTGTATACCTTCTGTAGCCCACAGAAACCCTACCCAATGCTATCCAAAATTTTAAATATTTTGGCTGCAGGTAAGCTTGAACATGTTGATAAAAGCCAATTATAATTATTCTGATGTCACCCACAGGTTTACATTTCTGTTGTTATTACTCCTCCCCAGCAGCAGCTGCTCACTCACACAAGGCCACACCAGCATTGCCAACGGTCAGTATTTTTACTGGCACCACATAAAAAATAGGCACTTTTCTCCTGCCAGTAAATGCCAGTGACAGGAAAAGGTTGGCAGTAAAAAAAATATGTCTGTGATGCTCTGAGCCGGCCGAGACCATAAGTGCTTGCTACAGTGTGTTCAAGCAGTGCTGGCAGGGTACGGGTCTGGTGGAGGCAGTGCCTGAGCATGTCGTGTGATGTCATAGTGCAAGGGAGCTGAACGGAGTGGCTGGAGGCTCATGTGTGGATCTGCGGGATGGGAGCAAGGCAGGTCAGGAGCTGGACTGTTAGTGCTGTTTGGACTGGAGTGGACTAAAAGGACAACCTGGTGTGGAGAGAGACTGTCATTGTGACTCAAGAGGGGATGTTTCGGCAAGGTGTCATCTTTATCATCATCTGTGCTGCTGCACACGGCTGTCAGTGTCACTGTGTGTAGCCTAAATACAAAAATTTCCAGTTAAAACTGTAATTTTATAAGTTTTAGAAATGCCAGTAAAAACTTGACTGTGCCAGTAAATTTTGGGTGGCATGTCAGTAAATTTCAATCAGGTGGGTTGGCAACACTGGGCCCCACTCTTCTTAGCTTGGTTTCCGCAAATTTTTTTTAAACTTAGGTTCAGCTGCGGAGACCACACCTACATGGTAAGTTGGTGTAAAATTTTCTATTAGCCTGACACGTGCCATTTATTTGTCATCTGTCCTTGTAGCTGTAGCTGCTGGATCATGTGAATGGACCAGACCAGATTAAAAATAGGTAAGTACACAGATCTTTTTAATATGGGGTACGCGGAAGAGGGATGAGATCAGTGGTGGGGGATAGGATCAGTAAGAGGCACAGGTGGTGGTGGGAGAGGATGGCACCACCTCTGCCACTGCTACCACCCCCCCTCAAGTACCACCGCAGCCACCCCCTCAAATACCACCGCAGCCACCCCCCTGAAGTACCATCGCAGCCACCCCACCTCAAACACCACCGCAGCCACCCCCCAAGTACCACCGCTGCCACTCCCCCTCAAGTACCACTGCAGCCACCCCCCTCAAGTACCACTGCAGCCACCCCCCTCAAGTACCACCACAGCCACCCCCCTCAAGCACCAACACTGCCACCCCCCCTCAAGTACCACCACTGCCACCCCCTCTCAAGTACCACCACAGCCACCCCCCCTCAAGTACCACCGCAGCCACCCCCCCTCAAGTACCACCGCTGCCCTCCCTCAAATACCACTGCAGCCACCCCCCCTCAAGTACCACTGCAGCCACCCCCCCTCAAGTACCACCGCAGCCACCCTCCCTCAAGTACCACCGCTGCCCTCCCTCAAATACCACTGCAGCCACCCCCCCTCAAGTACCACTGCAGCCACCCCCCCTCAAGTACCACCGCAGCCACCCTCCCTCAAACACCACCGCAGCCACACCCCTAAAGTACCACCGCTGCCACTCTCCCTCAAGTACCACTGCAGCCACCCCCCTCAAGTACCACCACAGCCACCCCCCCTCAAGTACCACCACAGCCAACCCCCTCAAGTACCACCACAGTCAACCCCCCTCAAGCACCACCACTGCCACCCCCCTTAAGTACCACCGCTGCCACCCCCCTCAAGTATGTTTTACTTTGTTGAACAGTGTAAAAAAATAAAGTATCAAAAACATGCTTTGGGGGGGGGGGGCCTTCATGATTTCTTGCACCGGGGCCCTGAAGTTTCTAGTTACGCCTCTGGTTGCCACCTTTTCTTCAAGCCAAACCCAAACAAGTTAGCAGCCTGGGACACCTTCGGTGCCCCAAGGAGAGTAGTAATGTGGTGTACATAGTGTGCTGCAGTGAACGCTGGGTGTGGCCAAATGGCTCTTGCTGACATCATTGACCTGTCCCCTCCCCACCAGTGACGCCGAACCTGCCCGCAGACAGCCACCCACAGCTTCCAGACGGCAACAGATTTGTGTGTAACTATCTCGGTTACTTGGGGAGCCACATCCTGGTCTGAATAAAGTGCCCTGGTTTCAGTCTGCCTGAAACCTGGACACATGATATAAAACCCGGACTGTGAATCCCGGACAGGTGGCAACCCTATGTCCTGTCCATCCCCGTGCGAGCAGACCCATTCATGTCAATTGGGATGCAATGGCTTCACGAACACAGCCTCTGCTAACAGTTTGACAGCCATGCAGGTGCACAGCTCCGAACACACACCGTCCAATTGCGAGTAGCAGCTGTGATGAATTTCCAACCAGGTTGGAAATAAATAAAAAAAACATTTTCAAAAGGTCAGTAATGACAGAACTAAAGTTTCTTTTAACTCCGTTTAAAGTGGATATACAGTATATATATATGATATAGAGATATTAGGGGTGCAACGGATCCTCATTGATCCGTGATTTGTACGGATCAACACCGTCGGGTCGGCAAACACATGCGATCCGCGGGCCTCCCGGTCCTGCATCGGCCATAGGAAAGGCCGCGGCTTCGGCATAGCTCCCGGAGCGGCGGCCATCTTGGTCCTCCCGGCAGCGGTGTTTCGTCACATTCGGCTACCCATCACAGATTGCTCCAGGAGTGGCGTTCCGTCGCCGCCATCTTGCTACACCCCACACTCCTGCACAGTAATGATAGAGTGAGAAGGGGGCAAGCGGACATCTTGTTACACCCACTGGAGTTTTAGAGTTCACAGTTATTTTTGACACAAAACGGAGCTTATATGCTTAAATACAGTATTTGTAAATCCAATGGACTGTTTAAATGTTAAATGTGAAAATCAGAGGTGTTCTGTCACATTAGCAACCATGTAAGGTCAGCAGGTTTGCTGCTGCTTTTAACCACTTAACGACCGCTCACTGTATATATACGTTGGCACAATGGCACCGACAGGCACAATCACGTACAGTGTACGTGATTGCCTTTGTACAGTTGGGGGGTCAATCGGACCCCCCTTCTGTACAGTGAGCGGTCGGAATTCGTCTGGGAGCGATCCGAGATGGGGGGGGCGACCGTTCGATTCCGGCCACCCCCCCCGCGATCGCTCCCGGCGAATGAGAATGCCCCCTCTGCCTGTGTAATGTAAACACAGGCAGAGGAAGCAGGAGGAAGTGATGTCATCTCTTGTGCGGCGCTCACATATACCGAGCGCCGTACAAGAGAAGACATCAAGGTTAGTGCACAAACACTACACTAACACCAGCACACATAGGCACATAAATCGCCCCCCAGGCCCCCCCAGATCACCCCCCAGCCCCCAGTCACAGTGTCACTGATTGCAGTGACCATTTATTTACTGATTACTGCAATCAGTGACATTTGTGACTGTAAAAGTGTCACTACAGTTTAGTTTTAGGTCCAGTGTAGCCCCCTAACCCCCCCTAATAAAGGTTTAACCCCTTGATCACCCCCAAGATAACCCTTTCACCCCCTAGCACCGCCGTCGCTAAGCGATCATTTTTCTGATCGCTGTCTTAGCGTCGGTGATGCAGATCGGTAGCCAGTAATTTTTTTTAGGTTCGCCGCAGGTTTTTATAGCGTCGGGTACCCCCATAAATTATCTAATAAAGGTTTAACCCCCTTGATCGCCCCCCAGGTAACCCTTTCACCCCCTATCACCACTGTCGCTAAGCGATCATTTTTCTGATCGCTGTCTTAGCGTCGGTGATGCAGATCGGTAGCCAGTAATTTTTTTTAGGTTCGCGGCAGGTTTTTATAGCGTCAGGTACCCCCATAAATTATCTAATAAAGGTTTAACCCCCTTGATCGCCCCCCAGGTAACCCTTTCACCCCCTATCACCACTGTCGCTAAGCGATCATTTTTCTGATCGCTGTCTTAGCGTCGGTGATGCAGATAGGTAGCCAGTAATTTTTTTTAGGTTCGCCGCAGGTTTTTATAGCGTCAGGTACCCCCATATATTATCTAATAAAGGTTTTAACCCCCTAATTGCCCTTAGTTAACCCTTTCACCAGTGATCATCATATAAGTGTTACGGGTGATGCTGGTTAGTTAGTTTGCTTTTTATAGTGTCAGGGCACCCGCCGTATATAACCCAATAAAGGTTTAACCCCCTGATCGCCCGGCGGGTGATATCAATTAGGTTTTAGCGTCAGAGAGGGTCTGCGTCACACCCCAGGCAGCGTCAGGTTAGTGCCAGTAACGCTAACACCCACGCGTGAAGCATACACCTCCCTTAGTGGTATAGTATCTGAACAGATCAATATCTGATCTGATCAGATCTATACTAGCGTCCCCAGCAATTTAGGGTTCCCAAAAACGCAGTGTTAGCGGGATCAGCCCAGATACCTGCTAGCACCTGCGTTTTGCCCCTCCGTCCAGCCCAGGCCACCCAAGTGCAGTATCGATCGATCACTGTCACTTACAAAACACAACACACATAATTGCAGCGTTCGCAGAGACAGGCCTGATCCCTGCGACTCCAGTGCTGTAGGAGGTGATTTCACCACCACAGTTAAAAAAAAAAGCAAATATGCCGAAGCATTGGGGCAGCAGGGGCGGAGGAGTGATTTTGCTCCTAATGCCGCGTACACCCGGTCGAAATTCCGACGGAGGCTTGCCTGTGGAAAAGTCCGACCATGTGTGTGCGGCATAACTTTTTTGCGGGAGGATGCCCCCATGCTTCGGCATATATAAATGGTGCATGTATGCCCATCATTAGAAGTGGGTGGATGAAGGGCGGTATTCTAATGGTGGGCATACCCACCCGATAAATCTCTTTTTTCATTCAGCCAACTGGCTGCATGAAAAAAAAAGATTACAATACATGTCCAACAAGGACCAGCAACGTACTGGTATGTTGCTGGACTTTGAATGGTTATACCAGATTGATGCCTGCGGGTTTAGGTATCATCTTGGTATCATTCTTTTCAGCCAGCGGCCGGCTTTCATGTAAAAGCAATCCTAGTGGCTAATTAGCCTCTGGACTGCTTTTACAAGCAGTGGGAGGGAATGTCCCCCCCCGGATATAAAAAGCGCCATTGGGAAATTGGGAAAGCATTTTATCACACCGATCTTGGTGTGGTCAGATGCTTTGAGGGCAGAGGAAAGATCTAGGGTCTAGACCCCAGTTTTATCAAAAAAAGAGTACCTGTCACTACCTACTGCTATCATAGGGGATATTTACATTCCCTGAGATAACAATAAAAATGATAAAAAAAAAAAAATATGAAAGGAACAATTTAAAAATAAAATAAAAAAGCAAAATTAATAATAAAAAAAAAAAAAAAAAAGCACCCCTGTCCTGCCCTGCTCTTGCCCAATGGCGAACGCAAGCGTCGGTCTGGCGTCATATGTAAACAGCAATTGCACCATGCATGTGAGGTATCACCGCGAAGGTCAGATCGAGAGCAGTAATTTTAGCAGTAGACCTCCTCTGTAAATCTAACGGGGTAACCTGTAAAGGCTTTTAAAGGCTTTTAAAAATGTATGTAGTTTGTCGCCAATGCGCGTTTGTGCGAAATTTTAAAGCATGTCGTGTTTGGTATCTATGTACTCGGCCTAAGATCATCTTTTTTATTTCATCAAACATTTGGGCAATATAGTGTGTTTTAGTGCATTAAAATTAAAAAAAGTGTATTTTTTCCCCAAAAAATGCGTTTGAAAAATCGCTGCGCAAATACTGTGTAGAAAAAAAAAATGCAACACCCACCATTTTATTCTGTAGGGCCTTTGCTTTAAAAATATATATAATGTTTGGGGGGTTCAACATAATTTTCTTGCAAAAAAAATATGTTTTCATGTAAACAAAAAGTGTCAAAAGGGCTTTGTCTTCAAGTGGTTAGAAGAGTGGATGTAAGCTTCCTAATGTTGTGTATAAAATGCCAGAACAGTTCAAAACCCCCCCAAATGACCCCATTTTGGAAAGTAGACACCCCAAGCTATATACTGAGAGGCATGTCGAGTCCATGGAATATTTTATATGTTGACACAAGTTGCGGAAAAAATATAATTTTTTTTTTTTTTGCACAAAATATTGCTCAAACATGCCATGGGCATATGTGGAATTACACCCCAAAATACATTCTGTTGCTTCTCCTGAGTACGGGAATACCACATGTGTGAGACTTTTTGGGAGCCTAGCCACGTACGGGACCCCAAAAACCAATCACCGCCTTCAGGCTTTCTAAGGGTGTAAATTTTTGATTTCACTTCTCACTGCCTATCACAGTTTCGGAGGCCATGGAATGCCCAGATGGCACAAAACCCCCCCAAATGACCCCATTTTGGAAAGTAGACACCCCAAGCTATTTGCTGAGAGGTATTGTGAGTATTTTGCAGATCTCGCTTTTTGTCACAAAGTTTTGAAAATTGAAAAAAAAAAAAAAAATGTTCTTTCTTCATTTTCAAAAACAAATGAGAGCTGTAAAATACTCACCATGCCTCTCAGCAAACAGCTTGGGGTGTCTACTTTCCAAAATGGGGTCATTTGGGGGGGTTTTGTGCTATTTTGGCATTTTATGGCCTTCGAAACTGTGATAGGTAGTGAGGAGTCAAATCAAAAATTTGTGCCTAGAAATCCTGAAGGCGGTGCTTGGTTTTCGGGGTCCCGTACGCGGCTAGGCTCCTAAAAAGTCCCACATATGTGGTATCCCCGTACTCAGGAGAAGCAGCAAAATGTATTTTGGGGTGCAATTCCACATATAACCATGGCATGTGTGAGCAATATATCATTTAGTGACAACTTTTATTTTTTATTTTTTTGTCATTATTCAATCACTTGGGACAAAAAAATAAAATATTCAATGGGCTCAACAGGCCTCTCAGCAATTTCCTTGGGGTGTCTACTTTCTAAAATGGGGTCATTTGGGGGGGTTTTGTGCTATTTTGGCATTTTATGGCCTTCAAAACTGTGATAGGTAGTGAGGAGTGAAATCAAAAATTTGCGCCCTTAGAAATCCTGAAGGCGGTGCTTGGTTTCCGGGGTCCCGTACGTGGCTAGGCTCCTAAAAAGTCCCACACATGTGGTATCCCCGTACTCAGGAGAAGCAGCAGAATGTATTTTGGGGTGCAATTCCACATATAACCATGGCATGTGTGAGCAATATATCATTTAGTGACAACTTTTTGTATTTTTTTTTTTTTGTCATTATTCAATCACTTGGGACAAAAAAAAAAATATTCAGTGGGCTCAACAGGCCTCTCAGCAATTTCCTTGGGGTGTCTACTTTCCAAAATGGGGTCATTTGGGGGGGTTTTGTACTGTCCTGCCATTTTAGCACCTCAAGAAATGAGATAGGCAGTCATAAATTTAAAGCTGTGTAAATTCCAGAAAATGTACCCTAGTTTGTAAACGCTATAACTTTTGCGCAAACCAATAAATATACGCTTATTGACATTTTTTTTACTAAAGACATGTGGCTGAATACATTTTGGCCTAAATGTATGACTACAATTGAGTTTATTCGATTTTTCTTATAACAAAAAGTAGAAAATATCATTTTTTTTCAAAATTTTCGGTCTTTTTCCGTTTATATCGCAAAAAATAAAAATCACAGAGGCAATCAAATACCATTAAAAGAAAGCTCTATTTGTGGGAAGAAAAGGACGCAAATTTCGTTTCGGTACAACATTGCATGTCCGCACAATTTACAGTTAAAGCAGCGCAGTGCAAAATTCTGAAATCACCTCTGGTCCTCTAGCTACCAAATGGTCCGGGGCTTAAGTGGTTAAAATGAAGCATCTAAACAGTTCGTCGGATTTCCAAATACTGTATTTAAGCATATAAGTTCAGTTTTGTGTTGAAAATAACTTTGAAATCGAAAACTCTGGTTTGTGTAACAAGATTTGTCTTGTCTTTTTTTATTTTTTTCTTTTTGACTCTGATACGAGGAACAATCCGAACTGTGAGTTTTTTGATCCGTTGCACCCCTAATGCCGCGTACACACGACCGCTTTTCTCGACGAGAAAAACTGCATTTTTTTTTTTCGCCGAGAAAAACGATCGTCTGTGGGCTTTATGTCGTTTTTCTCGTCTAGAAAAACGGCATAAAAAACGACGAGAAAATTTAGAACATGTTCTAAATTTTCTCATCGTTTTTTCCAGCATTTTTATCCGCGGCAGTTTTCCCATAGGGAGACACTGCCGCGGAGCCCACAGACGGTCGTTTTTCTCGTCAAGAGAAAAAATGACGGAAAAAACGACCGTGTGTAGGGAACCAAGCGGTTCCCTCGTTTTTCCTGTCATTATTCACGGCGGTTTTTTAACCGCCGTGAATAATGATCGTGTGTACGCGGCATAAGAGATATTGTTTTTTTTTTTCTCTTAACAACAAACATGTTATATATACCTGTTCTGTGCAATGGTATTGTGCAGAGTGGACCTGAACCTCCTTTTCTAGGGTCCCCCGCTGGTGCACTCGGCTCCTCCCCTTCACGGTGTGCCACCATATTAAGCTGTTTCCTTTGGTGGTGCACCTGCGGGCTAGCTCATGAGCCAGGCTCTGTGTATCTATTGACACACACAATGTGGCTTGGCCCCACCCCTGTCTTCTTTCTCACCGCATTTGATTGACAGCAGCAGGAGTAAAGGGCATTAATCATCTGCCCTTACTCAAGATGGCCATGGCATTAAATGCTAGGGGGATGTTTTACAAAGTGATTTCTCAACAAAAATAAAGAATGAAGACATAGATGAATGGGTGAGTTTGCTCTGAATATAAAATAATGTATTTATTAGCATTTTTGGTATGTGGTGCTTGAATACAGTTAAAGCAGACTTTTACTCTAAAAGCAAAGTTCCACTTTAGCCACTTGACTTCCAGGAGATTTACTCCCCTTCATGACCAGGCCATTTTTTACGGCACTGTGTTAAAAAATGTACATAAATTACATTTATGTAATTGTTTTCCCACAAATAGAGTTTTCTTTTGGTGGTATTTGTTCACCATTGCTTTTAACTTTTTACTTATAAAACACATCCCATAAAAATTAAAAAAATACAATTTCTTCATATATTTAGGCCAATATGTATTCTGCTACATAGTTTTGGTAAAAAAAAATCCCAATAAGTGTTTATTGATTGGTTTGCTCAGAAGTTATAGCGATCAGCGACTTATAGCAGGACTGCGATCTTGCACTAACTGACACTGATACTTTGTGGGAACCAATGACGCTCATACAGTGATCAGTGCTAAAAGTATGCACTGTCACTGTACTAATGGCACTGGTTTGGAAGGGGTTAAAGCGGTTGTATAGTCTATTTTTTTTTCCTTTAACCTACAGGTAAGCCTATACTAAGGCTTACCTGTAGGTAAAAAAATATCTCCTAAACCTTTACGGTTTATTAGATATTCCCCTTGCACTGCGCCGCTGACTGCAGCAGCGCATGCGCACAGGGGATTCTCGGCTGAAGGCCCGGCTGACGCCGGACCTTGCCCGAAAGAAGTCTCCCGCGCGCATGCACGGGAGTGACGACATTGTGGCTCCAGCCATTTACAACGCTGGAGCCGTAATACCCGGAAGACACGCCGAGGCATAATGTCAGCTGCCTCAGCGTGGACCGGGAGGGACACCGATGCCTCTTTCTAAGGTAAGTATTTCATAATGAGCTAGTATGTACTAGCTCATTATGCCTTTTCCTTTACAGGTGTAAAAAAAAAAGAGTCAGCGGGTGTACAACCGCTTTAAACATCTAGGGCGATCGAAGGGTTAAATGTGTGCCTAACCAGTGTTTTTGTGTAGACAGTGTGCTGCTTTTACTAAAGGATGTGCTGGATTTTATTCCCTGCTTTGCATGTTATTGCCTTGCCCTGCTTTTGTTTATTTTATATATAAATATACTGTAAATATACTGTTTACTGTATATGTTTGACTCACTTTGCCATCACCACCTTAACTTTTATTTCTGTCCTACAGGGGAAATACTGCAGTTAATGAGCTTTAAAAAAGGGTCTCATTTAATGCTTCGATAATTCCTCACTGCTTGATAATATTTTTAAAACTAATACATCTGCAAAAATGAAATGATAAGTGAAAGTTGGTCCATTCTCAAGAGATGCATAGGATGAGATTTTAAAAAATGTCCCCCCTTACCTTGTTAATTTCTCAACACAGATTAACCCAGTTATTTATTATACTCTGCCTTCATCACTGCCTTCATTATACAGCAGTCGAATTACACAAAGCTAAATTAAGAACACATCTTTTATGAGGAAGATGCCTGATGAAGAAGAGAAACCTTTTCTACTCGTTATAGAGCTGTAATAAATTGCCTGGTTCCTAGGATAAAGTATTGAAAGTTTCAATGAAGATCTGTACCATTACATTGCCTGCAAATACTTTAATGTGCTCACTTGGTTACTGAGAGGAGCTTCACGTTAATAAATATGAAACTACAACTTTACATAGACTTGTTAGCTTGGCAAAAAAAAAGCTGTAGTCTTGGCATGATTTTTATTGTAGAGTTACATTGGTCCAGCATGGAACAATGTACACTATACTTCTAAAAGTATTGGGACACCTGTCTTTACACGCACATGAACTGTAATGCCATCCCAGTCCGTAGGGTTCAATATTGAGATGGTACCCTTTGCCGCTATAACCTCTTCAACTCTTCTGGGAAGGTTGTCCACAAGGTTTAGGAATGTGTCTATGGGAATGTTTTTTTTTTATTTTTTTGTTTGATGTATCACGTTTGTCACTGTGTTTAGTAGGGTGTAGGTCCTCGGGCCTGCCCTGAACGACTTGGGAGTAGGTGGACATGGTCTTCTGGCCTGGTTCGCCTGCTCTCATGGGGGTCTCCCTTCGGGGGAGCCCCACCTAGTACTTGGATGGGTCTGTTTCGGCAGACTCACCGAAGAATGGGGTCTGTCTGGTTTCGGCCAGTCAGAACATGTAAGTACCTCTGTCCCTGTCTGGAGCCTAACGCCCCGGGGGATCAGGGTAAGGTCCTTCCATGTGGAGGACAAGTGTTACACCCGTTGCACGTTTTGTGTTTCACTCTTTATGTGTGTGCACTTTTTTTGGCACCGGGTGGAGTTTTTGGGTGTGTTTCACACGCCATGGGCTTTTAAAAAAAAAAAAAAAAACACTCCATCCTTCAGTTCGACCAGCTGACAACTCCTAATCCAGCAGGCTGACCCTGGGTATATGTAGGAAGCCTGCCCCCTGCCTAGGGTGACCACATTTCCAAACTGCCATTCAGGGACACCCCACCCCTCCCCCCAAAAAAGATGATTTTTGACGTATTTGTTTGTCGATTTTTGGGGAAGGGGCGTATGAAATTAGAAGGCCTGTGTGCAAGATCAAAAGTTTGTCCTAGGCATCAAGAAGAACAATATACAATATGGCGCGCAAAGCGCATCGTGGTGAACAGTGGACATGTCTTAAATTGCGCTAAATATTGGCTTAAAGGGGGTGTTGTTAAAGAGAGTCTGAGATGACTTATATAGTGCAGAATGTGGTAATGTTAAATAGGGAATGCAGAGTGTATGGTGGTGAGTAGTTTGTACAGGAGAGGAGTGCGGAGTGTATGGAGGTGGGTAATATGTACAGGAGAAGTGTGCGGAGTGTATGGCGGGGGGATAATATGTACAGGAGAAGAGTGCGGAGTGTATGGCGGGGGGATAATATGTACAGGAGAAGAGTGCGGAGTGTATGGCGGGGGGATAATATGTACAGGAGAAGAGTGCGGAGTGTATGGAGGTGGGTAATATGTACAGGAGAAGTGTGCGGAGTGTATGTCGGGGGGGATAATATGTACAGGAGAAGAGTGCGGAGTGTATGGCGGGGGGTAGTTAGTGTAAAGAGGAGGAAGAGGAGTGCAATACCACCTCCTGATGGTCTGTCAGCCACTGCTATACCACCTTGGTGGTGGGGCACTCTGAAGGATGTAAGGGGGCACTCTGGAGGAAGTAAAGGGGCACTCTGGAGGCACTAAGGGGGCACCCTGGAGGTTGTAAGGGGGGATGTAAGGGGGCACTCTGATGGTACTAACTTAGTCAGAGCCCCCTTACATCCTCCGGGGTGCCCCTTAGTGCCTTCTTACATCCTCTGGAGTGCGCCTTACATTCTCCTCCAGAGTGTCCCCTTACATCCTCCTCCAAAGTGCCCCCATACATCCTCCTCCAGAGTGCCCCCTTACATCCTCCTCCAGAGTGCCCCCTTACATCCCCCTCCAGAGTGCCCCCTCACTTCCTCCTTCAGAGTGCCCCCTTACTTCCTCCTCCAGAGTGCCCCCTTACATCCCCCTCCAGAGTGCCCCCTTACATCCCCCTCCAGATTGCCCCTTAGTACTACTGTACTAAGGGACACTCTGGAGAAAGTAAAGGGGCACTCTGGAGAACATAAGGGGAGAAAGTAAGGGAGCACTCTGGAGGCACACAGATAGTACCTCCAGAGTGCCCCCTGCAGAGAGTCCTGAAGTGATGGCCATTAATCCATGCCAGGTGAATGTTATGAAAAGCAGAGAACACCACCCACCTCATGGTTGCCCTATTCCACTACTGCTTGCTCTCTCCCTGCCAAAGCCCTGACATAAGCCGGGTCCAGCCTGTGGTGTATGTCCCCATGTTATCTGTACCTGAATCACTGCAGTTCCTCCGGGGGATGCTGCACCCACTGCTGCTCAGGTCAGGGTGGCCGGCGGTGAGGTCTTCTCCCACTCCCTCCTGGGCTGTTTGTTCTAGCCAGCCTTGTGCTGCTCACCGGGGCCGCCGTTTGCTGTTTCAGGATGCTGCTGCTGCTGCTGCTTTAGCTCCGCTTCCGCTGCCCTGAACTCCGCCATCACTAGACAAGTGGGGGACTGTCACTCAGGTTTATAGCATGACGGGTGTGGCAGCAGGGCTCCGCTCAAAGGGCAGCTGCTTTGGTCCCAGCAGCACTAGCGCGGAGGAGGAGGAAGGGAAATCCTCCTCCGCTTTCAACGCTGGGCAGTGATGTCACTGGTTGCCAGAAGCCAGGCAGCTATAGCAACCAGCGATTAGGAGTAGGTGGAGGAGGTGGAGGCGGAGCCAGAGCCAGCGCTATGGCAGCTCGCTCCGCCCCTGTTCCCAGACTGTCAGTTTCATTCCGGGACACTGTATTGAATAGAATGAAGGTGCCCGGGACCGGGGACAAAGATGTAAATGACGGGATAATCCCGAGCAATCCGGGACACGTGGGCACCCTACCCCTGCCATACCTAGTTGGGGATTGGCCAAAGCTCCTCACATGTACCCCATGTCACTCCAGCTCTCTGCCCTGCCACTTTTCCAGAACATTCTCCCTGGAAACAGGAGAGGTGCCCAAGAGCTAAAGTACATGTCAGTCACCTACTGCTATACTAAACCACTCCCCCTGCCCCCAGATCAAAACAAACAGGCCTATCTCGCAACATAGGCCTGCTAAATTTACCTGCACTGGCAGCTTACACAAAAACCCTTACACTTAGCAGCTACCTAAGGTAGAGGGTGCTGCACTAGAATAAAATAACAATTTAAAATCAGAGACAGAACTCATTCATTTTCATGTTCACTTTTCATTTGTCATTTAACCACTTGACCTATGGAAGATTTAGGCCTCATGCACACAGAACATTAAAAAATATGTGATTTTGCACTTTTGGGTTTTGGGACTGCTCGCTCCGGTTGTGATTTTTGATCGTTCTGTACACATGCAGAACAGCGATCTGCCTAGGTAAACAAAGCAGATTGCTATTCTGCCAGTACAGAAGGCATTGATCCTGTGTTTCTGTAAAGCAGGAACACCGGTCCATGCCTTTTACTAGTAAAAGCACCTCCCCCACTACACTGAAACATTAGCTAGGCTCACAGTTAACCCTTTGATCGCCCCTGGTGTTAACCCCTTCCCTGCCAGTGTCATTAGTACAGTGACAGTGCATATTTTTAGCATTGATCACTGTAATAATGGCACTGGTCCCCAAAATTGATTTTTTGAAATTTTGATGATTGGGTTTACAAATAGATTAACATAATTTTAAATGATTGGCAACATATTTTTAGTATCCAACATGTGCACTGGACATTATATTCTGTAATTCAGCACTGGAAACCTAATTTTTATTTCCATTACCTTAAATTGTGCAAACCTACTAAGTGTTTTTTCTTCTTGATTTCTTTCTTTCTTTATTTTCAACAAAAAATATTGAATTCAAAATTTGTTCCCCAGTACTTGAAACCTCAATACTGGATGCATCTATTACTAGTGTCACTTGTGCCCACAGAGCTGACATGGTGAGTGAGGCCACAGAAGTCCTTTAACCACTTCCATACCAGGCACTTTCGCCCCTTCCTGCCCAGGACAATTTTCAGCTTTCAGCGCTGTCGCACTTTGAATGACAATTGCACAGTCATACAACACTGTACCCAAACTACATTTTTATCATTTTCTTTCCACAACGAGAGCTTTCTTTTGGTGGTATTTGATTTGAAATTTGAGGAAAACAAAGTTTTTCTTAGTTTCTTAGTTTCTGTCATAAAATGTTGTTTTCTCCTTCACTGACGGGCACTGATGGGCACTGATGAGGCGGCACTGATATGTAGAATTGATGGGCACTGATAGGCGGCACTGATATGCAGCACTGATGGGCACGGATAGGTGGCACTGATGGGCAATGACAGGTGGCTGTGATGGGCACTGACAGGTGGCTGTGATGGGCACTGACAGGCGGCACTGATTGGCACTGCTAGGCGGTACTGATTGGCACTGACAGGTGGCACTGAAAGGTGGCACTGATGAGCAGCACTGATGATGAGGTACTGATGAGGTACTGACACTGTGAGGAGCACTGATTGGCACTGTGGTTGGCTCTGAATAACACTGTGGTGGGAACTGATTGGCACTGTGGTAGGCACTGACAAACTTAGCATGCAATAATATGCAATGCCAAGCTGCTGCTACCAAAGCAAACAGAACTTTGGCATGCATTAAAAAAGGGGTCAACTCCAGGGATAAAGCGAAAATTCTCCCACTCTACAAGACTCTGGTCTGGCCTTACCTGGAGTATGCTGTCCAGTTCTGGGCACCAGTCCTCAGGAAGGACACGTGGCCACTCACTAAAATTAGAAGAAAAGAGGTTTAACCCTAAACTGCGTAGAGGGTTCTTTACTGTAAGAGCGGCAAGGATGTGGATATCCCTTCCACAGGCGGTGGTTTCAGCGTGGGGGCATCGATAGTTTCAAAAAACTATTAGATAAGCACCTGAACTACCGCAACATACAGGGATATACAATGTAATACTGACATATAATCACACACATAGGTTGGACTTGATGGTCTTGTGTCTTTTTTTAACCTCACCTACTACCCTGTATGCAACTATGTATGTAACTTCATTATTGGGGCACTGCTGGCAGCTGTTGGGCAATGATTGGCAGCTGATGTGCACATCTGATGGGGGCTGTGCTGATAATCAATGTGCATATTATCAGCACAGACCCCCCCCCCTCTGACAGGGAGAGCCGCCGATTGGCTCTCCCTGTCACCGCGAACTGAGGAATGCCCTTTACTGGCACTTCCTGGTTCACGCGATGATCAGCTGTAATTGGTCACAGTTTATCACGTGGTAAGAAGCCTCTGTCAGAGGCTCCATAGCACGACCTGAGATGCAGTGTGTCAGATTCACACACAACACCTCCGATCGCCGCGCTGCTCGCTCCCACGCGCGCGCGCCGGGTTGATATCCTGCTGGACGTCATATGACGCCCAGTCAAGATAACAGAAGCACCGCCCGGCCGTCAATCTGCTATAGGCCGGGAAGGAAGTGGTTAAGGAGGGCTTACATTATAAGGTACATGGACTGGGAGGCACTGGCAGATCAAGCTCAATGGGAGACAATTGGAAATCCAAGACAAAATAGAGTATGGGAATTATACATGTAGCGCCCCCCCCTGACCACCGACATCAGGTAGGGCTGACATTTCACCACATGGTGCCGGTTCCTAGGCATGGTGGGCATAGAAGGTTGCAGAAAAATGGGCGCCAGACACTTTTAGGCTGAACAAAAGTGAGTTTATTGCTCACAATTGCAAAATGTAGGCAGAGAGGGTCAGGGCATAGGACAACCTAGGACAGTAGGCAAACAGACCAGTAGACTCCAAAGACAAAAAATGACAGCCAGGTAGACAGCAATATAAAATGAGGGCCTTAGGCATGCACCCCACATTCTGTATCTATGTAGCAACAGTTGTCTCTTATAGCAACCAAATCTCACAGCGCTGTGTAGGGATTCATTGGATGAGTCTGTCTTGATGCTTTCCATGCTCTCCACAGTCCCAGGCTCATGGAAGGGTAACCTCGTTTCAAAACTCCATCCCTTTTCTCATGCCCCTAGGTAGTGATGAGCCGAACACCCCCGGGTTCGGTTCGCACCAGAACCCGCGAACGGACCGAAAGTTCGAACGAACATTAGAACCCTATTAAATACAATGGATGCGAACGTTCGAATTCTAAAGTGCTAATTATAACAACTATTATGCATGTTATTGTCATAAATAGGGTTTGGGAACCCGGGTTCTGCACCAGGGGACATGTATCAATGCAAAAAGAAGTTTTAAAAACGGTCGTTTTTCGGGAGCAGTCATTTTAATGATGCATAAAGTGAAAAAAAAAAAGTCAAATATTCCTTTAAATATCGTACCTGGGGGGTGTCTAAAGTATGCCTGTGAAGTGCCACGTGTTTCCCGTGTTTAGAACTGTCCCTGCACAAAATGACACTTCTAAAGGAAAAAAAAGCCATTTAAAACTGCTTGCGGCTTTAATGTAATGTCTGGTCCCGGTAATATGGATGAAATTCTTTAAGAAAAATGGCATAGCTACCCCATGACCCCCCCCCCCCCCTACCCCAGCCCATTACCAGCCCCTTTGGGTCTTGTATGGATATTAAGGGGAACCCCGCACATAAAATAAAAAAGGCCCTATATACTCTGAACAGCCGTATACAGGCGGTGCATACAAGACAGGGACTGTAGGTTTGTTCTTATGTAGAATCTGTTTGTAATTTTGAACAGGTACATTGTTGAAGTGTAGCTCCAGCCCAAAAATCTATTTTTAAACTTTTTGGGAAACATAGGTAAGGGTTATCACCCCTGTAACATTTGTTTTGCTGTCTGTGCCCCTGTTCAGAACATTTCACCTCACTTTCCGTCCCAATGACAACTGTTTTTGAAATGTGGTGTTTTTCTTGAAACAAGGATTGCTGATAAAGCATCAGTACAGATGAGACCCCTTTCTCCCATATTTATTCTTACAGGAGAGAATTTTCCTTTCTAGGGGTAGATTTCCTCTCACTTCCTGTTGTCTTCTTTCGTTTGCAAGTAGGAGTCGTTTGTAAGTTGGATGTTTGAAAGTAGGGACCTGCCGTATATACTCTGCAGAAATAGGCCCCTTAGTTGTTGGTGTTGGCACAACACTGTAAGCACTCAGTTACTCTTGGTTGGTGCTGGAACGCCCTGCTGTCAACTATTATATCAGGAATTTTAATTACATATAATTGTTGAACAGTGGTAGTAAAAATTGGGGCTTTGATGGTGGTGCTGGTGCCACAACACTGTAAGCCCTGACAGTTACTCTTGGTGGGTGCAGCAATGGGCCCTGCTGTGAATTATTAGATCAAGAATTGTAATTACATGCCCCTTTTGAACAGGGGCTGAAAAATTGGGCCTTTTGTGGTGGTGGTGGTGGTGGCGTTGCCACAAGACTGTAAGCCCTCAGAGTTACTCTTGGTGGGTGCAGCAATGGACCCTGCTGTGAATTATTAGATCAAGAATTGTAATTGCATGCCCCTGTTGAACAGGGGCTGAAAAATTGGGCCTTAGGCACTGGTGGCACAACACTACAACCCCTCACAGATACTGTACTTGGAGCACAGCAATGAGCCCTGTTGCAAAGTATTGCTTCAAAAATTGTAATGACACGCCCCTGTTAAACAGGGGCTGAAAAATTGGGCCTTAGGCACTGGTGCCACAACACTCCAACCCCTCACAGATACTGTACTTGGAGCACAGCAATGAGCCCTATGGCAAATTATTGCTAAAAAAAATGTAATTACACGCCCCTGTAAAACAGGGGCTGAAAAATTGGGCCTTAGCCACTGGTGGCGGCACCCATAAACAAAAATGATCTTCCAAGCTATCATCATCAATCGTATCATTGAGGACTCGGAGGAGGAGGATAGCCAGTCAACATAACAGCACAGGCACTCAGCATCAGCATCAGTCTTGAAGGGATGTGACATGTTAAAATCAATTAGTCTGTTATATCAGCATCAGGTGTGTGGTAGCTGGTGGTGATCCAAGACTGGTTCATCTTGATGAAAGTCAGTCGATCAACCGAGTCGGTGGACAGGCGCACCCTGTGATCCGTGACAAATCCTCCAGCAGCACTGAATGTGCGTTCCGAAAGAACGCTGGATGCAGGACAGGCCAGTAGCTCAATTGCATACTGTGCAAGCTCTGGCCAGTGATCCATCCTCAAGACCCAGTAAGCCAGAGGATTTTCGGTGGGGAAGGTGTCCAAGTCTGACCTTGCCCCTAGATATTCCTGCACCATGTTTATCAGACGCTGGCGATGGTTGCTGGAACCGATCATACTTTGGGGCTGCGGACTAAAGAATTGTCTGAACGCATCGGTCAGACGGCCACCTTCCCCACCGCTCCTTCTTTGACTGGCCGAAGCCTCAGCAACTCGTTGTCCAGGACCAGGAGTTTGTAACCTCCCAGTCTCTGGGAACGCGTTGCACAGACCTTTCTGCAAGGCCTCCCGGAGTTGTCTCATCCTCTGCTCCCTCTGCGACGGTAACATAAGGTCCGCAACCTTACCCTTGTACCGTGGATCAAGGAGAGTGGCCAGCCAGTAATGGTCCCTCTCCTTGATCCGAAGAATACGAGGATCCTTCCGCAGACTTTGCAGGATCAGGGAGGCCATGCAGCGTAGGTTTGCTGAGGCATTCGCTCCGGAGTCCTCTGGGTCACTAAGGACGACATGATCCGCAGCCACCTCCTCCCAGCCACGTACAAGTCCACTGGTTTCTTGGGACTGTAAATCATCCCTAAAAGACTGCTGCTGATGATGCTGAGTGCCAGCCTCCACCTCCATGCTGACACAATCCTCCTCCTCCTCCTCCTCCTCCTCTTCCTGTGCGATGGGTGGGACAGAAGGAACACTGTCTGGGTAAAGGGGGCCTTGAGAGGCAAGGAAGTCCTCCTCTTCCTGCCTCTGTTCTGCCTCAAGTGCCCTGTCCATTATTCCACGCAGCGTGTGCTCCAACAGGTGGACAAGAGGTACAGTGTCACTGATGCATGCACTGTCACTGCTCACCATCCTCGTGGCCTCCTCAAATGGTGCCAGGACAGTGCATGCATCCCTGATCATGCCCCACTGGTGTGGAGAAAAAAAACCAAGCTCCCCTGACCCTGTCCTGGTGCCGTAGTCGCACAGGTACTCATTGATGGCCCTCTGCTGCGTGTGCAGCCGCTGCAGCATGGCCAACGTTGAGTTCCACCTAGTGGGCATGTCACATATAAGGCGGTTCTTGGGCAGGTTCAACTCCTTTTGCAGCTCAGCCAGGCGAGCACTGGCATTATAAGATCTGCGGAAATGCACACAGACTTTCCTGGCCTGCCTCAGGACATCCTGTAAGCCCGGGTACCTGCCCAAGAACCGCTGCACCACCAGGTTAAGGACGTGAGCCACACAGGGCACATGGGTCAGTTGTCCCTGTCGGAGGGCGGAGAGGAGGTTGGTGCCATTGTCGCAAACCACCATTCCTGGCTTAAGCTGGCGTGGCGTCAACCACCTCTCGGCCTGGCCCTGCAGAGCAGACAGGACCTCTGCCCCAGTGTGGCTTCTGTCCCCCAAACACACCAGCGCAAGCACGGCATGGCATCTTTTTGCCTGCGTACTTGCGTAGCCCCGTGAACGGCTACGGAGCACCGCTGGTTCATAGGACAAACCACAGGAAGAGGCCATGGAGGAAGAAGAAGAGGAGGGGGTGGAGGAGAGAGGTGTGTCACAACCAGTAGTAGCATTTTGGAGGCGTGGCGGTGGGACAACCTCCAACACTACTGCACCTTGTCCTGCATCCTTCCCAGCTGCCAAAAGAGTGACCCAATGGGCCGTGAAAGAAAGGTAACGTCCCTGTCCATGCCTGCTGGACCATGAGTCAGCGGTAATATGCACCTTACCGCTGACCGCCCTGTCCAGCGAGGCCAAGACATTGCCTTCCACATGCCGGTAGAGAGCCGGAATAGCCTTCCGTGAGAAAAAGTGGCGTTTGGGAACCTGCCACTGAGGAACCGCACATTGCACAAACTCACGGAAGGGGGCCGAGTCTACCAACTGAAAAGGCAGCAGTTGAAGCGCTAGCAATTTAGCCAAGCTAGCATTCAACCGCTGGGCATGTGGATGGCTGGGAGTGAACTTCTTTCGACGGTCCAGCAGCTGGGGCAGGGAAATTTGCCTGCTAGAATCGGACGTCGGTGTACTGCTAGCAGAGTGGCCGCAAGTACTTGGCTGTGACACACCTAATTCTACACCTTCATTCCTCTCAGTGCATGTTTCAGAGAGGACTGAAGTTATAGTGGGGTTGGAGATCCCAGCTGATGCGGTGCAAGGAGAGGTCCGCTTTGTTCTTTGGTGTGGGTCTTTGAGGTAGGCTTGCCAATGAGCTGCATGGCAGGTCAACATATGTCTGGTCAGGCATGTGGTACCCAAGCGGCTGATGTTTTGGCCACGCGATATACGCTTGAGACATATGTTGCAAACAGCAGCTGTGCGATCTGATGCACTAGCCTCAAAAAAGGCCCACACCAAAGAACTTTTTGAATGACGGGCAGAGGCAGCTCCCTGCACAGGCGGAGCTCTGCGGTGTGATTCCGTCGGTGTACTGCCCTTACGCTGGCCACCAAAGGGCATCCTGCCTCGTTGGAGATGTGCCTCCTCCTCATCCTCCTCCTCCTCCTCTCTCCTATTAGGCACCCACGTGGAGTCAGTGACCTCATCATCACCTCCCTCCTCATCACTGGAGCCAATCTGGCAGTATGCTGCAGCTGCTGGAACATGACTGCCAGATTGGTGTCCTTCTTGAGCATCCCCTCTGTCTGCTCTCACGCTACTGCCTTCCTCTAGCTGGGTTTCATCATCAGACCCTTCGAAACGCTGGGCATCCTCCTGGAGCATGTACCCAACACTGTGCTGAAACAGTTCGGGGGACTCCTCAGGAGGAGGACATGGTGGGTCTAGGGAAGGAGTGACTGATGATGAGTCTGACATTGATACCAGGGAAGAGGACGCTTTGGCAGCTGCTTTTCCAGTACCCTGAGCCTGGGTGAGAGAGGATGAGGAGGAGGAGGAGGGCTTGGTCATCCACTCTACCAAGTCTTCGGCATGATGTGGCTCAACATGTCCAGCTGCCGAAAAGAAGGACAAGCGTGTCCCATGGCCATGTGCTGATGACAATGCACCGCGTCCACGACCAGCACTGTTGCCCCCAGACACAGAGCCTGCTTGCCCTCTTTTATTGCCTCCTGACTGTCTGCCTCTCCTTGTTTGCCTTCCAGACATTCTAATAGATGGCCTGCAGGGAGATGGGAAAAAAGCAATAAGGGCTACCTTCAGGTGTCCTTCTCTGTCCCTGGAAACAAGGACTTTGACAGTGAAAGAAACTGACACACTCTCCCTACCTACAGTTTTCTGTCCCTAGAAAAAATGTTTTTTTTAAGCACAATTTAGCACAAGGAGAATTCACTCACTGTCCTTCCAGGTCCCTGGAAACAAGGACTTTGACAGTGAAAGAAACTGACACACTCTCCCTACCTACAGTTTTCTGTCCCTAGAAAAATGTTTTTTTTAAGCACAATTTAGCACAAGGAGAATTCACTCACTGTCCTTCCAGGTCCCTGGAAACAAGGACTTTGACAGTGAAAGAAACTGACACACTCTCCCTACCTACAGTTTTCTGTCCCTAGAAAAAATGTTTTTTTTAAGCACAATTTAGCACAAGGAGAATTCACTCACTGTCCTTCCAGGTCCCTGGAAACAAGGACTTTGACAGTGAAAGAAACTGACACACTCTCCCTACCTACAGTTTTCTGTCCCTAGAAAAAATGTTTTTTTTAAGCACAATTTAGCACAAGGAGAATTCACTCACTGTCCTTCCAGGTCCCTGGAAACAAGGACTTTGACAGTGAAAGAAACTGACACACTCTCCCTACCTACAGTTTTCTGTCCCTAGAAAAAATGTTTTTTTTAAGCACAATTTAGCACAAGGAGAATTCACTCACTGTCCTTCCAGGTCCCTGGAAACAAGGACTTTGACAGTGAAAGAAACTGACACACTCTCCCTACCTACAGTTTTCTGTCCCTAGAAAAAATGTTTTTTTTAAGCACAATTTAGCACAAGGAGAATTCACTCACTGTCCTTCCAGGTCCCTGGAAACAAGGACTTTGACAGTGAAAGAAACTGACACACTCTCCCTACCTACAGTTTTCTGTCCCTAGAAAAAATGTTTTTTTTAAGCACAATTTAGCACAAGGAGAATTCACTCACTGTCCTTCCAGGTCCCTGGAAACAAGGACTTTGACAGTGAAAGAAACTGACACACTCTCCCTACCTACAGTTTTCTGTCCCTAGAAAAAATGTTTTTTTTAAGCACAATTTAGCACAAGGAGAATTCACTCACTGTCCTTCCAGGTCCCTGGAAACAAGGACTTTGACAGTGAAAGAAACTGACACACTCTCCCTACCTACAGTTTTCTGTCCCTAGAAAAAATGTTTTTTTTAAGCACAATTTAGCACAAGGAGAATTCACTCACTGTCCTTCCAGGTCCCTGGAAACAAGGACTTTGACAGTGAAAGAAACTGACACACTCTCCCTACCTACAGTTTTCTGTCCCTAGAAAAAATGTTTTTTTTAAGCACAATTTAGCACAAGGAGAATTCACTCACTGTCCTTCCAGGTCCCTGGAAACAAGGACTTTGACAGTGAAAGAAACTGACACACTCTCCCTACCTACAGTTTTCTGTCCCTAGAAAAAATGTTTTTTTTAAGCACAATTTAGCACAAGGAGAATTCACTCACTGTCCTTCCAGGTCCCTGGAAACAAGGACTTTGACAGTGAAAGAAACTGACACACTCTCCCTACCTACAGTTTTCTGTCCCTAGAAAAAATGTTTTTTTTAAGCACAATTTAGCACAAGGAGAATTCACTCACTGTCCTTCCAGGTCCCTGGAAACAAGGACTTTGACAGTGAAAGAAACTGACACACTCTCCCTACCTACAGTTTTCTGTCCCTAGAAAAAATGTTTTTTTTAAGCACAATTTAGCACAAGGAGAATTCACTCACTGTCCTTCCAGGTCCCTGGAAACAAGGACTTTGACAGTGAAAGAAACTGACACACTCTCCCTACCTACAGTTTTCTGTCCCTAGAAAAAATGTTTTTTTTAAGCACAATTTAGCACAAGGAGAATTCACTCACTGTCCTTCCAGGTCCCTGGAAACAAGGACTTTGACAGTGAAAGAAACTGACACACTCTCCCTACCTACAGTTTTCTGTCCCTAGAAAAAATGTTTTTTTTAAGCACAATTTAGCACAAGGAGAATTCACTCACTGTCCTTCCAGGTCCCTGGAAACAAGGACTTTGACAGTGAAAGAAACTGACACACTCTCCCTACCTACAGTTTTCTGTCCCTAGAAAAAATGTTTTTTTTAAGCACAATTTAGCACAAGGAGAATTCACTCACTGTCCTTCCAGGTCCCTGGAAACAAGGACTTTGACAGTGAAAGAAACTGACACACTCTCCCTACCTACAGTTTTCTGTCCCTAGAAAAAATGTTTTTTTTAAGCACAATTTAGCACAAGGAGAATTCACTCACTGTCCTTCCAGGTCCCTGGAAACAAGGACTTTGACAGTGAAAGAAACTGACACACTCTCCCTACCTACAGTTTTCTGTCCCTAGAAAAAATGTTTTTTTTAAGCACAATTTAGCACAAGGAGAATTCACTCACTGTCCTTCCAGGTCCCTGGAAACAAGGACTTTGACAGTGAAAGAAACTGACACACTCTCCCTACCTACAGTTTTCTGTCCCTAGAAAAAATGTTTTTTTTAAGCACAATTTAGCACAAGGAGAATTCACTCACTGTCCTTCCAGGTCCCTGGAAACAAGGACTTTGACAGTGAAAGAAACTGACACACTCTCCCTACCTACAGTTTTCTGTCCCTAGAAAAAATGTTTTTTTTAAGCACAATTTAGCACAAGGAGAATTCACTCACTGTCCTTCCAGGTCCCTGGAAACAAGGACTTTGACAGTGAAAGAAACTGACACACTCTCCCTACCTACAGTTTTCTGTCCCTAGAAAAAATGTTTTTTTTAAGCACAATTTAGCACAAGGAGAATTCACTCACTGTCCTTCCAGGTCCCTGGAAACAAGGACTTTGACAGTGAAAGAAACTGACACACTCTCCCTACCTACAGTTTTCTGTCCCTAGAAAAAATGTTTTTTTTAAGCACAATTTAGCACAAGGAGAATTCACTCACTGTCCTTCCAGGTCCCTGGAAACAAGGACTTTGACAGTGAAAGAAACTGACACACTCTCCCTACCTACAGTTTTCTGTCCCTAGAAAAAATGTTTTTTTTAAGCACAATTTAGCACAAGGAGAATTCACTCACTGTCCTTCCAGGTCCCTGGAAACAAGGACTTTGACAGTGAAAGAAACTGACACACTCTCCCTACCTACAGTTTTCTGTCCCTAGAAAAAATGTTTTTTTTAAGCACAATATAGCACAAGGAGAATTCACTCACTGTCCTTCCAGGTCCCTGGAAACAAGGACTTTGACAGTGAAAGAAACTGACACACTCTCCCTACCTACAGTTTTCTGTCCCTAGAAAAAATGTTTTTTTTAAGCACAATTTAGCACAAGGAGAATTCACTCACTGTCCTTCCAGGTCCCTGGAAACAAGGACTTTGACAGTGAAAGAAACTGACACACTCTCCCTACCTACAGTTTTCTGTCCCTAGAAAAAATGTTTTTTTTAAGCACAATTTAGCACAAGGAGAATTCACTCACTGTCCTTCCAGGTCCCTGGAAACAAGGACTTTGACAGTGAAAGAAACTGACACACTCTCCCTACCTACAGTTTTCTGTCCCTAGAAAAAATGTTTTTTTTAAGCACAATTTAGCACAAGGAGAATTCACTCACTGTCCTTCCAGGTCCCTGGAAACAAGGACTTTGACAGTGAAAGAAACTGACACTCTCCCTACCTACAGTTTTCTGTCCCTAGAAAAAATGTTTTTTTTAAGCACAATATAGCACAAGCACAAAACACACTGACACTCTCCCTACCTATCCTTCTCTTTCCCTAAACTAAAGGAATCCAGGTTAAGCAAGAAAGAAATAAAAGTCACTGTCCCTGCCTATGCTGCTCTATCCCTGCTCCGGAACACACTACACTAGGCCGCCGTGCTGGCGGCCTTTTATAGTGTGGGGCGTGTACTAAACACCCTCAGCAATAATTGGCCACAGGCATCCTGCCTGTGGCCAATCATTGCTCTCCTCGCTGCCGGCGCTGTGATTGGCCAAGCATGCGGGGTCACAGTGCATGCTTGGCCAATCACAGCGCCTGGATGACACTGCGATGGCGTAGTGCATTGTGGGCCGTTCGCGTCACTCGAATTTGGCGCGAACGGCCCAAATCGTTCGATCTTCGTCGAACGATCGAACAGCCGATGTTCGAGTCGAACGTATGTTCGACTCGAACACGAAGCTCATCCCTACCCCTAGGCAACAAACAGGCTCTCCCTTGCAGAGCCTCAAGCACATGGCTAGGCCTTAGGCTTCAGGCCTCATCCAACGCAGCTGTTCCTCACACATCCACACCAGACCAAGGTCTGGGTGGGAGGACCCTGATCACTTGAGCTCCCCAAATATTTATACACTCTCCCTGGCCATGAAACTCCTACAGATTGGCTGAGAGAAGTATGCATATTCATAACTTAGCTTTACTGTAGCTCATCATACTAATTCCAAAGGTAACAGTGCCAACTACTGACAGAGGGGAGGAGCACCAGCCACACCAGGCTTAGGAGAAAACCTAAGTGATCACAAAGCCTACAAATCAGCCAGGTTAACTACAACCTAGCACAGCTAAATTTACTGGTAGCCCCTAAATAAGACAAGGGGGCTACATACACATTACCCAGGCCCCTGCAGAGAGATTGGGATCGATTTAGTTTGGATTTTTTTTGCTTTTCATGTGAATGTTAGTAAATAAGGTAATACTAGGAATACCCTCCCCGAATACCATTTCCCCTCACACACCTTTATGGGGCAATCCTAATCTTCCCCATATGCGTAGTGTGCCCGATCCGCAAGTTTGGGAGGCCAGGGGCATAGTGGGACTAAAACACCTTCGAACAGGTCACCGGTTGCATACATTCCCTGAGCTCAAGGCAAAATACAATCTCCCTAATTGGATGTTCTTTAGGTTCCTGCAAGTGAGGCATGCCTTCCAACACCAGTTCACCAATGGTGTCACCCTTGAGTCGGACTCGGTGGAAAGGTTGCTGTCCTCTAAGGTTCTGATAGGCCCTCTGTCCGCGTTGTACTTCTGCCTCTCAGCATCCTCCCCAGCTAAGTTAACTAAAGCCTTTAAAAAATGAAAGCAGAGCATCCCATCCCTCACGGAAGACCTGGGAGGACTGTGTCTCCTCTTATGTGTCCAATCTGATTTCTGCTAGAGATCGGTTTGTACAACTAAAATTTTTGCACAGGGCCTATTACACACCACGCAGGCTGGCTGCCATTTACCCGGATAGGTCTCCTTCCTGCCCTAGATGTGGAGACCCGGAGGCTTCCTTTTTTTACATGGTCTTGTCCCCGGTTGCAGAGTTTCTGGGCCCAGGTCCTGGAGGATATTAACCGGGCGGCGGGGACCTCACTCCCCCTTACTCCTGAACTCATGTTGCTGAATGTTAAGGCTGACCCCACGGTGAGAAAGTACACCAAATTGTTTGTAGTATATTCTACCTTCTATGCCCGCAGGGAAATTCTACTGCGCTGGAAAAGTGACACGCCACCCACCACCACTGCCTGGAGGAATACCCTGAATGCTGTGTTGCCCCTATATAAAATAACATACATCAACAGGAATTGCCAGAGCAAGTTTGATAAGATCTGGTCCTCCTGGATAGACTCCTGGGGATCTTTACAACTGGAAGTGGCTCCGCCCGATCTGGATGAGGATCCTTTGTATGATCCTGCCCTGGGCAGGGCGGACCACGACCTGGGAGTCACCTGTGAGCCCCCTCCCCCTTTCTTCTCTACCCTCTGGTGATCTCCTGCCCCCCCTCCCTCCCTCCCTCCTTGTCTTTCCCCACCTGGCTGTATCCAGGTCTCACAGGTTCGAGGGAGAGTATTCTCCTGACTAGATCTGTTACTCTTGTTCTTTGGCTTAACGCGGTGTAGGTTGTGATTGATGGCTGAATACTGTAAAGACGCTTGTATGTCCTGTATACCACTAATTATTGTGCATTTTTGCTTTCTGTTTATTGTGCACTATGTTGTAAACTGACATGTGATCATTAACTTTGAATAAAAGTTTATTTTGTTAAAAAAAAATTAAAAAAATCTAGGAATACCCAAACATATGTGAAGGAAATAAACAGGCACTTACTGTAACTGTGTGCAGTGAACACACAGGGCACATGGCAGGATAACAAGTAGGGTAAATAAGTGTGGTTTGGCATTTCAGAGAACTTGTCAATTTGCTCTAAATAGGTAAAGGAATGGGTTCTTTCAAAAAAATAAAATAAAATACTCACCAATTATAGATATACAGTTGTTCGGTGTGAAAGTTTTTATTAAACAACATCCAAGATAAGGGTCAATGAGCCTTACAACCACAATAAGCTCATATAATTTATATCACTTTATGCCAAACAAAAGTGGTTGAAAGATGGGCCAGTGGACACACATCCCGAAATGAGTGTTTTGACAGAGCTAGCTAACTAGCTTTTGGTGAATGATATCCCATAGGAGATGAAGGTTCTATATTTCCGATGTTTTCAACACACACAGACATACACATGGGCACTTTCTCTCTCTGTTCATACAAGCAGAGTTTAATTATGATATGTGCTGTTACAATTATGATTTGCAGTAAATACACAAGTCATCACTCCTGTTTTAATGTTTTAAGAGATTTCAAGGAAGGTTCTTCATACCTCCCAACCGTCCCTGATTCTGCGGGACATTCCCGCAATTGGCAGCTCTGTCCCAGTCCCGGGCACCCTCATTCCGGGACAATACAGTGTCCCCTAATTGCCCCCTGGTCTTGGACCGATCTGATGCCACCTAAAATAGCCCTCACAACACTGCTGTCACTCACTGACAGCCTGTGGTGGACCCCTGGCTGGTGAGACCCTTTTTACATTAGCCGCTGGCTCAGTGACCAAATGGTTGCTGACTGCCGCCCTCATAGCAACCAGTGACGTCATGAGGAGGAGAGAGGCAGAGCCCCAGCATTCACAGCGTTTGAGCGGGGAAGATTTAACTTCCTCCTCCACGCTACTGATTAGCTCCACCCACCTCCTCCCTGCATCGTCCAGCCAGCAGCATGCGGAAGTTCACAAAGGAGAGATGAATGGAAGGCAAGTACAATCCAATGCACTCACCGTGACAGATCGGGGTTAAAATCCTCAGTCAGCTCTCCCCCAGCAGCCAGAATTCTCTGCTGAACTGTCAGCACTTCACAGGAGCTCCAAGTGTGTGTCAGCCTGGAGCTAGCACTGATAAGAGGAAGGTAGGCAGATAAGGGGTCTGCAGAAGAAAGGACACTGACAGATGAGATTACACCCTCGGAGGGATGGAAGGAGGACAGATCCTTAGGTATCAGGGCAAGGCTCATGAACTCCCCTAGAACTGAAGATGCCCCCTCCTTAATCAGTGAAGAACTACAGGTCCCAGCATTAGTATGTGAAATCTATGGGCTCACACCCTTAATTCTCAGGGGTCCATGCTGTAGTCCTTTAATTTGGAGGGGGGGGCATCACATCCTTATATGTCAGGGGTTCATGCTGGGACTTGTAGTCCTTTCACCTTTGGGGGGTGTGACCCCCAAAAGTGAAGGACTACAGGTCCCAGCATGAACCCCTCAGAGCTGAAGATGTGACAACCCCAGCCCTCGCATGGGAGGAGTCACATCAGCAGCCAGCGGTGGGAGGGGTGTTCACTTTCCCGGGGCTCCGGTGTGTCAGACTGGTGGCAGGCTATAGGTGACAAGTGGCACACTGCATCTGGTGGCAGGCTACGGGTGGAAAGTGGCACACTGCATCTGGTGGCAGGCTACGGGTGGAAAGTGACACACTGCATCTGGTGGCAGGCTATGGGTGAAAAGTGGCACACTGCATCTGGTGGCAGGCTACGGGTGGAAAGTGACACACTGCATCTGGTGGCAGGTTATGGGTGAAAAGTGGCACACTGCATCTGGTGGCAGGCTATGGGTGAAAAGTGGCACACTGCATCTGGTGGCTGGCTACAGGTGAAAGTGGCACACTGCATCTAGTGGCAGGCTACGGGTGAAAAGTGGCACACTGCATCTAGTGACAGGCTACGGGTGGAAAGTGGCACACTGCATCTGGTGGCAGGCTATGGGTGGAAAGTGGCACACTGCATCTGGTGACAGGCTACGGGTGAAAAGTGTCACACTGCATCTGATGGCAGGCTATGGGTGGAAAGTGGCACACTGCATCTGGTGGCAGGCTATGGGTGAAAAGTGGCACACTGCATCTGGTGGCAGGCTATGGGTGAAAAGTGGCACACTGCATCTGGTGACAGGCTATGGGTGGACCAATTTCTGTATCAGGTCTGCAGTCTCTGACCATCTCCTGTACTATGCCTGCAGTCTCTGACCATCTCCTGTACTATGTCTGCAGTCTCTGACCATCTCCTGTATTACCGTATGTCTGCAGTCTCTGATCATCTCCTGTACTATGTCTGCAGTCTCTGACCATCTCCTATATCATGTCTGCAGTCTCTGATCATCTCCTGTATTATGTCTGCAGTCTCTGATCATATCCTGTACTATGTCTGCAGTCTCTGGCTATCTCCTATATCATGTCTGCAGTATCTGATCATCTCCTATATCATGTCTGCAGTCTGACCATGTCTGTATCATGTCTGCAGTCTCTGACCACCTCTTGTATCATGTCTACAGTCTCTGACAGTCACTTGTATCATGTCTGCAGTCTCTGACAGTCTCTTGAATCATGTCTGCAGCCACTGACAATCTCTTGTATCATGTCTGCAGTCTCCGACAGTCTCTTGGAGCATGTCTGCAGTCTCTGACCGTCTCCTGTATCATGTCTCTTGTATCATGTCTGTAGTTTCTGACAGTCTCTTGGAGCATGTCTGCAGTCTCTTGGAGCATGTCTGCAGTCTCTGACCATCTCCTGTATTATGTCTCTTGTATCATGTCCGCAGTGTCTGACCACCTCTTGTATGATATCTGCAGTTACTGACCATCATTTGTATCATGTCTGCAGTCTCTGACCATCTGTTGTATCATGTCTGCAGTCTCTGACCATCTCTTATATCATGTCTGCAGTCTCTGACCATCTCTTATATCATATCTGCAGTCTCTGACCATCTCTTGTATCATGTCTGTAGTCTGACCATCTTCTGTATTATGTCCATACCTCTGCTATGCAGTCTCTGACTATTTTAATGAAGTTCTTTGAGTTAGGCTCAGACAAAGCAATTAAAGCATATTTTATAGGTACAAGGAAACATTGGTTTTGTTTAACCACATTGCTTAAGCCCCTCCCACTGCTAGGCGCTTGACCACACCGACAATTTACAGTGACGTAGTACGCCGCATGTCTTTTTACTCCTCCAGTGTCCCTCATTCTGAAGTTCAAATGTTGGGAGGTATGCTAACATCTATATGCTGCATACTAGAGTTCACTAAATTTTATGGCCTCTTGTAAAGTATTAAGTTACCTTTCCAGTGTGGTGTAACCTAGGTGAACTGTTAGGCCCCATGCACACGAGACGCAGGTGCAAACTCTGCTGAACACACGTTTTTAAACGCTGAAACCGGCGTTTATAAACGCGCGTTTTGCCGCGTTTGCGGCCGCGTTTTGCGGCGTTTTACCGCGTTTGCGTTTATAAGCGTTTCATCATAGACCCTCCCTAAGCTCAAAAACAGTAAATTTTAACCATTTCAGCCAGTTTGTGAGACCAGAGTGAGTAGCAGCAGCTGAGAGAGCAGCAGTGTACTTGTATTTAGCGTATCACTTGCCACATCACCTGCCACAAGTTGTGGATTGTCCACTTGCCACGTCACCTGCCACGTCACCTGGCCACATCACCTGGCCACGTCACCTGGCCACGTCACCTGCCACAAGTTGTGGATTGTCCACTTGCCACGTCACCTGGCCACGTCACCTGCCACGTCACCTGGCCACGTCACCTGCCACAAGCTGTGGATTGTCCACTTGCCACGTCACCTGGCCACATCACCTGCCACAAGTTGTGGATTGTCCACAATGCAATGCAAGCAATTACAGTTTTCTTTTATATTTTTTAATAGTTTTTCATCATTTGCCATCATTTTTGAGATTTCTAATGTTAAAAAATAGGTCACCTTTAAAAACGCTTATAAACGCAAACGCGGCAAAACACCGGTACCGCGTTTAGCCGCGTTTAGCAGCGTTTTGCGTCTGAAACGTGGAAAACTTTTGCGTCTGAACCCATTTTTTTGCTTCTGGAAAAACGAGGTTAAACACAACTGCTTGTAAACGCCAAAAAACGAGAGTGTGTGCATGGACACATAGGATAACATTGAATGGGTTCAGGAGCAGTTGAAAAAAGCGTCCAACTGCCTCTGAACGCGCGTTCAACAGCAAATAACAGCGTCTCGTGTGCATGGGGCCTGTCTCAGCATTCTGTACAAGAAGCCCTGTGTCAAAAATGAGATAGACACAAGGACTGCATTTTTGAATGTTTTTACAAAGTCGCTTTATTTATGAGTTCCAGAACACCAAAGTAACCTAGCTATATGTTATTTCATGTGTTCTTGTTTCATTTGAAATTGAATATGTTAGGAGAAAGAGGAAAGGGAAAAAATAAATGTTTTCTTGTGAGAAGTGTATCCTTAAAAGAAATATAAAAATGTTAATAAAAAATAAAGTTAGGACCAGGCAGTTGACGTTTTGCAATGACTCTTAGTTTTTCAGCATCCTGCTCGCTAATGGGGCTTTGGAAATTTAAAGGAAACAGGACTGTTAGCTTTGATTCTCCCATGTGGTTTCCTTGAGGGTTCTTTTCTCCTCCTGACTTCTTTGAAGTAGCACATTTTGTATATGTAGCGCGGTGCTATATTTAAGGGAAGTATCTGAGTGGTAATAAGGCTCAGATACACAAATTGTTAGGGTTCATGGACCATTTCTGTCCCTGGGAGATAGTATTGATGTACAGTTCCCTGGGGCCAATAGGTGGCGCTGTTGCCGTGGGCCCGGGTTGAACCACAGTACAAGGTTGTGCCTTTTCTTATCCCCTCTTGACAGCAGTGCGGCGGGGCGGGGAACCTGCTGTGCCTGTCGGGAGAGGGTTTAAATAGGGGCGGCCATCTTCCAGAGGGGTCGTCCACGCCCAGGCACCTTAGGCCTGGGTGTGTGTGTCGCCTCCGGGTGCCCTAGGCCCGGAGGCCTGCGGGTCGACGCCCAGGCACCTTAGGCCTGGAGGTGGAGTTGCTGTTCCATCCCAGACACCTTCAGTATGGGGTGAGGTACTAAATAGGAGGCCCAGAGCCCAGCAACCTTCGGCTGGGGTCCGCTAAGGATCGAGGAGCTCCCAGGGTACCGCCTTGCGAGGGGACCCGTATCTTGGATCGATGAGCCCAGGGAGGTGACCCTTTCTGAAGACCCAGCGCAGAGTCGTGGTGACAGTAAAGCCCCGTACACACGATCGGTTTGACTGATGAAAACCGTCCGATGGATGGTTTTCATCAGACCAACCGATCGTGTATGGTACCCATCTGTCTTTTTTCCATCGGTTGTAAAAAATAGAACTTGTTTAAAACCGATGGGAATTTCCGATCGTCTATGGGCAAGTCCATCGGTTAAAAAACCAATGCATGCTTAGAATCAAGTCGACGCATGCTCAGAAGCATTAAACTTAATTTTTCTCGGCTCATCTGAGTGTTTTACGTCACCGCACTTGGAACGGTCGGTTTTTTGACTGATGGTGTGTGGCCAAGACTGATGAAAAACAGTTTCATCGGATTTCCGATGGACAAATCCATCGGACGAAAATCCATAGGTTATCCGATCGTGTGTACGGGGCTTGAGGGCCTCTGGTAACTCTTCGGAGGGACGTTTTTCTCTTTGACATGGGCCAAGTTCTCCAAGAAGGCAGTGCATGTTCTGTAGGTCATAGTGGCAGTGACTCTACGCAAACCAGGTCAGTGACCAAATAGGGCAAGGCCCTATTCACCCGGTCAGTGGCAGTGACCATCCTCAACGAGTCAGTGGCAGTGACTTTCATATTCATTAGGTCTGTGACAAAGATCGTACGCCAAACCTGTTTGTGCATATCAGAACAGTAAGAGAACCAAGATTAAGTTTGTGCCTGGACCCCCTCCCACCTTATCTGACCTGTGTCTCGTCTCAACCTGTCTGCTCTTAAAGGGACTATTTATTATCCTTGTGAAATAAATACAGAAGTTAGACTTTCAGTTGGTGTGGACAGTTACTTTACTGGGGACAATTAAGGACTTGTTTCTGGCCAAGGCAGAAGCGAGGTCACTTCGGGAGGATTCTAACACCAGCCGCAGGCAGGCCCGAGAAAACTAACACCGCTCAACCTCCCCATCCAGGAGGGTACGGGCTTGTGGTGCGGTGTGCCTCAGTCTTTCCTGCGGAGGAGCCAAATTAAGAAAAGCAGGTAAAGGCTGGGGTGGGTGCGCTATATATATATATATATATATATATATATATATATATATATATATAGTAAGGGAGATTTATGAAGCAAATTTAGCAGTAACATTAGACACACATATATTTCAAATTAGGCTCTTTCTTATTTAGCATAATGTTTCAGTTTTTGGTGTATTTGTGACCCCTGTGTATAAGTTCTTGGGCTTCCAGGTAAGACATTTTTCAGTGGTCTACAACAGATTTACTGCTGTAGGTGAGACAGATTTCTGTTCAAAACATATGCACAATTCAAGTGTATGTTAGGGAATTTTTTTATAGTTTTGGATAAAGTAGGGAAGGATTACACCCTTTATCAATTTTCTTTTGCTGTCTCTGTGATTCATCCCTCTATTTGTTCTGGTGACAACTGTCAGAATATGTTGCGCTCAGGAGGCTTTATTAGAAGAGGATACAGTGAGCGGATGGAGAATTTGACCTCTGCTCTCCGGAATAATTCAGAGGAACATAAGACCAGTTGGTTTTACCAGGATTTTTTCTGCTTCTCCGATGAATTACAATATGCATAACTTGCAACACTTACCTGCGATTTCCACTGCAAACCAATGCAAACTTAGTGTGTCGCTCAGGCTCTGTTGAAGGGGGGTGTATATGGATCTTTGAGCACCCGCCACTGGGAGTGCTGGCGCAGGATGGGGCTTGTCCCAGCTCCTGCTATGGCTTGTGCAGAAGAAAATTATCCCTGTAGCCGCACATCTGTGTGGTCCCTATAATCAGTGTAAAAGTGTCAGTCTCAGCCTGGACTCCAGCCAGGCCACGCCCTCAACGCGCTTCGCTCTGACCCTCAGAGCTTATTCACGGGGATGAAGATCCCAGGAGTGTGGGGGTGCATTTAAGCATTATCAGCAAAAAAAGTGATTTTCACTGCCTGATTGGTATTGAGGTTTATTGCTCCTCGGGAGCGATTCCCTCCCACCCTGCTCCCCTTTCCTGTACTTTATTTTTTTTTTGTCTTTCCCCTTTTCCTTTCATTTTCTCCCTTCCTTTGGTTTCTCTTTCTCTCATACTTATTTAACCAAAAATGGGTTGCGCACAGACCCCACTTGGACACCACACATCAGACTTCCCCCTGTGACTTGGTAGTTACCTCTGGAGGACAGAAAGATTCGCTATTGATGTGTGGTTAGCTCATGTATGACCCGACCAGACAGTTCCTTTAAAGTGATTATAAGGCTTCATGTTTTTTTTTTTTTTTAAATAACAAACATATCATACTTACCTCCACTGTGCAGCTCGTTTTGCACAGTGTGGCCCCGATCCTCGACTTCTGAGGTCCCTCGGTGGCTCTCCCGGCTCCTCCTATTATCAGATAACCCCCTAGGAGAAGTGCTCTTCCTGGGGTTACCTTGAGGGCGCGCTCCCGAGTCCAGCATTTGCGTCCATAGACACGAATGCTGGACTCAGCCCCGCCCCCCGGGTCATTGATTTTGATTGACAGCAGCAAGAGCCAATGGCTGCGCTGCTATCAATCTATCAATCTATCAATCTATCAATCAAGAGCCGGGACCCCGTGCAGAGAGGGAGAGCGCGTCTCCGCCGAGTGAAAGAAGGGGTTTAGGTAAGTAAAACGGGGGGGCTAGGGGGCCAGTCACTGCCAGAAGTTTTTTCTCCTTAATGCATAGGATGCATTAAAGCGGAGCTCCACCCTAAAGTGGAACTTCCGCTCATCGGATTCCTCCCCCCCCCACAATCGGCACCTTTCAGGGGGAGGGGGGTGCAGATACCTGTATAAGACAGGTATCTGCATCCACTTCCGTGCATACAATCTTTGGGTAGACTGCGGGTAGTGCGTCACTTCCAGGTCCTATCAAGCCGCTGTGTTCTGGGAAACACACGGCTCCCAGAACACAACAGTGACCAGTGAAAGACGTGCAGCTTCAGTAGGGAACCGGAAAGTGAAGCCGCAATGTTTCACTTCCTGATTCCCTGACCCATGATGGCGGTGGGGCAGCAGAGAGACGAGCGATCGCTCGTCTTCTGCTGCCGATGTCGCTGGACTCCAGGACAGGTAAGTATCCTAATATTAAAAGTCAGCAGCTGCAGTATTTGTAGCTGCTGGCTTTTAATATTTTTTTTTATGACAGAGCTCCTCCTTAAGGGGAAAAAATTCAAGGGTTTACAACCCCTTTAACTTATGCAACATGTTACCTTATTATTGCTACTACTTGTTTTTACCTTTCATTCCTAGGAAGGGTATACCCGCCTTTTGGTTGTTCCTAAAGACATTTCTATTGTTTGCATATTCTGTGAAGTTACTATTTCATTGTATCTGTAGCACACATTTTAAATAAAAAAAAAATTTAAAAAGAAGAAGACGAATGTAACACATCACAACCATTTTTGGCAAAAAATTACTTCACCAATAGAGCAATAGATGAGGAAAAAACCTATAATTCGTTTTTATAGTGACAACTCTCTAGGATGGGAATTATGTTCATTTGTGTCTCCAGCACAAAGGAATGCTTGCAGCAAAAAATAACCTGATAGATGGTTTAACCTTTAGCTTAAAAAAAAAAAAAGAAGCTTTGCACACAGATGTTTGCAAGAGAAAATGTCCTCTAGTGTAGATGGCATGTAGAGCCAGCCATAGAAATGAATGACTGTACAGGCTTGTACCCGTGTACACACTACTGCCTTTTTACAGTGGTGTTCACCTGTGCATGTGTGTGTGTGTGTGATGTATTTCCTGAACGCAGAAGTTTTGTGTTTGAGAAATACATCATATACACATGTAAATACAGATGCACAAGAGCATCAGTGTTTACACAAGTAAAAGGGTGTACAGTCAATTGCCGCTAATGCCGCGTACACACGACCGTTTTTAATGACGAGAAAAATGCAATTTTTTGAAAATGGTCATTAAAAATGATCGTGTGTGGGCTTCAGAGCATTTTTCACGACGTGAAAAATGGCCATGAAAAAATTGGAACATGCTCAAATTTTTCTCGTAGTTTTTCACCTCGTCATTTTTCTCGTCATGAAAAACGGCCGTGTGTAGGCTTTAACGACGTGAAAAAAAATGCACATGCTCAGAATCAAGTATGAGACGGGTGCGCTCGTTCTGGTAAAACTAGCGTTCGTAATAGAGATAGCACATTCGTCACGCTGTAACGGACTGAAAAGCACGAGGCTGAAAAGTGCGAATCGTCTCTCAACAAACTTTACTAACACGAAGGGTGGCGCCATCCGAATGGAACTTCCCCTTTATAGTGCTGTCATACGTGTTGTACGTCACCGCTCTTTACTCAAGCATTTTTTTCCACGATAGTGTGTAGGCAAGGCAGGCTTGAGAAGAATCACGTCGAGAAAAATTTTGTTTTTTTCAATTACATTAAAAACGGTCGTGTGTACGCGGCATTAGAGAGGGCTTACTATGGGTTACTAAACCTTGCACATGATCATTTCCCTTTTTTAAAGTGTGAGAAATTCTAATACAACCAAAGTCAGTCCATTATAATCTCTAGAATTCTTACATACATTTTACTTGCACCAATATGAAAGAGAAATTACAGTTTTTCTTTGCAAGCACGATACAGAACATGAATTTAGCATTTGTGCAGCTAGTATGATGCAGTACCATAGAATAAAAATTTACATCTTCAATTCATTGTAATTAGAATTGAACAAATAGATTTGTCAAATTGTTGCTGGTTCATGCTCTGCAATCTAATTTGTGCATTCCTGAAAAGACAGTGAGCTCAATTTTGTCGTCAATAAGCCATTATACTAGCCATTAATTAGAATCATCGCTAATTTGTTTTCAGTTCCCCTTCCTCCCCTTTTTATAATTATTAGGTTTACAGCTAGTTTGCAAGGAAGTGTCAGTAAAAATGAACCAAAGAAAATTATTTATGATTACTTGCCTGATGGGAAATTAATTATTAGTGCACCTGTTAGTTATGATTATTGGCTAAAGCTCTGCAACCATTCCTGTACCATTTCTTTATCTTTCACAGCCACCTTTCGAGAATGTTTTGTATGTATGCAATGGTATTCGGAGGTCACCATGAACATAAAATAGGACACCAGCTAAATACACATTGAACAAGTATATGAGAGCTTTACTTATCTGTAAAATGATTTGTAATTATGTTCAGTCACATTTTTGATTCATAGAGCTCTTCCCCACAGCAATCTCAGAGGGTGACACCCCTTTTCTCCGCCAGGGTTTCTGCATACAGATGTTTAAAATAGTGTATTAAAGCTCGACAATGCCTGTATAGCATTAAAGTGATATTAAAGTATTTTTTTTTTTAAATAACCAACATGTCATACTTACCTGCTCTGTGCAGTGGTTTTGTACAGCGCAGCCCCGATCCTCTTTATCTTAGGTCCCCTGCCTTGCCCCTTTCTCCTGCCAAGTGCTCCAAAAGCAATCAGCTTGTAATGGGGGCGCCCGAGTAGGCTCTTGAGGCTTGGCCCCTGCCCCCTCTCTCTCCTCATTGACTCACTGGCTGTGATTGACCGTAGCGGAAGTCATTGGCTCCTGCTGTTGTCTTAGCCAATGAGGAGGGAGAGACCCCCGGAGAGCCGAGGGTCTCGTGCAGGTACGTATAAGGGGGTCTTTGGGGGCTGCTACACAGAGAAGGTTTCATAAAATGCATGAAGGTAAAACACCTTTAGCCTTAACAAACACTTTAACAAGCAACTTGTGGGTAGTGATGGGCCAAACACCCCCGGTTCAGTTCGCACCAGAACTCCCAACCATGGAAAAAGTTCTGACCTGAACCACAAACCCTATAAAAGTTTATGGGACCCGAACTTGAAAAATCAAAAGTCCCTATTTCGAATGCTTGTAAGCAAGTTATTGGCCATAAAAAGGGTATAGGGACTGGGTACGGCCCTGGGGGACATGTATCAATGTAAACATTTTTTTTTTTTATATCGGAGCAGTGATTTTAATGATGCTTAAAATGAAACAATAAAAAAAAAATCCTTTCCTTTTTAATATACTGCCTGGGGGTCCCCTTAGTCTATCTGTAAAGTGGCGCATCTGTACCACGTATTGAAACTGCTGCAGCAAATATGACATTTATAAAAAAAAAAAAAAAATTTTAATAGATTTTTCAAGCTTTCTTGAAAAAAATAAAAAAACATTGTCCCCACACAAAGTAAATAGCTACCAGTTGTTAAGGAGTGGGCCAGGAAGCTGTCCGCCGTGTCCCCAACAACGGATGAGTCATAAGCTGTCAGCGGGCTTCCTCGCTGACGGCTCAATGAAAAAAACCTATTGTCGGCAATAAAAAAATGTGAAAAAAAAGCATGTGGATCCCCCACCTTAATCCAAGCCAATTTTTTTTTTTTTTAATTGGTGCGGGGTCCTTTCCCATAATTCAAACCAGACCCTTAGGTCTGGTATGGATTTTAAGGGGCACCCCCACTCCAACATTTAAAAAAAATTACGTGGGGTCCCCCCCAAAATACATACCAAACCCTTTTCTGAACATGCAGCCTGGCAGACCGGGGGGGGGGATATTCCCTGAACATGGGTGCTCCTGATGTAGATCTAATGTCAATCGCGATGCTGGCTGCACCGCCTGACATGACAAAAGAAAAAGCCTCCGTCTGCGACGAAGGCTCCCCGCCGACTGCCTGCTCTGCCATCTGACAGTTCTTAATGGGCAATAGGGGGGCCACCTGGCGACATTACCTGGTGGCACTGTCCTCATATGATGTCACGATCCAGCATGTACCCGTTTGTGATGTCACAAGGGGGTGGTGCCACCAGCAGGTGACGTCACCAGGCAGCTCCGCTGCTTACCTATTTAACAACTGTCAGACAGCAGGGCAGGCAGTCGGCAGTTAGCCTTCAACATGGGCGGAGCTTTTTTTTCTTTTTTCGGGTCCGACGGTGTGGCGGGCATCGTGATTGACGATGGATCTACATCAGGACACATTGTTTTTTTTATTTTTAATAAAAGAATTGCCAAAAACTGTGTATGTTTCTATAGGGTTGTGGGTAAGAGGCCCTTGTCCCCCAATGGGGATAAGGTGCTTTGGGGTGGGGAGGCAGAGCTCCCCATGTCCCAAAGCACCCCCCACGTTGAGGGCATGTGGCCTGGTATAGTTCAATAAGGGGAGTGCTCGCTCATCCCCCCTTTCCTGGCCTGCTAGGCTACATGCTTGGATAAGGTTCTGGTATGGATTTTGGAGGTGGCCCCCTCGCAGTTTCACATTTTTCTATTGCCGGCAATGTTTTTTTGGGGGGGGAAGCCCGCTGAAAGCTGATGACTCATCCAATGTTAAGGACGCGTGGTCGGCTTTCCAGCCCGCACCTTAACAACCGTCAACTATTTACTATGCGCTCGGCAGACAAACATCCTGTTAAGCGCCCTGAAAATTCAGGTGTTCAGCGGACACCCAAACGGGCGCTGTTCGGGGCCGAACTGATGCTTGGCCTAAACAGTTTGCCCATCTCTATTTGTGGGCATGCATTGCAAATTTTCTGGGTGCTTATTCAGCGAACTAAGTTTTCTCAAATTTGATTGCAAAAGTGGAAAAACTCTTTATAGAAGTACAGCCAAAGCTCATTTGGCTGTACTTCTCCTGTGGATCACAGGAGTGCAGTTCACTCCTTAGACCCATTTTCAGCTGACAGCAGGCTGACGTCACAGAGCCGGTCCAGGTTCGGGAAAGATCGCGACCATATGGTCGGGATCTACCCACATGTCTGGACCGGGACCTGGCTCAGCCTCTCAGCGAGCTGCTGAGAGCCTGAGTCAGCCGCCCCTGTGACCTTCCACAACCCAGTGTTCCAGTGAGCATAGGGGAGGGCAGAGCTGACAGCGGTAACTGACAGTCACCAGCACTCTGCTCGTGGAGCTCTGAGGACAGTGCGATCGGCAGTGTTTGATCGCTGGGTTCTCAGTCTTAAGCCTCGTACACACGGCCGGACTTCCATCGGACTTTTCCGTGGTTTCTTGTCCGAACGGAGTTGGTTGGGAACACCCAAAGCATACACACGCTCTGAGTTTTCTGCAAACTTTCTTAAAACTTCTTACAACATCACGTGTTTTTTCTGCTCTTTTCTGATCTTTACTGCCACCCTTTGGTCAACTTCTAATATTGTTGGTTGATTTTAACATTAGTTGTTTTGTCCATCGGACTAAAGTCCGATGGTTTTCTGTACACACGGTCGGACTTTGCTCCATCGGACTTTTGTTGGGCAAAAGTTTGTCCGTTTGCAGACCCAACTTTTGTCCGATGAAATCCAAAACCAAACAAAAAAAGTTTGTCCGATGGAGCGTACACACGGTCGGATTGTTGGTCCAACTTGCTCAAAACGAAGTTTGTTGGGCAAAAGTCCGACCGTGTGTACGGACGGGGCTTTAGAGGCAACGGGGGACAGATGCAGCATTGGACCAATGCTGCATCCAGCTAGGTAGGTATGATTCCAAAATAATACAAACCCCCCATACTTCTCCTTTAAGGCAAAAGAGTACAGGACATAACAAGCAAAAATAACAGGAAGGTTAAAAATGCTAAAAGTAACTGGAAATGTATAATTAAATGGGAAAGCCACATAAAATGAGAACCTGTTCATGCACAGTACCATATAGTACATGGAAGCAGTTTCCATATTATAATGCATCTGAGAAGCAGAAAATCACTTTAGAGATCGATTTGAAGATCCTTGGTTGCCAAATCTCACTGAATCTCTCCCTTGGGTCTTCTCTGATTGCTTCAGCTTTTCATAGAATATAGCTATATTAAATCGACATTTGACTGCACAGGGAATAGGGTATTTAAGACACACTGTGCTTACAACCATTGTTACAATACGATTGGTAATTTTGAAATATTTATTGCCAAATAAATCAAAATTATTTTTAAAGAGAAAATAAGAAACTACCGGTATATCTAAACATATCTTAATGGTAATCTGTCACAGATCTGGTAAAATGTTTAAACCTTAATAAGGACTTATTTTGCTTGCTACATATTGATCTGGCAAATAAAATTTAAAGTGATTCTAAAGTCTTGGTTTAAAAAAATAAAAATAACAAACATGTTATACTTACCTGCTCTGTTGTAGTGGATTTGCACAGAGCAGCCTGGATCCTCCTCTTCTCGGGTCCCTCTTCACTGCTCCTGGCCCCTTCCTCCTGACAAGTTCCCCCATAGACCAGCAGTTTGCTATGGGGGCACCCAAGCCGAGTCAGAGCTCCGTGTATCCATTCAGACACAGAGCCCTGACCCGGATCCACCCCCTCTCTCCCCTGATTGGCTAATTGACTTTTATTGACAGCCGCAGGAGCCAATGGCGCCCCCCCATCCATGCATCCGGCCCCCCTGATCGACATACAGGGTGCCGGACCATGGATTCCAATGGGGTGGGGTGTTTATTTTTTAAGCACGTGATTTCCCCCCTTTTTTTGTTTTATATATGACTTTTTGACTAGAGAGACCCCACCCACATTGGGTTTACAGCTTAGGTTAGGATTGTTTTCATTGTACTATCTGTACTATATGCCCTATGCACCACCCCCCCTTTTTTGTATATTAAAAAAAGGGTAGGCTCAGGGGAGCAGAGCACAGGCCGAACCGGGGGGGGGGGTGGTTGTTTGCTCCCCCCTCCATGTTATGGAGAGGAGAGAGGGATGTATTCTGTAGTTCTAACCTCCATAGATTCAGTGCAGTGAGTGTTCTCACCCTAGGACATAGTTACATAGTTAGTCAGGTTGAAAAAAGACACAAGTCCATCCAGTTCGAGCAATAAAAAAAAATCATAAAATCCCATATACACAATCCTTCACCCACAGTTGATCCAGAGGAAGGCGAAAAACCCCAGCAAAGCATTATCCAACTTGCTACTGCAGGGGAAAAAATTCCTTCCTGATCCCCCGAGAGGCAATTGGATATTCCCCGGATCAACTTTACCAATAAATGCTAGTACCCAGTTATATTATGTACATTTAGGAAAGAATACCGTCCCTTTTTCAAGCAATCTACTGAGCTTGTCAGAACCACGTCTGGAGGGAGTCTATTTCACATTTTCACAGCTCTTACTGTGAAGAAACCTTTCCATAGGACAGGAAGTTTGTTACTGGCAGGATCACTAGGTGAAAATAAATGAATGTATTGACTATTTGTTACTACTTGAGCTGGACTGATAAACAGGCTTTTTACGTATTCACCCTAGAGAATGTTGAATAGCCTAAAGTTCACTTAGGCTCTGTTTCCACTACTGTGAGTTGTTGTGTGACTTGACACATGTGAAGTTGCATGACAAGTCAAACCCCAAGTATTTCAATGGTCCCCGTTCTAATTGGTGCGACTCAAAAAAGTTTTTGCACTACTTTGTTCGGACTTCGATGTGACTTGGTTTCCTATGGTTCTCCCCATGACATTGCATCAAAAAAATCACATTGCAAAGTCGCACTGTAAATTGCGTGACTTTGGGGTCGCAATAGTGGAAACCTAGCCTTAGAAGGTGATCCTGCACTGCGCTGAAGCATCTTATTGTGAGATTTGAAGTATTGAGCAAATTCCAAGATCTCCTCAGAAGGATAATGGTGTCACAACCTGCATTAAATAGGTTGGGAGACATGAGCATATTATCCAAAGTTTTCCTCTGCAGGTGTTTTTTGTTTGTTTTATATGGCATTTCCACAAGTGGTGGGGGGAACACTTATAAAGTGGACATGTAGTGCAAGTTATCCACTTTAACTGGTTTAACACAAATTATTTTTTAAAGAGGGGCACAATTCAGAGTATTATTTACTAAGCTGTAATATCTTCCTTCACTCCAAAATGTAAGGGCTGGCAGGAAAGTTGCTCTGATGCTGAATAACCAACCTTTCCCCTGTACACACTGCTCCAACTCCTTTTTTACACAAAGCCCCCTCCTTGCACACACTGCCCCCCTGTCATAAAAGCCTCTCCAAGCCTATCAGCGGCCTGTTTTCATGTATGTCTGTATATTACTGTTAGGATGTTCAGTGTATCCTCATGCAGGCAGTCCATTTCATGTCAGTTAGGATGCATTAAAAAGGGGATTAAAGTGGTTGTAAACCCTTTTGTCGTTTTTTTTTTCTAACATGCAAGACAAAGCTATAATGAGCTAGTATGACTAGCATACTAGCTCATTATGTACCACTTACCTTCGATTGGGGCCCCCGAAGTCGTCCGTGTCCCTCCTCTAGCCGCATCCATCGCTGCGGCGATAGCCGGAATGTTACTTCCGGGTATCGCCGCTGCAGCCAATCACAGCGCCGCTCCGGCGCTGTGATTGGCCGGAGCGGTGAAGACGTGACTCCGCGCATGCGCGCGTGAGCTGTCAAATTCGGCTACGTCGTAGAATGTTGCGACCTAGCCGAATTTGTGAATGGGGTGACGTCAGCGTCGCCGCATTTACATACAAATATCTCCTTAACCGTGTAGGTTAAGGAGATATTTCATGCACCTACAGGTAAGCCTTAATCTAGGCTTACCTGTAGGTCTCTGTTTAAAAAGTGGGTTTACAACCACTTTAACTCCAGAGATAAAACAATAATTCTCCCACTCTACAAGACTCTGGTCCAGCCTCACTTGGAGTATGCTGTCCAGTTCTGGGCATCAGTCCTCAGGAAGGATGTACTGGAAATGGAGAGAGTACAAAGAAGGGCAACAAATCTAATAAAGGGTCTGGAGGATATTAGTTATGAGGAAAGGTTGTGAGCACCGAACTTATTCTATCTGGAGAAGAGTAGCTTGATGATTTCAATTTACAAATACCGTACTGGTGACCCCACAATAGGGATAAAACCTTTTTCGCAGAAGGGAGTTTAACAAGACACGTGGCCACTCATTAAATTAGAAGAAAAGAGGTTTAACCTTAACCACTTGCTTACTGGGCACATATACCCCCTTCCTGCCCAGGCGAAATTTCAGCTTTCGGCACTGTCACGCTTTGAATGACAATTGCGCGGTCGTGAGACGTGGCTCCCAAACAAAATTGACGTCCTTTTTTTCCCACAAATAGAGCTTTCTTTTGGTGGTATTTGATCACCTCTGCGGTTTTTATTTTTTGCGCTATAAACAAAGAAAGAGCGACAATTTTGAAAAAAAAACACAATATTTTTACTATAATAAATATCCCCATTTATTTATTCTTTTTCCTCAGTTTAGGCCAATACGTATTCTTCTACATATTTTTGGTAAAAAAAATTAAAAAATCGCAATCGGCGTTTGGTTTGCGCAAAAGTTATAGCGTTTACAAAATAGGGGGTAGTTTTATGGCATTTTTTAATTTTTTTTTTTTTTTTTACTAGTAATGGTGGCGATCAGTGATTTTTTTCGTGACTGCGACATTATGGTGGACACAGTGGACACTTTTGACACTATTTTGGGACCATTCACATTTATACAGCGATTAGTGCTATAAATATGCACTGATTACTGTATAAATGTGACTGGCAGGGAAGGGGTTAACACTAGGGGGCAAGGAAGGGGTTAAATGTATGCCCTGGGAGTGATTACTACTGTGGGGGGAGGGGACTGACTGGGGGAGGTGACCGATCTGTGTCCCTATGTACAAGGGACACAGCATTGGTCCCCTCTCCCTGACAGGACGTGGATCTCTGTGTTTACACACAGAGATCCATGTCCTTGTCTGTGTACCGGCCGATCGCGGGTACCTGGCGGACATCGCGGACGCCAGGCGCGCGCATCGGCATTACAGTGACGCGCCGGGCATGTGTGCGAGCCGCCAGCGGCGCTCGCACGCCCCCCAGTGACCAGAGGAGCGGAGGCCGTAAAAAGACGGCCTCCCGGCATTTAAGAGCCACCTTGTGGCCGTACATAGTCGTACGGCGGGCGCGAGGTAGTTAAACTACGTGGAGGGTTCTTTACTGTAAGAGGAAATTGTGTAGGTAGGTGCCCTGGGGATTATACAGGCAAGAGGGGGTAAACCAGAATTTAAAGAAGTAACATAGTATAAAAAAGGTAAAGCATTTATTGAATACAGAAAAACATAAAATTGATACACAAATATATACACCTAAAAACAAATAGATCGAACACAATCAATAAACAGCGGCTAAATTCTGGAGCACACAGATGACCTCAACACGAGATCAAAATGAAGTGTGTGATCACAAAGATCCCAACATGTTTCGGGAAAGGGGGTTTAAGTATTTAATTCCTTCCTCAGGGGTTGAATTGAAGCAAGCTGTTTGTTCTATTAACAGAAAAATGTATATGAGAAATACAGAAATTCTAAATAATAAACAAGTATATGAATATATAAACACAGCAGTTGAGCAGCAATGCATATAATGACAGGCAATGGAGATTAATACTACTCACAAAGTTTGTGTCCTTTGAAATATAATGCACATCAGGATTCGCAGATAGGAGGGGCTTTCATCTTTAAATGCTCTGTCATAGGGATCCTGACACTATCAGTGTTGTGTGGCATTAATTTTTAGACTCACGTACGGACCCCAGAGCTTTTCTATGTGACTAAGCAGGTCTAGAGATGAAAGTGCAAATGTTCCTCCAGTACTTTTTGATAACTGCATTCATCTTGCCAACAATTTTGACCAAATTTCCTGTGCCTTTGTAGCTCACACATCCCCAAAACATCAGACATCCACCTCTGTGCCTTTCATCATAGGCCTTGTTGACTCCTCTCAAAAAAGAAGCGTTTATGGTTGTGGCCAAAAACCAAAAAGCTAAATTTTGGTCTCATCACTACAAATGACTTTGTGCCAGAAGGTTTGAGGCTTGTCTCTGTGCTGTTTGGCGGGATAAGTGGGATACTTTGTGTCATTTGCATAGTAATGGCATTCTTCTAGCGACTCGACCATGCAGCCCATCTTTCTTCAAGTGCCTCCTTATTGTGCATCTTGAAAGAGCCACACCACAGGTTTTCAGAGAATCCTGTATTTCACCTGAAGTTATTTGTGGGTTTTTGCATACCGAACAATTTTCCTGGCAGTTGTGGCTGAAATTTTAGTTGGTCTACCTAACCGTGGTTTGGTTTCAAACAGTTTGAACACTGCTGATTGGCATTCTCAATTCCTTGGATATTTGTTTATATCCCTTTCCTGTTTTATACAGTTCAACTACCTTTTCCCGCAGATCCTTTGACAATTCTTTTGCTTTCCCCATGACTCAGAATGCAGAAACGTCAGTGCAGCACTGGATGAAAGATGCAAGGGTCTGTCAGGTGTTCAGAAACGCATTGACCTTTTATACACACACACTAATTACAAGCAAACAGATCACAGGTGAGGATGGTTACCTTTAATAGCCATTCAAACCCCTTTGTGTCAACTTGTACATGTAATCGGGCTGAAATCACCAGGGTATGTAAACTTTTGATCAGAGTCATTTGGGTAGTTTCTGTTGCCATTATGATTTAAAAAGAGTAAACACAGTTGATTGATAATAAATGGCTTCAGCCAAACACTAACCATGAGTGAAAGGAATGTTTTTGTGGTATCATTCATATTCTCTGAAAAATGGCCACGAAATCATAAATTCTGCAGGGTATGTAAACTTATGAGCACAACTGTAGATACAGCATAAGGATTCCACTGGGGCCGCACTCCTATAACTACCTCAAGATCCTGACAGGGGAAGGGGGAGTCGTGGACGTTCAACCTAGCTGCCCGGATCCTGGCAGCACATCCGAGGCTATCCACCACCACGCTCGATGTGCAGATCTTAATGCACTTGCGTCCGGCGCTGTATATAACTATACATACAGCGTGTGCAAGTGCATTAGGATCTGCACGTCGAGCATCTCTGATTAATGCTCTCCTTGCCCAGCCTGTCATTTTGGGTGGACGACCATGTCTTGGTAGGTTTGCAGTTGTGCCATACTCTTTCAATTTTCGGATGATGGATTGAACAGTGCTCCGTGAGATGTTCAAAGCTTGGGATATTTTTTTTATGACCTAACCCTGCTTTAAACTTCTCCACAACTTTTTATCTGATCTGTCTGGTGTGTTCCTTGGCCTTCATGATGCTGTTTGTTCAATAAGTTCTCTAAAAAACCTCTGGGGGCTTCACAGAACAAATGTATTCATACTGAGATTAAATTACACACATGTGGACTCTATTTACTAATTAGGTGACTTCTGAAGGCAATTAGTGTCACTAGATTTTAGTTAGGGTTATCAGAGTAAATGGGGCTGAATACAGGGCCGCCATCAGGAATTTTGGGGCCCCTTACACAGCTTCAGGCATGGGCCCCCTGGAACAGAGGAGAAGCGGGGGTGCTGCCGCTGCAAATTAAGAAGCGGGGGTGCCACGAATTTAGAAGTGAGGGGTGCTGCTGCCGCAAATTGTTGAGGTCGGGGGGGCTTTGGGTGCTGACGAACAAAAAAAAAGAACAAAAAAAAAGGGGGATTGCCATCCGGGGCCCTGGGGACCTATGGGCCTGTTACAAAAAAAATGAAGAAAAATTAATAAAAAAAATATATATATACCGTATATACTCGAGTATAAGCCGAGATTTTCAGCCCTTTTTTTGGGGCTGAAAGTCCCCCCTCGGCTTATACTCGAGTCATATAAATTTTACATTGTAAATATTACCTGAAAAGAAGTTGCGGCTGCGGCGTCCATCGTTCGAATTCCGCGGCGTCCATCGTTCAAAATTCCGCGGTCTCTTCCTGTTCCTTCCTTGATAGGCGAGTCTCAGCAGACACTCTCCGCCTATCACGAACGTTCTCTCATCCTCAGTTTTCCAGCAGACGTCTGTGATTGGCGGAATACCCAACACAGTGTCTGCTGGGAAAACTAAGGATGAGAGAAGGATCGTGATAGGCGGAGAGTGTCTGCTGAGACTCGCCTATCAAGTAAGGAACAGGAAGAGACCGCGGAATTCGAACGATGGACGCCGCGGAATTTGAACGATGGACGCCGCAGCCGCAACTTCTTTACAGGTAATAATTACAATGTAAAAATTTCTTTTTACAGGGAACAGTGGGGCATCGGCTTATACTCGGGTCAGTGAGGTTTCCCAGTTTTTTGGGCAACATTAGGTACCTCGGCTTATACTCGAGTCGGCTTATACTCGAGTATATACGGTATATATATATATATATATATATATATATATATAAAAAAGGGGGGAGATGCCATTCGGGATCCTGGGGACCTCCGCGCCTCTGGGCCCCTTCCAAAAAAAAAAAAAAAAAATTATCAAAGAAAATATATATATATTTTTTTTTAGAAAAAAAAAAAGGGGGGTTGCCATCTGGGCCCCTGGGGACCTCCGGGCCCCTTACAGGTGTACCGCCTGTACCCCCCTGATGGCGGCCCTGGCTGAATACAAATGCAAATACCGTATATACTTGAGTATAAGCCGAGATTTTCAGCCCTTTTTTTTTGGGCTGAAAGTCCCCCCCTCGGCTTATACTCAAGTCAGCAAAATTGAACATTGTAAATTGTACCTGAAAAAAAATTGAGAGGCTGCGGCATCCATCGTTTAAATCTTGCGGTCTCTTCCTGGTCCCTTCCGTGATAGGCGGAACTGTGTCTGCTGAGAATCACCTATCACGAACGTTCTCTCATCCTCACCCATCCCAGCAGACACTGTGTTCAGTGTTCCGCCAATCACGGACGTCTGCTGGGAAACTGAGGATGAGAGAACGTTCGTGATAGGCTGAACTGTGACTGCTTAGAAAACGCCTATCACGGGAAGAGGAAGAGACAGCAAATTTTAAACGATGGACGCCGCAGCCTCTCAATTTTTTTTCAGGTACAATTTACAATGTTCAATTTAAATTTTAGGGGAACAGTGAGGATGGGAACAGTGAGGAACAGTGAGGATGGGAACAGTGAGGAACAGTGAGAATGGGAACAGTGAGGAACAGTGAGAATGGGAACAGTGAGGAACAGTGAGGATGGGAACAGTGAGGAACAGTGAGGATGGGAACAGTGAGGAACAGTGAGAATGGGAACAGTGAGGAACAGTGAGGATAGGAACAGTGAGGATGGGAACAGTGAGGAACAGTGAGGATGGGAACAGTGGCTTAGTGAAGTTGCAATGAGCACAGTGAGGCGTGCAAATGGGCATTGTTGACCCTCGGCTTATACTCGAGTCAGTAAGTTTTCCCAGTTTTTTGTGGTAACATTAGGTACCTCGGCTTATACTTGGGTCGGCTTATACTCAAGTATATACAGTACATATTTATTTTTAAAAAATGTTGAAAACCATTTATCATTTTCCTTCCACTTCTCAATTATGTGCCACTTTGTGTTGGTCTATCACATAAAACCCCAATAAAATACATTAACGTTTTTGGTTTCAAGGGGTATGAATACTTTTTCAAGGCACTGTATACATAAACTCACACACATACACACATAAACTTACACACATACATACACACTCACATACATACAGTACATACATAGTGTGAGGGGGTTAACTCGGTAGCGGGTGTGTGTGACCCCCTGGTTGGGCTCCCCACACAAAAACAGGGCCAGCAGACGGAGGTTGTGGTTTTCAAAATCAAAAGGTGCGGTTTATTTCTCTATGTACAGTGACAAAAACACAGCAAAGCCAAAAAGAAACATAAGCAAAATAAATCCTGGTCAGTTTGACCTCTGACTAAACATGCAGGTTTCCTAAACTAACAACTGGGATCAGCCTGGTGCTGTCCTAGTCCCTAAGTCCCTGGTTTAGTAAAAGTCCAAACAAATAGCCACACAGGCTTTGCCTCACCGCACAGGGGTTCACTCTCCCTAGACAGTCCACACAGGTCTGGGTCCAGGCATGAGCTAACATCTAATGAAGCTGGGAGTTTTTATAGAGGCCTTAAACGAACTGACAGGCTTCAGCTGGTCTCATCAACTCCCTGCCTGCACGACGCCCAGCCCTCTCCCTAGAGGTATGAGTCATCCATGAGCCCACTAGCCTCAGCTGGGCTTCATCAACTCCCTCCCTAGTTGTATAAGTCAGCATAAAGCCTGAATCTGGGAGAAATATATCTACCCCCCTGGATGCAACCAGGTGACTTTACCTTCCTGCTGTCACATACCCCCCCCTCTTGTTTTAACCTTGGGGTTGGAACACCAGCAATCAGGCATTCATGTACTCGAGACAAAGCATCCACATTCCCCATTTGAACGCCAGGGCGATGCTTTACTGTGAAGTTGAATTCCTGTAGGGCCAGGAACCACCTATTCACTCTTCTATTTGTCTCCTTGTTTTGAGCCATCCACTTTAACGGAGCGTGATCCGTAACCATGTCAAAGTGCCTACCTAGCAGATAGTACCGAAGGGAATCTAGAGCCCACTTCACCGCTAAACACTCCTTTTCAACCGTGGCGTAATTTACCTCATGGGACTTCAACTTCCTGCTGAGGTAAATGACTGGGTGCTCTTCCCCGTTCCAGACCTGGGACAATACTGCTCCTAACCCCACATCTGACGCATCACTTTGTACGACAAAGTCTTTAGAGAAGTCGGGTGAGTACAACACTGGCTGGCTACATAAGGCTTGTTTCAAGAATTGGAATGCTGCCTCAGCCTCGGGGGTCCATTTAATCATGACCGACCCTTTCCCTTTCGTCAGGTTGGTTAGGGGCACAGCCTTAGAAGCAAAGTGGGGAATGAAGCGCCGATAATAACCCGCGATTCCCAGAAAGACCCGTACCTGCTTCTTGCTGTTGGGACGTGGCCAACTCTGGATGGCCTCGACTTTGTTGAGTTGGGGTTTTATCACTCCCCTGCCAATGGTGTACCCAAGATATTTGGCCTCCTCCTGCCCAATGGTACACTTCTTGGGGTTAGCCGTAAACCCCGCTTCCCGGATAGAGTCTAGGACTGCTTGCACTTTTGGCAGATGTGAGGCCCAATCTGTGCTATGGACAATTACGTCATCCAGGTAAGCCGCAGCATACTTCCGATGGGGCCTCAGTATCTGGTCCATTTTCCGCTGGAATGTGGCCGGCGCATTCTGTAACCCGAACGGCATTCTCTTATATTGGAACGCCCCGTCTGGGGTTACAAATGCGGTTTTCTCTTTGGCCGACTTGGCCAGGGGAATTTGCCAATACCCTTTTGTGAGGTCAAGAGTCGTCATGTATCGGGCTGTTCCCAGCCGGTCGATCAACTCATCTATACGTGGCATGGGGTAGGTGTCAAATTTTGTAACTTTGTTCAACTGATGAAAATCGTTACAAAATCGCCAGCTCCCATCCGGTTTAGGCACCAACACAATGGGACTAGACCAATCACTTTGGGACTCCTCTATCACCCCTAAGTTCAGCATTTTCTGTACTTCCTCCCGTATTGCCTCCCGTCGGGCCTCTGGGATCCGATAGGGTTTTAACTTCACCCTTTCACCGGGCGGGGTAATAATATCATGCTCTACCCCAGATGTTTGTCCCGGCAGCTCAGAGAACACCTCCTTGTTGCGAAGCACAAACTCCTTAACCTCCTGTTGTTGGGGTTGTGACAAGGTGGCTGCTATTCCAACCTCCGGAATCACACAACCAGTTTGAGCTGGTGACCAAGTTTCTGCGACTAGGGACTCTCTATCCCTCCAGGCTTTCAACAGATTAACGTGATATATCTGTTCGGGCTTTCGCCTTCCTGGTTGTCTGACCTTGTAATTCACTTCGCTCACTTTTTCCATTATCTCGTAGGGGCCTTGCCATTTGGCAAGGAATTTACTTTCAACCGTAGGGACAAGTACCAATATCCTATCCCCCGGGGAAAAGGTACGGGTCTTTGCTCCACGGTTGTACACTCTCTGCTGTGCCAACTGCGCTTGGGCCAAATGTTCCTTCACGATGGGCATTACCTGTGCAATTCGATCTTGCATCAGGGCGACATGCTCAATCACACTCCTGTGGGGAGAACTCTCACTTTCCCAAGTTTCCTTGGCAATATCCAACAGCCCTCTTGGGTGTCTCCCATACAGTAACTCAAAGGGGGAGAATCCCGTAGAGGATTGGGGCACCTCCCTAATAGCAAACATCAAATAAGGAAGTAGACAGTCCCAATCCTTTCCATCTCTATCCACCACTTTCTTCAACATTTGTTTTAGGGTTTTGTTGAATCTTTCAACCAGCCCATCGGTTTGGGGGTGATACACAGATGTACGCAATTGCGTCACTTTGAACAATTTACACAGCTCTTTCATAACCCGGGACATAAAGGGTGTACCTTGGTCCGTAAGCAGTTCTTTACAAATACCCACCCGGCTAAAAACAAGAGATAGCTCTTTGGCTATGGTTTTGGCCGAGGTATTTCTGAGAGGGATCGCTTCTGGATAACGGGTGGCATAGTCCATTATAACCAATATGTACTGGTGCCCCCTAGCGGACTTGATTATAGGACCTACCAAATCCATTGCGATTCTCTCAAACGGGACCTCAATGATGGGTAGAGGGACCAGCGGGCTACGGAAATGTGGCATCGGGGCCGACCTCTGACACACAGGGCAGGAGGAACAATAATTTTCTATGTCCTTCATCACCCCAGGCCAATAGAATCTCTGTAATACCCTCTCTCGGGTTTTCTCTGTCCCCAGATGACCTCCAAGAATGTGCCCATGGGCCAACTCCAACACCAACTTCCTGTAAGGTTTGGGCACCACAAGCTGCTCAACGGTTTCTTCTGCCCTTTTTGCCACCCGATACAGTAGGTCCTTCTCTACGCTGAAGTATGGGTAAGTGCAGGTATTATCTGGGTTCACTAACTCGCCATCTATTTCCACTACGTTTTCCCGTGCCTTTATTAGGGCGGGGTCTTTTAACTGTTCTGTGGCAAAATTTTCCCTGTGAACCTCCAGATCAGAAAACTCCACAGACGGTAGGTTTTCGTCTGAGGAGGTGGGCTCCTCTCCAGTTTCTTGAGTCTCCCCTGCCAATACTGACAAGGGAAATTCTGGAGAGTCCTCACCACTCTCAGAGGAGTTCTGGCTATCACATTCCTGGTACATAGGGGCACCAGTGGGGGGCTCAGGATCATCCCACAGTTCCCAGAACTTCGGAAAATCCCTTCCCACAATGGCATCATGCGGTAATTGAGATACTAACCCCACTGGATGAGAGAGGGTACCTTTGGGGGTCTCGAAACACACTGTAGTCACTGGATACTCTCGGGTGTCCCCATGCACACAAATAACAGCTACCTTGCTATTCCCAGAGACCTCTGTTTTAACTAATTCAGCCTTTATCAGGGTCACAAGGCTACCTGAATCCAGTAATACCACAACATTTCTACCATTAATACACATTTTGCATAAATGTTTCTCAGTTCCCCGAATGGCAGTGCATGCGACTGTCGCACACAGCGACTGACGTCTGTCCATCAGAAAGTCACATTGCATGGGTTCCTCCACAACCGGGCAATTTGCTGCAATATGTCCCGCTTGCCGGCAGCGGTAGCAAACAATCCATTTGGCTGCCTCTTGAGCCCCTGACTTCCCAGGCTGTTCTCGCCAAACTTTGGGTAGAGCTCCCACCCTCTCACTCTCTCCACCCTCACCCCTTGGAATCCTCTTATCCGCCCCTGGGGATGGTCTGGTCTTAGGGTGGAAAGTCCGAGAGTCTCTGGAAGAAGCCGTCAGGTTCTCTGTAGCCAAGTATCTCTCTACACGATCCACAAGTTTACCGGCCGTTTCTGGGTCTCCATGGCTTACCCACTTTTGAATGGCGGTAGGAAGAGCTCTCAAGAAACGATCCATCACAACACGTTCCACAATCTCCGGTGCGGACAAAGTCTCTGGCTGTAGCCACTTCCTGCTCAGGTGAATGAGATCATACATTTGAGACCTGGGGGGTTTTCCAAGCTGGAAAGTCCAGTTATGCACACGCTGAGCCCGGACAGCCAGGGTGACACCCAGCCTTGCCAATATTTCAGCTTTTAGCATCACATAGTCTTTTGCTTGGTCAGGCTCTAGGTCATAGTAAGCCTTCTGCGATTCACCAGTTAACAGAGGAGCCACCAGTCCAGCCCACTGCTCCTCAGGCCACTTTTCTCTTTCAGCAGTCCTTTCAAATGTGGTCAAAAATACCTCTGGATCATCCTCTCCAGTCATTTTTGTCAATAAACGACTCACCCCAAAAGACGCGGTATTAGTGGGACGGCTTTCCTCACTGGTCTGCGGACGTTGCTGCATTACTGCTTCCATTTGTTGTAGTCTCTGCTCTTGCTTCTGTAACAGGTCTATGAAGCGGGCCTCAGATTGCTGCTGGGCTTGTTGATGAGCTTGCTGCTGGGCTGCAAGGCTCCTTTGCAAACCTGCATTTGTCTGCTGTTGATTGGCATTTGCTAGAGCCAGCTGTTTCAGTATCTCCTCCATGCTGGCTTAAAAAAAACTGCCACTGGTTCTCCACCAACTGTGAGGGGGTTAACTCGGTAGCGGGTGTGTGTGACCCCCTGGTTGGGCTCCCCACACAAAAACAGGGCCAGCAGACGGAGGTTGTGGTTTTCAAAATCAAAAGGTGCGGTTTATTTCTCTATGTACAGTGACAAAAACACAGCAAAGCCAAAAAGAAACATAAGCAAAATAAATCCTGGTCAGTTTGACCTCTGACTAAACATGCAGGTTTCCTAAACTAACAACTGGGATCAGCCTGGTGCTGTCCTAGTCCCTAAGTCCCTGGTTTAGTAAAAGTCCAAACAAATAGCCACACAGGCTTTGCCTCACCGCACAGGGGTTCACTCTCCCTAGACAGTCCACACAGGTCTGGGTCCAGGCATGAGCTAACATCTAATGAAGCTGGGAGTTTTTATAGAGGCCTTAAACGAACTGACAGGCTTCAGCTGGTCTCATCAACTCCCTGCCTGCACGACGCCCAGCCCTCTCCCTAGAGGTATGAGTCATCCATGAGCCCACTAGCCTCAGCTGGGCTTCATCAACTCCCTCCCTAGTTGTATAAGTCAGCATAAAGCCTGAATCTGGGAGAAATATATCTACCCCCCTGGATGCAACCAGGTGACTTTACCTTCCTGCTGTCACAATAGCCACAAAACCACAGCTTACTATATTTGGCTGACCAGAGTTTGGCACCTGCACCACAGATTAAGATGCCCGTGTACACAGTACTGCATGGAAGGCAGGGCAGGTCAGGGCAGGACTCAGGAAGCAGCTTTCCCAATGCACAGCTCTGCCCATCATTGCCTTCTCTTGTTCTGCAGTTCAGTGTTTATTAAAGACAGTTAGCTGTCAAGACTGTACTAGAATACTACAACAAAATAGCATCTGCCTTCCCCTGCCTGTCCGCACTTTTCAAGACTAGGTGCTACTTTGCTGCTCCTCCTCCCTGCTGACAGGAGTAGTAAGTGACATCTCCTGTCAGACTATAGTGGCAGAGCCTAATACAAGATTATCGTGGCCCCCCATGCACCTGGGACCCCTGGGGTGCCCATGCATTAGGACAGCCCTGGACTGAGATTCTGGAGGACATTTTTGAAGGTGGACATTGAAAGCAGCATGCGTTATGTCTGTTCTCTACAGTTATTGGTTTACACAAGTGACTGCTCTTCCTTTGTAGATGCCTTGCAGATGTACATTTTTTGCCACTTTAATTGCTGGGAAGCTATCCTACAGTTAGATAGAAAAATAGAAGCTTCCAGGAGGCCCCGTAGCCTCAGTCAAGCAGCATTTTAGAAAAAGAAACATATTGTTGTGACTGCTTTGTGTGTAGCAGATGTCCTCAGATCTAAACCATTGTCTATTTCTTCTTTTACTTCAGAGACTTCAATGACTAAAACACTGAAAAATATTTCTTTCTACAACAACACAATGCTCCAAAATCTAACCCTTTGCTTCATGGATGTAAGTCCAGCCTTTACAAGTCCCAGCTACTAGGAGACAATTAACCTTGGGACTTACAGTTCCTCATAGAATATTAAAATGATAAGTGATGTATGTTTTAGCAACAGCAGGTGAATGAATTATAATGAAACCACACATATCTTAACCTCTTCCGAGGAGAAAAAAAATAAAAGCCAATTACCGCCTAGAGTAAACAGGATATAGGTCTTGCACACTCCAGACCCATTGCTGCTAAGCAGCGCCCACCAGTAAAACCTACTAGTGCCACATATCAGTGCCCATTAGTGCCACCTATCAGTGCCTATCAGTGCCACCTATCAGTGCAACCTCATTAGTGCCCACCAGTGCCGCCTCATCAGTGCCCATCAGTGCCGTCTTATCAGTGCTGCCTACCAGTGCCCATCAGTGCAGCCTCATCAGCGCACAGCAATGAAGAAGAAAAACTACCTGTTTGCTAAATTTTATAACAGACTATTAAAAATTAAATTATATTTTGTTTAGCAAAATTTTTTTTAAAACTTAGTGGTAATTAAATACCATGAAAAGAAAGCTCTGTTTGTGTGATTTTTTTTTTTTTAAAAATGTCATATGGGTACAGCGTAGCATGACCGCGCAATTGTCATTCAAAGAGTGATAGCGCTGAAAGCTGAAAATTTACCTGGGCAGGAAGGGGGTTTAAGTGCCCAGTAAGCAAGTGATTAAAGCAAACCTGAGAATTGGGGTTGTAAGAAAAAAAAAATTACACCACTTACAAGGTATTATCAGGTACCTACTTTCTGCCTCAAATCTGATTATATAGCAACCCAAAAATCCAGGGGGATCCTAACTAGTAAAAACCATGTGCTGTTTAGCCACTGTTGGACCTTTTTTTTTTATCTTTGCTTCCTTTTTGTGTGTATAAGTGCATATTTGTAGCATTCGTGGGCTCGTAAGGCCTATCGTTGTTTAACAATTTATCTTAAAACACTATTTAGTAATGCCTATAGTTTTCCTTAGTACACATAACATGCAATTATACATATATATACAGTTTAGTCAGTGTAGACTATATATACAGTGCAGGCAGTGTATTAATATATATATATACTATGTAATATATATATATATATATATATATATATTCAGTGCTCTCAGTCTATATATACAGTGCAGGCAGTGTACAGTATATAATACAGTGGTTAGGGGAAGCCTATGACAGAATTAAGAGAAAAAAAGGCATGGGGTCCCCCCCAAAATCCATACCAGGCCCTTTGGGTCTAGTATAGATTTTAAGGGGAACTCCATGCCAATTAAAAAAAAACAAACAGCGTGAGGGTCCCCAAAGGAAAGGAGGGTATGGGCGAGCGGCCCCCTCCTCCTGAACCATACCAGGCTGCTTGCCCTCAACATGGGGAGGAAGCTTTTGGGTCCCCCCCAAAGCACCCTCTCCCTATGTTGATGGGGACATGAGCCTCTTCCCGACAACCCTGGCCATTAGTTGTCGGGGTCTGCAGGCAGGGGGCTTATCAGAATCTGGAATCCCCCTTTCCCTATGTGAATGGGTATCGGGTACATTGTACCCCTACCCATTCACCAAAAAAGTGTCAAAAAGTAAAAACCACAACAGACAGTTTTTGACAATTCCTTTATTAAAAAAAGAAAAAAAAAAGTTTCATGCGATGTCCATCCATCTTCAATCACGCCGTCCGATGGACCCAAAAAATAAAAAAAAGTTCTGCCTCGATGGGAGGCCTCCCGCCAACTGCTGTCTCTTGGCTGTGACAGCTGTTATATAGGCAAGGGCGGGGCCACCCTGTGACTTAACCGAGTGACCCCCTCATCTGGTGAATGAGTAGGGGTACAATGTACCCCTACTCATTTACATAGGGGGCTGGGATCTGGGGGCCCCCTTGTTAAAGGGGGCTTATACATTCAGATAAGCCCCCCCACCCGCAGACCCTGACAACCAATGGCCAGGGTTGTTGGGAAGAGGCTCTTGTCCCCATCAACATGGGGACAAGGTACTTTGGGGGGGCAAAATCACTTCTCCTGAAAAAACTGTTGTTTTAAAAACGTTTTTCTCCTTTTGTCTTTCAGGACAGCCTCTGAGACATAGGGCTCCTCCCTCCGGGACAGGAAATACGTACACCCAAATTCTTTAAAGGCAGCCCTCCAGGCCTTCCCCTTCAGTTTTTTTGTGTTTCCTGCCAGACGGGAAGGGAGCACGTAGGAACCTTCGGGAGCTCCATGTCTCAGGACTATCCTGGAGGAGCCCCTGTAGTACCTTCTCCTAGCCTGTGCGCCCCTCTGTTCAGTCAGGGAGGAGAGGGCCTACCGCTGCCTAAGCTTAGGGAGAGCAGGGCCCCTGATCCTTGTAGTGGTCCCCGCCAACAGCGGCATGCACTAGGGCCGCTTGGGTGAAGCAGGCTCTGGACAACTACCTAGCCAGGATCGAGGTATCTCGCCGCGGCACCCACCCAAGAATGTTGCAGGCGGGGGCGGCGCTCTTCATCCTGAGGCCTCAGAGCTGCCGGGAACGCTGGCCCAGGGACTTCCAGGTTCGGGAGGAAGTACTTGCAGCAGGGGCGGGGCTACTGTGCTCCAAACGCAGGAAGTGAGGTAAACTTCCGGCAGAGCAACATCATCTGCGTTCGTCCAGAGACAAGGTTCCGGTCTCTTCTTTGGCTCGGCAGATGGACGATAAAGACATCTGGGGCCGGCGCAGACCCAGCAGAGGCTGTGGGCAGCGCGGAGGAGTGATCAAGGGCACTGCGACAGGACAGGCAGTAGACTCCGGTTCCTTGGGCACTGGCACCTCTCAGGTAAGCGTGGGAGGGCTGCCAATGGCTTACTCTGGGGGGTCCTTACTTTCCCTAGTCCCTGGGTGGGGAACCATAGGTGATGATGGGGGGCACTTTTTTCTGAGACCCCAAACACAGTGGTGGTGTGGGTTTAGACAGTCACTTATGGGCAATTGTCTCTCTGTTTTTGGCTTTTAGGTTAAAGCTCAGGACAAAGCCCAGATGCAGCCTACCAAAAAAAGGGACCGGAGTTAGACTTACCGGTAATTCTTTTTCCAGGAGTCTTCCAGGACAGCCGGGTTTCCCACCCAGTGTTGTTTGCAGCTGGTAAAAAGGGTATATATACTGATGGTATGCCAGTGTGTTATGTCTTTCAGGGCCTTCCGGCGGTTCTTGTGGAAACTAAGGGGAAGGCATAGAGGACCGCCTTTAAAGAATTTGGGTGTACGTGTTTCCTGTCCCGGAGGGAGGAGCCCTATGTCTCAGAGGCTGTCCTGGAAGACTCCTAGAAAAAGAGTTTTTCCATTGATACATGTCCCCTAGGGCAGTACCTGGGTCCCCATACACATTTTATGACAATAACTTGCATATGAGTCTTTAAAATTAGCAGTTTTGAATTTTCAGGTTCGTGTCACATAGACTTTAATAGGGTTTGCAAAAACTTTTTGCATGTTCTGGTGCGAACTGACCCTGGGGGTGTTCGGCCCATCCCTAATTCTAAGCTTCAGCAGACTGAGAGTGATAACCACTGTGTGCAAATCAACTGTGAGTAGTTAATCCTTTACACACACACATTACTGTAGCTGTCACCACAAGTTTTAACAAAAACATACACCGTTCAAAGCATCCACTGTTGTTATTGGGTCCCTTAAAAATAACTGTACTGCTTGCTGCCACGTTCAGACTGGAATGTAACAGAGTTTTACACTACCATAGCTATTTACAAGGGCAAAGTTCTTTAGTTTCTAATTCGAGCATTTAGATATTCATCTTAATTATTTTTAATTATTATGTTAATAGGTAGAAAAGAAAATCAGCGAAGGGAGTATTTATGGAAAATATATTACAAAGCAGATATAATTCTAGCGCTACCCCCGTAGGGGCTGCTAGTGAATGTGGTTCATCTCCCACCCTACACAGCCAGGCACACGCATTTTCCGACACACAGAGTCAAGAAGCAGTTCTTGCACTTTGTTTTGTTTTTTATTAGGGGAATTGAACTTGGATGGAGATAAGGGCTGCCCACTTGATTAAAGGAAATTTGTAGGGACTGAACTATAATCACTCCCAGTACACATACAACCTCTTCTTCTTGACCTCCAGCACATACACTTGCTTGCAGACTATCATTCCCAGGACCAGCTAGCACTGATGTAGAGACCTGACACTGGCTCTGTCAGGCAAAAAGCAAATGCCCTTTGCAGGCAGGGACTGCAGGCCCCTATGGTGTAGCAAAATAGAAGTCCTTGGTACTAGCTGTCCTACACCCAGTACCTCCACTTCATGCACTGCCAGCCTGGCTGCATCTGCTGCTTTCCACTGCCCGTGCCACCACAGCCCTCCTGACTGACTCTGCACCCATCCCAGACTGCTCCATCCCAGTCCCCTCAGGTGTGCCTCCCAGTCCTCCTGACTGTGTTACTCACCAGCCCTCTTGTCTGTTCCTGTTGCTCCTGGAGACTTGCCTGGCAGTGTTGTTCTGCTGTCCTCCTTGCTCCCAGTGTCTCCTGGCCAGGACACCTCTGTGGTTTTTGTAAGGTCCTGCCTGCACCCGAGCCCAGGCCCAAGGTCACCCCCCCCCCAGACTGGGTAGCTCCTTCAAAGGCCACAACAGCCTAATGCTCCATCTCCAGCTTCCACCTAAACTCTCCACCCCCCCCATAGGCTGACTCATAATATTTGAGGGGGCCTGTCCCCTGCCAATCCAAGTTGAGAATTGGTCAGGGCCCTCAAAGTACTTCAGGCAGATCCACCTTACTTCCCCTCCCATCTTTCTAGAAAGTTCTAGTACAGTGATGGCGAACCTTGGCACCCCAGATGTTTTGGAACTACATTTCCCATGATACTCAACTACACTGCAGAGTGCATGGGCATCATGGGAAATGTAGTTCTAAAACATCTGGGGTGCCAAGGTTCGCCATCACTGTTCTAGTACATTCTAGAAATAGGGGGGAGGTCTCAGTGATGCTGCCTGTGAATAATCCAGCTCTCCCTGGATCTCTTCCCAACCCAGCAAAAAAAACACAGACAGTCTTGCCTGCTAGCCAAGCCTGCACAAATTACCCTACACTTAAACACCATAAAAAACTATCAACAATTCTAGCACTAGAGGGTGCTACACTCACCCCCCCCCCCCCTAATGTCCAGACAGTCCTTTGGCTGGGTGGATTTGAAAAAAATGGCCCCTGGGCCCAGGAGCAAGGACATCCCATAAAAACACACAATTTTGTAAGGGGGAAAGAAAGCAAACAGGGACAGGGCTATATTACAACTACTGGTAAATATCAGTAGAAAAATAGATATTTTGCTTGTATAGTCATCACACTATACATAATCCTGACTACAGGTCCCTGTAGCTAACACAAACAACATCAACACTGTATATAATGAGTCAGAGCACCCCCCCCCCCCCCTCAAGGGAGGCACTCACTTTCTTGAATCCACCCAGAGCAGGATGGACAGCAGTCCATGCTAAAAACCTGAAACGAAAGACATAAAGAACACCATCCTACCACTAACAACTAACTAACATAATTTCTGTCAGGAGGGGGTTATTATCCTGCTGACAAAAATAAATCAACATCAAAATCACACACATTACTTCTTCCTATTTTATTCTTTCAGGAGCAAGTTACTATCCGGCTGACAGAAACAAAAGAATAAGAAATGAACAGTTCTCTTTGGAATTCCTGGTGGGGGGGGGGGGGGCCTCCCTGGACTATCAGGTTCCTTGAAGAGTCAAAGTTAGTACTTAGGCCCACCCAGAGTTCATGTCTGGGATTGCTTATCCAACTGAGACAGGTCAGGGTGACAGGCCGGCCTAATCCCGAAAATGATTAGAGAAGCAGTCCATGTAACATAGTTACATAGTTAGTCAGGTTGAAAAAAGACACAAGTCACTTGTGCTTAGGATTGTCCTCCATGGATGGGGAGAAAGAATGACAGAAAGAGGGCTCCCATAGTGTAAAACCGCAATTTTTTGGTGCCTATGCCTGGCACCCGGTGTGATCAGCATGTGTGTGGTAAGGGTAATCCGGCCAGTCTCTGTTCAGACGCCGCTGGATTGCGGTTCCTTGTAATCGTATTCCGGGCGGATGTATGTATGACGCGATTAAGCCTCAATGCGTTCCAGCCAATAGGAACGACCGTCATCAGGAAGCTCTCCCTAAAAAAACTTGTGGTGGTAAAGCGGTAGTAAACTGCAATTGTAAAAAAAAAAAAAAATCCCCTGAAAGGTAATATCATAATGTGCTAGTATGCATAGCATACTAGCACATTATGAGAGACTTACCTTGAAACAAAGCTCTCCAGCACCACGCTGTCACCATTGAGAGGTCTTCCATTTTCCCCCTGCGGGAACCACAGTTTACGGTATGGGCTCTGAAGGTCCGGCACTGTATGCCGGACCTTCAGAGCGCATGCACCTGTGACGTCACTGGCTGCATGCACTCTGAATATCTCCTAAACAGTGCAAGTTTAGGAGATATTCACAGTATCTACAGGTAAGCCTTATTATAGGCTTACCTGTAGGTACAAGTGGTATAACATAGTTTACTACCACTTTAAACCCAAAAGTAAACATTAATTATATTTCTGCTTATAAATTCTTAGATGTGATGCCTGCATTTGTTTTATTTTTTTAGTCTTTCTTTCTTTTATTTTAACCTGGTGATCTGGCCAGTAAGTCTGTTGTTTTTCAAAAGAACAAGTTCTCCTGTAAATGTGTCAAGAGATCAGTTAAGAGTGTTGAGACAAACTCATGTAAAACCTTTATTCCAAAAGAAAGAAAAAACTTTGCTGTAACTGCTTGTGTAACTACAGTATGAGCTGGGGTTTGGCTTCAATTTGTTAATGTATTTAAATCTGCTAGTCCATCTAATATTCCCCTTCTCCCACAATAACAAGGCTGCTGTCTGCTGTGCCCCCTGCGCTTCTTCATCAGAGAGGAGGCACTCTAATACAGGGGGTGTGTTACTGGCCAAATCATCAGTTAAAAACAGAGGGGAAAAAAGTCTAAAAAATGAAAACTAAAGCAGCCATCACATCTAAGGTGTGGTAAGCTGCAATATATTACATTCTTGGTTTTAGATTTAACACTGCTTTGATTTAAAGTCTGCCTGGTCTTAATTCAGTGTAGAGCTTGCTTCTCTTTCAGAGTAAAGCTGGTCAGACACTAGTATTATTAATATTATTATACAGGATTAATATAGCGCCAACAGTTTCTGCAGCGCTTGACAATATAAAGGGAGACAATACAGCAACAATATAAATAGAAGATGTATGTTCCTGCGCTTAGGACCTCTAAATTTAATGATGAGCTGCAGCCCCCCTAATAGGATCCTAAAAAGGATCTTAATAAATGGAAGACAAATAATGTGGTGGGGTGTGGTGCTGCTCGTTCCTTACATAAACTCTAAAAAGTAGGGAATAAGGCTAAAAACTGCTGAGCAATAACAAAAATTATGTGTATTATAAAGTGACAAACTAATGTGAGTAAATCCTTATACCAGGGAAGGTTAGATAAGATCTGTAAATGGAACAATATAGAAAAAAGGCACTAAAAGTGTGATCACATCAATAGTGATTATCTAACATGCATATAGTATAAGTTAGCTAAATCATACCCATGTGCAAATATCTAAACCATATACCATGATATGTGGATAATAATATGTCAAAAAAATTATATATATATAAAAAATATAATAGACCAAAAATTGTATAATAATAAATGTGAATACTGTATATGAAAAAATATATGAAAAAAAATATATATATATATATATATATATAGTGTGAAATAAAGTCCACTCCTTGGTAGTGACCAATTCCTCCCAGTGCTCGAAATGTGATACTTGACAGCAGATAAATCTTTCAATAATTTTCCAGGTATTCCCCCACAAGGGTCCCCACTCACCAGCTCCTCACACCCCTGCAGGGGTAGACAGTGTGATACGATTGCTTCCAATCAGGTCCGTGTGTCCCCAGCCCTTTCTCCAAGTAGGGCAGCCTGCAGCGCAATCCTAAAAATATCCACGGTTTGCCTTTCCAATAATAGGTCCCGCCATCGGACTGTTTTCATCTGTGAAACCGATCATGAGTACACGGCTTAAGCCTTCCTTCATAGTTTCGATGGTAAAACAGTAAAGAGTAGACACAATTGTGTTGCTTAAACTCAAAGGAAGGTAAATATTATTTTATCTCTAATTATGAAATAAATTAGGGGGATAAGCAAATAGTTTGTTTTGTAACAAATAGATACATTGCAGAAAGATTTCTGCATACATACAATTCTGTGAGAAATACAGGTAGAGAGTTAATATTTTTACACTCATATATCTGGTAAATTATTATTATTATTATTATTATTATTATACAGGATTTATATAGCGCCAACAGTTTGCGCAGCGCTTTACAACAACAGGGAAGACAGTACAGTCACAATACAATTCAATACAGAGGGATCAGAGGGCCCTGCGGTAAATATTTATTACCAAATATTACTACACGTGTGAGATTATGCTTTACTTGTAACGCAGGCGCATGATTTCTGTAAGTGATGTGACTAATTAGAGATTGCATGTAAAATCCATGCCATGCTGAGAATAATTGCTAAGTGAGAATATTCAGCGGCAGTGTTGATCACCTGCAAACATCAAAGTTGCTTTGTATCTCACGCAGGTTGAAAAATGCCCTTTGTTTAGTACAATACCTTGCTTTACTGTGCATTTGTTTTTTCAGAGTGAGTTTGGATTTCCCTTTCCTTGTAGGAAATTCAGGTCATCCCACAGAAACCTTCACCTGTTCCCAGATATACCAATAGCACTTGTACAGGAAAGCCATGCTTAAAAAAAGCACCTAGTATGCCAATGTACTTAGAAAGACATCACTACCATAAAGAAAAGGTGAGAGCATGGGAGCAATGGAGGGCAAATGAAAGGATGGAAGGAAGGAAGAAAATGAAAGGAAGGATGGAAGAAATGAAAGGAATTAATGAAAGAAAGGATGGAAGGAAGAAATGGAAGGGAGGATAGAAGGAAGGAAGAAGAAAGGGAAAGGGGAAGGAAGGAAATTATGAAAGGAGGGAGATAGGAAAGGAAGAAAAAAGTGAAAGGCAAAAGACTGGAAGGAAGGAAAAAAGAAAGGAAGGAAGGAAGGAAATTATGAAAGGAGGGCAATAGGGAAGGTAGAAAAAAGGGAAAAACAAAGGACAGGAAGGAAGGAAGGTAGGAAGGAAGGAAGGATATGATGAAAGGAGGGAGATAGAGAAGGAAGAAAAAAGAGAAAGGCGAAGGACTGTAAGGAAGGAAAAAGGGGAGGAAGGAGATGATGAAAGAAGGGAGATAGAGAAGGAAGTAAAAGGGGAAGGAAAAGGACTGGAAGGAAGGAAGGAAAGAGGTAAGGGTTGAAAGGAAGAGATATGGAAGGAAGAAAAAAGAGAAAGGCAATGGATAGGAAGGAAGGAAGGAAGAAAGGAGGGAGATAGAGGAAAAAAAGAAAGGAAAGGCAAGGAAAATTAGGAAACAAAGGAAGGAAGGAAAGGTGAACGAAGTGAGATAGGGAAGGAAGAAAGAAAGGAAAGGCAAGGGAAATTAAGAAACAAAGGGAGGAAATGATGAAAGGAGGGAGCTAGGGAAAGAGTGGTTAAGGAAAGGCAAAGGAAAATAAATGAAAAATATAGCATTTTTACTTCCGCCTTACAGCTAGATACAATTTTGCAACAAATATTGTAGCAGCTTTGCAGAAATTACCTCTTTTACTTTCGCTTTCACATTAAATTTTCCCGATATGACCAAGGATTTTAGAAAGAATTCTATATGTTACATTAAGGCATAAACAACCTCTGTGTTGTTTCAAAAAGTTCTACAGGTTATTTTACAAACTTAAATATTGCGTGAATGCTTGATATATTGTTGAATTTTTACACATAAGATCACAATTTAACTGTTTAAATCCTCTGTTTCATATGTAGTATATTATCTTGTTACTCATTATTTTCTGTCCACCAGAAGTGTGCTCTTCCCTTTGCACTGTTAACACTAAGAAAATGTAATGTAACAGTATATTAACCACTTAACGACCATGCACTGTATATATACGTCGGCAGAATGGCTCGTACAGGCACAATCACGTACCTGTACGTCCCCTTTAACTGCCCGACGTGGGGGTCGAGCGCGCACCGCCGGTGGCGCGCTGGCGACCCCCCCTGCCTTTCCCGTGAGTTGGACCGCGGGTCCCGCGGACTCGATCGCCGTGATCCCCGCGATCGTCTCACGGAGGCATAGAGCAGGGAGATGCTTGTGTAAACAAGCATTTCCCTGCTCTGCCTAGTAACAATGAAACCGATCTCGGCTCCGTGTACTCGGAGCGGAGATCGGTGTCATGTGACACATAGCCCGACCCTCAGTAAGGAGACACAAGCAGGGAACATTTAACCCCTACAGCGCCACCTAGTGGTTAACCCCTTCACTGCCATTGTCATTTTCACAGTAACCAGTGCATTTTTATAGCACTGATCGCTGTGAAAATGACAATGGTCCCAAAAATGTGTCCGATGTGTCTGCCATAATGTCGCAGTCACGATAAAAATCGCTGATCACCGCCATTACTAGTAAAAAAAAAAATATTAATAAAAATGCCATAAAACTATCCCCTATTTTGTAAACGCTATAACTTTTGCGCAAACCAATCAATAAACGCTGATTGCAAATTTTTTCACCAAAAATATGTAGAAGAATACAAATCGGCCGAAACTGAGGAAAAATTTTTTTTTTATATATTTTTGGGGGATATTTATTATAGCAAAAAGTAAAAAATATTGATTTTTTTTTCAAATTGTCGCTTTATTTTTGTTTATAGCACAAAAAATAAAAACCGCAGAGGTGATCAAATACCACCAAAAGAAATCTCTATTTGTGGGAAAAAAAGGACGTCAATTTTGTTTGGGAGCCACGTCGCATGACCGCGCAATTGTCAGTTAAATCGACGCAGTGCCGAATCGCAAAAAGGGGCCTGGTCTTTATGCTGTGTATTGGTCCGGGGCTTAAGTGGTTAAGGAACAAAAACCTGTAAGATAGTATTTGTTAACTGACGTTTGCATAAAAAAAAATTCGGTAATATAACACACATGGTCATTTCAGAAGATCCATGTAATAAAACCTTTCAAATTTCCAAGTAATATAAACTATGACAATATGTCACGTATTGTGAATTTGTGAATTGACCTGAATCTGAAAAAGTACAGTTGCCCATTTATACTTTTATTTCTCATTCAGCAATGCATTTATACTGATTATGATAAAACAAATAAGGCTAAATACTTTAAACTGATTACTGTAAACCCCTAAAACATTAGAGGTGTGTGATCCTCACCTGTTAAAACATATGTAGTATGTTGTTAATATTTATGAGTATTTTGTATAATAGAATAGCAAATACTTTTTTTACTTTAGGATAATATGCCCAATACAGGAATGCTTAATGCAAGATTTGTCAGTCACACACTGTGAGCAATCACTTATTACTTAAACATTCATGGTTGGACTTTAAAATGCGTGCATGTTCATGCATACATCAATCAGATTTTTTTAGATTTTTTGTCAGATCAAGTATAGATGATCTTTACAACTTTAACTGTCACAGAGAGATTTCACCCTACCAGTGGTCTTGCATTTTTAAAAAAATTTCAATATAAATTATACTACCCATTAGCATAAATATTTATAAGGATGATATGACTATTTTTGTGTCAAGCTAGTAAAAAGGGTCATATTGCTGGTAACTGACACAATCCAATGTGCCAAAAACCTATATGCAAATGTATTACTTTGAGCCATCTGGGGTTAAAAAGGAAACACCCTCCTTTCCCAATATAGTACATCTGCTTATTAACCAAGTGAGATTGAAGAGTATAGGTAGTACTGAGGCCTAGCGGTACAAGCAATTAAGACTAGAACTTTCACATCTGTATTGCGGCGTACACACACTCGGAATTTCCGATGGAAAAAGTCAGACGGAATTTTTTCATCGGATATTCCGACCGTGTGTATGCCCCATTGGACTTTTTCCGTCGGAAATTCAGACGGAATTAGATAGAGAACATGTTCTCAATTCGGAATTTCCATTTGTCTGGATGTAATTCCGACGGACTAAAAACCACGCATGCTCGGAAACAATTCGACGCATGCTCGGAAGCATAGAACTTAATTTTCTCGGCTCGTCGTAGTGTTTTACGTCACCACGTTCTTGATGGTCGTATTTTAGTGTGACCGTGTGTAGGCAAGACAGCTTGAGCAGAATTCCGTCCGAACTCTGTCGGAAAAACCTGTCGGAACTCCGTTGAAAAAACCCGTTGGAGTTTATTCCAACAGAAATTCCGCTTGTGTGTACAAGGCATATCTCGCTATATACAGATTTCCTTTGGTCTTTTTAAATAGATTAACTTTGACAAACCACATGAAGAACTTATAGAGATGATAACAAACGGCGCATGCGCGGATGCCTGAGGGAGAAGTCGCATCCCCTTAGAGCTCCGCTCCCGGGTTTAACAAACCGGAGAACCGGAGAACCGACCGCTGTTTTTTCACCGCAAACGGCACCAGCTCCCGCGAATCCATACCAGGTACACTTTGGCGTATTGAGGATGGTCACGAGGGGGCCAAAAACAAAGTATAAGATTGGTATCTCTAAAGATACACCGGCCCGGCAGACATCCAAGATGGTACCCCACAGACTCGCACACAGCGGGTTCCTAAATCCCTGTCACACAATGTCAAAACTCTGGACACAGCTGGTGAGATTGATTCTGACTATGAAACACCTGAAAATGTTATTCAGTCTAACATGTTTAGACAATTTGAGAAAATGCTTCAGAAAGCTTTGAAACAAACTTCTGACCAGATAACAGAGAAGCTGACAAGGGAGATTAGGGAGCTGGGGCATAGAACAGCTGAATTGGAAATGCGGGTAGATGATATAGAAACTACCACACAACATTATGATGCTACTATTGAACAGCTTAAGGATGAGAACTTTTTATTACAAACCCGTTTGGAAGACCAGGAGAATAGGGACCGTCGCTCCAACCTAAGAATTAGAGGTCTCCCTGAATCAATCATAGAACAGGGAACTATATGTGCACTGTTTCAGGAACTGTTACCAGGTATTTCACCTGAGAGATTGGAAATGGACAGAGTCCACAGGGCCCTAACTCAACGCAAACTCAATGGACCCCCTAGGGATATTATAGTTAAATTTCATTACTATAAAACAAAGGAGCAAATACTTGCTGCTGCTAGAGGTAAAAACACTCTTGAGTTCCAGGGCAATATCTATCAGCTCTTTACAGACCTCTCCCCTCTAACTGTTACTAAGAGGCGTTCTATGAAACTATTGCTGCAAGTACTTCAAAAACACCAAATCATATACCACTGGGGGTTTCCATTCTCTCTCCGCTTTACATACTTGGAAACTAGATATACCTGTCGCACGTCCGATGAACTACGGTCAGCCTTAATTGATCTAGGCCTGATGGATCACACCAATTCTAAAGAGCAACCTCGTAGACGTGCGGCTTCTAGATCACCTCCAAATGAAACCGACTTGGACCCAAACCCCTCTGGTTATACCAGACAGAATCTTCATAAAAGAGGACGTTTTAATTTCAATAAATTTTTATTTTTCAATTCAAGACATGTACAGAAAATCTTAAAAAAATGTTGTTTAAACATGACAAAGGGTTATTTCCAATTGTTTATGTCACAATGTTCTCATCAAGAGATTAAAAAAAAATAAAAAAAAATGAAAAATAGGCATTCAGGGAAGTCACACCCCACCTGGACGCCCCTAACGGGATCATCCTGCGCCCAGGTCAGGCCCCCCCCCCCCCAGCCCGCCATCCTCATATGAAACCAATAAAAAGGAACTCGGAATCTTAATGAAGAACAGTACTACACTCATATACAATAACGCCCATCAAATTTAAGACTTGGAAATACCGCAATAAGAACACAGTAAATAATGATATCAAATCTTTGAATCATGTTTAAGCATCGAAACAAAAATAAAATAAAAATAAATAAAACAAAAGATAAAAGAACCAAGAAAAGATAGAATAGAAGAAGAAAGAAATAAGAAGAAATCACATGCCGAACATGAGGCCCTTTAGGAATTAGAGCGGTCAGGGTCATGCCTGACCTTCAAAGAAACGCCACAGAAAACTGCCCAAGGTTCCCATATTGCCTCAAATTTAGGGATTAAATTAGTTGATATGCTAACCATCTTCTCTTGAGCCATAATCCAAGAGATCTTATTGTGTATAGCCTTAATGGATACCCTGGGCTTCCTCCAAGATCTAGCAATAATAATTTTAGTCCCCAGAAGTATAAAGTGAATCAGTTTTCTAGTTGGTTTAGAAACGTTGGGAATATTGTCATTGAGAAGAGCAACAGAAGCTGACCTAGGTATTGAACACGAAGTGACCTTAAATATGAGATTAAAAATTTTCTTCCAGATCGGCCTGATCCTAGGACATTCCCACCAGATATGCACCATCGAGCCCAATAAATGGCAGCCTCTAAAGCAGTTGGGATCCGATTCTGGGTAGATGGATGCAAGCCTGATGGGAGTCATATACCATCTCATGACAACTTTTAAGTTAGCTTCCATGAGGGAGGTGTTCAAAATACTTTGGAATGAGCGAAAGTTGGCCTTTTGCCAGGATCCTAGATCCCAATTTAGCTGGAGGTCATCTTCCCATGCTTTCATGTATGAGGCTTTAGTAGCTGTACAAGTAAGTGAAGAGTAGATGACAGAAATGCCCCCCCTTTGTCCCACGGCCGATCCGCACCAGATCTCATAGTCCGTAAATTTGGGAGGAAGAGGTTTCTCCGTCCAAATATCATTCAAGAATTGTGAAATCTGTTCAAATCTAAATTTTTCAGAGTCAGGGAGGTCAAATTTATTTAGACAATGGGGCATGGTAATAGGACCCCGATTTGTAAAGTATTGTCCTATCCTATATAGACCTTTGTTTGTCCACCAACTGAAGGCCTCTGTATCCATACCAGGAAAGAATTTTGGATTATTAAAAATGTGTGCTAGTGGTTGTGTTACAGACACTAGAGTGGGAAGAGGACGGAGTCTGTCCCAAAGGGAAAATGATTGAGATAAGGAAGGGGATAAAATAGGTGGTCTCTGTCTTTGTGGGCACCAAAGCAGGTACTCTAAGGATAATTGTGGTACCGCTTGTTCTTCTATCAGCACCCAGTCCGGTTTTTCATTCTTGGAATAAAATATAGATAATTGTGCTAGTCTGGCAGCTAAAAAATAATTATATAAGTTAGGCAAACCCACCCCTCCCTTCTTCCTATTTAAATATAGGGTGTTTTGGGGAACTCTGTAACTAGATTTGCCCCATACGAATGTGAGAATTTTACTTTGTAAGGAATTTATCTGATCTTTCCTGATGGGAATGGGGAGGGAACGAAATAGATATAAAATTCTAGGAAGTAATGTCATTTTCACTGAATTAATCCTGCCCAACCAAGATAGTTCGAATTTGTCCCAATTTTTAAGATCTGTAATAATTTTATGGAATAGGGGAGGATAGTTACTTGTGTAAAGAGATTCTGTTCGAGCAGTCAGAAAGATTCCCAGATATTTAATATGAGAAGAATTCCATTCAAATTTGAAAGACTGTTTGATGAGGGAAACTATGGGTAACGGGAGGGAAATATTTAGTGCCTGTGACTTGGCAAAATTGACCCTGAGTCCTGAAATATTAGAAAAATCAGAAATTACTTTATAAAGATTCGGGAGGGAGGTAATGGGAGAGGTAAGAAAGAGAAGCAAATCATCTGCGAAAAGTCCGCATTTATGCATCTGATTCCCACAGGTTACGCCTTTAATGTCAGAATTTTGTCTAATGGCTATGGCCAAGCTTTCAATGGCCATAGCAAAGACAATAGGGGATAGTGGACAACCTTGTCTTGTACCCCTGGCTATATTTATCGGAGAGGAATAATATCCCTGTATACGAATTTGAGCTTTAGGTTGAGAATACAGAGCTCTAATAACTCCCATAAAACGTGGGCCAAAACCCCATCGTTCTAATAGGGGAAAAAAGTATTGCCAGGATACAGAGTCGAAGGCCTTCTCCAGATCAAGTGCTAACAGGAAACCCTGTTGTTTTTGACCTCCGTCCCAGTTGGACTGCAAAAGGGAGATAATATCAATCGCTCTTCTCTAAAAGAGGACGTTTTGATAGTCAGGCACCGATAAATGTCGACTCAATGGACTTATTGTTCAACTTTCATTAATCTTATCCATGTTTCTCCCCTTTTATAGGGTACTAGCCCCATTGCTTTATTCTGAAAAGCATTGCACTATCTATGATTGAAGAATTAGAATCCTGTTCTCCATTTTTTATTTTATTTTTTATTTTTTTTAGTGGTGTCTTGTTTCTGACAAATATGTCTATTTCTTTAATCTATATGCACATTATATATGCATATTAATTTGTACTTATGAAATATAAATCTAGGTTTTTATTTAGGGTTTTAGTCAGCCAGAAGGTCTATATTTCATTTACATTTTTGAGTGAAGTGTTTTTAGGTTTTTTTTTTTTTTTTTGTGTTTGTCCCCTTACTGACAAATATGTCTACTTAGTAATTTATATGCATATTATATTGTACTTATGAAATATAAATTTAGGTATTTATTTATTGTTTTAGTCAGCCAGAAGGTCTATATTACACTTACATTTTTGAGACAAGTGTTTTTTTTTTGTTTTTTTTAATATATGTAATATAAATTTATGTATTTAATTTATGTTTTTGTCAGCCAGAAAGCTAAAATTTCATTATTGCTTCTTGAGACGAGTGTTTCTTGTTTTCTTTATTTGTCTCCTTATAGACAAATAAGTTTATTTCCTTGACTTATATGGTCATTGATATAGATAGACTATCCTCTTCCCTCCCCCCCCTTTTTTTTTTTTTTTTTTTCTTCCCTTTTCTCTATATTTGCGAGCTTGTTTATTAATTATTTCGCTTGCGTAGACGGTTTGCTTCACAAGTGTTAAGATTAATATTTTCTAGCCTCCTTATGGACGCATTCATCTAGAAATTGACTCAACATAATTCCCGAAGTTGGTATGCTTCCTTTCTCTCTCTTTTTTGTTTATTGCATCTCCAGTCTTCTTGATAGAGAATTATATAAGTTTACTATTATAATACTTAAGTGTTCTCCGGCGTTGTTTTTCCCTCCGGAACTTCTTGCGGCCCCCTACGTACCCCCTGACTCCTGCTACTATTATGCAGGAGTCGGTCGGTGACCATGGAACCCCTCGGAGATTTTTTGTTATCTCTCCGAGATGTTCCTGCGCCCTACTAGTACATCATTATTTTATGACATTAATTGCAGTCATTAGGGCTACCTATTTATTTGGTTTCTTCTTTATTCTTTCTTTTCTGTCTTTCCTTTCTTCTCCTCTTCTGTCTCCCTTGGTGGCGGTTCGAACTCATAATATGGGTTTCATTAACCCTTATATAAAACTTACCCTTACTATGTCTTGGCCCCCATAAATATTTTGTCCTTAAATGTACAAGGCTTCAACGTTCCACAAAAAAGAACTAAAGCTCTACGTTCCTTTTCAGCTAGAAAAGCTCACATCATTTTCCTTCAAGAAACGCACTTTATCAATAACGCCTCCCCTAAATTTCTTTCCTCCTCCTACCCTCAATTCTACGCAGCATCAGCTACAACTAAGCAACGTGGGTCCCTGATTGGATTCCACCGCTCTACACCATTTACCCTTAATACACAAATATGTGACCCTGAGGGTAGATATGTTTTATTAACAGGCTTTATTGCTGATACTGAAGTCACATTAGTTTCGTATTACGCCCCAAATAAGCGTCCTGAAGCTTTTCTATCACATCTTTTCCAACTAATCGAATCACATAAATTTGGAACAATAATATTATGTGGTGACTCCAATACTACCATCTATCCCTTCTTGGATAAATCCCCGTCATCTCCTAACTCTCCTACCCATAAACGGTCCTTCCAATCTCTACTTACTTCTTTTAATTTTGTTGATACCTGGCGGGAACTTAACCCAACTTCCAGAAATTTTACACATTATTCTTATCCACACAAATCCTTTTGACGAATAGACCATATTTTCCTCCCCTCTAGTATGCTCCCTGAAGTAATATCCTCTAATATAATCCCATTTCCATGGACAGACCATTGTGCGGTCACTGCTACAATTACCTCTCCAATACCTAGGTCACATGACACCACTTGGTGTATTAACGACTCCATCCTAACTCACCCCTCACACCGTTCAGATATTGAACTGGCTCTTAATGATTATATCTCATTTAATGACACTACTGATGTCTCTGCCCTTACACTATGGGAAGCCCATAAAGCTGTCATTCGGGGCAGCTTGATACAAAAGGCGAGATCTATTAAAAGAGATCGCAAGATTCTGTTCACCAAACTTGAAGCAAATTTTAACGCTTGTCATTTGGCTCATCAAGCTACCCCGAATGCAAACACTAACACTAAATTGGAAAGGGCCCGGCTTGAGTTGGATCTTTTTCTGACAGATTCGGCAGACAAACTCTTACGCAAGCGGCAACATACCCTATACCGCAAAGCCAATAAGCCCGATACCCCAATGGCCCGCAGCCTCAAGTCTATTGATCGTTCACAAGCTGCATTCCGACTTAGAACCTACAGAGATGCATACACTAGTAACCCATTAAAGATCTTGGAAATCTTTCAATCTAAATTAGCTAAGCTCTATGACCCTGGCTTAATCTTTGATAAAAACAAAGCAGACACTTTGTTCTCAGATGTTACACTTCCCACAATGACACCAGAACAGTGTGAATATTTGGAGAGTCCCATTACGGCCTTGGAAGTTAAAGCTGCTATTAAAGAATTGAAGCCTCACAAGAGACCGGGCCCCGATGGGTTTTCTGCACTATACTACAAACAATTTGATTCGATTTTAACGCCTCTATTGACTAGAGCCTTCAATTCTTTGTTAGCTGGTCATTCGTTCAAAACCGAAACACTAACTTCCATCATAGCAATGATTCCCAAACCTAAATCTGACACTACCTCTTGGTCTAATTACCGCCCCATATCTCTTTTAAATCTAGACATTAAGTTATTAGCTAAGATCTTGGCAACTAGATTAAATAGCATTATAGGTAAACTTATCCATCATGACCAAACTGGCTTCATGCCCTTGCGTCAAGCAGGGGATAATGTCAGAAGAGCACTTTTATTAATTCATGCCGCCAAAAAAAGACGTATCCCAACTTGCCTTATATCATTAGACATTAGGAAGGCGTTCGACTCAATCAGCTGGCCATATCTACAATATACTCTTCAAAAATGGGGTTTTGGGGAAAATTTCTTAACTTGGGTCTCCTCACTATACAGCACTCCGAAAGCTTATATTAAATATATGGGTTACAAATCAGCTATGATAGATATTAGGAGAGGTACTAGACAGGGTTGCCCTCTATCCCCTTTGCTTTTTGCCCTACTTATTGAACCCTTAGCATGTATTATTAGAAATAATCCTAATATCAAAGGAGTAGAATTAGGTGGACATCACCACAAATTGAGTCTTTTTGCAGATGACATCCTGATTTTTTTATCCCATCCCCATGTCTCAGCCCCAAATCTAGTAAATACTTTGGACAAGTTTGCAAAGATTTCTGGATTGTGTGTTAATCATGCCAAATCTAATGCCCTTAATATTTCCCTTTCGCCATCTGAGTTACAACAAGCTCAAACGTCTTTACCTTTCAATTGGGAATTGCACCATATTTCATATCTTGGAGTCCAACTCACTTCTTCTATATCCGACTTATTTTCAGCTAACTACTTACCCATATTGAAGTCAACTACTAATCTGATGAAACAATGGTCTTCTCTTCCTTTATCTTGGATTGGGAGGATTAACGCTACTAAGATGTCAATCTTACCAAAGTTCCTTTACCTATTCCGAGTTCTCCCCATACATATACCTCCTTACTTCTTGAGGCTCACTCAAAAGAGAGTGATGTGTTTTATATGGGGCTCTACAAAACCCCGTATACCCAGATCGACTCTTTATCTTGATAAATTGAAAGGTGGTCTGGGAATTCCTAACTTTTCCTCATACTACTTTGCTGCTCAGCTAGCACAACTCCCCAAATACCATTCTACAACAGAATCCCCTCTATGGGTAGCGATTGAATCAGTGGATATTGACCCCATTTCTGTGAATAATTTGCTCTGGTTAGCTCCTAAAGATAGACTAAACTTATCTAACCCCGTAACCAAACATTCTATAGCTATCTGGGACAAATATAGATCCACAAAAAGCCTACTATCCACTCATAACCCTCTACTCTCTTTTCTTCGAAATCCCTCATTTTACCCCGCCTGGAAATTCCCCCTATCATTTGCAGATTGGTCCAAAAGAAACCTACTTCAATTTCACAATCTAGTTTCCTCCAATGATATTCTTACGTTCCCAACATTATGTGATTTATACAAACTCCCCATGAAGGAGCTCTTCCGCTATCTACAAATTAAGAACTTTTATACACCCCTCGTTGATACGGGATCCCCTCTTACCCAAATGACTCAATTTGAACGTATCTGTAACAGTGATCCCCATACTAGAGGATTAATATCACTTTTGTATAAACGCATCAATTCCACATCCGACGATACTTTACCATCCTATACGACTAAATGGGCAGATGACATGGATAGAACATTCAGTAAAAGTGACTGGGATAATATATGGTCAGCTACTAAGCATTCCTCGCCAAATTGTTTTGCGTTGGAAACAAATTAAAAGGTCCTTTCTCGATGGTACCTGGTTCCGGCCAGGATTGCCAAATTTGCCCCCTTGTACCCAAATTTATGTTTCAGAGGCTGTTCTGAACCGGGCACGCAGTTCCATATTTGGTGGCAATGTCCAATCGTTCAATCCTTCTGGAGTAAAATATTTAACATGGCCTCTACGGCCTTGGAAATACCAATCCCGCCAGACCCGGCACTGGCTCTCCTCAACCTCAAACCTCCTGAATTGAATAAATCACAATTCAAATTACTACTACATCTCACCACGGTGGCTAAACAATCTATAGCTAAGGCCTGGAAAACCCAAACTTTAGTTGTGGCAGAAACTAAACATAGACTTAACAGAGCCCTTATCTTTTCCAAAATGTCTGCTATTGAAGATAACAACATTACTACATACAATAAAATATGGAAACCATGGATTAAACACTTCTTACCCCCAGATTTTGATCAATTATTGTTGATGCCTTTTTGAAATACTTTAATATTTATCTATTAACCACTTAAGCCCCGGACCATTTCGGGCCATTAGGACCAGGCCTGTTTTTGGGATTCGGCACTGCGCTGCTTTAACTGTAAATTGTGCGGACATGCAATGTTGTACCCAAATGAAATTTGCGTCCTTTTCTTCCCACAAATAGAGATTTCTTTTAATGGTATTTGATTGCCTCTGCGATTTTAATTTTTTGCGATATAAACAGAAAAAGACCGAAAATTTTGAAAAAAAATGATATTTTCTACTTTTTGTTATAAGAAAAATCGAATAAACTCAATTTTAGTCATACATTTAGGCCAAAATGTATTCAGCCACATGTCTTTAGTAAAAAAAATGTCAATAAGCGTATATTTATTGGTTTGCGCAAAAGTTATAGCGTTTACAAACTAGGGTACATTTTCTGAAATTTACACAGCTTTAAATTTATGACTGCCTATCTCATTTCTTGAGGTGCTAAAATGGCAGGGCAGTACAAAACCCCCCCAAATGACCCCATTTTGGAAAGTAGACACCCGAAGGAAATTGCTGAGAGGCATGTTGAGCCCATTGAATATTTTTTTTTTTTTTGTCCCAAGTGATTGAATAATGACAAAAAAAAAAAAAAAAAAATTACAAAAAGTTGTCACTAAATGATATATTGCTCACACATGCCATGCTTATATGTGGAATTGCACCCCAAAATACATTCTGCTGCTTCCCCTGAGTACGGGGATACCACATGTGTGGGACTTTTTAGGAGCCTAGCCACGTACGGGACCCCGGAAACCAAGCACCGCCTTCAGGATTTCTAAGGGCGCAAATTTTTGATTTCACTCCTCACTACCTATCACAGTTTCGAAGGCCATAAAATGCCAAAATAGCACAAAACCCCCCCAAATGACCCCATTTTGGAAAGTAGACACCCCAAGCTATTTGCTGAGAGGCATGTTGAGTCCATGGAATATTTTATATTTTGCCACAGGTTGCGGGAATATGACAAACTTTTTTTTTTTTGCACAAAGTTGTCACTAAATGATATATTGCTCACACATGCCATGGGCATATGTGAAATTACACCCCAAAATACATTCTGCTGCTTCTCCTGAGTACGGGGATACCACATGTGTGGGACTTTTTGGGAGCCTAGCCGCGTACGGGACCCCAAAAACCAAGCACCGCCTTCAAGGTTTCTAAGGGCATAAATTTTTGATTTCGCTCCTCACTACCTATCACAGTTTTGAAGGCCATAAAATGCCAAGATGGCACAAAACCCCCCCAAATGACCCCATTTTGGAAAGTAGACACCCCAAGCTATTTGTTGAGAGGCATGTTGAGCCCATTGAATATTTTTTTTTTTGTCCCAAATGATTGAATAATGACAAAAAGAAAAAAAAAATGTACAAAAAGTTGTCACTAAATGATATATTGCTCACACATGCCATGGTTATATGTGAAATTACACCCCAAAATACATTCTGCTGCTTCTCCTGAGTACGGGGATACCACATGTGTGGGACTTTTTGGGAGCCTAGCCGCGTACTGGACCCCAAAAACCAAGCACCGCCTTCAAGGTTTCTAAGGGCATAAATTTTTGATTTCACTCCTCACTACCTATCACAGTTTTGAAGGCCATAAAATGTCAAAATAGCCCAAAACCCCCACAAATGACCCCATTTTGGAAAGTAGACACCCCAAGCTATTTGCTGAGAGGCATGGTGAGTATTTTACAGCTCTCATTTGTTTTTGAAAATTAAGAAAGACATTTTTTTTTCTTTTTTTTTTTCTTTTTTTACATTTTCAAAACTTTGTGACAAAAAGCGAGATCTGCAAAATACTCAACATACCTCTCAGCAAATAGCTTGGGGTGTCTACTTTCCAAAATGGGGTCATTTGGGGGGGTTTTGTGCCATCTGGGCATTCCATGGCCTCCGAAACTGTGATAGGCAGTGAGGAGTGAAATCAAAAATTTACACCCATAGAAATCCTGAAGGCGGTGCTTGGTTTTTGGGGTCCCGTACGCGACTAGGCTCCCAAAAAGTCCCACACATGTGGTATCCCCGTACTCAGGAGAAGCAACAGAATGTATTTTGGGGTGTAATTCCACATATGCCCATGGCATGTTTGAGCAATATATAATTTAGTGACAACTTTTTGTACATTTTTTTTTTTTTTTTGGTCATTATTCAATCACTTGGGACAAAAAAAAAAAATATTCAATGGGCTCAACATGCCTCTCAGCAAATAGCTTGAGGTGTCTACTTTACAAAATGGGGTCATTTGGGGGGGGGTTTTGAACTGTCCTGGCATTTTATGCACAACATTAGGAAGCTTGTGTCACACATCATCCACTCTTCTAACCACTTGAAGACAAAGCCCTTTCTGACACTTTTTGTTTACATGAAAAAAAAAAAAATTTTGCAAGAAAATTATGTTGAACCCCCAAACATTATATATTTTTTTAAAGCAAAGGCCCTACAGATTAAAATAGTGGGTGTTGCATTTTTTTTTTCCACACAGTATTTGCGCAGCGATTTTTCAAACACATTTTTTGGGGGAAAAACACACTTTTTTTATTTTTAATGCACTAAAAAACACTATATTGCCCAAATGTTTGATGAAATAAAAAAGATGATCATAGGCCGAGTACATGGATACCAAACACGACATGCTTTAAAATTGCGCACAAACGCGCAGCGGCGACAAACTACATTCATTTTTAAAAGCATTTAAAAGCCTTTACAGGTTACCACGTTAGATTTACAGAGGAGGTCTACTGCTAAAATGACTACCCTCGATCTGACCTTCGCGGTGATACCTCACATGCATGATGCAATTGCTGTTTACATATGACGCTAGACCGACGCTTGCGTTCGCCTTTGCGCAAGAGCAGGGGGGGACAGCGGTGCTTTTTTTTTTTTTTTTTTTTTTTTTTTTTTATTATTTAGATCGGTGTGATAAAATGCTTTCCCAATTTCCCAATGGCGCTTTTTATATCCGGGGGGGGGGGGACATTCCCTCCCACTGCTTGTAAAAGCAGTCTAGAGGCTAATTATCTGCTAGAATTGCTTTTACATGAAAGCCGGCTGCTGGCTGAAAAGAATGATACCAAGATGATACCTAAACCCGCAGGCATCATTCTGGTATAAACATTCAAAGTCCAGCAACATACCAGTACGTTGCTGGTCCTTGTTGGACATGTATTGTAATCTTTTTTTTCATACAGCCTATTGGCTGAACGAAAAAAAGAGATTGATTGGTGGGTATGCCCACCATTAGAATACCTCCCTTCATCCACCCACTTCTAATGATGGGCATATATGCCGAAGCATGGGGGCATCCTCCCGCAAAAAAGTTATGCCGCGTACACACGGTCAAGCCTTCGTCGGAATTTCGACCGTATGTACGCGGCATAAAAGGTTATGCCACGTACACACGGTCGGACTTTTCCACGGGCAAGCCTCCGTTGGAATTTCGACCGTATATACGCGGCATTAGGAGCAAAATCACTCCTCTGCCCCTGCTGCCCCCATGCTTCGGCATATATGCTCTTTTTTTTAACTGTGGTGGTGAAATCACCTCCTACAGCGTTGGAGTCACGGCTGTCAAGATAAATAGATCCGCGCTGCAACTGAATGGCGTACCTGCTAAGCAAATGGTGGTTAACATTAAAACAAAGTAACATTACAGTACAACAGTAAGACCTTACCATGCCATACCTGCAAAGCAAATACCAAAACAAAACCTAGTAAAAAATAAAAAAATGTTTTAACGCAACCTGTGCCTAAAATATATATATGCCGAAGCATGGGGGCATCCTCCCGCAAAAAAGTTATGCCACGTACACACGGTCGGAATTTTCCACGGGCAGGCCTCCGTCGGAATTTCGACCGTATGTACGCGGCATTAGGAGCAAAATCGCTCCTCCGCCCCTGCTGCCCCCATGCTTCGGCATATATGCTCTTTTTTTTAACTGTGGTGTCACGGCTTTATGTATCGTGGGAGCAAACGCTGTTGCTGTCAAGATAAATAATTCCGCGCTGCAGTTGAATGGCGCACCTGAAAACAAAAAATTACATACCTGAAAAGCAAGCATGATAAAACATTGCAGAATAGAATACAGTAAAAAAGAGCAGAACAATAGAGAGAAAATAGAGAGAGAGAGAGAACAATAAAACGACAACTATTTTTGTTTTTTTTATTTTATATTTTTTTTGTGTTTTGTTTTTTACGTTTTTTTTTTTTCTTTTTTACACTTTTTTTGTAACTTTACAACTGTAATGGTTCGGGTCTCTCAAAATGTAATGGCATCTTGGGAGACCCTGTGTAAGTGTGTCCTTGTCTGTGAAATGCTGTACCCTACGCTAAAACTTCACTTTTGAGTGGTAGCGTTCAAAACATTCACCTTGGACTGGTTGATATTGATGGTTGCTATGGACTGGTTGCTATGGACGGTTGCTATGGACAGTTGCTATGGACGGTTGCTACGGATTGGTTGTTATGGACGGTTGCTATGGATTGGTTGCCATGGACAGTTGCTATGGACTGGATGCTATGGATAGTTGCTATGGATGGTTGCTATGGACAGTTGCTATGGACGGTTGCTATGGACTGGTTGCAATGGATGGTTGCTATGGACAGTTGCTATAGACTGGTTGCTATGGATGGTTGCTATGGACGGTTGCTATGGACTGGTTGCTATGGACGTTTGCTATGGACTGGTTGATATGGATCAGGCCTGTCTCTGCGAACGCTGCAGTTATGTGTGTTGTGTTTGGTAAGTGACAGTGATCGATCGATACTGCACTTGGGTGGGCTGGGCGGAGGGGCTAAACGCAGGCGCTAGCAGGTATCTGGGCTGATCCCGCTAACACTGCGTTTTTGGGAACCCTAAACCGCTGGGGATGCTAGTATAGATCTTATCAGATACTATACCACTAAGGGGGGTGTATGCTTTGCGCGTGGGTGTTAGCGTTACTGGCACTAACCTAACACTGCCTGGGGCGACGCAGACCCTCTCTGGCGCTAAAACCTAATTGATCTCACCCGCCGGGCGATCAGGGGGGTTAAACCTTTATTGGGTTATATACGGCGGGTGCCCTGATGCTATAAAAAGCAAACTAATCAACCAGCGTCACCCGTAACCTTTATATGGTGATCACTGGTGAAAGGGTTAACTAGGGGCAATCAGGGGGTTAAAACCTTTATTAGGTTAAATATGGGGGTACCTGACACTATATAAAAACCTGACGGGTAACCTAAATAACTAAATAACTTACTGGCTAACCAGTGACACCAGTGACGCTTATACGGCGATCACTGGTGAAAGGGTTAACTCTAGGGGCAATCAGGGGGTTAAAATAATATATGGGGGTACCTGACACTAATAAAAACCTGCGGCGAACCTAAAAAAAAATAACTAATAATCTAAAACACCAGCGACACAAATACAGCGATCGGAAAAACAATCGCTTAGTGACGCTGAAGTTAGGGGGTGAAAGGGTTACCTGGGGGGTGATCAAGGGGTTAAACCTTTATTAGGGGGGGTTAGGGGGCTACCCTGGACCTAAAGGGGCCTAATCCTAACTGCCCTGCAACTTTTTACAATCACAGATGACACTAAATGCAGTGATCAGTAAAATAAATGATCACTGCAATCAGTGACACTGTGATTGGGGGCTTTGGGGTGACCTGGGGGGTGATCTGGGGGTGACTGGGGGGTGATTTGTGTGCCTATGTGTACCTACGTGTCAGTGGACTGTTGGTGCACTAACCTGCTTCTTCTCTGCTCGGCGCCGGGAACGAAAAGACCGCGGCGAGGGAGATGACATCACTTCCTCCAGCCTTGTTTACATCACATGGCGGAGGAAGCATTTTCATTGGCCGGGAGCGATCGCGAGGGGGGGCGGAATCGAGCGGCCGCCCCCTCATGCCTGATCGCTCCCGAACACTTAACGGCCGCTCACTGCAGTGAAGGGGGGTCCGGATGGACCCCCCAACTGCACAAAGGCGATCACGTAGATCTACGTGATTCTGCCTGTCCGTGCCATTCTGCCGACGTAAATCGGCGGTGGGCGGTCGTTAAGTGGTTAATATAATATTTAAACGGGGCCTTGATCTGACTGGACCGCCACCCGGGGAGACAACCTTTACCTTTATCTCTATTTTTCTATACCCATACCTTCTTTTCTATATATTTTACTTTTCTCCCATATTTCTTCTTCTTCTCTCTGTACTTCTTCTGTCTTTCTGCTCTGGTTAGTTTTGTTACTTGTGTAATACGGATTTTATACACATGCGATGTCCATTACATGACTTATATATATACCTTTTATGTTTCACTTTATCAATCACTAATATCTTTGTGTCTTAAAGATTTGTTAGGAAGGTCTCCACTAAACAATTGAGGTATGACAACGTTCATCTGGTGTATCCTTCTGGATAACCCACCATACTCTCTCATACTTAATCGAGCCCCCATCTGCTCACAGCTTGCTCCCTTCGGGGGTGAGTGGATGGTCTGGAGACGTGATATTCTATCCTGAATATTGCTTATTTTCATTGCTCTAATCTTTTATACCTCTATTTGTATTGATATAATTGTTAATGAGGTTTATCCTCTACTACCTTTCTTTCAATATGTATTTTTAGTGATTGCTGTATTTATTTACAATTCTATTCCTGATCAGAATGTAATGTTCATTATACTTGCTATTTACTTGTAAAATCTAATAAAAATATTAAACAAGAGATGATAACAAACAGAACACACACAAACCTATATTAGGATGGAAAAATGAGAAAGAAAATTAGCTTATGCACTCTTCTACAACAAAACCATTAATCCCATTAGTGTGAAGTAATAAAGAAGATAGTTACCATAACATTAATGTAAATGTTATTTTCCTGTTGGGAACAGTCAATTAGCTTCTCAGTATTCTATAACGTTATGCTGCAATTTCTAAAACTCAAGTAACAATACTGTATATATATATATTTTTTTATTGCAAGGGGAGAAGCCCAATTGGTATTGGTAGCAATAAACAGGGCCGCTGTTAGAAATCACGGTGCCCTGTATAGTCTACCTGATGGGAGCCCCTCCTTGACCCCGCCCTTAACCCCACCCACCCACTGATCTTACCCCCCTTACACTTTGTTGCATAACTTGGGAAGTGATGGGTCCTCTTTATGGGGAGATCTGGAATCTATTAGACCCCTGTTCCCTCCTCTGCCCTTTAAGTCAGCTGATCAAACATATCAATTTGATGCTGGTACCAGGCGAGTAAATACAGAAACTGAAACTGGAAGTGACTAAATCCTTGCAGCTTCAGGCCCCGTTCACATCTATGCAAATTGGTTGCGGCTTAAACCGCATCCAATTCGCATAACATTTTAAAATATATTGATTTCAATGAGGCTGGTTCACATTTGTGCGATGCATTCGCACTGTGCATTGCCCAAAAAACGTGTGCGTTTTCTAGACATTGCGGTGCGAATTGTCTGCCCATTATGTTCTATGGGAACACATCTGATTCGCAGATGTGTTGCGTTTTGAACACAGTACGTATGAATCATGAGGGGGAACTCCACACCAAATTTTTAATAAAAAACAGGCATGGGTTCCCCTCCAGGAGCATACCAGGCCCTTAGGTCTGGTATGGATTTTAAGCAGGACCCCTATGCCGAAAAACGCAGTGGGGGGTCCCCCCAAAATCCATACCAGACCCTTATCCGAGCACGCAGCCCGGCCGGTCAGGAAAGGGGGTGGAGACGAGCGAGCCCCCCCCCTCCTGAACCCTACCAGGCCGCATGCCCTCAACATGGGGGGGTGGGAGCTTTGGGGCAGGGGGGCCCTGCGCCCCCCCCACCCCAAAGCACCTTGCCCCCATGTTGATGATGTTGATGAGGACAAGGGCCTCTACCCGACAACCCTGGCTGGGTTGTCGGGGTCTGCGGGCGGGGGGCTTATCGGAATCCGGGGGAGCACCCCCCCACCCCCCCCCGCTCAACAACTATCACAGACGTTTGTAAAAAAAAAGAATCTCTGCCCTGCGGAACACCCCCCCCCGTTCAACAACTTTAATCAGAGGTGAAAAAAAATGTGAAAGAATGTCCCGCAGTGGACATTTAAATAAAGTTAGGTATGGTTGGGAGATATGTCTGACCATCTCTTGCACCATATCCGCAGTCTCTGACCATATCTTCTGCCATGTCCACATTCTCTGACTATCTCTTGTGCCATGTCCGCATTCTCGGACTGTCTCCTGTAGTACATCTGCAGTTTCTGTGGACTGTAATGTAAGGGGGAGCTCTTTGGACTCTTGTGTAAGGCTGTGGTGACCAGAGACCTTCTTACATCAGATGTTTCCTTTACTCTAGAGTCCACACCAGTCCCCCTTACATCAGATCATTCAGAGTTCTCCTTTACACTAGAGTCCACAATGTTCCCTTTTATGTCAGAGTCCCCCCTTGCACTGTAAAGGGGAACACTGTGGTGGATTACATATGTTAGCCTTGGAGAAATATGTTTTGTTGCCTTTTGCTATTCAGTACCTTATACACATTGCTAAAAGCACTAGCTACATGTTTTTAACCTAAATATTGATATTTGCACTGAAAACTGACATTTTATGTGTTTTTTTTAAAGTGTAAATTTCATGATTATTGCTGTAAACTTTGGGCATCCTGTTAGGAAAATTCCACTTTGGGGGGGGGGGGGGGGGCTGTCAACACTGTGGGGCCACTCATTCACACCTGCACACCTTAAATCTATGGCCAGAGAACCATGGGCCAGAGAACCCATGTAAATGAGCTCTATCTGCATATAGATTTGCAGTTGCATGTACAGTATCTTATATATTTTATTACGGTATATCTTTTCATGTGACAACACTAAAGAAATAACACTTTTGCTGCAATGTATAACAGTGTAAGTTTGCTGTCCCCTCAAACTAACTCAACACACAGCTATTAATGTCCAAACCGCTGGCAACAAAAATGAGTACACCGCTAAGTGAAAATGTCCAAATTGGGCCGAAAGTGTCAATATTTTGTGTTTTCACCATTATTTTCCAGCACTGCCTTAACCCTCTTGGGCATGGAGTTCACCATAGCTTCACAGGTTCACTTGAGTCCTTTTCCCCCCTTACCCCCCCCTTCTGGACTGGGCAGTTCATCTCCACCACGGCCCCAGACGTTCATTTTGGCGCCCTCACTTTCCTCTGAGATCCTGGAGCTACTATTTCTTATGCTGAGTGACAAGAGTAACCCCCCCCTTTTTTTTTTATTAATGTATTTATTTGAGATTTTTGCATTTTAATACAATCTACATGTATAGATCTCCTTGGATAAAGCTCCTGAAGAGTGGACAGTTAGCGATCCACGAAACATGTAGAGCCCCACAGATGCTTGGATACATAATTTTAAGCTCTATCATGCGTTTATAGGGAATATCATTCAACCTCCATAATATGAACTGTACTATTACCTGAATGTTACATGTCAGCCTGGTGTATTTATGTCTGTAATATATTTGGACATCGATCTCATGCATGTTTGTACTATGAAATGTTTAATAAATTATTACTTTTTACCCTGTTTAATGTGTTCTCTAGTGACCTGCCTCATTTAAAGTCCCACGACCCCTTCTTTTTGATTGTCTATACAATGATATTTTTTGTGCATAAATAGAATTGTACTTACAGGACAATGGTAAAAACACGGGCATGTAAAAAGAAAGGATTCTTTCCGGGAATGCCGCAGCCAGCGTGCGTTCCATAGCAACCGTGTGACGTCGTTAGGACTCGAAACCAGAAATTGCGTCAATGCGTTTCGCCCTACCACAGGGTGTCATCAAGGACATTGTGGTCAATGGAATGAATGAATGCCCAAACATTTGATGCGCCTAAATGTATCTAGACACTTCTAAATGCATTTGTAAAATGCGGCTTTAGGTGAATTTTTAAGCAGTTTTTTTCCTCCCCTGGAGCAAAGGGAGGAAAAAAAACATCCTGTGTGCATGAGACCTTTGGCCTTAGCAGCCACTGCAAACAGAGCATTGCCTAATTTGATTAGCTCTTGTGAGGGACTAGTAAGGGCCAGTTAGGAAATGTATACTTATGCCTAGTACACACGGGCCGAATGTCGGGAGACATCAGCTAGTTCAATTAAACCCAACTGACATTCGGCCCGTCTATATGTCTGCCGTTTGGCCGGCTTCTGTCGGACGAGCATGCTGGAAAACCAGCAGCCGATAAGCTCCTGATCAGTGCTTTCAGCCAATGGCAGAGAATGTGTTCTGGCGGAGGGGCCGTCTCCCTGTCAGAACACAACAGCTCAGCGTAGGAGATCGCTGTACTAACATCAGACTTTCATTCAACCCAGCGGGTAGTGTGCACCTGTATTTAGGGGACTATATCATCATAACCAGGATATTTCACAAAAAACTGTGTTTTTACTATGACAAAAATCTTATTATGTTTCTTTTGTATTTTTTGTTTTGTTTTTAACTGGATACAGTGGATTATGTTAGGCTTAGGGTGACATCATAATTAGGAGGAACTTTAAAGGTAAAGGCTAGGTTTGATTTTTATAGCATAGTTATTCTATTCTCTAATTGGATGGTGTGGAGAGGTGGAGCAGTAACATCATGATCTCCACTTCATCCAACCAGGGAAACCCTTGCATCCATTGAAAAAATACAATATGATCTGTGAAATGGTGGTGGTTAGGGATGAGCCGAATACCCCCGGGTTCGGTTCGCACCAGAACCCGCGAACGGACCGAAAGTTCGCACAAACTTTAGAACCCTATTAAATACAATGGATGCGAACGTTCGAAATCTAAAGTGCTTATTATAACGACTATTATGCATGTTATTGTCCTAAAAAGGGTTTGGGAACCCGGGTTCTTCACCAGGGGACATGTATCAATGCAAAAATAAGTTTTAAAAAAGGCCGTTTTTCTGGAGCAGTCATTTTAATGATGCATAAAGTGAAAAAAAAAAGTCAAATATTCCTTTAAATATCGTACCTGGGGGGTGTCTAAAGTATGCCTGTGAAGTGCCACGTGTTTCCCGTGTTTAGAACTGTCCCTGCACAAAATGACATTTCTAAAGGAAAAAAAAGCCATTTAAAACTGCTTGCGGCTTTAATGTCATGTCTGGTCCCGGTAATATGGATGAAAATCTTTGAGAAAAATGGCATAGCTACCCCATCACCCCCCCTCCCCACCCCAGCCCAATACCAGCCCCTTTGGGTCTTGTATGGATATTAAGGGGAACCCCGCACACAAAATAAAAAAGGCCCTATATACTCTGAACAGCCGTATACAGGCGGTGCATACAAGACAGGGACTGTAGGTTTGTTCTTATGTAGAATCTGTTTGTAATTTTGAACAGGTACATTGTTTAAGTGTAGCTCCAGCCCAAAAATCTATTTTTAAGCTTTTTGGAAAACATAGGGAAGGGTTATGACCCCTGTAACATTTGTTTTGCTGTCTGTGCCCCTGTTCAGAACATTTCACCTCACTTTCCGTCCCAATGACAAATGTTTTTGAAAAGTGTTTTTTTATTGAAACAAGGATTGGTGATAAAGCATCAGTAGAGAGGAGACACCTTTTTCCCATATTAACTGTTACAGGACAGAATTTCCCTTCCTAGGGGTAGATTTCCTCTCACTTCCTGTTGTCTTCTTCCGTTTGCAAGTAGTAGTCGTTTGTAAGTTGGATGTTTGAAAGTAGGGACCTGCCGTATATATTCTGCAGAAATTGGCCCCTTAGGTGTTGGTGTTGGCACAACACTGTAAGCACTCACAGTTACTCTTGGTGGGTGCTGGAACGCCCTGCTGTCAACTATTATATCAGGAATTGTAATAACATATAATTTTTGAACAGTGGTAGTAAAAATTGGGCCTTTGATGGTGGTGCTGGTGCCACAACACTGTAAGGCCTGACAGTTACTCTTGGTGGGCGCAGCAATGGGCCCTGCTGTGATTTCCTCTCACTTCCTGTTGTCACCTTCCGTTTGCAAGTAGGAGTCGTTTGTAAGTTGGATGTTTGAAAGTAGGGGCCTGCCCTATATACTCTGCTGAAATTTGCCCCTTACATGTTGGTGTTGCCACAACACTGTAAGCCCTCACAGTTACTCTTGGTGGGCGCATGAATGGGTGCTGCTGTGAATTATTAGATCAAGAATTGTAATTGCATGCCCCTGTTGAACAGGGGCTGAAAAATTGGGCCTTTGGTGGTGGTGGTGTTGACACAACACTGTAAGCCCTCACAGTTACTATTGGTGGGCGCATGAATGGGCCCTGCTGTGAATTATTAGATCAAGAATTGTAATTGCATGCCCCTGTTGAACAGGGGCTGAAAAATTGGGCCTTTGGTGGTGATGGTGGTGGTGTTGACACAACACTGTAAGCCCTCACAGTTACTCTTGGTGGGCGCAGGAATGGGCCCTGCTGTGAATTATTAGATCAAGAATTGTAATTACATGCTTCTGTTAAACAGGGGCAGAAAAATTGGGCCTTAGGCACTGGTGCCACAACACTGCAACCCCTCACAGATACTGTACTTGGAGCACAGCAATGAGCCCTGTTGCAAAGTATTGCATCAAAAATTGTAATTACACGCCCCTGTTAAACAGGGGCTGAAAAATTGGGCCTTAGGCACTGGTGCTGGTGCCAAAACACTGAAACCTCTCCCAGATACTCTAGTTGGAGTGCAGGAATGAGCCCTGCTGCAAAGCATTGCATAAAAAATTGAAATTACATACCCCTGTTAAACAGGGACTGAAAAATTGGGCCTTAGGCACTGGTGGCGGCACCCAGAAATAAAAATGTTCTTCCAAGCTATCATCATCAATCGGATCATTGAGGAGGAGGAGGATAGTCAGTCAACATAACAGGACAGTCACTCAGCATCAGCATCAGTCTTGAAGGGATGTGACATTTGAAAATAAATTAGTCTGTTATATCAGCTTCAGGTGTTTGGTAGCTGGTGGTGATCCAAGACTGGTTCATCTTTATGAAGGTCAGTCGATCAACCGAGTCGGTGGACAGGCGCACCCTGTGATCCGTGACAAATCTTCCAGCAGCACTGAATGTGCGTTCTGAAAGAACGCTGGATGCAGGACAGGCCAGTAGCTCAATTGCATACTGTGCAAGCTCTGGCCAGTGATCCATCCTCAAGACCCAGTAAGCCAGAGGATTTTCGGTGGGGAAGGTGTCCAAGTCTGACCTTGCCCCTAGGTATTCCTGCACCATGTATATCAGACGCTGGCGATAGTTGCTGGAACCGATCATAACTTGGGGCTGCGGACTAAAGAATTGTCTGAACGCATCGGTCAGACGGCCACCTTCCCCACCGCTCCTTCTTTGACTGACCGAAGCCTCAGCAACTCGTTGTCCAGGACCAGGAGTTTGTAACCTCCCAGTCTCTGGGAACGCGTTGCACAGACCTTTCTGCAAGGCCTCCCGGAGTTGTCTCATCCTCTGCTCCCTCTGCGACGGTAAGATAAGGTCCGCAACCTTACTCTTGTACCGTGGATCAAGGAGAGTGGCCAGCCAGTAATGGTCCCTCTTCTTGATCCGAAGAATACGAGGATCCTTCCGCAGACTTTGCAGGATCAGGGAGGCCATGCAGCGTAGGTTAGCTGAGGCATTCGGTCCGGAGTCCTCTGGGTCACTAAGGACGACATGATCCGCAGCCACCTCCTCCCAGCCACGTACAAGTCCACGGGTTTCTTGGGACTGTAAATCATCCCTAAAAGATTGCTGCTGATGATGCTGAGTGCCAGGCTCCACCTCCATGCTGACACAATCCTCCTCCTCTTCCTGTGCGATGGGTGGGACAAAAGGAACACTGTCTGGGTACAGGGGGCCTTGAGAGGCAAGGAAGTCCTCCTCTTCCTGCCTCTGTTCTGCCTCAAGTGCCCTGTCCATTATTCCACGCAGCGTATGTTCCAACAGGTGGACAAGAGGTACAGTGTCACTGATGCATGCACTGTCACTGCTCACCATCCTCGTGGCCTCCTCAAATGGAGCCAGGACAGCGCATGCATCCCTGATCATGCCCCACTGGTGTGGTGAAAAAAACCCGAGCTCCCCTGACCCTGTCCTGGTGCCGTAGTCGCACAGGTACTCATTGATGGCCCTCTGCTGCGTGTGCAGCCGCTGCAACATGGCCAATGTTGAGTTCCACCTGGTGGGCATGTCACATATAAGGCGGTTCTTGGGCAGGTTCAACTCCTTTTGCAGCTCAGCCAGGTGAGCACTGGCATTATAAGATCTGCGGAAATGCACACAGACTTTCCTGGCCTGCCTCAGGACATCCTGTAAGCCCGGGTACCTGCCCAAGAACCGCTGCACCACCAGGTTAAGGACGTGAGCCACACAGGGCACATGGGTCAGTTGTCCCTTTTGGAGGGCGGAGAGGAGGTTGGTGCCATTGTCGCAAACCACCATTCCTGGCTTAAGCTGGCGTGGCATCAACCACCTCTCGGCCTGCCCCTGCAGAGCAGACAGAACCTCTGCCCCAGTGTGGCTCCTGTCCCCCAAACACACCAGCGCAAGCACGGCATGGCATCTTTTTGCCTGCGTACGTGCGTAGCCCCTTGAACGCCTACGGAGCACCGCTGGTTCCGAGGACAAAGCACAGGAAGAGGCCGTGGAGGAAGAAGAAGAGGAGGGGGTGGAGGAGAGAGGTGTGTCACAACCAGTAGTAGCATTTTGGAGGCGTGGCGGCGGAACAACCTCTAACACTACTGCACCTTGTCCTGCATCCTTCCCAGCTGCCAAAAGAGTGACCCAATGGGCCGTGAAAGAAAGGTAACGTCCCTGTCCATGCCTGCTGGACAATGAGTCAGCGGTAATATGCACCTTACTGCTGACCGCCCTGTCCAGCGAGGCCAAGACATTGCCTTCCACATGCCGGTAGAGAGCCGGAATCGCCTTCCGTGAGAAAAAGTGGCGTTTGGGAACCTGCCACTGAGGAACCGCACATTGCACAAACTCACGGAAGGGGGCCGAGTCTACCAACTGAAAAGGCAGCAGTTGAAGCGCTAGCAATTTAGCCAAGCTAGCATTCAACCGCTGGGCATGTGGATGGCTGGGAGTGAACTTCTTTCGACGGTCCAGCAGCTGGGGCAGGGAAATTTGCCTGCTAGAATCGGACGTCGGTGTACTGCTAGCATAGTGCCCGCAAGTACTTGGCTGTGACACACCTAATTCTACACCTTCATTCCTCTCAGTGCAGGTTTCAGAGAGGACTGAAGGTATAGTGGGGTTGGAGATCCCAGCTGATGCGGTGCAAGGAGAGGTCTGCTTTGTTCTTTGGTGTGGGTCTTTAAGGTAGGCTTGCCAACGAGCTGCATGGCAGGTCAACATATGTCTGGTCAAACACAGGAATACGGGCTAGCTTCAGGTGTTTAATGTGCAGGAGGCACACTACGTCCGCTGTAAGTGCTGCAAATGCCTGGTAGTGTAACACACCAGGAAAACACAGCAATACGGGCTAGCTTCAGGTGTTTAATGTGCAGGAGGCACACTACGTCCGCTGTAAGTGCTGCAAATGCCTGGTAGTGTAACACACCAGGAAAACACAGCAATACGGGCTAGCTTCAGGTGTATAGTGTGCAGGAGGCACACTACATCCGCTGTAAGTGCTGCAAATGCCTGGTAGTGTAACACACCAGGAAAACACAGCAATACGGGCTAGCTTCAGGTGTATAATGTGCAGGAGGCTTAGCAACAATGACACTGACACTGTCCCCTGCCTATCCTTCTCTCTCCCTGCACACAAGGTTTAGCAAAGAATATGACACTGACACTCTCCCTGCCTATCCTTCTCTCTCTCTACACACAAGGTTTAGCAAAGAATATGACACTGACACTCTCCCTGCCTATCCTTCTCTCTCCCTACACACAAGGTTTAGCAAAGAATATGACACTGACACTCTCCCTGCCTATCCTTCCCTGTCCCTACACACAAGGTTTAGCAAAGAATAGATATGACACTGTCCCTGCCTATCCTTCTCTTTCCCTGCTCCGGAACACACTACACGAGGCCGCCGCGCTGGCGGCCTTTTATAGTGTGGGGCGTGTACTAAACCCCCTCAGCTATAATTGGCCACAGGCATCCTGCCTGTGGCCAATCATTGCTCTCCTCGCTGCCGGCGCTGTGATTGGCCAAGCATGCAGGGTCACAGTGCATGCTTGGCCAATCACAGTGCCGGGATTGCACTGCGATGGCGCAGTGTATTGTGGGCCGTTCGCGTCACTCGAATTTGGCGCGAACAGCCCAAATCGTTCGTTGTTCGCCGAACGAGCGAACAGCCGATGTTCGAGACGAACGTATGTTCGACTCGAACACCGAGCTCATCCCTAGTGGTGGTGCCGATTGAGTGACTCCCTACACAGGATACAGAAGAGTGCTGTAGTAGTACAGTGATTTGTAGCTTCCACTGCATTTTCTCAGATATGATATGTGCATACATACAGTATATTGGTACAGGCTGGACCAACATTTCCATGCAATAAAAATCATGACTACAGTTCAGCTTTAACCGGTTAACGACCGGCTCCTGTACATATACGTTGGCAGAATGGCACGGCTGGGCAGAGTAACGTATATTTATGTCACTTTGAAATTCCCACCGTGCGGGACCCCTGGACTCGATGTCTGTCGGTGTCCGGCGATCGGGTCACAGATTTGCAGAATGGGGAGAGGCAAGTGTAAACAATCATCTCCCAGTTCTGTCTAGTGACACTGTCACTGATCGTCTGCTCCCTCTCATCCGGAGCAGCGATCAGTGACGTGTCACTCGTAGCCACGCCCCCTAACAGTTAGAATCACTCCCTAGGACACACTTAACCCCTTCCTAGCCCCCTAGCGATTAACCCCTTCACTGCCAGTGTAATTTTTACAGTAATCAGTGTATTTTTATAGCACTGATCGCTGTAAAAATAACAATGGTTCCAAAAATGTGTCAAAAGTGTCCGATGTGTCCGCCATAATGTCGCAGTCCCGATAAAAATCGCTGATCGTCGCCATTACTAGTAAAAAAAAAAAATATTAATAAAAATGCCATAAAACTATCCCCTATTTTGCAGACGCTACAACGTTTGCGCAAACCAATCAATAAACGCTTATTGCGATTTTTTTACCAAAAATATGTAGAAGAATACGTATCGACCTAAACTGAGGAAAAAAATATGTTTTTTTATATATTTTTTGGGGATATTTATTATAGCAAAAAGTAAAAAATATTGCATTTTTTTCCAAATTGTCGCTCTATTTTTGTTTATAGCACAAAAAATAAAAACCGCAGAGGTGATCAAATACCACCAAAAGAAAGCTCCATTTGTGGGAAAAAAAGAACGTCAATATTGTTTGAGAGCCACGCTGCACAACCGCGCAATTGTCATTTGAAGCGACGCAGTGCTGAATCGCAAAAAGTGGCCTGGTCTTTGGCCAGCCAAATGGTCCCGGGCTCAAGTGGTTAAGTGGTTAACCAAGATTTGGAGGCTTAAAATGCTTTAGTGAGCCACATTATTAAAAAGGAAATATGTAATATGCAATTTCCCCATCACTTTTTAAAATAAAATAAATAGTTTTAGTATAGGAAATATTGGAGCACTAGAACATCTCTAACCCCCCCCCCCCCCCCCAACAAAAAAGTAAGATATTGCAGCTTATTTGGGCAATTTTATTTGGGAGCCACGTCGCACGACCGCGCAATTGTCAGTTAAAGCGCCGCAGTGCCGAATCGCAAAAAGTTCTCTGGTCTTTGGCCAGCCAAATGGTCCGGGGCTTAAGTGGCAGTAAGAATGCAGATTACCTCAAGTAAATGCATCATGGTAGAAACATCACGGCTGCCATTGCTGAACTCCTTTTGGAAATTAATAAGTTGCCTCATTGTTTTCAGTACTTTCTTAGTCACTGAACCAAAAAAAAAAGTGGATTAGTAAAGCGGTAATTAAAACCATTATTGGCAGAAATATAACCATCATTAAGTAGCATTATTGGGATTCTCTGGAGAAATTGTCTCCCCTCCTGTAGATTTCTGCATGCAGCCTATAGTGAGTGGAGCCTGCTGGGTCCCTCCCATAGCTCTGGTCTCTGCACAGGTGCTTAGCTAAGAATGGAGAGTGAGAGAAACACTAGCTGCAGCTGCTCCATGTAATTGCTGCCCTGAGGTGCTGAATTGGTTAACAGCTATATCAACAAGAGGAAGGAGCTGCTGATCAGAAATAGATCAATAGACTGAAGTCAGGTATCAGTGCACTCTGGGAACTGTGGTCCGGAGGAGTGAGACTCTACTGTAAGCAAGAGCTTTGAACTGCATTTCCCAGAGGAAGAATGCCAGAAGGAGGGGAAAGAGCTAGATTTTCTCAGGCTGTACAGGACACAGCTTCCTTCTGCCATGAGGGAGACTGGTGAGTGCACTTTGCTGTCCAGTGTGCACCACCACTGCTTCATATTGGCAGCCTGGGTGAGATCTGGAGTGCTTAGTTTTGAAGTGACGACAGACAGAGTCACTTGGGTGCAGAGCAGAGAGTGGAACAATCACTGTGTGTGACCGGATGGTGAGCTGCAATATTGTCATGACTGGTGAGCTTCTGCTGTGGGGATTTACTATGCCAAGAGGTACTTCTCAGAGGACATTGTACCATGTCCTAGGCATGCTCCTAGTGTGCTCTCTAAACTAGTAATAGTATTATTATTCACATTGCCATTAGTGCTTATATGCATTGTTTACTGCTGACTTTTCTGATGTATGTGTTGATTCAAGTCTAGTGGTACAGAACTCTGTTCTAAGTTACTTTTCCATAGTGATTATACTGTCTAGCAGACTGTGTCTGATCCTACCTTCTATATCCTCATTTATGCTCAAACCATCATTTACTCTAACCTGTACCCATGGGCGTCCGCTGAACTTTTTTCAGGGGAGCATCATTTTAAGGTCATCCATGCTCGGTCCCTTTTTGAAAATGTCATGAAGGGGAGGGGGTTAGTCATTATCACATAAAGCGCAGGCATGCAAAGGTTTGAGAAACCTGTTGCAACTATCAAGCAGCTAGCAACTTTGAATAACAATATCATAAAAAAATGGAGTTCCCCCCAAGGAAATAACAACCCCAGGATCAGTGCCAGTTTCTGCAATAACAATCCCCAGCTTTGCTGTCAGTTTCCGCAATAAAAATCGCCAGCATTGGTGTCAGTAGCAACAATCATAACCCCCCACATGTGCAGATTTCTAGAATAAAAACTTCACCATCTGTACCAGTGTACATAATAATGACCCTCAGCACTGGTGTCAGTTTCCGCACTAAAAACTCCCAGCATTTGGTGTCATTTTCTGCAATAATTGATGGGAGGATATCAGGTTAGACACTTCCTAATGGCTCAGTCCCTAGGAACAGTAATGGATAATGGCCAATGGGCCCTCTTACCATACCTGGTGAAATCGCAACTGTGATCTCTCTGGCTGGACATTCGCTCACTCTGGGTTGTCCGGGGTGACTCTAGTCAGTAGTGTAGCATGCCTGTACCCTGGCAGTGGCTCGGTCTTTCTCCCTCTCTGATGGTGCGGTTACAGCGTGGCTCCCTCTCTGGTGGTGCGGGTACAGCGGGGCTCTATCTCTGGTGGTGCGGTTACAGCGTGGCTCCCTCTCTGGTGGTGCGGGTACAGCGGGGCTCTCTCTCTGGTGGTGTGGGTGGAGCAGGACTCTCTCTCTGGTGGTGCGGGTACAGCGTGGCTCCCTCTCTGGTGGTGCGGTTACAGTGTGGCTCTCTGTCTGGTGGTGTGGATACAGCGTGGCTCCCTCTCTGGCTTCCCCGAGCACAGTATTCTCTTTTCTCCTCCTGTAACACCCCCCCAGCAGAGTGCTTGCATGGTAGCATGGTGTCTGTGGACACACTGGGGCCGCCACTCTTCAGGGACTACATTTTCCATGATGCCCCCAGAGTCTTCTGATTGGCCCTCCGCTGTGGCCAATCATGGGGAGGAAAACAGCGGGCAGGAAGTGGGGCGGCGGCGCGGAGAATCCAATTAGAGCCGCTCTCTCTCTCTTCTAGCTTCAGCTGACAGAACAGGGGAGGGGGGGGGGCATATACCGACAGCCTGCAGCTCTTCTCTCCCTGTCACAACGCCACTGCTCCATTTACCAGAGAACTCGGCAGCGGCGCAGTAACAGGGAGAGGAGAGAGGCAGGCTGTCTGCATATCTCCCCCATTCGCCCCCTCCCCTTTTCTGTCAGCCAAAGAAAGAGAACACGGCTCTAATTGAATTTTCTGCGCCGCCACCCGGCTTCCTGCCCGCTGTTTTCCTCTCCATGATTGGCCACAGCAGAGGGCCAATCAGAGAATCACGGCTGTGAGGGGGGGGGTGGTTTAACGGCTCATTAGGGATGAGCTTTATGTTCGCGTCGAACATGAGTTCAACTCGAACATTGATTTGCCCGTTCGGCGAACAATTTGGGGTGTTCGCGGCAAATTTGAAAAGCCGCGGAACACCCTTTAAAAGTCTATGGGAGAAATCTAAAGTGCTAATTTTAAAGGTTAATATGCAAGTTATTGGAAGAGAGAAAAGGCACCCCAAGGGGCTTTGAGTTGCAGCAAAAAATTATGATAGTATTCAAAAATTAGGAAAAGTATTTTATTAAAAAAAGGTACATAAGTATGGAAAGGGAACGTCTGGTGGGATCAAGACATGAGTTCCACATTGTGATTAAAAACATATGCATGTGCATAGATACAACCATATAAATTCATGTAACAATACAAAAAGTTAACTTAAGTTAAAAAAAGTCACGACGCGTTTCGACCTTTGACAGTAGAGGCCTTCTTCTGTGGAAAAGATTGCGTCACGGGGGGGGGGGTAACCCAATGACAGAATTGGGTATTCCCCACTTGCCGGGGAAAGCCGGGGCTTACCCTATGATGTGGACAGGTGACCCCGCCCCCTCTTAGTCATGGGGGTTTCGTGTGGAGTGGAGACTGGAGACTGCAGCATCGCTGGACATTGGATCACCGCGGGACATAGAGAACAACGCTGGACAGACTGGATTATATCGCTGGAATGTTTTTTTTATTTTTAATAAAGGACTTATCCCAACTGTGTCTGTGTGTTTTTTTTTTACACTTTCTTTTGTGAAATGGTAGGGGTACAATGTACCCGTTACCAATTCACATAGGGGGTTGGAATCTGGGGGTCCCCTTTGTTAAAGGGGGCTTCCAGATTCCGATAAGCCCCTGCCCACAGACCCCCACAACCACCAGGCAAGGATTGTGGGGATGAGGCCCTTGTCCCCATGTTGAGGGCATGTGGCCTGGTACGGTTCAGGAGGGGGGGCGCTCGCTCATCCACCCTCTTTTCCTGCGGCCTGTCAGGTTTTTGGGGGGACCCCATGCCATTTTTTGTTTTCTTTGGTGCGGGGTTCCCCTAAAAATCCATACCAGACCTGAAGGGTCTGGTATGGATTTTTGGGGGGACCCCATGCCATTTTTTTTTAGATTTTCGGTGTGGGATTCCCCTTAATATCCATACCAGACATGAAGGGCCTGATATGGAATTTGGGCGGGGACCCCCATGGTTTTTTCTTTTGGTTCGGGGTTCCCCTTAATACTCATACCAGACCCAAATGGCCTGGAAATGGACTGTGGGGGGGGACCCCTGCGTTTTTTTTCAATGACTTTGATCTGTATTGCCGGTGACCCGACAATTCATTATAGCCGCGAGTAGTTTTAAATGACTTTTTTTCCTTCAGAAATTACATTTTGTGCAAGGACAATTCTAAACACGGTAAACATGCGCTACTTTACAAGCATACTTTAGACACCCCCCAGGTATGAAATTTAAAGGAATATTTCACTTTTATTGTTTCACTTTAAGCATTATTAAAATCACTGCTCCCGAAAAAACAGCCGTTTTTAAAAAAAATATTTGCATTGATACATGTCCCCTGGGGCAGGACCCGGGTCCCCAAACACTTTTTATGACAATTACTTGCATATTAACCTTTAAAATGAGTAGACTTGTGCACAACGGAAAAATTTGTTTAGTTTTGGTTTGTTTCTTGTGCACAACGGAAAAATTTGTTTAGTTTCGGTTCGTTTCTTTTCGGTCCTGTTGATTCGTAATCGTTCGTAATTTTGCTAGACAGGATTTTTCGTGTTCGGACTAATTCGTACTTTCGGTAGAGTACATTGTTTTTCATTGATTCTGGACACAACTCCTACTTTCGTAACTTTTTTTGGGTTCATTGATTCGTAATTTTCCGTGTCTCTCTCACAACGATGCTGCCTATTATTCTTAATGTGCTTCGAATGGATTTGTACTTTTCTAAATACATAGCGGTTATTTGTAACGATTCGAAATCTCGTATTTTACTTTCGTTTTTTACATGCAGCTATAGTCTCCGCCCCTGTACACCATTTTGAGAGGGAGTTCAGCACGGTGAGGGAGAAGCAGAGAGCAGAGCAGAGTGTTATTGTGCTTCGAATGGATTCGAAAACTCGTATTTTACTTTCGTTTTTTACATGCGGCTATAACTTTTTTCAGAACTAATTATGCCAAAGACATTCGGGCATTCGATATTTGCGATATAATTTATTTCGGATTCGGTTTTATTCGTAATTGCTTTGTTTGGAAATTCGAATGTTTCCGAATGTCCGAAAGTTGCTAAATTCGGACGAATTTCGATTCATTACGAAACGAATTGCACAAGCCTAAAGCCTCCTACACACGGCTGAGAATTTTGTCAGGAAAAAACTTGTCGTTTTTCTTGACGAGATTCTTGGACAAGAAACTTGTCCCGGCCGAGTGTACACACGCTCGATTCAAAGAACCCGCGGTTCTTTGAATGGAGTGAACGCGGTGACGTCATCGACTACGACGAGCGTGCGCTCCTCACATTCAATGTCATCGCCGCCATCTTGCTACACCCTACCTATGCCTAGGAAGCTACCGTGCATGCGTCAAAGTCATTTTGAGCATGCGCGGGTTTCCACAGCGACAGGTAAGTGTACACACACACACTTTTCTCATCGAGAAACATGCCGACGAGAATCTCAACAAGAAAATAGAGAGCAGGTTCTCTATTTTTCTCGTCGAGATTCTGGTCAGTTTTCTCGACGAGAAACCATACACACGAACGATTTTCTCGGCAAGAAAGCTATCTCGGCAGTTTTCTTGTCGTTTCTTGCCGAGAAACTTGTTTGTGCAATTTTGATTTTTCATGTTCGTGTCCCATAGACTTTAATGGTGTTCGCGTGTTCGAACACATTTTTTGCCTGTTCGCATGTTCTGGTGCGAACCGAACCGGGGGGTGTTCGACTCATCCCTACGGCTCATATTTAAACTGCTTCCTGGCCCCCTCCGCACCCGCAAACCACTGCACTGCTAAGCTTTACTCCTCTGATGGTGGCCCTGCGGGAGGCTAGAGGAGGGCACGGGTGCCATTTTCGTGTGGGGGGCAGCTTCCAAAACACAGCACTGTATTCCAGGGGGGCAAACGCCCCCCCCTTGCCCTATTGAGCGGACGCCCATGCCTGTACCAACACTGAGTTTCATCCCCCACAGCTACTACCCTTTGTTCCACTTGATCCTCCCTTCTAGACTGTAAGCTCTAACAAGCAGGGCCCTCTGATCCCTCCTGTATTTAATTGTATTGTGACTGTACTGTCTTCCCTGATGTAAAGCGCTGTGCAAACTGTTGACGCTATATAAATCCTGTATAATAATAATAAATAATAATAAACAGGTTTATGTCTATTTCTTGATACAAATTCACAGTCGATTTAACTACTTACTGTCCGTGCTATAGCCGAAAGATGGCTACAGCGTGGGCTTAGTTTGCCTGGAGGGCACCCTTCGGACTTAGCTGAACACAGATCGAGGTAAAGGGCCAATCACAGCGGCCCTTTACCACGTGATCAGCTCTGCCCAATGAAAGCTGATCACAGGATGTTATCTGGCTTTTCTATCCTCATGCTGACAGACAATAAGTGGCTTGTGTTAAAGGGACATCGTCCCACCAGTGCTGCCAATCAGTGTTCATCAGTGCTGCCAATCAGTGCCCACCAGTGCTTCCACTCATTGCTCATCAGTGCCACCTATCAGTGCACACCAGTGCTGCCAATCAGTGTCCATCAGTGCCTCCTTATCTGTTTCACCTACCAGTGCCCATCAGTGCCACATATCAGTGCCCATCAGTGCTGCCTATCAGTGCCACCTCTCAATACCTTTCAGTGTCACCTATCAGTGCCCACCAGTGCAACCTCATCAGTTCCTACCAGTGCCACCTCATCAGTGCCCATCAGTGCTGCCTCATCAGTGCAGCCTATTAGTGCCCATTAGTGCAGCATCATCAGCGCACATCAATGAAGGCGAAAATCGATCTGTTTGCCAAATTTTCTTTCTTCGTTTGTTTAGCAAAAAATGAAAAAAACCCAGTGGTGAATAAATACTACTACTACTACTAATACAAACGAAAGCTCTATTTTTGTGAAAAAATGTCATATGGGTACAGTGTTGCATGACCGCGCAATTGTCATTCAAAGTGTGACTGTGCTGAAAGCTGAAAATTGGCCTAGGCAGGAATGGGGTAAAAGTGTCCAGTAGGCAAGTGGTTAAAGGTTATAGTGTTTGCAGTAACTTTAACTCAAGCAGGTGCGTCAGAGGGGCTGAGGTTGCTTTTTGAGTTGAGGCGCAGAACAGAGAACCTAAACTACCACCTTTGGAGTAGCACTACGCGTGGGGGTTCATCCGGGATATCCCTGCTTCACAAGCAAATTACCAAGATAACGAGCCAGAGAACAACCAACATGGATTCTGATGCCACAATCCAATGGTGTGAGGAGCAGAACATCTACACAAGGTAATAAATGGCTTTTATTGCACACAAATTGGAGTTATACCCTAATTAGAGTTTTGTGCCTGGAGTTTAGCTTTAACTCTGCCATAGTGCTCGTAAATCTACCATTTTATCTAAAGCTCAACTCCAAACTCCATTACCCCCCCTCTTTAAAATCACACTGCTGACTGTATTTGCACATAATACTGCAGGGTCCTTCTTGTTCACCTCTTCTCTGGGCTTTACTAATGCAGAGAGTGGTGGTTTAATCATGATGTAAGTGCCATGATGAAGGATGCAGTGGTGACACCCACCTCAAAGGATGCTCTGCATACACAGAGCATCTAAATAGCTGTAATGGAGTTGATAAAATGATTATTTTATGTCGAAGATTAATCTCTCTATTATCCACTCAAATATTGGTACTTTCTTTTATTCTTTATTATTTTTATTATTTCTTTCTTTCATTATCACATGGTTCACAGCCCCATCCTTAGGAATTTTAGAGTAAATAGCCACCCTTATGAGAAATGTGTCTGCAAGGAATAATAGACACACACACACTGAGATATATCTATACAATAAGAAACTTATTGATGTTCATATTGGGAACCAGAAAGTTTATGTATGCTAGCTAAGAATATAATCAAGAGTATTATCATGTGTGTTTTGGTAAATCTTATAACCAGGAGGCACTGGCCAGGCCAGGCACTGGCCAGGTCATTCATACTGGCCTGTCCAATCCCTCCTTGTTCAACCCTCCCAATGTCTCTGCTCCATCAATCAGGGTGTTCAAGGATTTGGTTCTTAAAGATTTGGATCTTCTGCCTAGGGCTAAAATCTATGATCACCCCGATATTAAAATAGGTTTAAAAACCTTATGTCAACGTAAAGATATTATAATTCGTCCTGCTGACAAGGGGGGTGGCTTAGTTATTTTGGACAAAATAGATTATCATGTTGAAATGTGTAGAATTCTGGATGACACCAGCACCTATATGCCTCTAAATAAGGATCCCACTAAGGTTCTTAAAAGGGATCTGAGTAATCTAATAGATATGGGATTTCAACAGGGGATTTTGGACAGAAAGGAGAAGGATTTCTTGGTGCCATTAGCACCTAGAATCCCTATCATGTACTACCTCCCGAAAGTCCATAAAAACATTACTAACCCACCTGGTAGACCCATAATAAGTGGAATAGACTCTGTAACGTCCCGTATTGGCCGCTACATTGATTTTCATCTACAACCGCTTGTTCAATCAACTCCATCTTTTCTAAAGGATACGGGTGCCACCATACGTCTTTTGGACGGTATTAACTTTGGGGATGATTGTATTTTGGTCACCGCAGATGTGACATCATTATATACATGCATACCACACAAATTGGGATTGCATGCGGTGAAACACTTTATGGCTGTATCTGGTCAGATACCCCATGTCCAACAGCGTTATATTATGGATTTGTTGACCTTTACCACCCAGTCCAATTACTTTTGGTACCAGGGCCTGTTTTTTCTACAAACAAAGGGTGTCGCTATGGGCGCTAAGTTCGCCCCTAGTCTAGCGAACCTATTTATGGCCCTATGGGAGGAGGATGTCGTCTACGCCTTACGGCGCCCAGAGCTCATCTTATGGGCAAGGTACATAGACGACATCCTCCTCCTATGGAGGGGTGATGAGGAGTCTTTACACGACTTCATGGTCACTCTTAATGATAATGATATGGGTATCAAATTGACTTATGAGATGAGTCAGACCATTATTCATTTTCTGGATCTTGAAATCTCAGTTGTGAATCATACATTGATAACTAGAACTTTTTTTAAGCCGACAGATCGTAATGGCTATATTCCAACTGACAGCTGCCATCATAGCTCTTGGCTTAAATCAGTGCCATTCAGCCAGTTCCTTCGAATTAGGAGGAATTGCACACATCTTGAGGACTTCTATACACAAGCAGACATTCTCAAATTAAAATTCATTGAGAAAGGATATCTTCCGTCAGCTATTGACACTGAGATTAGTAAGGTGTCCTTGTTGGACAGACAGTCTCTGGTTGTTGAACGGCCCAAACGACCACCTTCTCCACGGTTTAAATGGTCCTTCATGACTCAGTTTTCAATACAACATAAGCAGATCAAAAGGATTTTCAATCGTCATTGGGGAATTCTTAAAAACGATCCCCTTCTTGGTCCATCGCTCCCTGATAGGGCAGGGGTTGTGTTTAGGGGGGCACCTTCTCTTCACAATCAGATTGCCCCCAATGTAGCTGATCCCCCAGCCAAACAATGTTCTTCCCTTTTTCCAGACATGAAGGGTTATTACCCTTGCAAAAGGTGTAATGTATGTATACATAATGTGATTGGACGTGGCAGAAGTGTTAGTTTTACGTCTTCTGTCACTTCCAAGATTTACCATATGAAGCAGTTTACCACATGCACCACAAAGTTCATTGTATACCTTATCACATGTCCATGTGATAAGCAATACGTGGGACGCACTATTCGCAATTTTTCCATCCGCGTCAATGAACACATTTCAGGAATAAAAAAAGGACGCACTAAACATAGTGTACCGAGACATTATCTTCATGTTCACAATAAAAAGGTTACCGGCACCAAATTTCAAGTAATTGATCAATTCGTCCCTCATTGGAGGGTGAATCCCGGATTAGAGGTGTCTCCAGATTGGAAACTTTCTGGATACACCAACTTCGGTGTTATTCGCCATTCAAGCTCAACATCGATTGGGACATTAATTCCTTTATTAATAAAGCCTAAGTAGCTAGGTTTTTTGTTTATGTCCCATTTTTCCTATATAAGGCTACTGTTTTTATACTCATATATCTCCTGGTTTTTATTTTAATTTGTATGTACTGTTCACAATTATGGCCTGCTATCTATTCTTTTTATGCAACATCCTCAACATCTTTGCATTGGTTTGCATTTTGTATGAGATTATTTGCATATACTTTATTATTATTAAGTAGATTCACCTTTAGTGGTGTATTTTATATAATTATATATTATTTCGGGTATGGATGTTTGTTCATATTCCAAATATCAGTGGCTTTTAATATTGTAAACATTTTTTCATATTACTAGGCTTGTGATATGAAATCATATATTTGTTTCTCTAGCCCCCCTGTCCGCCAGTGTTAATATTGCAGTTGTGCCCTTGATATTGTTAAAACAGATCTACCAATTGACTTTATCTTGCACGTCTGCAGAGCAGTCTGCCGTTGCGTACATTCCCCGCTGTGGTTCATACAGCGTGGTCTGTAAGGGAGACTTGGAACGCAGTCACCTTTGGCGGCAGTAGCGTGATGACGCTGTATTTAACATAGTCGCGTAGTAACGTAGCATACGTTCTCGCGATATGGGTTCCCTTGGTTTCGGTATGGAATGCATATACTGCTGGAAAGGGGAACGTAATGACGATCCTCAACGGAGACGCAATGACGCAGAGTCGTGCGCCATTCTTCCACTCTCATTGGCTCATTTAGTTAGCCTTACCTATGACGGACATGGGGGCGGAGACTTTTTGATATTTCGATTGGTTCATCTCACTGAATGGGAGTTACACACCAGCTGAGATGAATCTAACCAATGATGTTATTGCACTATATAGCGTGGCTCTGTCTTGCAGGTTCATGCCCCAGTTGATGCATTATTATGCGAAACATGTCGGGTACATGGACCTGCCTATAGCTACGCTTTTTTTATTCTGATATTGCTTGTACAAGCCTCTGCATGGAAGCCTGTTTTATTTTTTAAAACTTTGCTCTTTAAACACCGATGTGTGTTCTGTGACTTTTTTGTTTGAATAAAGAAAATTAAGTACTGTCCGTGATACTTTTTTTATTTGCACTAACATAGAATTTTTCAGGACAAGCTTTCGGGGTATGTCCCCTTCTTCAAGGTCCAAGCAGTACTGATTCACAATTTTTTTAGCAGAATGTTGAAACAAAACAAGAAAAAAATCTCAGAGGGAAAGGAAAAAAAACACATACAAATCAATGGTAATAAAGATAGCAGCAGAGTTAGTGAGATAAGACAGAGTTAGTGAGATAAGACAGAGGGAGAGCTATAGACTTGAGGGGGGGAGATGCTAGTCACAGAGGGGGTCATAAAACCTTAGTATAATGGGTAAGGAAACCAATATCTAAATTTAGGCCATTCGTTTTTGTGTTAAAAAGAATTATCATTCTTAGTTCAAATGTTTTCCTTTCCTGGATAGTTCTGAAATTCCCTTTAAGAACTAAAACATTGAGGTCTTCTATAGTGTGGTCTGGTTGTGAGAAGTGATGTCCCACAGGTGTGCAGAAACTCTCTTCTTTATGTTCCTTGATGGTATGTCTGTGAAAATTCATCCTCGCTTGCAACTTCTGTCCTGTTTCACCAACATAAGATCCTTTGCCACACCTGTTGCATTGGATGAGGTACACAACATTACTGGAGGTACAGTTGTAAGATCCCATGATGGTGAAGGTCCCATTTGTGTGTGTGACACTTTTGGATGGATTGATCTGGTTGCACAGTTTGCAGCGTTTTTTATTGCAGGGTTTGCTTCCATTATTTGTGACTTCATAATCAGAGTGAAGTTTCCTGCTGATTAGTTTGTGTCTGAGGTTGGGTGGTTGTCTGAAAGCCAATAATGGGGGTTGTTGGAATATTTCTTTCAGAGTTTCATCCTCTGTTATAATGGGCTGTAAATCTTTGATTATCTTTTTGATCCCTTCTAGTGTTGGGTTGTATGTGGTGACTAGAGGTACTCGGTTATTTGTTTTTTTCTCTTTGTATTGGAGGAGATTTTCTCTTCGGGTTTTCAAGGCTGTGTTTATGCTGTTGTTGATGGTTTTGTCTTTATATCCTTTCTTCTGGAAAGAGCCTGCCAGTGTTCTGAGATGTTTATCTCTGACTTCTGGGTCTGAACAAATTCGGTGGTATCTGATGGCCTGGCTGTGTATGATGGCTCGTTTAGTGTGTTGGGGATGAAAACTGGAACTATGAAGATAGCTGCATCGGTCAGTCGGTTTTCTGTATATGGAAGTGTGAAGCTTGTCATCCCTGATGTATACTGTAGTGTCTAGGAAGTTGACATGTGTGTTCGAATAGTCCATTTTTAGTTTGATAGATGGGTGAAAAGTGTTGATCAATGAGAAGAATTGGTTTAGATTTTCTTCACCTTCAGTCCATATCATGAAGATATCATCAATATAGCGATAATATCTGTATGGCTTTTGTTGTATGCTGTTCAGGAATTTGTCCTCCAGGTCAGCCATAAATAAGTTTGCATATTGGGGTGCCATTTTGCTTCCCATAGCAGTACCCATACATTGGAGATAGATGTCATTGTTGAAAGTGAAGTAGTTGTGTGTAAGAATAAATTCGATGAACTGTGTAACATCCTCAGCCGTGTATTTGTGGTTTGGTGTGGATGATAAGAATCTGTGACATGCTGCCAACCCATCCTTGTGAGGGATGTTACTGTACAGAGATTCTACATCCATAGTGACTAGAAGTGTATTTGGTGGTAATTGTTGTATATTGTTAAGCTTGTTCAGAAAATCAGTGGTGTCTTGCAGGAAACTAGTAGTGTTCATGACTAACGGTTTTAACATGTTTTCTACAAGGCCTGAGATATGTTCGGTAAGTGTATTCATACCTGTTATAATGGGTCTGCCTGGATTTCCTGGCTTGTGAATTTTGGGCAGCATGTAGAAGTCTCCAATATCTGGATTATCTGGAATCGCATTGATGAGTTCTGAATGCAGGTGGCTTGGTATGGTCGCAATCAGACCTTTTAATTGCTTAGTAAAATCCTGGGTCGGATCATAATCCAGTTTTTTGTAGTAAGTAGTATTTGCCAGCTGCCTCTGACCCTCTTGTATATATTTGTCTGTATCCATCACAACGACTGCTCCCCCTTTATCTGCTGGTTTGATGGTTATGGCCTGATTCCTGAATCAGGCCATAACCATCAAACCAGCAGATAAAGGGGGAGCAGTCGTTGTGATGGATACAGACAAATATATACAAGAGGGTCAGAGGCAGCTGGCAAATACTACTTACTACAAAAAACTGGATTATGATCCGACCCAGGATTTTACTAATGTCATGGATATGCATTAATGTCTGTCTGCCATCTTACCTTCCTCCTCATGTGTTCATCTAGAGACCAGACCTCCTTCACCTGGCTTCCTTTATAATCTCCTCCCAGCCTGACTCCACCCCAGGCCCTATCACTGAACACTATATTAACCTGTGCACTGCAAGCCTGCTTTGCTGATCAACGTGTTTGTTAGGCATTGTGTGTTTGGGTTCCTGCCTGCCGTGTGCTACGTCTGTCTCTCTGTTACGTTATTGGCTTGTCCCCGACCATCCCTGTCTGCTCGTGACCCTTGACCTTCGGCTCGTTCTTCGTTATCCTTGTCTGCTTGTGGCCCCTGACCTTCGGCTTGTTATTCGGTTCTCTCTATCGTGTGCTGCTGCTTCCCCTTATCCTACGGGGCGTGAGCTAGGAAACTCCAGGGGCCGCGACCTGGTCCCAGCCTGCAGCGTAACATCCTCACCACTAGAGGCCCTGGAGAAGACCAGCTGGGTCTTAGACTCCGCGCCCTGGGGAATCTTGGCTCTCGCTTCCGTTGGGATCCCGGTTGTGCTCCTCTGGTCCCGCTTTCCACAACCACCCAGTTTCCTATCCACAGAAGCCAGCCATAGGGTTCACTACCTCGCGGTGCACTCCTGTCCCCCTACGGTGTGCATCTGTCACCTGGCCACAGGTGACCCTGACAGTTTGATCAGCCATGAACCCGGCTGACATCCCGCTACCCGCGGATGATCCATTGCAGGGCATAGTTTGCAGACTTGAAACCCAGGAATCGAATCAGACTCAGGTGATGCGATTCCTCCAGGATCTGGCTTCTCGCTTCGAGCAGCTTCAGGCCTCCTTGGGAACCCTGAATCCGCAACCTCAAATACAATCAGCGGCTGCACCTATTGCACCAGTCGCAGCCACACACTCGCTACAACTGCCAGCTCCGTCCCGTTTCTCTGGGGACTCCAAGGCTTGCAGGGGGTTCCTTAGCCAATGCACGATTCATTTTGAGCTCCAGCCCCAAAACTTCCTGTCTGATCGGGCTAAGGTAGCCTATATCATTTCCCTCCTCTCTGGTGAAGCTTTAGCCTGGGCAGCCCCTCTGTGGGAACTGAATGATCCAGTGGTTTCTAGCCTGTCTGGCTTCTTGAAACTTTTTCGGAATATCTTCGAAGAACCGGCTCGTGTCTCTTCAGCGGCCAGCGCCCTTTTACGTCTCCGCCAAGAGTCTGCTTCTGTGGGACAGTATGCGCTTCATTTCCGCATACTGTCGGCTGAGTTGAGCTGGAACAATGAGGCCTTAGTCGCAACCTTTTTGCATGGCCTGTCTGATAGAGTGAAGGATGAATTAGCAGGAAGAACCATCCCCACTGATCTGGCCGGCGTTATCTCCTTGTGTAACCAGATCGATATTCGCTTTCAGGAGAGGACCTTAGAAAAGCAACGCCAGCACTCCTTGGTTCTTAGTCAGCCTGAGCTCCCCTCTCTTCGACCCGTAGAGCATCTCCTACCAGCTGAGGAACCCATGCAGCTGGGTCGGACCAGGCTATCCCCCGAGGAACGTGCTAGGCGCAGAACTCTTGGTCTGTGTCTTTACTGTGGGGGCAAAGGTCATTTTCGTGACACTTGCTCTCTTTGTCCAGAAAAACGTTCGGGTCCACTTCATCTGGAAAGTGGAGTATTGGACCCAGAAATATCACCTTCCCCTTCTCGTCTTCTGCTTTCTGTGTTCCTTCATGTTGGTGCTTCTTCTCATTCGGTCTCAGCATATCTGGATTCCGGAGCCGCTGGTAATTTCATGGACTGGGAAATCGCATCGTCCATGAGACTTACTCTTTTGCCCCTCACCACGCCTTTGGTGGTCTTGGCGATTGATGGTACTGTTCTCCCAGGGGGACCTATCCGCTTCCAGACCCTCCCTGTTAAGATGTCGGTAGGGACACTCCACCAGGAGTGGATATCCTTCCTTATCTTACCCAAGGCCTCAACGCCTATAATTTTGGGTCTCCCATGGTTACAGCTCCATTCTCCTCATGTGGACTGGACTACTGGACAGATCCTGGCTTGGGGTCCCTCCTGTTCTTCGTCCTGCCTACCCAAGGTTGCCCCCTGTGAATCTGAGCCGGTCATTCATTCCAGGTTGCATAACCATTTACATTTCTCTGTCCCTAACCACCCTTGGACGCACAGCCAGGCTAGCTTGTCTACAAGTCCTGCAGTCGCTACGTCTTGCGATGCGATTCAGGTAGTCGCTACACCTGACTCAGCTATTCACTCTGCCTCTGTACTAGTTATGCCAGTCCAGCCCATGCCCAGTGAGCCTCTCACTTTTTCTTGTTCGGGACATTCTGCTTGTCCTTCAGCTATTCAGCTTGACTCCGGCGACATGTCACCTTCTAACCAACCTGACTTCAGGGTTCCACCGACATCTGCCCAGTCTGATGGTCCTGTGCAAGATGACCAGTTCCCCTTTAAGGGTATAGGGGACCCTCCTCAGATTCCTGTTGATCCTCTCATGCCCTTGCTTATTCCTAGAGAGCCTTTGGTCCTCAATAGATCTTCTTGTCATCTCCCTACCTCGTTTTCGGTCTCTGAGGATAATTTTAAGTACGAGGTTAGACAAGTTCTGGATTCTCGGCTCTGCAGAGGCATTCTTCAGTACCTTGTGCATTGGAGAGGTTTTGGTCCTGAGGAGGCGTCTTGGATCGCTGCATCTGATGTCGCTGCACCTCATCTGTTGAGAAGGTTTCATCAGAGATTTCCCTTTAAGCCTGGGTCCAGGCGGGGGAGGGCCCATAAGAGGGAGGGTACTGTCATGGATATGCATTAATGTCTGTCTGCCATCTTACCTTCCTCCTCATGTGTTCATCTAGAGACCAGACCTCCTTCACCTGGCTTCCTTTATAATCTCCTCCCAGCCTGACTCCACCCCAGGCCCTATCACTGAACACTATATTAACCTGTGCACTGCAAGCCTGCTTTGCTGATCAACGTGTTTGTTAGGCATTGTGTGTTTGGGTTCCTGCCTGCCGTGTGCTACGTCTGTCTCTCTGTTACGTTATTGGCTTGTCCCCGACCATCCCTGTCTGCTCGTGACCCTTGACCTTCGGCTCGTTCTTCGTTATCCTTGTCTGCTTGTGGCCCCTGACCTTCGGCTTGTTATTCGGTTCTCTCTATCGTGTGCTGCTGCTTCCCCTTATCCTACGGGGCGTGAGCTAGGAAACTCCAGGGGCCGCGACCTGGTCCCAGCCTGCAGCGTAACATCCTCACCACTAGAGGCCCTGGAGAAGACCAGCTGGGTCTTAGACTCCGCGCCCTGGGGAATCTTGGCTCTCGCTTCCGTTGGGATCCCGGTTGTGCTCCTCTGGTCCCGCTTTCCACAACCACCCAGTTTCCTATCCACAGAAGCCAGCCATAGGGTTCACTACCTCGCGGTGCACTCCTGTCCCCCTACGGTGTGCATCTGTCACCTGGCCACAGGTGACCCTGACAACTAAGCAATTAAAAGGTCTGATTGCGACCATACCAAGCCACCTGCATTCAGAACTCATCAATGCGATTCCAGATAATCCAGATATTGGAGACTTCTACATGCTGCCCAAAATTCACAAGCCAGGAAATCCAGGCAGACCCATTATAACAGGTATGAATACACTTACCGAACATATCTCAGGCCTTGTAGAAAACATGTTAAAACCGTTAGTCATGAACACTACTAGTTTCCTGCAAGACACCACTGATTTTCTGAACAAGCTTAACAATATACAACAATTACCACCAAATACACTTCTAGTCACTATGGATGTAGAATCTCTGTACAGTAACATCCCTCACAAGGATGGGTTGGCAGCATGTCACAGATTCTTATCATCCACACCAAACCACAAATACACGGCTGAGGATGTTACACAGTTCATCGAATTTATTCTTACACACAACTACTTCACTTTCAACAATGACATCTATCTCCAATGTATGGGTACTGCTATGGGAAGCAAAATGGCACCCCAATATGCAAACTTATTTATGGCTGACCTGGAGGACAAATTCCTGAACAGCATACAACAAAAGCCATACAGATATTATCGCTATATTGATGATATCTTCATGATATGGACTGAAGGTGAAGAAAATCTAAACCAATTCTTCTCATTGATCAACACTTTTCACCCATCTATCAAACTAAAAATGGACTATTCGAACACACATGTCAACTTCCTAGACACTACAGTATACATCAGGGATGACAAGCTTCACACTTCCATATACAGAAAACCGACTGACCGATGCAGCTATCTTCATAGTTCCAGTTTTCATCCCCAACACACTAAACGAGCCATCATACACAGCCAGGCCATCAGATACCACCGAATTTGTTCAGACCCAGAAGTCAGAGATAAACATCTCAGAACACTGGCAGGCTCTTTCCAGAAGAAAGGATATAAAGACAAAACCATCAACAACAGCATAAACACAGCCTTGAAAACCCGAAGAGAAAATCTCCTCCAATACAAAGAGAAAAAAACAAATAACCGAGTACCTCTAGTCACCACATACAACCCAACACTAGAAGGGATCAAAAAGATAATCAAAGATTTACAGCCCATTATAACAGAGGATGAAACTCTGAAAGAAATATTCCAACAACCCCCATTATTGGCTTTCAGACAACCACCCAACCTCAGACACAAACTAATCAGCAGGAAACTTCACTCTGATTATGAAGTCACAAATAATGGAAGCAAACCCTGCAATAAAAAACGCTGCAAACTGTGCAACCAGATCAATCCATCCAAAAGTGTCACACACACAAATGGGACCTTCACCATCATGGGATCTTACAACTGTACCTCCAGTAATGTTGTGTACCTCATCCAATGCAACAGGTGTGGCAAAGGATCTTATGTTGGTGAAACAGGACAGAAGTTGCAAGCGAGGATGAATTTTCACAGACATACCATCAAGGAACATAAAGAAGAGAGTTTCTGCACACCTGTGGGACATCACTTCTCACAACCAGACCACACTATAGAAGACCTCAATGTTTTAGTTCTTAAAGGGAATTTCAGAACTATCCAGGAAAGGAAAACATTTGAACTAAGAATGATAATTCTTTTTAACACAAAAACGAATGGCCTAAATTTAGATATTGGTTTCCTTACCCATTATACTAAGGTTTTATGACCCCCTCTGTGACTAGCATCTCCCCCCCTCAAGTCTATAGCTCTCCCTCTGTCTTATCTCACTAACTCTGTCTTATCTCACTAACTCTGCTGCTATCTTTATTACCATTGATTTGTATGTGTTTTTTTTCCTTTCCCTCTGAGATTTTTTTCTTGTTTTGTTTCAACATTCTGCTAAAAAAATTGTGAATCAGTACTGCTTGGACCTTGAAGAAGGGGACATACCCCGAAAGCTTGTCCTGAAAAATTCTATGTTAGTGCAAATAAAAAAAGTATCACGGACAGTACTTAATTTTCTCTGTCATAATTGCACTAATACGGCTACAATTACGTCAAGTACGTTGTTTGAATAAACAAAGTCTTTATAATTACCTTCTGATCCTGCACTATGTGGAGCTTCCCTTTTTTTGTTTTATGGTTATTATCACCACTTCTGATGCACTGATATCCTTGACGCTTCGTATTACAACCGTGGAGATATCCAGCTGGAGATCCGGTGTTCCTGCACCTATCGCACTGTGAGGACGGTTCCAGAGGATTTTTTATCCGCACCTTTTGCTTGTCTGACCCACCACCGCTGGTGTGTGTGTCCACACATAGGGGTAAGAGTACCCATTTCTTTTTCCCCACTCCTGGTGTTGGAATCACGTTCCTGGGTGTTGCTGCTATATAAATGTATATATTTATATGAACTTGAAGTCGCCATGGATACACCGAATTTTGATTGATTGTTTTTTGTTCATTTATTGTGCATCATACTGGACTTTATTGTCAGTTATATCACATAACAGGACGTTATATATGTAATTGCACTTTTTATTTGTTGCTGTATACTATAACTTTTTAGGGTTACTCCCTTTATTTGTGGTATTTGGAATTCACACACGCCCAGATTTATATATATCTCTGGGTTCTATACATTATATAGGCGCTGCATTTTTAATTTTAAAATCTTATAACCAGACAGTAGTATTTTCACTTACATAAAATGGCAAAACAGATAAATGAGGAACAGATGTCCTGTCCACTGTTCAACTTACTCCTCCAATGCCCCCTCCCATCGACTCTAACAAATATGGCACTGAGCCCTGGAAAGCTTCGACGCGAGGAAGAAATAGTCGTCACAAGAGAAGCACCATATATGGAATCAGCAATGATATGTACACATTTGTGATGACGATTGCTTATGTCACTTAGTTTATATAAGGGGCTGTTACCCAGAATAAGCGCTCTGTTGTGATGAAAAATTCACGCTGATCACAGTATTCCAGCGTGATTTGTTCCTGCAGGCATGCATGCATATTCACACCATAAATTTGGACCAGCCGCAGAAAGCGAATAGTATTCTGGTATTGGACCAGAGGCAATCTATTACACAGCTACATCTACATTAAAAAAAAAAAAGTTTTAGAGAAAGGAATCGTTAAAACATCTCTTCAGAGTAGGGAATTTTTTTTTAGACAGTAGTCACTAGAAAAAAAGCGTCTCCATAGGAAGATCACCCTCTTTTCTTCCATTTCCAGTGAATTTCTCCTCACTTGTAGTCTCAATGACAGTGATAACTAGAGAGATGGTAAAAATCCACAGCAAGGACACAGATAACAATAAAAACCTGACCTAATAAAAACATTAGGTCTCTTTCGCATGGGCTGCAGGGGGCAGTAAAAACAGGTGATTGATTACTGTTTTTACTGTCTCCTCATCACCTACCTACAAGCAGACATGCCAGCAGAAGGGTACTGCACTAATGCTGCGGCTGCTGCAATTTTAACTCAATGCCACAAAGGTCAATGCCAAAATCATGAGCCAAAAGCAAGGCTTATGATTCCAGTGCATTATTTTAATACAAAACCCTACTTCGGTAATGTAGCCAGGTTGCTACTAAAGTTATTATGTTAAGTAGTTCATTGTTCTTAAGTAAGGGTTTGGCTCCCTCTAGTGACCACTGAGACTCTATCAGGATTTTTCTTTCATTTAAGAAGCAGACAGTTATGCATTGTGGGATATGTAGTATAATGAGGAAGTGACTCATATTGTTTAAATCAGTCCAAGGACTACAGACCCACAATGCCAAGTCACAGAACAGCCTGCTGGGAGGAAAGATAAAAGGACAGGCGTGGCCTGCGTTCGGCCTCTCTGGACGCCATTCAACTGCCAGCAGGAGGTCTGTGTGTGTGACCAGGAGTGAGAGACTGCAGCCTACAGCGGAGAGAGCCGGATCATCCGCCCCAGAGGGATCTTTGGAGGTTGGCCCTGCTAGTCGAGCAGGTGGATCGGCCTGCGCTTCAGAGCATTTGAAGCCATCTGCCTTCCAGTATACCGGGAGGAGCAGTGCGGTGTGGTGGTGCCATCTTTACTGACGGAGGCATCTGCAGGGGGTTTCGGGCGGAGTCTAGCAGCCAGCTGAGGATCCACAGTGGTGAGAAGGCACCTGCCTATCCAAGTAGTGACTGCAGTATTGCTGAGTGAGTTTCTTTCCTACAGACTGCTGCTGAGACCTGTAGTTCCACGGCTGTGGATCTGCTGCACCTGAGCATCTTACAACCAGACTTTGGGGTTTCGTCTTTCTCCCCTGCGCTGTAAGGTCATTACGGTATTACTCACACATAAAAGGAGTCACAAGTGGGAATAGTTCTTTGGTTAAGGAATCCATAGCATCATATTCTACAGTTATTACTATTTCTCTGTTTCTTTTGGATTACAATTAATCACACAACCCAACACTGCAGTATAAAATAAGCTAGCTGAAGACAAAACTGGAACTCGAGGAACATTCACCACTTTAATCCTTTACAAAGCTTTACTGCTCTACATTGGAGAATTGCTCTGAACTGCAACCTAGAGGGAGCCATTTAGTGAGATATAGTTGGAATTTGTATTGTATTACTGTATTCACTGTTGTGCATTCGCTTATTGCATTGGTCTGTGTGTTGAGGCCTCAGTGGGAAGGTATTCAATACATGTGTTAAAAGTATTGAGGATCTATATCCCTGTGCACCTGTTCACATATACCCTCATCAGGTTTTTATTGGGTAGTACTGGGTACAAGTGTATGATATTATTGCATTGAACAAATACCTCTGCCAATCATAACCTGTGTTCATTCATTGTTAACCATACCATTTCCTTGTGTTATCTATTACTATAGTAAGCGTTCTTTGAGTAGTTCAGTGACTTTGTCTGAGTCTCTCATTACTAACGTGGTATTTTACAATGGAACCCAAGGTGTCAGAGGTAAGAGAGGGTCTGCAGAGTCGGGGTGGCCAGTGGGGTATAGAGTCAATCAGCAGCCCCCATGGGGGTACCGCTACAGTAATAAAAACAAAACTCGCATTCAGAAGGTGGCAGGATCGCAGTGGAAAATTAATTTTCTCGTGTGAAAGGAGCCTTAAGCCCCATACACACTATTAGATTTTCTGCAGATTTTTGTCTTCAGATTTACCAAAACCATGTAGTGCAAGGGCCTGCCTGATTGCATACAAATTGAAACTCTTAAGGTTTGATCTCATATTATATGGTTTTGGTAAATCTGAAGACAAAAATCTGCAGATAATCTAATAGTGTGTATGGGGCCTTAATATCTAACCGAAACAAAACAAAATAATTTTATTTTTTTCCCTGTACTTTAAAATGGCCGTGGCATCAGCTATATACATTTTTGTTTATGTTAAGTGTGTGCATGCTAAGTTTTGTGCATGAGTAACACTCAGGCTGGGTTCACACATATGCAAATTGGATGCGGGGTTCCCCGCATCCAATTAGCATGACAGGCAAGCGTGACCGACTCTCAATGGAGCCAGTTCACACATGTCTGGGGTGGCTGCGGTCTGGATTGAAAAGGGTCTTGTGCATCTTTGAGTCCAATTCAGGTGAAAATTCAGGCTAAAATTCGGACCTGAATCACACCTGAACCGATGTACAGGAACGCACTGGACAACAAGAGCGAACCTGCAGCCGCACATATGTAAACCTGGCCTTACAGGTATTTATTACCTCTCACTGAGATCATAGCACTTCCCAAGGATGCCTTTGTTCGGTCCTCGCTATTCATTACCCTGTGCACAGGGAAACATGCAGCTAAACCTTTCTATCCTCCAATAAATCAGAGTGAGAACAATTTCTGAGACTTTATTGAAATGAACAGGGTGAGGTCAAAGGTGCTCCTGAAAACAGAGCCTAAGCTTCCAAGGATGCATCTTGTTGGAGTGAGGGATGAGGAGAGGATGAAAACCTTACAGATTCAAACTAACAAGTTCCATTAACCTCCCTGGCGGTATGATTAGTGTCAGATTTGTGATGCTGAAAGCTGTACAATGTTTTGCGTGGAAATTTGGCGTTTTATATTGTAGGCCTGTAATTCTTAGAAATAACTCACTAAAGTCTGTTCAAACAAGAGTCCAGTAGACATCCCGGGTATGATAAAGTTTGAAACACAAAATCAGAAATTATAATATTATTATTATAATATTATTTGTTGTAATTATTTATAGTTATTTATTATAACAATTATTCAATAATGTAATCAAATCAAAAACACTGAAATTTGCTCAGTTGCAGAATTGTCGCTGTCGTTACTTTCAGTGTCTGATGACGAATTTCCCCACAAATTGCTATCGCTCAATTCTGCAAGTGATTCTAATTTATTATCGCTGTTTTCTAGCCGGTCTAAAAGCACTTTTGACGCAAACTGACACTTTTTGGTTGCTATAGACAATCTCCAGTTTCCAGGCAGAAAGAACAGTATTTATAATATAAAACTGCATGCAGGGCACCGGACAGACCACTAGGGACAAAAGAATTGTGAAATAATTTGATACAGTAATGTTGTGTGTTTTTCACTTTTTGAATTTGGCGCCGTGCTCCGTCCCTGTGCCTCACAATACTCACAGGGAATGGAGCTCGGCGCTGTAAAACGAGCGGAGACACAGCTCGCACACACAGCGGGGAGACATCGCAGGATCCTAGGGACAAGGTAAGTAAGCTGTACATGGGGATTAAATGGAGGGAAAAGGGGAGGGGATAGGGGGTCAATTGGGATTTTATATAAAGCACACAGTCTCGGGAAAACACCTATCAATAAAAATATAAATATTTATTGGTACAAAAAAAACATAATTACATAAAAAAGACAATGATTGATAGTGTTTTGTATATATCCCATAGAGTTACATATACAGTATCTCACAAAAGTGAGTACACCCCCTCACATTTTTGTAAATATTTTATTATATCTTTTCATGTGACAACACTGAAGAAATGACACTTTGCTACAATGTAAAGTAGTGAGTGTACAGCTTGTATAACAGTGTAAATTTGCTGTCCCCTCCAAATAATTCAACACACAGCCATTAATGTCTAAACAGCTGGCAACAAAAGTGAGTACACCCCTAAATGAAAATGCCCAAATTGGGCCCAAATTGTCAATATTTCTTGTTCATACATCACGGACACAGAGCGGCATAGTCATTACTATGTGGTTATATAGAATTACCTTCAGGTGCTGGCACTGGCAACTTCCAAAACAGGAAGTACCCTCCCCTATATAAGCCCCTCCCATCCGGGAGCACCTCAGTTTTTTGCCAGTGTCTAAGGTGTTGGCCAAGGTTAACATGTATTCATCTGGGCTTGTGTACAGGTTCTCTGGGCCTTAGCAAGCTATTCCGGATCCGACCAAAAAAGCTTCATAGCTAAACGGTCGGTACCCGGGCCTTGCAGAGAAGAGCAGGGTTTTGCCTGTAATTCCTCTCTTAGGAGGGCTGGACCCTGGGATCCAGAGCTCTGGTCATACCCAAAACCAAGAGGCTATCTGTGCAGGGTGCTATACAGGTCCAGGGGAGTGGAATCCTTGGGAACCCAGTCCCTGAAGGTCTAGTACAATGCCTGCCGTGAGAGGTGAAGTTTGGGCTTCTGTGGACCAAACAAAGTCCTGCAGCGGGGAAAAGGTAAGTGGGGGCCCCTCAGGAACTTGGTTCTATTGAGGGGACCCCCAAGCCTAATATGTCTTTCTGCCTGTTACTTAAAGGTATTCCCGCTAATAGCTGTATATGCCTAAGAAATCCTAGAAATGTCTTTTCATAAAGGAAGTTTTAAAAACTGTAAACCTAGAAATGTTTTTCATAAAGGAGGTTTTAAAAAAAAAAAAAAAAAGACAAAAGTGCGGTACCTGTGTTTGTCTACTAGAGGCCGCTGTGGAACGTCTTTTTTTCTTGGGACTATTCCTTCCATGGTGAAAGTCCAGGCAGATGAGTGAGCTCTCTATCAGGGAAGCTGCATTCCTCTGTCATGCTGCCAAGTAGTTTCCTTCCATCCCCGAGTCTTGGTGAAACAGGGACCCTGGCTCCTCTCCCTACATGGCGCCAAGAGTGCACACGTGCACGCGCGCGCGCGCACACACGCTTTCTTTTTATAGATTTAGCTTCAAAAAAGGGGGCGGAGCCTGGCGGATGACGCGCTCTGTGCGCCCAGCGCTTCTGCGCATGTGCGGGCGTCCCAGCAAGATAAAAGGACTCAGTCCACGCTGCTTGCTATGGACACAGAGCATGAAAAGGAGCTGGTAGCATGGTATAGGGGCTTACAGCGGGCGGTTGATACAGGCATCCCCAGAAAGACGCATTAGTAGACACCCACTGATGTACATAGCAGCATATTGCATTAGACTATTTCAGTAAAGGGGTGTATTGCGGCTGGAATACCTCAGCTTTGAACTAAGGAATATGCCGCCTAAAAAACTCTGAGATATACCTCTCAGGATGTGTAGGGGGTCTCCATCGGGCTCTGAGGATCTGGAGCAGTAGTCTGCACCTTCCTCCCCTGAGAAATCAGAGGTTAATACTAGAGTTGAGCGGGTAGCTGGATATTCGGGTCCGGCGGGTTCGGCCGAACTTCGGAAAAAAGTTCGGATTCGGGACCGAACTTTAACCCGAACCCGGACCCGGACCCCATTGAAGTCAATGGGGACCCGGACTTCTGACGACTAAAAAGGCTCTAAAAAAGTAATGGAAAGGGCTAGAGGGCTGCAAATGGCAGCAAAATGTTGTTAAGAACATGGCAAGTGCTCTGCAAACAAATGTGGATAGGAAATAACTTAAAAGAACATAAAAAAAATTAAAAAATAAAAAAATATGCTGGAGGCCCGATTTTCAGCAGAAGAGGTACAGGAAGTCATTAAGAACCTCAGAAACTCAACGGCACGATGCGACACATATGGTGGGAATGCCCCAGAATACGCCCTTTCTGGAATAAATTATTTAATTTAATGGATAAGCTAGTGGGAAAATAAAATACTTTGAAATAAAAATGTAGCGGGGTGCTAAATTTAAGGAAAGTGTTTGAGTGGTAAATAGGCTCAAATACCCTAATTCTGTAGGATTCATGGACCATTTTGTCCTCGGGGGACAGTATTGGTGTGCAGTTCCCTGCGGCCTACAGGTGGCGCCTTTTGTGTCCCCTCTTGGCAGTAGTACAGCGGGGCGGGGAACCTGCTGTGCATGCCAGGAGAGCATATAAAAGGGGCAGACCTTTGGCCTGGGGGCTGATGTCCAGTGGGGTCCGCGCCCAGGTGCCTTCGGCCTGGGTGCATGTGTTCCTGTTCCATCTCGGGCACCTTTAGCCCGGGGTGAGGTACTATCCTGGAGTTCTTGCTGCCCTGGGTATGGAGGCCTAGGGGCGGGAGTAAAGCCTGGAGTCCAGAGCCGCCTCGTGTAGGGGACCCTGTTCCAGGGAAGGGAGGATCATTCTGATGGACCGATGCGGGAGTCACGGTGAAGGAATGGTCTGTTGACTCCCTGGAGAGATGTCTTCCCCTTGATATGGGCTAGGTTCGTAGAAGGAGAAGCTCAAGGTCACCTTGACTGTATCAGAGGCCTTATTCAACCGGCCCGTGGCAGGGGCCTTATACACCCTGGTCTGTGGCTGAGACCAAAGTTCTCCAGGCCCGTGGCAGGGGCCTTATACACCCTAGTCTGTGGCAGAGACCAAAGTTCTCCAGGTCTGTGGCAGGGGCCTTGTACACCCGGTCTGTGGCAGAGACCAACCTCAATGTCTGTGGCAGAGACCGTGCGCCAAAAACTGTTTGAGAAACCTAAGCAGTGAAGTGAATGTGCTACGTTTGTGCCTGGACCTCCTCCACACCTTAAGCTGTCCTGTTTCTTTGCTCTAACCTTTTCTATCTGAGTACAGTTTATTTTGCCATGAGAGAATAAGAGTTGGAGTTTCAGCTGGTGTGGACATTGACTTTACTGGCAATTAAAGGACTTGCCTCTACCTACAGTAGAGGTGAGAATCATCCTCTGGAGGAGTTTTGACTCCGGCTGTGGACACGGCCCGTCAAGTACACCGCTCAACCTCTTTATATAGGAGGATACGGGCTGGTAGTGCAGTGTGCCTTTCTCCCTCCTGCGAAGAGCCAACAACATAAAGGCAGGTAAGGGGGAAAGGATCTGTGCGCTACAAAAAAATAAAATAAAAATGTTAATCTTGGCCTAGCAGGACGAGGTCCATATGGAGTAGGAGGTTGAGGTGGCGGTGGATGTGGCTGTGTAGGTGGAAGCGGCAGTGGAGGAGGACGAGGTAGCCAACACTGGTTCAAAAATACAACAATGGCTGGGTAAGGCCGGTGATGTGTCGAATTCTGTCCCCTGTCGAATAGTGTCCGCCCTGTACTGCGCTTGCTGAGTATGTAGGACAAGGGGATTTCAAAAATCTCCCAAGACTAACGGCGCCTGCGTGTTGAGTTCAGGTGAAGGCCACACCATCCGTGGTTCAAGCCGAGCCAAGCAAGGCCGCGATCGAAGCGAGCCCGTGAGGGGCCCTGATACTATGTGCTACCGTATGTCCTCTTGGATGGTGGGGCTTGAACCTGCACTCACAGCGCAGGCGCCGTTCATCTTCGGAGATTTTGTGAATCTCCTTGTCCTCTGTACTGCGCAAGCGCTGAGCCTGCGCAGTACGGGCCGGGCACAATCCGATGGCCGGACAGTTTGTCACAACACCGGTATACATGTCTATTCTGCACAAGGTACGGACAAGTCCTGTGGGATCCATGCCTGGTTCATTTTAATGAACGTGAGCTTGTCCACATTGGCTCTGGACAGGCAGCTGCGCTTGTCTGTGATAACGCCCCCTGCCGTGCTAAATACACGTTCAGATAATACACTGGCTGCAGGGCAGGCCAGCACCTCCAAGGCATAAACGGCAAGCTCAGGCCATGTGCCCAATTTGGAGACCCAGAAGTTAAAGGGGGCAGACCCGTCATCCAGTACGTGTAGGCCTGTGGACACATACTGCTCAACCATGTTGGTGAAATGCTGCCTCCTGCTAAGACGTTCCATCTCAGCTGGTGGTGCTGGTTGTTGTGGCGTGCTGACAAAGCTTTTCCACATTTCGGCCATGCTAACCCTGCCTTCTGAGGTGCTGCCGGTGCCCCGGCTGCGTTGGCGACCTCTTCCTCCTCCTCTGCCTTCGCCTTGTGCTTCCACCGTACGCCCGCTGTCAGGTGGGAATGCCACCAGCAGCGCGTCTACCAGCGTGCGCTTGTACTCGCGCATCTTACGATCCCGCTCCAGTGAGGGAATTAAGGACGGTACGTTGTCCTTGTAACGGGGATCCAGCAGGGTGGCCACCCAGTAATCAGCACCAGTTAAAATGTGGGCAACTCGGCTGTCGTTGCGGAAACACTGCAGCATGTAATCGCTCATGTGTGCCAGGCTGCCCAGAGGCAAAGAAAAGCTGTCCTCTGTGGGAGGTGTATCGTCTGTGTCCTCTGTATCCCCCCAGCCACGCACCAGTAATGGCCACGAGCTGGTCTGAGTGCCACCCTGCTGTGAACATGGCTCCTCCTCCTCCTCCTCCTCCTCCATCTCCTCCTCCACCTCGTCATCCTCCAGAACTGTGCCCTTTCTGCCGGACAATTGTGTACCTGGCGTTTGTTGGTGCAGGAACCCACCCTCGTAGCCACTTGTGAAAGACTGCCCTGAAAGCCTTTGAAATGATCCCGCTTCCTCCTCCTCCTCCTCCTCATCCTCCTGTGCCACATCCTCTTCCATCATCGCACAAAGCGTTTTTTCAAGGAGGCATAGAACTGGGATAGTAACGCTGAGAACGGCGTCATTGGCACTGGCCATGTTGGTGGAGTACTCGAAACAGCGCAACAAGGCACACAGGTCTCGCATGGAGGCCCAGTTATTGGTGGTGAAGTGGTGCTGTTCCGCAGAGCGACTCACGCGTGATTGCTGCAGCTGAAACTCCACTATTGCCTGCTGCTGCTCGCACAGTCTGGCCAGCATGTGCAAGGTGGAGTTCCACCTTGTGGGCACGTCACATATGAGGCGGTGAGCGGGAAGGCCGAAGTTACGCTGCAGCACTGACAGGCGAGCAGCAGCAGGGTGAGAACGCCGAAAGTGCTCACAGACAGCCCGCACTTTCTGCAGCAGCTCTGGCATATTGGGGTAATTTTTAAGGAACCTCTGGACCACCAAGTTCAGCACATGCGCCAGGCAAGGGATGTGCGTCAAACCGGCTAGACCCAGAGCTGCTACGAGATTTCGCCCATTATCGCACACCACCAGGCCGGGCTTGAGGCTCACTGACAGCAACCACTCATCAGTCTGTTGTTCCATGTCCCTCCACAACTCCTGCGCGGTGTGGGGATTTTCCCCCAAACAGGAAAGTTTTAAAACTGCCTGCTGTCGTTTACCCCTGGCTGTGCTGAAGTTGGTGGTGAAGGTGTTACGCTGAATGGATGAGGAGGCGGTAGAGGATGAGGAAGCGGAGAAGGAGGAGTTAGCAACAGGAGGCAAACTGAAGCGCCCTGCAATCCTCGGTGGTGGAAGGACATGCGCCAAACCGCTATCTGCCTCAGGCCCAGCCGCCACTGCATTTACCCAGTGTGCTGTTAGGGAGATATAACGTCCCTGACCGTGCTTACTGGTCCACGCATCCGTAGTTAGGTGGACCTTGCCACAGATGGCGTTGCGCAGTGCACACCTGATTTTGTCCCCCACCTGGTTGTGCAGGGAAGGGATGGCTCGCCTGGAAAAGTAGTGGCGGCTGGGCACGACATACTGCGGGACAGCCAATGCCATCAGGCTTTTAAAACTCTGCGTCTCCACCAGACGGAATGACAGCATTTCAAAGGCCAGGAATTTTGAAATGCTGGCATTCAGGGCCAGGGATCGCGGGTGGCTAGGGGGGTACTTCCTCTTCCGCTCCAATGTTTGGGAGATAGAGAGCTGAACGCTTCCATGGGACATTGTGGAGATGGTTGGTGACCCAGGTGGTAGTGTTGCTGGCAGATCCTCTGTTTGCGGGGTGACAGGTGCCACTGTCACTACAGAGGTGGATGAAGAGGCCGAGACTGCAGCAGAAGAGGAAACAGGAGGAGCCAGAGACCTTTCTTGGTTTTTGAGGTGTCTACTCCACTGCAGCTCGTGCTTTGCACTTAGATGCCTGGTCATGCAGCTTGTGCTCAGGTTGAGAACGTTTATGCCTCGCTTCAGGCTCTGATTGCACAGCGTGCAAACCACTCGTGTCTTGTCATCAACACACTGTGTGAAGAACTGCCACGCTAGGGAAGTCCTTGGACCTGGCTTTGGTGTGCTCGGTCCCTTGCTGCGTTGGGCAGTAGCAGATGTACTGTCTAGGGGAAGAATGCTCCGTTTTTGCACCCTGCTCCCTCTTCTGCTGTGCTGGTGGCTCTGTGCGACCACCGCCTCTTCCTCCGAACTACACTGGTCACCTGCATAACGTTGATTCCATGTGGGGTCGAGGACCTCATCGTCCTCCACATCATCTTCCACCCAGTCTTCACCCCTGCCCTCCATGTCTGTCTGCACAATTGCGAAAGCAGCAGCAGTTGGCACCTGTGTTTCGTCATCATCCGAGACGTGCTGCGATGGTCCTCCCATGTACCCATCATGAAACATAAGTGGTTGGGCATCGGTGCACTCAATCTCTTCCACTTCTGGGGCAGGGCTAGGTGGATGGCCCTGGGAAACCCTGCTAACAGAGTCATCGAAAAGCAGAAGAGACTGCTGCATGATTTGGGGCTCAGACTGCTTGGCTGATTTGCAAGGGGGTGAGGTGAAAGACTGATGGACATGGGCTTCAGGTGCCAACTCTGATCTTTCATCAGAAGAGTGGGTGGGAGACAATGTGAAGGAACCCGAGGCACTGTCAGCAACCCAATCTACTATCGCCTGTACTTGTCCTGGCCTAAACATTGGTACAGCCTCATTAGGCGCGACAAAATACCGCCGCAGGCTCGGTCGCCTACTCGCACCTGAGGAAGGTGTTTCACTTGTGCGTGTAGCTGGCACAGATCCACCACGTCCTCTCCCTGCAACAGGAGCTCCACCAGCAGCACCACGACCGGGGCCACCACGTCCCTTTGACCTTCCCCTCATATTTTCCAAATTTAGGATCTTGCCCTAAATGGCGTTTTTTGGAAGACCACAACACACCCACAGTATTTAACCGCTGAAACGCACAGCTACAGAACTGCAGAAAATGCTATTCAAAAAAAAAAGGTTGTTTTTTTTTAGTATAGCACAGTACAAGGAAAATATATAGAAATTGTTTATTTCACACACCTCCAGATGTGTATTTCACACTGCAAAATATTTTCTGTGGCCCTAAATGGCGTTTTTTGCCAGACCACAACACACCCACAGCACGTAACCGCTGAATCGCACAGCTACAGAAAATGCTATTCAAAAAAAAAGGTTGTTTTTTTTAGTATAGCTCTGTACAAGAAGAATATATAGAAATTGTTTATTTTACACACCTCCAAGATGTGTATTTCACACTGCAAAATATTTTCTGTGGCCCTAAATGGCGTTTTTTGGAAGAGCACAACACAACCACAGTATTTAACCACTGAATCGCACAGCTATAGAAGTGCAGAGAATGCTATTCAAAAAAAATGTTGTTTTTTTTAGTATAGCACTGTACAATATATAGAAATTGTTTATTTCACACACCTCCAGATGTGTATTTCACACTGCAAAATATTTTCTGTGGCCCTAAATGGCGTTTTTTGGAAGAGCACAACACAACCACAGTATTTAACCACTGAATCGCACAGCTATAGAAGTGCAGAGAATGCTATTCAAAAAAAATGTTGTTTTTTTTAGTATAGCACTGTACAATATATAGAAATTGTTTATTTTACACACCTCCAGATGTGTATTTCACACTGCAAAATATTTTCTGTGGCCCTAAATGGCGTTTTTTGGAAGAGCACAACACAACCACAGTATTTAACCACTGAATCGCACAGCTATAGAAGTGCAGAGAATGCTATTAAAAAAAAAATGTTTTTTTTTTTAGTATAGCACTGTACAATATATAGAAATTGTTTATTTCACACACCTCCAGATGTGTATTTCACACTGCAAAATATTTTCTGTGGCCCTAAATGGCGTTTTTTGCAAGAGCACAACAACCCCAACAGTATATAACCGCTGAATCGCACAGCTGCAGAGGCCAGAGAATGCTTTTTAAAAATAATGTTGTTTTTTCACACACCTCCAGATGTGTATTTCACACTGCAAAATATTTTCTGTGGCCCTAAATGGCGTTTTTTGGAAGAGCACAACACAACCACAGTATTTAACCACTGAATCGCACAGCTATAGAAGTGCAGAGAATGCTATTCAAAAAAAATGTTGTTTTTTTTAGTATAGCACTGTACAATATATAGAAATTGTTTATTTCACACACCTCCAGATGTATATTTCACACTGCAAAATATTTTCTGTGGCCCTAAATGGCGTTTTTTGCAAGAGCACAACAACCCCAACAGTATATAACCGCTGAATCGCACAGCTGCAGAGGCCAGAGAATGCTTTTTAAAAATAATGTTGTTTTTTCACACACCTCCAGATGTGTATTTCACACTGCAAAATATTTTCTGTGGCCCTAAATGGCGTTTTTTGGAAGAGCACAACACAACCACAGTATTTAACCACTGAATCGCACAGCTATAGAAGTGCAGAGAATGCTATTCAAAAAAAATGTTGTTTTTTTTAGTATAGCACTGTACAATATATAGAAATTGTTTATTTTACACACCTCCACATGTGTATTTCACACTGCAATTTATTTTCTGTGGCCCTAAATGGCGTTTTTTTGAAGAGCACAACAACCCCAACAGTATATAACCGCTGAATCGCACAGCTGCAGAGGCCAGAGAATGCTATTCAAAAATAATGTTGTTTTTTCACACACCTCCAGATGTGTATTTCACACTGCAAAATATTTTCTGTGGCCCTAAATGGCGTTTTTTGGAAGAGCACAACACACCCACAGTATATAACCGCTGAATCGCACAGCTGCAGAGAATGCTATTCAAAAAAAAGTTTTTTTTTTTTTTAGTATAGCATAGTACAAGAAAAATATATAGAAATTGGTTATTTCACACAACTAGAGATATACACTGCAAAATATTTTTTTTGCCCAAAAATAGGTCTTTTTTGCGCACAACAAAGTGCCTTTTTTTTTTTTTGCAACAGCACAATAAAGTGCCTTTTTTTTTTTTTTGGCGCCCAAAAATGGGTCTTTTTAGCAAAAGCACAATAAAGTGCCTTTTTTTTTTCTGCCCGAAATGGGTCTTTTAGCAAGAGCACAATACAGCCACTAAATGGAATAGGTGTATCATTAAACGTAATGCAGTGCTGGTGCACTGAGCTTGCAACACAAACAGATAAACCTATGCAGATCGCTGAGCTATTATATCTCTCAATCTGGACTCCTATCTAAATCTCTCTCCCTGAAAGCACAAACAGGATCCTGCCCCTACACTACACTACACTACACTGTCTCTCTATCTTTTCTATCAGTAGATTGCAGAATCAGGACTAACTCCTATCATATAATTCTCTCCCTCACAGCAACAGCAGCCAGGATCCTTTCCCTACACTGTCTAAAAGCAGAGTGACGATCTGTGCTGTGTGCCTCTTGCTTATATCGAAGCTGGTCACATGCTGGGTCACATGTTGCACTGACCAATCACAGCCATGCCATTAGTAGGCATGGCTATGATGGCTTCTAAGGGCACACCAGCTAATCAAATGGTGATTGGCTGGCCCCTGAAGCATTTCTAACTGCGCCATTAAATTCCCGAATCCGGACCCGAACCCGGACTTTAGCGCAAAATCCGGGTCCGGGTCCGGGGTCGGGAAAAAGCCAAAATTCGGTACGGACCCGAACTTTACAGTTCGGGTCCGCTCAACACTAGTTAATACCCATAAGGAACCCCCGGGAGTGCCAGGTACTGCGGCTGTCCTCAGTCCACCTGCTCCTGCATATATAACAGAGGAGGTTTTTGCCTCAACTCTGGAGGGATTGGTGGCAGCATTGATCGCTTCTTCTCTACAGGAAAGAAAGCGTGCCAGATCTCCATCCCCTCCATTAGAGTGCCTGTTGGCAGAGCAACAGTCCCAGGAAGGGACTGACCTACCTGAAGGGGATCAGGAGGAGGTTAACTCTGTTTTTGAGGAATCGACAGTAGATGAACCATTTTCAGCATCACAGACTGAAAGATTGTGGGTCCAGACCCTAACTGACATGGTTCGATCTGCATTTAAAATGCCTCTTGTTGAACCATCAACTACTGCTGTCTCCTCATTGGGGTCGCTAAAAGCTCCCCAGATTAATTGCTCCTTTCCAATTCATCCATTATTGGAAGGACTTATATACCAGGACTGGGAACATCCTGATAAACTATTTGTTCCACCTAAGAAATTTCAGGTGATCTATCCCATGGAGGAAAAATTCACCCAGAGATGGAATGTTCCTACGGTGGACGCAGCCATTTCTTCTGTGAACAAATCACTGACATGTCCAGTAGATAATGTTCAAATGTTCAAAGATCCAGTAGATAAAAAATTGGAGTCTTTATTAAAATCTGCTTTTTTCACAGCAGGGGCTGTTACACAGCCAGCAGTGGCAGCTATTGGGGTCTGCCAAGCTTTAAAGGATCAAATGAAAATGGTCCTGAGGGATTTGCCAGACCAGCAGGCCCAGGCTCTGGCTAATCTGCCTAGAGCATTATGCTTTGCGGTTGACGCCATCAAGGATTCTATCCATCAGGCCTCCCGCCTCACGCTGTCTTTGGTACATATGCGTAGGCTTCTGTGGCTCAAGAACTGGTCTGCTGAAGCTCCCTGTAAGAAGCTCTTAGTTAGCTTCCCATTTCATGGAGAACGCCTTTTTTGGCGAAGACCTGGATAAATATATCCAGAAGATTTCCAGTGGTAAAAGTACTCTCTTACCAATTAAAAAGAGGTCTAGGGGTCCATCTTTTAAGAGGGCTACCTCTCCTATCCCTGGGACGTCTGCTACTAAGCAGTTCCGACGGCCTCCTCGGTCAAACTCAGGAGGTAAAAATCAGGGACAGTCACAGGGTAATAAAAAACCCTGGATCCGAAGAGGTACTAAACCAGCCTCCAAGTCAAGCCTATGAAGGGCTGCCCCCACTCAAACGGGTGGGGGAAGACTTCAGTTGTTCACAGAGACCTGGCGGGAGACGATCAAAGACGGATGGGTGCTCTCCGCAGTAACTCTGGGATACAAGTTGGAGTTAAAAGAGTCTCCTCCTTCCCATTTTATGTGGTCAGGCATGCCAAGAGACCCTCTGAAAAGAGGGTCTCTCCTATTGGCGTTAGAACAACTATTGCTCCAAGGAGTAATTATGGAGGTTCCTATGGAAGAGTGGGGGTTGGGTTTCTACTCAAACCTTTTCACAGTCCCGAAACCAAACGGGGACATAAGACCCATATTGGACCTAAAGAGTCTAAACAAATTTCTAAACGTCCGGTCTTTCCGGATGGAGTCGATCCGATCGGTCACCGCTGCCCTACAGGGGGAGGAATGGTTAGCCTCGATCGACATCAAAGATGCTTACTTGCATGTTCCCATCTTTCCAGGTCATCAAAAATTTCTACGCTTTGCAGTAGAAGGGCGCCATTTTCAGTTCAGAGCCTTACCATTCGGTCTGGCCACAGCACCACGAGTGTTCACAAAAATTCTGGCCCCACTGTTGGCCGATCTAAGAACACGAGGTGTAACGATAATGGCATACCTAGACGACCTGATGTTGATGGACCACTCAGTTGCCAAGCTAGAAGTGGTAATTGTCGATACAATCAAGTATCTAGAATCTCACGGTTGGGTCATCAACCTGGACAAGTCATCCCTACAGCCAGTGAAAAACCTGGTATATCTAGGGCTACGGCTGGATTCAGACCAGAGGAAGATTTTCTTACCTCTAGACAAGGTATCCTCTTTGAGGGGCTTGGTCCGTCTGCTTTGTGCAAAAAGACAGCCGTCCATACGCCTGTGCATGAGGCTTCTAGGAAAGATGGTAGCATCATTCGAAGCTGTGCCATACGCCCAATTCCACTCAAGGAATTTACAGAGGGCCATATTGTCAGCCTGGAACGGAAAAATTCAGGCTCTAGACTTCCCGATGGCTTTGTCCCCTTCCGTTCGGAAGAGTCTCTGCTGGTGGTTGATCCCCCAGAATCTCCAGAAGGGAAAACCCTTCAGTCCGATATCCTGGAAGGTGGTCACTACAGATGCCAGCCTTATAGGCTGGGGGGCAGTACTGGAGCAATGGTCTCTCCAGGGCAGATGGTCAAATGTAGTAAAAACCCTGCCCATCAATCTCTTAGAGATACGAGCAGCCCGGTATGCCCTAGTAGCCTGGACATCCAGATTCCAAGGGTCCCCTGTCAGAATTCAATCAGACAATGCCACAGCAGTGGCATATATCAATCATCAGGGAGGCACCAGGAGTCGTGCAGCCCAGAGGGAAGTAAGTCACATCCTGGAATGGGCAGAAAAGCATGTCCCATGTAAATCAGCTGTCTTCATTCCAGGGGTGGAGAATTGGAAGGCGGACTTTCTGAGTCGCCAACAGTTATGCCCAGGGGAATGGTCCCTTCATCCCGAGGTCTTCCGAGCAATATGTCAGCGGTGGGGAACACCGGATGTAGATCTGCTAGCATCCAGATTCAACGCAAAGGTGGACAGATTTGTCTCCCGGACAAGGGATCCCCTCGCTTGCGGCTCGGATGCTCTGGTGTTCCCTTGGGATCAGTTCAGACTGATATATGCATTCCCTCCGCTACAATTGTTGCCTCGACTCCTTCGCAGAGTCAGGTTGGAAAAGAAGCCGGTGATCCTGGTGGCTCCAGCGTGGCCCCGAAGGGCCTGGTACGCGGAGATCATCAAAATGTCTGTGGGGAGTCCTTGGACCCTTCCACGTCGTCCGGACCTGCTTTCGCAAGGGCCGATATACCACCCTTCCTTACTAACTCTAAGTTTAACGGCCTGGCTATTGAATCCCACATCCTAAAAGAAGAGAGGTCTCTCTAACTCTGTGGTATCAACTATAATCAATGCCAGGAAGCCTGTATCCAGGCAGATCTACTATAGAGATTGGAAGGCGTACATCACTTGGTGCGAGGCCAGAAAATGGCATCCACGTAAGTACGTTATAGGCAGAATTCTGGACTTCCTACAGTGGGCTGTAGACAGGAAGTTTGCCTTAAGTACTATCAGGGGTCAGGTTTCGGCCTTATCAATACTATTTCAAAGGCCCCTGGCTATGCATTCACTTGTCAAATCCTTTATGCAAGGGGTGACTCGTATTATTCCACCGATTAAAGCTCCCATATGCCCATGGGATCTAAATTTGGTTCTGTCGGTTCTGCAGAAGCAGCCATTTGAACCTTTGCGGCACATTTCCTTGATTCTACTCACCAGAAAATTGATATTTTTAGTAGCCATATGCTCGGCTAGAAGAGTGTCGGAATTAGCCGCCATGTCCTGTAAAGAGCAATATCTGGTTATTCATGAGGACAGAGTAGTGTTACGTCCTCACCCAGCCTTTCTTCCTAAGGTGGTATCGAGGTTTCACTTGAACCAGGATGTGGTTCTTCCTTTTTTCCCCAAACCAAGCTCGGTAGAGGAAAAGTTATTGCATTCTTTGGATGATGTAAGAGCAGTTAAAGCTTATCTAAAAGCCACTGCTCAGATTCGTAGAACGGATTCTTTGTGTGGTCTGCCGGAAGGCCCCAGAAAGGGTCAGGCAGCATCAAAATCTACTTTAGCCAAGTGGATTCGACAGGTCATAATACAAGCCTATGGCTTGAGAAGTAGACGCCTCCGTTCAAAGTTAGGGCGCACTCCATGAGAGCAGTTGGAACTTCATGGGCAGTGCATCACCAGGCCTCCCTGGCTCAAATTTGTAAGGCCGCAACATGGTCTTCAGTACACACGTTTACTAGGTTCTACCAGGTGGACGTTAGAAGTCAGGAGGATGTCGCCTTTGGGCGCAGTGTGTTGCAGGCCGCAAAAGATCCTCATGCCTGATGGCGCCCAGCTTATGTATGGTGTATCCCCCCCCTCATTTGGCATTGCTTTGGGACGTCCCACATAGTAATGACTATGCCGCTCTGTGTCCCGTGATGTATGAACAAGAAAGTAGGATTTTTAAAACAGCTTACCTGTAAAATCCTTTTCTTGGAGTACATCACGGGACACAGAGCTCCCACCCCTCTTTTGGGGACACGTATTGCTTTGCTACAAAACTGAGGTGCTCCCGGATGGGAGGGGCTTATATAGGGGAGGGTACTTCCTGTTTTGGAAGTTGCCAGTGCCAGCACCTGAAGGTAATTCTATATAACCACATAGTAATGACTATGCCGCTCTGTGTCCCGTGATGTACTCCAAGAAAAGGATTTTACAGGTAAGCTGTTTTAAAAATCCTACTTTTGTGTGGCCACCATTATTTTCCAGCACTGGCTTAACCCTCTTGGGCATGGAGTTCACCAAAGCTTCAAAGGTTGCCACTGAAGTCCTCTTCCACTCCTCCATGACGACATCACGGAGCTAGTGGATGTTAGAGACCTTGTTGTTCCTCCACCTTCCATTTGAGGATGTCCCACAGATGCTCAGTAGGGTTTAGGTGTGGGGACATGCTTGGCCAGTCCATCACCTTTACCCTCAGCTTCTTTAGCAAGGCAGTGGTCATCTTGGAGGTGTGTTTGGGGTCGTTATCATGTAGGAATACTGCCCTGTGGCCCAGTCTCCGAAAGGAGGGGATCATGTTTTACTTCAGTATGTCACAGTACATGTTGGCAATTATGGTTCCCTTAATGCTTTAGGCAAGACACACTTGTCTTTGTACTCACCTGGTTGCTGCCACACAAACTTGACACCATCTGAACCAAATAAGTTTATCTTGGTTTCATCAGACCACAGGACATGGTTCCAGTAATCCATGTACTTAGTCTGCTTGTCTTCAGCAAACTGTTTGCAGGCTTTTTTGTCTTTAGAAGAGACTTCCTTTTGGGACGACAGCCATGCAGACCAATTTGATGCAGTGTGCAGCGTATGGTCTGAGCACTGACAGGCTGACCCTCCACCCCTTCAACCTCTGCAGCAATGCTGGCAGCACTCATACATCTATTTCCCAAAGACAACCTCTGGATATGATGCTCAGCACGTGCACTCAACTTCTTTGGTTGACCATGGCAAGGCCTGTTCTTAGTGGAACCTGTCCTATTAAACCATTGTATGGTCTTGGCCACCATGCTGCAGCTCAGTTTCAGGGTCTTGGCAATCTTATAATAGCCTAGGCCATCTTTATGTAGAGCAACAATTAATTTTTTCAAATCCTCAGAGAGGAGGAGCTATTAAGTGCCATGTTGAACTTCCAGTGACCAGTATGAGAGAGTGAGAGTGAGAGCGATAACATCAAATTTAACACACCTGCTCCCCATTCACACCTGAGACCATGTAACACTAACGAGTCACATAACATCTGGGAAGGAAAATGGTTAATTGTGCCCAATTTGGACATTTTCACTTAGGGGTGTACTAACTTTTGTTGTCAGTGGTTTAGACATTAATGACTGTGTGTTGAGTTATTTTGAGGGGACAGCAAATATACACAGCTATACAAGCTGTACACTCACTACTTTACATTGTAGCAAAGTGTCATTTCTTCAGTGTTGTCACATGAAAAGATATAATAAAATATTTACAAAAATGTGAGGGGTGTACTCACTTTTGTGAGATACTGTATGTACACATGCACGTATAATGTAAACATATAACAGAAACAGCTACAATGGTGGAAAAGCCTCCCAAATCGCTGATTTTCATAGGTGGGTTTCGGTCTGGACACACCCCCTCAGTTCCCGTGGCTAGCATTACCGGTGGTCCTTTTGGTTTAACAAGCCATGATATATTTCCCTACACAGCATACCTGTCTGTAAGTACTACTGGATTGTTTCCATCTCTGTATATATGTGCAATTTCTCCTCTGCCACATGTCAATTGTTTATTTATTTTTTAGTATTTTGTTTCAGACATGCATCACGTGCTTGCTCCTGAAGAGTGGTAATACCAAACCACAAAACGTGTCAAGCTATTTATAAGCCGTGCCTGTACCCATGTGTCCTATTCAATTCTCGTGGCTCTAAGATTGAGATGCCATTACCCCAGGGTCTCTCTCCAGATATACCTATGCAAATCAGGGATTTGGGAGGCTTTTCAACCATTGTAGCTGTTTCTGTGATATATTTACATTATACGTGCATGTGTACATATATGTAACTCTATAGGATATATACAAAACACTATCAATCATTGTCTTTTTTATGTAATTATGTTTTATTTGTACCAATAAATATTTATATTTTTATTGATAGGTGTTTTCCTGAGACTGTGTGCTTCATATTAAGTCCCAATTGACCCCCTATCCCCTCCCCTTTTACCTCCCTTTAATCCCCATATTTGTTTACTAGTTAGGGATGGAGGTACATGGTTCCCATTGGTCATGACCTCACACAAAGTCCCAATTTGTTGCCTTCTTTCTTTCAAATGATTCAGGGATAGAAGCACGCAGTCTTATTATGTTGACATTATTTCAGTACATGTACTGTGTTATGATAGTTTTTAGTATAATGAAATGTCTACACAAAATCTACATTTCCTCCCATTCTCACTCCCTCCTCTGCTGGTATGTATCAGAGGTTTTGTTGCACATGAGATTGTTAACCGTCTCGTCTTGCAGACTTTATGGTTGATTGTTTTATGCTGTGTTTTTGTTAAAGGGTTCACGGTCTGGACCCTGCTCCTCCGGGTTTTTTTGTCTGCCTCGGGAACTGCGATGTGCACCGCTGGTCACCCCCTTCCTCTCTGACATTGGGGTGGGCAGATGCCTTAGCACTGCACATCAACGTCATGCCGTTTCCTCCACACATGTTGCGTCCTGTTTGGGACGCTGCGGTGTGGATGGCTCTTTTCGAACTGCATGCAACACTAGAGGTCGGATTTGGCACCAACCGCCGGGTGTCTGCTGACGCTCAGGTGGTGACGCTTTCCTACTCATTTGCACGCGGTGTGTCGTTGGGGGTGTGTGCCTGGACCGTGCCTTTATAAGCCTATCCCTTGCCGGCTCCATGCTCTGCTCGCAGTCCCTTATATTTAGGGTACCCCTATGGAATTGCATATCCACGCTGTTTGTAAGGTAAAATTTCTCTACCTGGGTTTTTACATCTTAATTACTGGAGCTCTGTCACATTCAATTATATATCTTAATTTCTATATTCCCCAGTGTAAATATGGGATACTCTGAGTATTATGGAGTTTGACATTATAGCTATTATTATTATTCACAGAAGCCTCCATTAGATGTTACTATCTGTACATCATGCCCATCTCCATTGCTACTGGGATTCAGCAAATATGGATTTTGTCCATGGTATTGGGGGGCCTCCTGGTGGGTTTCGGTCTGGACACACGCCCCCTCAGTTCCCATGGCTAGCATTAGCGGTGGTACTTTTGGTTCAACAAGCCATGATATATTTCCCTACACAGCATACCTGTCTGTAAGTACTACTATGGGATTGTTTCCATTTCCGTATATATGTGCAATCTTTCCTCTGCCACATGTCAATTTTTTATGATTTTTTTTGTATTTTGTTTCAGACATGCATCACGTGCTTTCTCCTGAAGAGTGGTAATACCAAACCACGAAACACGTCAAGCTAGTTATAAGCCGTGGCTGTACCCATGTGTCCTTGATTTTTACTCTATGTCCTATTCAATTCTCATGGCTCTAAGATTGAGATGCCATTACCCCAGGGCATTACCTATGCAAATCAGGGATTTGGGAGGCTTTTCCACCATTGTAGCTGCTTCTGTGATATGTTTACATTATACATGCATGTGTACATATATGTAACTCTATGGGATATATACAAAACACTATTAATAATTGTCTTTTTTATGTAATTATGGTTTATTTGTACCAAGAAATATTTATATTTTTATTGCTAGGTGTTTTCCTGAGACTGTATGCTTCATATTAAGTCCCATTTGACCCCCTATCCCCTCCCCTGTTCCCTCCCTTTAATCCCCATATTTTTTTACTAGTTAGGGATGGAGGTACATGGTTCCCATTGATCATGACCTCACACAAAGTCCCAATTTGTTGCCTTCTTTCTTTCTTAAGCTGTACATGGATCCTGCGATGCGATCCCGAGTGTGGCTCGGGGTTACCGGTTTTGGTACTGAAAATTCACCCCGAGCCACACTCGGGAACACACACTTTGACCAGTAGGTGGAGCACAAGACAAATTTAACAGATAAACAACAAACATTATACACTGTATGCTGGAGACATGACAGCCTTTTTCTGTTTTAATCTCCAAAGGGATGGTGCCATCTTTGTTCAGGCATCACCAGTGTCCATATTCACTTCCTAGGCTAAGATGCTGGCTCAGAGGTGACACACTTACACCTGGTGTCTGTGCAGTTTTTGGTTGAGTTTACAAATTTCTGACACAGATCAGTGGCCTCTGCTGCAGTCTCTCATCTGTGATGTGCCTCAAAGTTGCAATTTTATAGTCTGATCACTGAGGTAGAGGAGATTTAAGAAATGCATCCTCCTGCCTGCAGCAGACTGATGCCATTATCTCTGGCTAGATACTCACTAGAGCTTTGGGACTGCTTTATAATGATTAACGGTTTACTGTTGTCTTTTGGGAAAAATCAGGAATGTATTTGTAAAGTTTCTGAAAGACCCACTTTAAAACCAACTCTGGGGATGGGAATGCACTTGGCAGCTGGTACTCTCCTCTACTCCCCTACATGCTGTCAATGGACTGTCTTCTGACATCCTCATGTTTAAAACATGGCTTTAGGCTCTGCACTGGACTTGATGACATCAGAGCACCTGCGACTGCCAGAGCATAGGGGAGGGAGCGTGCAGGAGTGGGGGATAAGGTAAGGAAAAACTTTTTCTTGTGGCCCCCTAGACCTAAACAAGTTCTGCTTTGATGGAAGAGTTACTATATGTTGCATTGTGAACCTTCCTTTTTGTCATGACATTTATTTGCTCTCCTATTTTTATTGTTCTTCAATTACTTTTTAATTTTGTCACAGTGAGGTTGATTTGATATGTGTATAGTAGACAATCAGCTTCTAACTTCAGCTTGTTCAGTTAAGCATTAATTAAAAAAAATAAAAAAACTGGAAGCTGATTGGTTTCTATGCAGAGCTGCACCAGATTCTGCACTCTCCAGTTTTAGTAAATCAACCCACTTCAATTGCATAATGCATTAAACATAACTGAGAACATAAAGTTTACCCAGCAGCCACTAGGTGGCAGTATTCCACTATAGGCCTCTTAATGCTAAACAGGAATAAACATATCACAGATTTTTCTTACATGCGTTACTCAAGTTGTCCTATTATGTTTTGAAGGATGCAGAAAACAATCCCTGCAGGCCTTCATTTAAATAAAAAGTTTGTGTTCATATCTCTCTGATCGTAAAAAAAAAAGCACAGAAGTCTGCAATAAACTATTCCCTTAACAGTAAGCAAAGAAAGAAGCCTTTGTTTTGTAGTAGAGAAAATCAAAGTGTAACTCCATTTACAATTACCAAATGTGGATCACAGTAGTAGGTTAGTGGAGTGTGGAATCAATTCTGTGTCCTCATTCCTGCAAACCTTGGCAATAAAGCCCAAATAAAACTGATTGATATAAACCTTTTTCCTGATACTACAGGCTTTTGTGTATGAATGCAGCACAATGTAAAGAAAAAACAGAAGCATGAAAAAGGATCTAAAGCATGAATGTGTGACATCATTATTATCATTAACATTAACATTTGACAATCGTATTATAGTTCAAGTCCTGTATAATTTTGGAGAAATGCACAGTAATGAGGGAATGGCTGAGCTTGTACACATTTCATCAAAAAATATCTATCTATCTATCTATCTATCTATCTATCTATCTATCTATCTATCTATCTATCTATCTATCTATCTATCTATCTATCTATCTATCTATCTATCTATCTCCAGTGTTTGTGTATATAATATATATATATATATATATATATATATATATGTAGCGGGGGTCCCAAATTTAGGCATTGCTATGCTAAATTTAAGGGTGATTCGAGTGGTAGTTGGCTCAAAATTTTTCAATTTTGCTGGACTCTGCCTTGCTGCTGTTTTGCCTGGTGTGTAGTTCCCCTTAGAAGTATGGGTGGTGCTGTCACTTATGCTCGGGGTTGAACCACATGTAATGGGGCAGCGATTTGGTGTCCTCTCTCAGCAGCCGTGCAGTGGGTGTGGTCTGCCTGCTGTGCATGCTGGGAGAGGATATATAAGGGGTAGATGCCGCCTGGGAGGGGTTCTGTTCATTCTTGGTTCCAGAGTCGGAGTCCTGGTGCGTGGCGCGTGGCCCTCTAGGCCATGGGGCCACGTGCACTTCACTTCGGCCTTTCGGGAGATGTACCCGCTGTGGGGAATTCCTGTTCGAGGTAGAGCAGCCAACAGAGAAGCCAAAAGTCTACCGAGTGAATTGGATCTCAGGTTCTGTTACTCCTGAGGAGGAGGTGTGTGCTATCACCGCCATTCCCAAGCGCAGTCCCGCAGAGGTGGTAGAGGTAAAGACTGAAGCTCCGGCCATTGAGGAATTTGAGGCGGAGAACCCAGCGGATGCTGCATCGGTCACAACGGAGCCCTTCCTTCCGCCTGCTAAAAGGAAGGTAGGACTCGTAAAGGCTTCCCGCAGCCGCGGTGGAGGCCCACCCCAGCTCCCGCCTGACTCGGATCGTACAGCCGGAGAAGTTTCTGAACGATCCATGACAGTTAGAGGTCGAGGTCGGCCGGGGAAAGGAACCAAGGTCAGTGTCCGTTCTATTAGGGACACTTGGGTGCCTGACCCGAAGGAACTGTTGAAAGATGATCCTGTGTCCACGAGAGTTTGCCTGCCAGCAGAGATGTGGGACTCTTCGGACATAGATTCTTCCTCTGATGTGGGAGATAACACAGAGATCGATGAGCTGTTTGTCACTAAGGTATGGGACAAGATTTTGCTGACTTCTCCCCGTAGTGTAAAGGGATCGCCCATGGACTCAGGGGATACTACACCCCGGGTGGAACCCCCTGTTTGTGCTGGGGAAGTTGTCCCCGTACCTGTGTTGCAAGCTCCAGTGTCTCCCATGCCTGCTATACCGGAGGCCCGTTCACCATTAAGGCCTCCTATGCCACAGCTGGAGCCTGTATGCCCCAGGAGATCTCCGGATGCCATCGTCCTGCCAGGAGCTGGAGATCGGGCGACCATGCCGCCTTTAGCCCGACTGCAGTGGCTTTTGAACCAGAAGGTTGTTGCGGACTATGGATGGGAGTACCCATACATCCCAAAGAATTTGTTGTTTGAAATCGAGGCCTCCCGAGAACGATGGTACAGTGATTTTATCTGGGATCGTTTGGAGGGGAAGAAGGGCCACAGGTACCTTTCATGTTTGGCCGTGATGGCTGGAAGATGCAAGGGCTGCCGAAAAGATTGGACTCTTGGTCGCCACATACACGCGGATCGGGTCGTGATCTGCAGTAAGGACAAAGATGATGTGACTTATTCGATTGAGACTTTGGATAAGGACTGGAAGTCTCTGACTCTCCCTGATCCACACTTTTACCTCTGAGTGGTACTTGTTTTTTTTTTTTGGTTACCGCTTTGGGGACAAATGTCTTGAACTGTTGTGTTGACTCTATTCCCAGAGATTTTTTTACTTTTTGACGGACTTTGTTTTTTTTGTTGTTCCCATCCCTTTTTTTTTTTTTAAAGGAAAAGAAAAAAAAAAGACTTTGGGGTAGAGCTAGTCAGGGCCAAGCTGGAAGCCGCCGAGATCAACAAGGGGATCCTTGTATTGTTGTGCGTTAGTATGCACTTAGGCTACAGAGAAAATGTGTGTGCTGCCACTAGGGGGTAGTGGTTTGCAAAACTTTTGAAGCACTTACCCAGTACTACTATTTAAAATACACTAGGCTTAGTGTGTGTTATTTAGTTGAAACAAATTGTCTCTTCTAGGAGAGGTGGTTTGATTCATGTACATACAGTAATTATAGAATGTTATTTATTCGTGTGATATGTGTTTTCTTTCCCATGCAGGAGACCATCAAGCAACTCACCGGAGATTGGGTGGGATCTAGTTGCGTTAGGATGGTGGGAGGGAATGTTATTTGTTTTGTGAAAAATGTTTCTGCCTCTCTTCTTTTACTGAAATTCACTTCTTTAATTCAGGTACTCTGGTAGTAGTTTTTTTTTTTGTGTACATAGTTCTGAAGGTAAGTTTGCACCTGCTCAGGATTGAGTGTGCAAATTTGTCTCCAGACACTGGGGACAGTGTCTCTTTAAGAAGGGGGAGAGTGTAGCGGGGATCCCAAATTTAGGGATTGCTATGCCAAATTTAAGGGTGATTCGAGTGGTAGTTTGCTTGAATCTTTTAATTTTGCTGGACTCTGCCTTGCTGCTGTTTTGCCTGGTGTGCAGTTCCCCTTAGAAGTATGGGTGGTGCTGTCACTTATGCTCGGGGCTGAACCACATGTAATGGGGCAGCGATTTGGTGTCCTCTCTCAGCAGCCGTGCAGTGGGTGTGGTCTACCTGCTGTGCATGCTGGGAGAGGATATATAAGGGGTAGATGCCGCCTGGGAGGGGTTCTGTTCATTCTTGGTTCCAGAGTCGGAGTCCTGGTGCGTGGCGCGTGGCCCTCTAGGCCATGGGGCCACGTGCACTTCACTTCGGCCTTTCGGGAGATGTACCCGCTGTGGGGAATTCCTGTTCGAGGTAGAGCAGCCAACAGAGAAGCCAAAAGTCTACCGAGTGAATTGGATCTCAGGTTCTGTTACTCCTGAGGAGGAGGTGTGTGCTATCACCGCCATTCCCAAGCGCAGTCCCGCAGAGGTGGTAGAGGTAAAGACTGAAGCTCCGGCCATTGAGGAATTTGAGGCGGAGAACCCAGCGGATGCTGCATCGGTCACAACGGAGCCCTTCCTTCCGCCTGCTAAAAGGAAGGTAGGACTCGTAAAGGCTTCCCGCAGCCGCGGTGGAGGCCCACCCCAGCTCCCGCCTGACTCGGATCGTCCAGCCGGAGAAGTGTCTGAACGATCCATGACAGTTAGAGGTCGAGGTCGGCCGGGGAAAGGAACCAAGGTCAGTGTCCGTTCTATTAGGGATACTTGGGTGCCTGACCCGAAGGAACTGTTGAAAGATGATCCTGTGTCCACGACAGTTTGCCTGCCAGCAGAGATGTGGGACTCTTCGGACATAGATTCTTCCTCTGATGTGGGAGATAACACAGAGATCGATGAGCTGTTTGTCACTAAGGTATGGGACAAGATTTTGCTGACTTCTCCCCGTAGTGTAAAGGGATCGCCCATGGACTCAGGGGATACTACACCCCGGGTGGAACCCCCTGTTTGTGCTGGGGAAGTTGTCCCCGTACCTGTGTTGCAAGCTCCAGTGTCTCCCATGCCTGCTATACCGGAGGCCCGTTCACCATTAAGGCCTCCTATGCCACAGCTGGAGCCTGTATGCCCCAGGAGATCTCCGGATGCCATCGTCCTGCCAGGAGCTGGAGATCGGGCGACCATGCCGCCTTTAGCCCGACTGCAACGGCTTTTGAACCAGAAGGTTGTCGCGGACTATGGATGGGAGTACCCATACATCCCAAAGAATTTGTTGTTTGAAATCGAGGCCTCCCGAGAACGATGGTACAGTGATTTTATCTGGGATCGTTTGGAGGTGAAGAAGGGCCACAGGTACCTTTCATGTTCGGCCGTGATGGCTGGAAGATGCAAGGGCTGCCGAAAAGATTGGACTCTTGGTCGCCACATACACGCGGATCGGGTCGTGATCTGCAGTAAGGACAAAGATGATGTGACTTATTCGATTGAGACTTTGGATAAGGACTGGAAGTCTCTGACTCTCCCTGATCCACACTTTTACCTCTGAGTGGTACTTGTTTTTTTTTTTGGTTACCGCTTTGGGGACAAATGTCTTGAACTGTTGTGTTGACTCTATTCCCAGAGATTTTTTTACTTTTTGACGGACTTTGTTTTTTTTGTTGTTCCCATCCCTTTTTTTTTTTTTAAAGGAAAAGAAAAAAAAAAGACTTTGGGGTAGAGCTAGTCAGGGCCAAGCTGGAAGCCGCCGAGATCAACAAGGGGATCCTTGTATTGTTGTGCGTTAGTATGCACTTAGGCTACAGAGAAAATGTGTGTGCTGCCACTAGGGGGTAGTGGTTTGCAAAACTTTTGAAGCACTTACCCAGTACTACTATTTAAAATACACTAGGCTTAGTGTGTGTTATTTAGATGAAACAAATTGTCTCTTCTAGGAGAGGTGGTTTGATTCATGTACATACAGTAATTATAGAATGTTATTTATTCGTGTGATATGTGTTTTCTTTCCCATGCAGGAGACCATCAAGCAACTCACCGGAGATTGGGTGGGATCTAGTTGCGTTAGGATGGTGGGAGGGAATGTTATTTGTTTTGTGAAAAATGTTTCTGCCTCTCTTCTTTTACTGAAATTCACTTCTTTAATTCAGGTACTCTGGTAGTAGTTTTTTTTTTTGTGTACATAGTTCTGAAGGTAAGTTTGCACCTGCTCAGGATTGAGTGTGCAAATTTGTCTCCAGACACTGGGGACAGTGTCTCTTTAAGAAGGGGGAGAGTGTAGCGGGGATCCCAAATTTAGGGATTGCTATGCCAAATTTAAGGGTGATTCAAGTGGTAGTTTGCTCGAATCTTTTAATTTTGCTGGACTCTGCCTTGCTGCTGTTTTGCCTGGTGTGCAGTTCCCCTTAAAAGTATGGGTGGTGCTGTCACTTATGCTCGGGGTTGAACCACATGTAATGGGGCAGCGATTTGGTGTCCTCTCTCAGCAGCCGTGCAGTGGGTGTGGTCTGCCTGCTGTGCATGCTGGGGGAGGATATATAAGGGGTAGATGCCGCCTGGGAGGGGTTCTGTTCATTCTTGGTTCCAGAGTCGGAGTCCTGGTGCGTGGCGCGTGGCCCTCTAGGCCATGGGGCCACGTGCACTTCACTTCGGCCTTTCGGGAGATGTACCCGCTGTGGGGAATTCCTGTTCGAGGTAGAGCAGCCAACAGAGAAGCCAAAAGTCTACCAAGTGAATTGGATCTCAGGTTCTGTTACTCCTGAGGAGGAGGTGTGTGCTATCACCGCCATTCCCAAGCGCAGTCCCGCAGAGGTGGTAGAGGTAAAGACTGAAGCTCCGGCCATTGAGGAATTTGAGGCGGAGAACCCAGCGGATGCTGCATCGGTCACAACGGAGCCCTTCCTTCCGCCTGCTAAAAGGAAGGTAGGACTCGTAAAGGCTTCCCGCAGCCGCGGTGGAGGCCCACCCCAGCTCCCGCCTGACTCGGATCGTCCAGCCGGAGAAGTTTCTGAACGATCCATGACAGTTAGAGGTCGAGGTCGGCCGGGGAAAGGAACCAAGGTCAGTGTCCGTTCTATTAGGGATACTTGGGTGCCTGACCCGAAGGAACTGTTGAAAGATGATCCTGTGTCCACGAGAGTTTGCCTGCCAGCAGAGATGTGGGACTCTTCGGACATAGATTCTTCCTCTGATGTGGGAGATAACACAGAGATCGATGAGCTGTTTGTCACTAAGGTATGGGACAAGATTTTGCTGACTTCTCCCCGTAGTGTAAAGGGATCGCCCATGGACTCAGGGGATACTACACCCCGGGTGGAACCCCCTGTTTGTGCTGGGGAAGTTGTCCCCGTACCTGTGTTGCAAGCTCCAGTGTCTCCCATGCCTGCTATACCGGAGGCCCGTTCACCATTAAGGCCTCCTATGCCACAGCTGGAGCCTGTATGCCCCAGGAGATCTCCGGATGCCATCGTCCTACCAGGAGCTGGAGATCGGGCGACCATGCCGCCTTTAGCCCGACTGCAACGGCTTTTGAACCAGAAGGTTGTCGCGGACTATGGATGGGAGTACCCATACATCCCAAAGAATTTGTTGTTTGAAATCGAGGCCTCCCGAGAACGATGGTACAGTGATTTTATCTGGGATCGTTTGGAGGTGAAGAAGGGCCACAGGTACATTTCATGTTCGGCCGTGATGGCTGGAAGATGCAAGGGCTGCCGAAAAGATTGGACTCTTGGTCGCCACATACACGCGGATCGGGTCGTGATCTGCAGTAAGGACAAAGATGATGTGACTTATTCGATTGAGACTTTGGATAAGGACTGGAAGTCTCTGACTCTCCCTGATCCACACTTTTACCTCTGAGTGGTACTTGTTTTTTTTTTTTTGGTTACCGCTTTGGGGACAAATGTCTTGAACTGTTGTGTTGACTCTATTCCCAGAGATTTTTTTACTTTTTGACGGACTTTGTTTTTTTTTGTTGTTCCCATCCCTTTTTTTTTTTTTAAAGGAAAAGAAAAAAAAAAGACTTTGGGGTAGAGCTAGTCAGGGCCAAGCTGGAAGCCGCCGAGATCAACAAGGGGATCCTTGTATTGTTGTGCGTTAGTATGCACTTAGGCTACAGAGAAAATGTGTGTGCTGCCACTAGGGGGTAGTGGTTTGCAAAACTTTTGAAGCACTTACCCAGTACTACTATTTAAAATACACTAGGCTTAGTGTGTGTTATTTAGATGAAACAAATTGTCTCTTCTAGGAGAGGTGGTTTGATTCATGTACATACAGTAATTATAGAATGTTATTTATTCGTGTGATATGTGTTTTCTTTCCCATGCAGGAGACCATCAAGCAACTCACCGGAGATTGGGTGGGATCTAGTTGCGTTAGGATGGTGGGAGGGAATGTTATTTGTTTTGTGAAAAATGTTTCTGCCTCTCTTCTTTTACTGAAATTCACTTCTTTAATTCAGGTACTCTGGTAGTAGTTTTTTTTTTTGTGTACATAGTTCTGAAGGTAAGTTTGCACCTGCTCAGGATTGAGTGTGCAAATTTGTCTCCAGACACTGGGGACAGTGTCTCTTTAAGAAGGGGGAGAGTGTAGCGGGGATCCCAAATTTAGGGATTGCTATGCCAAATTTAAGGGTGATTCGAGTGGTAGTTTGCTCGAATCTTTTAATTTTGCTGGACTCTGCCTTGCTGCTGTTTTGCCTGGTGTGCAGTTCCCCTTAGAAGTATGGGTGGCGCTGTCACTTATGCTCGGGGTTGAACCACAGGTAATGGGGCAGCGATTTGGTGTCCTCTCTCGGCAGCCATGCAGTGGGTGTGGTCTGCCTGCTGTGCATGCCGGGAGAGGATATATAAGGGGTAGATGCTGCCTGGGAGGGGTTCTGTTCATTCTTGGTTCCAGAGTCGGAGTCCTGGTGTGTGGCGCGTGGCCCTCTAGGCCATGGGGCCACGTGCACTTCAGTCCCAGGCACCTTTAGTCCTGGGACTGCAACTTCAGCCCTGGGCCCAGCACCTCTAGCTGGAGTCCACTTCGGGAGGAGGAATTCCATGGTGCCGCCTTGCGAAGGGACCCGTTTCTAGAAGAGGAGGCTGGGGGAGGACCGTTCTGAAGGACTGGTGAGAGATCACAGTGAAGGAAGGGGCCCAGTAACTCTCTGGAGGGATGTCATCCATCCGGAAAAGGGGATCTAAACAACAGGACCAGTAGGAGGTTTGGGACACTATAGATTCTGTGGCAGAGGATCTCCCGAACGCATCCATTAGGGAATCTAATAGACTATTCGAGTTACACGCCGGCTGCTAGTGCCTTCGGGTGACTATCCGGGTGAGCTATACCCACTCGGGATCGAGTGGCGAAGAAACAAGAGTGCCTGAATTGATCTGTCTTCCTAACACCTTTCTCTTCTCCTCATTTGTGGATGTTCATGCATAAAGAAATAAACTCTATGTTGGAGTTGAAGCTGGTGTGGACCTTGGAGTTACTTGGGGCATAGAGACTTTTGTCCTTACACTATAGGGACAGAAACCAACCCAGGGGGTCCCGCTGCAAAGACCCATAAGTGAAACTACGTGTGCTTAACCTCTGCAACCCAGGGGGTACAGGCATGGTGGGATTCGTGCGCGCCTTCCTCTCCAGTGAACGAGCCAAGAGTGGAGAAGGAGGGTGGCACGGGTGCTACATATATATACAGTGTAGCAAAGTCCTGAGCCTCTCTAGGGTCACCTCCAGAGTTAGGGGTAGCTGACATCCTTCTGTGTAGAGTGGGTTACCAGGCATGGTGGGTGTAATGCAAAGTAGATTGATGGGCGTCAGACACTTCTTGAATGCAAAGAGATTTATTGTCTTTTAAACAGAACTGTGGGAGAGAAGGTCGGGGCCAGGACACCCTTAAGTAGATGCAATGTTAATTGTCAGACTCTGAAACTTCTATAGGCAGACAGCCATGCACGCTGTCTCTTATGGCAACAGTCTTGTAACAGTTTCTAACAGGTTGCAATGAACTCTTTCACTTCTTCTACAAACTCCTATTGTAGAACTTCACTCTACTGAGCTCCCAGTTTTTTACTAGACTTACTGATCCACTACCACTGGATCCCCTGAGCTCTTCCAATCTAGCATTCAGTATCTTCCTCAAGCGTCAACTCTGCTTCACCGCTGGGTTCCTGGCTTGGCAATCACAGATACTTCTCAAGCTTCACCCTTGCTGACACGTTAGTTCCCTAGCTTGACGCTCCACAAGCGTCACCTCTGTTGTCCCGCTGGGTCCCTGACTTGGCACTTGCTGAAGTTTTCCCACTTCTTCACCGTCCCCGGCTTTCGAGAATTCTGCTCTGGTACTGGCCTCAGCTTACTCACAGTGGTCTCCGGGTGGATTGTCCCTTAGAGGCGACAGCTTTCCGTCTACCTCCGACCACAGCTAGTTCCCCGGCCGGCGAAACCGTTAATTCTGGTTGGACTGCAGGCCGCAGTCCTAACCCTATTCTGCTCTCTTACTTCTGGATAGACCCTCAGACAGCCTAGCAGCAAGATGTCCCCGGGATAGGCCCAAGGCATATGGCCTAGCAACCGGGGGCATTACAACATACGTCCACCCAGACAGCCGTCCAGGTGGCACAGAACCCCGATCACCTGACTCCATCCAAATAAATAGGTTCTCCCAGCAGGCCAGGGGACCCAAGAAAATCCCTGCCCATTGGCTGAGACATCCCATTTATTCCTAATCTGTCCTTGCAATGCCCTTGTCTTATCTAATGTCACCAGATACCCGGCCATCTAGCGACAGAAGGGAGAAGTGAAGCAATTCCAGAATTAGGGTGAAATCAATTGATCTCCTATCAATTGGCCAAGGCAAATATAACTTGGTAGATAAATTTAATAGCCACCCTGTCTAAACATCAGGTTGCTACATCCTCCCCCTGCCTACGAAAACTACGTCTTGGAATTTGCAGAAAAATTATTTGAGCTCTCAAGCTTGAGAGCGAATGTCCTGGCAAAAACTGGGATGGCTGAGGAAACAGGAAAGGAATAATAACAAACAATAGACGTGGCGTACCACATGGAGTAAACATGTTTAACATATACATAAGTGAATGGCAGTTCACACAGGGCAGATAAATATTAGACATTATATACAATTTACGTGTGGCGTACCACCCGAATAGATGAAGACTTTTTTTTATAAACAGTAGCCTTAAGCCCCATACACACGGTCGGACTTCCATCGGACTTTTCCCTGGATTTTTGTACGAACGGAGTTGGCCGGGCACACCCATAGCATACACACCACAGGACTTTTCTGCAAACTTTCCCAAAACTTTTTGCAACATCACGTGGTTTTTCTGCTCTTTTCTGCTCTTTACCGCCACCCTTTGGTCAACTTCTGCTATTGTTGGATGATTTTAACATTAGTTGTTTTGTCCATCGGACAAAAGTCCTATGGTTTTCTGTACACACGGTCGGACTTTGCTCCATCGGACTTTTGTTGGCCAGAAGTTTGTCCGTCTGCAGACCCAACTTTTGTCTGATGAAAACCAAAAAAAAAAAAAAAAAAAGTTTGTCCGATGGAGCGTACACACGGTCGGATTATTGGTCCAACTTGCTCAATATGAAGTTTGTTGGCCAAAAGTCAGACCGTGTGTACAGGGCTTTACATCCTAACTATCTACCATATATATATATATATATATATATATATATATATATATATATATACAGTGGTAAAGGGTATGAATAGTTAGCATTATTATTCATGTCGGGTCACTGTCTTGCCTTGTCCAAAGAAGATGCAATGGCACAGGAACACCTGAAAGAGAAAATAAACATCAATGCAAACACATCCTATCCCTATGATAACATAGTGCAATAAATACATATGTAGCGGGGTATTCCCCTTTAATACAGAGAGACAGGACTTTCCGGGTGAGAGGTGAGTCGGGAGGGAGTAGAGAAGAGACTTTACTGGAAGTGAAAGCAGAGGAGAGAGACTACGTTACCCAGAACCCCGTTGGGCACCCAGGGTGCAATGTTGTCACCGCAGAGACTCATGGGGGGAGCTTTATAAGGAGGAGGCGAGGCTAGGCTCGGCCTCTTTGGGACACGAGACTTCAGTGAGAGATCCTCCTGTGCGGACCTGCTGCTGTGCAAGGCCTGAAGCCTGGGGCCTTGCGCAGTTACCAAAGAGCCTTCCACCCCATCTCGAGCCTGGATGGCATCTGACTGGGTTTTCTTCAACTGCTGCTGAGCTGGAGACCCGACCGCTGCAGAGGCTGTGTGTGGAGACACAGCAGGTGGAAGTTCCCGGACTGGGATCGCGTCCGGAGGGGTGAGCGAGCACATGCTCAATCCATAAATACTGTATACCATTGTTAGGCCTACAGACTGCCGTGGCCCACCAGTTCCTATTTCAGTTCTTTTCCCCCACTTAAGATCCATAGCAGAACTGAGTCAAACGGATCTCTAGTGGAGTGTACTGTGTTGGCATTTTTACCCCCTCCCCCTTGGATTACAAATGTGTTCCTGAAATGTGCACCACCGTTTTAAGACTTGCATGCGGAGAATTTACCCCCCTAGAGACTGAGTTATATGGTCAGGCCTGGCCATCTAGGTAGTTTATTAAGTTGCTGCGCCATAGGGCGCATAGTGAAGTACTGTTACACATGGCGCGTGTGCGCCATATCTTAATAGTTATAGTGTGACTATTGCTGCAGGGCTCTGCAGATAGATTCATATGATCTGTTATCACTGTTGATTTTTATTACCATAGAAAGTAAATTCGTTATTCTTCTATCACTGCCTTGGTGTTTGAATTCAATCATAGAGCATAAGATATACACATATTACCCTAGACTAACTGTGCAAGTAGGGGGTCGAGTTAATTGCCGGGGGTTGGCGAAGCTGTCTTCAGGGCCCAAACTAAATCTGCAGCCCTCTTAGCTGAAGGTATCGCTACACATAGGTGAACCTTAAGAAGTTGTTAATTAATGCTCTCTGCCCCCTTCATATTACCCCCCAGCCTCCTACATACCACGAAGCCAGGTGCCCTCTTCATTCTCCCACAGAGCAGAGAGTGGGAGGCAGGACAGTTCTGGACCTTGAGCGGGAGGCACAGCAGAACTAGAGAGCAGAAGCAAGAGCTGCCAAAGTTAACTTTGCATATTAACAAGCTAGTGATTGGTTAGTAGGACGGCCCTGTATCCTAGAAATCAATCACCTGCTGGTTAACTTGGAAGGGTAACTCAGCCAGCTCCTGTCACTCTATCCAGTCCTGCTGTGCCCCCAGCTCTCTGTCCAGAACTGTACTGGGCTTCTGCATAGACCAGCAGACTTCTACACGGATGGGATAAGCCACCTACACACCACATTTTAAAAGTGGACTAAAAGACTGAAAAAAGATTCCTATGAGTCCCTGGAGGACCTGATAATCAAAGATCACCTCCTTTACGTCTGTCCTTCAGACGTTTGACAATTTGTGTTGAAATGCAATATACATAAAGGAAAAATATAAAAATCACTGTGTCATCACCTGAGCTGGAGATATAGAAGAGAGTATCCTATAATGAATCAGATACCTCAAACTCTATCTCATGCACCTGTAGCGCCCCTTTACTTTTCAGGGGTGTTATGCACCTAAATTTAGGGGTTGGTCTGAGCTGGTAGTCAGGCTCGGCCCGCTTTTATTGTTAGGTATTTGCTTCTGCCTATGTGATGCTGCCTGGTGTATGGTTCCCTGTGGCCTGTAGGTAGCACTGTCATATCAGGTCAGGGTTGAGCCATGGGTGGCATTGCTGCGCCTTAGGGTGTCCTCTCTTGGCAGTGGTACAGTGGGCGTGGTTGGCCTGCTGTGCATGCTGGGAGAGGGTTCATAAGGGGCAGACGCCATCTTTAGGGGGAGTTGGAGAGGAGTGTTGGAGGAGGGAGTTGGAGTGGAGGAGCCGGAGGGGGTGAGCCCTTCGGGGGGTGCGATGACTGGCCGAGGAGTCTCAGGCACCTTTGCCCCTTGGCTGCAGCATTCCAGGTAGGCCCAGTACCTTTAACTGGGTCTACAATTCGCCCATTGGAGTCCCAGGGTGCCCAGGTGAGGGTACCCGCTCTGACTGAGAGGAAGCCAGGGGAGGATCGGTACCACAGAGGAGATGAGTGATTGAAGATCGCTGTCTTGGGAGAGGCCTGGTGACCTGTCAGAGGGAAGGATTCTTTACTCCGGAAAGTTAACCTGTAGAGTGCCCATTGGCATTGTTCGGTTCTTTAAATTCTACAGAGGTTAGAGGATCTCTTGGACCCCTCCCTGGAGGGGATAGGGTGACAGAACTGTTCGAGCTCCACACCGGCTGCTAGGACTGTGAGAGAGGACTATCCGGGTGAGCTAAACCCACTTGGGACCGAGTGGCAACGAAGTTACTAGTTGTGCTTGGACCTAATCCCTCACACTTATTCTTTCTTTCATCCATCTGTCTCTGTCTACTACGCAGCAAATAGAAAATAAACTCTTGTTGGAGTTAAAGTGTTTCTGGACATTGGCCTTCTTTGGGGGGAGAAATAGAGACTTGTCCCCATACTCTGGGGATGAGAACCAGTAGAAGAAGGTAACTCGCTGCAGGACCCAAAATTTGTGAACACCGCTTAACCTCTTCAAACAGGAGGGTACGGGTATATAGCAAGTGAGCCAGGCAGGAAAAAGGTCTGTGTGCTACACACCATCGCCCCATACATAGTCAAATCACCCCCATACAATTAATATAGGGAGTGGATGGTGGGGTGATCCTCTAGATACAGTATATAAGCATATATTTAGGAAGGACTAAAGGTCCAGAAAGAAATCTTCAGAGAGGATCAACCGGTCAATTATAAACAACTTTATTAAAGTGGTTGTAAACCCACTTTTTTTTTTTTTCCCCCACCTGCAAGAGAAAGGCATAATGAGCTAGTATGACTAGCATATTAGCTCATTATGTACCACTTACCTTAGATCGGGGCCCCCGAAGCAGTCTGCGTCCCTCCATCTAGACGCATCCATCGCTGCGGCGATAGCAGAATGTTAGTTCCGGGTATCGCCGCACCAGCCAATCACAGTGCCGCTCCGGCGCTGTGATTGGCCGGAGCGGCGAAGACGTGACTCTGCGCATGCGCGCATGACCCGTCGAATTCGGCTACGTCGTCGAATACTGCGACCTAGCCGAATTTGTGAATGGGATTAACCCCATGCGCATGCGCGTGACGTCACCGTCGCCGCATTTAAATGCAAATATCTCCTTAACCGTGTAGGTTAAGGAGATATTTCATGCACCTACAGGTAAGCCTTATTCTAGGCTTACCTGTAGGTGTTTGTTTAGAAAGTGGGTTTACAACCACTTTAAAGTATATTTGGTAAAAATAAAATATGAAAAATTGCAAAAACCTTTGACATAACAAAAAGGTAAAATGAAAACGTTGTCAAAACTAGACAAGACAGCAGCTGCAGACACCCACACAAACCACACACTCATCAAATCTGATGGTTTGAATCAAAGAGGCACTAGTGCAAGTGGCTGCAGATGGAGTATGATGTGTTTTTTTTACCACAGTTGGCCAGTCTATGACTTCAAAGGTAGTACAGGGCCAGAAGTGATGTGGAGTATATAAGGCATGGATTGATGAGCTGGACCTGCTGAAACAGAATCAATCAGTGGTGCATTTGCATAGTACAGCCTTAGGTACAGGTAAAGGCTGAATGGTGTCCGTCTGTGCACCGATGTAAAGAATGATAGCCCAAAGGCTAACCAGGCTGTGTAAAGCTGAACTGTGGGCGGGTGTATGGGTGCAGATAAGAGCGGTGTGTGTGCAATATCTTGCTAGGAGTAAGTGCTACATATGGGTGAGTCGGTGTCCCATGGACAGTATACACAAAGTAAGTCAATGCGGTCTCACCACGTCCCAGATGTGCTGAAGGCTCCTAATGCCTCATGGACAGAATCCACATGGAGGTAGTCCACCAGAGCACTCTTCTTCGTGCCGCTCCGTGTGTGCAGTGGCGGCCCACAGATAGATAAAATGGGTGTGGGAGTCTGCAGGGTCTGGTCTAAGAATGGACGTCACAAGTGAAATTACGCCATGCTGACATGTTTCGCTTGTGAACACAAGCTTTTTCAGAGCTCTTGTTCACGAGCGAAGAAGCTTGTGATCCTCTCTGAAGATTTCTTTGTGGATCTTTAGTCCTCCTTAACCACTTAAGCCCCGGACCATTATGCAGCCTATGCAGAGGGGTTTTTACAATTTGGCACTGCGCTGCTCTAACTGGTAATTGCGCTGTCATGCAATGTTGTACCCAAACGAAATTTGCGTCCTTTTTTTCCCACAAATAGAGATTTCTTTTGATGGTATTTAATTGCCTCTGCAATTTTTATTTTTTGTGATATAAACGGAAAAAAAAACGAAAATTTGGAAAAAAATATATATTTTCTATTTTTTGTTATAAGAAAAATCGAATAAACTCAATTTTAGTCATACATTTAGGCCAAAATTCAGCCACATGTCTTTAGTAAAAAAAATGTCAATAAGAGTATATTTATTGGTTTGCGCAAAAGTTATAGCGTCTACAAACTAGGGTACATTTTCTGGAATTTACACAGCTTTTAATTTATGACTGCCTATCTCATTTCTTGTAGTGCTAAAATGGCAGGGCAGTACAAACCCCCCCACAAATGACCCCATTTTGGAAAGTAGACACCCCAAGGAAATTGTTGAGAGGCATGTTGAACCCATTGAATATTTTTTTTTTGTCCCAAGTGATTGAATAATGACAAAAAATAAAATACAAATTTACAGAAAGTTGTCACTAAATGATATATTACTCACACATGCCATGGTTATATGTGGAATTGCACCCCAAAATACATTTTGCTGCTTCTCCTGAGTATGGGGAAACCACATAGGTGGGACTTTTTAGGAGCCTAGCCGCGTACGGGACCCCGAAAACCAAGCACCGCCTTCAGGATTTCTAAGGGCGCAAATTTTTGATTTCACTCCTCACTACCTATCACAGTTGCGAAGGCCATAAAATGCCAAAATAGCACAAACCACCCCCAAATGACCCCATTTTGGAAAGTAGACACCCCAAGATATTTTCTGAGAGGCATGTTGAGTCCATGGAATATTTTATATTTTGCCACAAGTTTCGGGAAAATTACAAACTTTTTTTTTTTTTTTGCACAAGTTGTCACTAAATGATATATTGCCCACACATGACATAGGCATATGTTAAATTACACCCCAAAATACATTCTGCTGCTTCTCCTGAGTACGGGGATTCCACATGTGTGGGACTTTTTGGGAGCCTAGCCGCATACGGGACCCCAAAAACCAATCACCGCCTTCAGGATTTCTAAGGGCATACATTTTTGATTCCACTCCTCACTACCCATCACAGTTTCGAAGGCCATAAAATGCCAAGATGGCACAAACCCCCCTAAATGACCCCATTTTGGAAAGTAGACACCCCAATCTATTTGCTGAGAGGCATGTTGAGCCCATTGAATATTACATTTTTTTTTGTCCCAAGTGATTGAATAATGACCAAAAAAAAAAATACATATATATATTTTTTTTTACAAAAAGTTGTCACTAAATTATATATTGCTCAAACATGCCATGGTTATATGTGGAATTGCACGCCAAAATACATTTTGCTGCTTCTCCTGAGTACAGGGATACCACATGTGTGGGACTATTTGGGAGCCTAGCCGCGTACGGGGCCCCGAAACCCAAGCACCGCCTTCAGGATTTCTAAGGGCGCAAATTTTTGATTTCACTCCTCAATACCCATCACAGTTTCGAAGGCCATCTAGTTGCGTTAGGATGGTGGGAGGGAATGTTATTTGTTTTGTGAAAAATGTTTCTGCCTCTCTTCTTTTACTGAAATTCACTTCTTTAATTCAGGTACTCTGGTAGTAGTTTTTTTTTTTGTGTACATAGTTCTGAAGGTAAGTTTGCACCTGCTCAGGATTGAGTGTGCAAATTTGTCTCCAGACACTGGGGACAGTGTCTCTTTAAGAAGGGGGAGAGTGTAGCGGGGATCCCAAATTTAGGGATTGCTATGCCAAATTTAAGGGTGATTCGAGTGGTAGTTTGCTCGAATCTTTTAATTTTGCTGGACTCTGCCTTGCTGCTGTTTTGCCTGGTGTGCAGTTCCCCTTAGAAGTATGGGTGGCGCTGTCACTTATGCTCGGGGTTGAACCACAGGTAATGGGGCAGCGATTTGGTGTCCTCTCTCGGCAGCCATGCAGTGGGTGTGGTCTGCCTGCTGTGCATGCCGGGAGAGGATATATAAGGGGTAGATGCTGCCTGGGAGGGGTTCTGTTCATTCTTGGTTCCAGAGTCGGAGTCCTGGTGTGTGGCGCGTGGCCCTCTAGGCCATGGGGCCACGTGCACTTCAGTCCCAGGCACCTTTAGTCCTGGGACTGCAACTTCAGCCCTGGGCCCAGCACCTCTAGCTGGAGTCCACTTCGGGAGGAGGAATTCCATGGTGCCGCCTTGCGAAGGGACCCGTTTCTAGAAGAGGAGGCTGGGGGAGGACCGTTCTGAAGGACTGGTGAGAGATCACAGTGAAGGAAGGGGCCCAGTAACTCTCTGGAGGGATGTCATCCATCCGGAAAAGGGGATCTAAACAACAGGACCAGTAGGAGGTTTGGGACACTATAGATTCTGTGGCAGAGGATCTCCCGAACGCATCCATTAGGGAATCTAATAGACTATTCGAGTTACACGCCGGCTGCTAGTGCCTTCGGGTGACTATCCGGGTGAGCTATACCCACTCGGGATCGAGTGGCGAAGAAACAAGAGTGCCTGAATTGATCTGTCTTCCTAACACCTTTCTCTTCTCCTCATTTGTGGATGTTCATGCATAAAGAAATAAACTCTATGTTGGAGTTGAAGCTGGTGTGGACCTTGGAGTTACTTGGGGCATAGAGACTTTTGTCCTTACACTATAGGGACAGAAACCAACCCAGGGGGTCCCGCTGCAAAGACCCATAAGTGAAACTACGTGTGCTTAACCTCTGCAACCCAGGGGGTACAGGCATGGTGGGATTCGTGCGCGCCTTCCTCTCCAGTGAACGAGCCAAGAGTGGAGAAGGAGGGTGGCACGGGTGCTACATATATATACAGTGTAGCAAAGTCCTGAGCCTCTCTAGGGTCACCTCCAGAGTTAGGGGTAGCTGACATCCTTCTGTGTAGAGTGGGTTACCAGGCATGGTGGGTGTAATGCAAAGTAGATTGATGGGCGTCAGACACTTCTTGAATGCAAAGAGATTTATTGTCTCTTAAACAGAACTGTGGGAGAGAAGGTCGGGGCCAGGACACCCTTAAGTAGATGCAATGTTAATTGTCAGACTCTGAAACTTCTATAGGCAGACAGCCATGCACGCTGTCTCTTATGGCAACAGTCTTGTAACAGTTTCTAACAGGTTGCAATGAACTCTTTCACTTCTTCTACAAACTCCTATTGTAGAACTTCACTCTACTGAGCTCCCAGTTTTTTACTAGACTTACTGATCCACTACCACTGGATCCCCTGAGCTCTTCCAATCTAGCATTCAGTATCTTCCTCAAGCGTCAACTCTGCTTCACCGCTGGGTTCCTGGCTTGGCAATCACAGATACTTCTCAAGCTTCACCCTTGCTGACACGTTAGTTCCCTAGCTTGACGCTCCACAAGCGTCACCTCTGTTGTCCCGCTGGGTCCCTGACTTGGCACTTGCTGAAGTTTTCCCACTTCTTCACCGTCCCCGGCTTTCGAGAATTCTGCTCTGGTACTGGCCTCAGCTTACTCACAGTGGTCTCCGGGTGGATTGTCCCTTAGAGGCGACAGCTTTCCGTCTACCTCCGACCACAGCTAGTTCCCCGGCCGGCGAAACCGTTAATTCTGGTTGGACTGCAGGCCGCAGTCCTAACCCTATTCTGCTCTCTTACTTCTGGATAGACCCTCAGACAGCCTAGCAGCAAGATGTCCCCGGGATAGGCCCAAGGCATATGGCCTAGCAACCGGGGGCATTACAACATACGTCCACCCAGACAGCCGTCCAGGTGGCACAGAACCCCGATCACCTGACTCCATCCAAATAAATAGGTTCTCCCAGCAGGCCAGGGGACCCAAGAAAATCCCTGCCCATTGGCTGAGACATCCCATTTATTCCTAATCTGTCCTTGCAATGCCCTTGTCTTATCTAATGTCACCAGATACCCGGCCATCTAGCGACAGAAGGGAGAAGTGAAGCAATTCCAGAATTAGGGTGAAATCAATTGACCTCCTATCAATTGGCCAAGGCAAATATAACTTGGTAGATAAATTTAATAGCCACCCTGTCTAAACATCAGGTTGCTACATCCTCCCCCTGCCTACGAAAACTACGTCTTGGAATTTGCAGAAAAATTATTTGAGCTCTCAAGCTTGAGAGCGAATGTCCTGGCAAAAACTGGGATGGCTGAGGAAACAGGAAAGGAATAATAACAAACAATAGACGTGGCGTACCACATGGAGTAAACATGTTTAACATATACATAAGTGAATGGCAGTTCACACAGGGCAGATAAATATTAGACATTATATACAATTTACGTGTGGCGTACCACCCGAATAGATGAAGACTTTTTTTTATAAACAGTAGCCTTAAGCCCCATACACACGGTCGGACTTCCATCGGACTTTTCCCTGGATTTTTGTACGAACGGAGTTGGCCGGGCACACCCATAGCATACACACCACAGGACTTTTCTGCAAACTTTCCCAAAACTTTTTGCAACATCACGTGGTTTTTCTGCTCTTTTCTGCTCTTTACCGCCACCCTTTGGTCAACTTCTGCTATTGTTGGATGATTTTAACATTAGTTGTTTTGTCCATCGGACAAAAGTCCTATGGTTTTCTGTACACACGGTCGGACTTTGCTCCATCGGACTTTTGTTGGCCAGAAGTTTGTCCGTCTGCAGACCCAACTTTTGTCTGATGAAAACCAAAAAAAAAAAAAAAAAAAGTTTGTCCGATGGAGCGTACACACGGTCGGATTATTGGTCCAACTTGCTCAATATGAAGTTTGTTGGCCAAAAGTCAGACCGTGTGTACAGGGCTTTACATCCTAACTATCTATCATATATATATATATATATATATATATATATATATATACAGTGGTAAAGGGTATGAATAGTTAGCATTATTATTCATGTCGGGTCACTGTCTTGCCTTGTCCAAAGAAGATGCAATGGCACAGGAACACCTGAAAGAGAAAATAAACATCAATGCAAACACATCCTATCCCTATGATAACATAGTGCAATAAATACATATGTAGCGGGGTATTCCCCTTTAATACAGAGAGACAGGACTTTCCGGGTGAGAGGTGAGTCGGGAGGGAGTAGAGAAGAGACTTTACTGGAAGTGAAAGCAGAGGAGAGAGACTACGTTACCCAGAACCCCGTTGGGCACCCAGGGTGCAATGTTGTCACCGCAGAGACTCATGGGGGGAGCTTTATAAGGAGGAGGCGAGGCTAGGCTCGGCCTCTTTGGGACACGAGACTTCAGTGAGAGATCCTCCTGTGCGGACCTGCTGCTGTGCAAGGCCTGAAGCCTGGGGCCTTGCGCAGTTACCAAAGAGCCTTCCACCCCATCTCGAGCCTGGATGGCATCTGACTGGGTTTTCTTCAACTGCTGCTGAGCTGGAGACCCGACCGCTGCAGAGGCTGTGTGTGGAGACACAGCAGGTGGAAGTTCCCGGACTGGGATCGCGTCCGGAGGGGTGAGCGAGCACATGCTCAATCCATAAATACTGTATACCATTGTTAGGCCTACAGACTGCCGTGGCCCACCAGTTCCTATTTCAGTTCTTTTCCCCCACTTAAGATCCATAGCAGAACTGAGTCAAACGGATCTCTAGTGGAGTGTACTGTGTTGGCATTTTTACCCCCTCCCCCTTGGATTACAAATGTGTTCCTGAAATGTGCACCACCGTTTAAAGACTTGCATGCGGAGAATTTACCCCCCTAGAGACTGAGTTATATGGTCAGGCCTGGCCATCTAGGTAGTTTATTAAGTTGCTGCGCCATAGGGCGCATAGTGAAGTACTGTTACACGTGGCGCGTGTGCGCCATATCTTAATAGTTATAGTGTGACTATTGCTGCAGGGCTCTGCAGATAGATTCATATGATCTGTTATCACTGTTGATTTTTATTACCATAGAAAGTAAATTCGTTATTCTTCTATCACTGCCTTGGTGTTTGAATTCAATCATAGAGCATAAGATATACACATATTACCCTAGACTAACTGTGCCAGTAGGGGGTCGAGTTAATTGCCGGGGGTTGGCGAAGCTGTCTTCAGGGCCCAAACTAAATCTGCAGCCCTCTTAGCTGAAGGTATCGCTACACATAGGTGAACCTTAAGAAGTTGTTAATTAATGCTCTCTGCCCCCTTCATATTACCCCCCAGCCTCCTACATACCACGAAGCCAGGTGCCCTCTTCATTCTCCCACAGAGCAGAGAGTGGGAGGCAGGACAGTTCTGGACCTTGAGCGGGAGGCACAGCAGAACTAGAGAGCAGAAGCAAGAGCTGCCAAAGTTAACTTTGCATATTAACAAGCTAGTGATTGGTTAGTAGGACGGCCCTGTATCCTAGAAATCAATCACCTGCTGGTTAACTTGGAAGGGTAACTCAGCCAGCTCCTGTCACTCTATCCAGTCCTGCTGTGCCCCCAGCTCTCTGTCCAGAACTGTACTGGGCTTCTGCATAGACCAGCAGACTTCTACACGGATGGGATAAGCCACCTACACACCACATTTTAAAAGTGGACTAAAAGACTGAAAAAAGATTCCTATGAGTCCCTGGAGGACCTGATAATCAAAGATCACCTCCTTTACGTCTGTCCTTCAGACGTTTGACAATTTGTGTTGAAATGCAATATACATAAAGGAAAAATATAAAAATCACTGTGTCATCACCTGAGCTGGAGATATAGAAGAGAGTATCCTATAATGAATCAGATACCTCAAACTCTATCTCATGCACCTGTAGCGCCCCTTTACTTTTCAGGGGTGTTATGCACCTAAATTTAGGGGTTGGTCTGAGCTGGTAGTCAGGCTCGGCCCGCTTTTATTGTTAGGTATTTGCTTCTGCCTATGTGATGCTGCCTGGTGTATGGTTCCCTGTGGCCTGTAGGTAGCACTGTCATATCAGGTCAGGGTTGAGCCATGGGTGGCATTGCTGCGCCTTAGGGTGTCCTCTCTTGGCAGTGGTACAGTGGGCGTGGTTGGCCTGCTGTGCATGCTGGGAGAGGGTTCATAAGGGGCAGACGCCATCTTTAGGGGGAGTTGGAGAGGAGTGTTGGAGGAGGGAGTTGGAGTGGAGGAGCCGGAGGGGGTGAGCCCTTCGGGGGGTGCGATGACTGGCCGAGGAGTCTCAGGCACCTTTGCCCCTTGGCTGCAGCATTCCAGGTAGGCCCAGTACCTTTAACTGGGTCTACAATTCGCCCATTGGAGTCCCAGGGTGCCCAGGTGAGGGTACCCGCTCTGACTGAGAGGAAGCCAGGGGAGGATCGGTACCACAGAGGAGATGAGTGATTGAAGATCGCTGTCTTGGGAGAGGCCTGGTGACCTGTCAGAGGGAAGGATTCTTTACTCCGGAAAGTTAACCTGTAGAGTGCCCATTGGCATTGTTCGGTTCTTTAAATTCTACAGAGGTTAGAGGATCTCTTGGACCCCTCCCTGGAGGGGATAGGGTGACAGAACTGTTCGAGCTCCACACCGGCTGCTAGGACTGTGAGAGAGGACTATCCGGGTGAGCTAAACCCACTTGGGACCGAGTGGCAACGAAGTTACTAGTTGTGCTTGGACCTAATCCCTCACACTTATTCTTTCTTTCATCCATCTGTCTCTGTCTACTACGCAGCAAATAGAAAATAAACTCTTGTTGGAGTTAAAGTGTTTCTGGACATTGGCCTTCTTTGGGGGGAGAAATAGAGACTTGTCCCCATACTCTGGGGATGAGAACCAGTAGAAGAAGGTAACTCGCTGCAGGACCCAAAATTTGTGAACACCGCTTAACCTCTTCAAACAGGAGGGTACGGGTATATAGCAAGTGAGCCAGGCAGGAAAAAGGTCTGTGTGCTACACACCATCGCCCCATACATAGTCAAATCACCCCCATACAATTAATATAGGGAGTGGATGGTGGGGTGATCCTCTAGATACAGTATATAAGCATATATTTAGGAAGGACTAAAGGTCCAGAAAGAAATCTTCAGAGAGGATCAACCGGTCAATTATAAACAACTTTATTAAAGTGGTTGTAAACCCACTTTTTTTTTTTTTCCCCCACCTGCAAGAGAAAGGCATAATGAGCTAGTATGACTAGCATATTAGCTCATTATGTACCACTTACCTTAGATCGGGGCCCCCGAAGCAGTCTGCGTCCCTCCATCTAGACGCATCCATCGCTGCGGCGATAGCAGAATGTTAGTTCCGGGTATCGCCGCACCAGCCAATCACAGTGCCGCTCCGGCGCTGTGATTGGCCGGAGCGGCGAAGACGTGACTCTGCGCATGCGCGCATGACCCGTCGAATTCGGCTACGTCGTCGAATACTGCGACCTAGCCGAATTTGTGAATGGGATTAACCCCATGCGCATGCGCGTGACGTCACCGTCGCCGCATTTAAATGCAAATATCTCCTTAACCGTGTAGGTTAAGGAGATATTTCATGCACCTACAGGTAAGCCTTATTCTAGGCTTACCTGTAGGTGTTTGTTTAGAAAGTGGGTTTACAACCACTTTAAAGTATATTTGGTAAAAATAAAATATGAAAAATTGCAAAAACCTTTGACATAACAAAAAGGTAAAATGAAAACGTTGTCAAAACTAGACAAGACAGCAGCTGCAGACACCCACACAAACCACACACTCATCAAATCTGATGGTTTGAATCAAAGAGGCACTAGTGCAAGTGGCTGCAGATGGAGTATGATGTGTTTTTTTTACCACAGTTGGCCAGTCTATGACTTCAAAGGTAGTACAGGGCCAGAAGTGATGTGGAGTATATAAGGCATGGATTGATGAGCTGGACCTGCTGAAACAGAATCAATCAGTGGTGCATTTGCATAGTACAGCCTTAGGTACAGGTAAAGGCTGAATGGTGTCCGTCTGTGCACCGATGTAAAGAATGATAGCCCAAAGGCTAACCAGGCTGTGTAAAGCTGAACTGTGGGCGGGTGTATGGGTGCAGATAAGAGCGGTGTGTGTGCAATATCTTGCTAGGAGTAAGTGCTACATATGGGTGAGTCGGTGTCCCATGGACAGTATACACAAAGTAAGTCAATGCGGTCTCACCACGTCCCAGATGTGCTGAAGGCTCCTAATGCCTCATGGACAGAATCCACATGGAGGTAGTCCACCAGAGCACTCTTCTTCGTGCCGTTCCGTGTGTGCAGTGGCGGCCCACAGATAGATAAAATGGGTGTGGGAGTCTGCAGGGTCTGGTCTAAGAATGGACGTCACAAGTGAAATTACGCCATGCTGACATGTTTCGCTTGTGAACACAAGCTTTTTCAGAGCTCTTGTTCACGAGCGAAGAAGCTTGTGATCCTCTCTGAAGATTTCTTTGTGGATCTTTAGTCCTCCTTAACCACTTAAGCCCCGGACCATTATGCAGCCTATGCAGAGGGGTTTTTACAATTTGGCACTGCGCTGCTCTAACTGGTAATTGCGCTGTCATGCAATGTTGTACCCAAACGAAATTTGCGTCCTTTTTTTCCCACAAATAGAGATTTCTTTTGATGGTATTTAATTGCCTCTGCAATTTTTATTTTTTGTGATATAAACGGAAAAAAAAAACGAAAATTTGGAAAAAAATATATATTTTCTAATTTTTGTTATAAGAAAAATCGAATAAACTCAATTTTAGTCATACATTTAGGCCAAAATTCAGCCACATGTCTTTAGTAAAAAAAATGTCAATAAGAGTATATTTATTGGTTTGCGCAAAAGTTATAGCGTCTACAAACTAGGGTACATTTTCTGGAATTTACACAGCTTTTAATTTATGACTGCCTATCTCATTTCTTGTAGTGCTAAAATGGCAGGGCAGTACAAACCCCCCCACAAATGACCCCATTTTGGAAAGTAGACACCCCAAGGAAATTGTTGAGAGGCATGTTGAACCCATTGAATATTTTTTTTTTGTCCCAAGTGATTGAATAATGACAAAAAATAAAATACAAATTTACAGAAAGTTGTCACTAAATGATATATTACTCACACATGCCATGGTTATATGTGGAATTGCACCCCAAAATACATTTTGCTGCTTCTCCTGAGTATGGGGAAACCACATAGGTGGGACTTTTTAGGAGCCTAGCCGCGTACGGGACCCCAAAAACCAAGCACCGCCTTCAGGATTTCTAAGGGCGCAAATTTTTGATTTCACTCCTCACTACCTATCACAGTTGCGAAGGCCATAAAATGCCAAAATAGCACAAACCACCCCCAAATGACCCCATTTTGGAAAGTAGACACCCCAAGATATTTTCTGAGAGGCATGTTGAGTCCATGGAATATTTTATATTTTGCCACAAGTTTCGGGAAAATTACAAACTTTTTTTTTTTTTTTGCACAAGTTGTCACTAAATGATATATTGCCCACACATGACATAGGCATATGTTAAATTACACCCCAAAATACATTCTGCTGCTTCTCCTGAGTACGGGGATTCCACATGTGTGGGACTTTTTGGGAGCCTAGCCGCATACGGGACCCCAAAAACCAATCACCGCCTTCAGGATTTCTAAGGGCATACATTTTTGATTCCACTCCTCACTACCCATCACAGTTTCGAAGGCCATAAAATGCCAAGATGGCACAAACCCCCCTAAATGACCCCATTTTGGAAAGTAGACACCCCAATCTATTTGCTGAGAGGCATGTTGAGGCCATTGAATATTACATTTTTTTTTGTCCCAAGTGATTGAATAATGACCAAAAAAAAAAATACATATATATATTTTTTTTTACAAAAAGTTGTCACTAAATTATATATTGCTCAAACATGCCATGGTTATATGTGGAATTGCACGCCAAAATACATTTTGCTGCTTCTCCTGAGTACAGGGATACCACATGTGTGGGACTATTTGGGAGCCTAGCCGCGTACGGGGCCCCGAAACCCAAGCACCGCCTTCAGGATTTCTAAGGGCGCAAATTTTTGATTTCACTCCTCAATACCCATCACAGTTTCGAAGGCCATAAAATGTCAAGATAGCACAAAACCCTCCCAAATGACCCCATTTTGGAAAGTAGACACCCCAAGCTATTTTCTGAGAGGCATGGTGAGTATTTTACAGCTCTCATTTGTTTTTAAAAATGAAAAAAGTAAAGAAAAAATTTATTTTTATTTTTTCAAATTTCAAAACTTTGTGACAAAAAGCGAGATCTGCAAAATACTCACCATACCTCTCAGCAAATAGTTTGGGGTGTCTACTTTCCAAAATGGGGTCATTTGGGGGGGTTTTGTGCCATCTGGGCATTCCATGGCCTCCGAAACTGTGATAGGCAGTGAGGAATGAAATCTAAAATTTACACCCTTAGAAAGCCTGAAGGCGGTGCTTGGTTTTTGGCGTCCCCTACGCGGCTAGGCTCACAAAAAGTCTCACACATGTGGTATCCCCGTACTCAGGGGAAGAAGCAACAGAATGTATTTTGGGGTGTAATTCCACATATGCCCATGGCATGTTTGAGCAATATATCATTTAGTGACAACTTTGTGCAAAAAAAAAAAAAAATTATTTTTCCCGCAACTTGTGTCAAAATATAAAATATTCCATGGACTCAACATGCCTCTCAGCAAATAGCTTGGGGTGTCTACTTTCCAAAATGGGGTCATTTGGGGGGGTTTTGAATTGTCCTGGCATTTTATGCACAACATTAGGAAGCTTATGTCACACATCATCCACTCTTCTAACCACTTGAAGACAAAGCCCTTTCTGACACTTTTTGTTTACATGATTTTTTATTTTTTTTTTGCAAGAAAATTACGTTGAACCCCCAAACACTATATATTTTTTTAAAGCAAAGGCCCTACAGAATAAAATAGGGGGTGTTACATTTTTTTTTTCCACACAGTATTTGCACAGCGATTTTTCAAACGCATTTTTTGGGGAAAAACACTTTTTTTTTTATTTTAATGCACTAAAACACACTATATTGCCCAAATGTTTGATGAAATAAAAAAGATGATCTTAGGCCGAGTACATGGATACCAAACACGACATGCTTTAAAATTGCGCACAAACGCGCAGTGGTGACAAACTACATACATTTTTAAAAGCCTTTAAAAGCCTTTACAAGTTACCACATTGGATTTACAGAGGAGGTCTACTGCTAAAATGACTGCCCTCTATCTGACCTTCGCGGTGATACCTCACATGCATGGTGCAATTGCTGTTTACATATGACGCGAGACCGACGCTTGCGTTCGCCTTTGCACAAGAGCAGGGGGGGACAGGGGTGATTTTTTTTTTATTATTATTTATTTTGCCTTTTTATTTTATTTTTAAACTGTTCCTTCCTTTTTTTTTTTTTACCATTTTTATTGTTATCTCAGGGAATGTAAATATCCCCTATGCCATTTCCTCTGCCCTCAAAGCATCTGACCACACCAAGATCGGTGTGATAAAATGCTTTCCCAATTTCCCAATGGTGCTGTTTATATGCGGGGGGGGGGACGACATTCCCTCCCACTGCTTGTAAAAGCAGTCTAGAGGCTAATTAGTCGCTAGGAATACTTTTACATGAAAGCAGATCGCTGGCTGAAAATAAGTATACCAAGATGATGCCTAAACCCGCAGGCATCATTCTGGTATAACCATTCAAAGTCCAGCAACATACCAGTACGTTGCTGGTCCTTGTTGGACATGTATTGTAATCTTTTTTTTCATGCAGCCTGTTGCCTGAACGAAAAAAGAGATTGATCGGTGGGTATGCCCACCATTAGAATACCTCCCTTCATCCACCCACTTCTAATGATGGGCATACATGCACCATTTATATATGCCGAAGCAAGGGGGCATCCTCCCGCAAAAAAGTTATGACTTTTCTATGTATTGCCGGGAGCCGACAATTCATTATAGCCGCGAGTGAGTTTTAAATGACTTTTTTTCCTTCAGAAATGACACTTTGTGCAGGGACAATTCTAAGCACGGGAAACCTGCGCGAATAGTCCTCAGAAGTTCAGGTCCCCATTGACTTCAATGGGGTTCGGGTTCGGGGTCAAGTTCGGGTCAAATTCGGTCCCGAACTCAAACTTTTTACCGAAGTTCGGCCGAACCCGTCGAACCCGAACCTCCAGGTGTCCGCTCAACTCTACTTACCATACCATACCTGCAAAGCAAATACCCCCCAAAAAATTGTAAAAAATAAAACATTTTTTAACGCAACCTGTGCCTAAAATATATATATACCTAAGCATGGGGGCATCCTCCCGCAAAAAAGTTATGCCGCGTACACACGTTCAGACTTTTCCACGGGCAAGCCTATGTCGGAACTGTACAGTGGGGATCGAAAGTTTGGGCACCCCAGGTAAAAATGTGTATTAATGTGCATAACGAAGCCAAGGAAAGATCGAAAAATCTCCAAATGGCATCAAATTACAGATTAGACATTCTTATAATATGTCAAAAAAGTTAGATTTTATTTCCATCATTTACACTTTCAAAATTACAGAAAACAAAAAAATGGCGCTGCAAAAGTTTGGGCACTCTGCAGAATTTATAGCATGCACTGCCCCCTTTGCAAAGCTGAGACCTGCCAGTGTCATGGATTGTTCTCAATCATCGTCTGGGAAGACCAGGTGATGTCAATCTCAAAGGTTTTAAATGGCCAGACTCATCTGACCTTGCCCCAACAATCAGCACCATGGGTTCCTCTAAGCAGTTGTCTAGAAAACTAAAACTGAAAAAAGTTGATGCTCACAAAGCTGGAGAAGGCTAAAAGAAGATAGCAAAGCGTTTTCAGATGTCAATATCCTCTGTTCGGAATGTAATTAAGAAATGGCAGTCATCAGGAACAGTGGAAGTTAAAGCAAGATCTGGAAGACCAAGAAAAATATCAGACAGAACAGCTTGCAGGATTGTGAGAAAAGCAATTCAAAACCCACGTTTGACTGCACGATCCCTCCAGAAAGATCTGGCAGACACTGGAGTTGTGGTACACTATTCCACTATAAAGAGATACTTGTACAAATATGGTCTTCATGGAAGAGTCATCAGAAGAAAACCTCTTCTACGTCCTCACCACAAAAATCAGCGTTTGAACTTTGCAAATGAACATATAGACAAGCCTGAGGCATTTTGGAAACAAGTTCTGTGGACCGATGAGGTTAAAATAGAACTTTTTGGCCGGAATGAGCAAAGGTACGTTTGGAGAAGAAAGGGCACAGAATTTAATGAAAAGAACCTCTGTCCAACTGTTAAGCATGGGGGTGGATCAATCATGCTTTGGGGTTGTATTGTAGCCAATGGCACAGGGAACATTTTACGAGTAGAAGGAAAAATGGATTCAATAAAATTTCAGCAAATTTTGGATGGTAACTTGATGCCATCTGTGAAAAAGCTGAAGTTAAAGAGAGGATGGCTTCTACAAATGGATAATGATCCTAAACACACCTCAAAATCCACGGGGGAATTACATCAAGGGGCGTAAACTGAAGGTTTTGCCATGGCCTTCACAATCTCCTGACCTCAACATTATTAAAAAACCTATGGATAGACCTTAAAAGAGCAGTGCGTGACAGACAGCCCAGAAATCTCAAAGAACTGGAAGACTTTTGTAAGGAAGAATGGGCAAAGATACCTCAAACAAGAATTGAAAGACTCTTGGCTGGCTACAAAAAGCATTTACAAGCTGTGATACTTGCCAGAGGGGGCAGTACAGGATATTAACTCTGCAGGGTGCCCAAACTTTTGCAGATGCCATTTTTTTGTTTTCTGTAATTTTGAAAGTGTAAATGATGGAAATAAAATCTAACTTTTTTTGACATATTATAAGAATGTCTAATCTGTAATTTGATGCCATTTGGAGATTTTTCCATCTTTCCTTGGCTTCGTTATGCACATTAATACACATTTTTACCTGGGGTGCCCAAACTTTCGATCCCCACTGTATGTACGCGGCATTAGGAGCAAAATCACTCCTCCGCCCCTGCTGCCCCATGCTTTGGCATATATGCTCTTTTTTTTAACTGTGGTGGGGAAATCACCTCCTACAGCACTGGAGTCACGGTTTTATGTATCGTGGGAGCAAACGCTGTTGCTGTCAAGATAAATAAATCCGCGCTGCATCTGAATGGCGCACCTAAAAACAAAAAAATGATTAACAATAAAACACAGTAAACAGTAAAGTATAAAAAAATGACATACCTGAAAAGCAAGTGTAGCGCTACCCCCAGTTAAGAGAGCCGCTGATATTGATTTGGGCCCTGCAGTGCACCGCTGTCAACCCCCGGCAATCGGCTCTAACCTCCCATGGCACAGCTGGTGATAGAGAGATAGGACCGCGTGATCGCAACTGTTGGTGACGCAGTCCTATAACAAACATACACAGAATATACTTTAAAACTCCTATTAAAGTAAGCGGAACTGACACCAAATGTACTTTACCCAGATATTTTACTGAGGCTAATGGGCAAGTAATAAACAACAGTATAACAAGTTGCAGATCCCTGCAATAAACAGTAATAAAGATAAACAGAGTAATCAGAATAATAAAGTATTGCTATGCAACTCTAGCGCTGCCCTTTTACAGCTACTTCCCCTCATGGGTAGACTAACACCCAGCAATGTCTACCTATGCAGTCAGGCCTGACTGATCTAAATGGAAGTTCAGTGAAACAATATTCGCTAGCAATCTCTCGGTGGTGCACTTGAAGAACAACTTTGTAATCCCAACGAATAGTAAAGATAAAGGATCTGTCTTTAAACAGCTCTCACCACCTGGACAAGTCCAAGTCCCTTTCCTCCATCGATTCGTCTAGGAACAGGAATCCACCGACATCCAAGTCTTCAATCCTTCTGGTGTACTGCAGCAAGGAGGATTAGATGTCTCTAAGGCTCTGCTAGGCTGGCAGAGGGCTCTTTGGAAAGGAGCACACGGCCCGGGCTTCAGGCCTTGTGCACACAGCAGTTCAGCACAGACATCCTCTTGCTAGGAGAGGGGGGTCCAAAGAGAGCGACCAAAACTCTGCCTCCCCTTTATAAAGTCTGCCCCAGCAGTCTCTGTTCTGGAGCAATGCACCCTGGGTGCTGCAAGATGTACTGGGAGATGTAGTCTCTTTCTCTCCTCTGCTTTCACTTCCAGTAATGTCTCTTTACTTCCTCCCGACTCACCTCTCACCTGGAACTTCTTATCTCTCTGCATTAAAGGGGAACACCCCGCTACACACTCCCCCCACTTGAACTCTTTGGTCCCCAAAGATAAACTTCAACAAATACTGTTTACCATTTTGGACAATGTCGAGCATGATGTTGGCATAGGGAATTCCCACCAAAACTTTGGGATGGAACTCTCTTGCCCACAGGTCACACTACCATGAGTGGCCTGCCTAACTGTGCCAGAGAGTGAGCTGGGGTTGCCCTCCACCAAATGGACGGTGGAAGGATCAGGTTGTTCAACACTTCTCCTAGCCGTTACAACAGAGTCCTCTGAGCTCGTCCCCATTTGGGGGTAAGTTAGTTTCTTGGGAGGCCTGATGACTCTGCGAGCCCTCTGCTCTCTTGGTGCTTCTGACTCTGGCACCACAGGCTCTTCTTCAGGAGTAAGTTCAGGTAACATTGCTGGTTCTGGAACCTCTGATTCAGAAGTCGACTGACGTATGGAATCTCTAGAGTCCTCCTCTGCGCAAGTGTCAGGAACATCTTCCCAGTAATCAGCTGAGGGACTGAAGGGTATGAATTCAGTAGCCTCCGGATTCAGCGTTGCATCTGGGGTATCCCCTCCATTTGGGAGATCTATGGCGGACGTTCCCAGAGTCGAGGGAGGCCACAGCCAGTCCAGTTCTCCACCTTCTTCTGTACTCAATTGGGAGGCCTCCCCATCTTTGGCTCGAGAGGTCTGGGACCGAGTGTTCGGCCTAGGAATATCCAGGATAGAGGCCGGTTCAGGGGAGTCTCTCACGGGAGGTATTCTGACTGCCTCAGCAAGTGGGAGCAGGTGGTTCCGATGCCACGTCTTCAGTGGACCCACCTTTCCTTCTGGCTTTAGTTTGTAGACAGGCAAACCGGGCAACTTCCTACAGACAACATAGGGCTCAGATCTCCACCTGTCGGCAAGCTTGTGTTTTCCAGGGACCCCCAGATTGCGTAGCAGTACTCGGTCCCCGGGCTGCAGATCTTGCACTCGAACCTTCAGATCAAAATTTCTCTTGTTGCGGGCCCCCCTTTGATCCGAAGCCGCCTGGGCTTGTTCATAGGCCACCTGCAAGCTACGTCTAAGTCTGTCCACGTATCCCTTGTGGGATGTAGCTGAGGTATTGTCTATAGAAGTGCCAAAGGCCAGGTCCACAGGTAGCCTTGCTTCTCTCCCAAACATAAGTCGATAAGGGGAGTAGCCAGTGGCGTCACTTGTGGTACAGTTATAGGCATGTACTAGGGCTGATATGTGCTGACTCCAGTGTTGCTTCTTCTCTGTTTCTAAGGTTCCCAACATGTTGAGCAGGGTCTGGTTAAATCTCTCCGGCTGAGCATCTCCTTGTGGGTGGTAAGGCGTGGTTCTGGTCTTCTTTATTCCTAATGAATCCAAAAGTCTTCGGATCAACCGACTCTCAAAGTCCCTTCCTTGATCTGAGTGGAGTCTCTGTGGTAGTCCGTAATGGACAAAATACTTCTCCATAAGTATCTTGGCCACGGTGGATGCCTTCTGGTCTTTGGTTGGGAAAGCTTGAGCATAGCGGGTGAAATGGTCGGTTATTACCAGAACATTCCCCAATCCACTCAGGTCGGGTTCGAGGCAGAGAAAGTCAATGCATACCAGATCCATTGGGCCTTGACTCTGTAAGTGGCCCATTGGGGCAGCTTGATGGGGTAGGGTCTTTCTCTGAATGCATCGTGCACAGGAATGGCAATACTCCTCTACTTCTGCCCTCATGCATGGCCAATAGAACCGATTTCTGACAAGCTGGAAGGTCCTTTCTGCCCCTAGGTGACCATGATGGTCATGCAGGGCAATTAGTACAGTCTCTCGGTGCTTCTCTGGAAGAAATAACTGCCACTTATCTTCTGAGTCATCAGAGGGGCCCCTTCGGTAGACCACTCCCTGATGTACCTGTAGCCTGTCCAATTCCTTCCTCAACAGGCGAGCCTCCTTTGAGGGGTGATGTAGGAATTTGTTGGGATCCTGATTCTCCAGGGCTTCGAGGACCAATCTCCCCATGGGGTCTTCCAATTGGTCACACCTCAACTCCTTCTTGGACAGTCTCGGTAGGTTGTCTTCCTCCAGTTGAGTTACCCCACAATAGTGTTTGGGGACTCCTACCATGGTAACCCCTATTTCTTCTGCTCTGGAGCCTCCTCTGGCTTGGAATTCAGCCCCTTGACAAAGGGCCCGCACCCCGTCCGGTGCCACTTGGGTCCAATCTTCCCAGTCATTTGTCGTGGCATGAGACCTCCGGGACAGGGCATCTGCATCCCTATTTCCGGCTCCTGGTCTGTACTTCAGACTGAAGTTGAATCCAGACAATGCGGCCAACCACCTGTGTCCGGTGGCATCTAGTTTCGCGGTGGTGAAGAGGTAGGTCAGGGGGTTGTTGTCTGTCTTCACAGTAAACTCTGCCCCATACAAGTAGTCTTTTAGCTTGTCTACTACCGCCCATTTGAGGGCCAGGAATTCCAGCTTATGAGTGGGGTAATTCTTTTCTGAGGGGGTCAGGCTCCTGCTCACATAGGCCACTGGTCGCAGTTGTCCTTCATGTTCTTGGTAGAGTACACCACCTAGACCCTCATGGCTGGCATCCACATGTAATTCATAAGTTCTGGTAGGGTCGGCGTAGGCCAGGACTGGGGCAGTGGTTAAGCTCCTCTTCAGAGCATGAAAGGCCTCTTCACACCTTGGGTTCCACTGATCTTGAACTGACTCACCAGGCCTCCTGGGCCCTGAGTCATCCTCTTCCCCTTCTGCCTTTAGCAATTCATTCAACGGGCGGGCAATCCGAGCAAACCCCTCCACAAACCTCCTATAATAGGAGCAGAACCCCAGGAAGGATCTGAGCTCTGTTACTGTGGTGGGTCATGGCCAGGAAGTGACTGCTTCCAACTTCTCAGGATCTGTGGCCACCCCTTCTTCAGACACTATGTGCCCCAGATAGTTCACAGAAGACTGGTAGAACCGACACTTCTCGGGGGAAAGCTTAAGTCCCTCTTCGCTGAGTCTTCTCAATACTTTCTCCAACCTGGCTTCATGTTCTTCCAAGGTTCTTCCAAAGACAATGACATCGTCCAAGTACACAAGGACTTCTATAAGATTCATGTCTCCAACAGTCTTCTCCATAAGGCGTTGAAAGGTAGCAGGAGCTCCAGACAGACCCTGAGGCATCCTATTGAATTCGAAGAATCCCACCGGGGTTATGAAGGCTGTCTTCTCCCTGTCTTCTGGGTGCATAGGGATTTGATAGTACCCACTCTTGAGGTCCATCACACTGAACCATTTGGCTCCAGACAAACTTTGTAGGGCATCTTCTATCCTTGGCGTGGTGTATTGGTCAGGGATGGTTCTCCTGTTGAGAGTCCTGTAATCGATACAAAGCCTCAACGACCCATTCTTCTTTCTGACCACCACGATTGGGGAGGCATAGGGACTTCTAGACTCCCGGATCACACCAGTTTTCTTTAGTTCTACAAGTTGTTCCCTCAGATCCTCCAGATCTGCCAGGGGGACCCGCCTGACCCTCTCTCGGAAGGGCTTATCTTCTTGGAGGCGGATCCGATGGGTGGCACTTCTTGCACACCCCACATCGAATTCATCTTCGGAAAAGATCTTCTCCCACCTGGTCAGCTGGGCCTTGGCTCTTTCTTTCCAAGCCCTGGGTAGGTTCGGGTTTTCCACGGACAGTTTCTCCCAAACATCTCCTCCGTCACCCGTCCCCTTGACTTCGGACCAAGTGACCGGGGCAGCAGGGCTCACCTGACCAAGCAACACTCTGGCAGGGATCTCCATGGGTCCTCCCGTAGTGTTCCTAACACTCACCGGAACTCTGCCATGGGCCTTCTTCAGGGCCTTGAACGGAATCACTTCTGGTATCACTTCCAGGCCTGAGGACTCTTCCCTTGGGTCTGATTCCAGCATGACAAAGGGGCCAGGTTGTTCCCACGAAAGCTTCACAGTGGCCCTAAGACAGGTTACTTCTCCGGGCTGTAGCACTACTCCTTCTCTGCCAAGTCTCCACACCTTCCCTATCCCCTCTCCCGGGGTCTTCTGCTCTAAGACCAGTCGTTGGTAGGCCGTCTTTAGCATGGGATGGATTTTGGTGGCTGAATGGTTTCTCTCTTTCACTAGAGGGGTCAGGAGTCTCCTGACTAGATCCGTGTTTGTCCCAATGATCAGGGAAATCTTGCTGGCTCCAGGCGGCCGGGGACACACAACTGCCAGGGTGTCAAACACTTCAGCCTTCCCAGCCACGGATGGGTCGAAAGTCATCTTTATGGGCAGGTACCCATCATAAGGGAAACTCTGGGTTCCAAGTCCCCATATCTCCAGCTCTTCTATCTTCTGGATAGGCAGATGACTCAAGTGCCTATCATAGAAGTCCCGGTATAGTAAAGTCACCTGTGCTCTGGTGTCCAAAAGAGCTTTAGTATAGACTCCTTCCACTTGAATGGGCACAGTAGGAGACGGGCCCACCAGTTCCTTTGGGTATGGCCGGACTGGGGTAACCTCTTTTTTTTGGCTTTCGACCCTTGCTCTGCTCCTTTTGGACTTTAATTTTTCCTGAGCCTGGCATGCATTGACCTTCTCCCTCTCAATGGGGGCACAAACCTGCTGAGGGATGTTATTGTTCCTATTAGGTGGATGTTCCTTCTTTGGGGTGCTGTACTTCCACTGAGGGGTCTTGCCCCCTCCCTCTGGGGTACATCTTGGTGGGGGTGTACTATACCTCCTCCTAGGAGTTTTGTCTCCTCCATTCTTGGCCTTTTTTTTTAGTTTGGAGCGCACTGAAGATGATGGGCACCCGGTTGACTCCTTCACCGGGGCCCTTTGGAGTTTCCCACCGGCTTGCAATTATCTGTTCTCTTCTTCTTTGGGCTGGAGCATACGTTAGCAAAGTGGCCACTCCCTCCGCAGTTATAGCAAATCACCTCTTCTCGGTCCTGTAGGGAGGCCGGTGCTGAGGTGTTCGGGAACAACTCCTTTCTTGGGCTTGGTTTCTCTCGTCTTCTCTGATCTTTCTCCATCAAAGAGGTCAGCATCTCCAACACTTGGGCCATTTGCGATTTCAGAGTGTCAACCTCCGCATCTCTTTCTGGGCTCTTGACCGAATGGACCAACACTGGTACAGGTGTGACATTCGCCTTGGCCACCTGCTGATCTTCCTGCAGCGCCTCTTCGTCCCTAATAATTTTTATTAGATCAGAGTAGGTTAGTGACATTCCTCCTCCTGAGGTTTTCAGGTGCAGCCAGATCGGGTCTGAGCGCCGCGCTCCCCTCATGATCTGCTTCATGCGTGCTTCATCTGCATCTTTGGGCAGCATTCCCTTCTTCAGTACAATCTTGCATAACTGCCTGTTCAGCCTTCTAACATATTCTGACAGTTTCTCATTCGGCTGCTGGAGAGTGTGTTCAATTTGATAAATCATCTCTGACACCTTCTCCAGCTGACCAAACTCTTCCTGCAGCATGGCCAGGCAATCTTGAGCTGTACAGTTTTCATTTCCAAACCTGAAGCTCTTCACCGCTTCTGCCGCGGCACCTTTCAGACTTTCTAAGACTCGCTGTCTCTTCTGTGCCTCAGGCACCTCCCATGCTTCTACTGCCTGCAATGCCTGTTCCACCCAAGTGTCAAAATCTTCCTCCCCCGCAGGGACGGGGAGCTTCCCTGAGAAGGTGCTAAGCTTCCGGTAACCGGCCTCCACATGCACCGTACTGCTTTTCTGGCACTTAATTACAAGGTCTCCTAGAGCATTCAACAATTCAGGCCCTATAGCGGCCAGCGGTGATCCCGGGCTTAATAGTTCCTTAAGCTTTTCTGCTTTAGGGGATAGTGGTGGAGATAATTGTGGGAGTGATGGCTTTGGTGTCTGAAACCATTCTTCCTTCACTGGCAGCGTATGTATCAAGTGATAGATCTGATTATCTATGGCTTGTATACTCTGACTTTTAAAATGCTCTGGGATTTTGTTTTTTCCATTCTACCAGTGCGTATGTAAACGAGATCACTGGATCTGGCCTAAAATCCATCACCCATGCTTTGTGGCTCGGAGACAGTAACAATACGAGCTGTTTTATCTCCTCTTCCTTCCATCTTTCCCCCGGGAGTACAATGACTACCGCCGCGGTTGGATCGGCGCCAATCGCTGCGCACCACTGTGACATTGCCAGCGGGTCCATGCTGGTACTTCTGACCGGCTTGATTGCAGCGTGCAACGTACAAGGATCCCGGACGAGCCCCCACGTGTAGCGCTACCCCCAGTTAAGAGAGCCGCTGATATTGATTTGGGCCCTGCAGTGCACCGCTGTCAACCCCCGGCAATCGGCTCTAACCTCCAGTGGCACAGCTGGTGATAGAGAGATAGGACCGCGTGATCGCAACTGTTGGTGACGCAGTCCTATAACAAACATACACAGAATATACTTTAAAACTCCTATTAAAGTAAGCGGAACTGACACCAAATGTACTTTACCCAGATATTTTACTGAGGCTAATGGGCAAGTAATAAACAACAGTATAACAAGTTGCAGATCCCTGCAATAAACAGTAATAAAGATAAACAGAGTAATCAGAATAATAAAGTATTGCTATGCAACTCTAGCGCTGCCCTTTTACAGCTACTTCCCCTCATGGGTAGACTAACACCCAGCAATGTCTACCTATGCAGTCAGGCCTGACTGATCTAAATGGAAGTTCAGTGAAACAATATTCGCTAGCAATCTCTCGGTGGTGCACTTGAAGAACAACTTTGTAATCCCAACGAATAGTAAAGATAAAGGATCTGTCTTTAAACAGCTCTCACCACCTGGACAAGTCCAAGTCCCTTTCCTCCATCGATTCGTCTAGGAACAGGAATCCACCGACATCCAAGTCTTCAATCCTTCTGGTGTACTGCAGCAAGGAGGATTAGATGTCTCTAAGGCTCTGCTAGGCTGGCAGAGGGCTCTTTGGAAAGGAGCACACGGCCCGGGCTTCAGGCCTTGTGCACACAGCAGTTCAGCACAGACATCCTCTTGCTAGGAGAGGGGGGTCCAAAGAGAGCGACCAAAACTCCGCCTCCCCTTTATAAAGTCTGCCCCAGCAGTCTCTGTTCTGGAGCAATGCACCCTGGGTGCTGCAAGATGTACTGGGAGATGTAGTCTCTTTCTCTCCTCTGCTTTCACTTCCAGTAATGTCTCTTTACTTCCTCCCGACTCACCTCTCACCTGGAACTTCTTATCTCTCTGCATTAAAGGGGAACACCCCGCTACACAAGCATGATAAAACATAATAACAATAAAACATTGCAGAATAGAATACAGTAAAAAAGAGCAGAACAATAGAGAGAATAGAGAGGGAGAGAACAATAAAACGACAACTATTTTTATATTTTTTTTTATATTTTTTTGTGTTTAATTTTTTCCTTTTTTTTAACACTTTTTTTGTAACTGTTAAACTGTTCGGTTACAGGTTTGGGTCTCTCAAAATGCGATGGCATCTTGGGAGACCCTGTGTAAGTGTGTCCTAGTCTGTGAAATGCTGTACCCAAGCTAATACTGCACTAGTGTGTGGTAGCGTTCAAAACATTCACCAATGCAAAGACCAGGATTGTCAGGACAGCGTGGACAATAATAACGGGTGTCACGCCTAAATCCGCGCTTTCTACAGACACAACATTTTCTTTGGGGGGCTTGTTGGGTAGGGGTACTCTGGAGGACATAAGGAAAATGTCTCTCATGCAGCCGGCTTACTGCATTTGGTTGGGGATGGTGAGGTGCAGCACCGCCTGGATACAGGAGGGCTCAGACAATATCTCCCTGGAATTTACGGAAAGATCCAGTCCATCCTGAAGCTTTGTATAGCACAAAAGTATTCAGCAAAGCCAATTGGAATAAGTATACAGACACTTTTTTGTACCAGTGTCTGGCCTTACGGGCAACTAGATACAGCGCCACCAACTGGTCGTTGAGGTCCACCCCTCCCATATTTCAGTTATATTCGTGGACACAGAGGGGTTTCTCCGCAACACCAGTCGCCGTACGAATTTGGACTGTTGTGTCTGCATGAAGGGAGGTAAGAACGAAAACATTCTTATTATCCCTCCACTTCACAGCGAGCAAATTATTACACTTCAAGCAGGCTCTCTCCCCCAGGCTAAGATGAGAATCTACAAGCACCTGGGGTAAGCCCCGAAGATTAGATCGCATGGTGCTACATGCGCCAATCTGATGATCAAACAAGTGACAAAAAAGTGGCACGCTCATGTAGTAATTGTCCACATATAAATGGTATCCCTTTCCGAATAAGGGTGACACCAAGTTCCACACTATCCTGCCAGCACTCCCTATGTAATCTGGGCAGTTCTCCAACTCTACGTGACTGTCTTTACCCTCATAAACCATAAAACTACATGTATAGCCTGTGGCCCTGTCACAGAGCTTATACATCTTGACCCTGTATCTGGCACATTTGCTGGGAAGGTACTGTTTGAAAGACAAGCGGCCAGAAAATTTAATCAGGGACTCGTCAACCCAGACAACTTGTTGGGGAGTATACAAGGCTGCAAAACGTTCGTTGAAGTTGTTTATGAGGGGCCGAATTTTGTAGAGCCGATCAAATTCAGGGTCTCCACAAGGACGACAAAGTTCATTGTTGTTGAAATGCATGAACCGCAAGATCTGCTCGTATCGTGCCCTGGACATGGAGGCAGAGAACACGGGCACATGGTAAACTGGGTCAGTGGACCAATATAACCACAGCTCACTCAAAGGTCTTACATTCGGAAACTGTAACTGGTTTCCATTCTCTGGCAAGGATGGACTGGGGATTAGTAGCGATGAATTGACCAGCATACAAATTCGTTTGGTCCACAATAGATCTAAAGAGATCTTCCGTGAAAAACAGTGAATAAAAATCAAGTGCCGTAAAATCAACTGTTTCCACCTGAATTCCGGGTTGGCCAGTGAATGGGGGAAGTACGGGTTCTGCAGAAGTGGTGGGGACCCAATCAGGATTGGCGAATTCTGCAGGAAGGACACTATGGGCACGACGGGCCTGTCTTCGTCTTCTTCTTGGTGGCAGCGGGACACTACTTGTGCTTGCCACCTCGCCAGCTTGAACTGCACTTATGGGACTCGCCACGTCACCAAGTGTTACTGCAGTGCTGGATGTACGTCCAGGGTGTATTAGGCCACTGGTGCTTGCCAGTTCACCAGAAGGATGAGCGTCACTAGTACTTCTCTGCTCCATATGAGAGCCCTGCGGTTCTTGCACCTCAACAACAGCAGAAGAATGGGGTCGGATACGCCTGACCTTGGCAGGGACCTCAACTTTGTCGCCAGAGCTATCTGTCATGGAGCCGCTGTCGTCTACAGGATCGTATTCTGAGCCTGAATCTGACAGATGAGTGACCTCCTCCTCACTATCTGTCATGCTCAGAAACGTGTAGGCCTCTTCACTAGTGTACCTTCGATTTGCCTTTTTGGGCTCTAAATTTACTGGTACAAGTTGTGAGATTCACGGGTAAAAAAGCACCTGACTGTCAGCAACTGAGTCAAACGCTACCAAAAAAAAACTTTAGTGATCACAGGGATCAGGCCTGACTCTGCGAACGCTGCAGTTATGTGTGTTGTGTTTTGTAAGTCACAGTGATCGATCGATACTGCACTTGGGTGGGCTGGGCTGGGCTGGGCGGAGGGGCAAAACGCCAGTGCTAGCAGGTATCTGGGCTGATTCCGCTAAGAATGCGTTTTTTGGAACCCTAAACGGCTGGGGACACTAGTATAGATCTGATCAGATATTGATCTGTTCAGATACTATACCACTAAGGGAGGTGTATGCTTTGCGCGTGGGTGTTAGTGTTACTGGCACTAACCTGACGCTGCCTGGAGCGACGCAGACCCTTTCTGATGCTAAAACCTAATTGATATCACCGGGAGATCAGGGGGTTAAACCCTTATTGGGTTATATACGGCGGGTGCCCTGATGCTATAAACAGCAAACTAACTAACCAGCGTCACCTGTAACACTTATACGGTTATCACTGGTGAAAGGGTTAACTAGGGTCAATCAGGGGGTTAAAACCTTTATTAGGTCATATATGGGGGTACTTGACACTATATAAAAACCTGGGGGTGAACCTAAATAACAAAATAACTAACTGGCTAACCAGTGTCACCAGTGACACTTATACAGTGATCACTGGTGAAAGAGTTAACTCTAGGGGCAATATATGGGGGTACCTGATGCTATAAAAACCTGACGGTGAACCTAAAAAAATAAGTGGCTACCTAGCGACACCAGTGACACTAATACAGCGATCAGAAAAACGATTGCTTAGTGACACTGGCGATAGGGGGTGAAAGGGTTACCTGGGGGACAATCAATGGGTTGAACCTTTATATGGGGGGTACTCTGGACCTAAAGGGGCCTAAAGCTAACTGCCCTGCAACTTTTTACTTTCACAAATGACACTAAATGCAGTGATCAGTAAATAAATGATCACTGAAATCAGTGACACTGTGACTTGGGGTGCAGGGGGTGATCTGGGGGTGAAAAGTGTGCCTATGTGTACCTGGTGTCAGTGTAGTGTTAGTGCACTAACCTGATGTCTTCTCTACTCGGGCGCCGGACGAAAAGACCGCCACGAGGAGAGATGACATCACTTCTTCCTGCCTGTGTTTACATTACACAGGCAGGGGAAGCATCTCATTCGCCAGGAGCGATCGCGAGGGGGTGGCCAGAAATTAATGGCCGCCCCCTCATCCCGGACCGCCGCAGGCACCCGGACCCCCCACCCGCGGGATAGCAGGGACATACCTGTACGCCAATATGCCTGCTCGTGCCATTCTGTCGACGTACATCGGCGTGCGGCGGTCGGCAAGTGGATAAATATGTGTTGGAATGCAAGCCTGAGTCTGCCAAAGTAGTAGCAGAGTTGACGGATTAGTTTAAATAATAAAATGAATTGTGGGAGGGCCAAATAGGCACCCCATACCTTGATAATATAAGTACTCAAGCATAAGATGTGATAATAACCATTGTCCTATGGTGTTCATACAGTAGCTAGATATGCTTGTGATGTGTATGGAGCATGGGGCGTCCTCAGTTTCCGGCCAAAGGCTATATCCAGTTCCATATCCATATCCATCTATGAATACCATACAACAATGGTACTGGTGCACCCTCTTGTATTCAGTTGCATTTATTGATTTTATCAATTGTCAGCAATCTCATTTGTCTGGTTCCTCCTCCTGCGGCCCAAATTCTGCCTTCCTTGGTTATGGACTTAGGTGTTGGGAGGCTCTCTTGTGGGAGCTCAGGTGCATCCAAGGCTTTTTTTCAGCGGAAAAGCGGGGGAACGCAGTTCCGACATCTCCAGCACTGAATGTATGCAATGGCAAGGGGTGCTGGGGTGTGATGGAGTGTCTACTGATGCTGGCTTCTGGTGTATCTATTGTTTCTGAAGTGAATCTATTTTTGCGTGGTAATCTATTGTGAAGGATCTTTTGTTACTGGGGGGTCAATTGTTGCTGGAGGGGATCTACTGTTTAGGAAGGGGTCTACTGTTGCTGGCTGCTGGAGAGTCTATTGATGCTGGCTGCTGGGAGATCTGTTGTTGCTGCTTGAGGTCTATTGTTGCTGGGGGGGTCTATTGCTGCCAGCTGTGGGGGGATCTATTTTATTGCTTTTCATGTTATCATTACCAAATTCCATACAAATTCCTTAGCACTACAAAATGATACTCGGCTATATATTCTCTAAAAGGGCCCATATTGGGAACTGGGTAGGAGGTGGAACCAAGGTCGGTCAGTGTTTAGAGGTGGGTAGGGGCGGAGACATGAAGTGACTTAGAAGAGGGAAGTTCTTGCACCTATTCTCTGAGAAAAAAAAACATTGGGAGCATCTGATGGCTTACAGTATGACAATGTGAATGTATTCCCAAGTAGTATTCTCCATCCTAAAGAAGCCTTATAGTGAAACATGTATATAGAAGTTAAAAAGAGAGGAGCACCTGGTGGGACTTTAATGCCTTGTTTCCACTGAACGGAACGGTTCGGGTCGGTACAGAATGGAACGGTTTGAATGGTCCGGTCTATTCTGGTGAGCGTTTCCACTGCAAGTCGGACCGTCAGGGACCATTCAGGGTTTAGAAAAAATGCCTCGCGTGTCCGCCAATCAGTGGAATGTATTGTAGCTCCGCCCTAACCGAACCGTTCCATTTTCTATGGCCCCACATCTGAAGCAGGACCCAGAATGGTGCGGTACGGTTCGGTTTTATGGCACGCTTTCATAATGGAAACACCCAAAATAGCGTACCGTACCGAACCGTACCGAACACATGAAGCACATGACAGCGAAAGGAAAGGTCAAGTGACCGGGATATAAAGTTTATTTGTGTTATATAGTTTCATATAAAAAATATTTATGGGCATATAACCTCCAAAATATTGCGGGCACATAACCTCTAAAAAAGCTTTAAACATTTGCAACACAAGTTACATAGTAATCCACAGTACAAATGAACATATATGGAGAATAAAACAAATCATAATTACAATCATAATGTAGCCAAAGTGACGTTGGGCTATATGGGCTGAGTAGTCTATCTAGATTAATATTAAGATGCAAGAATGGGGGGAGAAAAAAACAACAATGAAAATGAGATGATGAAAAATATATAAGGACATGATTTGGACCAGTTAAAGGTTAGTATTGATGTATATAGAAGTGCTATGGATAGAAAATCATTTAAACTGGTGCCTTTGTCCCATCAAATTATTACAGTAGAGAAAGAAGCCAGAATAGGCTTTGATGGCACCGTATGCATAACTGATGATTCAGTCAATTTTATAATATAAAAAGTTTTTATTACAAAATATATAGAAAAATAATATTTTTTGTACATAAAAGAATACTGGTTGTGACAATCACATGATAGCTCGTTATTGACATTTTATTTTTACCAAAAGAATATCCAGTCATCAATATTGCATTGTATAGAAGCTCTACATGTTTTGCGGTATTATTCCATAGAATCTGCTTTTTCAGGAGCTATACATAGACATATATTTGTCAGAAGATGTATTTGGATATTGTCACATAACTAAAACAAAAAACACATTAGTATTGTGGATATGTGATACATTATAATTCCTACATAAAAGAAGCATGTATTCATCTATGGTGCCAAAGAAATTCATCACATCTATCCCAAATTCTCACCATGGGTACTGTGCCATCGGATACCAGCAGCCGGATCAGAAAGGCGGCCCGCCCCGGAGGATATAGGAGCTCACAGGCTATACAGGTTTGGTAGTAAATTCTAAATAGAATAACTTTTATATATCAGTATATTGATATACCGTATATACTCGAGTATAAGCCGAGATTTTCAGCCCTTTTTTGGGCTGAAAGTCCCCCCCTCGGCTTATACTCGAGTCAATGTACCTTAGCCGTCCATTTTTTAAATTTCGCGTTCCCTCCTTGTCCCGTGCGGTTCCGTGACATGCGATTAACACTGTGTTTAGTGATCCGCCAATCACGGACTTTCTCCTCTTGTTCAAGGATGAAAGAACATCCGTGATTGGCGAATCACTAAACACAGTGTCTGTAAGGAAAGTCCGAGGATGAGAAGATGGCCGTGATAGGCGGAACACTGAACACAGTGTCAATAGCCTATCACGGAACCGCACGGGACCAGGAGGGAGCCGCAAATTTTAAAAAATGGACGCCCGCAGCGCGATGGACATGGGAGGTGATCCTTAGAAGCCTGATAGCTGTAGCAAGCAGAAGGTGAGTGTGGAGGGTAATGGGCACAGTGAGGTAATGGGCACAGTGAGGTAATGGGCACAGTGAAGCTGCAAATGGGCATTGTTGACCCTCTTTTCCGCTTACAGTAGCTGCTGCATTTTTACCCTCGGCTTATACTCGAGTCAATACGTTTTCCCAGGTTTTTTTGGTAAAATTAGGGCCTCGGCTTATACTCGGGTCGGCTTATACTCGAGTATATACGGTATTCATTTGGCCACCATATGGTGGCCAAAATATTTAAAAAAACGCATTCAAATAAGTAGTACTGATATCATTTATATTTAAACACCTTATAGATAAAAGTCTATCCTATCCCAGACAGGCATCAGGAGGTGGCAGAGAAATATATATATGTTGATGACCCCTCTGGATACAGGAGGTCTATATAAAAAAAATTATATAAATGAAAAAAAGGGGGAATAGTAAATAAGGATTAAAAACAAGGGTGTATATAAAAGGCCTTCAATACACCACTCAGTGCCAAAGGAAATATATAGAAGAAATGCTAGACCTAAAATTGGGACCAAAAAAGGTCATCCACAGATGAGCAGTGAGTAATGACAGAAATATTCCTTAAAACTCCATCAAACTAAGATAATATCTGAGCAGCTGTTTAAAACATGGCAAAATATATAAAATAGTGTAGAAAACTAAAAAACAGTAAAAACGATGTCAGTCAAGCACTATAAACAGTGCTGATGTTGAATGTAAATAAGTGGTCAACTCCTCATTGAAGTCTTTAGACAGATGATAGATAAACACAGTTCTTCAAATAGTGTCCATAGGTGATCCTAAAGTAATTGCAGTGTGCACCTTCCACCGAACTCTCCAGATCCACCACGTGAGAACAAACTCCCCTAAGGGGTTAAACTCACCAGAGCAATGATAAAACACAGCCTTGAACAGAGGATTTTCATCAGAACCAAACACTGTGATCTGCATCAGCCAAGGGGACAGTAGAATGTAGCGGGCTCCCAATATGGCAAAACAAACAAAAGAGAGCGCAATAGCGTAATCCAGATAGCCAGTAACATACCTGCTTTATTATTGAGACACAACTCTGCTTTGGTGAAAATGATGTCCTCTTTATGTTGCAGGTAACTTCCCCAGCTAGCAGGCTTCCAGGCAGGACACTGCCATGTGATAAGGGTGGGAACATTGTTTTAATGACCCATATACAATATCAGAAGATCTGTATGGATATACTGAACAATTGGGAATGGTATACTCCCATTGATGCCAACATAATTATTTATTTTGAAAATGAACTCCGGGATATCTGTCTTAGGGTCCATATGAAGGGCCTTATTGACAGTGATACACTGAACTATTTAATTAATCCTTTTCCACGAACCCCAACATTTTATGCGTTGCCCAAGATCCACAAGAGCTTACAATGCCCACCCGGACGGCCAATCATATCGGGAATAGGATCTATGTCTGAGGCTGCTAGTCGTTATGTTGATTCATTTTTGCTTCCTCATGTTACAAGTCTACCCTCCATCAAAGATACCCCTGATTTACTTCGACATGTGGAGGGTACCCATGTCCCTTCGGGCGCCCTGTTCGTTGCCATTGATATCGAGGCACTATACTCGAGTATCCCGCACGAGCAGAGCGTCCGGACGGCTGGGACCTTCCTAATGGAAGACAATAGAAACAGTTGGCCCGTAATTATTTTATTTTGGAGCTTCTGTCTTTTATTTTGACTAAAAACGTGTTTGTCTTCATGTATCAATTGTACCTGCAGGCTCAGGGGGTAGCCATGGGCACATGTTGTGCACCCTCCTACACCAACCTCTATCTTGGTGGTTGGGAGAGGGAGGTTTTCTCTGGTGACCGATATGTGCCCTGGCTCCCCCTGATCCTGTGTTGGTACAGATTTATTGATGACCTGTTAATGATATGGACTGGTGCGCAATCCGATTTGCACAGGTTCATGAAAGAACTGAATATTAACAATCATATCCTAAGATTCACGTATACAGTGAGCCAGACGGAGATTTCATTCCTTGATTTGATTCCTTTTTTAGATCCTGAAGAATATGTACAGTCGGACTTGTTCCGCAAATCCAGTGTGGGAAATACACTTCTGCATGCAAACAGTTTCACATCCAGAGTCTCTAAAGAGAAGTATCCCTCATGCGCAGTACCTGCGTCTTCGCAGAAATTGCACATCTGATATAGATTTTAAAAAACAATCTGATGCTTTACGCACCAGATTATTGGCTCGGGGCTATTCCAAAACTCTTTTGAGACAAGCCTTCAATAGAGCTGGGGGAAAAACAAGGAGGTGCATTACTGTATGACCCTCCCCGTAAACGGATACATACAACCGTGGGTATTGTAACAAAATACTCCTCACATGAGTTACAACTACGGAGTTTAATCGCAAAAAAATGGCATTTCCTCACAGAGGACCATATTATTGCGAAATATGTTCAGTCTACCCGGGAACTCATTTTTAGAAGGGCCACCACCCTTAGACAAAAACTGACTTCTAGTCACTATTTACTGTGCAGAGATAATAGTCCTCTTCCACAAGGAACTTATCAATGTGGAGAATGTCCACGATGCCCCCTGATAAAGGAGGGTAAGGGAATCAGATTGCCAAACGGTACATGGCACAAATCCAGGACTTATGCTCCATGGGGGGAGTCATTTATTTAATGACCTGCCTCTGTGGGGCTTTCTATGTCGGCAAGACAATACGTGAATTAAGGAAAATAATTGGTGATCATACTTACCTCTCAGAGAGGGGCAAGATCATTATACCAATTACCAGACACATCGGTCTCTATCATAGATATAGTACTAAGACGATAAGCTTTTTTGTTTTGGAAGTGGTACCCATGAACCCCAGAGAGGGTAATTGGGACAAAATTATTTAACAGCGTGAGACACTATGGATTGAGCATTTGAATGCAATGACCCCGCCAGGGATAAATTAAGTGAATTCATATAAGCCATTTTTATAACCATTACTACAAAAGGCATTATTTCCTTCTGGAATTATTTCCACCCCCTTTCCTTTCCCATTTCTGTCCACTCCGTCTGTCCCCACTTTTTCTGTAAGTATGAGGGACAGGGATGAGCCGAACACCCCCCTGTTCGGTTCGCACCAGAACCTGCGACAGAATGTTCGCGTGAACTTTAGAACCCTATTAAATACAATGGACTCGAACGTTCAAAATCTAAAGTGCTAATTATAAAGGCTTATATGCAAGTTATTGTCCTAAAAAGTGTTTGGGGACCCGGGTTCTGCCCCAGGGGACATGTATCAATGCAAAAAAAAACTTTTAAAAATTGACGTTTTTACGGGAGCAGTGATTTTAATAATGCTTAAAATGAAAAAATAAAAGTGAAATTTTCCTTTAAATTTCGTACCTGGGGGGTGTGTATAATATGCATGTGAAGTGGCGCTTGTTTCCCGTGCTTAGAACTGTCTCTGCACAAAATGCCATTTTTGAAGGAAAAAGTCATTTAAAACTCACTCGTGGCTATTAATGAATTGTCGGCTCCCGGCAATAGAAAAGTAATTGATAAAAAAAAGCGTGGGGGTCCCCCCAAATTCAATTACCAGGCCCTTCAGGTATGGTATAGATATTAAGGGGAACCCCGCTGCAAATTAAAAAAAAAATGCGTGCGGTTCTTCCCAAATATCCATACCAGGCCCTTCAGATCTGGCATGGATTTTAAGGGGAACTCCACCCCAAATTTAAAAAAAATGGCGTGGAGTCCCCCCAAAAATCCATACCAGACCTTTATCCGAGCACGCAACCTGGCAGGCCGCAGGAAAAGAGGGGGGGACGAGAGAGCGCCCCCCCTCCTGAACCATACCAGGCCACATGCCCTCAAAATGGGGAGGATGTCCCCATGTTGATGGGGACAAGGGCCTCATCCCCACAACCCTTGCCCGGTGGTTGTGGTGGTCTGCGGGCAGGGGGCTTATCGGAATCTGGAAGACCCCTTTAACAAAGGGAACCCCCAGATCCCGCCCCCCCTCCATGTGAATTGGTAAGGGGTTACATTGTACCCCTAACATTTCACGAAGAAAGTGTAAAAAAATGTAAAAAAAAACACACAAACACTTTGGAAAAGTCCTTTATTAAAAAAAAACAAAACAAAAAAAAAACATTCCAGCGATGAAATCCAGTGTCCTGCGGCGATCCGATGTCCAGCGCTGTCCGTCATTGGCTGAGCCTGAGCGGACCTGATGGGGAACTTCCTCCACAGTCTATTAAATGTATAGATCCGCCCCTTCTAAAGTTCCCCATCAGGTCCGCTCAGCCAATGAATAGGTGTAAGGCTAAGCGGACCAGATGTGGAACGTGAGAAGGGGCGGGTCTATTCATGAATTACACAGTGAAGGAAGTTCCCCATCAGGTCCGCCCCCTCAGTATGTCAGACCCCGCCTACGTCATTGGCCTGAGCGGACCTGATGGGGAACTTCCTTCACTGTGTAATACATGAATAGACCCGCCCCTTCTCACATTCCGCATCTGGTCCGCTTAGTCTTATGCCCCGTACACACGATCGTTTTTAATGTCATTTTTTAAACCGACGTTTTTCTCCTCGTTTTTTTTCATGTTTCCTCTCAAGCCTGCCTTGCGTACACACCATCATTAAAAAAAACGATCAAGCAAAGCGCAGTGACGTTCAACACGTACGACGGCACTATAAAGAGGAAGTTCCGTTCGAATGACGCCACCCTTTGGGACGCTTTTGCTAATTCCGTGTTTCCGCGTGTTAGTAAAAGTTTGGTGAGAGACGATTCACGCTTTTCAGTCTTCGTGCTTTGAAGATCGTTTTCGGGAGTTCAGATTGCGCCTGTGGGTTCGTATCTGTTTAGCACTGCTTGTAGTCAGTTCGTATCTGTTTATTCAGTGCGGCCTGCTCTGCACGTTCGTGTTTTTCAGCTTGTTCTTCATAGGCCTTGCTGTTCTTCCGTGTGTTCTTCTAGTTCGTTCTGTTCAGCCGACCGTTATCTAGCCATGTTGCGGCTACGTACTCGTCGTAGAGTTCGTGCTGTAGTTGGTGCAGGGGTTCATGCTGTATCCCGACTCCATGCCATGAGCAGGGTCAGGAGGAGTTCATGGACCAAGAATTGGTTGCTCCAGCGGCACCAATTCTGTCACATGCCTTTGTTGCGGGAGATCAGGGAGAATAATCCTGATGATTTCAGGAATTTTCTCAGGATGTCTGACCCCGTATTTCAGCAGCTGTTGGCTTTGGTGTCCCCCTATATTACCAGGCAGGACACCGTTATGCGGGAAGCCATCAGTGCTGAGCAGAGGCTCATCGCCACGTTGCGATACCTGGCTACTGGGAGAAGCCTGCAGGACCTTAAGTTCTCCACAGGCATATCCCCCCAGGCTCTGGGGATCATTATACCAGAGACTTGTTCTGCCATCCTTCAAGTTTTGCAGGAGGACTATATTAAGGTAAGTGTTCTTCTTCAAAAATTCACATTGTATGGTATTTATTTTTGGATATTTTTAATTTGCTTTATTTGCAGTCCCTAATTCACATGATTCTTAGCTGCAGGGAATGTCCCCTTTCTCCCCATGTTTTATTATTTAAAGTTTGGGGTTTGAGGCCTACCTGTAAATTTGCCTTACCTAACCTCTCCAGCATGCTATCCTGGGGCCATACCTACCTTGCCTAGTCATTTCCCTGTTTTTTATTATATGTTCCATCGTAGTGCTTTACCCAAAACGCACCCTAAATTTGGCCTAGGAATGTTTCATTTTTGTTAACTTCAATACAGAGTGCTACAGCCTTCATGTGTGATATTCCCAACTCATCTTCAACCCTTACCCCCCCCCCCCCCCCCATAATTTTTTTTTTTTCTTTTTTTCTTGCTTCCAATTTTTTATGTTTCTACCAATGTTGGCCATGAATGTGTGTATGAAATCAGCTTTCAATGTTTCTGGCTCCAAGTATTAATTTGTTATTTCTTTAATTCCACAGTTCCCTTCTTCGCCACATGAATGGCAGAATGTGGCTTCCGAGTTTGCCCAGCGATGGAACTTTCCGAACTGTGGAGGAGCCATCGACGGCAAACATGTTCGGGTCGTCCCACCACCCCATTCGGGATCCTTTTATTATAATTATAAGGGGTTCCACAGCGTCGTGATGATGGCAGTGGTGTCGGCCACCTACGAGTTCCTCTATGTGGACGTTGGCAAGAATGGCAGGATGTCTGATGGAGGAGTTTTTGCCCAGACGGAGTTTGGAGAACGGCTCCTTTTGGATCTGCTGGCCTTGCCACCAGCGGAGCAGAATGTGGAGGGACTACCTTTTGTGTTTGTGGCGGATGAGGCGTTTGGCCTGGGACCCCATTTGATGAGGCCATTCCCGCAACGCACCCTCACCCCTGAGAGGAGGGTTTTCAATTATCGGCTGGCCAGAGCCAGAAGGGTGGTGGAAAATGCGTTTGGGATCATGGCCAGCCGATTTCGCCTCTTCCTTACCTCCATCCACCTTGCCCCATACAAATGGAACCATGTGGTTATGACGTGCTGTGTGCTGCATAATTTCCTAAGGGTGCATTCAACGAGTTATATATCTTTGAGTGGGCCTGAGGCCTCTTTAATCAATGCCGAAACTTTGGTGGCCCTGGAACCTGGCCGTCATGGCTTGGCCCCCCCAACCGGACGTGAGGTCCGTAACCAATATGTGGACTATTTTATGGGTAGGGGGGCCATTGAAATGCCAGACAATCTCTAATAATTTTAGACCAAAAAAATAAAACTTTTTAAAAAAGTAAAGATTGGTTTGTCATTTTTATTGTATAATGTTTGATGTTTCTGGTAGGTTTACCTAGTGCACTTGTTTTGCCATGTGGATTAAAAAATCTTTTAATTAGCCTTCATTGTCAGTGTAAACACCAAACATTGATTAGTTCACTCAGCACCACATTTACATAATGAAGCCACAATGATTTGTTATGTAAAAATACCTTTATTTTTTTTGTTTAGGTGGGCAACTTCCTTAGAAATGTGGATGTTCCCTTAATTTCAGGTGTATTAAAAGGCATGACCAGCCATGCATAAACAAACTATATTTCTCCAAATTTAGAAAAAGCTAAACATGTGCTAGTCATTAAAGGGTAAAATAACCAAAAAAAATAGAAATCTCTGCAAGTAAAACGTTATTTGGTGTAAAAACATTAGACACGCCCAAGCACAGCCATGATATTTTGGAGCCTTTCCTCCACCCGCTTTGTATTTGCCCTGATCTCTAGCAAATCTCCCTTAATTTTTTCGAGGTCACGACAGCAGACCATCAGGTATTGGATCAGGATCTGGGCACTGTGATGTGTCAACTTATTGGGGTCTTCGGCCAGAACTGCACCTAAATGTAAAAAGAAATATGTAGGATAGAATATGTAGGCCTACATCTATTTAACATGCATGTGTCTGGTTTCACTCTGACCTGTGGTGGTGCCACTTTCCACTTCCACAACATCACATTCCTCTCCATCCTGGGGTTCTGGGGGTATTGTTGTAGGTATTGCAATTCTCGTCTCATCTGAGGTAGCTTTTCGAATCCCTAGGGAGATTGAAATAAAAGGAATAGTTTCATTAGTAGCGACTCAATTTTGCTAAAATAAGAAACATGAAAAAAAACTTTGTAATCATTCTTTTGAAGCATGCTCCATTTTAAATTTTTACCCCCTGTGCCAACCGGGACAAATGATTGGATACATAGGCCAAAACAGAGCATATACATTATGTAAACAAATTTGAAACAGTGTAACACCCCAAAGTATCTACACTGGATCACCTGTGTGTGACTCCCTCAAGCTTTTTGGCTTTAGGCCCACACTTGTACTACTGCGTTCAGATGTTTCATCAGCTGCTGAGCATTCACTCCCTTTAACATTACCATGCATATCGTTTTTTCTAATGAACAAATGTCCTTTGGATTAGCACACCAAAAATAAGTGTGGCCCAAATGTACTCCCCCAAATAAACCAAAAAACATGGGTGTTCACACTGGATGATCCTAAAACATCGTTTGAGGAACTGTACGGAGAAAGAGGTTTAATACGTCCGTTTACTATGCGGACGAACCTAAAAAAGATGGTATCTTTCAGTGTACTATATGAAAGTTCAAAATACACGACAGAATACCAGAAAATAATATGTACCATTGAAAGTCAAAAAAAAACTTACTTTTTAATATAACTTTCTTGATTCTTTTATATTGGTCGGCCTCCCGCAACTTCAGATCTGACCATCGTTTTCTGAGCTGTTCCTTCGTTCTGCACACCCCGAATTTTTGGTGGAGACTTTTGACCACTTTGCCCATAATTCTGGACTTGACCAGATTAGGCCTTTTATACGGACCATGCTTGGCATCATAATCCTCCTTCTTTAAAATGGCGACCATCTCCACCATTTCCTCGAATGACATGTTGGATGCCTTATATCTCCTGGGTCTTGATTTGGGCTCCTCTGTAATTTCATCCTCTGTAGAGGTAATCTCAGCCACCTGTGTCTCCGCCATGTTTTGTTCAGCACTACGAGCGAGAAGGGGCGGGGAAAGTACAATATCGAACGTCAGGGGCGGGGAAAGCGTGCGGAGTTTCACACATGCGCTGTGTATATAAAGTGAAGATCCATGTCTGGGAAATACGTTCATTTGTCGGGAGAGAGAGTTAGCAACGAACGTCGTGACCAAGGTACCTAACAATGTTACTTTTTGAGGTTCATCAGACGAGGAGATTTGTGTGCTCAAAATATGTAGACAATGCACAGTTGAGGAATGTTGCCTGAAATATATATTTTTTGGGGTTTCTCGCTTTTACAGATATCATGAATAATTTTAAAAACCCAGACTTCATGGGGGAGTTCATCGATAAATGGCAAGAGCTCCCTATATTATGGCAAACAAAAAGTGGCGGTAATAAAAATAAAGACGCCAGGAAAGCAGCACTGGAGAGCCTGCTTGCATTTGTGCAAACAAAGATACCCACAACAACTCTCCAAGATGTCAAAAACAAAATTGGGACCATCAGAGGGACATACAGGACCCAGAGGACTATGGTCCTGAGGTCCCAGAGGTCAGGTGCACCAGCAGATAAGGTTTATAAACCCAGTCTGTGGTACTACAGTAAGCTTCTGGATGACCAGCTGGAAGTGCGGGAATCTCTCTCCACCCTTCCCCCCAGAGGTCAATCCAGCCTTCCTTGTACCCAACCCTCCAGCCTTCCCTGCAGCCAGTCCTCCAGCCTTCCTGTCAACCCTGCTCTGGCTTCCTCTGAGGATCAAGATCAGGGCCTTGAGGAGGCAGATTTGGAGATATGGAGCCAGGTAAAGTTTTGCTATCTATATTTCTATCGTACAAAATTGTAGAATTTAAATAGATGTTAGTATTGTTAAAGGTATGTACACTTCTACCAATAAAGTTTGTGAAGAGCAAGATACAGTAGTGGCCTAATTTTATGTGTCCAAGACAACAAAACCAGGATGCGTAATCAATGAAAAGGACATAACTTTTGGCATTGATTTCAACAATGTCTAGAGGTGAACAATGTCTGTGAATGATGATGTGGCAAAATAAATAATGTCCCTTTCTTTTTTTACAGCCAGAGCAGAGCCAGGAAGAGGGTGATGTTGGGGATCAGGAGGAGGCAGGGCCCAGTGGCACCCAGGAGGAGGCTGGGCCCAGTGGCACCCAGGAGGAGGCTTGGCCCAGCACAAGAGCCCAGATGCCTCCCCTGGTAGTTAAACCACGAGGGCCAAGGAGAGGTAGGCAGGTGGAGGAGGAAACCAGGGCCTTCCTCAGAGAGGCAACAGCGGCCCTCAGAGAGGCACCCTCTGTTGATGAGGGATTTGCCGCAGTCCTCGCCCACAAACTAGGGCAAATGGAGTTGCAGCAAAAAAATTTCAGTGAGACCCTGCTATTGAAAGTCATCAATAAGGGCGTGCTGGGTGAACTCACTAGGTACACGGACATAACGGAGGTTGTCCCTACTCCTCCACCTCCTCCTCCTCCTCCTACTACTCCTCCTGCCACAACCTTTCCTCCTGATCCCCAGCCTCCAAGGAAGAAACCAACCAAGGCTGCAGAGAAGGCTGGAGAGAAGGCTACAAGGAAGAGGAGAAAATAATGCCTGCTGTAGTACCACAGACTGGGGACATATAGGACTTATCTGCTGTGGCTCCTGACCTCTGGGAGCTCAAGACAAGATTGGGCTCATTTTTTGGGGGGATCTAATCTCTATTTTGGTTTGGACATCTTGTATGGTTGTTGTGGGGGGAAAGGGATGCACAAATGCAAGCAGGCTCTCCAGTGCTGCCTTCCACTTTAATTTGTTAATGTTCTGAAATAAAAAAAAATTGAGTGCCCTTTAAATACTTGACTATGTGATTTGTATTTCAAAAGAGAGCTTGCTAGGAAGCAGGCAGGGACATCTCAAATTATATTATTGTTATTATCAGGGGACACAAACCTCCCTGAGGCCAAATGAGACACATTTGGAAGGTTGTTGTGGTAACTTTACACAAGAATAATTTAAGCCAAAATACTTTAAAAAAGGCCAAAAATAAAAAACCAAAAATAATACAAAATTTAAAGAAAAAAGGAGAATTACATTATTTTATTATTATTAGTATTATTTAGGAGGGAGGAGCGGCTTATAAATAATATTTTATAATCATTAGAGCAATTAGGAATTACTTTAGAAACAAGTTTGGCATAACTCTCAATGTCATTATCAAAAGAGGGTAATTTTAAAGCATTATCAAAAGAAGAACGGAATGCGCAGCATTAAAACGATGCTATTAATTCCACCGTGACAAATGTGCCATCTCCATTTCCAACATTAGCTTTACCAAAACGAGCACTCCCGTCTCATAGTTGCTTCTGAGCATGCGCGTTTTTTTTCACGTCGTGAAAGCATACACACTATCGTTTTTCACGTCGTTAAAAAAAACGACATGAAAAACGACGTGAAAAAAGAGAGCATGTCCGGAATTTTTAATGGCCGTTTTTCACGTCGTTAAAAATGCTCTGGAGCCTACACACGATCATTTTTAATGGCCATTTTTTAAAATGGCATTTTTAACGGCATGAAAAACGATCGTGTGTATGGGGCATAACACCTATTCATTGGCTGAGCGGACCTGATGGGGAACTTTAGAAGGGGCGGGTCTATTCATGTATTACACAGTGAAGGAAGTTCCCCATCAGGTCCGCTCAGGCTCAGCCAATGACGGACAGCGCTGGACATCGGATCGCCGCGGGACACTGGATTTCATCGCTGGAATGTTTTTTTTTTTTTTTGTTTTTTTTTAATAAAGGACTTTTCCAAGGTGTTCGTTTTTTTGTTTTTTTTTTACATTTTTTTACACTTTCTTCGTGAAATGGTAGGGGTACAATGTACCCCTTACCAATTCACATGGGGGGAGGCGGGATCTGGGGGTCCCCTTTGTTAAAGGGGTCTTCCAGATTCCGATAAGCCCCCTGCCCGCAGACCCCCACAACCACCGGGCAAGGGTTGTGGGGATGAGGCCCTTGTCCCCATCAACATGGGGACATCCTCCTCATGTTGAGGGCATGTGGCCTGGTATGGTTCAGGAGGGGGGGCGCTCTCTCATCCCCCCCTCTTTTCGTGCGGCCTGCCAGGTTGCGTGCTCGGATAAGGGTCTGGTATGGATTTTTGGGGGGACTCCACGACATTTTTTTTTACATTTGGGGTGGAGTTCCCCTTAAAATCCATGCCAGATCGGGGCGTGGCCTGACGCGTGAGCCAGATGGTGGCGGAGCTCCGGATTCACAGAACGAATAGCGGCTCAAATCGAACCCATCTGAGGGATTTTTTCACCCCAACGTGCTGGGAAAGTACAGAGGAGACACCCGGACCATGCCAGGCAAGCGTCGAGGTGACAGGAAGCCTAAACGGCTCATGGACTTCTATCCGGTCGTTCCCGGCGGTGATGGAGGGCAAGATGGTGCTGCGGCCTGTTCCCCTTCTCCTGCATCGACTCGTGGGAAAGACTCTGGCAAAGGTAAAAATCAACCGAAACACACCTCTCCCTCTAGCCAGCGTCCCTGCCCTCCCTCCCCATCCACCAGCAGCCCTGCTAAATCTAGGCCGAGGATGGATGGCAACAGATCCAGCCCAGCGTGCAGCCAGGCCTCAGATTCAGGGGAAGACACCAGGGAGCTGCCAGAGCCCATAGAATCCTTTCCTACCATGAATCAACCAGTGCTTGACACTGTTTTAAAGGACATGTTACTGTCCCTACGCAGCACGATTCAATCTGATATGGCCTCATATATGCATACGTTTAACAGAGAAATCCAAGCAGTGGAGGGCAGGGTGGATCATATAGAAACGGAAATGGGGGAGTATGCGGAGACTATAAACGATTTGGTGGATGCAGATGAATCAAGGGAGAGGGATATAGACTGGATCAAAGCTAAGCTCGCAGACATGGAGGACATGTCCAGGAGGAACAACCTAAAGATAAGGGGATCCCCGAATCGGTTCAGCAGTCTGACCTGAACAGATACGCTGCAACGCTGTTTAAGACACTTCTGCCTGATCTGACTGATCTGGATGTAACCATTGATAGAATCCACCGCCTTCCTAAGCCCCCACATCTATCTGAGCACGTGCCAAGGGATGTCCTAATGCGCCTCCACTTCCATGTCAAAGAGCTAATTATGTCAGCCATGAGGAAGCAAGACCAGGTCCCCTCAAAATACCAAAGCCTACAATTCTACTCTGATCTTTCCCAATATACACTAAAAAAGAGGAACCTAAACACGGTGACAAAGGTTCTTAGGAATCACAAGATCTTGTATAGATGGGGCTATCCAACCAAACTCACTGTGACGAGAGACAACCACACACACACACACAATCACTTCTTTGGAGAAGGGAATCGCCTTACTGAGGGATTGGGGCATTCTCCTGGAGCAAGAAGAAGATGCACCTACTGCTAGCACCCCGCGCCCTATTGAAAATGAGTGGAGGAAGGTAACGGGGAGGAATGCCAAATCCCATGCTTAAATCAACTCAGATGTTAATGTTAAATGGATAAGTTCCTGTGAAACCCAAGGTCGAACTTATCCCCCAAACAGATCTAGCAGCCTATGCTGCCTTTGACTGTTCTATTTGTTTTACTCTCTGGGCCCTGTTTCAGGAGCGTAAGCTTGTTTTTGACTTTCCAGTTACTGTTATGTTTTTTTTCTTTTTTTGTTTCTACCTTTCTAAGCCAAGTCTCTCAGATTAACAGATCTCGACACGAAATTGAAGAACCTCGCTTAACCAGATCTGACAAAGTTAATAGCATGGAGCAGTCCTCTATGCAGCACACACCCTCCATTAGGGATGAGCTTCGTGTTCGAGTCGAACATACGTTCGACTCGAACATCGGCTGTTCGATCGTTCGACGAAGATCGAACGATTTGGGCCGTTCGCGCCAAATTCGAGTGACGCGAACGGCCCACAATGCACTACGCCATCGCAGTGTCATCCAGGCGCTGTGATTGGCCAAGCATGCACTGTGACCCCGCATGCTTGGCCAATCACAGCGCCGGCAGCGAGGAGAGCAATGATTGGCCACAGGCAGGATGCCTGTGGCCAATTATTGCTGAGGGTGTTTAGTACACGCCCCACACTATAAAAGGCCGCCAGCACGGCGGCCTAGTGTAGTGTGTTCCGGAGCAGGGATAGAGCAGCATAGGCAGGGACAGTGACTGTTATTTCTTTCTTGCTTAACCTGGATTCCTTTAGTTTAGGGAAAGAGAAGGATAGGTAGGGAGAGTGTCAGTGTGTTTTGTGCTTGTGCTATAGTGTGCTTAAAAAAAACATTTATTCTAGGGACAGAAAACTGTAGGTAGGGACAGTGTCAGTTTCTTTCACTCTGCAAGTCCTTGTTTCCAGGGACCTGGAAGGACAGTGAGTGAATTGTCCTTGTGCTATATTGTGCTTAAAAAAACATTTATTCTAGGGACAGAAAACTGTAGGTAGGGAGAGTGTCAGTTTCTTTCACTCTGCAAGTCCTTGTTTCCAGGGACCTGGAAGGACAGTGAGTGAATTGTCCTTGTGCTATATTGTGCTTAAAAAAACATTTATTCTAGGGACAGAAAACTGTAGGTAGGGAGAGTGTCAGTTTCTTTCACTCTGCAAGTCCTTGTTTCCAGGGACCTGGAAGGACAGTGAGTGAATTGTCCTTGTGCTATATTGTGATTAAAAAAAACATTTTTTCTAGGGACAGAAAACTGTAGGTAGGGAGAGTGTTTTTTTTCTTTCACTCTGCAAGTCCTTGTTTCCAGGGACCTGTAAGGACAGTGAGTGAATTTTTCTTGTGCTATATTGTGATTAAAAAAAACATTTTTTCTAGGGACAGAAAACTGTAGGTAGGGAGAGTGTTTTTTTTCTTTCACTCTGCAAGTCCTTGTTTCCAGGGACCTGTAAGGACAGTGAGTGAATTTTTCTTGTGCTATATTGTGATTAAAAAAAACATTTTTTCTAGGGACAGAAAACTGTAGGTAGGGAGAGTGTTTTTTTTCTTTCACTCTGCAAGTCCTTGTTTCCAGGGACCTGTAAGGACAGTGAGTGAATTGTTCTTGTGCTATATTGTGCTTAAAAAAACATTTATTCTAGGGACAGAAAACTGTAGGTAGGGAGAGTGTCAGTTTCTTTCACTCTGCAAGTCCTTGTTTCCAGGGACCTGGAAGGACAGTGAGTGAATTTTTCTTGTGCTATATTGTGATTAAAAAAAACATTTTTTCTAGGGACAGAAAACTGTAGGTAGGGAGAGTGTTTTTTTTCTTTCACTCTGCAAGTCCTTGTTTCCAGGGACCTGTAAGGACAGTGAGTGAATTGTTCTTGTGCTATATTGTGATTAAAAAAAACATTTTTTCTAGGGACAGAAAACTGTAGGTAGGGAGAGTGTTTTTTTTCTTTCACTCTGCAAGTCCTTGTTTCCAGGGACCTGTAAGGACAGTGAGTGAATTTTTCTTGTGCTATATTGTGATTAAAAAAAACATTTTTTCTAGGGACAGAAAACTGTAGGTAGGGAGAGTGTTTTTTTTCTTTCACTCTGCAAGTCCTTGTTTCCAGGGACCTGTAAGGACAGTGAGTGAATTTTTCTTTTGCTATATTGTGATTAAAAAAAACATTTTTTCTAGGGACAGAAAACTGTAGGTAGGGAGAGTGTTTTTTTCCTTTCACTCTGCAAGTCCTTGTTTCCAGGGACCTGTAAGGACAGTGAGTGAATTTTTCTTGTGCTATATTGTGATTAAAAAAAACATTTTTTCTAGGGACAGAAAACTGTAGGTAGGGAGAGTGTCAGTTTCTTTCACTGTGAAAGTCCTTGTTTCAAGGGACAGAGAAGGACACCTGAAGGTAGCCCTTATTGCTTTTTTCCCATCTCCGTGCAGGCCATCTATTAGAATGTCTGGAAGGCAAACAAGGAGAGGCAGACAGTCAGGAGGCAATAAAAGAGGGCAAGCAGGCTCTGTGTCTGGGGGCAACAGTGCTGGTCGTGGACGCGGTGCATTGTCATCAGCACATGGCCATGGGACACGCTTGTCCTTCTTTTCGGCAGCTGGACATGTTGAGCCACATCATGCCGAAGACTTGGTAGAGTGGATGACCAAGCCCTCCTCCTCCTCCTCATCCTCTCTCACCCAGGCTCAGGGTACTGGAAAAGCAGCTGCCAAAGCGTCGTCTTCCCTGGTATCAATGTCAGACAAATCATCAGTCACTCCTTCCCTAGACCCACCATGTCCTCCTCCTGAGGAGTCCCCCGAACTGTTTCAGCACAGTGTTGGGTACATGCTCCAGGAGGATGCCCAGCGTTTCGAAGGGTCTGATGATGAAACCCAGCTAGAGGAAGGCAGTAGCGTGAGAGCAGACAGAGGGGATGCTCAAGAAGGACACCAATCTGGCAGTCATGTTCCAGCAGCTGCAGCATACTGCCAGATTGGCTCCAGTGATGAGGAGGGAGGGGATGATGAGGTCACTGACTCCACGTGGGTGCCTAATAGGAGAGAGGAGGAGGAGGAGGATGAGGAGGAGGCACATCTCCAACGAGGCAGGATGCCCTTTGGTGGCCAACGTAAGGGCAGTACACCGACGGAATCACACCGCAGAGCTCCGCCTGTGCAGGGCGCTGCCTCTGCCCGTCATTCAAAAAGTTCTTTGGTGTGGGCCTTTTTTGAGGCTAGTGCATCAGATCGCACAGCTGCTGTTTGCAACATATGTCTCAAGCGTATATCGCGTGGCCAAAACATCAGCCGCTTGGGTACCACATGCCTGACCAGACATATGTTGACCTGCCATGCAGCTCGTTGGCAAGCCTACCTCAAAGACCCACACCAAAGAACAAAGCGGACCTCTCCTTGCACCGCATCAGCTGGGATCTCCAACCCCACTATAACTTCAGTCCTCTCTGAAACATGCACTGAGAGGAATGAAGGTGTAGAATTAGGTGTGTCACAGCCAAGTACTTGCGCCCACTCTGCTAGCAGTACACCGACGTCCGATTCTAGCAGGCAAATTTCCCTGCCCCAGCTGCTGGACCGTCGAAAGAAGTTCACTCCCAGCCATCCACATGCCCAGCGGTTGAATGCTAGCTTGGCTAAATTGCTAGCGCTTCAACTGCTGCCTTTTCAGTTGGTAGACTCGGCCCCCTTCCGTGAGTTTGTGCAATGTGCGGTTCCTCAGTGGCAGGTTCCCAAACGCCACTTTTTCGCACGGAAGGCTATTCCGGCTCTCTACCGGCATGTGGAAGGCAATGTCTTGGCCTCGCTGGACAGGGCGGTCAGCGGTAAGGTGCATATTACCGCTGACTCATGGTCCAGCAGGCATGGACAGGGACGTTACCTTTCTTTCACGGCCCATTGGGTCACTCTTTTGGCAGCTGGGAAGGATTCAGGACAAGGTGCAGTAGTGTTGGAGGTTGTCCCACCGCCACGCCTCCAAAATGCTACTACTGGTTGTGACACACCTCTCTCCTCCACCCCCTCCTCTTCTTCTTCCTCCATGGCCTCTTCCTGTGGTTTGTCCTATGAACCAGCGGTGCTCCGTAGCCGTTCACGGGGCTACGCAAGTACGCAGGCAAAAAGATGCCATGCCGTGCTTGCGCTGGTGTGTTTGGGGGACAGAAGCCACACTGGGGCAGAGGTCCTGTCTGCTCTGCAGGGCCAGGCCGAGAGGTGGTTGACGCCACGCCAGCTTAAGCCAGGAATGGTGGTTTGCGACAATGGCACCAACCTCCTCTCCGCCCTCCGACAGGGACAACTGACCCATGTGCCCTGTGTGGCTCACGTCCTTAACCTGGTGGTGCAGCGCTTCTTGGGCAGGTACCCGGGCTTACAGGATGTCCTGAGGCAGGCCAGGAAAGTCTGTGTGCATTTCCGCAGATCTTATAATGCCAGTGCTCGCCTGGCTGAGCTGCAAAAGGAGTTGAACCTGCCCAAGAACCGCCTTATATGTGACATGCCCACCAGGTGGAACTCAACGTTGGCCATGCTGCAGCGGCTGCACACGCAGCAGAGGGCCATCAATGAGTACCTGTGCGACTACGGCACCAGGACAGGGTCAGGGGAGCTTGGTTTTTTTTCTCCACGCCAGTGGGGCATGATCAGGGATGCATGCACTGTCCTGGCACCATTTGAGGAGGCCACGAGGATGGTGAGCAGTGACAGTGCATGCATCAGTGACACTGTACCTCTTGTCCACCTGTTGGAGCACACGCTGCGTGGAATAATGGACAGGGCACTTGAGGCAGAACAGAGGCAGGAAGAGGAGGACTTCCTTGCCTCTCAAGGCCCCCTTTACCCAGACAGTGTTACTTCTGTCCCACCCATCGCACAGGAAGAGGAGGAGGAGGAGGAGGAGGAGGAGGAGGATTGTGTCAGCATGGAGGTGGAGGCTGGCACTCAGCATCATCAGCAGCAGTCTTTTAGGGATGATTTACAGTCCCAAGAAACCAGTGGACTTGTACGTGGCTGGGAGGAGGTGGCTGCGGATCATGTCGTCCTTAGTGACCCAGAGGACTCCGGAGCGAATGCCTCAGCAAACCTACGCTGCATGGCCTCCCTGATCCTGCAAAGTCTGCGGAAGGATCCTCGTATTCTTCGGATCAAGGAGAGGGACCATTACTGGCTGGCCACTCTCCTTGATCCACGGTACAAGGGTAAGGTTGCGGACCTTATGTTACCGTCGCAGAGGGAGCAGAGGATGAGACAACTCCGGGAGGCCTTGCAGAAAGGTCTGTGCAACGCGTTCCCAGAGACTGGGAGGTTGCAAACTCCTGGTCCTGGACAACGAGTTGCTGAGGCTTCGGCCAGTCAAAGAAGGAGCGGTGGGGAAGGTGGCCGTCTGACCGATGCGTTCAGACAATTCTTTAGTCCGCAGCCCCAAAGTATGATCGGTTCCAGCAACCATCGCCAGCGTCTGATAAACATGGTGCAGGAATATCTAGGGGCAAGGTCAGACTTGGACACCTTCCCCACCGAAAATCCTCTGGCTTACTGGGTCTTGAGGATGGATCACTGGCCAGAGCTTGCACAGTATGCAATTGAGCTACTGGCCTGTCCTGCATCCAGCGTTCTTTCGGAACGCACATTCAGTGCTGCTGGAGGATTTGTCACGGATCACAGGGTGCGCCTGTCCACCGACTCGGTTGATCGACTGACTTTCATCAAGATGAACCAGTCTTGGATCACCACCAGCTACCACACACCTGATGCTGATATAACAGACTAATTGATTTTAACATGTCACATCCCTTCAAGACTGATGCTGATGCTGAGTGCCTGTGCTGTTATGTTGACTGGCTATCCTCCTCCTCCGAGTCCTCAATGATACGATTGATGATGATAGCTTGGAAGATCATTTTTGTTTATGGGTGCCGCCACCAGTGCCTAACGCCCAATTTTTCAGCCCCTGTTTAACAGGGGCGTGTAATTACAATTTTTGAAGCAATACTTTGCAACAGGGCTCATTGCTGTACTCCAAGTACAGTATCTGTGAGGAGTTGCAGTGTTGTGCCACCAGTGCCTAAGGCCCAATTTTTCAGCCCCTGTTTAACAGGGGCGTGTCATTACAATTTTTGAAGCAATACTTTGCAACAGGGCTCATTGCTGTGCTCCAAGTACAGTATCTGTGAGGGGTTACAGTGTTGTGCCACCAGTGCCTAAGGCACAATTTTTCAGCCCCTGTTCAACAGGGGCATGTAATTACAATTCTTGATCTAATAATTCACAGCAGGGCCCATTGCTGCACCCACCAAGAGTAACTGTCAGGGCTTACAGTGTTGTGGCACCAGCACCACCATCAAAGGCCCAATTTTTACTACCACTGTTCAACAATTATATGTAATTAAAATTCCTGATATAATAGTTGACAGCAGGGCGTTCCAGCACCAACCAAGAGTAACTGTGAGTGCTTACAGTGTTGTGCCAACACCAACAACTAAGGGGCCTATTTCTGCAGAGTATATACGGCAGGTCCCTACTTTCAAACATCCAACTTACAAACGACTCCTACTTGCAAACGCAAGAAGACAACAGGAAGTGAGAGGAAATCTACCACTAGGAAGGAAAATTCTCTCCTGTAAGAATAAATATGGGAGAAAGGTGTCTCCTCTGTACTGATGCTTTATCAGCAATCCTTGTTTCAAGAAAAACACCACATTTCAAAAACAGTTGTCATTGGGACGGAAAGTGAGGTGAAATGTTCTGAACAGGGGCACAGACAGCAAAACAAATGTTACAGGGGTGATAACCCTTACCTATGTTTTCCAAAAAGTTTAAAAATAGATTTTTGGTCTGGAGCTACACTTCAACAATGTACCTGTTCAAAATTACAAACAGATTCTACATAAGAACAAACCTACAGTCCCTGTCTTGTATGCACCGCCTGTATAGGGCTGTTCAGAGTATATAGGGCCTTTTTTATTTTATGTGCGGGGTTCCCCTTAATATCCATACAAGACCCAAAGGGGCTGGTAATGGGCTGGGGTAGGGGGGGGGGTCATGGGGTAGCTATGCCATTTTTCTTAAAGAATTTCATCCATATTACCGGGACCAGACATTACATTAAAGCCGCAAGCAGTTTTAAATGGCTTTTTTTTCCTTTAGAAGTGTCATTTTGTGCAGGGACAGTTCTAAACACGGGAAACACGTGGCACTTCACAGGCATACTTTAGACACCCCCCAGGTACGATATTTAAAGGAATATTTGACTTTTTTTTTTCACTTTATGCATCATTAAAATGACTGCTCCCGAAAAACGACCGTTTTTAAAACTTCTTTTTGCATTGATACATGTCCCCTGGTGCAGAACCCGGGTTCCCAAACCCTTTTTAGGACAATAACATGCATAATAGTTGTTATAATTAGCACTTTAGAATTTGAACGTTCGCATCCATTCTATTTAATAGGGTTCTAATGTTCGTTCGAACTTTCGGTCCGTTCGCGGGTTCTGGTGCGAACCGAACAGGGGGGTGTTCGGCTCATCACTACCCTCCATACAGTCATTCTATTGTCTACAAATAGTGAGTATCTTATCTCTCTCTGTAAATTGGGACCACTCCTGTATCTGCTACCTGCAGGGGTGGCAGAGTCTGGGACAGATACACCACTTCACCACACAAATTGCACACAGGAGGTTTCTATATCAGACTTCTCTATCTTGATGGCCCTGAACATTCTCTCTATTAACACTAAAGGACTGAACCACCCGGCAAAGCGCAGCTTGTTGTGGAAGGAAGCTCTTACACAAAGGTGTGACATAGTCTGTGCTCAAGAGACTCACTTCATGATCTCCAACCCACCCAGGTGCTCCCATGAAAACTTTCCCCATGTTTTTTTTGCCAATGCAGATTCCAAGACCAAAGGGGTACTAATAGCTATTAGAGATACTGTAGCATTCAAACTGCATGATATTATGTATGATCCCTTGGGTAGATTCTTCATCATGACCTGTGATTTGAATTCCTCCACATACACCATAGTAAATGTTTATTCGCCAAATAATCATCAGATTAAATTCTTCAACAAATTGATGAAGAAAGTAACCCGTATCCAAAAAGGAATACTAGTGGTGTGTGGAGACTTCAATATTACACCTGACTCTTCCTTAGACTCTACCTCCCGGTCTAAAAGCGTTATACCCTCCCTTATGCCTTCCATCCTATCACTCAATCTGTTTGATGCCTGGCGTTGCCTTCATGCTAATGAACGTGACTTCACCTTTTTTTCTTCACCTCATCTGATATACACTAGAATTGATCTATTTCTGGTTGATCAGCAGGTTCTACTGAGGTCTTTTAAGGTTTCAATTAATACCATCACGTGGTCGGATCATGCATCTGTTGTTCTCTCCATAGCAGACCCGACGGCAGTTAACGCGAGGCCGATATGGAGAATGAACTCCTTTCTCCTCCAAAAAGGAGAAGCACACTAGGGCTATTCAGACTCATTTAGCTGAATTCTTTTCTAATAATGAAGGATCTGTGAATGATCCTTTCGTGCTATGGAATGCACACAAAGCGTTCATGAGAGGGATATATATCCAATTGGGGGCTAGGGTAAAGAGGCAGAGGCAACTCAATGATATTACACACAAAATTTCTACCTTGGATAGGCAAAATAAACGTAATCCTTCCCCTTTATTGTCCCAAACTATTTCCAAAAGGCGTAGTGAACTTCGTATTTTGCTGTTAGACAATTTTGAGAAGGCCAGCAAGAGACTGAAAATGTCATAATAAGCTAATGGAAAAAGAGCTGGGAAATTATTAGCGCAAAACATCAGAGGTCACAGGGGTAAAACAAAAATTCAATTTCTCGTTCACCCAGAAACGAAGCAGAAACTATCTCATTCTCAACAAATAGCGGACGCATTTAGCTCATATTATAAATCTCCATATAATTGAAAAGAGGACCCTGCCACCCATCAACCTACCACGGAAGGCATTAGCAGATTCTTATCGCTACTGTCGGTGCCTCATCTAACTCCTGAACAATTAGCATCCCTGAACGCCCCGTTTACTGTACAGGAGATCCAGAAAATAATTGACTCTTTACCTATGAATAAGTCGCCGGGCCCGGATGGGTTCTGTAGTGAATACTATAAAGTGTATAAAGGCATTTTATCCCCCCATATGAAACACATTTTTGACATGGCCGCTGCCTCTGCCTCTTTCCCCCCTGAGATGCTGGAGGCACTTGTAGTCACTTTGCCAAAGCCAGGGAAGGTCCCAGATTCCCCTGCAAACTTTAGGCCAATTTCTCTCTTAAATATAGATTTGAAGGCGTATGCTAAATTGCTTGCGAACCGTTTGGTGGATATGCTTCCCACCCTTATCCATCCTGATCAAACGGGATTCACCAAAAATAGACAAACATCTGATGCCACTAGGAGGCTAATTAATATTATACACCTGGCTGAGGTGAGGAAAAGGCCTTCTCTGCTTCTCACCTTGGATGCAGAGAAGGCCTTCGACCGCATACATTGGCAGTACATGGTCGAAGTTTTGCGGAAATTTGGATTTAGTGGACCTATACTGTCGGCCATTTCGGCCCTGTATTCCAAACCCTCAGCTAGGGTATATTTATCAGGAATACTTTCTTCCCCCTTTCCTATAACCAATGGCACTCGTCAGGGCACTGGATTTCATCGCTGGAATGTTTTTGTTTTTTTTACATTTTCTTTGTGAAATGGTAGGGGTACAATGTACCCCATTACCAATTCACATGGGGGGGGCGGGATCTGGTTAAAGGGGTCTTCCAGATTCCGATAAGCCCCCTGCCTGCAGACCCCCACAACCACCGGACAAGGGTTGTGGGGATGAGGCCCTTGTCCCCATCAACATGGGGACATCCTCCCCATGTTGAGGGCATGTGGCCTGGTACGGTTCAGGAGGGGGGGCGCTCTCTCGTCCCCCCCTCTTTTCCTGTGGCCTGCCAGGTTGCGTGCTCGGATAAGGGGTCTGGTATGGATTTTTGGGGGACTCCACGCCATTTTTTTTTTATTTGGGGTGGAGTTCCCCTTAACATCCATGCCAGATCTGAAGGGCCTGGTATGGATATTTGGGGGGAACCGCATGCATTTTTTTTTTTAATTTGCGGCGGGGTTCCCCTTAATATCTATACCAGACCTGAAGGGCCTGGTAATTGAATTTTGGGGGACCCCCATGCTTTTTTTTTCTTATCAATGACTTTTCTATGTATTGCCGGGAGCCGACAATTCATGAATAGCCGCGAGTGAGTTTTAAATGACATTTTGTGCAGAGACAGTTCTAAGCACGGGAAACATGCGCGACTTTACATGCATATTATACACACCCCCCCATGTACGAAATTTAAAGGAAAATTTCACTTTTATTGTTTCACTTTAAGCATTATTAAAATCACTGCTCCCAAAAAAACGGCCGTTTTTAAAACTTTTTTTTTGCATTGATACATGTCCCCTGGGGTAGGACCCAGGTCCCCAAACACTTTTTATGACAATAACTTGCATATTAGCCTTTATAATTAGCACTTTAGATTTCTCCCATAGACTTTTCAAATTTGCCGCGAACACCCCAATTTGTTCGCTGTTCGGCGAACGGGCGAACAGGCAATGTTCGAGTCGAACATGAGTTCGACTCGAACTCGAAGCTTATCCCTAATGAGGGACATAGATGAGGTCTTTTTTGAGCGATACGGGCAAAACTGTATATATACTTGGTATATTTCTTTGTAAATGTTGTATATTGTTTAAAAACAATGTTTTGTATATATGTCACAAATTTTTATAAAATAGTTGTATGTATCTATAGGTTTGTATTCATCTGCTGAAGAACCTTTTTCCCTGGGATGAGATGGCACTCAGCACAGTGGAGGTGAATTTTGGCCATCTCACCACTAGGGGACTCACTCCCTTCCTCTAGGTCTCGCATTGGGGAACTGGCATATGCCCCTCACCAATATGGCGCCCTCAGCATCGGCTCGGGATCTGTGCTTTGGGAGAGGCATGCTAGACAATATCGTGGTCTGCCCGGTGGATATATGCTCCGGTGGGAGGCGCCCCAGCGGCGAACGCTGCTGTGGGGTGCCTATTCTCCTTGTGGTGGAGCATCTGGATGCATCTACCCAATTGGGACCAATGCGCATGCGCCATCCGACGCATACGCACCACCGGATCGGACCCGCTGGCATCAGGGGTAAGCAGAAATCCTGTCTGTGGCCTTGACTACTTTATGATGGGGATGATTTGCAGGGCAAACTATCTGACTATGTTATTATTATTTACAGAACTTAACCTCTATTTGGGGATCTGCCAGATTCAGTGAATCAAATGTTTTTTGAGCCAGCACGGTGTAGATTACACCATTTACACGATCACATAACACTATTAAAGTAAGGTGACCAGATTTTTAAAATGAAATCCGGGGACATATTTTTTTTTTTACTAGTAATGGCAGCAATCAACGGCTCTCTGCCCATCACCGCCGCCCGCCTCACAGCCTGTCAAGTCTTACTCTCCGGGCCCCGGCTACTACTGGGTGGGGATCGGAGGAAGATCACTCCACCAGGGAAGGCAAGGAGATAAGCAGGCAGGCGGCTGGCCGGGACTTGAGCCAAGGCAGAAGAACATGCGTGTGGAGCTGAATGGGCATGCACCCGAAACTTAAGAAATATTCCCTCCACTCCGACCAGCACATGATCATCAGAAAGGGGTACAGATAATAAAAAAAATACACCCCCCCTAAGCTAGTGGGAGTGGCGGAGCGGGGGGTGTAATTCAAATTTTTTTTTTCTCATTCTGCACTGACTGTCTTTGAAATTGCCCCTGCCTCTGTTCAAATCCAATCCGGGGACAAAACTGGGGACAGATTTGGTCCGGGGACAGTGTCCTCAATCCGGGGACTGTCCCCTGAAACCGGGGATGTCTGGTCACCCTATATTAAAGGTAATTTAATTACCCATATTTATGTAAAACACACTATTAAATAGCTTTTACCTTTTTTTTCCTCGCTCTCCCCTTTCTTTCCCCTCCCTTTTGCTTTTTGTTTGTTTGTTTTTTCAACTTAATTTATACAGGACTTGTTTTTCCTGTCTATTACACACAGGTGCACTAATTGTGATTTCAAGCCCAGCTCATTCAAATCCGACATGCAATTTAACCTGACCTGGGTGTAACATATACTAACATCCAGGTAACTAGCTTTATACACAGCTTTAACCCTTGCGGCCCCCGTTGGAAAGAAAAATATATAAGGTTTATCCTTATTTACTATTCCCCCTTTTTTTCATTTATGTAATTTTTTTATATAGACCTCCCTGTATCTCCCTGTATTCATTTGGCCATATGTTGGCCAAATGAATATATCAATATACTGATATATAAATATTATTCTATTTAGTATTTACTACCAAACATGTATAGCCTGTGAGTTCCTATATCATCCGGGGCGGGTTGCCTTTCTGATCCGGCTGCTGGTATCCGATGGCACAGTACCCATGGTGAGAATTTGGGATGGGTGTGATGAATTTCTTTGGCACCATAGATGAATACATGCTTCTTTTATGTAGGAATTATAATGTATTACATATCCACAATACTAATAATGTGTTTTTTGTTTTAGTTATGTGACAATATCCAAATACATCTTCTGACAAATATATGTCTATGTATAGCTCCTGAAGAAGTGGATTCTATGGAATAACACCGCAAAACATGTAGAGCTTCTATATAATGCAATATTGATGACTGGATATTCTTTTGGTAACAATAGAATGTCAATAACGAGCTATCTTGTGATTGTCACAACAAGTATTCTTTTATGTACAAAAAATACAATTTTTCTATATATTTTGTAATAAAAACTTGTTATATTATAAAATTGACTGAATAATCAGTTATGAATACGGTGCCATCAAAGTCTATTCTAGCCTCTCTCTCTACTGTAATTATAGTGAGACATGTTGAAGCTACCATTTGTATAACAAAAAAATAATATTTTTCTGAAGGACATCCTGTAACATGTATTTATCATGCTGATACATATTTTTCACTTGTTTTTATGTCTATTTTTATATAACAAGTCTTGTGTCAATAAAATATGTAATTTTTTTGTATTACTTTTATACATATATTACTTAGGAGATACCTACATAAACACTTAAAGTATAACTAAAGGCAATTTTAGTTTTAGTTTTGAAAAGAGTGGAGATGGATTAGAACACTTGTCAGTTTTTATTGCTGTCTGTGCCCCTGTTAGAGAGATTTACCCTTTCTTCTTGTCCTGTTTACCAATATCATTGAAAGTGAAAGTAAAAGGAAATCCCATATTTTGGGATGTCCCAGAGAAATAATAGTGGGGAAATATTCCAATGGGGACACTAGTTTAGGTGACCTGGGAGTCCCCAATAGGTTCCCTTAAGGTGGTTGTAAACCCACTTTTTGGACTTCTAAGTTTTGATTTGTTACTGGCTTTCAAGACACTAGCACCCAAGACACTCATTCACCCTGAGCTGGTGGACAAAAAAGACATCATCCTGGAAACACCACCTCCCCCTTACATCAGATGTCAAGAGCCCCCCACCATCCAAAGTCAATAGTCCCCCGCCCTCCCTTACATCACAGTGCACTCCCCTTGTGCTGCTGCCAGGAAGAAGCTGGGACAGAGCTGGGAAGCAGATAGTGCAAGATCTGGGGAAGAACCAAAGGAGGGCTGGAGTCAGCTGCGGGAGTCTGCTGAATGCTGAGACCAGGGGAGGCAGAAATAAGGGGGTGCTTCAGAGAGGCACAGGATCTCTAGGAGGAGTTTTGTCCTCCTCTCTACTGCTGACTGCTAAGACAAGGTAGGGGCGGAGACGAAAGGGGGTGCCACAGCTGTAGGTGCGAGGGCCACATGAAATGGCCTGGGGGGCCTTGTGTTTTACACATGTGCTCTATACTATTATTCAACATTAACTTTAGTAAGACAGGGTAAAATTGTATATAAAAGCAAAAAAAAAAAAATTGTTAAAGGTTTGTGCGTCTTTCAAGAGGCTTACAAAGCAACACTGAAATTACACAAAGCCTTTAAATAACATTCTTGGGGAAGCCTTCGCTTTGCATGCAGTTTTAAAGAACATTACGATTCTTATGACAGCATCAGTGACACCTTATAATGGCATCACATAAATTGCATGTGTAATCATTTGATTACCTTTACATTATTCCTTGGCTTACATACAGCAGCAGCAATCCATTGATTTGCACAAAAAACCTTTATTAGTAAATTTTTGATAATACAACAAATTTTTTTTGTAGTAGTAATAGGCCACAAAAGTGGCAGTGGATGGAGCAAACACAATAGATCTAAAATCTATCCAAAGATATACACTTGAAAAAAAATAAAGCTAAAACCATCACCTTCATACTAATTGCAAAGCAATGACAAAACACATTTCATAGCATAACATTTGATCTTCTTTTTAGTACTACACTGTTGTGTGTACAAAAATTATTCAAATGGTAGCAAAAAGTGCACAAAAACATCTCAAAACCATAACGCCTGCATTCCAGAGATGAAGCAGTATTGAAATAAAAATTACAGTGCAATGTTGAAGAGACAATAACCAGACATAGGCCCATCCACGCACAATGACTGGAAAATATGTAATGAGCTTGACTGGGCACTTAGCAGCAATGTAAGAGTGAGAGATGAGTAATTTTTCATCAAGAAATAACAATTAACCACTTGTCTACCACTCACTGTAGCTTTACTGCTACTGTGCGGGCCGGCTGCTCAGAATTACTTATATATAAGTACGGATGAGCTTTATGTTCTGGTCGAACATGAGTTTGACTCGAACATCGGGTGTTCGCCCGTTCATTGAAAAATTAACATTATGGGGCGTTCGCGGCAAATTCGCCCCATAATGGAAGTAAATTCGCCCCATAATGCACTGCGAGATCGCAGGGCATTGCTGTATGATGATTGGCCAAAGCATGCACCATGACCTGGATTCTTTGGCCAATCCCAGCGCCCTCAGCTAAGAGAGCCATAATTGGCCAAAGGCAGGGTGCCTTTGGCCAGTCATGGCTCAGGGGGACTAAGTCCATGCCCCACACTATATAAGGCTGCTTGCACGTCGGCCCTGTGTAGTGTGTTGTTGGCATGAACGGGTATTTAATATATATATATATATATATATATATATATATATATATATATATATAGTCAGTCTTGTGTGTGTGTATATATATATATATATATACTCTGCATCCAGTGTAGCTATATCTGACTGCAGGCCATTCCTGGTGTACTTTTTCTAATACACTTCAGGCAGGCAGGTTATTCAGTTAGCTGCAGTGTATTTAATATATATATACAGTCAGTCTCATATATATATATCAGTGTTTCTCAACTCCAGTCCTCAAGGCGCCCCAACAGGTCATGTTTTCAGGATTTCCCTCAGATGAAACAGCTGTGGGGATTACTAAAGCAGTTAAACTGATCAAATAACCTGTGCAAAACAATGGAGAGCCCGAAAACATGACCTGTTGAGGCGCCTTGAGGACTGGAGTTGAGAAACACTGATATATATATATTGTAACAGGAGGGCCCGTGGAACCCAGAATCTCTTGGAAAGTATGAGATACCCTTGCTTCAGCTCCCCATGCACCTCTTATGTCTAAATCACCCTATGTCCATTAGGGGCATAGGGTGACCGAGACAAAATATCTTGGACTACTTAAAATGGGACAGTATTATTTATCCACAATATCTCCCAGGATATATGTAAAAGACAAGTTACTGTTTGTTTGATTCTGAACTCAACAGGTTAATTGAAAGATGCTATCCCGTGTACACTGTGATGCCCAGGAAGTATAACCCCTTATTTGGGCATTCCAGGAAATTCAATGAAAAAGGCCGACCGTCTATTGCTTAATGATGCTAATGTCTACTCCAACCACTCCAACCACCTGTCTGCCTGTTGTAGTGTAAATTGAGTCCAGGCTAACTTCTAAGGATCTTTTCTTTGTGGATTGGGCTAATTGACCCTGTATTGTATGAAGGAGTACTGTGATGATGGGTATTGGAGTTTAGGAGACAGCCAGGTTAGGAAACTCTGAGACAGCCTGGCTGCTAAAAGGGATTAGTTAATTAGCTCATGTTAATTATGTTTCTGGTCACAGGTGTATTTTCAAAGTAATATGAGCAGAATGTAAGAACCTCCTCTTTTGACTGTGTATAAAACTTGTAGCTTTTCAATAAAGATTGTCAGTCCTGTTTGAACCTCAAGACAGAGCTTCGTCTCGTTATTGGGGGAGAATTATTCTTATGGGTCTTGTTCGCCTGACTGGAGTGTCGGTACCTGCCTTGGTGTTCGGAAAGGGAATATCCTAAATGGCGTTAACCCCTTTCATACTTCGGGTGTCGTTACATTGGTGGCAAGTAGGAATGAGCTTCGTGCTTGAGTCGAACCCATGTTCGACTCGAACATCGGCTGTTCGGCAAATTGCAAACATTATGGGCCGTTCACGCCAAATTCGAGTGGCGCGTCACGGCCCATAATTCACTGCGGCATTGCAGTGCATTGCTGGCTGATGATTGGCCAAGCATGCGCTATGACCCGCATGCTTGGCCAATCACAGCACGGAAAAAACGGAGAGCTGTAATTGGCTCAGGGGGTTTAGTACACGCCCCGCACTATATAAGGCCGCCGGCTTGGCGGCCTTGTGTAGTGTGTTGGAGTTGTTAAAAGAGAGAGATATCAGAGAGAGAGACAGTGTCATTTATATTGAATTAGATAGAGCAGGCAGGTGAGTCAGTTAGCTGCAGTTACAGTGTGTAGAGGATATATATGCATCCTAGATGTTGTATATATATTTATACACTGTATTCAGTTTAGCTAGATCCGTTCCTGTTATTCTCTATACTGTGACAGGCAGGCAGGTGATTGTGCTAGCTGCAGACAGTCAGTGTTTCACTTAGTGTACTGTGTGCTTTGCATAGTGTTCACCTAAAGCTTACCTGAATACAGTTAGTGACTATTATAGTGGTGTTCTCATAATAAAACCACAGGCAGAGAGCTGCAAGTATTTTCAGTGTACACTGAAATATTTCGTTTCGGAATTTAGTTTTCGTCCGAAAAATAAATTTATTTAGTTACTCCCGAAATTCGTTTTTATTTATTTCGTTTTTCGTTAGAAATTGCATTCGTCCGAAAATCTGAATTAATTAAGGTCGAATCTGTCATTGAAGGCTTATGGTGTCTGTCGAATGTTCACAGACGATTCGACGGAGCAGTGAAACTGTACGACGCTGCAATCATACATTTCCGGTCTAATGTTCCGCCCACAAGCTATAGAAGAATTCTAATGTTGTATGACTAGTAATAATTATATTTATTCATTACTATTACTAGTCAACCAACATTAGAATTCTTCTATAGCCTATGGGCGGATGCATTTGACCGGAAATGTACGATTGCAGCGTCGTACAGTTTTGCTGCACCGTCAAATCTTCTAACTTTCGATGCTTTGTCAAATCTTCGTCATTCTAGCTATTTTACTGCTCCTCCTCTTTGGTTACAATCAGCCAATAACATTCATCATCAACTTTATTTTTATTTTACTTCCCCCACCCAATTCCAGCAGTGATCTTTTCTCTCTATGTCGAATCTTTTCTCTCTATAATAACAAATCTTTTCTCTCCTATGTCGAATCTTTTCTCTCCTATGTCGAATATTTTCTCTCTATAATGTCAAATCTTTTCTCTCCTATGTCGAATCTTTTCTCTTCTATGTCGAATCTTTTCTCTCCTATGTCAAATCTTTTCTCTCCTATGTCGAATCTTTCTCTCCTATGTCAAATCTTTTCTCTCTATAATGTCGAATCTTTTCTCTCCTATGTAGAATAATCTTGGACTAATAGAGTTAAGGTTAGGCACATTCGACCACAGGTTCGATAGACACAGATTGTTATTGTCAGCGTCACGTCGAATCTCCTATCTATATCGAACTGTTGTAGCAACGAAAACGAAAATAAAGCATTTGTTTATGTCGGATCTTTCGGTTTTCGGATTCTGTGCTTTCGTTTTCGTTTGTTAAGACGATAACGAAAATAGCTGAAATTCGGACGAAAATGCATTCGGACGAAAACGAATGCACATGTCTAGTACTTTGTCCTCTGCACAGTTTTCACCTAAAACTAACTGAAAACAATTGCTGCTTTTCCCATACTAATACCACAGCAGGCAGTTGATTCTGATAGCTGCATTATCAGTACAGATATATATATATATATATATATATACACATCCCACCTTTGTGCAGCTACATCTCACTGCAGGCCATTAGTATGTCTGGAAGGCAAACAAGGAGAGGCAGACAGTCACAAGGCAATAAACGAGGGCAAGCAGGCTCTGTGTCTAGAGGCAACAGTGCTGGTTGTGGACACGGTGCATCCTCATCAGCACATGGCCGCGGGACACGCTTGTCCTTCTTTTCGGCAGCCGATCATGTTAAGCGGCAACATGCCCAAGACTTTTTTAGGGGGTGATGACCAAGCCGTCCTCTTCCTCCTCATCCTCTCTCACCAAGGCTCAGGGTACTTTGTCTGGCAAAGCAGCTGCCAAAGCGGCCTCTTCCCTCGGCTCAATGGCATCAGTTACTCCTTCCCTAACCCCACCATGTCCTCCTGAGGAGTCCCTCGAACAAAATGTCTCTCCAACAAGAATGCGGTCCCGCAGTGTATATTATTTTGTTCCTCAGCTCTCATCCGTCTTCCTGTAAGCAATTCCTCATTCCTCTGGACAGGATCAGGATCTTGGACACAAGTAGCTTCACTCAGCTGCAGTTTTGGTCACTGAAGTCTGTTTTCACACCTGGATGCTGTGGGATTCTCTGCACACAGTCCTCAGAACAAAACTCCTTCTCAAAATGGCTGCCTGCTCACTTTCTCTCTTTTATGAATCTCTGTCCAAACAGCCCGTTAGCTGTGTCAAAAAAACAGTGGCATCTTGTGGCCAAACAGCAGAATGACAGTTAAATATTTAATTTTAAACAAACAGTGTTCAGACAATGAGAGCTGCTTCCCATCTTACACATGCACAGATGTCTAAGTAAGTCGTACCTGAACTTGCAAAAAGTAGTGCAAGAACTACTCTCAAAATCGGTGCGACTCCGATGGAGTTGTTACAAAAAGGGGCCCAAGTCCCAGAGGGCATTTTTGCGGCTGCACAGTGTACAAAATGGTAGGTCCAGCATGACGTATAGGTAATGTTTCCAAAACTTCTGATCTTTCAATAGGTGCGAATGATGAATTAGAAATTGGTTCTCAATGTCTTTTTATGCCCTATCAAATTATCCAGATAAATGGTAAAAGTATGATTTAAATACAATCTGTTGCTATGAAGTTACAGTACATTCTGATTACAAAGCACCAAAAAAATAAAGGTTTTCTACGTCACCTGTCTTCTCTAAAAATTGACTTTATTTTGACAAATACTCTTTAAAGGTAGGAATATGTATGTTGTTATTGTATCTGATCAATCTTATTAGTAGCCTTTAACTAGATATGAAAATGCAGGCTTTACTTTTTCCAATGTACATATGAAAGACTTCAGTGTCCCTTTTCTCTAAATTCATAATGTTATTTTAATATATTATACCATTACTAATGTGATTTTTCTATAGTATTATTTGCCTTCAAGTAACTATTTAATCATTTCCAATTTTATTGAATGTTAAAAGTATATACATGTATTTATATTTAGACTTGCTTGTAGGCTGTTTAGCAGGAGTATAATTTACAATGTAGTGACACAACTGACACATTTTCCATTAGACCCCAGGGGGGTAAAACATAAAAGACGATAAATAGATAGATATATAGATAGATAGATAGATAGATAGATAGATAGATAGATAGATAGATAGATAGATAGATAGATAGATAGATAGATAGATAGAATTGTGTGCATCATCTTTGTGTGTCTGCTCTGAAGTGTTAGAAGTTTTATTGAAGAAATGCAGACACATAATCATTTGAAAGTCATTTATTTAGGTCACCCTGGAGGAATAAGAATGCGGACTGTGCTAATAAATGAACATTACTGTCTCACTAACAAGGAGCTGTCTATTGTATATTTTACGGTGATGCCTTGTTATTATTTACATTGTCAGAGGAGAATTTCATCATGGTTCTATTACTGTAGATCCTCCAAGCACAAAGCAAGTTTGATTAATGGGAGTGCATTACTTTGTCTAGGTTTCAATTTGAATCTTTTAAAGTGGTACTACAGGTTTGTTGACCCCCATTCTTCCTCTTAGATCAACTACATACAGCATTTTGCAAGGATTTTGACAAAACACAGGCTGGAGTTCTCATGCTGTTGTATCACAAACTACATGCTAAAAATATCATATGGGAACATTACGTACTGTATAATATGTGATAATGGTGCTTGATTCATTAAATGGAACAAATTTATTAATTCTTTGAACTTTTCTCTTAACACCTCGTTCAGAATGCTTTTTTACAAGATTAAAAACTGAATTTTCTAAAGAATGTGAAAAATAATTAAAGCATCGCTTAATAGATGACCAAAATTTTAGATGTTAGACTTAGCCCACCTAACAAGCGTTATAAATTTCCAGCACATCTGCACTACCTTAGATATAAAAAAATGCCAGAGGGGCTATGGTTACAAAGGCTCTGTCAGTCACACATAGTGGTTATGGCCCATCATCCAAGATAACTTGCAAGCAATACTTAAGCATATACAGCTCATTATTAGAACCACATTATGCAGTGGCAGAGCTGAGACCAATTTCCGGGCCTCCATGTAAATGTTGGCCAAATAACACTTGTTAATTGTTTATCAGTTGACAGCCAGGTTGAAGTGAGCCATGTCCCAGTGTACCCCAGCAGTCCCAGCACCCATCTGACCCACAGCAATAATAAATGGGCCCTAAGTCTTAGAGGGCCATTGTGACAAATAGCCAAATAGTAAATCTAACACTATGATCAGACTTCTGGATTACTCTGCTTAATTACACACAAACACTTATAACTCCTGCCTCCCACCCCCTCTAACAGATATCTAACTGATCACTTATCTTGGGTCAGGCAGAGCCTAATCAAGGCCCTGACTCCAAGGCATGGCACGCATTTCATGTGTGGGTAGTGTAGGGACAAGTCACCTGTCTGACAGGGACAATGATTAGTGAATGGAAAAGATAAAGCTGCACCAAACATTAAGTCTATGGAAAGTCCTCAGATGACGGGAGGATAAATATAGTAGTTGTACTCCAGACAGAGTAATCATATCATGGTTCCTTAAGTATTGATAAAACAACACCACAGTGACTCCATAGACAATCCATAAATAAGTAAGAAGCCCACCACCGAATATAAAGGCCTCTTACCAGAGGGTAGGCCCAATTTAGCAATCGGCTGTAACCCAGCCGCGGCCTTTAACCTCCAGGGGAAGAAGACACTGATGTGGACTCACACAGGATGGAAGTTTCGGGTCCTAAGCTTCTTCCGTGCTCATGTGGTCAACACAGTTGGATATATGCAGAAAGAAGGAAGGAGGACCATAGCGTAACTGCGCAACAAATATAATTTATTTAAAAAGTAAATTGTACTTACAACAGTTCAGGTTAAAATCAGCTTGTAAAAATTGCCGGCCGGCATAACAGGGAGCCCTTTCTCCTCAGATCAGTGTGGTGACGTCACTGCACGTCCTCCCATACAAGTTTTGTCATCAACAGATGTTCTCAATGGTCCTCCTCCTTTTTTTTTTATGATTAGTGACAGGGAGAGGTTCCACATGAGTAGGGAAAGGATAGGGACACTCCATTCCTTCTGGAGACCTCCCCATTTGGGCAGAGACCAGCCAGGCCACATTCCTTCCTCCTAAGACAGATGCTGTCAACATATCCGAAACCTGCTATGCTATACATCACTGTTGCAATCTGTGAGTGTTACCGGTCGGGTGCCTTCCCACTAGGCTTGCCGTGAATTGCCGAACATTAACATTAATACAAGTTCTGTTCTCTGCAACTGGAATCTGAGTGTAAACTGCTGCTGCACCGTGCTGCACCCTATGGTCATGTGACACTCCAGCCAGACCTGAGCAATGGGGGTTCTATCACACTTCAGAAGAAGACTGGCATCAACAGAGGGAAATTAAGGGAACCAGCGGTCTCAGCAGCCACCGCAGCACTGGATTAGCAGATATAATGTGGGGTTGTTAAGGTGCATACTGTTCTTTAGAGATGGGCCGAACATCCACCTGTTTGGTTCACAGTATAACTTTCGAACAGGGGAACATTTCTGACCCGAATGGCGAACCTTATTGAAGTCTATGGGAGCCGAACAGGAAAATCTAAAGTCCCCAGGTTTATATTCAAGTAATTGAAGGTTTATATGCAAATAATTGACCATAGAAGGGGTATGGGGGTCTTTGTACTGCCCTGGGGGACATGTGTAAAATGATTTTATTTTTTTACAAACAATCATTTTTAAAGGAGCAGTGATTTTTAAGGTTGTTTAGAGTGAAACAATAAAAATGGTGCTTCTGTAGCATGCATAGAACATGCTGCAGCAAAAACAAGTCAGATCACATTTAAATTGACTTGCGGTTGAAATTGCTGGCACCCGGCTATTGAAAAATAAAGAAAAAAAAATCCATACCAGACCCTTAACCGAGCACGCAGCCTGGCAGGTCAGGAAAGGGGGGGGGGGGTGAGTGAGCTCTGCAATGCAATGCAGAAATGCAATAATGCTGTAAATTTGTTATGAGGCATGATAACATACTATAAGGCCTTACTGAGGTAAAAAAGATCCTTACTAACCTATTGGCCAGGAAACTTTAACCTAGTCCAGCCTGCATTGGGATGCTTATGGTAGCATGCTTACATCCCAGTGGGGGCACATGCAAATCACAAGGGGAAAAAAAAGGAATCTCTAGTTGTCATTAATCCCATATTGGGCAATAGGACGGTATTTTGAGCAAAAAAGTACAAACCCGAGTGGCCAAGTCGCATGTTACCACTCCGTAGGTGGTCTTTGGATCCTGGTATTCCTATAAATGCCAGCAAAAGTTCCCCTTTTAAGCCAGTGAACAGCAACAGCAGGTGTTCCACTTCCTGAAGGTCAGGAATCAGCTGCAGTTGCTTACCTGATCAACTGCAGTCTCTCACTGCGTCAGCTGCCATCTCACAACAGATCCAACATGGGGCACATAGGTCCCTAGTAGTGATGAGCCGAACACCCCCGGGTTCGGTTCGCACCAGAACCCGCGAACGGACCGAAAGTTCGTACGAACATTAGAACCCTATTAAATACAATGGATGCGAACGTTCAAATTCTAAAGTGCTAATTATAACAACTATTATGCATGTTATTGTCCTAAAAAGGGTTTGGGAACCCGGGTTGTGCACCAGGGGACATGTATCAATGCAAAAAGAAGTTTTAAAAACGGTCGTTTTTTGGGAGCAGTCATTTTAATGATGCATAAAGTGAAAAAAAAAAAGTCAAATATTCCTTTAAATATCGTACCTGGGGGGTGTCTAAAGTATGCCTGTGAAGTGCCACGTGTTTCCCGTGTTTAGAACTGTCCCTGCACAAAATGACACTTCTAAAGGAAAAAAAAGCCATTTAAAACTGCTTGCGGCTTTAATGTAATGTCTGGTCCCGGTAATATGGATGAAAATCTTTAAGAAAAATGGCATAGCTACCCATGACCCCCCCCCCCCCCTACCCCAGCCCATTACCAGCCCCTTTGGGTCTTGTATGGATATTAAGGGGAACCCCGCACATAAAATAAAAAAGGCCCTATATACTCTGAACAGCCGTATACAGGCGGTGCATACAAGACAGGGACTGTAGGTTTGTTCTTATGTAGAATCTGTTTGTAATTTTGAACAGGTACATTGTTGAAGTGTAGCTCCAGCCCAAAAATCTATTTTTAAACTTTTTGGAAAACATAGGTAAGGGTTATCACCCCTGTAACATTTGTTTTGCTGTCTGTGCCCCTGTTCAGAACATTTCACCTCACTTTCCGTCCCAATGACAACTGTTTTTGAAATGTGGTGTTTTTCTTGAAACAAGGATTGCTGATAAAGCATCAGTACAGAGGAGACACCTTTCTCCCATATTTATTCTTACAGGAGAGAATTTTCCTTCCTAGTGGTAGATTTCCTCTCACTTCCTGTTGTCTTCTTGCGTTTGCAAGTAGGAGTCGTTTGTAAGTTGGATGTTTGAAAGTAGGGACCTGCCGTATATACTCTGCAGAAATAGGCCCCTTAGTTGTTGGTGTTGGCACAACACTGTAAGCACTCACAGTTACTCTTGGTTGGTGCTGGAACGCCCTGCTGTCAACTATTATATCAGGAATTTTAATTACATATAATTGTTGAACAGTGGTAGTAAAAATTGGGCCTTTGATGGTGGTGCTGGTGCCACAACACTGTAAGCCCTGACAGTTACTCTTGGTGGGTGCAGCAATGGGCCCTGCTGTGAATTATTAGATCAAGAATTGTAATTACATGCCCCTTTTGAACAGGGGCTGAAAAATTGGGCCTTTCGTGGTGGTGGTGGTGGTGGCGTTGCCACAACACTGTAAGCCCTCAGAGTTACTCTTGGTGGGTGCAGCAATGGGCCCTGCTGTGAATTATTAGATCAAGAATTGTAATTGCATGCCCCTGTTGAACAGGGGCTGAAAAATTGGGCCTTAGGCACTGGTGGCACAACACTACAACCCCTCACAGATACTGTACTTGGAGCACAGCAATGAGCCCTGTTGCAAAGTATTGCTTCAAAAATTGTAATGACACGCCCCTGTTAAACAGGGGCTGAAAAATTGGGCCTTAGGCACTGGTACCACAACACTCCAACCCCTCACAGATACTGTACTTGGAGCACAGCAATGAGCCCTATGGCAAATTATTGCTAAAAAAATTGTAATTACACGCCCCTGTAAAACAGGGGCTGAAAAATTGGGCCTTCGCCACTGGTGGCGGCACCCATAAACAAAAATGATCTTCCAAGCTATCATCATCAATCGTATCATTGAGGACTCGGAGGAGGAGGATAGCCAGTCAACATAACAGCACAGGCACTCAGCATCAGCATCAGTCTTGAAGGGATGTGACATGTTAAAATCAATTAGTCTGTTATATCAGCATCAGGTGTGTGGTAGCTGGTGGTGATCCAAGACTGATTCATCTTGATGAAAGTCAGTCGATCAACCGAGTCGGTGGACAGGCGCACCCTGTGATCCGTGACAAATCCTCCAGCAGCACTGAATGTGCGTTCCGAAAGAACGCTGGATGCAGGACAGGCCAGTAGCTCAATTGCATACTGTGCAAGCTCTGGCCAGTGATCCATCCTCAAGACCCAGTAAGCCAGAGGATTTTCGGTGGTGAAGGTGTCCAAGTCTGACCTTGCCCCTAGATATTCCTGCACCATGTTTATCAGACGCTGGCGATGGTTGCTGGAACCGATCATACTTTGGGGCTGCGGACTAAAGAATTGTCTGAACGCATCGGTCAGACGGCCACCTTCCCCACCGCTCCTTCTTTGACTGGCCGAAGCCTCAGCAACTCGTTGTCCAGGACCAGGAGTTTGTAACCTCCCAGTCTCTGGGAACGCGTTGCACAGACCTTTCTGCAAGGCCTCCCGGAGTTGTCTCATCCTCTGCTCCCTCTGCGACGGTAACATAAGGTCCGCAACCTTACCCTTGTACCGTGGATCAAGGAGAGTGGCCAGCCAGTAATGGTCCCTCTCCTTGATCCGAAGAATACGAGGATCCTTCCGCAGACTTTGCAGGATCAGGGAGGCCATGCAGCGTAGGTTTGCTGACGCATTCGCTCCGGAGTCCACTGGGTCACTAAGGACGACATGATCCGCAGCCACCTCCTCCCAGCCACGTACAAGTCCACTGGTTTCTTGGGACTGTAAATCATCCCTAAAAGACTGCTGCTGATGATGCTGAGTGCCAGCCTCCACCTCCATGCTGACACAATCCTCCTCCTCCTCCTCCTCTTCCTGTGCGATGGGTGGGACAGAAGGAACACTGTCTGGGTAAAGGGGGCCTTGAGAGGCAAGGAAGTCCTCCTCTTCCTGCCTCTGTTCTGCCTCAAGTGCCCTGTCCATTATTCCACGCAGCGTGTGCTCCAACAGGTGGACAAGAGGTACAGTGTCACTGATGCATGCACTGTCACTGCTCACCATCCTCGTGGCCTCCTCAAATGGTGCCAGGACAGTGCATGCATCCCTGATCATGCCCCACTGGCGTGGAGAAAAAAAACCAAGCTCCCCTGACCCTGTCCTGGTGCCGTAGTCGCACAGGTACTCATTGATGGCCCTCTGCTGCGTGTGCAGCCGCTGCAGCATGGCCAACGTTGAGTTCCACCTGGTGGGCATGTCACATATAAGGCGGTTCTTGGGCAGGTTCAACTCCTTTTGCAGCTCAGCCAGGCGAGCACTGGCATTATAAGATCTGCGGAAATGCACACAGACTTTCCTGGCCTGCCTCAGGACATCCTGTAAGCCCGGGTACCTGCCCAAGAACCGCTGCACCACCAGGTTAAGGACGTGAGCCACACAGGGCACATGGGTCAGTTGTCCCTGTCGGAGGGCGGAGAGGAGGTTGGTGCCATTGTCGCAAACCACCATTCCTGGCTTAAGCTGGCGTGGCGTCAACCACCTCTCAGCCTGGCCCTGCAGAGCAGACAGGACCTCTGCCCCAGTGTGGCTTCTGTCCCCCAAACACACCAGCGCAAGCACGGCATGGCATCTTTTTGCCTGCGTACTTGCGTAGCCCCTTGAACGCCTACGGAGCACCGCTGGTTCCGAGGACAAACCACAGGAAGAGGCCATGGAGGAAGAAGAAGAGGAGGGGGTGGAGGAGAGAGGTGTGTCACAACCAGTAGTAGCATTTTGGAGGCGTGGCGGTGGAACAACCTCCAACACTACTGCACCTTGTCCTGCATCCTTCCCAGCTGCCAAAAGAGTGACCCAATGGGCCGTGAAAGAAAGGTAACGTCCCTGTCCATGCCTGCTGGACCATGAGTCAGCGGTAATATGCACCTTACCGCTGACCGCCCTGTCCAGCGAGGCCAAGACATTGCCTTCCACATGCCGGTAGAGAGCCGGAATAGCCTTCCGTGAGAAAAAGTGGCGTTTGGGAACCTGCCACTGAGGAACCGCACATTGCACAAACTCACGGAAGGGGGCCGAGTCTACCAACTGAAAAGGCAGCAGTTGAAGCGCTAGCAATTTAGCCAAGCTAGCATTCAACCGCTGGGCATGTGGATGGCTGGGAGTGAACTTCTTTCGACGGTCCAGCAGCTGGGGCAGGGAAATTTGCCTGCTAGAATCGGACGTCGGTGTACTGCTAGCAGAGTGGCCGCAAGTACTTGGCTGTGACACACCTAATTCTACACCTTCATTCCTCTCAGTGCATGTTTCAGAGAGGACTGAAGTTATAGTGGGGTTGGAGATCCCAGCTGATGCGGTGCAAGGAGAGGTCCGCTTTGTTCTTTGGTGTGGGTCTTTGAGGTAGGCTTGCCAACGAGCTGCATGGCAGGTCAACATATATCTGGTCAGGCATGTGGTACCCAAGCGGCTGATGTTTTGGCCACGCGATATACGCTTGAGACATATGTTGCAAACAGCAGCTGTGCGATCTGATGCACTAGCCTCAAAAAAGGCCCACACCAAAGAACTTTTTGAATGACGGGCAGAGGCAGCGCCCTGCACAGGCGGAGCTCTGCGGTGTGATTCCGTCGGTGTACTGCCCTTACGCTGGCCACCAAAGGGCATCCTGCCTCGTTGGAGATGTGCCTCCTCCTCATCCTCCTCCTCCTCCTCTCTCCTATTAGGCACCCACGTGGAGTCAGTGACCTCATCATCCCCTCCCTCCTCATCACTGGAGCCAATCTGGCAGTATGCTGCAGCTGCTGGAACATGACTGCCAGATTGGTGTCCTTCTTGAGCATCCCCTCTGTCTGCTCTCACGCTACTGCCTTCCTGTAGCTGGGTTTCATCATCAGACCCTTCGAAACGCTGGGCATCCTCCTGGAGCATGTACCCAACACTGTGCTCAAACAGTTCGGGGGACTCCTCAGGAGGAGGACATGGTGGGTCTAGGGAAGGAGTGACTGATGATGAGTCTGACATTGATACCAGGGAAGAGGACGCTTTGGCAGCTGCTTTTCCAGTACCCTGAGCCTGAGTGAGAGAGGATGAGGAGGAGGAGGAGGGCTTGGTCATCCACTCTACCAAGTCTTCGGCATGATGTGGCTCAACATGTCCAGCTGCCGAAAAGAAGGACAAGCGTGTCCCATGGCCATGTGCTGATGACAATGCACCGCGTCCACGCCCAGCACTGTTGCCCCCAGACACAGAGCCTGCTTGCCCTCTTTTATTGCCTCCTGACTGTCTGCCTCTCCTTGTTTGCCTTCCAGACATTCTAATAGATGGCCTGCAGGGAGATGGGAAAAAAACAATAAGGGCTACCTTCAGGTATCCTTCTCTGTCCCTTTACTTAAGGATTTCTAAATATGGTTGAGGATGATTGCTTTTGCACAGAATAGCACAATGACAATTTCCCTGACTGTCCAAAAAAACAAGCATTTCAAAGATGGTTGATGAGGAATGCTTTAGCACACTATAGCACAAGGAGAATTTCCCTCACTGTCCTTCCCTGTCCCTAGAAACAAGGATTATCACAGTGAAAGAAACTGACACTCTTCCTACCTATAGTTTTCTGTCCCTAGAAAAAATGTTTTTTTAAAGCACACAATAGCTCAAGGAGAATTCCCTCACTGTCCTTCCCTGTCCCTAGAAACAAGGATTCGCACAGTAAAACACACTGACACTCTCCCTACCTATAGTTTTCTGTCCCTAGAAAAAATGTTTTTTTAAAGCACACTATAGCACAAGGAGAATTTCCCTCACTTTCCTTCTTTGTCCCTAGAAACAAGGATTATCACAGTGAAAGAAACTGACACTCTTCCTACCTATAGTTTTCTGTCCCTTGAAAAAATGTTTTTTTAAAGCACACTATAGCACAAGGAGAATTCCCTCACTGTCCTTCCCTGTCCCTAGAAACAAGGATTCGCACAGTAAAACACACTGACACTCTCCCTACCTATAGTTTTCTGTCCCTAGAAAAAATGTTTTTTTAAAGCACACTATAGCACAAGGAGAATTTCCCTCACTTTCCTTCCCTGTCCCTAGAAACAAGGATTATCACAGTGAAAGAAACTGACACTCTTCCTACTGTGACAGCAGGAAGGTAAAGTCACCTGGTTGCATCCAGGGGGGTAGATATATTTCGCCCAGATTCAGGCTTTACGCCGACTTATACAACTAGGGAGTTGATGAAGCCCAGCTGAGGCTAGTGGGCTCATGGATGACTCATACCTCTAGGGAGAGGGCTGGGCGTCGTGCAGGCAGGGAGTAGATGAGACCAGCTGAAGCTTGTCAGCTCATTTAAAGGCCTCTATAAAAACTCCCAGCTTCATTAGATGTTAGCTCATGCCTGGAACCAGACCTGTGTGGACTGTCTAGGGAGAGTGAACCCCTGTGCGGTGAGGCAAAGCCTGTGTGGCTATTTGTTTGGACTTTTACTAAACCAGGGACTTAGGGACTAGGACAGCACCAGGCTGATCCCAGTTGTTAGTTTAGGAAACCTGCATGTTTAGTCAGAGGTCAAACTGACCAGGATTTATTTTGTTTATGTTTCTTTTTGGCTTTGCTGTGTTTTTGTCACTGTACATAGAGAAATAAACCGCACCTTTTGATTTTGAAAACCACAACCTCCGTCTGCTGGCCCTGTTTTTGTGTGGGGAGCCCAACCAGGGGGTCACACACACCCGCTACCGAGTTAACCCCCTCACAGTTGGTGGAGAACCAGTGGCAGTTTTTTTTAAGCCAGCATGGAGGAGATACTGAAACAGCTGGCTCTAGCAAATGCCAATCAACAGCAGACAAATGCAGGTTTGCAAAGGAGCCTTGCAGCCCAGCAGCAAGCTCATCAACAAGCCCAGCAGCAATCTGAGGCCCGCTTCATAGACCTGTTACAGAAGCAAGAGCAGAGACTACAACAAATGGAAGCAGTAATGCAGCAACGTCAGCAGACCAGTGAGGAAAGCCGTCCCACTAATACCGCGTCCTTTGGGGTGAGTCGTTTATTGACAAAAATGACTGGAGAGGATGATCCAGAGGTATTTTTGACCACATTTGAAAGGACTGCTGAAAGAGAAAAGTGGCCTGAGGAGCAGTGGGCTGGACTGGTGGCTCCTCTGTTAACTGGTGAATCGCAGAAGGCTTACTATGACCTAGAGCCTGACCAAGCAAAAGACTATGTGATGCTAAAAGCTGAAATATTGGCAAGGCTGGGTGTCACCCTGGCTGTCCGGGCTCAGCGTGTGCATAACTGGACTTTCCAGCTTGGAAAACCCCCCAGGTCTCAAATGTATGATCTCATTCACCTGAGCAGGAAGTGGCTACAGCCAGAGACTTTGTCCGCACCAGAGATTGTGGAACGTGTTGTAATGGATCGGTTTTTGAGAGCTCTTCCTACTGCCATCCAAAAGTGGGTAAGCCATGGAGACCCAGAGATGGCCGGTGGTCTTGTGGATCGTGTAGAGAAATACTTGGCTACAGAGAACCTGACGGCCTCTTCCAGAGACTCTCGGACTTTCCACCCTAAGACCAGACCATCCCCAGGGGCGGATAAGAGGATTCCAAGGGGTGAGGGTGGAGAGAGTGAGAGGGTGGGAGCTCTACCCAAAGTTTGGCGAGAACAGCCTGGGAAGTCAGGGGCTAAAGAGGCAGCCAAATGGATTGTTTGCTACCACTGCCGGCAAGCGGGACATATTGCAGCAAATTGCCCGGTTGTGGAGGAACCCATGCAATGTGACCTTCTGATGGACAGACGTCAGTCGCTGTGTGCGACAGTCGCATGCACTGCCATTCGGGGAACTGAGAAACATTTATGCAAAATGTGTATTAATGGTAGAAATGTTGTGGTATTACTGGATTCAGGTAGCCTTGTGACCCTGATAAAGGCTGAATTAGTTAAAACAGAGGTCTCTGGGAATAGCAAGGTAGCTGTTATTTGTGTGCATGGGGACACCCGAGAGTATCCAGTGACTACAGTGTGTTTCGAGACCCCCAAAGGTACCCTCTCTCATCCAGTGGGGTTAGTATCTCAATTACCGCATGATGCCATTGTGGGAAGGGATTTTCCGAAGTTCTGGGAACTGTGGGATGATCCTGAGCCCCCCACTGGTGCCCCTATGTACCAGGAATGTGATAGCCAGAACTCCTCTGAGAGTGGTGAGGACTCTCCAGAATTTCCCTTGTCAGTATTGGCAGGGGAGACTCAAGAAACTGGAGAGGAGCCCACCTCCTCAGACGAAAACCTACCGTCTGTGGAGTTTTCTGATCTGGAGGTTCACAGGGAAAATTTTGCCACAGAACAGTTAAAAGACCCCGCCCTAATAAAGGCACGGGAAAACGTAGTGGAAATAGATGGCGAGTTAGTGAACCCAGATAATACCTGCACTTACCCATACTTCAGCGTAGAGAAGGACCTACTGTATCGGGTGGCAAAAAGGGCAGAAGAAACCGTTGAGCAGCTTGTGGTGCCCAAACCTTACAGGAAGTTGGTGTTGGAGTTGGCCCATGGGCACATTCTTGGAGGTCATCTGGGGACAGAGAAAACCCGAGAGAGGGTATTACAGAGATTCTATTGGCCTGGGGTGATGAAGGACATAGAAAATTATTGTTCCTCCTGCCCTGTGTGTCAGAGGTCGGCCCCGATGCCACATTTCCGTAGCCCGCTGGTCCCTCTACCCATCATTGAGGTCCCGTTTGAGAGAATCGCAATGGATTTGGTAGGTCCTATAATCAAGTCCGCTAGGGGGCACCAGTACATATTGGTTATAATGGACTATGCCACCCGTTATCCAGAAGCGATCCCTCTCAGAAATACCTCGGCCAAAACCATAGCTAAAGAGCTATCTCTTGTTTTTAGCCGGGTGGGTATTTGTAAAGAACTGCTTACGGACCAAGGTACACCCTTTATGTCCCGGGTTATGAAAGAGCTGTGTAAATTGCTCAAAGTGACGCAATTGCGTACATCTGTGTATCACCCCCAAACCGATGGGCTGGTTGAAAGATTCAACAAAACCCTAAAACAAATGTTGAAGAAAGTGGTGGATAGAGATGGAAAGGATTGGGACTGTCTACTTCCTTATTTGATGTTTGCTATTAGGGAGGTGCCCCAATCCTCTACGGGATTCTCCCCCTTTGAGTTACTGTATGGGAGACACCCAAGAGGGCTGTTGGATATTGCCAAGGAAACTTGGGAAAGTGAGAGTTCTCCCCACAGGAGTGTGATTGAGCATGTCGCCCTGATGCAAGATCGAATTGCACAGGTAATGCCCATCGTGAAGGAACATTTGGCCCAAGCGCAGTTGGCACAGCAGAGAGTGTACAACCGTGGAGCAAAGACCCGTACCTTTTCCCCGGGGGATAGGATATTGGTACTTGTCCCTACGGTTGAAAGTAAATTCCTTGCCAAATGGCAAGGCCCCTACGAGATAATGGAAAAAGTGAGCGAAGTGAATTACAAGGTCAGACAACCAGGAAGGCGAAAGCCCGAACAGATATATCACGTTAATCTGTTGAAAGCCTGGAGGGATAGAGAGTCCCTAGTCGCAGAAACTTGGTCACCAGCTCAAACTGGTTGCGTGATTCCGGAGGTTGGAATAGCAGCCACCTTGTCACAACCCCAACAACAGGAGGTTAAGGAGTTTGTGCTTCGCAACAAGGAGGTGTTCTCTGAGCTGCCGGGACAAACATCTGGGGTAGAGCATGATATTATTACCCCGCCTGGTGAAAGGGTGAAGTTAAAACCCTATCGGATCCCAGAGGCCCGACGGGAGGCAATACGGGAGGAAGTACAGAAAATGCTGAACTTAGGGGTGATAGAGGAGTCCCAAAGTGATTGGTCTAGTCCCATTGTGTTGGTGCCTAAACCGGATGGGAGCTGGCGATTTTGTAACGATTTTCGTCAGTTGAACAAAGTTACAAAATTTGACACCTACCCCATGCCACGTATAGATGAGTTGATCGACCGGCTGGGAACAGCCCGATACATGACGACTCTTGACCTCACAAAAGGGTATTGGCAAATTCCCCTGGCCAAGTCGGCCAAAGAGAAAACCGCATTTGTAACCCCAGACGGGGCGTTCCAATATAAGAGAATGCCGTTCGGGTTACAGAATGCGCCGGCCACATTCCAGCGGAAAATGGACCAGATACTGAGGCCCCATCGGAAGTATGCTGCGGCTTACCTGGATGACGTAATTGTCCATAGCACAGATTGGGCCTCACATCTGCCAAAAGTGCAAGCAGTCCTAGACTCTATCCGGGAAGCGGGGTTTACGGCTAACCCCAAGAAGTGTACCATTGGGCAGGAGGAGGCCAAATATCTTGGGTACACCATTGGCAGGGGAGTGATAAAACCCCAACTCAACAAAGTCGAGGCCATCCAGAGTTGGCCACGTCCCAACAGCAAGAAGCAGGTACGGGCCTTTCTGGGAATCGCGGGTTATTATCGGCGCTTCATTCCCCACTTTGCTTCTAAGGCTGTGCCCCTAACCAACCTGACGAAAGGGAAAGGGTCGGTCATGATTAAATGGACCCCCGAGGCTGAGGCAGCATTCCAATTCTTGAAACAAGCCTTATGTAGCCAGCCAGTGTTGTACTCACCCGACTTCTCTAAAGACTTTGTCATACAAAGTGATGCGTCAGATGTGGGGTTAGGAGCAGTATTGTCCCAGGTCTGGAACGGGGAAGAGCACCCAGTCATTTACCTCAGCAGGAAGTTGAAGTCCCATGAGGTAAATTACGCCACGGTTGAAAAGGAGTGTTTAGCGGTGAAGTGGGCTCTAGATTCCCTTCGGTACTATCTGCTAGGTAGGCACTTTGACATGGTTACGGATCACGCTCCGTTAAAGTGGATGGCTCAAAACAAGGAAACAAATAGAAGAGTGAATAGGTGGTTCCTGGCCCTCCAGGAATTCAACTTCACAGTAAAGCATCGCCCTGGCGTTCAAATGGGGAATGTGGATGCTTTGTCTCGAGTACATGAATGCCTGATTGCTGGTGTTCCAATCCCGAGGTTAAAACAAGAGGGGGGGGTATGTGACAGCAGGAAGGTAAAGTCACCTGGTTGCATCCAGGGGGGTAGATATATTTCGCCCAGATTCAGGCTTTACGCCGACTTATACAACTAGGGAGTTGATGAAGCCCAGCTGAGGCTAGTGGGCTCATGGATGACTCATACCTCTAGGGAGAGGGCTGGGCGTCGTGCAGGCAGGGAGTTGATGAGACCAGCTGAAGCTTGTCAGCTCATTTAAAGGCCTCTATAAAAACTCCCAGCTTCATTAGATGTTAGCTCATGCCTGGAACCAGACCTGTGTGGACTGTCTAGGGAGAGTGAACCCCTGTGCGGTGAGGCAAAGCCTGTGTGGCTATTTGTTTGGACTTTTACTAAACCAGGGACTTAGGGACTAGGACAGCACCAGGCTGATCCCAGTTGTTAGTTTAGGAAACCTGCATGTTTAGTCAGAGGTCAAACTGACCAGGATTTATTTTGTTTATGTTTCTTTTTGGCTTTGCTGTGTTTTTGTCACTGTACATAGAGAAATAAACCGCACCTTTTGATTTTGAAAACCACAACCTCCGTCTGCTGGCCCTGTTTTTGTGTGGGGAGCCCAACCAGGGGGTCACACACACCCGCTACCGAGTTAACCCCCTCACACTACCTATAGTTTTCTGTCCCTAGAAAAAATGTTTTTTTAAAGCACACTATAGCACAAGGAGAATTCCCTCACTGTCCTTTCCTGTCCCTAGAAACAAGGATTCGCACAGTAAAACACACTGACACTCTCCCTACCTATAGTTTTCTGTCCCTAGAAAAAATGTTTTTTTAAAGCACACTATAGCACAAGGAGAATTTCCCTCACTTTCCTTCTTTGTCCCTAGAAACAAGGATTATCACAGTGAAAGAAACTGACACTCTTCCTACCTATAGTTTTCTGTCCCTTGAAAAAATGTTTTTTTAAAGCACACTATAGCACAAGGAGAATTCCCTCACTGTCCTTCCCTGTCCCTAGAAACAAGGATTCGCACAGTAAAACACACTGACACTCTCCCTACCTATAGTTTTCTGTCCCTAGAAAAAATGTTTTTTTAAAGCACACTATAGCACAAGGAGAATTTCCCTCACTTTCCTTCCCTGTCCCTAGAAACAAGGATTATCACAGTGAAAGAAACTGACACTCTTCCTACCTATAGTTTTCTGTCCCTAGAAAAAATGTTTTTTTAAAGCACACTATAGCACAAGGAGAATTTCCCTCACTTTCCTTCTTTGTCCCTAGAAACAAGGATTATCACAGTGAAAGAAACTGACACTCTTCCTACCTATAGTTTTCTGTCCCTTGAAAAAATGTTTTTTTAAAGCACACTATAGCACAAGGAGAATTCCCTCACTGTCCTTCCCTGTCCCTAGAAACAAGGATTCGCACAGTAAAACACACTGACACTCTCCCTACCTATAGTTTTCTGTCCCTAGAAAAAATGTTTTTTTAAAGCACACTATAGCACAAGGAGAATTTCCCTCACTTTCCTTCCCTGTCCCTAGAAACAAGGATTATCACAGTGAAAGAAATTGACACTCTTCCTACCTATAGTTTTCTGTCCCTAGAAAAAATGTTTTTTTAAAGCACACTATAGCACAAGGAGAATTCCCTCACTGTCCTTTCCTGTCCCTAGAAACAAGGATTCGCACAGTAAAACACACTGACACTCTCCCTACCTATAGTTTTCTGTCCCTAGAAAAAATGTTTTTTTAAAGCACACTATAGCACAAGGAGAATTTCCCTCACTTTCCTTCTTTGTCCCTAGAAACAAGGATTATCACAGTGAAAGAAACTGACACTCTTCCTACCTATAGTTTTCTGTCCCTAGAAAAAATGTTTTTTTAAAGCACACTATAGCACAAGGAGAATTTCCCTCACTTTCCTTCTTTGTCCCTAGAAACAAGGATTATCACAGTGAAAGAAACTGACACTCTTCCTACCTATAGTTTTCTGTCCCTTGAAAAAATGTTTTTTTAAAGCACACTATAGCACAAGGAGAATTCCCTCACTGTCCTTCCCTGTCCCTAGAAACAAGGATTCGCACAGTAAAACACACTGACACTCTCCCTACCTATAGTTTTCTGTCCCTAGAAAAAATGTTTTTTTAAAGCACACTATAGCACAAGGAGAATTTCCCTCACTTTCCTTCCCTGTCCCTAGAAACAAGGATTATCACAGTGAAAGAAACTGACACTCTTCCTACCTATAGTTTTCTGTCCCTAGAAAAAATGTTTTTTTAAAGCACACTATAGCACAAGGAGAATTCCCTCACTGTCCTTTCCTGTCCCTAGAAACAAGGATTCGCACAGTAAAACACACTGACACTCTCCCTACCTATAGTTTTCTGTCCCTAGAAAAAATGTTTTTTTAAAGCACACTATAGCACAAGGAGAATTTCCCTCACTTTCCTTCTTTGTCCCTAGAAACAAGGATTATCACAGTGAAAGAAACTGACACTCTTACTACCTATAGTTTTCTGTCCCTTGAAAAAATGTTTTTTTAAAGCACACTATAGCACAAGGAGAATTCCCTCACTGTCCTTCCCTGTCCCTAGAAACAAGGATTCGCACAGTAAAACACACTGACACTCTCCCTACCTATAGTTTTCTGTCCCTAGAAAAAATGTTTTTTTAAAGCACACTATAGCACAAGGAGAATTTCCCTCACTTTCCTTCCCTGTCCCTAGAAACAAGGATTGTCACAGTGAAAGAAACTGACACTCTTCCTTCCTATAGTTTTCTGTCCCTAGAAAAAATGTTTTTTTTAAAGCACACTATAGCACAAGGAGAATTCCCTCACTGTCCTTCCCTGTCCCTAGAAACAAGGATTCGCACAGTAAAAGACACTGACACTCTCCCTACCTATAGTTTTCTGTCCCTAGAAAAAATGTTTTTTTAAAGCACACTATAGCACAAGGAGAATTTCCCTCACTTTCCTTCTTTGTCCCTAGAAACAAGGATTATCACAGTGAAAGAAACTGACACTCTTCCTACCTATAGTTTTCTGTCCCTAGAAAAAATGTTTTTTTAAAGCACACTATAGCACAAGGAGAATTCCCTCACTGTCCTTCCCTGTCCCTAGAAACAAGGATTCGCACAGTAAAACACACTGACACTCTCCCTACCTATAGTTTTCTGTCCCTAGAAAAAATGTTTTTTTAAAGCACACTATAGCACAAGGAGAATTTCCCTCACTTTCCTTCTTTGTCCCTAGAAACAAGGATTATCACAGTGAACGAAACTGACACTCTTCCTACCTATAGTTTTCTGTCCCTAGAAAAAATGTTTTTTTAAAGCACACTATAGCACAAGGAGAATTCCCTCACTGTCCTTCCCTGTCCCTAGAAACAAGGATTCGCACAGTAAAACACACTGACACTCTCCCTACCTATAGTTTTCTGTCCCTAGAAAAAATGTTTTTTTAAAGCACACTATAGCACAAGGAGAATTCCCTCACTGTCCTTCCCTGTCCCTAGAAACAAGGATTCGCACAGTAAAACACACTGACACTCTCCCTACCTATAGTTTTCTGTCCCTAGAAAAAATGTTTTTTTAAAGCACACTATAGCACAAGGAGAATTCCCTCACTGTCCTTCCCTGTCCCTAGAAACAAGGATTCGCACAGTAAAACACACTGACACTCTCCCTACCTATCCTTCTCTTTCCCTAAACTAAAGGAATCCAGGTTAAGCAAGAAAAAAATAAATGTCACTGTCCCTGCCTATGCTTCTCTTTCCCTGCTCCGGAACACACTACACTAGGCCACCGTGCTGGCGGCCTTTTATAGTGTGGGGCGTGTACTAAACACTCTCAGCAATAATTGGCCACAGGCATCCTGCCTGTGGCCAATCATTGCTCTCCTCGCTGCCGGCGCTGTGATTGGCCAAGCATGCGGGGTCACAGTGCATGCTTAACCAATCACAGCGCCTGGATGACACTGCGATGGCGTAGTGCATTGTGGGCCGTTCGCGTCACTCGAATTTGGCGCGAACGGCCCAAATCGTTCGATCTTCGTCGAACGATCGAACAGCCGATGTTCGAGTCGAACGTATGTTCGACTCGAACACGAAGCTCATCCCTAGTCCCTAGCATGAGTTCTACCTCTGGACGGCAGTCTCTTTGCTTCCCTCTCGGTACAGTGGCTTTCCCAGCAGCAAAGTCCTACACAGGTCATAGCTGCAGCAGTAGTTTTCTCAAGAGCCCTTGCACACAGAATGACAGCCCTTACACTCCTTCTGCAGTGCAGACTCACTCCATCAGTAGGTGCCTGTAAAATTATCCAGCAGCAGTCTGTGTGACTGCAGCAGCTTTTGTCTTCACAGCATGAAGTCCCCTGCAAGCATCAAAGTGCTCTCTACACAGCAACAGCAATGTCCAGGCAGTACACCTCTCTCCTGTAGCTCTGCAAAAGCCTAACTTGAGTGTCTCTGGCACTCTGTAGTCCTCCCTCCCTTTATGGCCAAGGGCTGTGTGTCTGGGGACTGGATTCCCCAACTAGCCTTGTGCCTGTACTTTTCCCAGCCTCTAGTGGGCATGGATTCTGACCACATCAGTAACCATTGGAATTCTTCCTTTCACCATCTATCTCTCCTCTTGCAGCTGCACAGTTTAGTAGGGGCAAGGGTTAGGGAGGAAACACTGCAACAATGTAGGTGGCCTCCTCCTGAAGCCTGAGAGGGGTGACAGGAGGAAGTTTTCACCAGGGAAATGGAGTTTACTAGTGATATATACCTTCTAGCCAAATAAGACACTAGTATTCTAAATCCTTTGAAAAAGTCACTTGACCATGATGAAACGCATCAGGTTGGGGCCTAGTGATGCCATCATGCCTACCAGGAAGTTTGACTGAATATGCTGAAATGGTGATGTGTGAGTCTGAGCCTTAAGGGGACATTGTACTTCTGTTTGCACAAGTGCTATTTAATTGGTGCACTACTCATTTAGTGCACTTTTCTGAGTGTGATATGTTTTATGCTTTTAATAAAGATTATAGTAGTTTTTAATGGTATTACACTATCGAAAGCCCCTTTTTTTCTGAGCTGAGAAGCCCTGGAGGAGTCTGTTTCATAGAGGGATAATACTTCAAGACCACCAAGGAGGACCTTGTTTAAGAGTGAACCCCCTAGAGGGAAATGCACATCTGACCTATTTTTAGATAAATAGGTCTACTGTATGTATTAAGGAGAGAGCAGAGTGTGACTGGTGGTGGGACCCTCTGCTGTTTTCTAGTGATGAGCCGAACACCCCCGGGTTCGGTTCGCACCAGAACCCGCGAACGGACCGAAAGTTCGCACAAACTTTAGAACCCTATTAAATACAATGGATGCGAACGTTCGAAATCTAAAGTGCTAATTATAACGACTATTATGCATGTTATTGTCCTAAAAAGGGTTTGGGAACCCGGGTTCTGCACCAGGTGACATGTATCAATGCAAAAATAAGTTTTAAAAACGGCCGTTTTTCTGGAGCAGTCATTTTAATGATGCATAAAGTGAAAAATAAAAAGTCAAATATTCCTTTTAAATATCGTACCTGGGGGGTGTCTAAAGTATGCCTGTGAAGTGCCACGTGTTTCCCGTGTTTAGAACTGTCCCTGCACAAAATTACATTTCTAAAGGAAAAAAAGCCATTTAAAACTGCTTGCGGCTTTAATGTAATGTCTGGTCCCGGTAATATGGATGAAAATCTTTAAGAAAAATGGCACAGCTACTCCATCACCCCCCCCCTACTCCAGCCCATTACCAGCCCCTTTGGGTCTTGTATGGATATTAAGGGGAACCCCGCACATAAAATAAAAAAGGCCCTATATACTCTGAACAGCCGTATACAGGCGGTGCATACAAGACAGGGACTGTAGGTTTGTTCTTATGTAGAATCTGTTTGTAATTTTGAACAGGTACATTGTTTAAGTGTAGCTCCAGCCAAAAAATATATTTTTAAGCTTTTTGGAAAACATAGGGGAGGGTTATCACCCCTGTAACATTTGTTTTGCTGTCTGTGCAATGTGCACCTGTTCAGAACAGTTCACCTCACTTTCCGTCCTAATGACAAATGTTTTTTGAAAATTTGGGGTTTTTATTGAAACAAGAATTGGTGATAAAGAATCAGTGTAGAGGAGACACTTTTTTCCCATATTAACTCTTACAGGAGAGAATTTGCCTTCCTAGGGGTAGATTTCCTCTCACTTCCTGTTGTATCCTTCCGTTTGCAAGGAGGAGTCGTTTGTAAGTTGGATGTTTGAAAGTAGGGGCCTGCCGTATATACTCTGCTGAAATTTGCCCCTTACATGTTGGTGTTGCCACAACACTGTGAGCCCTCACAGTTACTCTTGGTGGGCGCATGAATGGGCCCTGCTGTGAATTATTAGATCAAGAATTGTAATTGCATGCCCCTGTTGAACAGGGGCTGAAAAATTGGGCTTTTGGTGGTGGTGGTGGTGGTGGTGTTGACACAACACTGTAAGGCCTCACAGTTAGTCTTGGTGGGCGCAGGAATGGGCACTGCTGTGAATTATTAGATCAAAAATTGTAATTACACGCCCCTGTTAAACAGGGGCTGAAAAATTGGGCCTTAGCCACTGGTGCTGGTGCCACGACACTGCAACCACTCCCAGATACTCTACTTGGAGTGCAGGAATGAGCCCTGCTGCAAAGCATTGCATAAAAAATTGTAATAACACACCCCTGTTAAACAGGGGCTGACAAATTGGGCCTTAGCCACTGGTGGCGGCACCCAGAAACAAAAATGTTCTTCCAAGCTATCATCGTCAATCGGATCATTGAGGAGGAGGAGGATAGTCAGTCAACATAACAGGACAAACTCTCAGCATCAGCATCAGTCTTGAAGGGATGTCACATTTGAAAATAAATTAGTCTGTTATATCAGCTTCAGGTGTTTGGTAGCTGGTGGTGATCCAAGACTGGTTCATCTTTATGAAGGTCAGTCGATCAACAGAGTCGGTGGACAGGCGCACCCTGTGATCCGTGACAAATCCTCCAGCAGCACTGAATGTGCGTTCTGAAAGAACGCTGGATGCAGGACAGGCCAGTAGCTCAATTGCATACTGTGCAAGCTCTGGCCAGTGATCCATCCTCAAGACCCAGTAAGCCAGAGGATTTTTGGTGGGGAAGGTGTCCAAGTCTGACCTTGCCCCTAGGTATTCCTGCACCATGTATTTCAGACGCTGGCGATGGTTGCTGGAACCGATCATACCTTGGGGCTGCGGACTAAAGAATTGTCTGAACGCTTCGGTCAGACGGCCACCTTCCCCACCGCTCCTTCTTTGACTGACCGAAGCCTCAGCAACTCGTTGTCCAAGACCAGGAGTTTGTAACCTCCCAGTCTCTGGGAACGCGTTGCACAGACCTTTCTGCAAGGCCTCCCGTAGTTGTCTCATCCTCTGCTCCCTCTGCGACGGTAAGATAAGGTCCGCAACCTTACCCTTGTACCGTGGATCAAGGAGAGTGGCAAGCCAGTAATGGTCCCTCTCCTTGATCCGAAGAATACGAGGATCCTTCCGCAGACTTTGCAGGATCAGGGAGGCCATGCAGCTTAGGTTAGCTGAGGCATTCAGTCCGGAGTCCTCTGGGTCACTAAGGACGACATGATCCGCAGCCACCTCCTCCCAGCCACGTACAAGTCCACTGGTTTCTTGGGACTGTAAATCATCCCTAAAAGACTGCTGCTGATGATGCTGAGTGCCAGGCTCCACCTCCATGCTGACACAATCCTCCTCCTCCTCCTCCTCCTCCTCCTCTTCTTCCTGTGCGATGGGTGGGACAGAAGGAACACTGTCTGGGTAAAGGGGGCCTTGAGAGGCAAGGAAGTCCTCCTCTTCCTGCCTCTGTTCTGTCTCAAGTGCCCTGTCCATTATTCCATGCAGCGTATGTTCCAACAGGTGGACAAGAGGTACAGTGTCACTGATGCATGCACTGTCACTGCTCACCATCCTCGTGGCCTCCTCAAATGGTGCCAGGACAGTGCATGCATCCCTGATCATGCCCCACTGGCGTGGTGAAAAAAACCCGAGCTCCCCTGACCCTGTCCTGGTGCCGGAGTCGCACAGGTACTCATTGATGGCCCTCTGCTGCGTGTGCAGCCGCTGCAGCATGGCCAACGTTGAGTTCCACCTGGTGGGCATGTCACATATAAGGCGGTTCTTGGGCAGGTTCAACTCCTTTTGCAGCTCAGCCAGGCGAGCACTGGCATTATAAGATCTGCGGAAATGCACACAGACTTTCCTGGCCTGCCTCAGGACATCCTGTAAGCCCGGGTACCTGGCCAAGAACCGCTGCACCACCAGGTTAAGGACGTGAGCCACACAGGGCACATGGGTCAGTTGTCCCTGTCGGAGAGCGGAGAGGAGGTTGGTGCCATTGTCGCAAACTACCATTCCTGGCTTAAGCTGGCGTGGCGTCAACCACCTCTCGGCCTGCCCCTGCAGAGCAGACAGAACCTCTGCCCCAGTGTGGCTCCTGTCCCCCAAACACACCAGCGCAAGCACGGCATGGCATCTTTTTGCCTGCGTATTTGCGTAGCCCCTTGAATGCCTATGGAGCACTGCTGGTTCCGAGGACAAAGCACAGGAAGAGGCCACGGAGGAAGAAGAAGAGGAGGGGGTGGAGGACAGAGGTGTGTCACAACCAGTAGTAGCATTTTGGAGGCGTGGCGGTGGAACAACCTCCAACACTACTGCACCTTGTCCTGCATCCTTCCCACCTGCCAAAAGAGTGACCCAATGGACCGTGAAAGAAAGGTAACGTCCCTGTCCATGCCTGCTGGACCATGAGTCAGCGGTAATATGCACCTTACCGCTGACCGCCCTGTCCAGCGAGGCCAAGACATTGCCTTCCACATGCTGGTAGAGAGCCGGAATCGCCTTCCGTGAGAAAAAGTGGCGTTTGGGAACCTGCCACTGAGGAACCGCACATTGCACAAACTCACGGAAGGGGGCAGAGTCTACCAACTGAAAAGGCAGCAGTTGAAGCGCTAGCAATTTAGCCAAGCTAGCATTCAACTGCTGGGCATGTGGATGGCTGGGAGTGAACTTCTTTCGACGGTCCAGCAGCTGGGGCAGGGAAATTTGCCTGCTAGAATCGGACGTCGGTGTACTGCTAGCAGAGTGGCCGCAAGTACTTGGCTGTGACACACCTAATTCTACACCTTCATTCCTCTCAGTGCAGGTTTCAGAGAGGACTGAAGGTATAGTGGGGTTGGAGATCCCAGCTGATGCGGTGCAAGGAGAGGTCCGCTTTGTTCTTTGGTGTGGGTCTTTAAGGTAGGCTTGCCAACGAGCTGCATGGCAGGTCAACATATGTCTGGTCAAGCATGTGGTGCCCAAGCGGCTGATGTTTTGGCCACGCGATATACGCTTGAGACATATGTTGCAAACAGCAGCTGTGCGATCTGATGCACTCGCCTCAAAAAAGGCCCACACCAAAGAACTTTTTGAATAACGGGCAGAGGCAGCGCCCTGCACAGGCGGAGCTCTGCGGTGTGATTCCGTCGGTGTGCTGCCCTTACGCTGGCCACCCAAGGGCATCCTGCCTCGTTGGAGATGTGCCTCCTCCTCATCCTCCTCCTCCTCCTCTCTCCTATTAGGCACCCACGTGGAGTCAGTGACCTCATCATCCCCTCCCTCCTCATCACTGGAGCCAATCTGGCAGTATGCTGCAGCTGCTGGAACATGACTGCCAGATTGGTGTCCTTCTTGAGCATCCCCTCTCTCTGCTCTCACGCTACTGCCTTCCTCTAGCTGGGTATCATCATCAGACCCTTCGAAACGCTGGGCATCCTCCTGGAGCATGTACCCAACACTGTGCTCAAACAGTTCGGGGGACTCCTCAGGAGGAGGACATGGTGGGTCTAGGGAAGGAGTGACTGATGATGACATTGATACCAGGGAAGAGGATGCTTTGGCAGCTGCTTTGCCAGTACCCTGAGCCTGGGTGAGAGATGATGAGGAGGATGAGGAGGGCTTGGTCATCCACTCTACCAAGTCTTCGGCATGATGTGACTCAACATGTCCAGCTGCCGAAAAGAAGGACAAGCGTGTCCCATGGCCATGTGCTGATGACAATGCACCGCGTCCACGACCAGCACTGTCGCCCCCAGACACAGAGCCTGCTTTCCCTCTTTTATTGGCTCCTGACTGTCTGCCTCTCCTTGTTTGCCTTCCAGACATTCTAATGGCCTGCAGGGAGATGGGAAAACCAGCAATAAGGGGTAGCTTCAGGTGTATACTGTGCAGGAGGCTTAGCAACAATGACACTGACACTGTCCCCTGCCTATCCTTCTCTCTCCCTGCACACAAGGTTTAGCAAAGAATATGACACTGACACTCTACCTGCCTATCCATGTCTGTCCCTACAAACAAGGTTTAGCAAAGAATATGACACTGACACTCTCCCTGCCGATCCTTGTCTGTCCCTACAAACAAGGTTTAGCAAAGAATATGACACTGACACTCTGCCTACCTATCATTGTCTGTCCCTACAAACAAGGTTTAGCAAAGAATATGACACTGACACTCTCCCTGCCGATCCTTGTCTGTCCCTACAAACAAGGTTTAGCAAAGAATATGACACTGACACTCTGCCTACCTATCCTTGTCTGTCCCTACACACAAGGTTTAGCAATATGCTTCAGCACACAAGGTTTAGCAAAGAATATGACACTGACACTCTCCCTGCCGATCCTTGTCTGTCCCTACAAACAAGGTTTAGCAAAGAATATGACACTGACACTCTGCCTGCCGATCCTTGTCTGTCCCTACAAACAAGGTTTAGCAAAGAATATGACACTGACACTCTGCCTACCTATCCTTGTCTGTCCCTACACACAAGGTTTAGCAATATGCTTCAGCACACAAGGTTTAGCAAAGAATATGACACTGACACTCTCCCTGCCGATCCTTGTCTGTCCCTACAAACAAGGTTTAGCAAAGAATATGACACTGACACTCTGCCTACCTATCCTTGTCTGTCCCTACAAACAAGGTTTAGCAAAGAATATGACACTGACACTCTCCCTGCTGATCCTTGTCTGTCCCTACAAAAAGGTTTAGCAAAGAATATGACACTGACACTCTGCCTACCTATCCTTGTCTGTCCCTACAAACAAGGTTTAGCAAAGAATATGACACTGACACTCTCCCTGCCGATCCTTGTCTGTCCCTACAAACAAGGTTTAGCAAAGAATATGACACTGACACTCTCCCTGCCTATCCTTGTCTGTCCCTACAAACAAGGTTTAGCAAAGAATATGACACTGACACTCTCCCTGCCGGACCTTGTCTGTCCCTACAAACAAGGTTTAGCAAAGAATATGACACTGACACTCTGCCTACCTATCCTTGTCTGTCCCTACACACAAGGTTTAGCAATATGCTTCAGCACACAAGGTTTAGCAAAGAATATGACACTGACACTCTCCCTGCCAATCCTTGTCTGTCCCTACAAACAAGGTTTAGCAAAGAATATGACACTGACACTCTGCCTACCTATCCTTGTCTGTCCCTACAAACAAGGTTTAGCAAAGAATATGACACTGACACTCTCCCTGCCGATCCTTGTCTGTCCCTACAAACAAGGTTTAGCAAAGAATATGACACTGACACTCTGCCTACCTATCCTTGTCTGTCCCTACAAACAAGGTTTAGCAAAGAATATGACACTGACACTCTGCCTACATATCCTTGTCTGTCCCTACAAACAAGGTTTAGCAAAGAATATGACACTGACACTCTCCCTGCTGATCCTTGTCTGTCCCTACAAACAAGGTTTAGCAAAGAATATGACACTGACACTCTCCCTGCCGATCCTTGTCTGTCCCTACAAACAAGGTTTAGCAAAGAATATGACACTGACACTCTGCCTACCTATCCTTGTCTGTCCCTACACACAAGGTTTAGCAATATGCTTCAGCACACAAGGTTTAGCAAAGAATATGACACTGACACTCTCCCTGCCGATCCTTGTCTGTCCCTACAAACAAGGTTTAGCAAAGAATATGACACTGACACTCTGCCTACCTATCCTTGTCTGTCCCTACACACAAGGTTTAGCAATATGCTTCAGCACACAAGGTTTAGCAAAGAATATGACACTGACACTCTCCCTGCCGATCCTTGTCTGTCCCTACACACAAGGTTTAGCAAAGAATATGACACTGACACTCTCCCTACCTATCCTTCTCTGTCCCTACACACAAGTTTGAGGTACAAATAGCACTGACACTGTCCCTGCCTATGTAACTCTTTCCCTGCGCCGGAACACACTACACGAGGCCGCCGCGCTGGCGGCCTTTTATAGTGTGGGGCGTGTACTAAACCCCCTCAGCAATAATTGGCCACAGGCATCCTGCCTGTGGCCAATCATTGCTCTCCTCGCTGCCGGCGCTGTGATTGGCCAAGCATGCAGGGTCACAGTGCATGCTTGGCCAATCACAGCGCCGGGATTACACTGCGATGGCGCAGTGTATTGTGGGCCGTTCGCATCACTCGAATTTGGCGCGAACGGCCCAAAACGTTCGTTGTTCGCCGAACGCGCGAACAGCCGATGTTCGAGTCGAACGTATGTTCGACTCGAACACCGAGTTCATCCCTACTGTTTTCTATTCACATTAGGGATTTAGCAAGACTTTATAAAGCATAGCATGTAATTGGAGTACTCCTAAAGGTATTTTATTGTTGTACATTTTATAGTTTACTACTGGAAGCTTAATGTTCGCTTTGCACTTTATTTTCTTTGCATCTCTTATATTGTATGAAGTTTCTTTGAAGTTACACTGCATATATTTACACAAAAATTATATTCTGATATCAGACTAGTCACAGTATATATGCTCATTATATGCATTGACACATTTATTTTTAACATGTGTTGTTATGCACTATGTTTTTTGCTTTATTTGTTTATTAAGTTGTGCAACACTTGATTTTATACATTTGCTGGTGGTGTCAGAATACACATTAAAGTGGTTGTAAACCCACTAACTTTTTTTTTTTGCCCACCTGCAAGAGAAAGGCATAATGAGCTAGTATGACTAGCATACTAGCTCATTATGTACCACTTACCTTAGATCGGGGCCCCCGAAGCAGTCCACGTCCCTCTGTCCAGACGCAGACATCACTGCGGCGATAGCCAGAATGTTACTTCCGGGTATCGCCGCACCAGCCAATCACAGCGCCGCTGCAGCGCTGTGATTGGCCGGAGCGGCGAAGACGTGACTCCGCGCATGCGCGCGGGAGCCGTCACAAACGGCTACGCCCAGCGATTGCTGGGAAGTAGCCGATTTTGTGAATGGGATTAACCCCATTAATGCGCCGTTGTCTACGGCGCGCATGCGCCGTAGACAGCGGCGCCTGTCTTTTTTGTAAATATCTCCTAAGCCGTGTAGGTTTAGGAGATATTTCTTGCACCTACAGGTAAGCCTTAATCTAGGCTTACCTGTAGGTGCAAGTTGAAAAAGTGGGTTTACAACCACTTTAAAGTGTAGGCAGCAACTAGCTTGTTCTTTTTTTTTTTTTCATTGTTTAGTACACAGATAGGATTGCACAGAGGATTCCTCTTGAGAATGATTGGGCATCATTCTCCCTACTGACACCATCAATAGGGCACTATTCTTCCCATTGATATAAACAATGGTATACTATTTCTTCCATTAAAACCAATGATAGGGCATTAATGTTGGGGCATGTTATACTCCCACTGGCCACAGTCCAACCCTCCTAAAGCAAACGGACCCTTTGCCTAAAAATTTTGGAGACCCCTGCTCTACACCACTGTTCTCCTCTTCCCTGGCAACATCTATCTACAGCACTGTCACTAGCAGTTTACTAAAGCAGTTTTGTAGGCATGTGCATGCTGTGTCTGTCAAAAGTTGTAGTGGGACTGGGAGAATCATATTAAAGGTAATATAGTATAGGAAGTTAATATAAGGTATGCAAGGCATACCACACTGACCACTACCAATGCAAAATGCTGAGTTCTGAGGAGAAAGGTCATTGATGGGTTGCTACGTTGGCCTACCCTATCAAATTTTGGTACCTGATAAGCTTGAGGATATGTCCCTGCTAAGATACTGTATGTTAATTATTCTCCTGGAAAGTCAGCAAGTTTCTGACCATTGCCTTATGACTGCTATTGATTGATTTTTTTTATCTAATAAAACATGCTTTACAAAGTGGACACATGTTCTTTGTCGACTCATTCAGCTGTGGGTGTTGTGAATAGAACTGAACAGCAGGAAATCAAATTAGAGGCTGTTCACATTTTAGGATCAAAATGCTTGGCAGATCTGTAAAATTCTCCCTTGATTGTACCACCTGATTGCTGCATTTGGCAAATAAAGAATATTTGCATTCAACATATTTATATTTACTTGACTTAAAGAACTGTTGATTTTTTTTTTTTAGTTATGAACTTAATAAAAATTTTAAAAAAATGCACAATTCAGCATATTTTAATTTAAATACACAAACGTGTGTGCTGCTTTATACGTTTGAAAATGAGAGAAAAAAATTTACTATAAAAAAAAAAAAATCTTTATTACACTTAGGTTATACATTATCAGATACATCTATATCAAACTGTATCAAATTAATTTAGCTTTTTATCTTAGATTTCCCTTTCATTTGAATGTGTATGACTCAAATGTACTGTATCTCTTACTGATTTAGAAGTTTGGATATATTGTTTAACCCCCCACTGTGTTTATTTATGGCTTGTGGTAACTACAATGTTCTTGTCCTGTGCAAGAGATTTTACCTTGCCTTGATACCTCATTTAAACATATTAAGAATTTATAAGGAATGTAAAGTGAAAGAAAGGGAAGCCAGTGGTATAACAGAATACCATAAAGTAACATAAAACGCAGATAGATTTTAAAAGAAAATGTATATCCTTAAGTCTTTATTTTAGATTTTGGGATGCCTATGCCTACTATGCACATGCTTTTTCTGATCCTCGAGGTGAAATAAATAAAACAATGACAGCCCTGGAACATATATGTTCAAATACAGTCAGCAATACAGTCACCAATGATAGCTCCCATGTAGGGATGAGCTTCGTGTTCGAGTCGAACATACGTTCGACTCGAACATCGGCTGTTCGATCGTTCGACGAAGATCGAACGATTTGGGCCGTTCGCGCCAAATTCGAGTGACGCGAACGGCCCACAATGCACTACGCCATCGCAGTGTCATCCAGGCGCTGTGATTGGCCAAGCATGCACTGTGACCCCGCATGCTTGGCCAATCACAGCGCCGGCAGCGAGGAGAGCAATGATTGGCCACAGGCAGGATGCCTGTGGCCAATTATTGCTGAGGGTGTTTAGTACACGCCCCACACTATAAAAGGCCGCCAGCACGGCGGCCTAGTGTAGTGTGTTCCGGAGCAGGGATAGAGCAGCATAGGCAGGGACAGTGACTGTTATTTCTTTCTTGCTTAACCTGGATTCCTTTAGTTTAGGGAAAGAGAAGGATAGGTAGGGAGAGTGTCAGTGTGTTTTGTGCTTGTGCTATAGTGTGCTTAAAAAAAACATTTATTCTAGGGACAGAAAACTGTAGGTAGGGACAGTGTCAGTTTCTTTCACTCTGCAAGTCCTTGTTTCCAGGGACCTGGAAGGACAGTGAGTGAATTGTCCTTGTGCTATATTGTGCTTAAAAAAACATTTATTCTAGGGACAGAAAACTGTAGGTAGGGAGAGTGTCAGTTTCTTTCACTCTGCAAGTCCTTGTTTCCAGGGACCTGTAAGGACAGTGAGTGAATTGTCCTTGTGCTATATTGTGCTTAAAAAAAACATTTATTCTAGGGACAGAAAACTGTAGGTAGGGAGAGTGTCAGTTTATTTCACTCTGCAAGTCCTTGTTTCCAGGGACCTGGAAGGACAGTGAGTGAATTCTCCTTGTGCTATATTGTGCTTAAAAAAAACATTTATTCTAGGGACAGAAAACTGTAGGTAGGGACAGTGTCAGTTTCTTTCACTCTGCAAGTCCTTGTTTCCAGGGACCTGTAAGGACAGTGAGTGAATTGTCCTTGTGCTATATTGTGATTAAAAAAAACATTTTTTCTAGGGACAGAAAACTGTAGGTAGGGAGAGTGTTTTTTTTCTTTCACTCTGCAAGTCCTTGTTTCCAGGGACCTGTAAGGACAGTGAGTGAATTGTCCTTGTGCTATATTGTGCTTAAAAAAAACATTTTTTCTAGGGACAGAAAACTGTAGGTAGGGAGAGTGTTTTTTTTCTTTCACTCTGCAAGTCCTTGTTTCCAGGGACCTGTAAGGACAGTGAGTGAATTGTCCTTGTGCTATATTGTGCTTAAAAAAAACATTTATTCTAGGGACAGAAAACTGTAGGTAGGGAGAGTGTCAGTTTATTTCACTCTGCAAGTCCTTGTTTCCAGGGACCTGGAAGGACAGTGAGTGAATTGTCCTTGTGCTATATTGTGATTAAAAAAAACATTTATTCTAGGGACAGAAAACTGTAGGTAGGGAGAGTGTCAGTTTATTTCACTCTGCAAGTCCTTGTTTCCAGGGACCTGTAAGGACAGTGAGTGAATTGTCCTTGTGCTATATTGTGATTAAAAAAAACATTTTTTCTAGGGACAGAAAACTGTAGGTAGGGAGAGTGTTTTTTTTCTTTCACTCTGCAAGTCCTTGTTTCCAGGGACCTGTAAGGACAGTGAGTGAATTGTCCTTGTGCTATATTGTGCTTAAAAAAAACATTTATTCTAGGGACAGAAAACTGTAGGTAGGGAGAGTGTCAGTTTATTTCACTCTGCAAGTCCTTGTTTCCAGGGACCTGGAAGGACAGTGAGTGAATTGTCCTTGTGTTATATTGTGATTAAAAAAAACATTTTTTCTAGGGACAGAAAACTGTAGGTAGGGAGAGTGTTTTTTTTCTTTCACTCTGCAAGTCCTTGTTTCCAGGGACCTGTAAGGACAGTGAGTGAATTGTCCTTGTGCTATATTGTGATTAAAAAAAACATTTTTTCTAGGGACAGAAAACTGTAGGTAGGGAGAGTGTTTTTTTTCTTTCACTCTGCAAGTCCTTGTTTCCAGGGACCTGTAAGGACAGTGAGTGAATTGTCCTTGTGCTATATTGTGCTTAAAAAAAACATTTATTCTAGGGACAGAAAACTGTAGGTAGGGACAGTGTCAGTTTCTTTCACTCTGCAAGTCCTTGTTTCCAGGGACCTGTAAGGACAGTGAGTGAATTGTCCTTGTGCTATATTGTGATTAAAAAAAAACATTTTTTCTAGGGACAGAAAACTGTAGGTAGGGAGAGTGTTTTTTTTCTTTCACTCTGCAAGTCCTTGTTTCCAGGGACCTGTAAGGACAGTGAGTGAATTGTCCTTGTGCTATATTGTGCTTAAAAAAAACATTTTTTCTAGGGACAGAAAACTGTAGGTAGGGAGAGTGTTTTTTTTCTTTCACTCTGCAAGTCCTTGTTTCCAGGGACCTGTAAGGACAGTGAGTGAATTGTCCTTGTGCTATATTGTGCTTAAAAAAAACATTTATTCTAGGGACAGAAAACTGTAGGTAGGGAGAGTGTCAGTTTATTTCACTCTGCAAGTCCTTGTTTCCAGGGACCTGGAAGGACAGTGAGTGAATTGTCCTTGTGCTATATTGTGATTAAAAAAAACATTTATTCTAGGGACAGAAAACTGTAGGTAGGGAGAGTGTCAGTTTATTTCACTCTGCAAGTCCTTGTTTCCAGGGACCTGTAAGGACAGTGAGTGAATTGTCCTTGTGCTATATTGTGATTAAAAAAAACATTTTTTCTAGGGACAGAAAACTGTAGGTAGGGAGAGTGTTTTTTTTCTTTCACTCTGCAAGTCCTTGTTTCCAGGGACCTGTAAGGACAGTGAGTGAATTGTCCTTGTGCTATATTGTGCTTAAAAAAAACATTTATTCTAGGGACAGAAAACTGTAGGTAGGGAGAGTGTCAGTTTATTTCACTCTGCAAGTCCTTGTTTCCAGGGACCTGGAAGGACAGTGAGTGAATTGTCCTTGTGCTATATTGTGATTAAAAAAACATTTTTTCTAGGGACAGAAAACTGTAGGTAGGGAGAGTGTTTTTTTTCTTTCACTCTGCAAGTCCTTGTTTCCAGGGACCTGTAAGGACAGTGAGTGAATTGTCCTTGTGCTATATTGTGCTTAAAAAAAACATTTATTCTAGGGACAGAAAACTGTAGGTAGGGAGAGTGTCAGTTTATTTCACTCTGCAAGTCCTTGTTTCCAGGGACCTGGAAGGACAGTGAGTGAATTGTCCTTGTGCTATATTGTGATTAAAAAAAACATTTTTTCTAGGGACAGAAAACTGTAGGTAGGGAGAGTGTCAGTTTCTTTCACTGTGAAAGTCCTTGTTTCAAGGGACAGAGAAGGACACCTGAAGGTAGCCCTTATTGCTTTTTTCCCATCTCCCTGCAGGCCATCTATTAGAATGTCTGGAAGGCAAACAAGGAGAGGCAGACAGTCAGGAGGCAATAAAAGAGGGCAAGCAGGCTCTGTGTCTGGGGGCAACAGTGCTGGTCGTGGACGCGGTGCATTGTCATCAGCACATGGCCATGGGACACGCTTGTCCTTCTTTTCGGCAGCTGGACATGTTGAGCCACATCATGCCGAAGACTTGGTAGAGTGGATGACCAAGCCCTCCTCCTCCTCCTCATCCTCTCTCACCCAGGCTCAGGGTACTGGAAAAGCAGCTGCCAAAGCGTCGTCTTCCCTGGTATCAATGTCAGACAAATCATCAGTCACTCCTTCCCTAGACCCACCATGTCCTCCTCCTGAGGAGTCCCCCGAACTGTTTCAGCACAGTGTTGGGTACATGCTCCAGGAGGATGCCCAGCGTTTCGAAGGGTCTGATGATGAAACCCAGCTAGAGGAAGGCAGTAGCGTGAGAGCAGACAGAGGGGATGCTCAAGAAGGACACCAATCTGGCAGTCATGTTCCAGCAGCTGCAGCATACTGCCAGATTGGCTCCAGTGATGAGGAGGGAGGGGATGATGAGGTCACTGACTCCACGTGGGTGCCTAATAGGAGAGAGGAGGAGGAGGAGGATGAGGAGGAGGCACATCTCCAACGAGGCAGGATGCCCTTTGGTGGCCAGCGTAAGGGCAGTACACCGACGGAATCACACCGCAGAGCTCCGCCTGTGCAGGGCGCTGCCTCTGCCCGTCATTCAAAAAGTTCTTTGGTGTGGGCCTTTTTTGAGGCTAGTGCATCAGATCGCACAGCTGCTGTTTGCAACATATGTCTCAAGCGTATATCGCGTGGCCAAAACATCAGCCGCTTGGGTACCACATGCCTGACCAGACATATGTTGACCTGCCATGCAGCTCGTTGGCAAGCCTACCTCAAAGACCCACACCAAAGAACAAAGCGGACCTCTCCTTGCACCGCATCAGCTGGGATCTCCAACCCCACTATAACTTCAGTCCTCTCTGAAACATGCACTGAGAGGAATGAAGGTGTAGAATTAGGTGTGTCACAGCCAAGTACTTGCGCCCACTCTGCTAGCAGTACACCGACGTCCGATTCTAGCAGGCAAATTTCCCTGCCCCAGCTGCTGGACCGTCGAAAGAAGTTCACTCCCAGCCATCCACATGCCCAGCGGTTGAATGCTAGCTTGGCTAAATTGCTAGCGCTTCAACTGCTGCCTTTTCAGTTGGTAGACTCGGCCCCCTTCCGTGAGTTTGTGCAATGTGCAGTTCCTCAGTGGCAGGTTCCCAAACGCCACTTTTTCTCACGGAAGGCTATTCCGGCTCTCTACCGGCATGTGGAAGGCAATGTCTTGGCCTCGCTGGACAGGGCGGTCAGCGGTAAGGTGCATATTACCGCTGACTCATGGTCCAGCAGGCATGGACAGGGACGTTACCTTTCTTTCACGGCCCATTGGGTCACTCTTTTGGCAGCTGGGAAGGATTCAGGACAAGGTGCAGTAGTGTTGGAGGTTGTCCCACCGCCACGCCTCCAAAATGCTACTACTGGTTGTGACACACCTCTCTCCTCCACCCCCTCCTCTTCTTCTTCCTCCATGGCCTCTTCCTGTGGTTTGTCCTATGAACCAGCGGTGCTCCGTAGCCGTTCACGGGGCTACGCAAGTACGCAGGCAAAAAGATGCCATGCCGTGCTTGCGCTGGTGTGTTTGGGGGACAGAAGCCACACTGGGGCAGAGGTCCTGTCTGCTCTGCAGGGCCAGGCCGAGAGGTGGTTGACGCCACGCCAGCTTAAGCCAGGAATGGTGGTTTGCGACAATGGCACCAACCTCCTCTCCGCCCTCCGACAGGGACAACTGACCCATGTGCCCTGTGTGGCTCACGTCCTTAACCTGGTGGTGCAGCGCTTCTTGGGCAGGTACCCGGGCTTACAGGATGTCCTGAGGCAGGCCAGGAAAGTCTGTGTGCATTTCCGCAGATCTTATAATGCCAGTGCTCGCCTGGCTGAGCTGCAAAAGGAGTTGAACCTGCCCAAGAACCGCCTTATATGTGACATGCCCACCAGGTGGAACTCAACGTTGGCCATGCTGCAGCGGCTGCACACGCAGCAGAGGGCCATCAATGAGTACCTGTGCGACTACGGCACCAGGACAGGGTCAGGGGAGCTTGGTTTTTTTTCTCCACGCCAGTGGGGCATGATCAGGGATGCATGCACTGTCCTGGCACCATTTGAGGAGGCCACGAGGATGGTGAGCAGTGACAGTGCATGCATCAGTGACACTGTACCTCTTGTCCACCTGTTGGAGCACACGCTGCGTGGAATAATGGACAGGGCACTTGAGGCAGAACAGAGGCAGGAAGAGGAGGACTTCCTTGCCTCTCAAGGCCCCCTTTACCCAGACAGTGTTCCTTCTGTCCCACCCATCGCACAGGAAGAGGAGGAGGAGGAGGAGGAGGAGGAGGAGGAGGATTGTGTCAGCATGGAGGTGGAGGCTGGCACTCAGCATCATCAGCAGCAGTCTTTTAGGGATGATTTACAGTCCCAAGAAACCAGTGGACTTGTACGTGGCTGGGAGGAGGTGGCTGCGGATCATGTCGTCCTTAGTGACCCAGAGGACTCCGGAGCGAATGCCTCAGCAAAACTACGCTGCATGGCCTCCCTGATCCTGCAAAGTCTGCGGAAGGATCCTCGTATTCTTCGGATCAAGGAGAGGGACCATTACTGGCTGGCCACTCTCCTTGATCCACGGTACAAGGGTAAGGTTGCGGACCTTATGTTACCGTCGCAGAGGGAGCAGAGGATGAGACAACTCCGGGAGGCCTTGCAGAAAGGTCTGTGCAACGCGTTCCCAGAGACTGGGAGGTTGCAAACTCCTGGTCCTGGACAACGAGTTGCTGAGGCTTCGGCCAGTCAAAGAAGGAGCGGTGGGGAAGGTGGCCGTCTGACCGATGCGTTCAGACAATTCTTTAGTCCGCAGCCCCAAAGTATGATCGGTTCCAGCAACCATCGCCAGCGTCTGATAAACATGGTGCAGGAATATCTAGGGGCAAGGTCAGACTTGGACACCTTCCCCACCGAAAATCCTCTGGCTTACTGGGTCTTGAGGATGGATCACTGGCCAGAGCTTGCACAGTATGCAATTGAGCTACTGGCCTGTCCTGCATCCAGCGTTCTTTCGGAACGCACATTCAGTGCTGCTGGAGGATTTGTCACGGATCACAGGGTGCGCCTGTCCACCGACTCGGTTGATCGACTGACTTTCATCAAGATGAACCAGTCTTGGATCACCACCAGCTACCACACACCTGATGCTGATATAACAGACTAATTGATTTTAACATGTCACATCCCTTCAAGACTGATGCTGATGCTGAGTGCCTGTGCTGTTATGTTGACTGGCTATCCTCCTCCTCCGAGTCCTCAATGATACGATTGATGATGATAGCTTGTAAGATCATTTTTGTTTATGGGTGCCGCCACCAGTGCCTAACGCCCAATTTTTCAGCCCCTGTTTAACAGGGGCGTGTAATTACAATTTTTGAAGCAATACTTTGCAACAGGGCTCATTGCTGTGCTCCAAGTACAGTATCTGTGAGGAGTTGCAGTGTTGTGCCACCAGTGCCTAAGGCCCAATTTTTCAGCCCCTGTTTAACAGGGGCGTGTCATTACAATTTTTGAAGCAATACTTTGCAACAGGGCTCATTGGTGTGCTCCAAGTACAGTATCTGTGAGGAGTTGCAGTGTTGTGCCACCAGTGCCTAAGGCCCAATTTTTCAGCCCCTGTTTAACAGGGGCGTGTCATTACAATTTTTGAAGCAATACTTTGCAACAGGGCTCATTGCTGTGCTCCAAGTACAGTATCTGTGAGGAGTTGCAGTGTTGTGCCACCAGTGCCTAAGGCCCAATTTTTCAGCCCCTGTTTAACAGGGGCGTGTCATTACAATTTTTGAAGCAATACTTTGCAACAGGGCTCATTGGTGTGCTCCAAGTACAGTATCTGTGAGGAGTTGCAGTGTTGTGCCACCAGTGCCTAAGGCCCAATTTTTCAGCCCCTGTTTAACAGGGGCGTGTCATTACAATTTTTGAAGCAATACTTTGCAACAGGGCTCATTGCTGTGCTCCAAGTACAGTATCTGTGAGGAGTTGCAGTGTTGTGCCACCAGTGCCTAAGGCCCAATTTTTCAGCCCCTGTTTAACAGGGGCGTGTCATTACAATTTTTGAAGCAATACTTTGCAACAGGGCTCATTGGTGTGCTCCAAGTACAGTATCTGTGAGGAGTTGCAGTGTTGTGCCACCAGTGCCTAAGGCCCAATTTTTCAGCCCCTGTTTAACAGGGGCGTGTCATTACAATTTTTGAAGCAATACTTTGCAACAGGGCTCATTGCTGTGCTCCAAGTACAGTATCTGTGAGGGGTTGCAGTGTTGTGCCACCAGTGCCTAAGGCCCAATTTTTCAGCCCCTGTTCAACAGGGGCATGTAATTACAATTCTTGATCTAATAATTCACAGCAGGGCCCATTGCTGCACCCACCAAGAGTAACTGTCAGGGCTTACAGTGTTGTGGCACCAGCACCACCATCAAAGGCCCAATTTTTACTACCACTGTTCAACAATTATATGTAATTAAAATTCCTGATATAATAGTTGACAGCAGGGCGTTCCAGCACCAACCAAGAGTAACTGTGAGTGCTTACAGTGTTGTGCCAACACCAACAACTAAGGGGCCTATTTCTGCAGAGTATATACGGCAGGTCCCTACTTTCAAACATCCAACTTACAAACGACTCCTACTTGCAAACGCAAGAAGACAACAGGAAGTGAGAGGAAATCTACCACTAGGAAGGAAAATTCTCTCCTGTAAGAATAAATATGGGAGAAAGGTGTCTCCTCTGTACTGATGCTTTATCAGCAATCCTTGTTTCAAGAAAAACACCACATTTCAAAAACAGTTGTCATTGGGACGGAAAGTGAGGTGAAATGTTCTGAACAGGGGCACAGACAGCAAAACAAATGTTACAGGGGTGATAACCCTTACCTATGTTTTCCAAAAAGTTTAAAAATAGATTTTTGGTCTGGAGCTACACTTCAACAATGTACCTGTTCAAAATTACAAACAGACTCTACATAAGAACAAACCTACAGTCCCTGTCTTGTATGCACCGCCTGTATAGGGCTGTTCAGAGTATATAGGGCCTTTTTTATTTTATGTGCGGGGTTCCCCTTAATATCCATACAAGACCCAAAGGGGCTGGTAATGGGCTGGGGTAGGGGGGGGGGGGGTCATGGGGTAGCTATGCCATTTTTCTTAAAGAATTTCATCCATATTACCGGGACCAGACATTACATTAAAGCCGCAAGCAATTTTAAATGGCTTTTTTTTCCTTTAGAAGTGTCATTTTGTGCAGGGACAGTTCTAAACACGGGAAACACGTGGCACTTCACAGGCATACTTTAGACACCCCCCAGGTACGATATTTAAAGGAATATTTGACTTTTTTTTTTTCACTTTATGCATCATTAAAATGACTGCTCCCGAAAAACGACCGTTTTTAAAACTTCTTTTTGCATTGATACATGTCCCCTGGTGCAGAACCCGGGTTCCCAAACCCTTTTTAGGACAATAACATGCATAATAGTTGTTATAATTAGCACTTTAGAATTCGAACGTTCGCATCCATTGTATTTAATAGGGTTCTAATGTTCGTTCGAACTTTCGGTCCGTTCGCGGGTTCTGGTGCGAACCGAACCCGGGGGTGTTCGGCTCATCACTACTCCCATGTTCCTATACCAACAGATTCTCTTTAAATAAGAGCTAATTAACCGCTTGCCGACCGTGCTATGTACATTTACGCCGGCAGAATGGCACGGCTGTGCAAAGTAACGTGTATATATACGTTACTTAAAATTTTGCGCCGTGCGCGCACGCCCCTGCCACACGCTCCGTGACCGTGGGACCCGCAGGCTCGATGTCTGCCGGTGTCCTGGGATCGTGTCACGGAGCGGCAAAAAGGGGAGAGGCCAGTGTAAACAAGGCATCTCCCTGTTCTGCCTAGTGACAGGACACTGATCATCTGCTCCCTCTCATCGGGAGCAATGATCAGTGTCGTGTCACAGTAAGCCCCGCCCCCGCACAGTTAGAATCACTCCCTAGGACACACTTAACCCCTTCCTAGCCCCCTAGTGGTTAACCCCTACCCTGCGAGTCACATTTATACAGTAATCAGTGCATTTTTATAGCACTGATATCTGTATAAATGTGAATGGTTGCAAAATAGCGTCAAAAGTGTCCGATGTGTCCGACATAATGTCGCAGTCATGATAAAAATCACTGATTACCATTACTAGTAAAAAAATATATTAATAAAAATGCCACAAAACGACCCCCTATTTTGTAGACGCTATAATTTTTGCGCAAACCAATCAGTAAATGCTTATTGAGATTTTTTTACCAAAAATATGTAGAAGAATACATATCCGCCTAAACTGAGAAAAAAATAGCTTTTTTAAAAAAAATTGGGGATATTTATTATAGCAAAAAGTACAAAATATTGCATTTTTTTCAAAATTGTCACTCTATTTTTGTTTATAGCGCAAAAAATTTAAATCGCAGAGGTGATCAAATACCACCAAAAGAAAGCAATATTTGTGTGAATTTTGTTTGGGAGCCATGTTGTACGACAATTGTCATTTCAAGTGACGCAGTGCCGAATCACAGTGGCCCGGTCATTTGGCAGCCAAATCCTCCGGGGCTGAAGTGGTTAAATAATACTGTACATGCAACAAGGACATGCTGATAGGTTAATTTGCTTCTGTCTAAATTGGCCCTAGTATATGAATGTGAGTTAGGGACCTTAGATTGTAAGCTCCTTGAGCGTAGGGATCGATGTGAATGTACAATGTAAAGCGCTGTGTAAATTGACGGCGCTATATAAGTACCCAAATAATAATAATAATAATAATAACAAGGAGGGTTGTGTTAAAAATTTAGGAAAGTGATGCTTGTTCTAGTTAAATTATAAGGTAAGCTGAAAACCAATGCACACATGGTGGGGTAAGACTTATTTAATTGCATGTTTTCTCTGTATTGTTAGAATAGATGTCAATTCATCCATAAGTGACAGAATATTTTTTTTAATCATATAAAATATTGCTATTAACAGAGATTGTGAACCATAAAACATCTGATGCTAATATATTATACTGGTAATAAGGTACTCTATTGTATTTTTTTCTACCCTACTTTACAATAGAAAACATACAGTATTGGGGGGAAATTAAATAAAGACATAAGGACATTTTATGGTGCTATGGCCCTTTAAAATGGCCTGCGCCAAATAAAAAAATCTTTACCGCCTGTTTCAGTAACTTAACCACTTCAGCCCCTTAATGACCAGGTCATTTTGGCAATACAGCACTGTGCCGATTTTACTGACAATTGTGCGGTCGTGCGACGCTGTACCCAAAAAAATTTACGTCCTCTTTTTCCCACAAATAGAGCTTTCTTTTGGTGGTATTTGATCACCTCTGCGGTTTTTATTTTTTGCGCTATAAACATACAAATCGCAATTTTGAAAAAAAAATATTGTTTTTTACTTTTTGCTATAATACATATGCCCAAAAAAAAATATATATATATATATATATATATATATATATATATATATATATATATAAAATTATTCATCAGTTTAGGCTGATATATATTCTATATATTTTTGGTAATTGCACGTACAGCTACGGCAATTTACGCAAGAGAGCCAACCTGCCGCCGTATAACAATGGTGGCTGGTCAGCTTGTGTGTGGCAAATCCAGGTAGCTCTTAATAGCAACACTTTTTCAAAGCGGCACTACTAATGCACCAATTTTTTTTTTTTTTAATTACCTCCAGTTCAAAGATAATGAAACTAGAGCTAATGAAGAGCTACTCTAAATTGGTGTTCAGAGACCGGAAGAGTGACTGCCCAGAATGTAACAGAGTGGCTAACTTAGCTATTGAATAAGGATTTGCCCACTGCCTACTTTCAATCACAGCTACCTGATGAGGAACTAGTGTCTGTAAATGCTTATTATGCTCCTTCCCCCAGGTACACAACTCCCTTCTGCTGTGCTGTCTGTTTGACAACTTCGGCGGTGAGGGAGCGCCGTTGTTCTGAGGCCGGAGTGTTCGCATGGACATTCTTCTCTCAGTATACCTTCACACTCTGTGCCTGCCCCAACTTCAGTACCTGTGTACAACAGGTACATGAATCTATCACTCATCCCGACATTTATTGTGCAGAGGCACATTGGAACTCTCAACAATGTCTAAGACACTCTTTATGAATTTCGGGGATTGTTTTTGTAGAATGGTTAGTTATAGATAGCGAGGTAAGCCTGTACATAACTAATATCACCTAAATCCATAAAAAAAGATTCCTTTTGATTAGTTCACTGGACAGAATGAATAACTCTGTCATTTAAAGCTTAACTCCAGGGAGACAATTTGACTTTGTATCAACCTCTTGCAGCCCCTTTAGGGCACTACTCAATTTGGAGGAGGAGCACAAGAAGCCAGGAAGTTGTACTACAGCACAATGAGAATGCTTATAGGAGTAGAGAGCAATGTGACAGATGAGCTAATTTCTATTGCTTCTTCTTTTATTATCCAGTCACAGAATGTAGAAAAGACCTGGAAATGTTATGGAACTATAGCAGACAAAAATCTTATCTCCTTGCCTGCCAGACAGGTCTGTGCTATTTGGCAGAGTTGTGTGAAACTCACGACTGGATAATCATAAATGCAAATCCTTTTGCAAGTAAAACAGTTCCCATATACTGTATGTATTTTATCTATGAATTTAGCTGTGTACCTAGAATTACGCTTCAAAAGTAACTCCACTTTTGTTGAGAAAAAAACATTCCCCTCTGGGTGATCTATGTACATTGCAAGGATTATAACAACCTTTGTTGCAGATTCCTACCTTTTGTTATTCTGATGTAATCCCTGTATGTTCCTCTGAGCCTCAGTGACGAGTGGGTCGAATAGGAGTGGTTTGATAATTATCTATCTGCTGTGCACCTGCAGGGCTCTAATAAGGAAATCTGCTGGGCCTGCATCCCTTTAGACGTGTTCCTACTGGGAGTGTCTCACCAAAAATGAAATTTTTGTTGCAGGGGATGCCTGAAATCTGACTTGTATCTTAGGCAGACTTCTGGGAAAATTGGCGAGCCAATCACACAAGCAGGAAATTATGTTTCTGAGGAGTGGTCAGTACAAACTCTGTGTACAGAATAACTCCAGGTAGCCATATTGAAATGCATTCTCAGAAAATAACAGTGGCTGCAGATTGAAAAGGAAAGGTCATTTTTATGGTTGAATATATTTTTATTAACAATTTTTTCGGTAAAACATTGAGGAGTACAGAATAAAGAAAAAGGAGGGGGTTGGGGGAAAATGCAGGACATACACCATCATATTATCAATACACACATTTAGGTCACATATATGTGTAAATCTCAACATGAGTGCTGCATTCAATAACGCAAACAATTAACGTGTTCAGTCATTCGGATACATAGAATGGTATATAACCTGGGGTTAGGGAGGGGATAGGTATGGGGGGGAGTGGGGTGAGGGGGGTAAAGATGTAAAGTTGGCGTGAGAGTTATCATTCATCTTCAGGTCACCGGGGCGTGGTCGTCTAATCTCTAGGACCACTTACTCCGGTGGTGTGTCCGGTCAGGGGCCCCCGGGACGTCCCTCCCCCCAGCCTCCATTCATTCTATTCAGTAGTCTATCCGAGGTCAAGTAATGGACCCAGACATACCATAGCTTAAGATGCTTATCCCACTTGTCTCTCTCCCTGGCCTGTATCTCCTCCATGAGCATGACATCGTTAAGAATGGTCATCCACCTGTGGAGGGGAGGAGTTGCTTCAGATTTCCAATACTGCGCTATCATCTGTCGGGCCGTTGCCAGGAAAAATCTAAGAAGGTTGGCTTTCTGGGATTTGACCGTTCCTGGTAGGATAGAGAGTAGGGCCACCTTCGGGGAGAGGGTAAGTGAGTCGTCATACATTTTGTTGTAGATCTCAAATATACCTTTCCAGAAAGGGCGGATTTTATTGCATTCCCACCAGATGTGAAGATACGTTCCTTTTCCTCTGTGGCAGGCCAGCAAGCGTCAGAAGCGTTGGGGAACATCCTACGAATCGAGACCGGGTCCCTGTACCATCTGGATATTAGTTTGTAATTTTTCTCTTGTGTGTAGCTGGAGATTGAGGATTTGTGGGTGTATGTAAATTAGGTTTGCCACTCGGCCCGGGTAATATGTTCACCCAGGTCTCTGGACCATTAATGTGTGAATGTTGGGAGGGTGTTGTGTGTGTGGGAAAGAATTCCCTTGTATATAAGGAATAGTGTGTGCATGGGTATCTGTCAGGGAAATGGCCAAAGAAGGACTAGCAATTCCGCCCAAGACAAACATGGCCGCCATGGTGCACAGCGTGACTAAGATGTACTTCCTGGTCTATTTAAGCCTGCTGATGGACCTGCTCATTGCTGGATTATCTCTTCAGTCTACTGTGTACCTTGACCTTGTTTCCTGATCCGTGCTTATCCGTTGTGACCCGGCTTGCCTTGACCTCGCTTCCTGATCTCCTGTGTTTGACCCTTGGTCTGCTTCTGGACTCTGCTTCTGCTTCCTGACCACCCGGCTTGACCCTCGGGTGGTACCTGGACCCTGCTTGTGTATGACCTTGGCTTGCCCCTGTATATGCTCTGGACTGACCTACCTGTGTTTGACCCCCGGTCTGGCTTTTGGTATCTCTGTTTATCTGAATACAACAAGCTCAGTTCTGCCTGCCTCAGCCATCCCTCAGTGGCTGAGCTCATCAGACTGCAAGCAAGCACCAGGCCAACCGTGCTTCTGTGGGCACTGCGCTCCCTGTTCCCAACTCCAGGGTCGCGCTGCACTCAGTCACAAAGGGAGCCCTCTTAGCATCTCAATCTCCATACTCGCTCCTGACAGTATAATCCAGCCATGTCAGAGATCGACAGAGGCGCTTCCCCTGTAGAGGCTGTGTGCCAGCAGATCACTGCACTTACCCAAACAGTGCAAAGACTGCAAGACGCCCATGAGCAATTAGAGGGTCACCTGCATCACTTGTCTTCCGATCCTGTATCTCCCGATCCAAGACCTACCTCCAGTTGTACTTCCTCTGCTACCATGTCTCAGGAGGCTCCTCTCAGGGTGCCGATCCCACTCCCTGAACCACGTGTGCCGACTCAGTTCTCAGGGGACAGAAGAAAGTTTAGGACTTTTAAAAATGCCTGCCTGCTATACCTGGCTCTGCAACCAAGAACTTTCTCCTTGGAGAATATTACATTTGATTTCATTATCTCCTTACTCTTGGACGACCCCCAGGTGTGGGCCCATGGGCTACTGGAACAAAAGAGCCCCATTACTGACTCTGTTGACACTTTCTTCACGGCGATGGCCCAGTTGTACGACGACCCCCAACGTATGACTACGGCCAAGAACGCCCTACACACCCTGCAGCAGGGGCAATGTCCCGCAGAGGATTACACTGTGGACTTCCGCACATGGGCCGCAGACACATGTTGGAATCAAGCTGCCTTGAAGTACCAATATTGTCTGGGCCTATTAGAGTCCCTCAAGGACGAGCTGGCCAGGGTAGCAATCCCGGATACCTTGGAGGGCCTCATCCAGTTAGCCATACAACTGGACAGACGCCTACATGAACAACTATTTGAGAAGTCTCAGACTCTCCAATCAGCTCAAGAACTGCCGGAATCCTCTTTTTCTCTAGCATCCAGTCCACCCGTGCCTAAAGTCAAGCCCAGACAGATTGGCCTGTTCCGCCCTGCTCTAACACCTGAGGAAAGACTCTACCGCCAAAAGGCGAACCTTTGCTTTTACTGTGGAAACAATGGCCATTTCTTACAAAATTGCCACCTCAGGCCGAAGAAACCATTCTTCAAACCCCCAGTACATTTTCAAGTGTCAGGACTTACCTCATCTCACCTTGTCCTCTCTATCTCCCTATCGGTAGCCAGGGAAGAGATCCGGCTTTAAGCCATCATCGACTCTGGGGCCTGCAGCTGCTTCCTAGTAGGGATGAGCTTCGAGTTCGAGTCAAACTCATGTTCGACTCGAACATTGCCTGTTCGCCCGTTCGCCGAACAGCGAACAAATTGGGGTGTTCGTGGCAAATTCGAAAAATCTATGGGAGAAATCTAAAGTGTTAATTATAAAGGCTTATATGCAAGTTATTGTCCTAAAAAGTGTTTGGGGACCCGGGTCCTGCCCCAGGGGACATGTATCAATGCAAAAAGAAGTTTTAAAAACGGCCGTTTTTTCGGGAGCAGTGATTTTAATAATGCTTAAAATGAAAAAATAAAAGTGAAATATTCCTTTAAATTTCGTACCTGGGGGGTGTGTATGATATGCATGTGAAGTGGCGCATGTTTCCCGTGCTTAGAACTGTCCCTGCAAAAAATGTCATTTTTGAAAGAAAAAAATGCATTTAAAACTGACTCGCGGCTATTAATGAATTGTCGGCTCCCGGCAATACATACAAAAGTCATTGATAAAAAAAAAAAAAAAGCGTGGGGGTTCCTCAGAATTCAATTACCAGGCCCTTCAGGTCTGGAATGGATATTAAGGGGAACCCCGCCGCAAATTTAAAAAAAAATTGACGTGGGGTTCCCCCAAATATCCATTCCAGGCCCTTCAGATCTGGCATGGATTTTAAGGGGAACTCCACCCCAAATTTAAAAAAAAATGGCGTGGAGTCCCCCTAAAAATCCATACCAGACCCCTTATCCGAGCACGCAACCTGGCCGGCCGCAGGGGAAAAGGGGGGGATGAGAGAGCGGCCCCCCCTCCCTCCTGAACCGTACCAAGCCACATGCCCTCAACATGGGGAGGATGTCCCCATGTTGATGGGGACAAGGGCCTCATCCCCACAACCCTTGCCCGGTGGTTGTGGGGGTCTGCGGGCGGGGGGCTTATCGGAATCTGGAAGACCCCTTTAACAAAGAGGACCCCCAGATCCCGGCCCCCCCCATCTGAATTGGTAAGGGGTACATTGTACCCCTACCATTTCACGAAGAAAGCGTAAAAAAATGTTTAAAAAAACACACAAACACCTTGAAAAAGTCCTTTATTTAAAAAAAAAAAAAAACATTCCAGCGGTGAAATCCAGTGTCCCGCGGCGATCCCGATGTCCAGCGCTGTCCTTCATTGGTTGTGCCTGAGCGGACCTGATGGGAAACTCCCTCTCAGTATTTTAAATGTATAGACCCGCCCCTTCTAAAGTTCCCCATCAGGTCCGCTCAGCGGACCAGATGCGGAACATGAGAAGGGGCGGGTCTATACATGTATTACCAAAGTGAGAGCAGTTCCCCATCAGGTCCGCCCCCTCGGTATGTCGGACCCGCCTACGTCATTGGCTTGAGCGGGGAACTTCCTTCACTGTGTAATTTAAATTTACATAGTGAAGGAAGTTCCCCGCTCAGGCCAATGATGTAGGCGGGTCCGACATACCGAGGGGGCGGACCTGATGGGGAACTGCTCTCACTTTGGTAATACATGTATAGACCCGCCCCTTCTCATGTTCTGCATCTCGTCCGCTGAGCGGACCTGATGGGGAACTTTAGAAGGGGCGGGTCTATACATTTAAAATACTGAGAGGGAGTTCCCCATCAGGTCCGCTCAGGCACAACCAATGAAGGACAGCGCTGGACATCGGGATCGCCGCGGGACACTGGATTTCACCGCTGGAATGTTTTTTTATTTATTTTTTTAAATAAAGGACTTTTTCAAGGTGTTTGTGTGTTTTTTTAAACATTTTTTTACGCTTTCTTTGTGAAATGGTAGGGGTACAATGTACCCCTTACCAATTCACATAGGAGGGGGGCCGGGATCTGGGGGTCCCCTTTGTTAAAGGGGTCTTCCAGATTCCGATAAGCCCCCCGCCCGCAGACCCCCACAACGACCGGGCAAGGGTTGTGGGGATGAGGCCCTTGTCCCCATCAACATGGGGACATCCTCCCCATGTTGAGGGCATGTGGCTTGGTACGGTTCAGGAGGGAGGGGGGCCGCTCTCTCGTCCCCCCCTTTTCCCCTGCGGCCGGCCAGGTTGCGTGCTCGGATAAGGGGTCTGGTATGGATTTTTAGGGGGACTCCACGCCATTTTTTTTTTAAATTTGGGGTGGAGTTCCCCTTAAAATCCATGCCAGATCTGAAGGGCCTGGAATGGATATTTGGGGGAACCCCACGTCAATTTTTTTTTAAATTTGCGGCGGGGTTCCCCTTAATATCCATTCCAGACCTGAAGGGCCTGGTAATTGAATTCTGGGGAACCCCCACGCTTTTTTTTTTTTTTTTATCAATGACTTTTGTATGTATTGCCGGGAGCCGACAATTCATTAATAGCCGCGAGTCAGTTTTAAATGCATTTTTTTCTTTCAAAAATGACATTTTTTGCAGGGACAGTTCTAAGCACGGGAAACATGCGCCACTTCACATGCATATCATACACACCCCCCAGGTACGAAATTTAAAGGAATATTTCACTTTTATTTTTTCATTTTAAGCATTATTAAAATCACTGCTCCCGAAAAAACGGCCGTTTTTAAAACTTCTTTTTGCATTGATACATGTCCCCTGGGGCAGGACCCGGGTCCCCAAACACTTTTTAGGACAATAACTTGCATATTAGCCTTTATAATTAACACTTTAGATTTTGAACGTTCGAGTCCATTGTATTTAATAGGGTTCTAAAGTTTACACGAACATTTTGTCTGTTCGCAGGTTCTGGTGCGAACCGAACAGGGGGGTGTTCGGCTCATCCCTGCTTCCTAGACATCAACTTGGCCAAAGGACAAAAGCAGCAGTTAACAGTACATTTGGCTGATGGATCTCTACCCAGTTCTGGACTGATTACCCATGAGACCCTGCCAATCCCTATGACAACCCGCTCTGGGCACAAGGAACTGGTACGTTTCGATGTTTTGTGCTCTTCTCTGTTTCCGGTCATTCTGGGAGTCCCCTGGTTATGAGCACTTGACTGGCTGAAGAATGAAGTGCTGTTTTCATCTGCTTACTGTCATCAGAATTGTCTGCCCCCTGGCCCTAAGGACCTTACCAGCTACTTGACCATACAACCTATTTCTAGTGCCAACCCTCATGTACCATCTGCCTACCTAGAATTTCTGGATGTATTCGATAAGAAGGGAGCAGACTCCCTTCCACCTCATCGTCCCTACGATTGCCCTATTGACTTGCTCCCAGGCTCCAAAATTCCCTTAGGTTGTATCTTCCCTTTATCAGAGACTGAACTTGAAACATTATGACTCTATGTCGATGAAAACCTGGAAAAGGGATTCATTCGTCCCTCTTCGTCCCCTGCAGGTGCTGGCATCTTTTTTGTCGAAAAAAAGGATAAAACGCTTAGGCCTTGTATAGACTACCGAGATCTGAATAAGATCACCATCAAAAATCGCTATCCACTCCCTCTCGTCCCGGAACTCTTCCAAAGATTCCGTTCTGCTCGATTTTTCTCCAAACCGGACTTACGAGGTGCTTACAATCTGGTTCGCATTCGAGAGGAGGATGAGTGCAATACAGCTTTCCGAACTCTTTTCGGACATTTTGAATATTTGGTGATGCCTTTTGGCCTCTGCAATGCTCCAGCCACGTTCCAGCACTTTGTGAACGTCATTTTCCGAGACCATCTTGACAACTTCCTCATTGTATACCTGGATGACATCCTTGTCTTCTCAGCCACCCTGGAGATTCATCGAGTGCACATGAAAAAGGTACTAACTATCCTAAGAACGCATGGACTATACGTAAAAGCCCAAAAATGTGACTTTGAGAAAGAATCTATCCAGTTTTTGGGTCTTGTCATATCTACTAAAGGAGTGTCCATGGATACCCAGAAAGTAAAAGCGATCCTGGAATGGCCTGTCCCCTCAGACAAGAAGGGTGTTCAAAGGTTTAACGGCTTTTCAAACTTTTACAGACGATTTATTAAAAACTTTTCAGCCATTATATCACCCATTACCAAACTAACCCATTTGCATTCCAGATTCCAGTGGTCCCCGGAGGCTCAGGCAGCTTTCGACAGACTTAAAACAGTGTTTGTTTCAGCACCAGTTCTTTAGCATCCTGACCCTGCATTGCCCTACATTTTGGAAGTCAATGCCTCCAAAGTGGCCACAGGAGCTATCCTCTCTCAACGACAGGACCCAAAATCATTGTTACATCCTGTAGCCTTTTCCTCTCGAAAAATGAAATTATGACGTCAGAGATCGGGAGTTTTTGGCCATCAAAACAGCTCTGGAAGAGTGGAGATATTTACTTGAAGGTGCAGCACATCCCATCATGATCTTTACCGATCATAAAAATTTAGAATATCTGAGGACTGCAAAATGTTTAAGACCGCGTCAAGCGCGGTGGGCGTTATTCTTTTCGAGATTCAATTTTCTCATCTCTTTCCGTCCCGGATCTAAAAATGGAAAGGCGGATGCTCTGTCTCGGATGTTCCCAGACACCCCTGAAGAAACCACTCCCGGCACAATCCTGTCCACACAAAATTTTCTTCTGATTCAGCCAGACCAAAAATAATCCATTGTACAAGCCTCTCTTTAGTGCCTAGAGTCAGAAATTTCTACTTTAAGGAGTCACGAGGGATTTCTGTGGCATCAGGACAACATCTTTGTCCCCCAGGAAGTCAGACTGCAGGCCTTGAAAAAATGTCATGATCACCAGCTGGCCGGTAGGGATGAGCTTCGAGTTCGAGTCGAACTCATGTTCGACTCGAACATTGCCTGTTCGCCCGTTCGCCGAACAGTGAACAAATTGGGGTGTTCGCGGCAAATTCGAAAAATCTATGGGAGAAATCTAAAGTGTTAATTATAAAGGCTAATATGCAAGTTATTGTCCTAAAAAGTGTTTGGGGACCCGGGTCCTGCCCCAGGGGACATGTATCAATGCAAAAAGAAGTTTTAAAAACGGACGTTTTTTCGGGAGCAGTGATTTTAATAATAATTAAAATGAAAAAATAAAAGTGAAATATTCCTTTAAATTTCGTACCTGGGGGGTGTGTATGATATGCATGTGAAGTGGCGCATGTTTCCCGTGCTTAGAACTGTCCCTGCAAAAAATGTCATTTTTGAAAGAAAAAAATGCATTTAAAACTGACTCGCGGCTATTAATGAATTGTCGGCTCCCGGCAATACATACAAAAGTCATTGATAAAAAAAAAAAAAAAAAGCGTGGGGGTTCCCCAGAATTCAATTACCAGGCCCTTCAGGTCTGGAATGGATATTAAGGGGAACCCCGCCGCAAATTAAAAAAAAATTGACGTGGGGTTCCCCCAAATATCCATTCCAGGCCCTTCAGATCTGGCATGAATTTTAAGGGGAACTCCACCCCAAATAAAAAAAAAATATGGCGTGGAGTCCCCCTAAAAATCCATACCAGACCCCTTATCCGAGCACGCAACCTGGCCAGCCGCAGGGGAAAAGGGGGGGACGAGAGAGCGGCCCCCCCTCCCTCCTGAACCGTACCAAGCCACATGCCCTCAACATGGGGAGGATGTCCCCATGTTGATGGGGACAAGGGCCTCATCCCCACAACCCTTGCCCGGTGGTTGTGGGGGTCTGCGGGCGGGGGGCTTATCGGAATCTGGAAGACCCCTTTAACAAAGGGGACCCCCAGATCCCGGCCCCCCCATGTGAATTGATAAGGGGTACATTGTACCCCTACCATTTCACGAAGAAAGCGTAAAAAAATGTTTAAAAAAACACACAAACACCTTGAAAAAGTCCTTTATTTAAAAAAAAAAAAAAAAAAAAACATTCCAGCGGTGAAATCCAGTGTCCCGCGGCGATCCCAATGTCCAGCGCTGTCCTTCATTGGTTGTGCCTGAGCGGACCTGATGGGGAACTCCCTCTCAGTGTTTTAAATGTATAGACCCGCCCCTTCTAAAGTTCCCCATCAGGTGCGCTCAGCGGACGAGATGCGGAACATGAGAAGGGGCGGGTCTATACATGTATTACCAAAGTGAGAGCAGTTCCCCATCAGGTCCGCCCCCTCGGTATGTCAGACCCGCCTACGTCATTGGCTTGAGCGGGGAACTTCCTTCACTATGTAAATTTAAATTACACAGTGAAGGAAGTTCCCCGCTCAAGCCAATGACGTAGGCGGGTCCGACATACCGAGGGGGCGGACCTGATGGGGGACTGCTCTCACTTTGGTAATACATGTATAGACCCGCCCCTTCTCATGTTCCGCATCTCGTCCACGGAGCGGACCTGATGGGGAACTTTAGAAGGGGCGGGTCTATACATTTAAAATACTGAGAGGGAGTTCCCCATCAGGTCCGCTCAGGCACAACCAATGAAGGACAGCGCTGGACATCGGGATCGCCGCGGGACACTGGATTTCACCGCTGGAATGTTTTTTTTTTTTTTTAATAAAGGACTTTTTCAAGGTGTTTGTGTGTTTTTTTAAACATTTTTTTACGCTTTCTTCGTGAAATGGTAGGGGTACAATGTACCCCTTACCAATTCACATAGGGGGGGCCGGGATCTGGGGGTCCCCTTTGTTAAAGGGGTCTTCCAGATTCCGATAAGCCCCCCGCCCGCAGACCCCCACAACCACCGGGCAAGGGTTGTGGGGATGAGGCCCTTGTCCCCATCAACATGGGGACATCCTCCCCATGTTGAGGGCATGTGGCTTGGTACGGTTCAGGAGGGAGGGGGGGCCGCTCTCTCATCCCCCCCTTTTCCCCTGCGGCTGGCCAGGTTGCGTGCTCGGATAAGGGGTCTGGTATGGATTTTTAGGGGGACTCCACGCCATTTTTTTTTAAATTTGGGGTGGAGTTCCCCTTAAAATTCATGCCAGATCTGAAGGGCCTGGAATGGATATTTGGGGGAACCCCACGTCAATTTTTTTTTAATTTGCAGCGGGGTTCCCCTTAATATCCATTCCAGACCTGAAGGGCCTGGTAATTGAATTCTGGGGAACCCCCACGCTTTTTTTTTTTATCAATGACTTTTGTATGTATTGCCGGGAGCCGACAATTCATTAATAGCCGCGAGTCAGTTTTAAATGCATTTTTTTCCTTCAAAAATGACATTTTTTGCAGGGACAGTTCTAAGCACGGGAAACATGCGCCACTTCACATGCATATCATACACACCCCCCAGGTACGAAATTTAAAGGAATATTTCACTTTTATTTTTTCATTTTAAGCATTATTAAAATCACTGCTCCCGAAAAAACGGCCGTTTTTAAAACTTCTTTTTGAATTGATACATGTCCCCTGGGGCCGGACCCGGGTCCCGAAACACTTTTTAGGACAATAACTTGCATATTAGCCTTTATAATTAACACTTTAGATTTCGAACGTTCGAGTCCATTGTATTTAATAGGGTTCTAAAGTTTACACGAACATTTTGTCTGTTCGCAGGTTCTGTTGCGAACCGAACAGGGGGGTGTTCGGCTCATCCCTGCTGGCCGGGCATTTCGGGGTCCGGAAGACGATCGACCTTGTCCAACGTTACCTATGGTGGCCTTCCCTAAGATCAGTCTGTAAAAAATATGTTGAGTCCTGTTTGGTTTGCCAGCGTAACAAGGGTCCCAAGACCAGGTCTTGGGGTCTATTAAGACCTTTACCAGTTCCAAAACAGCCTTGGAAGAACATCTCTATGGACTTCATAGTCGATCTCCCTCCATCAGAGAACTTTACAACAATCTTGGTAGTAGTGGACCGACTATCAAAGATGGCCCACTTCTTGCCCATGCTTGGCACCCCCTCCGCCATGGACACAGCAATTTTTTTTATCAAGGAGTTAGTCAGACTTCATGGATTGCCCGACAATATAGTCTCCGATAGAGGGGTTCAATTCACCTCTGGTTTCTGGAAGAATCTTTGCAAGATTTTGTCAATTGACTCATGTCTTTCTTCTGCTTACCACCCTCGAAGTAATGGCCAAACAGAAAGAACGAACCAGACCTTAGAGCAATACCTGCGATGCTTCTGCTCTTTCTCCCAAGATGACTGGGTCTCCTTGCTACCTTGTGCCGAGTTTTCATACAATAATACGATACACACGGCCACCAATTAGTCGCCCTTTTGAGCAAACTATGGCTTTCACCCATCCTTTCTTCCCAACACCATTCCTGAATCTCCGGTACCAGCCGTTCAGGATAGGATAAACTTCTTCCAATCCAATTACCAAATCCTTCAAAAGACCATGCGAAAGGCTCAGGAAGACTTCAAGAAACAACATGACAGGAGAAAGAGAGGGAATCCGATTTACAAGGTGGGTGACAAGGTATGGCTGTCCTCTATCAACCTCAGACTTTCTTGTCCTTCCAGGAAGCTTGGTCCAAGGTTTGTGGGTCCATTTGGGATCAGGAAGGAAGTGAACCCTGTGGCTTTTGAACTTGCTTTACCGGCCTCCTACAAGATCCATCTGGTGTTCCACGTCTCCCTACTGAAACCAACTGTGCCAAGTCCATTTCCAAGAAGAGAGGAGTTGCCACCTCCACCAGTTACCGTAGGTAACGATACCGAATATGAAGTTGAAGCCATCCTAGATTGCCGGAAAAGAGGTAGGCAGACTCAATTTCTTGTTAAATGGAAGGGGTATTCTTCAGAGGAAAATTCTTGGGAACCGATGGATAATTTACATGCTCCAAGACTTTTGTAAAATTTCCGCAACAGGTACCCAGAGAGGTGGTCTAAGTTGGGCATCCAGAGGCTGCCCCTCGGGGGGGGGGCACTGTCAGGGAAAAAGACAATTCTGCCCAAGACAATCATAGCCGCCATGGTGCACAGCGTGACTAAGGTGGCCGGTACTTCCTCCTTGTAACCTAAACAGATCACATGACTAACTTCCTGGTCTATTTAAGCCTGCTGCTGGAGCTGCTCCTTGCTGGATTATCTCTTCAGTCTCCTGTGTACCTTGACCTTGTTTCCTGATCCGTGCTTATTCGTTGTGACCCGGCTTGCCTTGACCTTGCTTCCTGATCTCCTGTGTTTGACCCTTGGCCTGCTTCTGGACTCTGCTTCTGCTTCCTGATCAACCGGCTTGACCCTCGGCTTTTACCTGGAACCCTGCTCGTGTATGACCTTGGCTTGCCCCTGTATATGCTCTGGACTGACCTACCTGTGTTTGACCCCTGGCCTGGCTTTTGGTATCTCCGTTTATATGAATACAACAAGCTCAGTTCTGCCTGCCTCAGCCATCCCTCAGTGGCTGAGCTCATCAGACTGCAAGCAAGCACTTGGCCAACCGTGCTTCTGTGGGGACCGCGCTCCCTGTTCCCAACTCCAGGGTCGCGCTGCACTCAGCCGCAAGGGGAGTCCTCTTAGCATCTCGATCTCCATACTCGCTCCTGACAGTATCTGGGAGAGACCACACATCTCCTCGAATGACGTTAGGGTTCTGTGTTTTTGTCCTGATAAATGTAAGGATGAGCAAAATTTTGTCAGGGATAGTGTGGATAACCAGTTAGTTGAGGGTGGTATGGTGCTCTTGCATGTTATAAATTTGCCTGTTGTCACCTGAATAAAGGAGTGTGCTGTCGGCCAGTTTGCCTATCCGTTTGGAGGATTGATAGTCGGGAAGTGTCAGGTTGTCAAACAATGAAGTCAGGGGACTGGGATCAGTGGAGAGTGCATATGTCGCGTGTTGGCGGTACCACAAAGCTAGGGCCGCTTCTGTCAGAGGAGAAAGCGTGGTCATGGAGCGGTATTTGAGGTGGTAACCCCAGAGCAGGGCTTTCAGGTCCACCTGCGCCATGTCCTGTTCTATCAGCGTGGTTAGTTTGGTCAGTGGGCGTGGGAACCATTCCAGCAGCCTGGAGAATATGGCCGAGTCGTGGTATATTTCAAAATCAGGGGGGCCGATTCTGCCAGTTAGTTTGTGAGAGCATAAGATTTTGTGTTTCAATCTGGAAGGGTGATGTTGCCAAATGAATTAAATTGCCATGGAGTGCAGCGTGCGGTAAAAGGACATTGGGGGGGGGGGCAATAGGTAGTGTCTGGAATAAGTAGAGTAGTTTGGGGAGGATATCCATCTTGAGTACATTGATGCGTCCAAGCCACGGCAGCTTAAGGTGGTGCCACGAGTCAAGGGACTGTCTGATTTTCGCTAGTAGAGGACTAAAGTTCAGGGGGTAAATGTCACGTAGGTCTCGCGGGATCTCCGTTCCCAGGTATTTGATTGATTTAGTTTGCCAGTGGAAGGGAAAATTTTGTTGAACTAGCGAAATAGTTTGGTCTGGTAAAGATATGTTTAGAGACTCTGTTTTGGTTATGTTCAATTTAAAGTTGCTGTAATCGCCAAATCAAGCTAGTTCATGGAGGAAGGAGGGGATGCTGATGTGTGGTTGCGTCACGTAAAGCAATAGGTCGTCTGCTTAACGGGAGAGCTTGGAGGGGGTGTGAATGTCGTGTATGGATTCATTATGATGGATCGCTTGGGCCAAGTGTTCAATGGTGATTGCAAAAAGGAGGTGGGACAGTGGACAGCCCTGTCTAGTCCCATTGCTGATCTCAAATGCCTCAGAGTGTTCGCCGTTAGCCGTGACTGTCGCAGAGGGGTTAGAATAGAGGGGCATAATTTTCCCCCAGAGTCTGGGGCCTAGTCCTATTTGTTTAAGTGATGCTTTAAGAAAGGGCCAGCTGACTCTGTCAAATGCCATTTCTGCGTCGCACGCCAGTAGGCAGGCAGGAGGAAAGATCATTTTTAATAACATTCAATTACAATATGACTTGTGTCGCAATTGTATACGCTATATTATTTTTTCTTTATTTGTGATTTTTTTTCCCCACAAAAGAAAGAAACACATTTAAAGCAGAGTTCCAACGTCAATTCAAATTTTATCGTAAGTTTATATAATTTAAATGTAACACTCACTTCTTTTTTCCAATATATCTGCCGATGTCCGGTTTCGTATAAAAAACAAAGTTATATAATTTCTTCCTGGCCGTTTTCATCTTGCCTGTGGGCATGTGAAGCCCACAAGCAGACAGTTCCGGTATGCGGTGATGCTGAGCTACCAGCATGCGCATTATGTATGGCGCACAGCGCCATAAACTTCCGACGTTGCCATCACAACGGGCGTCGTCGTCGGAAGTGCCCGCCCCGTTGTGATGGCAACAAAGATAAACAAATCTCGTGAGATGTATGCGGCGGCCATCCGCACTGACTCCTGGGAATATTGACACATAGCTCCCAGGAGAAATCAGATTTTCTGATCTGAATACATATTCATAAGGCAGCCTGTATTTCCATAGGCAGTAAAAGGCTCCATGTCTTTCAGCATTGCTTGCTTTTAACTCTTTGAAAATGTCCAGAAAGTATGGTGTTTTATTATGTTCATGTTTCTGTGTAATATATTCATTCATGCCTCCATATATCCTTTTGTGTAACATTTGTTACTGTCCTAGCTCCACATGTGACATATTCTCCCATGTCTACTTATGTCCCTGTGTGAAGCTAATATTAAAATGATGATTTTTTTATACTATGATCTAGATTATTTTAGGTATGGCAATTATTTTTACTTTACAATAACAGGATTTGTATCTCACCTGGGTTTCTCCGCATACACTCAAATTCAACAGTTATATTTTAGTAGAAGAGAAGAGAATGTTTCCGTGAAAATGTCAAAAGGTATATCTTAGATATGTGAAGCATAACGTTTTAATAAAACGTTAGAAAAAGCTTTAATTAGGTCCCCATTGCTGGATAGCAGGCTGAGTGTGAGAAATTTTGCATTGCACATTGATTTTGAATTGCCCTTCCTATGTATACCTTCATTGTTACTTATAAACTGATTGAGCTGTTTACTACTTACTGTATATACTCAAGTATAAGCCGACCTGAATATAAGCCGAGGCACCTAATTTTACCACAAAAAAGTGGGAAAACGTATTGACTCGAGTATAAGCCTAGGGTGTCCATCTGCATGCCTCACTGTGCCTCACTTTACCTCACTGTGTCCATGTGCATGCCTCACTGTGCCTCACTGTGTCCATGCCTCACTGTGCCTTACTGTGCCCATGCCTCACTGTGTCCATGCCTCACTGTCACTGTGCCCATGCCTCACTGTGTCCATGCCTCACTGTGCCCAATCTCCCTACCTGATCTCCGGCGCTGTGTGACTAGACTGACGTTTAACATGGGAGTCTATGGAAGGGGTGCCCGGCTTTAAAAAAATCGGTGCTCCCCGGCCGTAGGTCCCCTGGACAACAAACTTTGCACACTTGTAGGGGAAGAGTGGGGCTACATATGTGCCAAGTTCGGCCAGGATCAGGCGCACAAAGTTGAAGATGGATACAGACTTGAGTATAAGCCGAGGGGGGCATTTTCAGCACAAAAAAATGTGCTGAAAAACTCGGCTTATACTCGAGTATATACGGTACTCCTTTTGCTATTCTCAAGACAGTCATATTTCTAAAATGAATGATAATAATAATTCTAAAAATAATTATTCTAACCTAGTTTACCACAACCAAATACCTATGCTAACTAGGTAAATAAACTTAAAAATATTTCTTGCATACGTATTAAGCACAATTCAAGAACTAAAACTAAAACATAATAAGATCAAATAAATGTAAAAATAACATAACATGATCTTGCACTTTTTCTGAACTAGGCAAAGTAACAGCGTTACTTGGTAGTAGGCTTCAGAAAGAGTTTATGCTTATCTTTCCTCTAGTGTCCCACCAACATGTTAAAGAGGGACAAATCAGTTGTACAAACTGTGCAGCTGCTCAAGGGCCAAAGGAATATTAGAAAACCTACAGTATGAGGTGGCAAGATGTCTGTTTAGGACAAATTGGCTTCAATATCATGCCGCGTACACACGATCATTTTTCCCGTTGGGAAAAATGAAATTTTTTCTTTTGGACGAGAAAAACTACCGTGTGTGGGCTTTTTGTCATTTTTCCCGACGGGAAAAACGGCATTAATCACGATGAGAAAAATTAGAACTCTAATTTTTCTCGTCGTGATTCCCGTCATTTTTTTCCGCGCCAGTTTTCCCATAGGGAAACACTGCTGGGGAGCCTACACACACAGTAGTTTTTTTCGACCAAGAAAAAAAATGTCATTTAAAACGGCCGTGTGTAGGGGAACAAGCTGTTCCTCGTTTTTCACGTCAATTTTCTCGACGGTGTTTTCACCGTTGAAAAAATCGATCGTGTGTACGCGGCATAATGCTTTTAGCCCCCGTTCACATCAGGCCAATTTGACATGCTATTTTACAGCGGCTTCGCACCGATTCCCAAAAGGAGTTTCTGCGCTACTTTTGGCCACTCGGGAGCGATTTCAATAGAAATCTGTGCATTAACCCACACAGATGTCTATCAAATTGCCCCAGACGTCAGACTGAAATGCTGGTTTGAAATTGTGCGAGTTCAGCTGAATGCGCCCAATCTCAAACCCACCCTCAGTGTGAATGTGTGCTTAATCCGTGATTGTTTCTTTTCTTTACATATACACTGGCATATTGCAAAAATAACTCAGATGACTACCCAAAATGTATGATTTACATTTGGAGAACCTGTGACAAAGCAAGTTCCTGGAAAGCTCATCTGGATTGCTAATTTTTAATGATACCCAAAGCCACAAAAAATAAACACCCTTTAAAGAGGAAGTAAACCCCGGCCGATTTTTTTAATTTTTGAAATAATATGTTGCACAAGGGCATGGCAATGCATATTACATATAAGATTGTGAAAACCGAGGCTCGCAAATACCTTTTATCACCCGTTGTTTTTTTCTCTTCTTCCGGGTATAGAAATCGCCATTGTTAGTGCTGCTCAGTGAATCCTTATCTGACATCACTTCCGCCCTTACTGATTCCCTGTCCTAAATCTCGCGCATGCACCGTAGTGTCGTAACCAAGCCTCGATGTCGATTGCCGTTACCGCTGCAACCATCATACACGGCAATGAATGCTGTGTCTGCGGCTGCAGTGTACTTTCACTCCCCTTTGTGACGTCTTGTTCAGGAACAGGAGAAGGACTATAACAACGCAAGACCTCCTCTGTGTGGGACAGAGGGGAAGCTCGCTCACATTCAGTGCAGGAAACAACGTAAATGAAAACCCGCCAATATTTAGATGCCGGTTTTGATGGACAGAAGTGCGCAAGCGCGGTGACGTCATCGAAATTAAAAATACGATTTTCCAGCTAATTACAGGGGTGAGTACACTTTTACAGGCAGCGATCAGCTGCCTGTGATATGGGCAATTTTTTTAAATAATGTTATGTCCGAGGGTTTACAACCACTTTAATGATGACTTCCTATTGAACAATGATCATAAGACAATTAACTCAATGCTTGCTGTAATCATATTAATTTTTAAATGGTCAATTTCATATATTGACACAACCTATATTACACACATGAATCTGAGTACTTAATCTGAAGTGCCAAAAATTAAAGCAGATCAACTGATTCAAACTTCTTGACTCTGTCTGGTCTCTTTGTAGCTACATGTTTTCTCTTGAATTATGATAATAAAGTGACTCAAGCGCTGATAATAAATTCTTAAAACAACCCAAATAGATTAAATAGATTAAACAGCTGGAACCACTTGCAGTGATCACTTCACAAGCTAAAGACCCATACACACGGTCTGACTTTTGGCCAACAAACTTAATTTTGAGCAAGTTGGACCAACAATCCGACCGTGTGTACGCTCTATCGGACAAATTTTTTTTTTTTTTTTGTTTTCATCGGACAAAAGTTGGGTCTGCAAACGGACAAACTTTTGGCCAACAAAAGTCCGATGGAGCAAAGTCCAACCGTGTGTACAGAAAACCATAGGACTTTTGTCCGATGAACAAAACAACTAATGTTAAAATCAAGCAACAATAGCAGAAGTTGACCAAAGGATGGCGGAAAAGAGCAGAAAAACGTGATGTTGCAAAAAGTTTTGGGAAAGTTTGCAGAAAAGTCCTGTGATGTGTATGCTATGGGTGTACCCGGCCAACTCCGTTCGGACAAAAATCCAGGGAAAAGTCTGATGGAAGTCCGACCGTGTGTATGGGGCTTTAGTCTCACCAGCTTTATGGACGTTTTTTTATTCCTATACTATCTTTGATTTTATGAGTATTGGTTCACTTATTAATGCACTAATTACTGCATATGATTATTTGGATTGATCACATTATGTTTTTATTTATTGTGAATTGTATTTAGTAGGTTGATTTTAGCGCAGCTTCACATTCATTTATATCTCTTGAATTAGGTATCACTGACAAACAGGGGGTCAGGTATCTGTACCTGAACTGAAAGATCCCGCAACACCTACATAGGGTTGGGTGGTTGTAGTTTCATGGATCTGTTCTTACTTATGACATCACTTGGGCTGGTATCTATCTATCTATCTATAATGGGGAAGGGGCACAATTTTTTGCATAGGTACCCTTTGGTAATGTTGTACATCGACCCACTACCAATAAGATTTTCTTAGGCAAGTTTTGACTTTTATAAACCTGCACAGAGATATGCCCCCCCCCCCTTCAATCCCCACAGTAGTTTGGGTACTAGTGATTGTCCTTCATGGACAGGCAAGTTTCTCCTTCTGAATAAGGTATACACACTTCTTGGGATATTAGAATAGCACTGTATGGGAACTGTGTTGAGAATGTTTCTTGAGAGCTGTACTCTTATCAGAAACTACCTCAGTAAAGGATATTGTCTGTTTACTTGCTTTGCCTAGTTTGAAGTCTCTTAAAGGGGTGCTCGGCACATCAGAAGAACAGGTCTTGCAACACAACAAGGGGACTGAGTTGCAGGAAGATACAGCACATGTGTCTAAGGCCCCTTTCACACTGAGGCGCTTTGCAGGCGCTATTGCGCTCTAAATAGCGCCTGCAATGCGCCCCAAAAAAGCCTCTCAATACTATCCAATGTGAAAGCCCGAGGGCTTTCACACTGGAGCATTGCTCTTGCAGGAGGCTCAAAAAACTCCTGCAAGCCACATCTTTGAGGCGCAATAGGAGTGCTAAAAATAGCGCTCCTATAGCGCCCCTGCCCATTGAAATCAATGGGGTAGCGCCTCTAATACGCCCGCAAAACGCCTCAAAGAGGCGTTATTGCGGGCATTTTTAACCCTTTTTCGGCCGCTAGTGGGGGTTAAAATACCCCCCGCTAGCGCCCGCAAATCGCGGCCAAAAAAACGGTATAGCGGCGCTAAAAATAGCGCCGCTATACCGCCAGCGCATCCAGCGCCTCAGTGTGTAAGTAGCCTAACACACATAATGCTATCCAAGGGAAGCTAATGTGCTGCTGCTAAGGACTACTGTGTCTGTGTCACATGCAAGGCAACCATTCAGCCAGGAGATGGGTGAAATGGCAGAGGTAACGGTTACTCTGGTAGTGGAGGGGGCTAAGTGCTTGGCATCTCCACTATCAGCCAGTTCCCCTACTCTATGAGACCGGACCTGCAGCACACAGGACCTAAGGACCCAGCCTGAAGCCAAGGGAGAGATGTATGAGGTACCTTTCGAAAATAAGAGCAAGCACGGTGGTTGAAGTAGGAGAGAGTGTTTCCTGTATCCCATAGCAACCGTGGGATTAGTCACTAGGAGAAAGGTGACACTAATACTGGATTACATAGAGTTAACAGTTGCAGCTCACTTCTAAGTTCAGGAGACCCACTTTAATGTTGACTGTTACATGACCACAGGTCTCAGCCTGAAGTTCAGGCATTAGTAAGTGCAGTTCCACTTGTCCCTACTAGGGTGCCTAAACCCCGCCCACGTGTGCACAGCAACAAAGTGAATATATTCAAACATAATTGTATTTATGGCTGAATCTGGAAAAGAGACTGGTTATCTTATGCCGCGTACACACGATCGGAAATTTCGACAAGAAAAGTCTGATGTGAGCTTATTGACGGAAATTCCGACCGTGTGTAGGCGCCATCTGACTTTTTCTGTCGGAATTTCCGCCAACAAAAGATTGAGAGCAGGTTCTCTATTTTTCAGATGGAAAAGGTTTCTATCGGAAAATCCGCTCGTCTGTATGCAATTCCGACGCGCAAAAAAACATGCATGCTCGTAATCAAGCAGAAGAGCCAAACTGCCTATTGAACTTCATTGATCTCAGCTCGTTGTACGTCACGCGTTCTTGACAGTTGGAATTTCCGCCAAGATTTGTGTGACCAAGTGTATGCAACACAAGTTTGAGCCAACATTCCGTCAGAAAAAATCCACAATTTTCTTGTCGGAATTTCTGATCGTGTGTACGCGGCATAAGACTAAGCTGAACTGAAATTGGAAATATATCCTTGAGATACAATCTTCCTGGTGGGTAGGCTTTAATTGTAGAAGATACCTTGTATAACCACTTCTCTACTGTGCACGAAAACCCCCTTCCTGCCCAAGCCATTTTTCAGCTTTCAGCGCTGTCACACTTTGAATGACAATTGCGCGGTCGTGCGACGTGGCTCCCAAACGAAATTTGTGTCCTTTTTTCCCACAAATAGAGCTTTCTTTTGGTGGTATTTGATCACCTCTGCGGTTTTTATTTTTTGCGCTATAAACAAAAGAAGAGCGTCCAGTTTGGAAAAAAAACACAATTTTTTACTTTTTGCTATAATAAATACCCATTTTTTTTTTAAATAAAATTTTCCTTAGTTTAGGCCGATACGTATTCTTCTACATATTTTTAGGAAAAAAAAAATCGCAATAAGCGCGTATTGATTGGTTTGCGCAAAAGTTATAGCGTCTACAAAATAGGGGATAGATTTATAGCATTTTTTTTTTTTATTAGTAATGGCGGCGATCTGCGATTTTTTATTGTGACTGCGATATTGCGGCGGACACATCGGACACTTTTGACACATTTTTGGGACCATTCACATTTATACAGCGATCCCTGCTATAAAAATGCATTGATTACTGTATAAATGTGATTGGCAGGGAAGGGGTTAACCACTAGGCGGCGGGAAGGGGTTAAATATGTTCCCTCAAAGTGTTCTTACTGTGGGGGGAGGGGACTGACTGGGGGAGGTGACCGATGGTTGTCCCTATGTACAAGGGACACACCATCGGTCCCCTCTCCCTCACAGGATGTGGATCTCTGTGTTTACACACAGAGATCCACTTTCCTGCTCGTTTCCCGGGCAATCGCGGGTGCCCGGCGGCAATCGCGGCCGCCGGGCACGCGCACCCGGGCCTTGTGAACGCGGCGGGCGGCCGCGCGCGCCTCCTAGCTCGTTTTAAAGGGAGGACGTCATATGACGTCCTCCCAGAACGAGAGTATCCTCCGCCCACCATCAATTGACAGTGGGCGGGGGACAAGTGGTTAACTCTTCTGCAATAAAAGCTTATTTTCTGCTTGCCATCATTATTACTTCCTAAAGTGTAAATTCACCTTTGAACTTGAACATTTGAAATACCCCTGGATTAATCTCATTTTCGTACCTCTCAGCATTTACAGACAAGAGGCATTCTAATTTGTCAGCACCATCACATGGACAGTGCTGACCAATCAGAATCCGTCTAGTGCATCCTGTCAGTGCTGCGAGGAGAGAAAGCTAGGCTGCACAGATAAGAAAAAGGAGGAAATGAACAGCTTAGAAGGGAACTAAAATGGGAGCATGCTCAGTAGATGTGGTAATGGCTGGGCTACATAATCTTTTTGTAGAAAGGGGGGGGGGGGGTTCCGGCGCTCCTAGCGATGTGATGCCTTTAAAATGAATGTAATAGTGGCTCTAATGGCACTTCTAAGTCAATCTGTATATTAAAAAACAAGAGGAGGCAGCCATCCTCAGAGGGTGTTCATGTCCTGAAACGTCCCACTCTATGTTTGGAGGACTGCCCTGCTGTATGACATCACTTCCACGTTCCAGACTGGTTAGCATGGAGCTTCCTGTCATGTGACACCGCAGAGAAGCCTGTGCAAACGAAAATCGACATCTCCTACACCTCACGGCCGAGGGGAACTTTGCCAGAGCCAGCAAAGTGGCACCAACAGACCTCAGAACACCCCCATCCTCGATGGATATAATTTTCAAGTGAACCTGTAAGTATATATACTATACTTACATTAATGATTACAGTAGGATTTATTTAGTTGGCGCCTCCACCCCCTTCTGGGCTACATAATCTCAATCTGCAGCAGGGACACAGCCAAAGAGAGAGGGACTGTGAATAAGCAGGATCAACCAGGTATTTTGCAGAATGCAGAAAATAAATCACATAGTGACTGAGTGAGTGTGAACAGCATGCAATGTAGCATTCACTGACAGTTTTGAATGATGTGGGTTTAATGATACTTTAATGAGTATGATGTTGTAGGATCTATTCTTGGTTTCTCAGGAGGTAACAATGAACATTTTATGACATATCTTTCACAGTACAAAAGTAACCTTCCCGAAATAAAAAAAATATATACTGGTACTCTTTAAAATCCTCTTTACTGAGGATTCACTCAATTTGCCTCTGCGATCTATACCATAAAGTTAAATTATTCTGCAATTCTTAGATAATCCCACTTAGTAACTAAGGAAACACTGCTTCCTATTCAGTTCCAGTACATATTGATCCTTTTTTGGCCAGAAACAAACTGTTTACAAATTAATATATAATAGAGAAAAACATGCTAAGGTTATTGATACATATTTCTCAGTTCTATTTTGTTCTGGTTGTTCTGCCAGGATCCAAAGCATGTAAAGATCTGATGGGAAAGAAAGAACATGAATAGCCAGCATTAATAAAAAGAAAACTATATTTTTTTTGTTGGGGACTATAGCATAGAGGTATGCAGAGCACCAGCAGCAAGTAAACACAGAGGGTAATGCTTATTTTTTTTTATAAATTTTTTTATTACAAAACACGACATGGCCAGATAGATGAGGATGTCAAGCTCCAATCTGATGGGCATATAATCCTTATCTGTCTGGTTTATAGTAAACCAGAAGGAGGGTTAATTGTGCTGCTAATTAGTTTACTTGGTGTGCTGGAGAGCATGAAGCAGCTCTCACTCTGCATGACGTCCATGTTTCATTGTAGCTTTAGTGTGATTAGCATCCCACATTGTTTATGTGGAGGAGCTTCAGGGGTTCATGGGGCGAGATCCTGTTCTCTCAACTGTTATAGCTCTTCATTATGAGGGTAATTACAGCACACAGGGCTGTGGAACTTACCCCATAATCCTGAAGGAGGTATCCAAATTAGATCCCACTCACTTTTCTCACCAGAGAAGTAAGCTGAAGCATCCATTATCAAAGATTCTTTGATCTTTGCTCTCCACACTTTTGGAGGACAGTTTGGTATGCTTTGAAGGGACAGCACTTAATACTACAATGAATGCTTGTATTAATAAGGAAATTGAAGAATGACAAGTTAACAATAAGCACCTGCATCACAGAGGGGCCAACTCAGGCCACTGAACCCTACATGGCCAAGAGCCCATGGGGATGTGGTTTAAAGGCATAGTTCACCTTTATAAAATGCAGGTGTAGCGCACCCACCCCAGCCTTTACCTGCTTTTCTTATAGTTGGCTCCTTCACAGGAAAAGACTGAGGCACACCGCATCACAAGCCCGTACCCTCCTGGATGGGGAGGTTGAGCAGTGTTAGTTTCTAGGGCCTGCCTGCAGCCAGTGTTTGAAAAACCTTCAGAGCTCACCTCGTTTCTGTGGGAGCCAGCAACAAGTCCTTAGTTCTTCCCAGTAAGCAACTGTCCACACCAACTGAAAAGTCCAACTTCTTATTTATTCTTAAGGGCAATAAATAGTCTCTTTGAGAGCAGACAGGTTGAGACAAACATGGGTCAGATAAGGTGGGAGGAGGTCCAGGCACAAACTTAATTTAGGGTTTCTCCTGTTCTGGTTTGCACGAACAGGCTTGGAGCATGGTCCCTGCCACGGACCATGAGGTTGGTTACTGCCACTGAACTGGTGAATAGTTGCAAGTCACTGCCACTGACCTGGTGTGCGTAGAGTCACTGCCACTATGACCTAAAGAACCCGCACTTCCTTCTTTGAGTAACTTGGCCCCTTTTTAGGATAAGAACATCCCTCCGGATAGTTACCAGAGGCCCCCTCTGTCACCACGACTCTGCGCTGGGTGTTCAGAAAGGGTCACCTCCCTGGCCTCCTCGATCCTGGATACGGGTCCCCTCGCAAGGCAGATCCCTGGGAGCCTCGATCCTTAGCGGACCCCAGCCAAAGTTTGCTGGGTTCCAGGCCCTCGCCAAAGTACCTCACCCCAGACTGAAGGTGTCTGGGATGGAAACAGCAGCTCCGTCTCCAGGCCTAGGGCACCCGGAGACAACACGTTCGCCCAGGCCTCCGGGCCTAGGGCACCCGGAGGCGACACACACACACACCCAGGCCTAAGGTGCCTGAGCGCAGAACCGACCCCTCTGGAAGATGGCCGCTCCCTTTTATATCCTCTCCCGACAGGCACAGCAGGTTCCCCACCCCGCCGTACTGCTGCCGAGAGGGGACAAGAAAAGGCACAACCCTGTACTACGGTTCAACCCGGGCCTATGGCAACAGCGCCACCTATAGGCCCCAGGGAACTGCACATCATTACTATCTCCCAGGGACAGAAATGGTCCACGAAACCTAACCATTAGTGCATCTGAGCCTAGTTACCACTCAGATGCTCCCCCTAAATATGACACCCCGCTACAAATCCCCCTCACTTCATTTACACTGGACCCCAGTGTCTGGAACCAACCTATGCCTTTCAACCAGAGTCAGCATAAGCCAGATCCAGAGACAAACTAACAAAAAAAAAAATTAAATGACAATTTAAAAATTGCTTGTTTGTGCCTGAACCTAAAATGGGAAAGGAAAGTAAAACAGATGGGAAAAGGGATACATAAGTGTATAAAACATTTGAAGGCATACCAACTTTACAATAAAATTTACATTTCCCTCCCGCAGCACTAGCTAAGACCCGCCCCATACTCAGCAGTCTTGCTTGCCGTTTACCTGCAGAGGAGAGAAAACACACCTGAAATAACAGTGGTGGGAATGAAGAGGCTCTCCCTAGAGAAGAATCTCTTCCTTCCAACAAGTAACCGCATAATGTCTTATTGTCCTTGCAATAGTTACGTAACACCGCCACCTAGTGGTAGTGCCAACGTCAGAACACTCATCCCAACCGAAACTTTTTCTTCTTTTCTTGATCTGTGGCCCTAAACTGTCTACTACCCCAAAGTCCTTGTTATCTTTGCGGTGGGAAGAGAAAGGAGAACAACAACAGCAACAGCTCCCGCTCCTCCAAGAGTAGAGTACCCTTTAAACTAGGGCATAGTTCCTAGACTTTAAGAAAAAAAACGTTCAAACAAAAATCAAGAAAAAAAAAACACAAGAGTCTGGTCTCCTACAAGTAGTAATGTGGGTCAGGCAACACCAGCGGCTTCCAATTCTTGTCGAATGTGTCTATATGGTACTCCACATTGTCCTTGTCTTCCCTACAAATAAGTACCTTGTCCGCATAGATGTGCCGACCCAACATCCAAGCAGCTTTGCAGTCCTTGAACCGCTGAGTGGCTGCGGGTGAACAAGAAAAGTACCTTCTGGCCTGGGGTACTTTGATATGTGTCCATACAAACTTCTTGTACCACCGATGTCTGCAGGCCTCAAACTCAAACAACATTTCCTTTGGCAGGTACGGGTATTCCCACCCATACTCGCTGGCAACCCTTTGGTTAAACAGTCTTTGCAAGCGGGACAGCGGTGGCATGGTAGCGCGGTCTCCTGCGCCAGGCAAAACAATGGCATCTGGGTGCCGAGGCACTTTAACTGCCTCCGGGCCAGTTGCAGGGGCCCGCAGTGACGCCCATCTCGTAGCAGTAGTGGAAGCAGGTGCCTCCGACGGTGGAAGGGCAGGCAAGGGGACAGATCCCTCCTCAGGCTCGGAAGCCACCACCAGGGGTGTACTTTCCCCCGTAGACATGGGTGGGTCCCTAGGCTTACGGAACAAGGACAGGGGCATCTTGTCCCATCCCTTCCTCTCAAACAGTTCATCAATTGCGGCGTCATCACTCGCATCAGAGATGGACTCCAGGTCGGAGGTATCGTACTCCTCCGCAGGGAAGCAGTTCCTGGTGAAGGATGATTCACCCCCTCTGGCTAACTCACTAGCATGTGAATCCCCAGGGCTAGGGGCCTTTAACAAAGTCTCTCCCCCCTGCTTACCTCGGCCTGCAGAAGAACTCGGACGTCCGGGACTTTTCCCTTCGGATGCATCCTTTCCGGGTAAGAGCTGGGGCGTTGCTCCACCACGGCCGAGGGAAGCTTTCACAAGACCCATCTTCCTCTTGGGCGGTGGGAGAAAAGACTCTGTTGTAAAAGAGGCAGCATCCTCCGGTTTCTCACTCGCTGAAGCAATCTCCTCTGTGACTTCCTCCGAAGTCTCGTCAGTGCGTGCAGGGGTGGCTGTGCAAGCTTCGATCCCTCCTTCCAGAGTGGTGGCGCCGTAAGGCAATTGAGGCGGAAGGCCGAGGCCTCTCTGTAGGTTGCTCGACCTCAAACAAGAACTCCTTACAGCTTTCGCATCGCCCGAATGGCTTTAGCTGAACCACAAGTCCCGAGCAGCCGGGACAAATCACACCGAGGGCCTCCACGTCTTTACACACGTAGAGGACAAATCTTCCCCGGGGCTTGAGCCGAATCCCTGTATCCATTATCGAAGCAGCGAATGAAGTCATTTTCATGGTTGTAGTAGCTGGAACCCATGAGGCATGCGATGCCATGCTGACCATCTGCTGCTCCATCGCACACTGACCTTTTTGCGCCAAAGTCCCCACGTGTAACTCCACACATGGTCAGACTCCTCCCATCTCCTGCATCGTTCGCGGGCTTTCTGATTAGGCAAGCCCACGAACTACGCAGTCAGGGTTCTAAACATGGCCGACCTCCATGGAACTTCACAGGGGAATAAAGTTCAGCTTCTGGGGGGGGGGTTCTCACTTTGTGGCCACAAACACATCCCGGACTCGAGCCCCCACGTGTAGCACACCCACCCCAGCCTTTACCTGCTTTTCTTATAGTTGGCTCCTCTGCAGGAAAAGACTGAGGCACACTGCACCACAAGCCTGTACCCTCCTGGATGGGGAGGTTGAGCGGTGTTAGTTTCTCGGGCCTGCCTGCAGCCAGTGTTTGAAAAACCTCCAGAGCTGACCTTGTTTCTGGGGTAGCCAGCAACAAGTCCTTAGTTCTCCCCAGTAAGCAACTGTCCACACCAACTGAAAAGTCCAACTTCTTATTTATTCTTAAGGGCAATAAATAGTCTCTTTGAGAGCAGACAGGTTGAGACAAACACGGGTCAGATAAGGTGGGAGGAGGTCCAGGCACAAACTTAATTTAGGGTTTCTCCTGTTCTGGTTTGCACAAACAGGCTTGGTGCATGGTCCCTGCCACGGACCATGAGGTTGGTCACTGCCACTGACCTGGTGAATAGTTGCAAGTCACTGCCACTGACCTGGTGTGCATAGAGTCACTGCCACTATGACCTAAAGAACCCGCACTTCCTTCTTTGAGTAACTTGGCCCCTTTTTAGGATAAGAACATCCCTCCGGAGAGTTACCAGAGGCCCCCTCTGTCCCCACGACTCTGCGCTGGGTCTTCAGAAAGGGTCACCTCCCTGGCCTCCTCGATCTTGGATACGGGTCCCCTCGCAAGGCAGATCCCTGGGAGCCTCGATCCTTTGCGGACCCCAGCCGAAGGTTGCTGGGTTCCAGGCCCTCGCCAAAGTACCTCACCCCAGACTGAAGGTGTCTGGGATGGAAACAGCAGCTCCGTCTCCAGACCTAGGGCACCCGGAGACAACACGTTCGCCCAGGCCTCTGGGCCTAGGGCACCCGGAGGTGACACACACACACCCAGGCCTAAGGTGCCTGGGCGCGGAACCGACCCCTCTGGAAGGCACAGCAGGTTCCCCGCCCGCCGTACTGCTGCCGAGAGGGGACAAGAAAAGGCACAACCCTGTACCATGGTTTAACCCGGGCCTATGGCAACAGCACCACCTATAGGCCCCAGGGAACTGCACATCAGTACTATCTCCCAGGGACGGAAATGGTCCATGAAACCTAACAATTAGTGCATCTGAGCCTAGTTACCACTCAGATGCTCCCCCTAAATATGACACCCCGCTACACAGGTAAGTGATACCTGCAGATAAAATAAACGGTGCAGCTTCGACAAAAGTTGAATAATGCCCCTGCTACAGGTGTAGGCCATTTATGTACTTCTAAAGCCTGACGGAAAAACTCCCAGAAATTACACCTCAATGTCCTGCTTTGTTGTTAAGATGTTTCTAACGGTCACTCCCAGTCATTACTGTTCACCTCCACCACCACAGAACTGAGCTCTCAAAATCTCAACTCAGAGCTACTGCATCAGGGGAAAGAAAACACATGAGGGGGTTTCAATCAGAGGAAGGGGGTTTATATCAGAGAAAGAACTTGCTCCTGTGATGGAGGAAGTACACAGTAATGCCCTGTACACACAATCGTTTTTTCCATCGGTGTAAAAAAATAGAACATGTTTTACATTTTTCTGATGAAAAAAAAAAAACGATAGGAAATTCCGATCGTCTGTGTGGGACTCCAATGGAGAAAAAACCCTATCACGATCGCCCTCTCGTCCTCTCATCTATCACGAACGAGAGGGCGATCGTGATAGGCGTAACACTGAACACAGTGTTTGCTGGGAAACCGAGTGTTCCGCCTATCACGGAACAGCACAAGGATGAGTGTGAGTTTTTAAAACTGCACGGCCGCACTCGGGTACACAGATTGGATTCTGCAATGGGCACGGTGAGGTCAGGCTGCAAAGGTAACGGGACCTGCAGTAGAGAGAATGTAGGTGAGAGGATGGACGAGTTGAAGAGCTGTACAGCGAGGTCAGGCTGCAAATCGACACAGTGAGGTCAGGCTGCAAATGGGCACAGTGAAGCTGCAAATGAGCAATGTTGACCCTTTTTTTCCACTTACAGTAGCTGCTGCATTCTCACCCTAGGCTTATACTTGCCTCAATACGTTTTTTAGACGAGACGAGAGGGAGACGAGGACGGCTTCGGGGGCCCCGATCTAAGGTACGGTAAGTGATGCATAATGAGCTATTATGCTAGTCATAATAGCTCATTATGGCTTTCTCTTACAGGTGGTTTTTAAAAAAAGTTACAACCACTTTAACGACATGAAAAAAACGTGCATGCTCAGAAGCAAGTGATGAGACGGGAGCGCTCGTTCTGGTAAAACTAGCATTCGTAATGGAGATAGCACATTCGTCACGCTGTAACGGACTGAAGAGCACGAGGCTGAAAAGCGCGAATAGTCTCTCACCAAACTGTACTAACGCAAGGATCAGCAAAAGCAGCCCAAAGGGTGGCGCCATCCGAATGGAACTTCCCCTTTATAGTGCCGTCGTACATTTCGTACGTCACCGTGCTTTGCTCAAGCATTTTTTTTCATGATAGTGTGTAGGCAAGGCAGGCTTGAGAAGAATCACGTCGAGAAAAACGTTGTCTTTTTCAATGACATTAAAAACGGTTGTGTACGCGGCATTAATCTAGGCTTACCTGTAGGTGCAAGTTGCAAAAGTGGGTTTACAACCACTGTAAGTGACCATATAGGACTTGCAAGGAGTCTGCCCATCAAACAACAGACAGCAATACAAACGGGCAGCAATTATAACTTCTCCACTTTGCTGAATCAAATGTACTGTGGTTCCTGTTTTGTCTGCCCTGGAGAAATGAAACTTGCTTCCAGTTCAAGATACTGCACAAAAAGTGAATGGACAATCACAGCATGGACACAAAGCAATACAATACTGACAGGTATTACAACCCTACCTCACTGTGCCTTGAACTAAAAATATTTGGTTGTTGATATAGTTTTCAAATGATTAAAAAACAAACAAAAAATAACTTTTTATTAAATGCATAGGTTTTTTTTAAATGCATAGGATTATTTTCTTCGTTTTCCTTTAGTAGTGTATATACTGACTGACCTTTGCAATGGTCAAGTCGCAAATGAAGAATATATTTTTTTTACAGGTAGTTAATGATTCACTGTTAGCAGTGACAACAATGAATAAAACTTGACAAACAGGTGAAGCTTGATATAAAAGTTGCCTGTTATCTAAACTTTGCAGATTTGGATGAGATTCCGTCATGTCTTCCTGATGGAGTTAAGTAATTTGTCACTTTTTATGAGTTAGCCCTTTGCTCTTACATAGTAAAAAGTTAGGTGTAGTTTTTGAGTGAACTTAGATAACCCATACACAGTAAACAAATGAATAGTTTATTGTACTCTGTAAAAGTGTAGTACTTACTAAAATATGGTCCAAATATTTTTGATAGATATTTTGATCCAAATACAAATTATTACATATGATTTTCATGCATTTTTCTTGATTGGGGAGCATTTAAAAGGGTGTGTTTATGATGCCTGTCTGAACTCCAGGTAGACAACCTAATACACCAATGAAATACATAGTGTTTAACCATTTAACCCTTCGGAAGTTTTACCCCCCTTCATGATCAGGCCATTTTTTGTGATACGGCACTACATTATTTTAACGGAAAATTGCGCGATCGTGCGATGCTGGACCCAAATAAAATGTATGTCATTTTTTCCCCACAAATAGAGCTTTCTTTTGGCGTTATTTAATCACCTCTGCAGTTTTTTTATTTTTTGCTTTATAAACAAAAAAAGACCAACATTTAAAAAAAACAAAAAAAAACAATATATTTTACTTTCTGCTATAAAACAAATCTAAAATAAAAAAATCATTCATCACTTCATAAGTTTAGGCCACTAAGTATTCTGCTACATATTTTTGGTAAAAAAAATCACAATAATTTAATATTGATTGATTTGCGCAAAGGTTATAGTGTCTACAAACTATGGGATATATATATTTTTTTTTCTAGCATTGGCAATGATCAGTGACTTTTAGCGGGACTGCGATATTGCAGCGGACAGTAGGACACTAACTGACACTTTTGACACTTTTTGAGGACCAGTGACACTAATACAGTGATCAGTGCTAAAAATATGCACTGTCACTGTACTAATGAAACTGTCTGGGAAGGGGTGAAAGGCGATCAAAGAGTTAACTGTGTTCCTAGCCTGTGTTTTAGTGTACTGTGGGCTGTGCTTTTACTAGGGGAAGACATGGATCCGTGTCCCTGCTTTGAAGAGACACAGGAGCCATGTCTTCCCTTCTGTCAGAACGGCGATCTGCCTTGTTTACATAAGCAGACAGCCATTCTGCCTCTGTGCTGGATGATCGGCGGGTGCCACGCATGCACGTCCCCAACCCAGAAGTGTCAAATCACGTACTAGGTACGTGATCCGATGTAGCAGTGCCACCTTGCCACCACATATTGAAGTTATATGGTTGCCAAGTGGTTAAAGCAGCTATTTTAGCTGCCCAATTTTTTTTTTCTGTACATCTAGTCCTAAGATTTACACAGCTATGCCATATCACATCTCTTGCCTGCTTGGTTAGGAGGTCTGACTTTTTCTGCTGCAGTTTAAAAACAATTATAGGTCTTTTCCTCACCCCCTCTCTGTGGCTGGACAGTGAAAGAAGAAGCAGTAGACTGTTAAATTAATCTTTCTGTTGCTCCGCTTTTTCCCCCTATCCTATGTGCAATTGTCCTCCATTCCTTCACAATTTATGTTTATCGTCCATTGTCTCATGCCTATTTACACTTCTATGTTACATTTTTCCAGTCCAACAGCACATTTTTTCCAGGCTTTTCCATCTTCTCCAAGCATCCATATTTGTGCCTTTAAGCCTCTTTCTGACATTGACACCCTTTCTGTCTTCTACCAAGTCATACCTTTTTTACAAAACTTAGTGAAGCACAACACTATTTTGTGATATTCCATCAATTCATACATAAAACTGAAAAAATAAAAACAATCACATTTCTGTGATTATTAGTCCACACATAAATTGGAAACAAATAACATTGGAAAAAATTTAAATATATAAACAGTCCAATACTCCCAAGTGCAATGAGTGACCATCTATCTTTCCTGACGGCTCCATGTCAGCACAGCAGGGTATAGGCTCCGCCCCCGATGCTTACAGGACTTAACTCATATAAATTTGAGCCCACCTACAGCCCCGGCGTTCAAGGATCCAAGACTCCATCCTGGAGTTGAGAGCAGCTTTTCAGGCTCTTAGCCTTCAGTCACCTCATCCGGGGTAAGTCTGTCCTGGTAAAGTTGGACAGCGCAACAACTGTGGCCTACATATGGAAACAAGGCTCAGTCTCTCACTTGTGAAGGAGGTTTCTCTAATTCTAGAATCTACCCAAGTCAATTTTCTGCAGCTACCTGCGGCCTATGTGCCTGATCGGAAGAATCTTCAGGCAAACTACTTGTCCAGGACAAGTCTGGGTGACAATGAATGGTCCAGACTACTGCAAGTCTTTTGAGAACTAACTGAGCTTGGTATTTTTCTTCCAGAGGTAGACCACTTACATTCCCAGTCAACACTAAGTTGCTGAAGTCCAGTCCAGGGCCCATAATCCGCAAACAATCGGGGTGGAGGTGCTGACCGCAGAGTGGATCTCCAAGACAGCTTATGCCTTTCTGCTGCTCCCTCTTATTCTCAGCTTCCAGCTGAGGCTGTGGCGAGGGAAGGTGACAGTTCTGGTACCCTCTGCTCATCCTTATGAGTGTCAAGGAGTGACTCCCTCTGCCTGCAAGATCAAATATTCTCCAAAGTCCTATTCATCCAGCATCCACCAGCCTCAGGCTGATGGCCTGGGTCTGGAGAGGCAGACGCTAATGGATTTTGAGTGCTCTGTGAAAATTTTGAAAACTCTTACAAAAACAAGAAAGGACAGCACTAAGCGTGCCTATTAGTAGAATATGGCATAAATTCCAAGTATAATTGCTGATTTTACCCTGGACTCTTTAGTAGGGATGAGCCGAACACCCCCCGGTTCGGTTCGCACCAGAACCTGCGAAGGGACGGAAAGTTTGTTAAAGTCTATGGGACTCGAACGTTCGGAATCAAAAGTGCTAATTTTAAAGGCTAATATGCAAGTTATTGTCCTAAAAAGGGTTTGGGGACCAGAGTCCTGCCCCAGGGGACATGTATCAATGCAAAAAAAGTTTTAAAAACTGTCGTTTTTTCGGGAGCAGTGATTTTAATGATGCTCAAAGTGAAAAAAAAAAAAGGAAATATTCCTTTAAATATCGTACCTGGGGGTGTCTATAGTATGCCTGTGAAGTGGCACGTGTTTCCCGTGTTTAGAACTGTCCCTGCACAAAATGAAATTTCGAAAGGAAAAAAAGTCATTTAAAACTGCTTAAGGCTTTAATGTAATGTGTGGTCCCGGTAATATGGATGAAAATCATTGAGAAAATCGGCATGGGTACCCCCCCCCAGCCCATTTGGGTCTTGTATAGATATTAAGGGGAACCCCGCCCCCAAATTAAAAAAAGGAAAGGCGTGGGGCCCCCAGGCCATATATATTCTGAACAGCAGTATACAGGCGGTGCAAACAATACAGAGACTGTAGGTTTGTTCTTAAGTAGAATCTGTTTGTAATTTTAAACTGGTACATTTTTAAAGTGTAGCTCCAGCTAAAAAATCTATTTTTAAGCTTTTTGGAAAACATAGGGAAGGGTTATCACCCCTGTAACAATTGTTTTGCAGTCTGTGCACCTGTTCAGAAGATGTCACTTCACTTTCTGTCCCAATGACAATTGGATTTTGAAAATTTGGGGGTTTTAGAGAAACAAGGATTGGTGATAAAGTATCAATGGAGAGGAGACACCTTTTTCCCATATTAACTCTTACAGGAGAGAATTTCCCTTCTTAGGGGTAGATTTCCTCTCACTTCCTGTTGTCTCCCTCCGTTTGTAAGTAGGAGTAGTTTGTAAATTGGATGTTTGAAAGTAGGTGCCTGCCCTATGTACTCTGCAAAAATTTGGGCCTTAGGTGTTGGTGTTGCCACAACACTGTAAGCCCTCACAGTTACTCTTGGTGGGTGCTGGAACGCCCTGCTGTGAACTATTATATCAAGAATTGTAATTACATTCCATTAATGAACAGAGCAAGAAAAATTGGGCCTTTGGTGGTGTTGGTGGTGCTGGTGCCACAACACTGTAAGTGCTAACAGTTACTCTTGGTGGGAGCTGGAACGGGCCCTGCTGTGAAATATTAGATCAAGAATTGTAATTACATGCCATTAATGAACAGTGGCAGAAAAATTGGGCCTTTGGTGGTGCTGGTGCCACAACACTGTAAGTGCTAACAGTTACTCTTGGTGGGAGCTGGAACGGGCCCTGCTGTGAAATATTAGATCAAGAATTGTAATTACATGCCCCTGTTGAACAGGGGCAGAAAACTTGGGCACTGGGGAAAGGCTGCAATGGACACTGCTGGCAAGACTGCACTGGACACTGGGGCAAGGCTGCACTGGACACTGCTGGCAAGACTGCACTGGACACTGGGGCAAGGCTGCAATGGACACTGCTGGCAAGGCTGCACTGACAAGGCTGCAATGTACACTGGTAAGGCTGCATTTAAATGTAAGTTTAAATGTAAGTTTTTTTCCCTAAAATTCCCTCCTAAACTTGGGGTGCGTGTTATATGCCTGCGCGTGTTATACGCCGATAAATACGGTATTTATTTATTTTTCCTTGTTTACAACAATACAACCCCTCACAGATACTATAGTTGGAGCGCAGGAATGAGCCCTGCTGCAAATGATTGCATCAAAAACTGTAATTACACGCCCCTGTTAAACAGGGGCAGAAAAATTGGGCGTTAGGCGCTGATGCTGGTGCCACAACACTGCAACCCCTCACAGAAACTCTAGTTGGAGCGCATGAATGAGCCCTGCTGCAAATTATTGCATCCAAAATTGTAATTACACGAACAGGGGCAGAAAAATTGGGCCTTAGCCAATGGTGGTGGTGCCCAGAACCAAAAATATTCTTACAAGCTATCAGCATGAACATTAAGGAGAAAGAGGATAGTCACTCAGCATCAGCATAGGCAGTCTTGAAGGGATCTCCCATTCAAAAAAAATATATTCGGTTACATCAGCATCAGGTGCTTGGTAGCTGGTGTTCCAAGACTGATTCATTTTTATGAAGGTCAGCCGATCGACCGATTCGATGGACAGGCGCACCCTGTGATCGGTTACAAAGCCTCCAGCAGCACTGAATGTGCGTTCTGAAAGAACCCTGGATGCAGGACAGGCCAGTAGCTCAATTGCATACTGTGCAAGCTCTGGCCAGTGATCCATCCTCAAGACCCAGTAACCTAGAGGATTTTCGATGGGAAAGGTGTCCAAGTCTGATCTTGCCCCTAGGTATTCCTGCACCATGTAAAACAAATGCTGGCGATGGTTGCTGGAACCGATCATACCTTGGGGCTGCGGACTAAAAAATTGTCTGAACGCATCGGTCAGATGGCCACCTTCTCCACTGCTCCTTCTTTGACTGACCGAAGCCTCAGCAACACGTTGTCCAGGACCAGGATTTTGTAACCTCCCATTCTCTGAGAACACGCTGCACAGACCTTTCTGCAAGGCCTCCCAAAGATGTTTCATCCTCTGTTCCCTCTGCGATGGCAAGATAAGGTCTGCAACCTTACCCTTGTAACGTGGATCAAGGAGGGTTGCCAGCCAGTAATGATCCCTCTCCTTGATCGCACGAATGCGAGGATCCTTCCGCAGGCTTTGCAGGATCAGGGAGGCCATACAGCGTAGGTTTGATGAGGCATTCGGTCCGGAGTCCTCTGGCTCACTCAGGACGACATGATCCGCAGCCACCTCCTCCAAGCCACGTAACCATGGGTTTCTTGGGACTGTAATTGATCCCTTGAAGACTGCTGCTGATGCTAAGTGCTAGGCTCCACATCCATGCTGAAACAATCCTCCTCCTCCTCGTCCGCTTCCTATGTGATAGGCGGGCCAGCAGGAACACTGTCTGGATAAAGGGGGCCTTGAGAAGTAAGGAAGTCCTCCTCTTCCTCCCTCTGTTCTGCCTCAAGTGCCCTGTCCATTATTCCACGCAGTGTGTGCTCCAACAGGTGGACAAGAGGGACAGTGTCACTGATGCATGCACTGTCACTGCTCACCATCCTCGTGGCCTCCTCAAATAGTGCCAGGACAGTGCATGCATCCCTGATCATGACCCACTGGCGTGGCAAAAAAAAACAAGCTTGAGTTCCACCTGATGGGCATGTCACAGATTAGGCGGTTCTTGGGCAGGTTGTATTCCTTTTGGAGGTCAGCCGAGCACTGGCATTATATGACTGGCAGAAATGCACACAGAGTTTCCTGGCCTGCCTCAGGACATCCTGTAAGCCCGGGTACCTGCCCAAGAACCGCTGCACCACCAAGTTAAGGACGTGAGCCAAACAGGGCACATGGGTCAGTTGTCCCTGTCGGAGGGCGGAGAGGAGGTTGGTGCCATTGTCGCAAACCACCATTCCTGGCTTAAGGCTGTGTGGCGTCAACCACCTCTGAGCCTGCCCCTGCAGAGCTGACAGAATCTCTGCCCCAGTGTGGCTCCTGTCCCCCAAGCACACCAGCTCAAGCACCTCATGGCATCTTTTTGCCTGCGTACTTGCGTAGCCCCTTGAACGCCTACGGAGCACCGCTGGTTCCGAGGACAAAGCACAGGAAGAGGCCATGGAGGAAGAAGAAGAAGAGGGGGTGGAGGAGAGAGGTGTGTCAGAATTACCAGTAGTAGCATTTGAGGCGTGGTGGCAGGACAACCTCCAACACTACTGCACCTTGTCCTGCATCCTTCCCAGCTGCCAGCAGAGTCACCCAATGCACCGTGAAAGATATGTATTGTCTCTGTCCATGCCTGCTGGACCATGAGTCAGCGGTAATATGCACCTTACCGCTGACCAGCGAGGCCAAGACATTGCCTTCCACATGCCGGTAGAGAGCCAAAATCGTCTTCCGTGAGAAAAAGTGGCGTTTAGGACCCTGCCACTGAGGAATCGCACATTCCACAAACTCACGGAAGGGGGCAGAGTCTACCAACTGAAAAGGCAGCAGTTTAAGTGCTAGCAATTTAGCCAAGCTAGCATTCAACCGCTGGGCATGTGGATGGCTGGAAGCGAACTTCTTTCGGCGGTGCAGCAGCTGGGGCAGGGAAATTTGCCTGGTACAATCTGACGTTAGTGTACCGATAGCAGACTGCCCGCAAGTACTTGGCTGTGACACACCTAATTCTACACCTTCATTCCTCTCAGTGAAGGTTTCTGAGAGGACTGAAGGTATAGTGGGGTTAGAGATACCAGCTGATGAGGAGTAGGGATGAGCTTTGAGTTCGAGTCCCCCCAAATTCAATTACCAGGCCCTTCAGGTCTAGTATGGATATTAAAGGGAACCCTGCGTCAAATTTAAAAAAAAATTACGTGGGGTTCCCCCCATATATCCATACCAGACCCTTCAGGTCTGGTATGGATTTTAAGGGGAACGCCACCCCAAATAAAATAAAAAATGGTGTGGAGTTCCCCCAAAAATCCATACCAGACCCTTTATCCGAGCACGCAACCCGGCAGGCCGCAGGAAAAGAGGGGGGACGAGAGAGCGCCCCCCCTCCTGAACCGTACCAGGCCACATGCCCTCAACATGGGGAGGATGCTTTGGGGGTCTGTGACCCCTCAAAGCACCATGTCCCCATGTTGATGGGGACAAGGGCCTCATCCCCACAACCCTTGCCTGGTGGTTGTGGGGGTCTGTGGGCAGGGGGCTTATCGGAATCTGGAAGACCCCTTTAACAAAGGGGACCCCCAGATCCCACCCCCCTATGTGAATTGGTAAGGGGTACATTGTACCCCTACCATTTCACAAAGAAAGTGTAAAAAAAATGTAAAAAAAACACACAGACACCATTGGGAAAGTCCCTTATTAAAAAGAAAAAAATATCCTTCTATGGATAGAAAAAAAATTATTTCAGATTTTTTATCCCAATATAGCCCGACTCCAATTACCCCTTCAGAAGCCACTGAATTGGACAAACCGATTAGTTGGGATGAATCAATTAAAGCCCTGAAACAATTGAAATCAGGCAAATGTCCTGGTCCTGATGGTTTGTCTGTCAGTTATTATAAATCTTTTGAAGCCTCGTACACACGACCGAGTTTCTCGTCCAAGACAGTCAAGAAAAGTGCCGCGAGAGTTTTTTTGTCGAGAAAAACGTTCGTGTGTATGATTTTACGACGAGAAAATTGCCGAGAATCTCGACGAGAAAATAGAGAACCTGCTCTCTATTTTCTCGTCAGGATTCCAGATTTCCTCGTCGTGTTTCTCGTCGGCCTGTTTTGTGACGAGAAAATGGTTTGTGTGTATGCTTTTACGACTCTTCCAAAAGCGCGCATGCTCACAAGCAACTATGAGACGGGAGCGCATCTTCTGGTAAAACAAGCCTTCGTAATGGAGAGTAGACATGTGCATTCGTTTTCGTCCGAATGCATTTTCGTCCGAATTTCAGCTATTTTCGTTATCGTTTTAACAAACGAAAACGAAAGCACAGAATCCGAAAACCGAAAGATCCGACATAAACAAATGCTTTATTTTCGTTTTCGTTGCTACAACAGTTCGATATAGATAGGAGATTCGACGTGACGCTGACAATAACAATCTGTGTCTATCGAACCTGTGGTCGAATGTGCCTAACCTTAACTCTATTAGTCCAAGATTATTCTACATAGGAGAGAAAAGATTTTACATTATAGAGAGAAAAGATTCGACATAGGAGAGAAAGATTCGACATAGGAGAGGAAAGATTCGACATAGGAGAGGAAAGATTCGACATAGGAGAGGAAAGATTCGACATAGGAGAGGAAAGATTCGACATAGGAGAGGAAAGATTCGACATAGGAGAGGAAAGATTCGACATAGGAGAGAAAAGATTCGACATAGGAGAGAAAAGATTCGACATTATAGAGAGAAAAGATTCGACATAGAGAAAGATTCGACATAGGAGAGGAAAGATTCGACATAGGAGAGGAAAGATTCGACATAGGAGAGGAAAGATTCGACATAGGAGAGGAAAGATTCGACATAGGAGAGAAAAGATTCGACATAGGAGAGAAAAGATTCGACATAGGAGAGAAAAGATTCGACATAGGAGAGAAAAGATTCGACATAGGAGAGAAAAAATTCGACATAGGAGAGAAAAAATTCGACATTATAGAGAGAAAAGATTCGACATAGGAGAGAAAAGATTCGACATAGGAGAGAAAAGATTCGACATAGGAGAGAAAAGATTCGACATAGGAGAGAAAAGATTCGACATAGGAGAGAAAAGATTCGACATAGGAGAGAAAAGATTTGTTGTTATAGAGAGAAAAGATTTGACATAGAGAGAAAAGATCACTGCTGGAATTGGGTGGGGGAAGTAAAATAAAAATAAAGTTGATGATGAATGTTATTGGCTGATTGTAACCAAAGAGGAGGAGCAGTAAAATAGCTAGAATGACAAAGATTCGACAAAGCATCGAAAGTTAGAAGATTCGACGGTGCAGCAAAACTGTACGACGCTGCAATCGTACATTTCCGGTCAAATGCATCCGCCCATAGGCTATAGAAGAATTCTAATGTTGGTTGACTAGTAATAGTAATGAATAAATATAATTATTACTAGTCATACAACATTAGAATTCTTCTATAGCTTGTGGGCGGAACATTCGACCGGAAATGTATGATTGCAGCGTCGTACAGTTTCACTGCTCCGTCGAATCTTCTTTGAACATTCGACAGACACCATAAGCCTTCAATGACAGATTCGACCTTAATTAATTCAGATTTTCAGACGAATGCAATTTCTAACGAAAAACGAAATAAATAAAAACGAATTTCGGGAGTAACTAAATAAATGTATTTTTCGGACAAAAACGAAATTCCAAAACGAAATATTTCAGTGTGCACATGTCTAATGGAGAGAGCATATTCGTCACGCTCAAAAATATTTCATCGTTTAAATGTTCTGCATTGAAATCTTCGTTAGAATGTTACATTAATCAAAACGAGTGACCTTCTTTTGCTGCTGATATTCACACAGAGTTATGCCTTATTTTTAACCTTTTTCATGCTGCTCTTTATAAGATTTATGTGTATTATATCGTGCAAGGTTTAGGAATAATTTAAATGGTTAGATTTTTCAAAATGATGTTAATTATAATTTCACAATGTTTTGATAGTGATCTCCCATTTAATTTTGGAATCTATATTATTTAAATTTCCCACCATGTTTTTGTGCTAATCAGATTTAGTTATTCTTTTGGGGGGGGGGTGATATCTGTCCCTTTTATTGTCAGTCAAATGTATCTGCTTACTCCAAAGCTTGATTTTGTTTATTTAAAAATACACATAGTCAAGTATGAACTTAAACAAAAATCACATTTATTCATGTTTATAAATTAAATAAAGAGAAGGCAGCGCTGGAGAAGCTGCTGCCATTTGTGCATCCCAGGGACCCCAGAGCACACAGCAACCCTGTGTGGACCCTAAAATTGGGAGCTTGAGAAGGCCAACATTTCTGAACACAATCTGATGCTGGCCTCCCAGAGGTCAGGAACAGCAGCAGGTGATATATATGTCCCAAGTGTGTGGTACTACAACAGGCTGCCTTCTGTCCGACCACAATGAAGCAAGGCCATCACTTCCTCTTCTTCCTGGAAACCTTCCCTGCAGCCTTTCCTGAAGCCTTCCCTGCAGCCTTTCCTGAAGCCTTCCCTGCAGCCTTCCTTCTTCGTTTGGCTGGAGGCTGGCCCACTGGAGGGGTACTCCTGTCAGGAGGAGGAGGTGTAGCAGAAGGGGGTGGGGCAGAAGAAGAAGGTGGAGGTGTAGCAGAAGGGGGTGGGGCAGAAGAAGAAGGTGGAGGTGTAGCAGAAGGGGGTGGGGCAGAAGGTGGAGGTGTAGCAGAAGGGGGTGGGGCAGAAGGTGGAGGTGTAGCAGAAGGGGGTGGGGCAGAAGGTGGAGGTGTAGCAGAAGGGGGTGGGGCAGAAGGTGGAGGTGTAGCAGAAGTGGGTGGGGCAGAAGAAGGTGGAGGTGTAGCAGAAGAGGGTGGGGCAGAAGAAGAAGGTGGAGGTGTAGCAGAAGGGGGTGGGGCAGAAGGTGGAGGTGTAGCAGAAGGGGGTGGGGCAGAAGAAGAAGGTGGAGGTGTAGCAGAAGGGGGTGGGGCAGAAGAAGAAGATGGAGGTTGAGGTTGGGTCAGTTGGGCCACCTCACATATGGCGGTATTGGGGGTAATTTTCTCCATCACCCCCTTGTTGAGCAAGGTGATGAGCAGGGGCTCGCATAGGAGGCGTTGCTCCATGCTCATCACCTTGAACTTAGCCTCCACTAGGCCGGCAATGGCCTCTTCAGGGGATGTAGGCTCCTTGAGGGTGGCATGGGCCTCTTTAATAAGGGCCATTGCTGCCTCACTGGTGGTCCTGTCCCTCCTGCCTCTTTTGTGAAGCCGGATGGGAGGCACCTGGGATCTGGTGCTTCTCCTTTGCCCTGCCACCTCCTGGCTGCCACTGGGCCCTGCCACCTCCTGGCTGCCACTGGGCCCTTCCTCCTCCTGCCTGACAGTTTCCAGACCCTCCTCCTGGCTGATTTCATCCTGTGTATGAAAAAGGAACATGGTTTAATATGTTGGTTTAATCTTTGCATCAAACTTTGTAATCCTGATTGAAGCAATTAGAATGTAAATGCATAAATCCTTGCTTTAAATTTACCACTACATCAGATTGACTGACTATTTAGCACCCAATTAAGTGCAGAATAATGTCTACAGATCTTGATTTCACTTGTGGAATCCAAAATAATGTATGTTTCTCATCTTGACATATTTGTCAAACATTAATTTTATCCCAATACATTTTCAGTTAATACTATACCTGGCTCCAGATGGCCAAATCAGGATCATCCAGGATGGCTGCCTCCTCTTGCTCCAGAGAAGGCTCAGGTTGGCTGCTGGGAAGTCTGGGGGGAAGAGTGGAGAGTGATGGCCTTGTCTCAATGTGGTCATCCAGAAAGGACATCCTGCTGTAGTACCACAAAATCGGGACATAAACATCATCTGCTGCTGCTCCTGACCTCTGAGAAGCCAGCACCTTAGAGCGTTCAGTCCTGTAGGTACCTCTCAAGCTCCCAATTTTAGTGTCCACTTGTTTTGCTGTGGCTGTGGGCACCTTGGTATGCACAAATGGGAGCAGCTTCTCCAGCGCTGCTTTTCTCACCCCTCTTTTTTTATGGATGGGGTTTTTCGTCTCCCACAGAGCCGGCAGCTCCCTTACACGGTCAATAAATTCCGCCAGGAACTCTTTGTCGCTAATAAAGACATTCATATTGTATCTGCAAGTTAAATAAATTATATTTAACTAATGTGAGGCAAACAGTCTAACCTCCTTAACATCCTAGTCACCATATATATCCTCCAACAATCTCAAGACAGTATAGGCCAACAATTTTTACAAGTCACAAAATCACATACCTTCGTTCGCACGTTCGTCACTTGAACTCCTCTCTCCGCACACCGAACGTACTATAGTCACATGTGTGTTTGCTATATACACACCACGCATGCGTCAAAATTCGAACAGGTCGCTCCGCACACGTCGCCCGCCCATGACGTTCTAACTAACATCTTTTCCCCGCCCCTTCTCTTTCGGTGCGCAGACAGATATGGCGGAGTTACAGCAGGTGTCTGATAATTCCGCAACTAACGAGGAGACAAGCCCGGAGACCGAGGAAATGTCACGATCAAGGAGGAGATTCAAGGCATCGAATATGTCTTTTGCTGAGATGGCGGAGATGGTGGACATCTTGCTCAAGGCTGATTATGATGCCAAGCATGGGCCGTATAGCAAACCAAATAGAAGGAAGGCCAAAATCCTCACTAAAGTTGTGAAGAGTCTGAAGGCGAATTTCGGGGTGAAACGCTCAAATGAGCAGCTCAGAAAGAGGTGGTCAGACCTCAAACTGAGGGAGCCAGACCAGTTGAGGAGCATAAAGAGAATGCTCGCTAAAAGTAAGTAAAAAGTAGACTTTTCTGCTATTAATCTTTTTATAAACTGACATGTTTTTGTTTTTTTTTCTCATATTGGACTCCCTTCCAAAATGTAATATTTTGAACTTGGTTGGGCACAGTAATCGTTCGTTACGTTACCGACACTTCGTTCGGCCACTATCCGCGGTTTTGGCTTATTTTAGAGCCACAAAAGTAATTCGACATCTGCCATTTTTGATCAAATATTGTTGATAATTTTTTAGTCTAGATGATGTGTTTGTAAAGAGAATGAAATGCAAACTTTTATCAGTGTAAAGGAGAGGACACTCAGCAGCTGCTTCCACATCTGTACTTTGGAGCACTATAGTGTGGGCCACCAGACCCGCCTTTTTTGGGTGTCCCACACAGGTGCATCAGAGAATTTTTGTGGTGCCTCCATGTCAAATAAATTACATCCAAATGTGAATACTAAACATATTTTGGGTCATAAATAATGCATTCTTCTTTAAATTCCGCACAAACACACACTTGTACCCCACTTCCAAGCAATTTAGCCTGTTTTTATTTTAACAATGAGATTTACAGTGTGATAAATAGACCTTTTGTTTTATTCTCATAGGGGAGAGAAGACTGGGAGGAGGACACTCCAGGGAGCACATGCACCCCACAACTTCCAAGCAACCCCAAACTCCCAAAGACCCACAACCGAAGGATGTAGAGGAAGTTGAGGTGGAGGAAGGAGAAGTGCAGGAAGGAGAGGTGGATGACGTTGTGGATCTGGTCACCACAACAGGTCAGTATCTGTCACCACAGCTTCAGGTAAGAGAGGTAGGCCTGCAGAGTTATAATACCTTTTTTTTTTTTTTGGTTTTTAGGGGATGTAAATGTTGTGAAGGATAGTACATGGTTCTCTGCTGACAGTGCCCTCCGCCTCATCCAGCAAGTGATGGAATGTAGCACGGAACTGGACCTAATTAAACAAAGAATCCATGTGATGGAACAAACATTTAAAGACATTCTCGATGTTTTGGGGAGAATTCAATAAGCCATCCAAACACATTTGTTTTTACATGTTTGTTTTTGTAATTTTTTGAATTTTTTTGACAATCCAACCAGCCAAAAATTGAATATGCACACAGTGTGTCAACATGTGCTATCTGCCATCAGGGGATATCCATGTACGTCTTTTGTGGGTGCAACCCCTTCCTCGTATCTAAAGTCGGTGAACTGAGGAAGGGGATGCACCCCCAAAACACGTCCATTGAACACCCCTTATGGCAGATAGCACATGTTGACAATAGGGATCAGGATTGTAAACTTCCTAGATGAAAAAAATCCCAAATGTGTGCATATTCAATTTTTGGCTGGGCAAGGGGTGGCAGGACCCCATATTAGGACGGGCACATAGAGACATAGTTTGTGTAAGTGAATGTCTCCGATTGCTCAGAGGTATCCAATGTGTAATTTTTGAAATGCAACTGTTATTTTTGTATTTTCATAAGCAAAAAATTGCCGGGTTGGGGCCAGGCCAACCCAAAAAAAAAAAAAAAAAATTTATGAAGAGAATGTGCACAGAGTAAAATATTTGACCACAAACAACGTGTAGCTTCTTTTTATAATACCCTCTAAGCTTATTTGGTTCTTTTGTAAGGTTACATAGTGAAATGGTTGTTATTTACTAAAGTAAAATACACTTGCCACTACAAATTGCACAAAGACAAACTAGGAGACAGGAAAGAACAAATAATTAAAGGTTTAAACAAGCTTTTTATTGGGATACTTAGACATAGGCTGGCATAGGAATTGCCCCCTACCCGTGAAATACTCCATGTATTTGTCCCGAACCTCACGGGCATTTTGGGGGGGCAAGCCAGGACGGGCAGATTCCAGGCCCGGCAGGGGATTTGCAGGGGAAAGTCCAGCCTCTGGCAAAACTGAGGCCATATATGAATTTGATTTGCGGCAAAGAAAATTGTGTAGCACACAGCAGCATAAGACTACATAGTTTATTTTGTAGTCCGCCAAGTGGATGGAAGTCATAAAAAGGCGGAAGCGGCTGGCCATTATGCCGAATGCATTTTCAACGACTCTTCGGCCCCTGGCCAGCCGGTAATTGAACACCCTCTTCTCTGGGGTCAGGGTCCTCTGAGGAAATGGCCTCATAAGATGCCGTCCGAGCCCGAAGGCTTCATCAGCCAAAAAAACAAAGGGGAGTCCTTCAATATTCCCTGCATCCGGTGGCAATGCAAGGTCGTCACTCTGGAGACGGAGGGCAAACTCCGTCTGGATGAAGGATCCCCCATCGGACATCCGGCCATTTTTCCCTACATCAACATAGAGGAATTCATACCGTGCTGACACCACCGCCATCAGCACAATGCTATGAAACCCCTTGTAGTTGTAGTAGTAGGACCCAGAACGGGGTGGCGGCACGATGCGGACGTGCTTCCCGTCTATGGCACCACCACAGTTGGGGAAGTCCCACCGCGTGGCAAACTCCGATGCCACAGTCTGCCATTCCTGTGGCGTGGAAGGAAGCTGTGGAGTGAAACAAGATGAAATAATATTAGAAAACCAAAGTCATACATTACAAGGAAATTCTATCCAAAAAAATTAGAGGCCAACATCAATCAAATTCTACGTTTATTAAGGTGTTTAAAATAAGTATAATGGAAGGCTCATTTATCATATTCATCACCCCCTCTGATGGGCCATTACTAAATTATTTTGGGGGGGGGGAGATGTGTTTGGCCACAGGATAGCATTGCAGTGGCGGTGCGTCCAGAGTGGGCGCTGGAGCACTGCCCCCTTTCTCCTGTGCCCATCACTCAGAACAATACATAGGTTCATGCGTTGCATGAACCTATGTATTGTCTATGCCGCACACTATTCAGGTGGATGGCCTCTTGTAAAGCGACCGACATATGAATCATTGCGGCATTTAGGGGGTTCAAATTGCATAGCAGAAACAGGTAGTAAAATAGTCTTGCACATTACAACCTGAGGGATGTAATTGGCTTCCTAAAAGTAAAATCGGGGACGCAGGGGGGGGGGCATTCCTTGGGGAAACACTGGCAGGCTGCTCTGCCAATCATGTTCACCAAGTCTGTTTAATGGTAACATGATTGGCTGATGCAACATGAAGGGAAGGAGAAGACATCAAGGACAGAAGAAGGATGGCGCTGACCACAAGAAGGTAAGTGCAGGGCTGGGGGGAAACTGGCTGCATTAGAGGGGACTAAATGGCTGCATTGGAGGGAACAAAATGGCTGCATTGGAGGGGACAACTGGGGGCGTTTAATAGGCACCAGAGCAAAAAAGGAGGAAGTTTATTTCCTAAATTGGGGTTTGAACCCCCAAACATTTGGAGCAACAGGCACCCCTGCTGGAAAAGTTAGTGAAGGGAAATATTTATGGAGGAGAAAAAAAGGGGCAATCTAAAGCTTCCAACATGCATGGGGACAAAGGGGACATTCTCAGCATATTACAATCATGGTAATTAGGGAAGGATGAAAGAAATACAATACATTAGCATACATGTAATACATAAAATGTGATGTTAAGGGAGCAAACTTACCCTAATATAGTCCTCCTGCAGGACTTGGATGATGGCAGAACAGGTGTCTGGGATTATGAGGCCCAGAGCCTGGGGGGAGATGCCTGTCGTGAACTTCAAGTCCTGAAGACTTCTCCCTGTCGCCAGGTAACGCAATGTGGCGATGAGCCTCTGCTCAGCACTGATGGCTTCCCGCATAACGGTGTCCTTCCTGGTAATATAGGGGGACACCAAAGCCAACAGTTCCTGAAAAACGGGGTCAGACATCCGCAGAAAATTCCTGTAGTCCTCAGGATTATTCTCGACGATCTCCCGCAGCAGAGGCATGTGGCAGAATTGGTCCCGCTGGAGCAACCAATTCTTGGTCCATGAACTCCTCCTCACACCATTCATGGACTGGTCTTGGTCCAAAACAAGCAGACCAACACCAAGCGCACGCACAGCACGAACTCGACGACGAGAACGTCCAGGCGACATGGCTAGGAAACGGTCGTCTTATCAGAACGTACAGAACAGAACGCACTTTAGAACAGCAAGGCCTATGAATAACGAACTGAAAAACAGAAACGAACAGGCAAGAACGCACTGTAAAACAGATACAACCTGCCTAGACGCCCTGAAAGTCAAGATACGAACCCACAAGCACAAACTGAACGGCAGAAAACGATCTGAACAGTACGAAGACTGAAAAGCGCGAATCGTCTCTTCCCAAACTTTTACTTCACACGCGGTAACACGAGATCAGCAAAAGCAGGCCAAGGGGTGGCGCCAAGAAAAAAGATCTTCCCCTTTATAGTGCCGTCGTACGTGCTGGACGTGAGCGCGGAGAACAACAAGGAAATTGGGAAATGACAGTGTGTACGCATAGAAAGCTTGACGAGAAAATCGACAAGCTTAACAAGAATCTCGTCGGAAAAAACGACGTGTTTTTTAAGACGAGAAACTCGGTCGTGTGTACGAGGCCCCAGACTTAATCTCCTTGGATCAAATTGGATTCATTCCTGGGAGAGAGGCGAGAGACAATACCCTAAAAGCCATTAGTATTCATCATTGGTTAACCAAATCCTCTACACCAGGCTTTTTCTCTCTGGACGCGGAGAAGGCGTTTGACAGGGTAGCTTGGGATTACATGATTGAAACACTGAAAGCATTGGGGTTTCGGGATCGTATGCTTCAATTTATACTTGCTCTTTATTCGTCCCCTACTGCTAGAATAAAAGTAAATGGTTGCCTATCGGACGCCTTCTCCGTTTCGAACGGGACGCGCCAGGGTTGCCCCTTATCTCCTCTTATCTTTGTTCTGACATTAGAACCTATCCTTCGCAGACTTAGAGCTAACTCAGACATCAAGGGTGTGGAAATTAATAATAAACATTATAAACTGGTTGCTTATGCTGATGATATTTTATTATTTCTTACTGATCCCATCACCACACTACTCAACCTTTTAAAAGATTTTTCTTTTTTTAATCTGATATCCAACCTGCAAATTAACTTTAGTAAATCCAAAGCTCTGAACATTTCTTTGCCTACTAATATAATGTCACTATGTCAACAAAACTTCCCCTTTGGATGGGACACACATGCCCTGACATATCTTGGTATTCAAATCCCTATAAAACTAGATAATCTTTATTCATCCAACTTTGTCCCTATTCTAAAAACTATTCAGGATGATTTTCAGGAATGGAATAAGGGTTTCTTTTCGTGGTTCGGGAGAGCTGCAATAATAAAAATGAATGTTCTTCCTAGACTTCTTTATCTCCTTCAAACTATACCAATTAAATTACCTACCTCTTTCTTTGCTACTTATAAAAGGATTTGTCTTAAATTTGTCTGGGCATCTAAACAACCCAGAGTGAAATGGGACAAGTTAACTACTCCCAAATTATTGGGTGGAATTGGCCTACCCGACATTCAAAAATTCTACTGGTCCTGTCACTTATCCCGTATATTTGACTGGCACCTCCATAATGAGACCAAGGCATGGATAGGACTGGAAGCAGCAGTTTCCGATATACCATTGCACCATTTACCTTGGATTAACCCTCGTAAAATTCCTGGCGGATATAAAAAACACCCCCTTACTGGTCCTACCTTACTGATCTTTCGTTCACTTTGTAAAAAAATTTATATTGCATAATTTCCTGGACCCATTACTCCTATTGACCGTAATTCAGACTTTCCCTTAAAAATCTCTAAACTTGACATACATGGTTCGCCTTTTACTTCTTCCATTAGAGCAAAATTTATTTTTAATAAAGAGAAGTTCATTTCATTCGACGGCTTTACTGCACTGATTCCAGACAGAGGTATCTCCTTTCTTGAATATATCCGGATTAAGTCTCTATTACTTGATTCTGTCTCGCCTTCTCAATGGTACAAAGATCTGACACCCTTTGAAAAACTATGCACAAAATCGGAACCACAAAGACACACTATATCGACCATTTATGCTCTGACTTTTGCTGACATCAATCCTAAAGATGACATAATTAGCCAAAAATGGGAAAGAGAACTTACTATGGACCTTACTAGAAATGAATGGGAACATATTTTTACATACATTCATAAAGTTTCCCTAAATGTCTTAACTCAGGAGAATGGATTTAAGATATATTCCAGATGGTATAAAACACCAGACATAATCCACAAATTTAACCCTGATACTAGTCCTCTGTGTTGGCGATGTGCGGCTGCCCAGGGAACACTCCTTCATATTTGGTGGGATTGCCCTTGGATACAACCCTTTTGGAAGGAAATACATTGTCTTATATTCCACATAACAACATATAAACTTGATTTTACTCCTGCTCAATTACTTGTTACACCACACATCCTTACCTATTTCACTTTACAAAAAATCTCTTATTATGCATCTTAATAATGCGGCTAAACTGTGTATACCTATTCATTGGAGGGATGTTTCACCCCCATGTGTATCTAAATGGTTAAAAAAAGTCCAAACTATTGCTGAAATGGAAGATTTAATACAACAGGCCAATGACACACCATTTAAATTCAATAAAACTTGGGCTAACTGGATACAATTTACTAATTCTTCAGAATATCGTACCTTAACCTCTTTTATTCCTTAACTTGACTTGGGGATGTTTACACTAATAGTAATCTTAATATAATTAATATTTTATTCTTTGTACAATTATCCACTCTTCCCCTTATTTGACCTTATTCCCTTTTATTTCTTTTAATATATACTACATTATCACATGAGATATTTAGATTACCTTGTTTAATTTATTTAATTTAGTTCTGTATATTAAATTTTTCAATACATTCTATGTTTTACTTGCTCATAATATATATATATTTAATACACTTTATATTTATGAATATTATTCTGAACATGGAATTTCTTTTACTATTTCTAATGCATTTTTTTTATATAATGTTATTTATACCCCTCTTTTTTTATGTTGAAAAATTTAATAAAAACATTGAAACTAAAAAAAATAAAAAATAAAATAAAAAACCCATTCCAGCGATGTAATCCAGTGTCCCGCGGGGATCCGATGTCCAGCGCTGCAGTCTCCACTCCACACGAAGCGTCATTGGCTGAGCAGACCTACGCTGTGGGGGCGCCCTCGTATCTCAGATCCCGCCTACGTCATTGGCTGAGCGGACCTGATGGGGAACTTCCTCCGCAGTGTAAAAAATGAATAGACCCGCCCCTTCTCACGTTCCCCATCAGGTCCGCTCAGCCAATGACGTAGGTGTAATTTTTTTTTTTTATTTGACGCAGGGTTCTCCTTAATATCCATACCAGACCTGAAGGGACCCCCACGCATTTTTTTTTTTTTTACCAATGACTTTTCTCTGTATTGCCGGGAGCCGACAATTCATTATAGCTGCGAGTGCTTTTAAATGACTTTTTTCCTTCAGAAATGACATTTTGTGCAGGGACAGTTCTTTTTTGTTTACAAAATGGTTTATTGAAAAATACAGTAGGTGCCGCCGATATTGTGTCAATCTCGCCGCTTCTAGCGGCGATATTGACACCCTATGAGCTCCGTTGCGAGAGCCAGCGCCGAGCTGTCTCGTCATCGGGAAAGGAAAAAATGTTCCTTTCACAATGAGCGACACGCATTGCCGATAGGCGGGGATCCGACGCGGATTCCCGCCAATACCAGGCACTGCGTTTGGTATGAATCCTGAGCGGGAACTCCACGCCAATTTTTTAAGAAAAATCTTCGGTCCTCAGAGATGTGCCCCGGAGCATGTGACTGTGACGTCATGGGAACATGTGACTGTGACGTCATGTGAAGCTTATATTAATCTCTGCGGACCGAAGATTTATCATTACTGTGAGAGGAAGCGACGAGTCAACATCGAGGAGGAGAAGAGGGAAGAAGACGCCGACGGCGATGACGGAGAAGACCGGCCCCTCCACTAGCAAAAGAGCTACCAAGAAGTTAGTGGAGGGGCCGGCAGAAGAAAAAAACGGAGAGCGGGAGAAGAACCGGAGAGCGGGAGAAGAAGAAGGTGACGGAGAAGACCGGGCCTCCGCTAGCAAAAGAGCTAAAAAGAAGTTAGCGGAGGCCCGGCGGAATAAAGAACCGGAGAGCGGGAGAAGAACCGGAGAGCGGGAGAAGAAGAAGGCGACGGAGAAGACCCGTCCTCCGCTAGCAAAAGAGCTAAAAAGAAGTTAGCGGAGGCCCGGCAGAAGAAAGAACCGGAGAGCGCGGCGACGACATCGGAGACCCCCGAAGTCGGAAGAAGACCTCCGGAGCGGTGCAATAAAATACTTTTTAAAACTGTGTTGTGTTTTTATTACCATTTTTTTTCCACCAGGTGAATGGGTAGGGGTACGATGTACCCCATACTCATTCACATAGGGTGGGGGGGCCGGTATCTGGGGGCCCCCTTATTAAAGGGGGCTCCCGGATTCCGATAAGCCCCCCTGCCCGCAGACCCCGACAACCAACGGCCAGGGTTGTCGGGAAGAGGCCCTGTCCTCATCAACATGGGGGCAGGGTGCTCTGGGGTGGGGGGGCCGCAGGTCGCCCCCCTGCCCCAGAGCACCGAACCCCCCATGTTGAGGGCATGTGGCCTGGTACGGTTCAGGAGGGAGGGGGGGGCGCTCTCGTCCCCCCCTCTTCCCCTGCGGCCTGCCAGGTTGCGTGCTTGGATAAGGGTCTGGTTTGGATCTTCAGGGGGACCCCCACGCCGTTTTTTCGGCGTGGGGTTCCCCTTCAAATCCAGACCAAACCCAAGGGCCTGGTATGCTCCTGGAGGGGGAACCCACGCCGTTTTTTTCCTTAAAAATTGGCGTGGAGTTCCCGCTCAGGATTCATACCAAACGCAGTGCCTGGTATTGGCGGGAATCCGCGTCGGATCCCCGCTCAATACAGTATCGCGTCTCCTCACCATTGCAGCGGGCGCGACACGTGTCGCCACCCTGCTGCCGAGATCTCGGCACTCCTGTCGCCGAGAATCTCGGCGATGGGAGCGCGATAGAAATACAATATCGGCGGCACCTACTGTAAGTCTCAATACAATTTTACTGTACATTGGTAAGAGGTACATACATAAAGGTGGGTGTAAAAAACATCATCATAATGTGTAAGTAGCAGTGGTATAAGAGGGAGTGATACAGATAGTGGGAAGTATAATTAAATCATTGATAAGACATTGCATAGATATTAAGACCTTGTGGATTTGTTTAATGATAAAAAAAATTTTACCTAATCATGTTACATTCAATGAACCATCAGAGATAGATCCCAAGGTTTCAAATTTTTTGTCATATGTGTCCATACAGTTCTAAGCATGGGAAACAAGCACTGCTTTACAGGCATATTATACCCCCCCCAGGTACGAAATTTAAAGGAATATTTCACTTTTATTGTTTCACTTTAAGCATTATTAAAATCACTGCTCCCGAAAAAACGTCAGTTTTTTTAAAACTTTTTTTTGCATTGATACATGTCCCCAGGGGCAGTACCCGGGTCCCCAAACCCTTTTTATGACAGTAACTTGCATATTAGCCTTGATAATTAGCACTTTTGATTTTGAACGTTCGAGTCCATTGTATTTAATAGGGTTCTAAAGTTCACGCAAACTTTAGGTCTGTTCGCAGGTTCTGGTGCGAACCGAACGGGGTGGTGTTCGGCTCATCCCTAATGGGGAGCAAGGAGAGGTCCGCTTTGTTCTTTGGTGTGGGTCTTTTAGGTATGCTTGCCAACAAACTGCATGGCAGGTCGACATATGTCTGATCAAGAATGTGGTGCCCAAGCGGGTAATGTTTTGGCCACGCGAGATACGCCTGAAACATATGTTGCAAATAGCAGTGCTGCGATCTGATGCACTCATCTCAAAAAAGGCCCACACCAAAGAACTTTTCGAATAACGCGCAGAGACAGCAGCGTCCTGCACATGCGGAGCTCTGCGGTGTGATGCTGTCGGTATGCTGCCCTTAAGCTGGCCCCTGGAGGGCATCCTGCCTCATTGGAGATGTGCCTCCTCCTCCTTTCTCCTATCAGGCACCCACGTATCCGTGGCCGTGACCTCCTCATCCCTTCCCTCCTCATCACTGTAGCAAACCTGGCAGTATGCTGCAGCTGGGGGAACATGACTGCCAGATTGCTGTCCTTCTTGGGTACCCCCGCTCTCTGGGCTCACGTTACTGCCTTTTTCTAGCTGGGTACCATCATCGGAGCCTTCAAAACGCTGTGCATCCTCCTGGAGCATGTACCCAACACTGTGGTCAAACAGTTCAGGGGACTCCTCAGGAGGACATGGTGGGGCTAGGGAAGGAGTGACTGATGCCATTGAGCCGAGGGAAGAGGCCGCTTTGGCAGCTGCTTTGCCAGACAAAGTACGCTGAGCCTGGGCGAGAGAGGATGAGGAGGATGAGGACGGCTTGGTCATCCACTCTACCAAGTCTTCGGCATGTTGCGGCTCAACGCGGCCAGCTGCCGAAAAAAAGGACAAGCGTGTCCCACGGCCACGTGCTGATGAGGATGCACCGTGTCCATGACCAGCACTGTTGCCTCTAGACACAGAGCCTACTTGCCCTCTTTTATTGGCTCGTGACTGTCTGCCTTTCCTTGTTGTCTTTCCAGACATACTAATGGCCTGCAGTGAGATGTAGCTGCACAAAGCTGGGATGTATATATACTGATTATACTGCAGCTAGCAGAATCAACTGCCTGCCTGTAGTATTATTAGTAAGAGAACACCAGCAATTGTCTTTAGTTATCTTTAGTTGCACACTGTGCAGTGGACACAGTACACTAACTGAAAATACTGCAGCTCCCTGCCTGTGATATTAGTATGAGAACACCAGCAATTGTATTCAGGTAGCTTTAGGTGCACACTGTGCAGAGGACACAGTACACTAACTGAAAATACTGCAGCTCCCTGCCTGTGGTATTAGTATGAGAACACCAGCAATTGTATTCAGGTAGCTTTAGGTGCACACTGTGAAAATGACACAGTACACTAACTGAAAATACTTGCAGCTCCCTGCCTGTGGTATTAGTATCAGAACACCAGCAATTGTATTCAGGTAGCTTTAGGTTCATACTGTGCAAAGGACACAGTACACTAAATGAAAATACTGCAGCTCTCTGCCTGTGGTATTAGTATGAGAACACCAGCAATTGTATTCAGGTAGCTTTAGGTGCACACTGTGCAAAGGACACAGTACACTAACTGAAAATACTTGCAGCTCCCTGCCTGTGGTATTAGTATGAGAACACCAGCAATTGTATTCAGGTAGCTTTAGGTGCACACTGTGAAAAGGACACAGTACACTAACTGAAAATACTTGCAGCTTCCTGCCTATGGTATTAGTATTAGAACACCAGCAATTGTATTCAGGTAGCTTTAGGTGCACACTGTGCAAAGGATACAGTACACTAACTGAAAATACTGCAGCTACCACAATCACCTGCCTGCCTGTCAGTATATTATGAAGATAATAACAGGAACAGATCTAGCTAAACTGAATACAGTGTATATATATATACACAACACCTGGGATGCATATATATCCTCTACCCACTGTAACTGCAGCTAACCGACTCGCCTGCCTGCTCTATCTAACTCAAATGAAATGACACTATCTCTCTTTCTCGCTCTCTGTGTTTCTTTCACCGCCGCCGCAACACACTACACAAGGCTGCCACGCAGGAGGCCTTATATAGTGTGGGGCGTGTACTAAACCCCGTGAGACAAAATTGGCCAAAGCCACCCTGGCTTTGGCCAATTATGGCTCTCCGTTCTTACTGCACTGTAATTGGCCAAAGCATGCGGGTCATAGTGCATGCTTGGCCAATCATCAGCCAGCAATGCACTGCGATGCCGCAGTGAATTATGGGCCGTGACGCGCCACTCGAATTTGGCGCGAACGGCCCATAATGTTCGAAATTCGACAAACGGTCAAACAGCCGATGTTCGAGTCGAACATGAGTTTGACTCGAACTCGAAGCTCCTCCCTACTCTTCAGAAGCCTGTTCTAAAATTCCTGCAGGTGTGGCTTGATTTAGTTCTATGCTTAAGTATGCTATAGGCATGCATTTTGGCTATCTCTGCCTTCACCGGCATACAGTGGGCATCCAACACTTAATTATACCGTTTTTTTAAGATGCAATTTGGTTGAAACCTCAAATTGTTTCTGACATGATATCTCCCAACACTATTGGACGTTATTGCATCAGATGCTTTCAATCACCCTGTGGTACCTCTCACTAAAAACTGCTTTACTGGTGGCAATTGTATCAGCCAGAAGAGAGTCAGCATTCGTGGCCTTGGGGTTCAAGGAACCCATACTCGCATACTTCCCAGACAGGGTGGTACTCATGCCAATGCTCGAATTTGTGCCTGAACTGACCTTCAGAGTGCATATCGTACAAGAGGTTTTCCTCCTACGTTCCTTTTGGGGAGTACTAAAAAAATTAGCCCATCGGATGTGGGCCAAGCTTTAAAATGTTTAATCAAGGCGACTTCTGCCATCAGGAAGTCGGAGCATCTGTTTGTCATTTTCAGGTGGAACACATAATGATTTTACGGCTTCCAGCAAGATTATTGCCTCTTGGTTGGTAAGCTCATCTCCTTGGCCTGCAAGTTGAAAGGGTTGGGTGTGCCAGGAGAATCATGGCACTCTTCATTAGAAGGGTCTGGACCTTGAGAGTGGCAGCAGGCCGGGTGTCTGAAACTATCTGCAAGGTAGCTCCGTTGGCACCAAAATATTCATATTCATGGCTTAATGACAATTGAGTTGGCAGAGGCATCCTGGCTTCTGTTACTGTTTTAGTCAGAATTGAGGAGTGTGTAGCATTATCCCTCCCCTGTTTTGGCTAGTTAGTTCCCAGCTGTGCTGACATGGAGCCGTCAGGAAAACTGAAAATGTAATTCAAATACTTACCGTAATTTTCCTTTCTTGACAAGCTGCATGGCAGCACAGATCTCACCCAGCTTGGTAGGACTAGTTAAAGAACACCGAGGCTGTAGGTTGGCTCAAATTTATATGAGTTAAGTCCTGTAGGCATGGGGGGGTGGAGCCTATACCCAGCTGTGCTGCCATGGAGCTCGTCAGGAAAGGAAAATTATGGTAAGTATTTGAATTCAATTTTCCGTTTTGCAGTAGGCCTACTGAGAAAGCCCAATCTCAGGGCACAACGCTTCTAGGAGGGAGAAGCCGACCCTGTGACGTCACACTGCCACCATCTTGGTGTGTAGTGGTGCGCAGGCAGGCTGTTGTGGAATCACTTCACAGTGTTATAGCTAGCAACACATTTTTGTTTGTAATAAAACAATAAACCAGTGTTTGGTGCCCACTCCGAAATCAGACAAACTTAACAAAAACCGTAGCTGCCCCTTTAAGAAAGATAAATCCACTTACAACATAAGGATAGTAAAAGTATGGCGCTTGGATCTAAATAATGATAGAAGTGACATGTGACAGTACAGTAATAAAAGAAATGTAATGTCAATAAAAAAAATAAAAAAATAACTACATATAGTCCAGTGTGATAGATTCCCAACACCAAAGTCACTCTTCCAACTACATTTTCAAAAATCATTCACCGCCTGTGCTCAAAATATGGATGTGCACTTACAAGAGATGTTTGACCCCTTTTTACAGGTTTGTCAAAAAGCTATTTTTTTGTTCTAAAAAAAAACAAGGTTCCTCCTGTGGTGTGCTTTAAGGGTTCCTCCAATTTTGATATCACTCATATGTATGATGACCAAACAGGAGATAATTATAAAGTATCATAGTGCAGTAACTTTATTTAAAATTGGTTGTTAGTTTAAAATAAGTTGGTTACACTCACATTTATGGGTGCCTGAAAGCAGGCACCAGCATATACATCGTGAAGGGTGAAGATGTCTGCGCTGCAACCAACATGGATCCGATGTGCGTTCCAAGCCTCCTTCTCAGATCCCGGGCGTGACGTCACACAGGACCCGGAAGTGTCGGTCTCACTTTCAGACGTACGTTTTGCTTGATCTTCAGGAAGTGAAATTTAAATTTTTATTGCTGATTATATAATTTTTAGGAAGTAAAATAGGCTGCGCTAATTGTGATATAATAATTATCACATACTCTTTTTACCTAATATTCCCCCTACTTTTTCCCTGGGATATTTTTTCTCATTTTAACAGTATTTGTGTCCTGTTTTTCTATTAACCCATACTTTGCTTTGTTTGACCCCCATGATGATCCTCAATCCTGGGTAACCCTAAATTCTTCAGTGGATTGTTTAGTTTTGTGCTATAGTGTGCTGATATAGACTATGTGCGATTCTTGGAATTGAGCTACCTGGTTCTGCAGTTGCTGTGCAGATGGCCATGAAAGTGATTTCACATCAGTAGAGGGGACATAGGAGGTAGTACAGGGTGTTCTGTCTACCTACATTAATAACAGTGCCTACTCAGATCTATTTGAAAGTTATTATTTGAATGGCATTCTGTAATGGCATAGCATCCCTTGGTGTCCACTGGTGAGGGCTATTAGGTAGGCTTTAAAGCCAGTAATTTTACCAAGCATATCAGTGACAGCTTGGAAAATTTTGGTGACTTTACAGATTCTGCCATTCCAGCTGGTGGAGCCACCATTTTTATACCTGTACGACCATCCATGCCCTCCACTATCATGTAGTAGGTAATGTTTCTATGTCACTGAATGAGGTGCTCAGCTACAGGGTCCACATGACTACAGTCACATAGTCCAGCATGTATGGGTAGGGACGTTATATCTTGTTAACCACCCACTGCTTTGCCATTTTGCTGGTGTCTGGAAAGGCTGCAGGATGGGCACACCACAGGAACTGGTTGTGCTACTGCACATCCTGAAAACTGATGACAGATCAGTCACCTCTACTCCCCCTTCTCCTCAATTCCATCTTCCAGTGAGTCAACCTCAGTACCACTAGTTTCTTCCAGGTGTTCAAGAGGCTATGCAACAGCTCAGGCAAATGCTGCTACACAGATTAGCAGCTGGTGTGTCTATTAGCTCTATTTATCCCATGGTGTGTTTTCCTACTGAAACCTGGCTGTTGTCCTACACTTAGGTACACCTACTGCCTTTTCTGGGCTGTCTTTTCTGCTGTAGCCAGAGGATCTAAACAACCTTATTTTCAACTGTACCTGAGTTTATGCTGCCCCAGCTGGGAATGTTGAGGGTCAATTATGTTTCCCGGTTCTTTCTTAGCAGGCTTTCTTGGGTCTGAGTGAGCATGCAAGAAGGTTACTGAAAGTCTGGGTTGCTGCTGTTACCATTGCTTGACTGTGTCATGTTGGCTTGCTGAATATGCCATGTCTGGAATGACAGTTAATGCACATCTGTATTCAGGATCCTGTTACAACTTGGAGGAACTGCTAGGACTTGCAATATGGTGTGAATATGTCAATCCTGGAAATTACAACCATGGACTCTTTTCTGTGCAGGTATGCTGGGGCAGCCGCAAACTTGAGTTTCAGGGCTCTCAGCCCTTCCTTCTCTGTGCTCAGGTTGCTCAGCTGTCGGTTAATTGCCAGAACTCATCGTTTCTCAGTGGTTCACCTGTTGATCATCTCTTGCTCATCAGTCAAGCCCACAGCCAGCCCCTCCTGGCTATTTAAACTGCCTGGTTCATTTCATCAATTGCCTTTGCCTTGGTTAAACATATATAGAGACTCACTGCTGTGTTCCTGTTGAAGACTTGCCTGGCTGACGTCCCTTCTGGTTCCTGATGCTGTCTGCTGCCTCTAACTACGCTGATCTCTGGCTCCCCGATTTTCTGGCTTGTTCTGGCTACCCAAATTGGCTACCGAACCCTGGCTATGTTTTGACTACGTTTACCCGTTGTACCAATTTTACCATTTTATTAAATTCGATTTTTACTGCATTTTCTGTCTCCGTCTGTTTCATGGTTCCTGACAGTAGGCAAAGGCCATGAATTAAGAAGACGTAGGCAATCCACCTAGTGGTAATATTTTTTCCAGGTTGAATGAGCAGAATCACTGCATGGATCAGTTTACAATGGCGTTACAGACGCTCCTGATTCGCACTGCTCACCTGGATCCTCCCACTGTGGCTGTTCCGGCACAACCTGTGTTGCAGGCTGACCCTGCTCTTGCCTCGAATATTACCTCTGTAAGAGGTATGTCTGGTTCTGCTCCACTTCCCCAGTGGTTTGGTGGCAATCCAGTTCAATGCAGAGGGATTCTGAACCAGGTTGGGACATACTTTGAGATGCTGCTTCAGGCGTTCCCCACAGACAGAAGCAAAGTAGGCTTCATAATTTCTTTGCTTTCTGATAGAGCCTTGGCCTGTGCAAACCCTCTATGGGAGATGCAAAAACCCATTTTCCTGAGTTACCCAGAGTTTGTGGTTTCCTTTAAAAAGGGATTTGACGTTCCTGCGCTCCACTTCTGCTGCCTTATGTCCATCAAACAAAGTATGAGAACTGTTGCCGATTACGCCATTGAATTCCGTACTCTGGCAGCAGAGGTCGCTTGGAACAATGAGGCCCTCATGGCTGCTTTTTCTCATGGTCTCCCAGATGACATCAAAAATTAGATAGCAGCCCGAGACATACCTACAGATCTGGAGAAGTTGATCACATTTGCCATTCTCATTGACTCCAGACTCCGAGAGAGACCTTCCTTAGAGGAGCGCTTGCGGAAGCCTCCTGTATGTTTGGCTCCGAGCTTTGCAGTCCCACCATTGCCTCCCTCACCTCCCATGCCTCCTGGTACCGAGTCTGCCAGTGAAGTAGAATGCATGCATTTGGGCTTCACACGTCTCTGCAGATGGGATTGCCTTTAGGAGGAGGGAGAGATTATGCCTTTATTGTGGCCAATTTTCATATGGGTACAGTGTTGCATGACCGTGTATTTGTCATTCAAATCTAAAAATTGGGCTGGGCAGGAAGGAGGTAAAAGTGTCCGATATCAAAATGGTTAATTAGTAACAGGATGTCACCCAGTGTCATGCAGCTGAATGCACACAGCATACCCTGAACTTTGGATATGTAATTCTACACAAGTCATAATACTAGTAATTAGCATTACAATACACTGATAACATTGACAATGTATATAACATGCAGAAGTCAATGAACTGAAGGCCATGTAGAGTGTGATAAAACGGACAAGGTTCATATACAAATTAAAGGGACACAGTTCCTTCAACTTTATTATAGCAGCACCCATGAATGATATACTGTGAGTGATAAGGGAAAAGCAGTATGTTGGAACACAACCTTCATGTTCAACACCAGTCCAATTAATGGGTTATATTTCATATATTTTGGTTTATTAAAATTGCTATAGAGCAGTAATGAAAGGGTTTGTTAAAATATTGGTAAACATAGATGTTCTATCATATTAATTTAGTCCAATCAGAGGCGAAACACCCATATATATATAGGCACCACATCCCATACAAAAATATTCAAAAATGGGGGGGGGGGAGAAAAGGGATTTTATCGGTGTAATAGATAGTCAACGTAGTGATGAGTGAGAGATATCCTAATACAAAAATATTTTTATTTAAATATACATCAATTTGTAAAAAACTGATCCTGGATAAGTTTGTACATAAACTGGCATATTGTAAACAAATGATGGTCACGGTTAGCAGGTTAAAGTCAAACCAAGATGGAGGGAGTCGCATAAACCCGATATGTTTTGCTAACAAAGCTTCTTCAGGGGCATGTGAAGACAATCCATGCTAATAATTACAACTGTGCAGATAGAAAAACACACAATTACTAATAAGCAAAAACAATGAACATAATAGACAATTAATCCAGGGTCATAAGTACTGCTGAAACCATCAAATAAGTTATGCTTACCCAACCGCTCATGCAGTCCATAATCCACAACCAACTAATGCCCCGGATCAGAACAAGGGTCCCTCCGTGAACGGGGAAAGTGCCCCGAGATAACCACAGAGGACACTATAGAGGACTGGCTAAATAAAAAAGAAAGAAAAAGGGAAAGGAGGGAGATGAAGTGAGATAAACACATTGTCCAAAAACGGGGCAAGGTCGTCTCTGGAAAAGACGTCTTTCTCCCTCCCCCCCCAGGTACAGGTTGGTATACGATGGGGCACACTTGGTACCCATCGCAACCCCCTGCACCTGGAGGTAGTGGGAGGATCCGAACAAAAACACATTGTGCTTCAAAATGTAGCTCAATAGTTCAAGCACAAAACCATTGTACTTCTGTGCAGTACTTATGACCCTCTATTGGATTAATTATCTATTATGTTCATTGTTTTTGCTTATTAGTAATTGTGTGTTTTTCTATCTGCACAGTTGTAATTATTAGCATGGATGGTCTTCGCATACTCCTTAAGAAGCTTTTTTAGCTAAACATTAGGGATGAGCTTCGAGTTCGAGTCGAACTCATGTTCGACTCGAACATTGCCTGTTCGCCCGTTCGCCGAACAACGAACAATTTGGGGTGTTCGGGGCAAATTCGAAAAGTCTATGGGATAAATCTAAAGTGCTAATTATAAAGGCTTATATGCAAGTTATTGTCCTAAAAAGTGTTTGGGGACCTGGGTCCTGCCCCAGGGGACATGTATCAATGCAAAAAAAAGTTTTAAAAACTGCCGTTTTTTTAGGAGCAGTGATTTTAATAATGCTTAAAATGAAAAAATAAAAGTGAAATATTTCTTCCTTTAAATTTTGTACCTGGGGGGGTGTGTATGATATGCATGTAAAGTGGCGCATGTTTCCCGTGCTTAGAACTGTCCCTGCCCAAAGTGTCATTTTTGAAGGAAAAAAAGTAATTTAAAACTCACTCGCAGCTATTAATGAATTGTCGGCTTTTATCAATACATAGAAAAGTCATTGATAAAAAAAAAAAAAAAAAGCGTGGGGTTCCCCCTAAATATCCATTCCAGGCCCTTGAGATCTGGCATGGATTTTAAGGGGAACTCCACCCCAAATTTTAAAAAAAATGGCGTGGAGTCCCCCCAAAAATCCATACCAGACCCTTATCCGACCACGCAACCTGGCCGGCTGCAGGGGAAGAGGGGGGGACGAGAGAGCGGCCCCCCTCCCTCCTGAACCATACCAGGCCACATGCCCTCAACATGGGGAGGATGTCCCCATGTTGATGGGGACAAGGGCCTCATCCCCACAACCCTTGCCCGGTGGTTGTTGGGGTCTGCGGGCGGGGGGCTTATCGGAACCTGGAAGACCCCTTTAACAAAGGGGACCCCCAGATCCCGCCCCCCCTATGTGAATTGGTAAGGGGTACATTGTACCCATACCATTTCACGAAGAAAGTGTCAAAAAATGTAAATAAAAACACACACACGTTGGAAAAGTCCTTTATTAAAAAAAAACAAAAACATTCCAGCGATGAAATCTAGTGTCCCGCGGCGATCCCGATGTCCAGCGCTGTCCGTCATTGGTTGTGCCTGTGTGGACCCGATGGGGAACTTCCTCCGCTGTGTTTTAAATGTATAGACCCGCCCCTTCTAAAGTTCCCCATCAGGTCCGCTCAGCGGACCAGATGCGGAACATGAGAAGGGGCGGGTCTATACATGTATTACACAGCGAATGAAGTTCCCCATCAGGTCCGCCCCCTCGGTATAAATTTACACAGTGAAGGAAGTTTCCCGCTCAGGCCAATGACGTAGGCGGGTCCGACATACCGAGGGGGCGGATCTGATGGGGAACTTCTCTCACTTTGTAATACATGTATAGATCCGCCCCTTCTCATGTTCAGCATCTGGTCCGCTGAGCGGACCTGATGGGGAACGAGAGAAGGGGTGGGTCTATTCATGTCTTACACAGCGAACGAAGTTCCCCATCAGGTCCGCCCCCTCAGTATGTCAGACCCCGCCTACGTCACTGGCCTGAGCGGGAAACTTCCTTCACTGTGTAAATTTAAATTACACAGTGAAGGAAGTTCCCCGCTCAGGCCAATGACGTAGGCGGGGTCGGACATACCGAGGGGGCGGACCTGATGGGGAACTTCATTCGCTGTGTAATACATGTATAGACCCGCCCCTTCTTATGTTCCGCATCTGGTCCGCTGAGCGGACCTGATGGGGAACTTTAGAAGGGGCGGGTCTATACATTTAAAACACAGCGAGGAAGTTCCCCATCAGGTCCGCACAGGCACAACCAATGACGGACAGCGCTGGACATCGGGATCGCCGCGGGACACTGGATTTAATCGCTGGAATGTTTTTTTTATTTTATTATTTTTTTATTTTTTAATAAAGGACTTTTTCAAGGTGTTTGTGTGTTTTTATTTACATTTTTTGACACTTTCTTCGTGAAATGGTAGGGGTACAATGTACCCCTTACCAATTCACATAGGGGGGGGGCCGGGATCCGCCCGCAGACCCCCACAACCACCGGGCAAGGGTTGTGGGGATGAGGCCCTTGTCCCCATCAACATGGGGACATCCTCCCCATGTTGAGGGCATGTGGCCTGGTACGGTTCAGGAGGGAGGGGGGGCCGCTCTCTCATCCCCCCCTCTTACCCTGCGGCCGGCCAGGTTGCGTGCTCGGATAAGGGCCTGGTATGGATATTTAGGGGGAACCCCACGCCATTTTTTTTTTAATTTGTGGCGGGGTTCCCCTTAATATCCATTCTAGACCTAAAGGGCCTGGTAATTGAATTTGGGGGAACCCCCACTTTTTTTTTTTTTTTTATCAATGACTTTTCTATGTATTGATAAAAGCCGACAATTCATTAATAGACGCGAGTGAGTTTTAAATGACTTTTTTTCCTTCAAAAATGACACTTTGTGCAGGGACAGTTCTAAGCACGGGAAACATGCACCACTTTACATGTATATCATACACACCCCCCAGGTACGAAATTTAAAGGAATATTTCACTTTTATTGTTTCATTTTATGCATTATTAAAATCACCGCTTCTGTAAAAACTTCTATTTTTTAAACCTTTTTTTGCATTGATAGATGTCCCCTGGGGCAGGACCCGGGTCCCCAAACACTTTTTAGGACAATAAATTGCATATTAGCTTTTATAATTAGCAATTTAGATTTCGAACGTTCGAGTCCATTGTATTTAATAGGGTTCTAAAGTTCACACGAACATTCTGTCTGTTCGCAGGTTCTGGTGCGAACCGAACAGGGGGGTGTTCGGCTCATCCCTGCTAAACATATCGGGTTTATGCGACTCCCTCCATCTTGGTTTGACTTTAACCTGCTAACCGTGACCATCATTTGTTTACAATATGCCAGTTTATGTACAAACTTATCCAGGATAAGTTTTTTACAAATTGATGTATATTCAAATAAAAATATTTTTGTATTAGGATATCTCTCTCTTATCACTACGTTGACTATCTATTGCACCGATAAAATCCCTTTTCTCCCGCCCCCCCATTTTCGTAGATGTTCTATGTTTTTGGCTTGTGTTTTGGCTTGTGTCCTGGCTTGTGTTGATGGCATCAGTTTAACATCAGTTTCAGATGCTTCTGAGATCATTCAGAATTCATAGACTGGTGCATTGGCCTGCAGTTGACTTCCTTCTAACATGCATTTGACTTTCTTCCAGGAGTTTTTGCATTACTATAGTCTTGTATGGGGATGCCAAACCCAGTTGAAGCTAACAATGGTCCTTTCTAATATAAGGAAGTTCTTAAAGAGGTACTTCATCGTCATTAAAATATCTATGTAACCCATCCACAAATGCATATTAAAATACCTTGGCTAGTAATATTTTCTTTGCGATAATATTTCTTATTCGTACTGAACAAATGTGCCCAAGTTTGATATCCTGAGGGTGCAGCAAATCCTGTTTGAATCTTGGTGAAGCCAAAATAAATCCCATTGAAGTCTATGGGGGACGAATTTTATCAATTAACTACATCAGTACCTGGCACTTCTACCCCCCTCCTGCCCAGGGCAATTTTCAGCTTTCAGTGCTGTAGCAATTTGAATGACATTTGCGCGATTATGCTACCCTGCACTTAAACTAAATCTTTATAATTTTGTTCACAAAAAGAAAGATTTATTTTGGTGGTATTTAATCACCACTGGGTTTTAAATTTTTTGCTAAATAAACTAAAAAAGACTGACCTTTTGGGAAAAAAAGCATTTTTCCTTGTTTCTGTTATAAAATTTTGCAAATAAATAATTGTTCTTTATAAATTTAGCTCAAAATGTATTGTGGTACATTTCCTTGGTAAAAATAACCCAAATCAGTGTATATTATTTAGTATATAGAAAAGTTATAGAGTCTACAAACTATGGTATATATCTGAACATTGATCAATCCCGATGTACCGATGGCCTATTTAAAGTGGTGTTCCGGCCTAAATTACACTTTTTAAATAAAAATACCCCTAGAATACACAACCTTAATGTATTCTAGTAAAGTTAGTCTGTAAACTGAGGTCCGTTTTGTTAGGTTATTACAGGATATTGAAAGTTTATAAACTAGAAATAGAACGTGGCCATCTTATGTGTGGGCATCTGAAGCCAGACGGTATTACTTCCTGGATATCATTACTGCAGATCTCGCACATGCTCAGTGCTACACAAGCAGTGTAATAGGTTTCAGGTCAGGTTTCCATAGCAACGGCAGTGTCAGAGGAAGTTGACACTTTTCTATGCAAACCTCTCCTCCCCTCCTCCCTGCAGAAAACAGTAATATACTACATGTTCAAGAAAATATATATAATCTTGGTGTATGTGTATATATATTGTGACAGCAGGAAGGTAAAGTCACCTGGTTGCATCCAGGGGGGTAGATATATTTCTCCCAGATTCAGGCTTTATGCCGACTTATACAACTAGGGAGTTGATGAAGCCCAGCTGAGGCTAGTGGGCTCATGAATGACTCATACCTCTAGGGAGAGTGCTGGGCGTCGTGAGGCAGGGAGTTGATGAGACCAGCTGAAGCTTGTCAGCTCATTTAGGCCTCTAGAAGAACTCCCAGATTCATTAGGTGTTAGCTCATGCCTGGAACCAGACCTGTGTGGACTGTCTAGGGAGAGTGAACCCCTGTGCGGTGAGGCAAAGCCTGTGTGGCTATTTGTTTGGACTTTTACTAAACCAGGGACTTAGCGACTAGGACAGCACCAGGCTGATCCCAGTTGTTAGTTTAGGAAACCTGCATGTTTAGTCAGAGGTCAAACTGACCAGGATTTATTTTGTTTATGTTTCTTTTTGGCTTTGCTGTGTTTTTGTCACTGTACATAGAGAAATAAACCGCACCTTTTGATTTTGAAAACCACAACCTCCGTCTGCTGGCCCTGTTTTTGTGTGGGGAGCCCAACCAGGGGGTCACACACACCCGCTACCGAGTTAACCCCCTCACAGTTGGTGGAGAATGCGGGCAGTTTTTTTTAAGCCAGCATGGAGGAGATACTGAAACAGCTGGCTCTAGCAAATGCCAATCAACAGCAGACAAATGCAGGTTTGCAAAGGAGCCTTGCAGCCCAGCAGCAAGCTCATCAACAAGCCCAGCAGCAATCTGAGGCCCGCTTCATAGACCTGTTACAGAAGCAAGAGCAGAGACTACAACAAATGGAAGCAGTAATGCAGCAACGTCCGCAGACCAGTGAGGAAAGCCGTCCCACTAATACCGCGTCCTTTGGGGTGAGTCGTTTATTGACAAAAATGACTGGAGAGGATGATCCAGAGGTATTTTTGACCACATTTGAAAGGACTGCTGAAAGAGAAAAGTGGCCTGAGGAGCAGTGGGCTGGACTGGTGGCTCCTCTGTTAACTGGTGAATCGCAGAAGGCTTACTATGACCTAGAGCCTGACCAAGCAAAAGACTATGTGATGCTAAAAGCTGAAATATTGGCAAGGCTGGGTGTCACCCTGGCTGTCCGGGCTCAGCGTGTGCATAACTGGACTTTCCAGCTTGGAAAACCCCCCAGGTCTCAAATGTATGATCTCATTCACCTGAGCAGGAAGTGGCTACAGCCAGAGACTTTGTCCGCACCAGAGATTGTGGAACGTGTTGTAATGGATCGGTTTTTGAGAGCTCTTCCTACTGCCATCCAAAAGTGTTTAAGCCATGGAGACCCAGAGACGGCCGGTGGTCTTGTGGATCGTGTAGAGAAATACTTGGCTACAGAGAACCTGACGGCCTCTTCCAGAGACTCTCGGACTTTCCACCCTAAGACCAGACCATCCCCAGGGGCGGATAAGAGGATTCCAAGGGGTGAGGGTGGAGAGAGTGAGAGGGTGGGAGCTCTACCCAAAGTTTGGCGAGAACAGCCTGGGAAGTCAGGGGCTCAAGAGGCAGCCAAATGGATTGTTTGCTACCGCTGCCGGCAAGCGGGACATATTGCAGCAAATTGCCCGGTTGTGGAGGAACCCATGCAATGTGACTTTCTGATGGACAGACGTCAGTCGCTGTGTGCGACAGTCGCATGCACTGCCATTCGGGGAACTGAGAAACATTTATGCAAAATGTGTATTAATGGTAGAAATGTTGTGGTATTACTGGATTCAGGTAGCCTTGTGACCCTGATAAAGGCTGAATTAGTTAAAACAGAGGTCTCTGGGAATAGCAAGGTAGCTGTTATTTGTGTGCATGGGGACACCCGAGAGTATCCAGTGACTACAGTGTGTTTCGAGACCCCCAAAGGTACCCTCTCTCATCCAGTGGGGTTAGTATCTCAATTACCGCATGATGCCATTGTGGGAAGGGATTTTCCGAAGTTCTGGGAACTGTGGGATGATCCTGAGCCCCCCACTGGTGCCCCTATGTACCAGGAATGTGATAGCCAGAACTCCTCTGAGAGTGGTGAGGACTCTCCAGAATTTCCCTTGTCAGTATTGGCAGGGGAGACTCAAGAAACTGGAGAGGAGCCCACCTCCTCAGACGAAAACCTACCGTCTGTGGAGTTTTCTGATCTGGAGGTTCACAGGGAAAATTTTGCCACAGAACAGTTAAAAGACCCCGCCCTAATAAAGGCACGGGAAAACGTAGTGGAAATAGATGGCGAGTTAGTGAACCCAGATAATACCTGCACTTACCCATACTTCAGCGTAGAGAAGGACCTACTGTATCGGGTGGCAAAAAGGGCAGAAGAAACCGTTGAGCAGCTTGTGGTGCCCAAACCTTACAGGAAGTTGGTGTTGGAGTTGGCCCATGGGCACATTCTTGGAGGTCATCTGGGGACAGAGAAAACCCGAGAGAGGGTATTACAGAGATTCTATTGGCCTGGGGTGATGAAGGACATAGAAAATTATTGTTCCTCCTGCCCTGTGTGTCAGAGGTCGGCCCCGATGCCACATTTCCGTAGCCCGCTGGTCCCTCTACCCATCATTGAGGTCCCGTTTGAGAGAATCGCAATGGATTTGGTAGGTCCTATAATCAAGTCCGCTAGGGGGCACCAGTACATATTGGTTATAATGGACTATGCCACCCGTTATCCAGAAGCGATCCCTCTCAGAAATACCTCGGCCAAAACCATAGCTAAAGAGCTATCTCTTGTTTTTAGCCGGGTGGGTATTTGTAAAGAACTGCTTACGGACCAAGGTACACCCTTTATGTCCCGGGTTATGAAAGAGCTGTGTAAATTGCTCAAAGTGACGCAATTGCGTACATCTGTGTATCACCCCCAAACCGATGGGCTGGTTGAAAGATTCAACAAAACCCTAAAACAAATGTTGAAGAAAGTGGTGGATAGAGATGGAAAGGATTGGGACTGTCTACTTCCTTATTTGATGTTTGCTATTAGGGAGGTGCCCCAATCCTCTACGGGATTCTCCCCCTTTGAGTTACTGTATGGGAGACACCCAAGAGGGCTGTTGGATATTGCCAAGGAAACTTGGGAAAGTGAGAGTTCTCCCCACAGGAGTGTGATTGAGCATGTCGCCCTGATGCAAGATCGAATTGCACAGGTAATGCCCATCGTGAAGGAACATTTGGCCCAAGCGCAGTTGGCACAGCAGAGAGTGTACAACCGTGGAGCAAAGACCCGTACCTTTTCCCCGGGGGATAGGATATTGGTACTTGTCCCTACGGTTGAAAGTAAATTCCTTGCCAAATGGCAAGGCCCCTACGAGATAATGGAAAAAGTGAGCGAAGTGAATTACAAGGTCAGACAACCAGGAAGGCGAAAGCCCGAACAGATATATCACGTTAATCTGTTGAAAGCCTGGAGGGATAGAGAGTCCCTAGTCGCAGAAACTTGGTCACCAGCTCAAACTGGTTGCGTGATTCCGGAGGTTGGAATAGCAGCCACCTTGTCACAACCCCAACAACAGGAGGTTAATGAGTTTGTGCTTCGCAACAAGGAGGTGTTCTCTGAGCTGCCGGGACAAACATCTGGGGTAGAGCATGATATTATTACCCCGCCCGGTGAAAGGGTGAAGTTAAAACCCTATCGGATCCCAGAGGCCCGACGGGAGGCAATACGGGAGGAAGTACAGAAAATGCTGAACTTAGGGGTGATAGAGGAGTCCCAAAGTGATTGGTCTAGTCCCATTGTGTTGGTGCCTAAACCGGATGGGAGCTGGCGATTTTGTAACGATTTTCGTCAGTTGAACAAAGTTACAAAATTTGACACCTACCCCATGCCACGTATAGATGAGTTGATCGACCGGCTGGGAACAGCCCGATACATGACGACTCTTGACCTCACAAAAGGGTATTGGCAAATTCCCCTGGCCAAGTCGGCCAAAGAGAAAACCGCATTTGTAACCCCAGACGGGGCGTTCCAATATAAGAGAATGCCGTTCGGGTTACAGAATGCGCCGGCCACATTCCAGCGGAAAATGGACCAGATACTGAGGCCCCATCGGAAGTATGCTGTGGCTTACCTGGATGACGTAATTGTCCATAGCACAGATTGGGCCTCACATCTGCCAAAAGTGCAAGCAGTCCTAGACTCTATCCGGGAAGCGGGGTTTACGGCTAACCCCAAGAAGTGTACCATTGGGTAGGAGGAGGCCAAATATCTTGGGTACACCATTGGCAGGGGAGTAATAAAACCCCAACTCAACAAAGTCGAGGCCATCCAGAGTTGGCCACGTCCCAACAGCAAGAAGCAGGTACGAGCCTTTCTGGGAATCGCGGGTTATTATCGGCGCTTCATTCCCCACTTTGCTTCTAAGGCTGTGCCCCTAACCAACCTGACGAAAGGGAAAGGGTCGGTCATGATTAAATGGACCCCCGAGGCGGAGGCAGCATTCCAATTCTTGAAACAAGCCTTATGTAGCCAGCCAGTGTTGTACTCACCCGACTTCTCTAAAGACTTTGTCGTACAAAGTGATGCGTCAGATGTGGGGTTAGGAGCAGTATTGTCCCAGGTCTGGAACGGGGAAGAGCACCCAGTCATTTACCTCAGCAGGAAGTTGAAGTCCCATGAGGTAAATTACGCCACGGTTGAAAAGGAGTGTTTAGCGGTGAAGTGGGCTCTAGATTCCCTTCGGTACTATCTGCTAGGTAGGCACTTTGACATGGTTACGGATCACGCTCCATTAAAGTGGATGGCTCAAAACAAGGAGACAAATAGAAGAGTGAATAGGTGGTTCCTGGCCCTACAGGAATTCAACTTCACAGTAAAGCATCGCCCTGGCGTTCAAATGGGGAATGTGGATGCTTTGTCTCGAGTACATGAATGCCTGATTGCTGGTGTTCCAACCCCAAGGTTAAAACAAGAGGGGGGGTATGTGACAGCAGGAAGGTAAAGTCACCTGGTTGCATCCAGGGGGGTAGATATATTTCTCCCAGATTCAGGCTTTATGCCGACTTATACAACTAGGGAGTTGATGAAGCCCAGCTGAGGCTAGTGGGCTCATGAATGACTCATACCTCTAGGGAGAGTGCTGGGCGTCGTGAGGCAGGGAGTTGATGAGACCAGCTGAAGCTTGTCAGCTCATTTAGGCCTCTAGAAGAACTCCCAGATTCATTAGGTGTTAGCTCATGCCTGGAACCAGACCTGTGTGGACTGTCTAGGGAGAGTGAACCCCTGTGCGGTGAGGCAAAGCCTGTGTGGCTATTTGTTTGGACTTTTACTAAACCAGGGACTTAGCGACTAGGACAGCACCAGGCTGATCCCAGTTGTTAGTTTAGGAAACCTGCATGTTTAGTCAGAGGTCAAACTGACCAGGATTTATTTTGTTTATGTTTCTTTTTGGCTTTGCTGTGTTTTTGTCACTGTACATAGAGAAATAAACCGCACCTTTTGATTTTGAAAACCACAACCTCCGTCTGCTGGCCCTGTTTTTGTGTGGGGAGCCCAACCAGGGGGTCACACACACCCGCTACTGAGTTAACCCCCTCACAATATATATATATATATATATATATATATATATATCACACATACACACGCTACTTTTTTCTGTACAGCTTTTCATTTAAAAAAATACTAATCTCATCAACCAAATTCATTTATGCATCTAGATTGCATCTCCCCAGCACAACAAATCGCATCACCCCAGTAAAATGAATCGCATCACCCCAGCACAACGAATCGCATCACCCCAGCACAACGAATCGCATCATCCCAGCACAACGAATCGCATCACCCCCAGTACAACGAATCACATCACCCCCAGTACAACGAATCGCATCACCCCGGTACAACGAATTGCATCACCCCAGTACAACGAATCGCATCTACCCCGGTACAACGAATCGCATCACCCCCGGTACAATGAATCGCATCACCCCCGGTACAACGAATCGCATCACCCCGGTACAACGAATCGCATCACCCCGGTACAACGAATTGCATGGCTCACAGAACATTGCATCACCCCAGCACATCGAATCGCATCACCCCAGCACATCAAATTGCATGGCCCACAGAACATTGCATCACCCCAGCACATCGAATCGCATCACTCACAGCACATTGCAACACCTCCAGCACATCGAATCGCATGGCCCACAAAACATTTCATAACCCCCAGCAGAGGGTGCCGCCGCGGGACGGGTTCTTTTTTTTAAATCCCACTGTAAAGTTGTTGAGCGGGGGGGGGTTGTGCCACCGCGGGACGGGTTCTTTCTTTTTTTTTTTTAATCCCATTGTAAAGTTGTTTAGCGTGGGGAGGGGGGGGGCCGCCGCGGGACGGGTTCTTTTTTTTTTCATACTGTAAAGTTGATGAGGGGGGGGTTGGGGGGGTCTGTGCCGCCGTGGGACGCGTTCTTTTTTTTTTAACTGCAAAGGTTAGGGGGGGGGTGTCTGGGATCCCGCCGCGGTGTTTTTTTTTTATCACACTGTACAGTTGTTGAGGGGGGGTGCCGCCGCGGGGGGGTTCTTTTTTTTTAACTTTAAAGTTTATCACACTGTACCCTTGTACAGTCTTTTTTTTTTACCTGTAAAGTTCTTGAGCGGGGGTGTGGGGGGTCGTGCACGGGACGTTTTTTTTTCTTTTAACACACTGTACAGTTGAGGGGGGGATGGGGGGAGGGCTCGCTGGGTAGGGTTCTTTTTTTTTAATCGCACTGTACAGTTGTGGAGCGGGGGGGGGGGGTGGCCGCCGCGGGGGGGTTCTTTTTTTTAACTGTAAAGATCTTGAGGGGGTGGTGGAGAACATGGGCGGGAGATGGGTCCTTTTTTTTTTTTGTTCGGAAGGGGGGGGGGGGTGCTGCTGCCGCGGGACGTTTTTTTGTTTAACAATACACAGTTGTTGAGCTGGGGGGGGGCTGTTGTGCTGCTGCCGCGGGACGGCATTTGTTGTGCCCGGGGGGGGGGGGGGTGCTGCCGCGGGACGGGTTTTTTTTTTCCCCTACACAGTTGTTGCGCTGGGGGGGTGGGTGCCGCCGCACAGGTTCTTTGTGTTCAACCAATCGGACCCCCACCCGCACCTGTTGTTCCGAATCTCGGAATCTCGGGATGAAGGGGACAGCACGTCACATCATTCACACATCAGCTCGCTGAGTAGGGAGGGAGGAGCTCCAGGCGGACCAAGGGAGGGCGTGCCTTGATTACAATGGAAATGAGATGAGAGGGCACAGGGCCTCCTGGGATTGAAGAAAAACATCTCCCAGGAGGCATAGCGGTCAGTGGATGATGCTAGAAGACCTGTTGCGGCCGCGGCACGAGATATAAACATACCCATATAAAACAGTGAGTTTTAAAAAAAAAAAAAATTATATGCCAATTAGTCTTTAGGGGACATAAATACATAGGATGCAAACAAGTTGTAAAAGAGGGTGGCACTCCACTTTAATTTCTTGAGGCCCTAAAATGCCTGAACAGTAGAAATACCCCCCAAATTACCCTTTTTTTTAAAGTAGACAGTCCAATGTATTTATAGTAAGAGGCATGGTGGGTTTTTTAAAGTTGTAATTTTTTGGTCATAATTTTTTGAAAAATCAAGAAATAAATTTTTTATTTTTTTACATACTGTTGGCAGTGCAGTAAAACATAATCATATAAATGGTGTAGCAGTGATCAGGGATAGTGACTAGTGACAGTACGAAAAAGGATTGTTCTAAAAAAAAAATATTACATTTTTGTTATTTTTTTCCAATTTCTTTTTACACTATGTCACAGTAACATTGTACTGCTCTGGGTAAGTAATCATGATTTATTTTTTTACACATTATGTTTGCATATAGCAGTGTGAAAGCCTGAGGGCTTTCACACTGAAGCCGTGCGCTGGCAGGATGGTAAAAAAAAGTCCTGCAAGCCGCATCTTTGCAGCGCTGTAAGAGCACCTAAAGCGCCCCTGCCTATTGAAATCAATAGGCAGCCCCGCCGAACCGCCGGCAAAGCGCCGCTTTTTTTGCTTACTAGTCGCAAGTAGAAATTGAATAGGTTACTAAAGTCACAAACATTCTCGTACGACAAAAAAAAAACGGAACTGATGTCATGTGTTGTAGTGTATTTGTATTGTATTTTCACTGACTAAATGAAAATCGTACGATCTGGTATCGTACGAGGAAAATTTTTGTGCTTGACCGATCAAATAATATCGGATGAACTGTCGTGATCAGCTCTCGAAAGTAGTGTACAAACGATTCTTACTCGGACGAAGTTTTCGTACGATATTTGGTTTGTGTGTACTGGCCATAAGACACAGCAAGCAGTTTGCCAGCTGACCTCATTAGCACAACTTCACCCATCAACTACGTTTTCACAGCACCCCTGGCATTCCTCCATGTGTGCATTTGACTGGCTTTCCCAGAGTCCCTTCAGATGGGCTTAGGCCACATGCAGCCCACGGGACACCCCTGATGTAGTGCAAGGGCCTGCCTGAATGGATAAAGAGTGATTGGATAGATGTATATATGGTGTGTTCTCCTGTTATATAGTTTTGGTAAATCTAAAAGAGATTGTACAGAGATTGTACAATCAGATTGTTTAGTGCATGGCCACATTTATACACCTAAAATTACCTAGTTGCACTTTCAGTGTCATTAATTGTTAATGCAACACCAAACACAGAAGCAAACACACATTTTGCGGCAGCACCTGACAGCTGATCTGAAAATTGGCTGGGGTGCTGACATCGTGGGCTCCTGGACAGGTAAGTGTCCATATATTAAAAGTCAGCAGCTACAGTATTTTATTTTCCCCCAGGTGGAACTCCTCTTTAAAGTTAGGGTTACACTTGGTAGGCCTATTATCCCTGAAGAAAATGATCAAATTTTACCCTGCTGTATCCTCTGCAGTATCTTATCCTTGGAGGTAATTCTCAATCTACTCTTTTTCTTTAGTAAAATTGTGCCTAGCCTTAATTACTAAAACAGTCTAGCTGCTGAGAGAATTTGCACAGCTGTATCATCTGCAGGGATGAGCCGAACACCCCCCTGTTCGGTTCGCACCAGAACCTGCGAACAGACAAAATGTTCGTGTAAACTTTAGAACCCTATTAAATACAATGGACTCGAACGTTCGAAATCTAAAGTGTTAATTATAAAGGCTAATATGCAAGTTATTGTCCTAAAAAGTGTTTGGGGGCCGGGTCCTGCCCCAGGGGACATGTATCAATGCAAAAAGAAGTTTTAAAAACGTCCGTTTTTTCGGGAGCAGTGATTTTAATAATGCTTAAAATGAAAAAATAAAAGTGAAATATTCCTTTAAATTTCGTACCTGGGGTGTGTGTATGATATGCATGTAAAGTGGCGCATGTTTCCCGTGCTTAGAACTGTCCCTGCAAAAAATGTCATTTTTGAAAGAAAAAAATGCATTTAAAACTGACTCGCGGCTATTAATGAATTGTCGGCTCCCGGCAATACATACAAAAGTCATTGATAAAAAAAAAAAAGCGTGGGGGTTCCCCAGAATTCAATTACCAGGCCCTTCAGGTCTGGAACGGATATTAAGGGGAACCCCGCCGCAAATTTAAAAAAAAATTGACGTGGGGTTCCCCCAAATATCCATTCCAGGCCCTTCAGATCTGGCATGGATTTTAAGGGGAACTCCACCCCAAATTTTAAAAAAAAATGGCGTGGAGTCCCCCTAAAAATCCATACCAGACCCCTTATCCGAGCACGCAACCTGGCCGGCCGCAGGGGAAAAGGGGGGGACGAGAGAGCGGCCCCCCTCCCTCCTGAACCGTACCAGGCCACATGCCAAACAAAGGGGACCCCCAGATCCCGCCCCCCCCCCCTATGTGAATTGGTAAGGGGTACATTGTACCCCTACCATTTCACGAAGAAAGCGTAAAAAAATGTTTAAAAAACACACAAACACCTTGAAAAAGTCCTTTATTTAAAAAAAAACAAAAAAAACATTCCAGCGGTGAAATCCAGTGTCCCGCGGCGATCCCGATGTCCAGCGCTGTCCTTCATTGGTTGTGCCTGAGCGGACCTGATGGGGAACTCCCTCTCAGTATTTTAAATGTATAGACCCACCCCTTCTTAAGTTCCCCATCAGGTCCGCTCAGCGGACCAGATGCGGAACATGAGAAGGGGCGGGTCTATACATGTATTACCAAAGTGAGAGCAGTTCCCCATCAGGTCCGCCCCCTCGGTATGTCGGACCCACCTACGTCATTGGCTTGAGCGGAGAACTTCCTTCACTATGTAAATTTAAATTACACAGTTTTTTTTTGTTTAATTTTAGGACGCTTACCATGGGAGTTTCCCCCCCCTTGGGGACTTCAGTCTAACTGGCATTCCAGCTTTGCACATTGGGGCCAATCCACCTCAGCTCCCGGTGGCTGATACTTTCCCGACCAGCCTCCTGCCCTCCACGCTTTTACCCTTAGTTATGGGCTTACTTGTAAGTATTTTTTTGGGGGAACCATCATTGCCTTTTTGTTCCCCCCTCTCCATACCTTGACCCAAAAATCTTATATTTAGTTTTACCCTTTTACTGTTTTAACATTTTAGACATCCATCTCATACTTGCTCCTGAGGAGTGGTAATGGCCACGAAACGCGTCGAGCCAATAGATGCCCCCTTGCACATATATTGCTACTAGTTTACCAACTACATCAAACACCAATTGGACTCTATCTACCAAATTGGTGTCACAGCTACTATGGAGACTCCACTCCAACGAACTTGGTTTTTCAACGTTTTACTATGTACCAATTGTGTTGCTATATCATGTTACCTTGAGCCCATAGATGCTCATCTGCCCCCACTTTATCAACATTTTTAATCATTTCTACATATCAATCGGACTGTACCAACATGTCTAGGCCCTACCTACTTACCACGGAGACACCCCACGAACTGGCTCTGTTGCAATGTTTTTATTATGAACTGATCATGTTGTTATACCATGCTACCACTATTGTTGTATTTTATGTACATTTCTACTTTTAACCAATATACTAGGTATGCTGCGTTATTTCTTGTTGTTGTCATATTTATTACCCAATTAAAGTAATGACGGCCAATTGTTATGCAATGCTTTCATTTAACGGTTCAAGTTCCAGTGCAACAGTATACTGCCATAGTTATTTCTTGTCGGGTGTCTCCTGAGATGTATGCTTCATATAAAGTCCCACCCATGTTCTCCTTTTTTCCAAGTATCGGGGATGGAGGTACATGGCTCTACATGCCCTGTGCCTCGTACAAAGTCCCAACTCCTTTTGTTATGCTCATTCTTCCTAGCAAGTTGAATGCCTGATCACCACCAGTTATATGATGATTCTGTACTGCACCAGTGAAGCTATGTAAAAATAAATTGTGAACATTTTTTTTTTATTTCTTAATTTTCCAAAAAATTGTGACAAAAAATTACAACGTCAAAAACTTGCCATGCCTCTTACTAAAAACCTAGGATTTTCTACTTTCCAAAACGGGTTATTGGGGGATATTTGTACTGTCCTGGCGTTTTTGGGCCTTAAGAAATAAGATAAGCCATCAGTACATCAGGACTGATCAATTTGCAGATGTATAGACTGTACCATGGTTTGTGGACTCTATAAATTTCCTACAGACTAAATATTATACACTGATTTTAGTTATTTTCCCCAAAGAAATGTAGCAGTATACATTTTGGCCTAAATTTATGAAGAAAGATTATTTATTTGCAAAATGTTAGAAATGTTTTTTGCCCAACAATCTTGGGGAGTTTTTTTCGTTTATTTAGGAAAGGATAAAAACCAAGCAGTGATTAACTACCAATGAAAGAAAAAAATTATAACATTTTCATATGGGTACCGCCTAATTGTCATTCAAATGAGGGCGCTGAAAGCTGAAAATTGGCCTGGGCAGGAAGGGGCTAAAAGTGTCTGGTATTGAAGTGGTTAATTAGTAACTTTAGGTAAATAATTAAAGTAAACAAGATGTTACCCAGTGTCATGCAGATGGATACACACAGCATACCCTGAACTTTGGCAAGGTTAACTCTAGAGTCCTATTACTAGTAATTAGAATTATAATACACTGATAGCACTGGAAATGTATATAAAGTGCAGAAGTCAATGAACTGAAGGCCATGTAGAGTTTGATAGGCATGGATAAAACAGACAAGGTTCATATACAAATAAAAGGACAAAGTTCTTTCAACTTTATTATAGCAGCACCCATGAGTTATATACTGTGAGTGACTCGCCAGGACCCTCCTCTACAGACCTAAGAGAGAGGGTGGTTTAGCCTTACCTGACATTAAGAAATATTTCACTGCTATTGTACTCAATAGAATTTCTGACTTGAAATTTTGTAAGGGCACTAAACTTTGGGTTGACCTGGAAATGGAGCTCAGTGAGACGCACCTCTTCTCACAGATCTGGATTCCGAAGAAACATAGATCCCTGGCTTTGTCTACCTGTCCACTCACGCGATCTACCCTCATAATATGGGATTCGCAATGTAAAACGCATGGGTGGCTCTACAACTCACCCCTAATGCCCTTGCTGGTCCATAATTTCTTCCCCCCTGGGAACATAGACCCCAGCGTACATGTTTGGAAACTTGATTCTGCAACCCTATTACATCACGTCACCACACCCTCGGGTGTGGTGCCCATGTCTACGTTGATGCCTCTTCATTCTGCTACACCCATGGACCACTGGCGCTTTCGTCAACTCGCTGCTTTTGTCCGCTCACTTCCAAGGCCTTTACGAACTATCACTGATCTAACTCCCATTGAATCAGCTTTTGCTGAAGACAAGCCGGTGGACAAACCTGTCTCTTTCTTTTACCACGCTCTACAAACGATAGCCTTTTCTGGGGACCCAGCCTTTCTTCGTAAATGGGAAAAAGACCTTAACTCTGAACTTTCAGAGCCCCAACGGGCAGTTATCTTAGCCATGACACACACCTCCTCCGCTGCTTCTAAAACTGCGGAGGTGAACTACAAACTGCTGACCAGATGGCACTATACCCCCATGGTACTCCATAAGGTCTTTCCGCAGGCCTCTCCTTTGTGTTGGAGAGGTTGTGGAGAGCGGGCAACACACGCTCACATATGGTGGCATTGCTCTCTTATTGGCCGACCGTTTTGCATTGGGTTAACGTGATTCAGGGGTTTGAAACCCCTAATGATCCTTGGGTAGTTCTTCTTCATTGCACAGACAAACCAGCAGGATCTTACAAGAAATCTATAACGCCCCATTTGCTCAACGCTGCAAGAGCGCTTATCCCACGTTTCTGGAAAAAATCTGTAGTGCCCAACCTTCGCCAATGGCTTTTGGAAGTTGACCATATATATTATATGGAAGACCTTACACTCTCCCTTAGAAATAAATCCGAATTGGCAAAAACTATTTGGTCCTGCTGGATTGCCTTTAAATATACATCTACCTATGCGGAACTTGTGTCTCCACCCAACTGATTGATATGTGTAATGTAATCGTATTTGATGTGGCAGAGGCCGGCCCGAGGCAAACAACCACCCCCCCCTCCTCCCTCCCTACCCCCCTATGCTTCTCCCCTTTCCTCTATCTTTCTTTTCTGGCTCTTTTTTTTTTTTTTTTCTCATCTTCTGTTTTTGGTGTTATATTTAGGACGTTCTAATGACAATACTACAATTTTGATTATGTTACCTACTGGAGCTACGATTATGTTTGGATAACTGTCAAACATTTGATTACCCCTTCTCTTGTTGTAGCCCACTATGCCTTGTCTGTTACTGCTTTTCTTGTATGTCCTACCTTGAGTTATTTTTCTCTTCAATAAAAACTAATTATACAAAAAATATACTGTGAGTGACAAGGGAAATTCAGTATGTTGAAACATAGCTTCCATGTTCAACACCAGTCCAATTCATATGTTATATTTCAGTTTATTAAAACTGCCATCGAGCAGTAATGAATAGGTTTGTTAAAATATGGGTAAATCTAAAGGGTCTATGTTTTTGGCATGTGTTGATGGCATCAGTTTAACATAAGTCTCAGATGCTTCTGAGACCATTCGGAATTAATTGATAGGTGCATTGGCCTGCAGTTGACCTCCATCTAACATGCATGTAACTTTCTTCCAAGGGGTTTTGAATTACTATAGTCTTGTATGTGGATGCAAAACCCAGTTGAAGCTAACAATGGCCCTTTCTAATATAAGACAGTTCTTAAAGAGGTACTTTACAGTCATTTAAATATCTATGCAACACCGGATGCATATAAAAATACATTGGCTAGTAATACGGTAAGTTCTTTATGGTAATATACAGTGAGTATATCTTATTAGTACTGAACAAATCTGCCCATGTTTGATATTGGTTCAGCAAATCCTGTTTGGAATTTGGTGAACCTGAAAAAAAATCCTATTGAAGTTTATGGGGAGCCAAATTTTATAAATTAAACTTTGTGCATCTTCCTATTGGAGTTATGTCCCTAGGCGTAAGGATTGGATTTTGGCACAGACATAGGGGTATTTATTTTGGAAGTCTAACATATGCCTGTGTAGCACTGTTAGAGTTCTAGTGTATATAGTTAGCTGTTGGGGTAGGTAAATTGGCTTGGTTGGGAACCAGGCTTTGGCTGAATCTAGGTAAGGGTGGAGTGACTCAGGGAGGCTGGACGACTCAGCAAGCAGCATCTCTTGTGTCTCCCCCTGTTCTGGAACCTTGGAGAAGCTTCCAGTTGTGGTGAGAGGAGGCTAGGAGGAGCTGCTTGACCTATTTATGAGGGTCCCAGCCAATCCCAAGCAAATGGGCTGGCAGGGGGCAGGCCACCTTGTAAATAGGCATGAGTCATGCCAGCAAGCGGTATTTAGGTGGAAGATGGAGATGAAGTGCTGAAGAGGCTGTTGGTGGCCCTTGAGGGTGCCCCCTAGTCTGGAGGGGGGTGACCTCGGGCCTGGGGCTTGGGTGCTGGAAGGATCCCTTACAACATATAGAGGAAGGCACAAGAGCAAGCAAAGGACATTGGTAGCAGGTCAGAATGTCTGGGAGATCTCCTGAGAAGTCGGCTGGGAGGGCTGGTGAGTGTTCAGTCTGGGAGGACTGTGGTGAGAAAAAGTGTCAGTCTTGGAGGACTGTGGAAGATGAGCCAGGAGGGCTAGTGAAAGGGGCAGCAGTAACTAGGTGGGCTGGCAGTGCCTGAAGGGGTGGGGCTGCATTCAGTAGCCACAGGGATGTATGAATTTTTCTCTACACACCAAAAGAGCCTCGGGTCCCTGCCTATAATGCCGCGTACACACGATCATTTTTCCCGTCGGGAAAAATTTCATTTTTTTTTTTTTAACAAGAAAAATAAATGACCGTGTGTTTGTTTGCTTTTTGTAATTTTTCCCGACGGGAAAAACTGCATTAATCACGACGAGAAAAATTAGAACATGCTCTAATTTTTCTCGTCGTGATTGCCGTCATTTTTTTCCGCAGCAGTTTTCCCATAGGGAAACACTGCCACGGAGCCCACACACGGTCGTTTTTCTCGACCAAGAAAAAAAATGTCGGGAAAAAACGGCCGTGTGTAGGGAACCAAGCCATTCCCTCTTTGTTCCCGTCGATTTTCTCGACGGTGTTTTCACCGTCGAGAAAATCGATCGTGTGTACGCGGCATAACAGGTTGTTGCTAAAAAATGCTGTGCTGTGTCAGATCCATTATCAGTGTGCCAGCGAAATACTGCAAGCCAGCGAGTGCTGGAGGAAGCAGAGGAGAGTATAAAGACTGTATATAGGAAAAGTTGGAATTGTTCTGAAGTCAAGTGGGCATTCCATAATACCCATATCCCCATCCAAGTTCTAATGATTCAAATAAATAACAACGTAGTGGACTGTTTTCTGACTCTGAAGTGACTGAAAATTTGCTGTGCCTGGCTGTGCAGGATAGAAGATCCCAGTTACTTGCGGCTCATTAGGGGGTGCGCTACACCTGTATCTTTTTTTATTCTATTTTAGACTATTTCCACTAAAATGGAGACACAGTTGTTTTCATAAATAGGAAGAAGTAAAAGGTTCCTAATGGTGGATCAGTTTTCTCCTCCAGATAGAGTCTTCCATAACAAAGTAATAGCGGTTACTGCCTGCCGGATAACCCTTACATTTATACGTTCCACCCTGTGATCATATGTGGATGATTTAATTAAAGGTAATTTAATGTAGAAATCTTTGGTTTCCTTTTAATGATGTTATTTCATGGGGAATGTCTAAATACTCTTTTTGTAGAATCTAGTCAGAAATAGTGTTCTGAAGTTCTGTGAAAGTCGTATGTTGTTTCCAGCCTGGTGGACAATATATACAGTGGGGAGAACAAGTATTTGATACACTGCAGGTTTTGCAGGTTTTCCTACTGAGAAAGCATGTAGAGAGCTGTAATTTTTATCATAGGTACTCTTCAACTGTGAGAGACGTAATCTAAAACAAAAATCCAGAAAATCGCATTGTATGATTAATTTTCATTTTATGGCATGACATAAGTATTTGATACATCAGAAAAGCAGAACTTAATATTTGGTACAGAAACCTTTGTTTGCAATTACAGACATCATAAGTTTCCTGTAGTTCTTGATCAGGTTTGCACACACTGCAGCAGGGATTTTGGCCCACTTCTCCATACAGAGCTTCTCCAGATCCTTCAGGTTTCGGGGCTGTCGCTGGGCAATACAGACTTTCAGCTCCCTCCAAAGATTTTCTATTCGGTTCAGGTCTGGAGACTGGCTAGGCCACTCCAGGACCTTGAGATGCTTCTTACGGAGCCACTCCTTAGATGTTCTGGCTGTGTATTTCGGGTCGTTGTCATGCTGGAAGAACCAGCCATGACACATCTTCAATGCTCTTATGCCCTGTACACACGATCAGTTTTACCGATGAAAACAGTCCGATGGACTTTTTTCATCGGACAAACCGATTGTGTATGGGCCCCATCAGTCTTTTTTCCATCGGTGAGAAAAAATAGAACATGTTTTAAATTTATCCGATGGAAAAAAAAACGATAGCAAATTCCGATGGTCTGTGTGGAACTCCATCGGAGAAAAAACCCACGCATGCTCAGAATCAAGTCGACGCATGCTCAGAAGCATTGAACTTCATTTTTCTCAGCTCGTCGGAGTGTTTTACGTCACAGCGTTTGGGACGGTCGGATTTTTGATTAATGGTGTGTAGGCAAGACTGATGGAAGTCAGCTTCATCGGAATTTCGATGGAAAAATCCATCGGATTTGAATCCATAGGAAATCCGATCGTGTGTACAGGGCTTTACTGTTAGCCAAGATCTTGTGTTAAATGGCCCCATCCATTCTCCCCTCAATACGGTGCAATCGTCCTGTCCCCTTTGCAGAAAATAATCCCCAAAGAATGATGTTTCCACCTCCATGCTTCACGGTTGGGATGGTGTTCTTGGGGTTGTACTCCTCCTTCTTCTTCCTCCAAAACACGGCGAGTGGAGTTTAGACCAAAAAGCTCTATTTTTGTCTCATCAGACCACATGATCTTCTCCCCTTCCTCCTCTGGATCATCCAGATGGTCATTGGCAAACTTCAGACGCGCCTGGAAATGCGCTGGCTTGAGCAGGGGGACCTTGCGTGAGCTGCAGGATTTTAATCCATGACGGCGTAGTGTGCTACTAATGGTTTTCTTTGAGACTGTGGTCCCAGCTCTCTTCAGGTCATTGATCAGGTCCTGCCGTGTAGTTCTGTCATGAAGATCCTGCCAGAAACAGGCGCCCCGGACTTCCTGGTCTCCGTTCGCGCGTGCGTCCAGCGGGTGGCGCCAGAGAGACTATTTAAACCTGTCATTTACAGACAGTCCCTGCTGTCTGCTCTACAGCGTTGTGTGCTAAACCCTGATCTGAGACCATACCTGTGCTAAAAGACCCGGCTTACCTTGACCAACCTGTTATCTCCCTGCACCCGACCCCGGCTTGTTGTGACTACCCTTTGCCTGCACCCTGTACTTCTGCTGCCCGCCTGATATCTGACCTGGCCTGTTTACTACCCTGTTCCTGGTTCCGATCCAGTTTGCTTAACCGATCTAGTCTGCTGAGCTGTCTCAGATCCAGCCTGCTAAGCTGAACCTGCCTGCTAGCTGATCCTGTCTGCTGTGCTTCTTCCGATCCAGTCTGCGAGACCGATCCAGTCTGCTGAGCTGTCCCAGATCCAGCCTGCTAAGCTGAACCTGCCTGCTAGCTGATCCTGTCTGCTGTGCTTCTTCCGATCCAGTCTGCGAGACCGATCCAGTCTGCTGTGCTACTTCCGATCCAGCCTGCTAGCCGTTCCAGTTCCGGTATTCTGCAAGGAAGCTTCCGGGTGTTTGAATCACCACCTCACCACAGTTGATCCTGCCAGGCACCCGTGCCACTCCTTACTCCTGTGCCAACTGTCACCTTACCAGGGGGCCGGGAGTGGGGGCCGTAAGGGAGGCCGTCTCCTGCAATTCGGGCTCACTAACATCAGGTACGTGACAAGTTCTAGGCTGATCCCTCACCTTTCTCATGATCATTGATGCCCCATGAGGTGAGATCTTGCATGGAGCTCCAGACCGAGGGAGATTGACCGTCATCTTGAACCTCTTCCATTTTCTAATAATTGCGCCAACAGTTGTTGCCTTCTCATCAAGCTGCTTGCCCATTGTCCTCTAGCCCATCCCAGCCTTGTGCAGGTCTACTATTTTATACCTGATGTCCTTACACAGCTCTCTGGTCTTGGCCATGGTGGAGAGGTTGGAGTCTGTTTGAGTGTGTGGACAGGTGTCTTTTATACAGGTAACGAGTTCAAACAGGTGCAGTTAATACAGGTAATGAGTGGAGAACAGGAGGGCTTCTTAAAGAAAAAATAACAGGTCTGTGAGAGATGGAATTCTTACTGGTTGGTAGGTGATCAAATACTTATGTCATGCAATAAAATGCAAATTAATTATTTTAAAATCATACAATGTGATTTTCTGGATTTTTGTTTTAGATTCCGTCTCTCACAGTTGAAGAGTACCTATGATATAATTACAGACCTCTATATGTTTTGTAAGTAGGAAAACCTGCAAAATTGGCAGTGTATCAAATACTTGTTCTCCCCACTGTATATATGTATTTACTGGGTATTTGGGGTCTACAGATGACATGTTATGATAATGTTTGGATTATATTTTGTAAGAAATTATGTATGAAAAGTGGAGTACATCCAAAAAATGCTTTGAGCCACACAATGTTGGAATGGATCACCTGCTTGCAAGAGATATACTGTTCTGACAATATATGATTACCTTATCTTCTTGTCCTTTGTTTTATAATTTTTTTAATTATTTTTTTAGCTCTCATTGGCAAAGTACTGTCTGAAAAAGGCAGGGAAAGCTTGGCACTATCATGAGGAACATGTAAAAATGTAAACATATTTTTTTCACTGTATACTGTACTGCAGTGAGAGGGTTTTGTTTGTCAGCTTTCCCTATCTTACCCCTACAGCAACCTACAATAAACTTGCACTATAGCTGCTTAGTGCAGGGGCGGATAATAAGCCCAACAAGTGTATGCCTGACTTTTATTTTTGCTATAAAGATAAGGAGGTGAAGTAAATATCAGTGATATCATTTGAGGTGGTTTAGGCAGTTTATCCAAAAGCTTATTTATTGCCCCTTCTAAGTATGCTGGTCCTAGATCAAAGGGGATGCAGTAGACTATGGTTTAAAAATAATTCTCCTGGGCGAATCTGCACATGAATTCATGTGGACCGCGAAATTTAAACTCCACAGGAGTTGCTTTAAACCCATGGTAGTAGTGATCCCCAACCTCATCCCTATTTCTTATCTGAACTACAGGGCAAAAGTGCGAAATCCGTTTTTAGTTCTTCCCTTAACCACTTGACCACTGGGCACTTAAACCCCCTTAATAACCAGACCAATTTTCAGCTTTCGGTGCTCTCACATTTTGAATGACAATTACTCAGTCATAGAACACTGTACCTATATGAATTTTTTGTCCTTTTTTTCACACAAATAGAGCTTTCTTTTGGTGGTATTTAATCACCTTTGGGTTTTTTATTTTTTGCGCTATAAGAGAAAAAAGACTGAAAATTCTGTAAAAAAATGATTTTTTTTCGTTTCTGTTATAAAATTTTGCAAATTACAATTTTTTCTTCATAAATTTTGGCCAAAATTTATACTGCTACATATCTTTGGTAAAAATAAGTACAAATTGGTGTATATTATTTGGTCTTTGTGAAAGTTAGAGTCCACAAGCTATGGTGCCAATATCTGAAAATTGATCACACCTGAAGTACTGACGGCCTATCTCATTTCTTGAGACCCTAACATGCCAGAAAAGTACAAATACCCTCCAAATGACCACTTTTTGGAAAGAAGACATTCCAAGGTATTTAGAAAGAGGCATTGTGAGTTTTTTGAAGTTGTCATTTTTTCCCACAATTCTTTGCAAAATCAAGATTTTTTTTTTCTCTTTTTTTTTTTTTCACAAAATTGTCATATTAGCAGGTTATTTCTCACACACAGCATATGCATACCCCAAATTACACCCCAAAACACATTCTGCTATTCCTCCCGAGTATGGCGATACCACATGTGTGAGACTTTTACACAGCATGGCCACATACAGAGGCCCAACATGCAGGGAGCACCTTCAGGCGTTTTGGAGCACCCAGGCCAATTCTGACATTTCTCTCCTACATGTAAAAATCATCATTTGTTTGCTAGAAAATTACATAGAACCCCAAAACATTATATATGTTTTTTTAGCAAAGACCTTAGAGAATATAATGGTGGTCGTTGCAACTTTTTATCTCGCACGATATTTGCGCAGCAATTTTTTTAACGTGTTTTTTACGGAAAAAAAATGTTTTGTGCTAAAAAAAAAAAAAAAAAACAGTAAAGTTAGCCCAATGTTTTTACATAATGTGAAAGATGAAGTTACGCCGAGTAAATAGATACCTAACATGTCACCCTTCAAAATTGCACACGCTCGTGGAATGGCGCCAAACTTCGCTACTTAAAAATCCCCATAGGCGACGTTTTAAATATTTTTAGTGGTTACATGTTTTGAGTTACAGAGGAGGTCTAGGGCCAGAATTATTGCTCTCGCTCTAACGTTCGCGGCGATACCTCACATGTGTGGTTTGAACACCGTTTTCATATGTGGGCGGGACTTACGTATGCGTTCGCTTCTGTATACAAGCTCACGGGGACAGGGGCGCTTAAAAAAAATATGTATTTTTTTATTGTTCATTTTACTTTGACATGTTTTTCCGCCCCAAAAATTTTTTGGATCACTTTTATACCTATTACAAGGAATGTAAACATCCCTTGTAATAGGAATATGGCATGACAGGTCCTCTTTACAGTGAGATATGGGGTCAATAAGACCCCACATCTCACCTCTAGGCTGGGAAGCCTGAAAAAAAAAAAAAAAAAACAAAAAAAAAAACAATCTGGCTTCGATCATAGCGGTGAGTCGGTAGAAGCACCGGAGGGTGGCGGGGGGGGACATCCCCTCTCGCCTCCCGTAAGAATGATCAAGCGGCAGAACAGCCGCTATGATTGTTGTTATGGTGTAGGGAATCGCCGGCTGAAAAAGCTAATATCTGAATGATGCCTGTAGCTGCTCCCATCATTCAGATATCCCCGCACAAAGTCAAGGACGTCATATGATGGCCGGCGGGCGGGAAGTGGTTATTGCGGAGTATTGCCGGGCATTGCGGAGTATTGCCGGGCATTGCGGAGTATTGCCGGGCATTGCGGAGTATTGCCGGGCATTGCGGAGTATTGCAGGGTATTGCACGGGGTATTGCACAGGGGGTATTGCGCAGAGTATTGCGCAGGGTGTATTGTGCAGGGTATTGCAGAGTATTGTGCAGGGTATTGCAGAGTATTGTGCAGAGTATTGCGCAGGGTATTGCAGAGTATTGCGCAGGGTATTGCAGAGTATTGCGCAGGGTATTGCAGAGTATTGCGCAGGGTATTGCAGAGTATTGCGCAGGGTATTGCAAAGGGTATTGCAGAGTATTGCGCAGGGTATTGCAGAGTATTGCGCAGGGTATTGCAGAGTATTTTGCAGAGTATTGCGCAGGGTATTGCAGAGTATTGCGCAGGGTATTGCAGAGTATTGCGCAGGGTATTGCAGAGTATTGCACCAGGGTATTGCAGAGTATTGCACCAGGGTATTGCAGAGTATTTTGCAGAGTATTGCGCGGGGTATTGCAGAGTATTGCGCGGGGTATTGCAGAGTATTGCGCGGGGTATTGCAGAGTATTGCGCGGGGTATTGCAGAGTATTGCGCGGGGTATTGCAGAGTATTGCGCGGGGTATTGCAGAGTATTGCGCAGGGTATTGCAGAGTATTGCGCAGGGTATTGCAGAGTATTGCGCAGGGTATTGCAGAGTATTGCGCAGGGTATTGCAGAGTATTGCAGAGTATTGCGCAGGATATTGCAGAGTATTGCGCCAGGGTATTGCAGAGTATTGCACCAGGGTATTGCAGAGTATTGCAGAGTATTTTGCAGAGTATTGCGCAGGGTAATTTGCAGAGTATTGCGCAGGGATGGCTGAGCAGGGATGGATGGATTGCTGGATCTGTGACTGCAATTGTCACAGATCCAGCCCACAGCTGACATGGGGGAGGGAGCGGACATGATCCGCTCCCTCCCCTCTCCTCTCACACTGTACCGATCGGTACAGAGAGGGGAGAGAGGAACCGGCGTCATCACATGACGCCGGTCTGTTTACAAGTGATTGCTCCGTCATTTGACGGAGCGATCACATGGTAAACGGCCGCTACCAGCGGCGATTTACCGCGATTCGTGATGCGCCGGGTCCCCTGGACCCGGCGGTCACGGAGATTCCCGTGTGCGCGCCCCAGGGGGCGCGCGGGAGCGCGATTCTGGGAGGACGTTATATAACGTCCTCCCAGAGGTAAGCAACCACCTTGTCGACGTTATTTGTCCGCAGGTGGTTGCTAAGTGGTTAAAGGATATAACATAATTTTGTTTCCTAGACTTCCTTTCACTGCTAATCATCTTTAGCCATTACTAGTTGTTTTTTAGATTTATTAACTATATGCCATGTGAATATGCTAGTCAAATAACAGACGTTTCCTGCCTGCCATCTTTGTAAGATTTATACGATTTGCGGGAACAGTTTGGGGATGGCCTGACATGACTGCACACCAGTGCACAAAGCAAGGTCCATAAAGACATGGATGAGCGAGTTTGGGTGGAGGAAATTGACTTGCTTGCACAGAGTCCTGACCTCAACCCGATAGAACACCTTTGGGTTCAATTAGAGCGGAGACTGTGGACAGTCTTCCCAGAAGAGTTGAAGCTGTTATAGCTGCAATCGGTGGGCCAGCTCAGTATTGAACCCTATGGATAACAATGTCATTAAAGTTCATGTGTGTAAAGGCAGGCGTCCCAATACTTTCAGCAATATAGTGTATATATGTTGCGGCTTTGAGTCGTTTACCAGGGTTATGGCTGAAGCTATCGGCCATAACCCTGGTATTTTTTACTTTTTTCAGCCAGTGATTCTCTTTCTCAAATCTATATTTTTAGGTCTAATTACACTCAAATCCATTTTAGTGCACACAAACCCAATGAAATCTCCAAATGTCTATTCAAGATAAAAGATAAGGCTGTACAAAATAAATAAATACCAAAGATGTCAAGCCTCAAAACTACTTTTAGAAGCAGCAGGAGGACCTGTGGTTGCAGGAAAGACATTCACTCCGTCTGTGGCCTGGCCTTAGCTATGGAAATATTACATATGTGTTCTCTAGTATAATTATAGCTAATATCTATGCTTATTGTTTGTTACAATTCTTGAGAGGAGCATTTCAGCAGAAGAAACACACAAACGAAGCGTGCCTAAACATGACTAAATGCGGCTAAATGCATCTAAGCATGCTTAACCACTTCAATACAGGGCTCTAGGCTTTGTGAGGCCTTAGGCAAAACTTAGACATGAGGCCCCACTCAGGCCCATAATGGGAAAAATAATTCAAGCAAGAAAAATGGCTGCAGAGAATGCACGGATCTAGCACACAGGTGATCAGCACCACTTCCAGGGCACCCTCCTCACCCATCAGACATATTCAGCCAATGCAAGAGGGGGGAGAGAGGGGGAGGTGAGAAAAAGAGAGGGGTAACATGACGCCAACATTAGTATTGATCACAGGCAAATTAGGCAGCCGCGAGGCCCCTGTGAGTGCGAGGCCTTAGGCGACCGCCTAATTTGCCTAATTAGAGAGCCGCCTCTGCACTCAAACCCCCTTCTTACCCAGACCAATTTTCAGCTTTCGGTGCTTTCACACTTTGAATGACAATTACTCAGTCATGCAACACTGTACCCAAATAAAATTTGCGTCCTTTTTTTCACACAAACAGAGCTTTCTTGTGGTGGTATTAAATTTTTCGTGCTATAAATAAAAAAAGACCGTAAATTTTGTGAAAATTTGCCCTTTTCTTTGTTTCTGTCATAAAATTTAGCAAATTTGTAATTTTTCTTCATACATTTTGGCCAAAATTTTATACTGCTACATATCTTTGGTAAAAAATAACCCAAATTAGTGTATATTATTTTGTCTTTGTGAAAGTTATAGAGTCTACAAACTATGAATCTACAATCCCTGAAAATTGATCAATCTGATCACACCTGAAGTACTGACGGCCTATCTAATTTCTTGAGATACTAACAAGTCATAAAAGTACAAATACCCCCCAAATGACCCCTTTTTAGAAAGTAGACATTCCAAGGTATTAAGTAAGTAGCATGGGGAGTTTTTTTAAGTTGTAATTTTTTCACACAATTCTTTGCAAAATGAAGACGGCTATCTACAGTATGTATCTGAAAATATTTGATGAAAATAGTCAGTGAAACGTCACTGACTGTAAATTAGCCAACTGACATGCATCCATCCCTGTCAATATATGAAAAAGACATGGGGAAGGGGAACTGGAACTTGTGTAGGCTGAGCGGACCTCATGGGGAACGTGAGAAGGGGCGGGGTCTATTTATTACACTGCAGAGGAATCAAATTGATGCACATATTTTGTTCTTCCTGTGTCATAATCAGAATATTCATATAAATATTACATCTTTAATAGAAATAGGTAATTATCTACCTTTCTATATTATGGTAATAAAGTATTACACGTTTCATATCAACTTTAATTAGGAATTGTACCCAAAAATCAGATCTAAACACTGACACCTTACTGGTCAATAAGAGAAGACAACTTTATAAAGCCAGAAATCCTTTCCGGTTCAATAAAACATTTCACGATGATCCTTCCTGGGCAGTTTATAGCAAATAGTCTAATTTCAGCAATGGTTTCGGCAGAGTTCCAATGCTGGGGGAGGGGAAGAGTAGCTCTGATTAAGACATAACCCCCGGATGTTATGTTTGTTAGAAGAAGCCCGGATGATGGATTTGTTGTGGCTTCTCGGAGTGTTTGTTGGCAGACAGGAGCCCCGAGCTGCAGCACCGCCCCTCCTCCAGCCAGAGAGGAGGTTTCCCATTGCATCAGAGGGGGGCGGGGTCACTCGCACGTCTCTGGGAAAGCCCGGGTTTCCCTGCTTGCTGGGGAATAGCCAATGACGTAGGCGGGGTCTGACGTACGAGGGGGCGGGGTCACCCGTCAGATCACAGGGTAAGCCCCGGGTTTCCCTGCTTCCCGGGGAATAGCCAATGACGTAGGCGGGGTCCCGCCTATGTCATTGGCTATTCCCCGGCAAGCGGGGAAAGCCGGGGCTTACCCTATGATGTGATGGGTGACCCCGCCCCCTCATACGTCATGGGGGTTTCGCGTGAAGTGGAGACTGGAGGAGACTGCAGCGCTGGACATTGGATCACTGCGGGACATAGAGAACAACGCTGGACAGACTGGATTACATCGCTGGAATGGGTTTTTATTTTTATTTTTTTAATAAAGGACTTTCCCAACTGTGTCTGTGTGTTTTTTTACATTTTCTTTGTGAAATGGTAGGGGTACAATGTACGGGTTACCAATTTACATAGGGGGGCAGAATCTGGGGGTCCCCTTTGTTAAAGGGGGCTTCCAGATTCCGATAAGCCCCCCGCCCGTAGACCCCCACAACCACCGGGCAAGGGTTGTGGGGATGAGGCCCGTGTCCCCATCAACATCAAGGGTTTGGTATGGATTTTTGGGGGGAATTCCACGCTATTTTCTTTTTAAATTTGGCATTGAGTTCCCCTTAAAATCCATACCAGACCTGAAGGGTCTGGTATGGATATTTGGGGGGGAACCCCACGTAATTTTTTTTTTATTTGACGCAGGGTTTCCCTTAATATCCATACCAGACCTGAAGGGCCTGGTAATTGAATTTGGGGGGACCCCCACGCATTATTTTTTTTATCAATGACTTTCAATGACTGTTCTCTGTATTGCCGGGACACGAAAATTCATTATAGCCGTGAGTGCTTTTAACCACTTCCCGCCCAGTCAATAGGAGATTGACGTCCGGGAAGTGGTTCTGTTATCCACACTGGACGTCTATTGACGTCCTGCAGGATAACAGCCGCCGCGCGCCCGGGGTTGCGCGCATCGCGGCGTTCGGTGGAGCGGTGTGTCAATCTGACACACCGCTGCACTGATCTCGGTAAAGAGCCTCCGGCGGAGGCTTTTTACCACGTGATCAGCCGTGTCCAATCATGGCTGATCACGATGTAAACAGGAAGAGCCATTGATCGGCTGTTCCTCACTCGTGTCTGACAGACGCGAGTAGATGAGAGCCGATCGGCGGCTCTCCTGACAGGGGGGGTTCGCGCTGATTGATTATCAGCGCAGCCCCCCCTCGGATACCCACACTGGACCACCAGGGAAGCCCCCCAGGACCACCAGGGAAGCCCCAAGCATGTGGATGGCCAGGTAAGTCCCCCATGGCCATCCACATGCACAAATACATAAAAAACATATGCCAATCAGTGCCCACAAATGGGCACTGACTGGCACCATCATGGCACAACCAAAATGTATGATGCCCAGCAATGCCAGCCACCAGTGTCATCAGTGCCACCTACCAGTGTCCATCAGTGCCACCTATCAGTGCCCATCCATGCCCATCTGTGCCCATAAGTGCCCACCTATCAGTGCCTGTCCGTGCCACCTATCAGTGCCACCCATAAGTATCCATCAGTGCTGCCTATGAGTGCCCATCAGTGCTGCCTATGAGTGCCCATCAGTGCTGCCTATGAGTGCCCATCAGTGCCGCCTATGAGTGCCGCATACCAGTGCCACATATCAGTGCCCATCAGTGCCGCCTATCAGTGCCCATCATCAGTGCCACCTCATCGGTGCCACCTCATTGGTGCCACCTCATCGGTGCCCATCAGTGTCTCCTTATCAGTACCCGTTAGTGCCGCCTTATCAGTGCCCGTCATTGAAGTAGAAAAGGTACTTATTTACAAAAAAAAATTAACAGAAACAAAGAAAAACTTTTTTTTTTCAAAATTTTCACTCTTTTTTATTCGTTATGCAAAAAATAAAAATCGCAGAGGCGATCAAATACCACCGAAAGAGAGCTCTATTTGTGGGAACAAAATGATAAAAAAATTGTTTGGGTACAGTGTTGCATGACTGCACAATTGTCATTCAAATTGCGACAGCGCTGAAAGCTCAAAATTGGCTTGGGGCAGGAAGGTGTATAAGTGCATAGTATTGAAGTGGTTAAACGACTTTTTTTCCTTCAGAAATTACACTTTGTGCAGGAACAGTTCTAAGCACGGGAAACATGCGCTACTTTACAGGCATACTATACCCCCCCCCCCCCCAGGTACGAAATTTAAAGAAATATTTTACTTTTATTGTTTCACTTCAAGCATTAATAAAATCACTGCTCCCGGAAAAAACTGCAGTTTTTTTGCATTGATACATGTCCCCTGGGGCAGGACCCGGGTCCCCAAACACTTTTTATGACATTAACTTGCATATAAGCCTTTAAAATTAGCACTTTAGATTTTTCATGTTTGAGTCCCATAGACTTTAACGGTGTTCGGATGTTCAAACAAATTTATTGCCTGTTCGCATGTTCTGATGCAACTGGGGGGTGTTCGGCTCGTCCCTGATAAGGACTGGATATGTGGGGATTTTACCCCAAAATTTTTTATTCAAAACTTCAAACCAGGGTGTGGTTTTATTTAAAAACAAATGTAAGAAATGGCTTACTGGATCACAATGCACTCGGACTGCTGTACAAACTGAGGTAAGAAAAATATTTGAAGAATGGGGTCACTTAACCTTTGTGGGCTTGCAACAGTCACAGCTAGTTTACCAGTTAGCTCCGCTGCCCCCTCAAAGACACTTAAAATGGCAACTGAGTGCCCATGCTTCACAATAGAACTACAATACCCAGATGATTTTTAGGGTGGTAATCCTCTCCAGGAGCTAGGGGGGAAAAAATTGCTTACCAGAAAAAAGAAAGTACGAGGAGAGACAAGAGAGCCCTTATAGTGTAGTAAATACACAGTATTTTTTGAAGTGTGCAGTTTTTACAAAGCTGATAAACACTTACATTTGGTAAGGGTGCGAGTAACCAAAATTTATGGATAACACAATCTTCCATGTGGGAAATACTCTTGCCTACAATCAGGAAGTGGGCAGCCATGTTCAGTATCTCTAGAAAGCCCAGCCCCAGGTTCTCAGGAAGATGTTAGGTTGGTGAATGGAACTTTTGGATGAAGAGAAAAGAACTGCCTCTGGTAGTGTTGAGTGCTGATCATTTTAGGGTCAAAGTCAACAGAATTAACGAATAGACATGTATTGGTAACACCAAAGATGCATTTCATGACTGGTATGCCACTTCACCAGTTTTTGCGGTGTTGCACAGAAGTTATAAAATTTCTGTGAAGGATGTGGAGACCTTACAAGAAGACCTAAATAAAATAATGGGGTGGGCAACTACATGGCAAATGAGGTGTAATGTTGAAAAATGTAAGGTAATGTATTTGGGTGCTAAAAATATGAATGAAAGTTTCTCACTAGGGGGAAAACCTCTTGGGGAATGCAGGATGAACATCTTAACAATAACAACATACAGGGATATATGATTTACTATTGATAAAAACACATAAATACACACCCACACAGGTTGAACTGGATTGACTGGTGTCTTTTTTCAGCTTTACTGACTATGTAACTGTAGCCCCATGTTCCTAAAAATGGGGCTATAATGTAAATTTCGTTTTTGGCTGAGCTGTAAACAGCTCAGATTGATTGTATATAGTTTGTTAGCTTCTGTTCTAAACTTGGCTGAGTTGTGCAATTCTCACTTTTGCCAGTAGGTGTCATCGGTACCACAGGCCAGTATGAGATTTACAACAAGGCTGAGCTGTAATGAATATTCCTTTTCCAGAAACAGCCCAGTAGGAGGTTCCTGGCCGCTGTGCATTCTGGGAGGGGGTATTTATGGGACAGATGCCATGTGCTCTAGTCAGTCCTCACCTCGTGGACCTCCAGGCCTGAGGCTACGTTGCAAGCTCTGCAAGTAGGCCCAGAAACCTGTCTGGGCATACTAATCCTAAGGTGGTCCTAGGCTGTCTTGCCTATTTGGAAGAAGCCGAGCCAAGCTGAGGAGATCCAGGGGAGGTCCCTTGCTGGAGAGAGCCAGGATGAAGGCTGGTCTCTCAGGAGGGCCTGGTGACTCTGTTGGAGGATGTACCTACATTTAAATTATCCTTACAGTACTGTCGGGTCGGCTTAAAGGTTCTGGTACTGTGAAGCTGTTCTACAAATCTAAATCAAGGTAACTAGCTCCTGGCTGCTAAGTCTGTAAGAGAGACTTATCCAAGAGTGCTACTGGCTGCTAAGTCTGTGAGAGAGGCTTATCCAGAAATCATACCGCTTGCTAGGTCTGTGTGAGAGACCTATTCAGGTATCCAAGATCTTCTAGAAGAAAGCTGTTTTTGTCTTTGGATTCAAGGAGTCTGTAAGTGATCTGCTAAAAGGGTATCTGAAGCCTCCCCTAACCCTCTATCCTACTACTTCTTACAAGTTCTCATTAAAGCATTGAAAAATATTTAAAGTGACTGGCGCACAAATTCTGTTCTAACTTCCCATTATAGCCATGGACTTAGCCCTGGGGTGAATGTAAGCTCGCTCCCTGCCTCTGGAGGTACCTCTTTGCTCCCAGTAGACCCTGGGGGCACTACATAACCATGTAAGAATGTGACTATGTAATGCCTCCTGGTTGTCTAAAGGTCCTTGCAGTGTGTCTGATCCTTTCATGACCACCACTCCACACAACCAGGCTGCCTCCGACGCATAAACCACTGATATTTTCTCTCTCTCCGCTCACAATACCCAGATGCACATGATCAAGCACAAGGAGCACAATTAGTCATTGTGCTCTTTACCTATACCATTCATCTTCCCTTCGTATAGACCACACTGAGGCTCATATCTATATTACTACACCACTGCTTCTACAAGTGACACCAGAATTGCTAAAAAAAAGATGGGTAACATGTAGACAGCATTAGGTACGACTGATTCAGATCAATCCAGCCTAAGTGATGGTTAACAGTTTAATTTAAAGACCATAATTTGGCAAATTTTTTAACCACAGGTTAGCAACCTTGAGCCGTTGCCTTAAAATACCGGCAGCATCCACAAAATTTCTCATTTTGTTTTAAAATAGCAACGTAGCCTTCCAAAGTTTTTCCATTTGATGTATTATTTAACTGTGTATGGAATGTCTGCTTTATGTGTGAGTTGTCTAATGAATTTTGGAAGATAGTAAATAATTTAAATGCACAACATCTACTGTGGATATGAATGAAAAGGCTTTTCTTGAAGCATTAATTTACTTAGATGTAGCAGACAGGCAATAAATTATACATACCAAAGTTTTAAAGTAAAAGTACTTTCATATTTCTGCTCTGGAGTGTGTACATTCAACCTTCAAAGATCTGTTGCTGAGATAATTATGACATGGTTTACAGTTTTACTTAGTAATAGCTATGGGGAAAAAAAAAAATAACGAATGTGACATAAATAGAGACGCTGTCAAAGAAATTTACCTCTGTTTACTACACAGTAAATGACCATGTGTTTGATCTGAGATGAGTGCATTACGGGATTATTTCTAGGCTTTTGATAAAACAAAATAGAAGGCACATGCCCTTGTACATGTCCACATATTTACACATTTCCAACACACATACAAACACATGATCTGGAGAGGTCTTGGCCATGAGTTTCCTCCCTTGGGACTCCTTCTACCGTACTGACCTCAATGCAGTAGTGTATTTAGGTTTTGTGCTGCCCTAGGCCTGACTAAACTCGTGCACCCCCTAATTTAAATATGACCCACCCCTTCCTGTCAAGGCCACACCCCTTTCTGTTTAAGGCCCGCCCTGACATTTTCGAGTGGGGGCACTAGTTCTTAGGGCCTGCGGGGGAGGACATTGGATTCCTTTAACCACTTGACAACTGGGCACATAACCCCCTTCCTGCCCAGGCGAAATTTCAGGTTTCAGCGCCGTCACGCTTTGAATGACAATTGCGCGGTCGTGCGACGTGGCTCCCAAACAAAATTGACGTCCTTTTTTTCCCACAAATAGAGCTTTCTTTTGGTGGTCTTTGATCATTTCTGCGGTTTTTATTTTTTGCGCTATAAACAAAAATAGAGCGACAATTTTGAAAAAAACACAATATTTTTTATTTTTTGCTATAATTAATATCCCATTTTTTTTTTTTTTTTAAAACAATTTTTTTCCTCAGTTTAGGCCGATACGTATTCTACATATTTTAGGTAAAAAAAAAAATCGCAATAAGCGTATAGTGATTGGTTTGCGCAAAAGTTATAGCGCCTACAAAATAGGGAATAGAATTATGATTTTTTTTTATTATTTTTAAATTTATTTTTTTACTAGTAATGGCGTCGATCTGCGATTTTTTTTTTTTGTGACTGTGACATTACGGCGGACACATCGGACACTTTTGACACATTTTTGGGACCATTCACATTTATACAGCGAACAGTGCTAAAAATATGCACTGATTACTGTATAAATGTGACTGGCAGGGAAGGGGTTAACCACTAGGGGGCGATCAAGGGGTCAATATGTTCCCTGCTAGATGTTCTTACTGTGGGGGGGAGGGGACTGACTGGGGGAGGTGACTGATGGTTGTCCCTATGTACAAGATACACACCATCCGTCTCCTCTCCCCGACAGGACGTGGATCTCTGTGTTTACACACAGAGATCCACGTCCCTGGCTCTGTGACAGCCGATCGCTCGTACCTGGCGGACATCGCGGCCGCCAGGCACGCGCATCGGCACTCGCCTGACACGGCGGGCACAGTTTTTCCCCGACGCGCGCCCGCGGTGGCGCGCATCGCGGAAGTAAATAACAGGACGTCCATAGACGTCCTATCAGCAATTGACGACCGCTTTGCGGACGTCTTTTGCTTATAGCCCGGGCGCGAAGTGGTTAATTTGCATAGGTTTCCTCTCAGTTCCTGTTTTGATATGGGGCAGGAAGTGAAGGGAAATCTCTGCAATGGGACCGGGATGGTAAAAAATAAACTGACAGGGGCTATAACCCTCCCTTACTCTATCCAAAATGAAAAAAAATTGTGTTGCCTATAGTTCTACTTTAAGCACAAATTTCTGATAATTTTATGGAGAGGACTAAGAAGATATAACCATGCCAATGGTGCAGCAGAAAACATATAGCACAGTGAGGAAGGTTTGTGGGCCAGGATGATAGGACAGTCAAAATTAGAAGCAGCTTGCCTTACACTAACAGTGTAGCGCAAGCCGGCTGGGACTCTCTCCCTGCTGCCCCCCTGCAAAGTGCTGCCCTAGGCCTGGGCCTTGTTGGCCTAGGCCAAGATACAGCGTTGCCTCCATATCTCCCATCTTTTGTTTGGTCTTGTTTTTCTTTCTTCAGTCATGGCTCTGCTCACACCTATGCACAGTTGGATCCTGGCTATTTGGTGGTGAATCTCATTGCTCTCTTAGCCTGCACCTTATTCATTTTGTTGAGTACCACTTCACTCTGTGGCCTTTAGTTCTTGGAGTGGGTTATATGTTTTTAATGCCGCGTACACGCGATCGGACATTCTGACAACAATACCGTGGATTTTTTTCCAACGGATTTTTGCTCAAACTTGTCTTGCATACACACGGTCACACAAATGTTGTCGGAAATTCCGATCGCCAAGAACGCGGTGACGTACAACACTACAACGAGCCGAGAAAAAATAAAGTTTAATGATTCCGAGCATGCGTCAAACTGATTCCGAGCATGCGTAGAATTTTTGTGCGTCGGAATTGAATACACGGTCGGAATTTCCGACAAGAACTTTTGTTGTCAGGAAAATTGAGAACCAGCTCTCAATCATTTGTTGTCGGAAATTCCGACAGTAAATGTCCAATGGAGCCTACACACGGTCGGAATATCCGACAAAAAGCTCACATCAAACATTTGTTGTCAGAATTTCCGATCGTGTGTATGCAGCATCAGGTTAATTCACTAAGTCATAGCATAACACCGTAGCATTGAAGTGTCTGCTTGTGTACTGCTGTAACCTTTATCCCAGGTTCACATTGGGCTGCGGGAGTGAAGCCGTGCGAGTTCAGCTGAACTCGCACAATTTCACTCTCGCTGGCAGTCCCGATTTCAGCCGCGATTACAAAGACATCTGACACAGATGTCAATGTAAATCGCGGCAGAAATCGCAAAAAGTAGTACAGAAACTACTTTTTGAAATCAGTGCAGCGCCGCAGATGCAGCGTCGCACCGAATAGGACGGTGCCATTGCCCGCAATTTGCGGCAAATATTGCCGATTTGACATGCAATTTGACATGTCAAATCGCACCAGTGTGAACCAGGGCTTATCCTGTTTTGATTATTGGTACGGATCTGTAACTGTCCTGTTCTTTGTATTATAACCTGATAAACTGTATTCCTAAAAAAAAAACAACAACAAAAAAAAAACATGATTTTTTTTTGTGTGTTCTTACATAAAATTGTTGGTCTTTTTGTTGTTTATAGCGCAAAAAGAAAAAAAAAACGCACCAAAATAAAGCTTTATTTCTAGGAAAAAAATAAATACATTTATTTGGGTACAATGTCAAGAACATGCAATTGGCAGTTAAATGAATGCAGTGGCATATTGCAAAAAAATGGCCTGGTCATGATCGGGGGTAAATCTTCCGGAGGTCAAGTGGTAAAGTGTATTTCCACTTTTTCAGCCAAATGTGCATAACGTCTACTTGATATTTGTTACATGTTCCCCCCTTCTTTTTTTACTGTCCCCAATCCATTTGCTGATATCATAGGGCCCTAGGAGGCACTCTGCACATGCTCAGATTGGTTTGTATTGCTAGAGTGTTTTTTTTTTTTTTGGGAGGGTGCATGTGATCAGCACAGGGCCAATCAGCACTGTCCTGACAGAGGGTCAGGGGTCATGCAGCCTCATAGGATAGCCAGAGGAGAATGAAAACTCCTCCTATAAGCTTTAACCAGTGCTCAGCCAGACACTGATAGAAGTCACAAGACTGCTCTATATATTGCTGATGAGAAAAGGTAATTAGCAGTTTACATTTACTAAAATAATTGCATTCCCATGTTCTGTGTTCTGTGGGAGACCAGATATAGTGAATGCAGGCTCCTGGGTTTAGTAACACTTTAAATTCATAGAAAACCCCAGACTAATATATGTTAAAGGGGTTGTAAAGGTTTGTTTTTTATTTTCTAAATAGATTCCTTTAAGCTAGTGCATTGTTGGTTCACTTACCTTTTCCTTTGATTTACCTTCTAAATGTTTTTTTTCTTTGTCTGAATTTCTCACTTCCTGTTTCTCCTCACTAAACTTCACACCATCATCCGAGTGGTGTGGAGTCATCCAGAACAGCTTACTGAACAGCTTACTGAGGAGGAACAGGAAGTGAGAAATTCAGACAAAGAAAACAAAGAAAACAAATATTTAGAAGGGAAATCTAAGGAAAAGGTAAGTGAACCAACAATGCACTAGCTTAAAGGAACCTATTTAGAAAATAAAAAACAAACCTTTACAACCCCTTTAAGATTGATAACAAAAAATTGACTGATTGCATTGAACTATAACCAAAATGACTCAGGAAAAGTATTAAAGGGGTTTCGTTTTCAGTGTACAGTTCCTGGAAATCAGCCAGTAGGCTTATGCCTTGTACACATGTAGAGGGTATGTGCTTTTCTGTTTGAATCTGGTGGGGAAACTGTGATGTATGGTTTCCTGGGGCCCACCAGGTGGCGCTGTCACTTTGGGCTCGGGGTTGAGCCATCATTGCAGTGTCGTACCTCTTTTGGCCTCTCTCGGCGGGTGTATGGTGGGGCGGGGAGCCCACCGTGCTTGCTGTTAGAGGGTATAAAGGGGCTGGCCATTTTTGGTGGCGGGAGTCGAGTCCCAGGCACCTTCAGCCTGAGGGCGGTGGTTCGTGTCGGAAGTCTAGGCGGCCTAGGCCTAGAGGACGTTCGGAGGTCTTGTTCCATCCCAGGCACCTTTAGCCTGGGGTGAGGTACTTGGATGGGGGTCTGGGACGGAGTGTCCCGGACTAAGGGTCCGCGAGGGATGGACTTCCCAGGGGACCCCGGGAGTGGGTACCCGAATCCAGTGGCGTAAGGGACCGGAGGGGGTACTTACCTGAAGACCTGGTGCAGCAAATTGCCAGTGACGGGTGAGCCTCCGGAGACCGGGAGCAGGAATCTACTTCTAGGAAGGAAGTAAGAGAGTTTATTGTGCCTGGGCCTACTCGCATCCACACCCCCTTGTTTGTTCTGTTCGTTGAGGGAGTCCAACTGATTGTGTTCACTTTTACATCGAGAAGAATAAAGGAGTGTTGGACTTTATTGGTGTGGGGCTCATTTACTGGCAGACACTGTTCAAGAAACCAGGAGGAGGCTCCATATACAGAACACCGACCTGAAGGTAAAAGGATTGTCTCCCACTACACACACATCTGCAGTGGGAACATTGGCGTGGTGACCCCGCACTCTCTTCCCCAAGGTACCCCTAGACAAAAGCCAGAGACAGAAGAATTGATACTGGAGGGAGAGAGTGGAGTCCGCTACACGTGGGGGCTCGGGTCCAGGATGGTGTTCGTGCTATTACGGAGTTTAGACATGTCTGCCCGGAGGAGTTCCGAGTAGGTCGGCCATATCATTGGCCAAAGTGCATCCCTGCTCGAAGTCGTGGACATGACCCAGTGAAGGGAAAGGCCCGCACAGAAGAGCGAGAAGAGGGGGGAGCCCAGCCGTGTGAGGGACTACACGTGGGGGCTTCTATTTGCACTGCGCCATCAGGCACACCCTCCCTGCTTAGTTCGTGGGCGTGACTCAGGAAAGAAGAAAAGCCAGCGAACTACAGTGCAGAGGGGAGGAGTCCAAGACATGTGAAGGACTACATGTGGGGACTTTGGCGCAAAAACGTGCAGTGCGCCATGGACCAGCAGCAAGTCACCATGTTCGGACATACAGCGTGGGTTCTACTTCACCCTTCTACCATGTCTTTGACTGCTGCTGCTCCGGTGACCGATACGGGGATCCGGCTAAAGCCCCGGGGACGATTCGCCCTGTATTCATGCATGGACGTTGAGGCCCTGGGTGTGATTTGCCCCGGCTGCTCGGGACTGGCCTGTCATCTGAAGCCATTCGGGCGATGCAAAGCCTGTGGGGAGTTCTTATTCGAGGTGGATTCAGTCATTGAGAAGCCAAGAACCATCTACCCCGGCCGTATCACAGGCGGCACCACTCAAGTTGGAGGAATCGCCGCTTTGACAGCCATCCCTGTGCGCACTGCAGCGACCGCGGAGGAGGTCGTGAGTACTCAAATACGGGAGAAATCCAAGGATGCTGACTCAGTCACCACTGTCTCACAGCGTCCACCGCTGAAGAGAAAGACCGGCATGGTAGCCCCGTCCAGCGGTTGCGGTGGACCATCTCGCCTGCCTACGCCCGGCCCGGATAGATCTGGTGAGAAGAGTTACAGACGTCCCGCCTCAAGAAAAGGCAGAGGTAAGCCAAGCGGAGGGACTTGGTGTATGGGTGGAGGTGTCGGGGATTCACAGCCCTGTGTGTCCGTGGGGGTTGGTAGTCCCGTTTCCACTACAGGCTACATACCCGCGGAGGAGTGTGACACCTCCGACCTAGAGTCGCTCTCTGATATGGGAGACGATGTCGCCATTGACAAACTGTTTGCTCAAAAGGGCTGGGACAAAGTGCCTCTCGCCTCGTCCCGCAGAACCAGGGACCCACCCATGTCTACAGGGGAGAGTACACCTTGGGTGGAGGCACCAGCGCCTGAGGAGGGGTCCTGGCCCCAGCCTACTCTTGCCTCCCCGGTGCCATCTGCACCTAATGCTGGGGAGAAGAGACTGTTGTTGCGGGCACCTATGCCCAGAACGGAGGTGATCACAGCACCTCGTCACCCGGATGCCATAGTCTTGCCAGGTGAAGGGGACAAAGCAACCATGCCTCCACTGGCGAGACTGCAGCGCCTGTTTTGTCAAAAGGTTGCTGCTGAATATGGGTGGGAGTACCCATACCTGTCCAAAGATTTACTGTATGAAGTAGAAGTTTGCCGGGAGCGGTGGTACAACGACTTTGTGTGGACCCACATTCAAGTCCCACACGCCCGCAGGTACCTTGCATGCTCCCCCAAGGCATCTCAGCGCTTTAAAGATTGCAAAGCAGAGTGGATGTTGGGGCGGCATATTCACGCGGACAAGGTGCTGATTAGACGCAAGGAAGGGGAAGATGTCGAATACCAAATAGAGACTCTGGATCAGCATCTGAAACCCCTTGTCCTGCCGCACCCTTGTTTCTATCTATAGGAGAAGAGAGACTCCGTTTTGTTCTTTACACTGCTGAACTTTCCGGGGTTCATTGTTCTTGTTACCCAAAGGAGTTGAAGGACTGTTCCTGTTTGTTCTTCAATTTTCCAGCAAGCAATCACAGACTCTGGGGTAGATAGGGCCCAAAGAAGAAGGAAAGTTCCACAAGTGCAGTTACCGCGGCGCTGTCACCAGGTGGCAGTGTCGTGCATCGGCATTCACTGTTCACACACACACTTTTTGAAGGAAAGGATTTCTCCGCGGAGAAGTTTTTTCGTTCTCACACGAACATATATGTCAGGGATTTGTGTGTTTAACTTTTCTTTCCCCTCTGCAGGAGAGCATCCCTTTAAGACCACTGAGAATGGGGTGGGTCTTAGCCAGGATGGGTGGGGAGAGATGTTATGTGAAGATGTGATTTCAATGTTGTTGTTATGTGTTGTTGTTTCCCTTTCCCTCCCTTTTATGTGAGGCTCAGGCACAACTGATCTAGCTAGTTTTAGTTTTCTAAAGTTTGTTTTTGTAACTTTTAGTCGGTTTCTGGATTGGACTATGTCAGCCGTTGAGGGCATGGTTTGTTCCAGACACTGGGGACCAGTGTCAAACCACCAGGGGGAAAGTGTAGCGGGTATGTGCTTTTCTGTTTGAATCTGGTGGGGAAACTGTGATGTATGGTTCCCTGGGGCCCACCGGGTGGCGTTGTCACTTTGGGCCCGGGGTTGAGCCATCGGTGCAGTGTCGTACCTCTTTTGGCCTCTCTCGGCAGGTGTATGGTGGGGCGGGGAGCCCGCCGTGCTTGCTGGGAGAGGGTATTAAGGGGCCGGCCATTTTTGGTGGCGGGAGTCGAGTCCCAGGCACCTTCAGCCTGAGGGCGGTGGTTCGTGTCGGAAGTCTAGGCGGCCTAGGCCTAGAGGACGTTCGGAGGTCGTGTTCCATCCCAGGCACCTTTAGCCTGGGGTGAGGTACTTGGATGGAGGTCTGGGACTGAGTGTCCCGGTCTAAGGCTCCGCGAGGGATGGACTTCCCAGGGGACCCCGGGAGTGGGTACCCGATTCCAGTGGCGTAAGGGACCGGAGGGGGTACTTACCTGAAGACCTGGTGCAGCAAATTGCCAGTGACGGGTGAGCCTCCGGAGACCGTCCGGAGGGATGTTTTCCTCGATTGGGAGCAGGAATCTACTTCTAGGAAGGAAGTAAGAGAGTTTATTGTGCCTGGGCCTACTCGCATCCACACCCCCTTGTCTGTTCTGTTCGTTGAGGGAGTCCAACTGATTGTGTTTACTTTTACATCGAGAAGAATAAAGGAGTGTTGGACTTTATTGGTGTGGGGCTCATTTACTGGCAGACACTGTTCAAGAAACCAGGAGGAGGCTCCAGATACAGAACACCGACCCGAAGGTAAAAGAGGATTGTCTCCCACTACACACACATCTGCAGTGGGAACATTGGCATGGTGACCCGCACTCTCTTCCCCAAGGTACCCCTAGACAAAAGCCAGAGACAGAAGAATTGATACTGGAGGGAGAGAGTGGAGGCCGCTACACACACAATCGGAGTTTCCGATGGAAAAAGTCAGACGGAATTTTTTCATCGGATATTCCGACCGTGTGTGTGCCCCATCAGACTTTTTTCCTTCAGAATTTAGAAAGAGAACATGTTCTATCGGAAATACAGTTCGTCTGTGTGGAACTCCGACGGAGAAAAAAAACTCAGAATAAAGTCGACGCATGCTCGGAAGCATTGAACTTCATTTTTATCGGCTCGTCATAGTGTTGTACGTCACTGCGTTCTTGACGGTTGGAATTTGGTGTGACAGTGTGTATGCAAGACAGCTTGAATGGAATTCCGTCGGAAAAATCAGTCAGAGTTTATCCCGACGGAAAATCCGATCGTGTGTACAAGGCATTAGAATTATTCTGAGCCCTCATCCTCAGTGTTCCTCAGCAGACCAGTGGTGATTAAACAGCAGTCTAGTGCTCTCATGATGATGGTAAAAAAGTAATTTTGTTTTATTTTTAATTCATCCTTTCACCCACATATTTCAGTGAGTAAGAAGCTGTAAAAAATATAGTACCTGCACCATTCCTGCATTGTATACTGTATATTACCTGTAAAATACTTAGCAGAACTGTGAATATCTTGTGATTGACAGGCAATTAATGGCTAGTGAAGTTCCCAATCGCTGGTAGGTCAAGTGTTTCGGTGCAAAAAGTCTCATATTACACAATCTACTGCAATATACTCAGTGACAGCAGATAATTATTTTTGTTATTTGGGCTACAAAAAGGACAATATCTTTTAAAGCCATTTTAGATAAGTGGACAGGTTTGTGTTCTTTTCCTGTGCTGGAGACACCACAGGAAGTGAGAGGAAATCACCCCAAAGTGAAGGAACGTCTGTCTGCCTGTAGAAATTTTTCACCAGAACAGGTGTCTGCAGTGGAAGATTTTTATCACACCTGTTACTATTCCAGCAACAGCTGAAAATGTTGTGTTTTCCATCACTTTCCATCACAATAAAAATGATCAGTAAGATAAATAGGTAGGATAAATGTCTTTATCAGGAGCACGGATAGCTATTCATGCCTTCTAAAGGTTCCAATCCTTAGGCTGGATATACACAAAGTGAATTTCTGCAACCACATGTATGTATTGTTGTGCATACAATTTACATGTCCTCCAGGGTTGTGCCTGTCCTGCCTTTGCATGCTTTTTGTTTGACAATATCTTACTTACCGTATATACTCGAGTATAAGCCGACTCGAGTATAAGCCGAGGTACCTAATGTTGCCCAAAAAACTGGGAAACCTCACTGACCCGAGTATAAGCTGATGCCCCACTGTTCCCTAGCTCGCTGTTCCCTGTAAATAGAAATTTTTACATTGTAATTATTACCTGTAAAGAAGTTGCGGCTGCGGCGTCCATCGTTCAAATTCCGCGGCGCCCATCGTTCGAATTCCGCGGTCTCTTCCTGTTCCTTACTTGATAGGCGAGTCTCAGCAGACACTCTCCGCCTATCAAGATCATTCTCTCATCCTTAGTTTTCCCAGCAGACACTGTGTTGGGTATTCCGCCAATCACAGACGTCTGCTGGAAAACTGAGGATGAGAGAACGTTCGTGATAGGCGGAGAGTGTCTGCTGAGACTCGCCTATCAAGGAAGGAACAGGAAGAGACCGCGGAATTTTGAACGATGGACGCCGCGGAATTCGAACGATGGACGCCGCAGCCGCAACTTCTTTACAGGTAATATTTACAATGTAAAATTTATATGACTCGAGTATAAGCCGAGGGGGGACTTTCAGCCCCAAAAAAAGGGCTGAAAATCTTGGCTTATACTCGAGTATATATGGTATTAGTAAATGGCTAGGAATACATAATAACATTTCCCCCCACATATACTTCAATTGGGTTTGCCACCAGGTTTGCAAACTTTGAGCAAGATTTGGGAATCAAAAACAGGCAGATTCACTCACTCCTCCTATGCGTTTTAATCAATCAATGTTTCCCTATGAGAGCCGTCTTAACTGGTCCGACACATGTCGGTCTGACTTTGAAAATGCTCCCTGCACTACTTTGTTCCGACTTTGATCCTACTTCAGCTCATTGAATATCATTGAAGTCGGATCAAAGTAGGATCTTGTCCTAACCATCCGACTTTTGACATCCGACATGGTGATTACAGCAGCAGTAAGGCCGGGTTCACACTGGGGCAACAAACGCTCCGACATAGGGAGCTCGTGTGAAAATCAATGTTTCCCTATGGGAGCCGTCTTAACTGGTCCGACACATGTCGGTCCGACTTTGAAAATGCTCCATGGAGAGGGCGCATGCGCGGCGCGAGTCTGGAAGGTCGCATCTGAGCGGAGCTCCGTACATGGCGGGGACCTTACCGCCTTCCCTGGGGCCATCGATCACGCAAATCGCTCCCTTTCTTACCTGCACCCCTGGGGGATACAGCGGTACATGCCGTCCTCACGGTGTCGTCGCGGGAAACCAGCGCAGAAGACCCTTACAAACTACCTCCTCAGAGTTCGGGAGATGTCGGGGAAGTCCCAAGATGGCGCCAAGCCAAAACGTGCTCAGATCACCGCTCACAACCCGGAGGCATCCCCAGCACACTCGTCAGTGGATGGTGAGTACAGTAGCAGACCTGGATGACAGTCTTGCCGCCATGTACACAAAGCTTGCAGAAAAGTTCCAAACTGAACTCCATAAATCCACTAATACTCTGCAGCAGGAGATAGCAGTGCTGGGTGGCAGAACGGATCTCTTAGAGCTCCAACTTGTTTTCTCTGACCTCCGTAGTGATCGTGAATCCCTAACTAATACAGTGTCCCAGCTCCAGTCCCAATTGGAGGATTTAGACAACAGAAACAGGAGGAGCAATTTGAGGATCAGAGGGGTCCCTGAGGTGATCACGGAGCTCATCCCTGCTGTCCACAGGTTGTTCTAGTCCCTGCTTCCTGCCTCCCCTGTGACCGCCTTTGCCTGTGATAGGATCCACAGGGCCCTTCGCCCCAAACCACCTGAAGATAAACCTCCCAGGGATATTGTATTATGCCTCAAGGATTACCTGGTGAAGGAAGAGATCCTGAGGGCCTCTCGCAATACCCCCAACATTGTACTGGACTTTACCAGGCTACAAATCTTCCCGGATATTTCTCCAGCCAACCTAGACAAACGTCGCAGGTTTAAGGAGATTACCACTCCTCTCCAAGAGGCTGGAATTAGGTACAGATGGGGATTTCCATTTAAGCTGCAGGTCCCACACCAGGGGTCTACCTACACAGTGGTCACCATCCAAGAAGGGAAGGAACTCCTGGTTAAACTAGGTCTTATGGCAAAAGAGGATCTTCCTAGGATGCCCTCCACCCCCCGCCCGTCGGCCATATGGTCCACCCCGTCACCGCGCAGAGATCGCAGGAGCCGGAGGCAAGATCTCAGGGAGCGCCTGAACTGAGCCGATGCTTCTTCCTACCTCTCCTGGACCCGCTCCCCTTGTTAATTTTTTTGTTTGTATGTCCTGCTGTTTGGTGGAGGGTCTTTTCCGGACGGCTGAGGAGTATCAACGTTATTAACTGGGGGAGGTGATATAAGTCTGACTCTTTTTTGCAACAGGGTCTCCACCCTCCCCCCTGGTATTTTGCTAACTCCTCTCTACACCATCGTTCACTTAGTTTGGTCCCCGCTGTGTAGTCTTACAGCAGTGCCCGTTTGGTTGTCCCCCCACTCTTGTGGTTACTCCCACGAACTAGGTTGTCAAGAGTGCGGGACTTTTTTCGGTCCTTTTGGTCAGGAAGTTTTTAGCCTGACTGGTTATTACTGTAGCCTTCTGTCGGGAAGGTCTTTCCCCTCCCGACCCCGACTGTTCGTATGTGTTTTTTTTTTGTTATTTTTTCTTAACTGGTTTATGGTTTCAGGTTGCGGGACTATTTTTGCAGACTCCTCTATTTTGGCTGTATTCTATATAATTGCCCCTAAGGCTTATGTTTTATCAAAATGCAGGGTGATTTTTGTTTTTCCTCAGGTCAACCCGAATGTACCCGCCCTGTTGAGGCGGTGGACAGAGGTAGCCGACTCCTCGGGACTCTCCCCCAGCGTTAAGGGCCTATTAGCCCTCCTATATGCAGAATGGGCATTAGATTAATTTCTAGACATGTGCATTCGTTTTCGTCCGAATGCATTTTCGTCCGAATTTCAGCTATTTTCGTTATCGTTTTAACAAATGAAAACGAAAGCACAGAATCCGAAAACCGAAAGATCCGACATAAACAAATGCTTTATTTTCGTTTTCGTTGCTACAACAGTTCGATATAGATAGGAGATTCGACGTGACGCTGACAATAACAATCTGTGTCTATCGAACCTGTGGTCGAATGTGCCTAACCTTAACTCTATTAGTCCAAGATTATTCTACATAGGAGAGAAAAGATTCGACATTATAGAGAGAAAAGATTCGACATAGGAGAGAAAAGATTCGACATAGGAGAGAAAAGATTCGACATAGGAGAGAAAAGATTCGACATAGGAGAGAAAAGATTTGTTATAGAGAGAAAAGATCACTGCTGGAATTGGGTGGGGGAAGTAAAATAAAAATAAAGTTGATGATGAATGTTATTGGCTGATTGTAACCAAAGAGGAGGAGCAGTAAAATAGCTAGAATGACGAAGATTCGACAAAGCATCGAAAGTTAGAAGATTCGACGGTGCAGCAAAACTGTACGACGCTGCAATCGTACATTTCCGGTCAAATGCATCCTCCCATAGGCTATAGAAGAATTCTAATGTTGGTTGACTAGTAATAGTAATGAATAAATATAATTATTACTAGTCATACAACATTAGAATTCTTCTATAGCTTGTGGGCGGAACATTCGACCGGAAATGTATGATTGCAGCGTCGTACAGTTTCACTGCTCCGTCGAATCTTCTTTGAACATTCGACAGACACCATAAGCCTTCAATGACAGATTCGACCTTAATTAATTCAGATTTTCGGACGAATGCAATTTCTAATGAAAAACAAAATAAATAAAAACGAATTTCGGGAGTAACTAAATAAATTTATTTTTCGGACGAAAACGAAATTCCGAAACGAAATATTTCAGTGTGCACATGTCTATTAATTTCCCATAATGTCCGGGGATTTAATTCCCCACAAAAACTGAAAAAAGCTTTTAATGCATACAAACGCCTGCAGGCGGATATAATTCTACTACAGGAGACACACTTCTCCGTTAATAATCATCCCACTTATTTTGATAGATTATTTGGCCCAGGATATTTTATGACATTTGGGTCTAGGTCCCGAGGGGTGGCAATATTTATTAAAAGAACCTTGATGTTTGATGTTGAGAATGTCTATAGAGACCCAGTTAGCAGATTTATCATCTTGCAGGGCTCATTACAGGGTAAGAAGGTCACGATAGCTAATGTATATGCCCCCAATGACTCTCAGGCAATCTTCTTCAGGAATTTTTTCCGGTTCTTGGACAGGTTTGGCTCTCCGCATTTGTTGCTGGGGGGGACTTCAACTTGGTGGCGCATTCGGCTCTCAACAGAAGTAGGGCTGGCGACGCCTCCAATGCTTTCCCCAAAACTGTGAAAACTCTGCTGCACGCTCACAGTCTGGTTGATTCCTGGAGGGCACATAATGTGTGGGCCCGAGAGTACACATTTTATTCCCACCCCCACGATAGCTACTCCAAGTTAGATTATCTGTTCTGCTCCCCCGTACTCCTAGCAAACTCCACCTCTGCAGCCATTCATTCATGCCCATGGTCGGACCACCAGATGGTCTCCTTAGACATTTCCCACATAGGCCTCAGACCCTCAGTGGCTGGTTGGAGACTAAACGAGTCTCTCCTAACTGATCCTATCGTAGTTTCACAGCTTTCTAAACATTTAACTGAATATTTTGCCACTAATAACACAGACGACGTCTCCCCCTCAGTCCTTTGGGCTGCGCATAAGGTGGTGATTAGAGGACACCTTATCCAAATAACGTCGGAAAGAAAAAAACAGAGAATGATTGATATTACCAGGCTCACTACTGAATTAGATAAATTGTACCACCTACATTCTCAAAACCATGGTCCTGGCCTGCTAAAACGAAATAATGACATTAGACTGGAACTGGACAAAATCCTCTCTGAACAGACAGAGAGATCCCTTAGATGGTCTAAGGCCAAGTTCCTGTTACACAGTAATTCGGCCTCGACCATGTTCGCCAGAAAGTTAAATCAATCGCTACAACCCCCTCACACATACAAATTGAGAAATCCTAGCGGCAATTTGGTTTCCCACCCTACGGAGGTTTTAAAAATATTTTCTAATTATTACGCAGAACTTCTTTCCCCTCCTTCCTCCCCCCCAGACCCTACCCTTAAATCATGGTTGGATGATTTACCTCTTCCTGCCCTGACCCCAGAACACTTACAAGAGCTAAATGCCCCTTGCTCAGAACTTGAAATCCTGGCAGTTATCAAGTCATTGAAACCGTCCAAAACCCCGGGCCCTGATGGGTACTCAGCCCCATACTATAAGAAATTCAAGGACACTTTAATCCCTCACCTAAAATTGCTTTTCAACCATGTTCTAGAAGGCAATGTTTTCCCCCATGACATGTTTCTTGCAAATATGTCCCTGATCCCAAAACCCAACAAGGACCACTCCCTACCTCAGAACTATAGACCGATTTCGGTCATCAATAATGATCTGAAGATCTTTGGTCGTATTCTGGCGGACAGACTGTCGAACATTATTACTACCCTAATTTCCCCTGATCAGACGGGTTTCATCCCTTCTAGACAAATTACGGACAACATTAGACTGGCCTCTAACATCATTCAGGACGCTGACTTACACGCCCGCAGGGTGCTACTCCTTGGCCTTGATATCCACAAGGCTTTCGATAGCGTTCTGTGGCCGTACCTGGAGCTAACCTTAGCAAAATTTGGCTTCTCGGGGGCCTTTGTCCACGGATTTAGAGCTCTTTACAACTCCCCGCGCACCCGTATTAAACTCCCAGGATGTAACTCTGACTATTTCACACTAGGTAGGGGTACTAGACAGGGTTGCCCGTTATTCCCTCTTCTGTTCGCCCTCGCCATCGAACCCCTGGCCGGTCAATCAGCTTAGACCCCAATATTAAGGGATACAATAAAGGGGATCAGGAGTTTAAACTTAGCTTATATGCGGATGATGTCCTTTTATTCCTATCTGACCCAATTGTCTCGATCCCCAATCTTTTATCCTCCTTAGGCACATTCCAGGACATTTCGGGCCTAGGGGTTAACCTCTCTAAATGCTCCGCCCTCCCCATAAACCTTCCCCAGCACATTATTACCTCTCTCCAACATAACTTTGACTTCAATATAGAAGCACAGACATTGGCATATTTGGGGATTAAGTTGGCCCCCTCGCTTCATAAAATATACCTCGCCAATTGCCCGCTTTTGTACGCATTAAACAACTATTACACACTTGGGGCCCATACCATATCACCTTCTTGGGCAGGATCCAGGCGGTGAAGATGTCCGTACTCCCCAAACTTCTATTCTTCTTTAGGGCCCTACCTAACTATGTGTCTCGTCATACGATTGACCTTCTGCAGAGGAATGTGAACAAATTTGTCTGGCATTATAAAAAGCCCGTTTGGGTAAGCAAATGGTATATAGACCAAGGGCTTTGGGGGGTTTGGGCTTGCCAAACCTCTGTCTTTATTATGTTTCCTCCAGACTTCTGCAAATGGCACAATGGCATTCCCCCTCACGCAGAACCCCTGGCTCCACTTTGAATGAACTTCTATAAGCCCCTATTACCTCCAGGGTTTGCTCTGGACCAGGTCAGCTAGCCCCAGGGTTATCTCCACCCTGAATTTGGTTGTGGGCCAATCTCTATATCTTTGGTCCATATACAGGGATAGGCTCTCCCTACTACCTCCCAACCCCGGATTGGCCTCCTTTATTGGGGACCCCTCGTTTCCCGCAGCTTTTCCTAACACAAACAATTTTGCCCTCTGGATCTCAAATGACTTGGTCACCCTGAATTCGTTGCAGAAGGATGGGGTGATTCACTCATTTCAATCCCTACAATCCTCCCACTCTCTCCCCAGGTCAGAATTCTATAAGTATTTGCAAATCAGGCATTACTTTAACTCACTATACACAGGAGCCATAACTACTCCCAGGAATACATTCAAAGGTCTTTGTGGCCCTACCTCCAGAGATAAAGGGAATATCTCCCGTATATATGACTCCCTAAGTGGTCTTGGCCTCTCAGATAAATCCACAGCCATCCTCAGGTGGGAGCGAGAAACCGGTGAGGTTGCTTCTCCGGAGGAATGGACTGACAGGATCTCAAATATGCACAAATGCACGAGATCTGAGGCGGTCAAGGAAACGGTGGTGAAGTTATACACCAGGTGGTATTACACCCCTGCCAAATTACATAAATTCTCCCCTGCGGTTTCCGAGCTTTGCTTCAGGAGGTGTCCGGAGAAGGGGACTCATTTTCACATCTTTTGGCGCTGTACAGCCCTGAAGGAACTTTGGAGGAGGGTGGCTAATAAGGTAGCGGAGATCATAGGGGTTCTACCTACTCTAACACATCAGATGTGCCTATTCTTTGCAGACATCCCCGGTGCCACCCCCCCCTGAACAAAAACTGGCGCACACACTCTTCAGTGCGGTACATTGGTCCATTGCCCTGTTTTGGCGTACCCCTGGAGTCCCCTGGGACCAGGTCCTCAAGCGTATGGCGGCTATTCAGATCATGGAGAGGGTCTTCCACACCATCATGGATACCATGCCCATTTATGATCTGAAATGGGAGCCCTGGTCCCCTTGAACATTTTATTTACTGTATGGGTCAATACCTGCATTCATCTGTGTTTCACATTGCATTGATATTTGCACCTTTATGAATATCTTCCCGTAACCTGTTCTGTTTTGCTTCTTGCAATTTGAATTACTTATCCTTTTTCTTTCTTTGTGCTCTTCTGTATTATTTTACTTTTATTTTATTTTTTCTTTGCTGGTTAGTATATTATTATCTTTATGAGTCACTGCTGCAAGATAGTATCACAGAATAGTGGAGTGGCCTGGGAAGCCCCTAATTTACAGGACTTTGTTCTCTCAATGGCTATCTCAAAGCGTTACTCAATGCATGTTTGCTGACACTGTATGCTCTGTACCGGCCGTTTTTTTTGTGTTCATGCCTTACTTTTCTCAATAAAAGCGTTTGTATTAAAAAAAAAGAAAATGCTCCCTGTACTACTTCGGTCCGACTTCAGCCCATTGACTATCATTGAAGTCGGATCAAAGTCGGACCGCAGTCTTGCATGATCCGACTTTGGCATGCGACTTGTGCTCTTCTGCTCTTGAGGGGGAACTCCAGGCCAAATTTTAAATAAAAAAACGGCATGGGTTCCCCCTCCAGGAGCATACCAGGCCCTTGGGTCTGGTCTGGATTTGAAGGGGAACCCCTACGCCGAAAAAAACGGTGTGGGGGTCCCCCCCAAGATCCAAACCAGACCCTTTTCCGAGCACGCAACCTGGCAGGCCGAAGTGGAAGAGGGGGGGACGAGAGAGCGGCCCCCCTCCCTCCTGAACCGTACCAGGCCGCATGCCCTCAACATGGGGGGTTTGGTGCTCTGGGGCAGAGGGGCGACCTGCGGACCCCCCACCCCAAAGCACCTTGCCCCCATGTTGATGAGGACAGGGCCTCTTCCCGACAACCCTGGCCGTTGGTTGTCGGGGTCTGCGGGCGGGGGGCTTATCGGAATCCGGGAGCCCCCTTTAATAAGGGGGCCCCCAGATCTCAGCCCCCGACCCTATGTGAATGAGTATGGGGTACATCGTACCCCTACCCATTCACCTGGTGGAAAAAATGGCAATAAAAACACAACACATCTTTTTAAATTAATTTATTGCACAGCTCCGGGGGTCTCCGCGCTCTCTGGTTCTTTCTTCTGCCGGGCCTCCGCTATCTTCTTCAAGCTCTTTTGCTAGCGGGGCCCGGTCTTCTCCGTCGCCTTCTTCTTCTCCCGTCGCTTCCTCTCGCTGTAATACTGGCTGTTCGCTCCGCTCCGAATTAATATAGGCTTCTCATGACGTCACAGTCACATGCTCCGGGTGGCCCCGGAGCATGTGACTGTGACGTCATGGGAGCATGTGACTGTGACGTTATGAGAAGCCTATATTAATTTGGAGCGGAGCGAACAGCCAGTATTACAGCGGGAGGAAGCGACGAGTCAACATCGAGGAGGAGAAGAGAGAAGAAGACGGCGATGGCAACGGGAAGACTGGCCCCTCCACTAGCAAAAGAGCTGGAAGAAGATAGTGGAGGGGCCGGCAGAAGGACAACGGAGAGCCGGACGAGACGACGGGAAGACTGGGCCCCGCTAGCAAAAGAGCTGGAAGAAGATAGCGGAGGCCCGGCAGAAGAAAGAACCGGAGAGCGCGGAGACCCCCGGAGCTGAGCAATAAATTAATTTAAAAAGCTGTGTTGTGTTTTTATTGCCATTTTTTATCACCAGGTGAATGGGTAGGGGTACGATGTACCCCATACTCATTCACATAGGGTCGGGGGCCGGGATCTGGGGGCCCCTTATTAAAGGGGGCTCCCGGATTCCGATAAGCCCCCCGCCCGCAGACCCCGACAACCAACGGCCAGGGTTGTCGGGAAGAGGCCCTGTCCTCATCAACATGGGGGCAGGGTGCTTTGGGGTGGGGGGCCGCAGGTCGCCCCTCTGCCCCAGAGCACCAAACCCCCCATGTTGAGGGCATGCGGCCTGGTACGGTTCAGGAGGGAGGGGGGCCGCTCTCTCATCCCCCCCTCTTCCACTGTGGCCTGCCAGGTTGCGTGCTCGGATAAGGGTCTGGTTTGGATCTTGGGGGGGACCCCCATGCCGTTTTTTCGGCGTTGGGGTTCCCCTTCAAATCCAGACCAGACCCAAGGGCCTGGTATGCTCCTGGAGGGGGAACCCATGCCGATTTTTTATTTAAAATTTGGCCTGGAGTTCCCCCTCAAGATTCATAGCAAACACAGTGCCTGGTGTTGGCGGGGATCCAAGTTGGATCCCCGTTCATTGAAAGTCGGACGTATGTCGGCTTCATGTCGTGGGGCAAAGTCGGATCCAAAGTAGGATGGCTGTCGTGTCGCACTAGTGTAAACCCAGCCTAAAAGGAATTTATCTCACCCTGGGATTGTTTTGATTGGTCAAAGGACAAGTCAGACTAGCACAAAGTTGGATCAAAGTAGTATCCTGTTCATGAAAGTCGGATGGATGTCGGACCAATGTAGGATCAATGTAGGACTGATGTCGCAGAGCAAAGTAGGATGAAAGTTGTATGACTGTCGTGTCGTACCAGTGTGAACCCAGCCTGACACATGAAATGGATGATCCTTATCTTGCATCATGTGGGGCTGCATAGTGGTGTAGTGGGTAGCACTTTCACCTAGCTGCAATAAAAAGGGTCACTGGTTCAAATCCCAACCACAACACTACCTGCCTGGAGTTTGCACATTCTCCCTGTGCTTGTGTGGGTTTCCTCCGGGTACTCCAGTTTCCTCCCACATTCCAAAGACATGCTCGTAGGTTAATTAGATCCTTCCTAAATTGGCCCTAGTGTGTGTATGTATGAATGTGAGTTAGGGACCTTAGATTGTAAGTCCCTTGAGGGTAGGGACTGATGTGATTGTACCAATGTATATGTAAAGCACTGCGTAAATTGACGGCGCTATATAATTCCCTTAAATAAATAAATGTGTTTAGCATCCCAAGATTTTATTTGCTTTTGCAACTGTAGCTTGGGATTCAAAAGTACCACTTCACTAACTTACAATTGCCCCCTACTGTATTAACATATAAGCAGAAATGTTTTATCATGGTAAAGGTTTTTTATAGTTGTCAATATGCGCAGAGGAACATTGAGAAGAGTATGACAGTGGGCAGTAGGGATGAGCTTCGAGTTCGAGTCGAACTCATGTTCGATTCGAACATTGCCTGTTCGCCCGTTCGCCGAACAACGAACAATTTGGGGTGTTCGCGGCAAATTCGAAAAGTCTATGGGAGAAATCTAAAGTGCTAATTATAAAGGCTTATATGCAAGTTATTGTCCTAAAAAGTGTTTGGGGACCCGGGTCCTGCCCCAGGGGACATGTATCAATGCAAAAAAAAGTTTTAAAAACAGCAGTTTTTTTAGGAGCAGTGATTTTAATAATGCTTAAAGTGAAACAAAAGTGAAATATTCCTTTAAATTTCGTACCTAGGGGGTGTGTATGATATGCATGTGAAGTGCTTAGAACTGTCCCTGCACAAAGTGTCATTTTTGAAGGAAAAAAAAGTCATTTAAAACTCACTCGCGGCTATTAATGAATTGTCGGCTTTTATCAATACATAGAAAAGTCATTGATAAAAAAAAAAAAAAAAATTCAAATTCAATTACCAGGCCCTTCAGGTCTGGAATGGATATTAAGGGGAACCCAGCCCCAAATTAAAAAAAAAATGGCGTGGAGTCCCCTCAAAAATCCATACCAGACCCTTATCCGAGCACGCAACCTGGCCGGCCGCAGGGGAAGAGGGGGGGACGAGAGAGCGGCCCCCCCTCCCTCCTGAACCGTACCAGGCCACATGCCCTCAACATGGGGAGGATGTCCCCATGTTGATGGGGACAAGGGCCTCATTCCCACAACCCTTGCCCGATGGTTGTGGGGGTCTGCGGGCGGGGGGGCTTATCGGAATCTGGAAGAACCCTTTAACAAAGGGGACCCCCAGATCCCGCCCCCCCTATGTGAATTGGTAAGGGGTACCCTGTACCCCTACCATTTCAAGAAGAAAGTGTCAAAAAATGTAAATAAAAACACACAAACACCTTGGAAAAGTCCTTTATTAAAAAAAAAACAAAAAAACATTCCAGCGATGAAATCAAGTGTCCCGCGGCGATCCTGATGTCCAGCGCTGTCCGTCATTGGTTGTGCCTGTGTGTTTTTTTTTTTTTTTAATAAAGGACTTTTCCAAGGTGTTTGTGTGTTTTTACTTAAATTTTTTGACACTTTCTTTGTGAAATGGCAGGGGTACAATGTACCCTTACCAATTCACATAGGGGGGGGCCGGGATCTGGGGGTCCCCTTTGTTAAAGGGGTCTTCCAGATTCCCATAAGCCCCCCACCCGCAGACCCCCACAACCACCGGGCAAGGGTTGTGGGGATGAGGCCCTTGTCCCCATCAACATGGGGACATCCTCCCCATGTTGAGGGCATGTGGCCTGGTACGCTCCCCCTTTTCCCCTGCGGCCGGCCAGGTTGCGTGCTCGGATAAGGGCCTGGTATGGATATTTAGGGGGAACCCCACGCCATTTTTTTTTAATTTGCGGCGGGGTTCCCCTTAATATCCATTCCAGACCTGAAGGGCCTGGTAATTGAATTTGGGGGAACCCCCACGCTTTTTTTTTTTTTTTATCAATGACTTTTCTATGTATTGCCGGGAGCCGACAATTCATTAATAGCCGCGAGTGAGTTTTAAATGACTTTTTTTCCTTCAAAAATGACACTTTGTGCAGGGACAGTTCTATGCATGGGAAACATGCGCCACTTCACATGCATATCATACACACCCCCCAGGTACGAAATTTAAAGGAAAATTTCACTTTTACTTTTTCATTTTAAGCATTATTAAAATCACCGATCCCGTAAAAACGTCTATTTTTTAAACTTTTTTTTGCATTGATACATGTCCACTGGGCCAGGACACGGGTCCCCAAACACTTTTTAGGACAATAAATTGCATATAAGCCTTTATAATTAGCACTTTAGATTTCGAACGTTCGAGTCCATTGTATTTAATAGGGTTCTAAAGTTCACGCGAACATTCTGTCTGTTCGCAGGTTCTGGTGCGAACCGAACAGGGGGGTGTTCGGCTCATCCCTGGTGGGCAGTATGTGCAGGATTGAGGAGGGTATAGTATGGATGGGGGGCTGTTAGAAAACATAGCGTTGATGTCGGAAAGCATAGTGTGGACCATAGGGTGTGCTGGATATGCCTGGACACACCCTAATCACCCTGTGCGATGCAGATTCCCCCTGCTGACCGCCCCATCCTGCATTACTGACGGCTTCACTCCTCTCCTCTTCCACCAGCTGCTTCTGTGGACACACAGGAGGATGTTTCAGGATGGCAAGCAGGGGAAGGGGCCAGTAAATATGTCATTTATCAGCCCCTTTCTTTTCTGAATGAACTCAGTGACTCACTGGGTTAATTTTTAACTGAAGCATAGTAAACTGTTTTTAAACATATTAAAAACTATACTATTTATTGGAAACTATTATTTTTATCCTCCTTGTTACTTGCATAAAAATAGGACATATGCAAAATGTCTTAAACCCAAAGAAAAAGGTTATTATGTGCCAGCATTGGACAGGTGACAGGTACTCTTTATGGACATATTAGGGGTCTTATAGACACCTCTGTCCTCTAGTTGAGGTATTCGAGCACAGACTGTGAGTCAATAAAGGGGGCTTTTACATTACAATCCGGAACCTGCTGATGAAATCTACAACTAGCCTGAGGCTGTTATTGCAGATGTGAGCTTGATTTAGCATTTTCATTGCCATGTCATCTGGCACACATCCTTTGCAGCAAAAGGGTTAACATATGTATAAAGTAGAAGCTATCAATTAGGACCAGGTTTCATGCACAGTGTGAAGCAGGATAAGCTTTCAAACTGACATTTGAGGCCCCTAGAATATTACCCTCCCAGTAATCTGTGGGCTCGGCTGTCAGTGTGACAGATATATCCCACCCTGTTTATGTAGAGTGCTGACAGTTGCCTCTGTATAACTGAAGGCTGAGGTTGCAGTGTTCAATCATATGAAATGATTAATTGCAAATAAAATATTATTTAATCATCACATAATGCTAGAAACTATATTTTTGCTGATTTAGTTCATTTTTGTAGCACAATTGAAAAAAAAAGAAAAACTTTATTATAATTTTAAATAACTTGAAATTTGTAACAGAAACATAGAAGAACGTTTTGGCAGCCCATACATTATTCTTTTTTTTTGTTGTTCAACCAGTGAATCAAAAAAAACTCAATGTGGATGGGGAAATTACTTCTGATGTATTATTGTATTCTGAAAGTGGGGAGACTTTAGAATACACCGATCAGTGCTATATACTGTATATATAGCTGGTGGCACTAATCGATGGAGAAAAGCTTGATAGCGTGGTTGTATAGAAGTCGATTAGAAGATCAAGTTATGTGCAACCAAAACATGGATGGCTCGTCTTCAAGCTGTACGGGGCAGAGCACACATGGGAATGAGCCATCAAGAAGAATGAAAAAAATAGAAAGATAGTTTTACTTTTTTTTTTCCAAAAACATTTTTAGTGAGAGGCAAAAAGTCTGGACAATACAGAATACAGGAACAGTAGATAGAAACCCATGACAGCTATAAGCAATCATACTGACAAATATCTGCAAATCCGACCATAGTTCCCCTCTGTACGGCAACCCTTAAAACGGTCAGTCATAGCGGCTGAGCAAGCGAAGTACCTGTGGGACTTGGGCACTTCACGGTAATCTCATATAACTTCGGCGCTCCACCTTTCTCGATAGGCCTCTATCTCGAACAGCAGCTCCTTGGGCACATAGGGGTACTCCCAGCCATACTCACTCGCCACTCTTTTGTTCAGAATTTGCTGCAAGCGGGCAAGATGGGGAATAGTTTTGCGATCCCCACTTCCAGCGAGTACAATGGCGTCCGGCGATCTCCGGACTGTAGCCGTGACAGGCCCTGGTAGGGGTTTTCTACTCGGGGCAAATGCCGCTTTCTCTTCTATGGCCAGGACCTCCACACGGGGTGTAGTGCTCCCCGAGCTCATGGCTGATCCTACGGCAATGCTGCAGGCCGTGGCAATAGTTTTTACCTTGTCCCATCCCTTTTTAATAAAGATGTTGTCTATTTCAGGCATCATCCCCTACATCGGACGAAGAGTCCAGGTCTGAGGTGTCATACTCATCAGCAGGCAAGTAATTGCAGGTAGATGTGGACACAGTTCTCCCAGCCTCCTTACCTTCACCTGTCGGGGACTTCTCTGGCTTACTTCCGCTCTCGATGTCCGGTTCTGGTAGGCACTGGGGCAGGCTTTGACCACGGCCGCGGGAGGCCTTAACATATCCCACTTTCTGCTTGGCTGGTGGGACATGTACTTCCGTTGTGGCAGAGGCAGTGTCCGCTGAGGTGTCTGCCAAAAGTTCCGTAGGCTCGGGGTATCCTTCCCTGAGGCAGTGGCAGTAGGGGAGGCGATGCGCGTGGGCTCGGCTGTAGGAGTGTAGGCATCTTCCTCCGAAGTTACGACGCCTGTGATGCAATTCACCTGGTAGGCCCGGGGTAGTTCAGTGGGCTGCTCTACCTCAAAGAGGAACTCTCCACAAGCCGAACATCTCCCGAAGGGGTGCAGTTGCATGGCCAGTCCGTGGCATTGGGGACAGAGCATGCCCAGGGCCTCCGCATCTCTGCAGGTGTACAAGGCAAAGCGGCCCCGGGGCTTGAGCCGGATCCCCGTATCCATAAGTGGGGCGGTGAGCGGAGCAATGTCCATTGAAGAAGGCATCGGGAACATCCGGGGTCCTGACAAGGCTGAAGTATGCGGAAAAGCAGACATGTTGCTCTCTCCTCACTCGATCCAACTCTCTCTGTCCTTTGGCGCCAATTCACCCATGTGTAACTCGCGGGTGGCGGGAACTCCTCCCTCTTTTCTTCTTCTGCACGTAGCTAGCGGGCTTTTCTTTTTCTTTGGACACGCCCACTAACTACGCAGTTGGAAACCGTTCTGTGCCCCTTAACCCCTTTTTCTCTACTCAAAGTTTTTAACAGTCCAATGGCCGACTTTCCAAACACATAAATTTCAATCCACTCGTGCAAAAGATAGCCACAAATCCCGGACTCAAGCCCCCATGTGTAGCTCCCAGCTTCCCTCTTTAACCTGCCCCTAGTGCTTTGCTGGATCCACACTTTGTTAAGTATGAAAATCCATTATTTAATTACCTTTGGGTCTGCAGCGAGTTACCTCCCAAGAGTGGATCCTTCAGCTCCGTTGTCTAGGTACACCAGTGTATTCAGGAATAAGGCCAATGTCCACACACAAGTAAAACCTAATCAGCAAGGCTTTATTCTTTTGTTACTTTTGAGTCAACTTGAAGAAAGTGAAGACAGGAAAGTTGAAGACCTAGGGGAAGGTTCAGGTATGCAACACTTAGGTCCCAAATATATATATATATATATATATATATATTTACACTCATCGCCACTCAAGCCTGAGTGGGTATTGCTCACCCGGATAGTCCCTATAAGAGCAGTCCTAGCAGCCGGGATGGAGCACGGATGTCAGAGATGATGGATCCCCCTTTAGGCAGGCCTCCAGGCCTCTCCCAGAGACAGCAGTACCGTCACTATCTCTGCCGGGACTGATCTTCCCCTGGAACTCCTTTCCTAAAGATGGGCCCCCTTTAACCGGGCAGCCTGGGGTCCTTCTCCGAAGCGTAGGCCCTCATTAGGAGAGCTGGGCCTACTATGCAGCAGCAGAGCCTCGGGCTAAAGGTGCCTGAGGCCTAAACACTCTTGCGTACCCTGTGCCCTGTGGGCCACGAGACACGCTCACTAAACCAGAGGTCCCCCCGAACCCCTTGGGGTCCCCCTGGAATCGCCTCAAGCCAAAAGGCGTCCGCCCCTTTTGAACCCTCTCCCAGCATGCACAGCGGGTTGACCATGCCCACTGCACGGCTGCCAAGAAAGGACACCCAAGGTGCTGTGATACCCCCGTGATCCAGCCTGTGCCGACGGTGACAGTGTCACCTGCAGGCAAAGGAGAATAACACTGCCAGGCACTATCACATTCAGAGCAGAGCAGACAATTTGAACTATAATTGGTCTGAGCCCAACTACTGGCTCAGACTGCCCCTAAATTTCCATATAGCGCCCCCAAATATTGGGGGGGGGGCGCTACACAAATATAAAGTTTTATTGAAAATTACAAAAGAAAAGTGGTACAGAAAAGGTACAGTACAACTGTGGTCAAATTTGACAGTTCAACAGACATAGAGGTCTACGATAGAAGACTCGCATTCAGTCTCCAGGGAGGGTAGCATACCATATGTCAAAAAAATAAAAGGACATGTTAGTGCATTGTATAAATCTTACTATTCTACCCGAGAACCAGTCCATACCACATATATCAATATACTAATTATTGCTGTAATGAATGGTTAGTGTACACCGTCGGACTACCGACTACCCTATGACCGTAACCAATCTGGAGGAAATGAACAGCCTCATGTAACTGGAGGCAAAGCCATCAGTTGAAAAGATAGGGGGTGAGACAGACAGAAAATAGAAAAGAAAAAGGGGGGGCGGGTATCTGTTTAACACAAGCGCGATGAGCACAGCAAGGGCATCGCCCCACAGTAGCCCCCCACAGCGCGACCCTCAAGAATTCAGTAAGGTCTGGCCTTCATCAGAGAAAATTACCATATACCATAACATCCAAGTTTTGGAATGCTTGTCCTGTTTGTGTTGGGCAGTGAGCACTAAATCTTCCAGTTTTTTAATGTCTTCTACTCTGCGCAACCACAATCCAACGGAGGGGGGTACGTTTTGCTTCCATGTAGCTGGAATGCAAGACTTTGCGGCATTGTGCAAGTGTCTAACCACCGACTTCTTGTACGACCGTGCCGGGATTGCGGTGGCGTGCAGCAGGAAGAATGCAGGGTCTGTCTGAATTGTGTGATCCGTAAATTTCTGAATGATTTTTGCAATTGTTGTCCAAAAGTGTTGTAGTAGTGGGCAGGACCAGAATATGGAGGAGTGTCCCTTTGTCTGTCTGGCACCTCCAGCACTTATCTGATGTAGTAGGGAAGAATCTGTGTAACAACTGAGGTGTATAATACCACCTAGTTAGGATTTTATAATTTGTCTCCTGAATTTTTGTGCAGATGGACGATTTCAGGCAGAATCTAAGAATGTTTTGTGTTTGTATGGCTGTGAAAGTACATTGTAGGTAATTTTCCCATTTCTGCAGGAACAACAAATCTGGTTGTTCCGCTGGGGTGTTGAGCAGAGTATATGTTTTGGAGAGTACCTGGGGTAGTGTACCTTCGTCCCTACAGTAGTCTTCCAGGGTCATCAGTTTGCGTTTTGAAATGTGCAGGGTCTGGTATTGAGTGAACGAAATGGTGCAGTCTGATCGCTTTCCAGAAAGGTAGCTGAAAACCTCCAGTCTCTCTCGTCAGTGATTGGATCGAGGCCCAATGGACCCCTTCAAAATTTTCCTCTTTACCACGTGACCGGCTGTGTCTAATCACACACAATGTGGAACTTTAAATGAGACACAGGAAAACCTACGTCTCCATCCCTAATAAAACATAAATGAGCAGCAAATTGGGACTTTAAATGAAGCATGTTCAATGTGGCCAGAAAATTGGTGAATAATAAAAATATATATGTATTTATTATCTGGACAGTGAAAAACTGCCTCATATTGAATACAGCAATTGATAAAAATATAAAAAATATATACATTAAAGACTATTTTCCTAGAAATAGATCATAGCATAAAAGTACACTACACAATGTGGCATAAATTATCATCCTCCATGTTTATGTGACTTTCGAACAGAGTGGTATAATAATAATAAATCCAACTGAGCTAAAATCAAATAGACCATCTATTTAGGACATAAGATGCATCCATATATGTCCAACATGTTTTGTGGCTAAAAACCACTTCCTCAAAGGCGGATGAATCGAAATAAATAGAGAAATATAAATAAGCCAGTATAATAAAGTGTAGACAGGGAAAATTAATAAAATAATATCTAAGAGACAGTAATAAACTATACCCACATATACTCACATAAAAACAAAGCCTGGAACCTGTGAGACCCAAACTTGGAGGCTGCCTATATTGTCAATACCGGGAAATGTGGTAGATTGGACCCACCAGGGAGTCAAGCACACACACACGGTCCCACACTGTTTGATGTGCAAGGGGGAATGAGGTGTTGGAAAAGACCCAATTGGTAAATTGTTTAGGCTCCATTTCTGTGAAGTTCAAAAATCAACTATAAGTAAATACTCATAATAAAGAGCATAGTTTTCAAAAGGGATGTACTAATTTTTGCTGGGCACTGTACATAAACATTAAGTTGAGCTGTTTGCAGAAAAGGTATTTTTTTTTTTTTTGTTTTAGGTCAGTCTCTGAAAGTACTGAAGCTATTGGATCTGCATGACAAAAAAGAAACTACCCCATATTTATTCACTCTTGAAAAGAGGAAATTAGGGGGGGATATGATCAACATGTAAAATATATAAGGGGTTCATATAGTGAACTTGGTGTTGAGTTATTCACTTTACGGTCATCACAGAGGACATGGGGGCCCTCTTTACGTCTAGAGGAAAATAGATTTCATCTCCCAATACGGAAAGGTTTTGTCACACTAATAGCTGTGAAAATGTGGAATAGACTCCCTCCAGAGGTGGTTCTGGCCAGCTCAGTAGATTGCTTTAAGAAAGGCCTGGATACTTTCCTAAATGTACATAATATAACTGGGTACTAACATTTATAGGTAAAGTTGATCATGGGAATATCCGATTGCCTCTCGGGGGATCAGGAAGGAATTTTTTCCCCCGCTGTAGCAAATTGGATCATGCTCTGCTGGTTTTTTTTGCCTTCCTCTGGATCAACTGTGGGTATAGAATTGGGTATATTGGATTGTACGATATTTTATTAATTTTTTCATTTTTAATTTTATGGTTGAACTAGATGGACTTGTGTCTTTTTTTAACCTGACTAACTATGTAACTATGTAACTTTCCTAAAGCAAGGTCAGCAATGGCAGTCTTCATATTTCTCTTAGCGCAGGTTTTGTATAAAACCTAATTTTTTTGCTTGAACAGTTTTGTGTTTCAGCTTCTGTGATTCTACTTTGACAAGCACTGCACATTAGGAAGCTATTTTGATTTTAAGGAAAGATTGCTGGGAAATAATAAGCTAAGACAGACATCATTATGAGAAATAGGCATCTGTACCTAAAAAGGTATGTAAACAGATAGCTTCCCTTTAAACGTGCAATATCAACAATTATGAATTCCTGGAACGTCTTCTAGCCCATTTAATTAAATTAAATATTCAGGGTTGTCATAATACTGTGGATTGTGCTGAAATGATCCCACAGGGATCCCACGTATGCTGTAATAGGAAGCGCCCAAGAGCACACTTTTAAAATTTATAATTATCTTGATTATTTTTCATATGCCTTACTGACACTTCACGTTCTGTAACAGTTCATTAACATCATCTTTGCAATTAATAAAGTTTACTCACTCCCTTCATAATTCTTACCATGTTGAACTTTTGTAGTTAAAGCTTAACGTATACAGTATATAAAGTCAAAACTTTTTTGTTCGGAAAGAATAAAGAATAGTAGGAACTCCTGGGAGTTTTTGCAGTGCGTAGCGCGTGATTTCCCTTCACTTACTATCCTGTAGCCACAATAAGAACGCATTCCAGCACACACTGCTGTGCTCCATGCCTGCCTCCCTGATCCTGCCAAAAGGCCAAGTTTGTTCCGTCTCCTCCAACATCACTGATGAGTACCGTCGGCAGGGGGTGTATATCTACCCTGTAAACCAACCCCCTCCCCCCACCCTAACGGTCCATCTATCAATATTTAAACGGAGGTGACCCTACTACCTAGCTCTTTCCAAACTCTCCCAGCATCAGGATTCATTGCATGACAGCAAGCCTTCCATTATTGGACCAGCCCACAGTTTATACTCTACACACCGGTCTCCGACCTTACTTTCAGCGCTACGTGCCCCTTGTTGGGGAGCCTTCTCTCCGCTGGGGTTGGTGTGTGTGCGCACCCTCCCGGGTGAACCCTGGGCAACGGACGCCGGTGGGACTTGGCTCGTCTGGAATAAGAGGTTTCTTCCCTGGTGTCTTTTGATTTTATGTTTCCATCCCTCCCCCACGGATGCAACCCTATGATCCCCAAGTCTATACACATGACATACTAAATATGCCTGTTTGACACAATCATCTCCCTGAAGAAGAAAATAACTGTACTTTTCAAAACGCGTCAGTTTTCACCATTATATGTTTTTTGTAACTATATGGTGTTCCTGATTGTATTATTTCATGTATTGTATGTTTTTGTGTTAGCATCCTTCCTATGTTCAAACCTATTACTCCTGTAAGATATCCTTACTCACCACCACCACCCTGGTGGAAATAAAATAACTTTGTACTTTCCATTTGTGTACCACACATTTACTACTAGAGTAAAGTTCCCTCCAAAGTCCCCTAAGAGGAACCCCCCTTTTCCCGTACAATAAGAAGTGAAGGAATTTTCACCAATGTGTGGGGGATCTGTTTGAGAAGTTTGGGAAAAAATGTTTTTTAAGAATTATACTTAGCTAGGTGGATGCAGCATCGGTCCAATGCTGTATCTGTTCCTCGCCAGTTCTAAGACTGAGAACAGAGCGATCAAAGACCACTGATCGCTCGTCTCTCAGCGCTCAATGATCAAAGAGCTGATGGATGTAAGACACCGGCTTTCTGCTCCCCCCCTCCACGCTCACTAGAGTGCTGGGCTGTGGAGGGGGAGGGAGTGGCTGGCTCAGTCACCCAACGGCTCACGAGTGGCTTCAGCGTGCTTCAGGAGTGCAGATGAACTGCACTCCTGTGATCCGCAGGAGAAGTACAGCCAAATGAGTGTTGGTTGTACTTCTCCTTTAAGCAATTTTCAAAAGAACAGATTTTCCTATTTGAAGATCCCCTCCACCTGTTCCATTGACAACTGTAGAATCTGGATTTCCATAATTTTTTTGTCCTGGCATCAGGTATCACCAGAACAAATAGAGAGGATGAATCATCAAAGCAGAGACAAAGACAGAAGGTTATAACCAATCTTTACTCCATGGAAAAAGGCTTTGGATTTAGATAAACTTTAATTGGAGTTCAAAACACTTTTTAGCTACAAAACCTATACCGTCTATTAATTAGCGCCATTTCAATAATGAACTCGTTCTGAGCATCCATTCGTGGGAATTGTTGTTCAAGAAAATGATATACTGCAGTGTAGACTTGTGCACAACGGAAAAATTCGTTCCGTTTCGGTTCGTTTCTTTCCGGTCCTGTTGATTCGTAATCATTCGTAATTTTGCTAGACGGGATTTTTCGTGTTCGGACTAATTCGTATTTTCGCAAGCGACATTTTTCGTTGAATTTTTTGTTGCTTTATAATTCGTACTTTCGGTAGAGTACATTGTTTTTCGTTGATTCTGGACAGAACTCCTACTTTCGGAACTTTTTTTGGGTTCGTTGATTCGTAATTTTCGGTGTCTCTCTCACAACGACGCTGCCTATTATGCCTAATGTGCTTCGAATGGATTTGTACTTTTCTAAATACATAGCGGTTATTTGTAACGATTCGAAATCTCGTATTTTACTTTCGTTTTTTACATGCGGCTATAGGCTCCGCCCCTGTACACCATTTTGAGAGGGTTCAGCACGGTGAGGGAGAAGCAGAGAGCAGAGCAGAGTGAGTGTTATTGTGCTTCGAATGGATTTGAAATCTCGTATTTTACTTTTGTTTTTTACATGCGGCTATAGCCTCCGCCCCTGTACACCATTTTGAGAGGGAGTTCAGCACGGTGAGGGAGAAGCAGAGAGCAGAGCAGAGTGAGTGTTATTGTGCTTCGTATGGATTCGTACATTCGTAACTTTTTTCATACCGAATTATGCCGAAGGCATTCGGGCATTCGCTATTTTGCGGTATAATTTATTTCGGATTCGGTTTTATTCGTAATTGCTTTGTTCGGAAATTCGAATGCTTCCGAATGTCCGAAAGTTGCTAAATTCGGACGAATTTCGATTCGTTACGAAACGAATTGCACAAGCCTACTGCAGTGAATCCCCATTCGTGTGGAATGGACGTGTATAACGTCTCCACATCAATCTCGTCAGGGAAGGTCAAGTTGGCGATCTTGTTGAGTACAACGCCCGTGTCACGCACAAATGATGGTAATGACGTTACTAGATCTTTAATAAGAGAGTCTATGTACTTGCCGATCCTTACAAGAGGGCCCCTTATTGCTGACACGATTGGCCTTCCAGGAGGATTGTCTTTATTTTTATGAATTTTGGGGATTATATAAAATGTTGGTAAATTAAAGTCAATGACCCTGAGGCTTAAATTAAAGTAAATTAAATGAGCTCGACCAGAGGCTTAAAGGGGTTGTAGTTAAGTTTTCTATAGGTTAGTTCATCTGAAAGAAGACAACGTACCTCTTTTTCATACAAATTCACTGAAAGAAGTACTACACTGCCCCCCTTATTACTCTGCTTGATGACAATTTCATCAGCTTTCAGAAGTTCTCTTAGGGCCCTGCGTTCATCACATGACAGATTGTCCCCAGTATGATTTTTCCAATCAAGTTTTTCGAGGTCTTCCTGGACTAAGTCCAGGAAGACCCCCAGCCACTTGTTCTTCCTGAATTGTGGTATGCTAATGCTTGTTGAACAGATTTTCAAGCCGGCATTTCTCCTCCAGTTTAATGTTTCATTTGTCTCCTCATCATCAGTGGAGAGGGCACCCTCCTAAACTGTACAATGACTGCACTGTATTATATACTGTGTACATAACCTGATGTGTATTAGAAACTGTACACACTGTATTATATACTGTTTACACCATCTGCACTTTATTAGAAACTGTACAACGGCTGCACTGTATTATATACTGTGTACACCACCTGATGTGTATTAGAAACTGTACATACTGTATTATATACTGTGTACACCACCTGCACTGTATTAGAAACTGTGCACCGGCTGCACTGTATTATGCACTCTGTACACTGCCTGAAGTGTATTAGAAACTATACACCACCGAATGCAATGTATATATAGGCTACACTGAATGCAGAATATATATATATATATATATATATTGTGAGGGGGTTAGCTCGGTAGCGGGTGTGTGTGACCCCCTGGATGGGCTCCCCACACAAAAACAGGCCCCAGCAGACGGAGGTTGTGGTTTTCAAGATCAAAAGGTGCGGTTTATTTCTCTATTTACAGTGACAAAAACACAGCAAAGCAAAAAGAAACATAAACAAAATAAATCCTGGTCAGCTTGACCTCTGACTAAACATGCAGGTTTCCCTAACTAACAACTGGGATCAGCCTGGTGCTGTCCTAGTCCCTAAGTCCCTGGTTTAGTAAATGTCCAAACAAATAGCCACACAGGCTTTGTCTCACCGCACAGGGGGTTCACTCTCCCTAGACAGTCCACACAGGTCTGGTTCCAGGCATGAGCAAACACCTAATGAAGCTGGGAGTTTTTATAGAGGCCTTAAACGAGCTGACAAGCTTCAGCTGGTCTCATCAACTCCCTGCCTGCACGACGCCCAGCACTCTCCCTAGAGGTATGAATCATCCATGAGCCAACTAGCCTCAGCTGGGCTTCATCAACTCCCTCCCTAGTTGTATAAGTCGGCATAAAGCCTGAATCTGGGAGAAATATATCTACCCCCCTGGATGCAACCAGGTGACTTTACCTTCCTGCTGTCACATACCCCCCCCCTCTTGTTTTAACCTTGGGGTTGGAACACCAGCAATCAGGCATTCATGTACTCGAGACAAAGCATCCACATTCCCCATTTGAACGCCAGGGCGATGCTTTACTGTGAAGTTGAATTCCTGTAGGGCCAGGAACCACCTATTCACTCTTCTATTTGTCTCCTTGTTTTGAGCCATCCACTTTAACGGAGCGTGATCCGTAACCATGTCAAAGTGCCTACCTAGCAGATAGTACCGAAGGGAATCTAGAGCCCACTTCACCGCTAAACACTCCTTTTCAACCGTGGCGTAATTTACCTCATGGGACTTCAACTTCCTGCTGAGGTAAGTGACTGGGTGCTCTTCCCCGTTCCAGACCTGGGACAATACTGCTCCTAACCCCACATCTGACGCATCACTTTGTACGACAAAGTCTTTAGAGAAGTCGGGTGAGTACAACACTGGCTGGCTACATAAGGCTTGTTTCAAGAATTGGAATGCTGCCTCAGCCTCGGGGGTCCATTTAATCATGACCGACCCTTTCCCTTTCGTCAGGTTGGTTAGGGGCACAGCCTTAGAAGCAAAGTGGGGAATGAAGCGCCGATAATAACCCGCGATTCCCAGAAAGGCTCGTACCTGCTTCTTGCTGTTGGGACGTGGCCAACTCTGGATGGCCTCGACTTTGTTGAGTTGGGGTTTTATTACTCCCCTGCCAATGGTGTACCCAAGATATTTGGCCTCCTCCTGCCCAATGGTACACTTCTTGGGGTTAGCCGTAAACCCCGCTTCCCGGATAGAGTCTAGGACTGCTTGCACTTTTGGCAGATGTGAGGCCCAATCTGTGCTATGGACAATTACGTCATCCAGGTAAGCCGCAGCATACTTCCGATGGGGCCTCAGTATCTGGTCCATTTTCCGCTGGAATGTGGCCGGCGCATTCTGTAACCCGAACGGCATTCTCTTATATTGGAACGCCCCGTCTGGGGTTACAAATGCGGTTTTCTCTTTGGCCGACTTGGCCAGGGGAATTTGCCAATACCCTTTTGTGAGGTCAAGAGTCGTCATGTATCGGGCTGTTCCCAGCCGGTCGATCAACTCATCTATACGTGGCATGGGGTAGGTGTCAAATTTTGTAACTTTGTTCAACTGACGAAAATCGTTACAAAATCGCCAGCTCCCATCCGGTTTAGGCACCAACACAATGGGACTAGACCAATCACTTTGGGACTCCTCTATCACCCCTAAGTTCAGCATTTTCTGTACTTCCTCCCGTATTGCCTCCCGTCGGGCCTCTGGGATCCGATAGGGTTTTAACTTCACCCTTTCACCGGGCGGGGTAATAATATCATGCTCTACCCCAGATGTTTGTCCCGGCAGCTCAGAGAACACCTCCTTGTTGCGAAGCACAAACTCCTTAACCTCCTGTTGTTGGGGTTGTGACAAGGTGGCTGCTATTCCAACCTCCGGAATCACGCAACCAGTTTGAGCTGGTGACCAAGTTTCTGCGACTAGGGACTCTCTATCCCTCCAGGCTTTCAACAGATTAACGTGATAGATCTGTTCGGGCTTTCGCCTTCCTGGTTGTCTGACCTTGTAATTCACTTCGCTCACTTTTTCCATTATCTCGTAGGGGCCTTGCCATTTGGCGAGGAACTTGCTTTCAACCGTAGGGACAAGTACCAATATCCTATCCCCCGGGGAAAAGGTACGGGTCTTGGCTCCACGGTTGTACACTCTCTGCTGTGCCAACTGCGCTTGGGCCAAATGTTCCTTCACGATGGGCATTACCTGTGCAATTCGATCTTGCATCAGGGCGACATGCTCAATCACACTCCTGTGGGGAGAACTCTCACTTTCCCAAGTTTCCTTGGCAATATCCAACAGCCCTCTTGGGTGTCTCCCATACAGTAACTCAAAGGGGGAGAATCCCATAGAGGATTGGGGCACCTCCCTAATAGCAAACATCAAATAAGGAAGTAGACAGTCCCAATCCTTTCCATCTCTATCCACCACTTTCTTCAACATTTGTTTTAGGGTTTTGTTGAATCTTTCAACCAGCCCATCGGTTTGGGGGTGATACACAGACGTACGCAATTGCGTCACTTTGAACAATTTACACAGCTCTTTCATAACCCGGGACATAAAGGGTGTACCTTGGTCCGTAAGCAGTTCTTTACAAATACCCACCCGGCTAAAAACAAGAGATAGCTCTTTGGCTATGGTTTTGGCCGAGGTATTTCGGAGAGGGATCGCTTCTGGATAACGGGTGGCATAGTCCATTATAACTAATATGTACTGGTGCCCCCTAGCGGACTTGATTATAGGACCTACCAAATCCATTGCGATCCTCTCAAACGGGACCTCAATGATGGGTAGAGGGACCAGCGGGCCACGGAAATGTGGCATCGGGGCCGACCTCTGACACACAGGGCAGGAGGAACAATAATTTTCTATGTCCTTCATCACCCCAGGCCAATAGAATCTCTGTAATACCCTCTCTCGGGTTTTCTCTGTCCCCAGATGACCTCCAAGAATGTGCCCATGGGCCAACTCCAACACCAACTTCCTGTAAGGTTTGGGCACCACAAGCTGCTCAACGGTTTCTTCTGCCCTTTTTGCCACCCGATACAGTAGCTCCTTCTCTACGCTGAAGTATGGGTAAGTGCAGGTATTATCTGGGTTCACTAACTCGCCATCTATTTCCACTACGTTTTCCCGTCCCTTTATTAGGGCGGGGTCTTTTAACTGTTCTGTGGCAAAATTTTCCCTGTGAACCTCAAGATCAGAAAACTCCACAGACGGTAGGTTTTCGTCTGAGGAGGTGGGCTCCTCTCCAGTTTCTTGAGTCTCGCCTGCCAATACTGACAAGGGAAATTCTGGAGAGTCCTCACCACTCTCAGAGGAGTTCTGGCTATCACCTTCCTGGTACATAGGGGCACCAGTGGGGGGCTCAGGATCATCCCACAGTTCCCAGAACTTCGGAAAATCCCTTCCCACAATGGCATCATGCGGTAATTGAGATACTAACCCCACTGGATGAGAGAGGGTACCTTTGGGGGTCTTGAAACACACTGTAGTCACTGGATACTCTCGGGTGTCCCCATGCACACAAATAACAGCTACCTTGCTATTCCCAGAGACCTCTGTTTTAACTAATTCAGCCTTTATCAGGGTCACAAGGCTACCTGAATCCAGTAATACCACAACATTTCTACCATTAATACACATTTTGCATAAATGTTTCTCAGTTCCCCGAATGGCAGTGCATGCGACTGTCGCACACAGCGACTGACGTCTGTCCGTCAGAAAGTCACATTGCATGGGTTCCTCCACAACCGGGCAATTTGCTGCAATATGTCCCGCTTGCCGGCAGCGGTAGCAAACAATCCTTTTGGCTGCCTCTTGAGCCCCCGACTTCCCAGGCTGTTCTCGCCAAACCCTGGGCAGAGCTCCCACCCTCTCACTCTCTCCACCCTCACCCCTTGGAATCATCTTATCCGCCCCTGGGGATGGTCTGGTCTTAGGGTGGAAAGTCCGAGAGTCTCTGGAAGAGGCCGTCAGGTTCTCTGCAGCCAAGTATCTCTCTACACGATCCACAAGTTTACCGGCCGTTTCTGGGTCTCCATGGCTTACCCACTTTTGAATGGCGGTAGGAAGAGCTCTCAAGAAACGATCCATCACAACACGTTCCACAATCTCCGGTGCGGACAAAGTCTCTGGCTGTAGCCACTTCCTGCTCAGGTGAATGAGATCATACATTTGAGACCTGGGGGGTTTTCCAAGCTGGAAAGTCCAGTTATGCACACGCTGAGCCCGGACAGCCAGGGTGACACCCAGCCTTGCCAATATTTCAGCTTTTAGCATCACATAGTCTTTTGCTTGGTCAGGCTCTAGGTCATAGTAAGCTTTCTGCGATTCACCAGTTAACAGAGGAGCCAGCAGTCCAGCCCACTGATCCTTAGGCCACTTTTCCCTTTCAGCAGTCCTTTCAAATGTGGTCAAAAACACCTCTGGATCATCTTCTCCAGTCATTTTTGTCAATAAACGACTCACCCCAAATGACGCGGTATTAGTGGGACGGCTTTCCTCACTGGTCTGCGGACGTTGCTGCATTACTGCTTCCATCTGTTGTTGTAGTCTCTGCTCTTGCTTCTGCAACAGGTCTATGAAGCGGGCCTCAGATTGCTGCTGGGCTTGTTGCTGGGCTGCAAGGCTCCTTTGCAAACCTGCATTTGTCTGCTGTTGATTGGCATTTGCTAGAGCCAGCTGTTTCAGTATCTCCTCCATGCTGGCTTAAAAAAAAACTGCCTGCATTCTCCACCAACTGTGAAGGGGGTTAGCTCGGTAGCGGGTGTGTGTGACCCCCTGGATGGGCTCCCCACACAAAAACAGGCCCCAGCAGACGGAGGTTGTGGTTTTCAAGATCAAAAGGTGCGGTTTATTTCTCTATTTACAGTGACAAAAACACAGCAAAGCAAAAAGAAACATAAACAAAATAAATCCTGGTCAGCTTGACCTCTGACTAAACATGCAGGTTTCCCTAACTAACAACTGGGATCAGCCTGGTGCTGTCCTAGTCCCTAAGTCCCTGGTTTAGTAAATGTCCAAACAAATAGCCACACAGGCTTTGTCTCACCGCACAGGGGGTTCACTCTCCCTAGACAGTCCACACAGGTCTGGTTCCAGGCATGAGCAAACACCTAATGAAGCTGGGAGTTTTTATAGAGGCCTTAAACGAGCTGACAAGCTTCAGCTGGTCTCATCAACTCCCTGCCTGCACGACGCCCAGCACTCTCCCTAGAGGTATGAATCATCCATGAGCCCACTAGCCTCAGCTGGGCTTCATCAACTCCCTCCCTAGTTGTATAAGTCGGCATAAAGCCTGAATCTGGGAGAAATATATCTACCCCCCTGGATGCAACCAGGTGACTTTACCTTCCTGCTGTCACAATATATATATATATATATATATATATATATATATATATATATATATATAAAAAGTAGTATAAAAAACATAAACAGTCCCAAAAAGTATGTGTCAGTCAAAATGCTAAAACAGAGCTAATGTTGAGCATTAATGACATGTGGCCAACTTTACAGCAGAGTCTTTGTAAACAGTGATGAATGTTACAGCAGTTCAGAAGTAGCCGTGGATAATTCTAAAAGATAGTCACAGTGTGCACCTTCCATCGAACTCTCAATTTCCACCACGTGAAACACACTCCCCTAAGGGGGTTACACTCACCAGAGCGTTAGAAATAATAAGCCTTTAGAGCCCATTCACACAGGGGCTTCTTTGGATCCGACTCCAAATCGCCCCAGGTCGCCCCTAGTCGCCTCAGGTCGCGCTGGCTGAAGAAATCAATGTAAGTTAATGGAGCCGTCCTTATGCACACTACTGCAGTCGCTCCGACTTCAAAAAAGGTCCCTGTACTACTTCAATCCGACTCCTAGGCGACCTGTAACCATTCATTTCAATGGGAGTCGCCTCTCACTGTCTTAATAGGAGCAACTCTCCAGGAAGAAAACATACATTTATCAGGCAAACCTCTCCCTCCCCCCTCCCTCCCACAGAGCTGATTCTTGTTTGATTGGCCACTGGAATGTCTCCTGTCCTGCAGGCAACTTGGAGTTGCCTTGTAAATAGCTCCAGGTCGTGCTGTGATTCATTCTCAAGTCCTGTCTGAGTTGCCTCTTAAAATCGAGCTGGAAGTCGTGTTGCCCCTGTGTGAATGGGCTCTAAAGAGAAGTCCTCTGAATCTGATACTGAAATCACCACCATTCCAGGAGATAAATAGATGATTAGGGCTCCAATAGGTCATAAAACAAAAGACAGTGCACATAGCGTAATCCCGTTTATTTATAACTAAAAGAATCCCTCACATAAATAAATAATCCCCTTATAGATATATACGTACTAGAAAAACAATCAATGAAGCTTAAAAGTGAAAACGAATGTGCACTTCACCGTTATGTCATCCAGCATATAGGTCTGTGTAGCCAAGGAGCGAACGTGATCACTTCCTCATTCGGAACCAGCATCGGTGGAGCGCACGTGTCACTTCCGGTGTGTCATGTGGGTCACGGTCTCTGAGAATATTGAATTGGTAAGAAGTTAAGGTTAGGAACTCTCTTCAATAAGCTCAGAAAAAAACAATTCCATGTACATGATTTGCATTGAAACTTTAATGGAGGACAATAAAATAGAAATTGAGAAAAGACACAGGTGGAACATTTGTAGAGTGGGAGACATATTTACCTGCTGTTCTAGCAGACATAAAGATGACTCCTCGTAAAACATCCAAATTGTCACCTTTTAAAATTTTGATGGGAAGACCTTTTCCCACACCTTGGACCACTGGTCCCACACTGGTTTGTGTAATAGGGAAATTATATATATTTTAGGAAAAAGAAAGAACTATAATGTGTTTATAGATTTAAAGTATGTTTTTATTACATGTTTATATTTTTTTGGTTTGGTTGTTGAGAGGTATCCAGCAACTATTGATAAATGTATAGAATATATTTGGCACATCTTATTAAGCCCATACCCAATGCACTGTTTAATTGGAATTATATGTAGAAAAGGTGACGTCACTACAAAATTACATGTATTTAATAGTACCTAATAGTGTCTGATCAGATAGTCAAGTAGATTGAAAGGGTTAAGAAAATTGCAGTTATACATTCTTTTAAAAATAAAATAATAATGTTTTAATAAGCGTAAGCTAATTTGCTGCAGCTAGTCTCAAACCACAAGGGAGACAATGAGAAATTTTGAGATATATATATACAAAAGGTGTGAATAGCTGAAAAGGGGAACATTAAGAAGAATGTTCTACTGTACTGAAAAAATACAGTTTTAACTTATAGGTGGGGTATTTTGATTATTTCAGTTAAAGTCTGACTTTAACCACTTCCTTACTGGGCACTTAAACCCCATTCCTGCCCAGACCAATTTTCAGCTTTCAGCGCTGACGCATTTTGAATGACAATTGCGAGATCATACAACGCTGTACCCAAATGAAATTGTTATCATTTTTTTCACACAAATAGAGCTTTCTTTTGGTGGTATTTAATCACTGCTGGGGATTTTTTGCTAAACAAACAAAAAAAGATAGAAAAACAATCATGTTTCATAGTTTGTTATAACATTTTGCAAAAAGGTAATTTTTCTTCTTCATTGATATGCGCTGATGAGGCGGCACTGGTGGGCACTGATAGGCTGCACTGGTGGGCACTGATAGGCTGCACTGATAGGCTGCACTGATGGGCATGGATAAAGCAGCACTGATGGGCACAGATAAGGCGGTACAGATAAGGCGGCACTGATGGGGGGCACTGATGGGTGGCACTGATGGGCGTTACTGATAGGTACCACTGATAGATGGCACTGATGGGCACTGGTAGGTGACACTGACGGAGCACCGGTAGGTGACACTGATGGGCATTGGTAGATGACACTAATGGGCGGCACTGGTAGGTGACACTGATTAGTGACACTGATAGGTGGCACTGTGGGCACTGATGGGTGGCACTGTGGGCACTAATAGGTGGCACTGTGGGCACTAATAGGTGGCGCTGGTGGGCACTGTTGTGCACTGGTAAATGGCACTGGCAGGTGGCACAGATGAGCAGGCGGCTGCTGTTCTTGATCGGGATCGATGTCCCTCTAACAGCCGCCGGTGATCGGCTTTTTTTTTCTCCTCACGCTATCTGATGATATCCACATAGGATGAAACATGTCAGGCTGGCCGATGCAAGCACACGGAGAGCAGCAGAGGGTTACAAGTCAGGATGTTCCTTTTTTACCTGTAAGTAGACTACAAATAAAATCGTGTGTTTTAGAGCCCATTCACACAGGGGCAACACGACTTCCAGCGCGACTTTGGGAGGCAACTTGGACACGACTTGAGCATGAATCACAGCGCGACTCCAGGCAACTTACAAGGCAACTTCAAGTTGCCTCCAGGACAGGCTACTTTCCAGTGGCCAATCAAACAATAATCAGCTCTGTGGGAGGGAGGGGGGATGGAGGGGTTTGCCTGGAAAACTATTTTTACTTCCTGGAAAGTTGCTTCAGTTAAGACAGGGGATCCGACTTGGAGGCAACTTCCATTGAAATCTATGGGTACAAGTTGCCTACAAGTTGCCTAGAAGTCGGATTGAAGTAGTACAGGAACCTTTTTTGAAGTCGGAGCGACTTCAGTAGTGTGCATTAAGACGGCTCTCATTCACATTGATTTTCTCATGCCGCGCGACTTGGGGCGACTTCAAGTCGGATCCAAAGTCGCCCCTGTGTGAATGGGCTCTTACCTTACGGGTTTCACTATTGTTGCCTTTTTTTCTTATACCGGTTAATATCCTGTTGATGATCGCACAATATATCCATCTGTTCGTGTGAGTCCTGATGTCTTTCTGGTATTGATGATCTTGGATAAGTCCACAACCTGCCTACCAAGTTTTGAAGTTCTACTACTGACCTCTTGCATCATATGATTACATTGCCTGTTTTCATATCTTTCTGGTAAGCAGATTGATAGCACGTGGGTGTGGTGTGCTTTTCCTGTGCACATTGAAGTTTAGTGGAGGTTCCTCATCTTTACTTCGCATTGAAATTTTGCTAATTGGACTATCACATTTATACATATATATATTAACATTTTCATTAAAGCGCTGCATTTTGGACTTTTATATTTGCGTTTGATGAATCAACAAACTGTGCTGGCTGCTGTTCTCTTTTTCTTTTTGAGTTATCGCAGATATCTGTTCACCCTGCTTTACAATGGTTTATTTGTGCAAATGTTTTTTTAACCGCTTCAGCCCTGGAAGATTTGACCCCCTTCCTGACCAAAGCACTTTTTACAATTTGGCACTGCGTCGCTTTAACTGACAACTGCACGGTCGTGTGACGCTGTACCCAAACAAAATTTGCATCCCTTTTTCCCCACAAATAGAGCTTTCTTTTGGTGGTATTTGGTCACCTCTACGTTTTTAATTTTTTGCGCTAAAAACAAACCATTCAAAATCAATGGTTCCCTATGGGAGCCCATTGATTTGAATAGAGGTCGCACCAGAAGTCGGATCAAGATGATCCGACTTGCGGGGCGATTCGTGTGCGGAGAGAGAGCCGGTTCACACAGGGGCAGCGCGACTTTGCGAGGCAACTTGGACACGACTTGAACGTGAACCACAGTGAGACTTGAAGTCACCTCCAGGACAGGCTTCTTTGCCAGTACCTGCCCGTGAAAATGTTTCCAGCGCGATCCCATCTCGGCGACAGGGTACTGTACACCTCGCGCTCGCTGTCCCCTGTGTTTTGTATGAATCATGAGGGGGAACTCCACACCAAATTAAAAAAAAAACAGCATGGGTTCCCCTCCAAGAGCATACCAGGCCCTTAAGTCTGGTATGGATTTCAAGGGGAACCCCCTACATCGAATAAACAGCGTGGGGGTCCCCCCAAAATCCATACCAGACCCTTATCCAAGCACGCAGCCCGGCCGGTCAGGAAGGGGGGTGGGGAAGAGCGAGAGCCCCCTCCTGAACCGTACCAGGCCGCATGCCCTCAACATGGGGGGTTGGTGCTTTGGGGCAGGGATGCACTGCGCCCCCCACCCCAAAGAACCTTGTCTCTCTCCTCCCGATGTTGCCTCGACGCTCTCTGCCGCTATAATGCCGTGTGCATGGAGCGCAATGACTTATATAGGCATGTAGTGTTGTCACCGGGTGGCATCACCCGGCGATAACTCAAAAAGAAAAAGAGAACAGCAGCCAGCACAGTTTGTTGATTCATCAAACGCAAATATAAAAATCCAAAATGCAGCGCTTTAATGAAAATGTTAATATATATATGACCACGCCCCATGCCTATATAAGTCGTTGCGCTCCACGCACACAGCATTATAGCGGCAGAGAGCGTTGAGTCAACATCAGGAGGAGACAAGAGGGAAGAAGACGATGATGAAGACTGGGCCCCCGCTAGCAAAAGAGCTGGAAGAAGATAGCGGAGGCGCCCGGCAGGAGGAAGAAAGCACCGGAGAGCAGGAGAAGAAACAGAGCGCAGAGACAACACCGGAGAGCAGAAGAAGAGACCCCCGAAGTCGGAAGAGAACCCCCAAAGTCGGAAGAGACCCCTGAAGTTGGAAGAAGACCCCCGAAGTCGGAAGAAGACCCCGGAGCTGCCTAGTAAATTACTTTAAAAACCTTTGTAGTGTTTTTTTATTGACATATTTTTTCCACCAGGTGAATGGGTAGGGGTACAATGTACCCCATACTCATTCACATAGGGTGGGGGGCCGGGATCTGGGGGCCCCCTTATTAAAAGGGGCTCGCAGATTCCGATAAGCCCCCCGCCCGCAGACCCCGACAACCAACGGCCAGGGTTGTCGAGAAGGGGCCCTTGTCCCCATCAACATCGGGACAAGGTGCTTTGGCGTGGGGGGCGCAGTGCCCCCCTGCCCCAAAGCACCAACCCCCCCATGTTGAGGGCATGCGGTCTTGTTTGGTTCAGGAGGGGGGCACTCGCTCGTCCCCACCCCCCTTCCTGACCGGCCGGGCTGCGTGCTCGGATAAGGGTTTGGTATGGATCCTGGGGGAACCCCCACGCCATTTTTTTTGGTGTGGGGGCTTCCCCTCAAGATCCATACAAAACCGAAGGGTCTGGTATCGTCCTGGGGGGGAACCTCACACAATTTATTTATTTTTAAATTGCGGGGTTCCCCTTCAAGGTTCTCTGCACACGAGTCGCCCGGCAAATCGGATCATCTTGATCCGACTTCCGGTGCGACCTCTATTCAAATCAATGGGCTCCCATAGGGAACCATTAATTTTGAATAGAGAAAGAAAAACGTGGCTGAAAGCTAGCGCGGCAAAACGTGCATTGAATTCAATGCAAAACACGGGGAAAAATCGAGTTAAAAATGCCGCTTTTTTCCTGGCATCTGTACCAGCTTTACAGCCCGTTTTTAAAAACGTCTGTGGGCATGAGGCCTAAGAAAAAAAAAAGAGGGGGAAAAAAAGCACTGGACTGCATCAAAAACGTGCATGCAGAAAAGCACCTGGAACGCATCCGGACTGCGTTTTTAAAGGTGACCTATTTTTTTACATTGAAAAACTCAAAAATTATGGCAAATGATGAAAAACCATTAAAAATATATATTAAAAAAAAGTAATTGCTTGCATTGCATTGTGGACAATCCACAACTTGTGGCAGGTGATGTGGCCAGGTGACGTGGCAAGTGGACAATCCACAACTTGTGGCCAGGTGACGTGGCAGGTGACTGGCAAGTGGACAATCCACAACTTGTGGCAGGTGATGTGGCCAGGTGACGTGGCAAGTGGACAATCCACAACTTGTGGCAGGTGATGTGGGCAGGTGACGTGGCTAGTGGACAATCCACAACTTGTGGCAGGTGATGTGGCCAGGTGACGTGGCAGGTGACGTGGCAAGTGGACAATTCACAACTTGTGGCAGGTGACGTGGCAAGTGGACAATCCACAACTTGTGGCAAGTGACACGCTAAATACAAGTACACTGCTGCTCTCTCAGCTGCTGCTACTCACTCTGGTCTCACAAAATGGCTGAAATGGTTAATAATACAGTTTTTTGAGCTTAGGGAGGGTCCTTATGATGTTTCCTAACTAAACGCTTATAGACGCAAAAGCGGTAAAACGCGGCATGCAAACGCAGCAAATTGCGCGGTTATAAACGCCGGTTTCAACCTTAGTTCAGAAGACTTTGCACCAGCGTCCCGTGTACATGGGGCCTAAAAAAGGCTATGCCATTTACATCTCAAAAACACCATGGTGGGCATGAGGCCATATGCTAACATAGAGAGGCGTTTTTAAGCTGCAAAAAATGCTCCAACAAGCGGCTGTAAAAACGTCCGTGTGCATGTAGCCTTATATTAACCACTTGCTTACTGGGCACTTAAACCCCCTTCCTGCCCAGACCAATTTTCAACTTTCAGCGCTGATGCACTTTGAATGACAATTGCGCGGTCATACAACACTGTAACCAAATGACATTTTAATCATTTTTTTCACACAAATAGAGCTTTCTTTTGGTGCTATTTGATCACCTCTGCGTTTGTTTTTTGTTTATTTCTATAAATACAAAAGACTGACTAAAAAAAAAAAAAAAATTTGGATATTTTAATATTCAGTTCGTAAATAGAAAAAAAGGTAAATTTTCTCCTTCACTGATGTACACTGATGAGACTGCACTGATAAGCTGCACTGATGGGCACTGATAAGGCAGCAAGGGTGGGCACTGAGAGGTGGCATTGCTAGTTGGCACTGGTGGGCACTGAGAAGTGGCACTGCTAGGTGGCAATGATAGTTGGCAGTGATGGGTACTGATTGACACCAGTGGTGGGCATTGATAGGTGGCACTGGCAGGGGCTACTGATTGTCACAGATGACGCAGAATTGCCTCTTCCTCTTCGGGCCCGATGTCCCTTGCACATAAGCCGGTGATTGCCCTTTTTTTTATGCTCACGCTGTCAGCGCAAGGAGAAAACAAAAATGATTACCGAGCTTTTGTTTACATCATGTGATAAGCTGTCATTGGCTGACAGCTGATCACGTGGTAAGGGGCAGGGATCGGCCCCTTACCTGGATCTGTGATCACCCGAGTCTCAGTGACTCAGTGACCACAGCGCTCGCGCGAAGGAGAGGACGTCTATTGACGGACTCCCGGCAATTGAGGACCGTGCTGTGGCAGTCGATCAGCTATAGCACTGATCTCAAGTGGTTAAAGAGGGTCTAAATGGGCCATTGACATGCATCACAACTGAACTTAGGAATGTGTCTTTGCAAAGTTAAACTAAATGAAATCCTTTCTTATTTTTGCTTGGGGATAGAGTGCAGAGGGATTAGAAGTCTGGACCGTTTTTAGGGATGTCTGCACCCCTGATAGGGTGAAGACAACTCCCAAATTTGGCCACTTTATCCTTCCAAATGATTCACTTCCTGTCACATAGCCACACAGGAAGTGAGGGTAAATCCCTACCAATGTCTTTCCTTGGGCACACACAGGTCATTCTAAATAGTTTCCCCATTATGTACATTGCACTCAGCATTTTGCTGGGTACATCCCAAATCATTAGGTATCTTGGACTTTGGGGTTTATTTACTAAAGGCAAATCCATTTTGCACTACAAGTGCACTTGCTGGATATCCGAGGAGGACATGCAAGGAAACTAAAAAAAACACCATCTTTGCTTCTACATGATTGGATGTTAAAATCACCAGTGCTTCCCCTCAGATTTTCAGCAACTACACTTGTACTGCAGAGTGGATTTGCCTTTACTAAACCCCAAACTACCTAATGATTTGGGGTGTACACAACAAAGTGATAAAGTGAAATTTGCTTAATGGGGACACTAGTTAGATTGATCTGTGTGTCCCCAAGAAAAGACATTGGTAGAGTTTTACCTTCACTTCCTGTTTAGCTGTGTGACAGGAAGTGAAGCCAATTTTACTAAAAGGGACACAAAGCCCAACCTAAAAAAAACAAGCAGGGGCTCTAACAGTTACTTGGTTCCCCTCAAAATGTCCAGAATTAGAATAGTATTGCCTTGAGCTATTTTTAAGTGCAGTGCTCTAAATCAGTGCTTCTCAAGTACCCCCAACATTCCATGTTTGCAGGTTTTCCTTCATCTTGCACATGTGCTTTAAATCACAGTCAATGGTTTGGTATTTTGGAAAGCAATTCTCAATAAGATAAATACACAAAACATGTCCTGTTGGGGGTACTTGAGGACTGAGGCTGAGAACCACTGCAGTAAAAAGGAAAATTGAATACTTAGCGCTCTGTATTTTTCATTTCCTGGTGACTATCCATGGCATCACACTCTGATGTGAAACGCGTCAGCCTTTGCCCTGTATGTTCCTTCTATGTTTGATTGCTTTTTGATGGATTTTGCATGACCTATTTTTGATTTTTTGGAATTTTAAATTTTTTAAATAAAAACGCTTGATCAGAGTGCGGCAGTCCAGACAACCTTTTTTCTCTATGGATTAGAGCACAGCCAGCACCTGTGAGGGAAGCAAGGAGGGAGTAATTGAAGTAACCTGGAGCCTTAGAGCGGTACACCCTTTTCTGACTATCCATGGCAGCATACAATCCATGCATATGCTACCATGAAGGCACCAGGTTAGACAAATCACACCTGTTTTGTTTTGACATGCCAATCAGCATAGTTAAGCTGCAGCTGTCACATTTGTTGCATAGAAAAAAAAAAAAAAACATCAAACTTTGCATCAAATTTTATTGGTCAACAAAACAGGACTTGGAATAAACAAAGGGAGGCAAAAAAAAAACATGTAAATTTGAAACATTAGTCACAACATCTTGAGAAAGATTTAGCAAAATAATGCAGCACAGACAATTAAATCAAAGTGAACAAACGACACACATTAACAACATCAAAAATATTTCAGGGGAACATATCCCCTACACAAAAAAATACAATAAACAAAAGTAAAACAAACATCTGTTTTGCAAAGAAATAAAAAATAAAATACATGTTTTACAAACTCGATAAGGACACCAAAATGTACTTTTACACACACACACACACAATTGAAAACACATGCACAGTCCATGAAACACCCAAAATGCAAGTTCACCCAATGTAGAGACTGAACTTCAAATTGGGTACACCTGTTAAGGATGTCCTTCAATTACTAACCCAAAAAATACACTCTCTGAGCATGCCCAGAAACATCCAGGTGCTGTTCACATACAAAAAACACCAAAAAAAACTAAGTCCCTGAGCATGGTCAGACCAACAGAAATGCAGCTAGCAGAAAATAGGCCCCCCCCTGTCCAAAATGAAGCACATCATCCAGCATGCTACTAAATTAGAGATGGGACAAACACCCCCCGGTACAGGGGTTAAACAAAGAGCCTAACATGGGCAAAAGTTATGCCGCGTACACACGATCATTTTTCCCGTCGGGAAAAATGACATTTTTTCCTTTGGACGAGAAAAACGATCGTCTGTGGGCTTTTTGCTGTTTTTCCCGACGGGAAAAACGGCATTAATCACGATGAGAAAAATTAGAACATGTTCTAATTTTTCTCATCGTTTTTTCCAGCATTTTTTTCCGCGGCAGTTTTCCCATAGGGAATCACTGCCACGGAGCCCACACACGCTCGTTTTTCTCGACAAAGAAAAAAATGACGGGAAAAACGGTCGTGTGTGGGGGAACATGCCGTTCCCTCGTTTTTCATTTTTTTTCATGCCGTGATTCACGGCGGTGTTTTCACCGCCGTGAATCACGATCGTGTGTACGCGGCATTATACAACAAATACCATTGCAGTCTATGAGAACTGACTTGTTAATTTTGCTAGTCCCCACTTGGCTGGCTTATCTTCTAGTTATTGGCCTTAAAATGGGTATGGGGGCCCAGGTCCCACCCTAAGGGACATATATCAATGTCACCAATTTGGACAACACCAAAAAACGAAACAAGGAGAAGTGTCTTTAAATATGCCAAATTGCTTAAGGGCCATTTCACACCACATGCAGTTCATTGTGTTTTTTATGCATCAAAAATGCATGGAAAGTTGGTTATATGGTTCTAAATGGCAGTGTTTGTTCCAGTGCGTTCCAGTTCCAGAAAAAAATGTAGAACATGCTGCATTTTACCTGCACTGGACTGTACTGGGACGCTGCAAAACGCATCAAAAACGCACTGGAACGCACCTAAATGCACCAAAATCGCACTGGAACACACTTGTGTTTATCTATGGTTAATAAAAAAGAGGGGTGAAAAAAAGCACTGGACTGCATCAAAAACGTACCAAAAACACACAGGAACGATGCGTTCCAGTGCGTTTTTGATGCAGTCCAGTGCTTTTTTCCAGTGCTTACATGACGTAAGAGGGGGCGGGGTCACCCGTCCACATCAAAAGGTAAGCCCAGGTGTCCGGCTTTTCCTGCTTGCCGGGGAATACCCTATGACGTCGGCGGGTGACCCCGCCCCGTGATGTCACATCATTGGGTATTTCCTGCTTGCTGGGGAAAGCCGGGGCTTACCCTATGACGGGTGACCCCACCCCTCTTATGTCATGGGGGTTTCGTGTGGAGTGCAGTCTGAGTCTCCACTCCACACGAAACCTCCATGACGTAAGAGGGGCGGGGTCACCCATCATAGGGTAAGCCCCGGCAAGCGGGGAAAGCCAGGGCTTAACCTATGATGTGACAGGTGACCCCGCCCCCTCTTATGTCATGGGGGTTTCGTGTGGAGTGGAGACTGGAAGAGACTGCAGCATCGCTGGACATCAGATCACCGCGGGACATAGAGAACAACGCTGGGCAGACTGGATTACATCGCTGGAATGGTTTTCAGATTTTTTATTTTTAATAAAGGACTTATCCCAACTGTGTCTGTGTGGTTTTTTAAAAAAAATTTACACTTTTTTTGTGAAATGGTAGGGGTACAATGTACCCCGTTACCAATTCACAAAGGGGGCGGAATCTGGGGGTCCACTTCGTTAAAGGGGGCTCCCAGATTCCGATAAGCCCCCCGCCCGCAGACCCTCTCAACCACCAGGCAAGGGTTGTGGGTATGAGGCCCTTGTCCCCATCAACATGGGGACATCCCCCCCATGTTGAGGGCATGTGGCCTGGTACGGTTCAGGAGGGGGGGCGCTCTCTCATCCCCCCTCTTTTCCTACGGCCTGCTAGGTTGCGTGCTCGGATAAGGGTCTGGTATGGATTTTTTAGGGGAACCCACTCCATTTTTTTTACATTTTAGTGCGGGGTTCCCCTTAAAATCCATACCAGACCTGAAGGGCCTGATATGGAATTTGGAGGGACCCCCACGCTTTTTTTTTTTGGTTCGGGGTTCCCCTTAATATTCATACCAGACCCAAAGGGCCTGGTGATGGACTGTGGGGGGGACCCCTGCCATTTTTTTCAATGACTTTGATCTGTATTGCCGGGGAGCCCACAATTCATTATAGCCGCGAGTGGTTTTAAATTTCCTTCAGAAATTACATTTTGTGCAGGGACAATTCTAAAAACGGGAAACATGCGTGACTTTACAGGCATACTTTAGACAGCCCCCAGGTACGAAATTTAAATGAATATTTCACTTTAAGCATTATTAAAATCATGGCTCCCGAAAAAACATCAGTTTTTAAAACTTTTTTTTGCATTGATACATGTCCCCTGGGGCAGGACCCAGGTCCATAAAACACTTTTTATGACAATAACTTGCATATTAACCTTTAAAATGAGCACTTTAGATTTCTCCCATAGACTTTTAAAGGGTGTTCCGCGGCTTTTCGAATTAACCTTTAAAATTAGTACTTTAGATTTCTCCCATAGACTTTTAAAGGGTGTTCCGCGGCTTTTCGAATTTGCTGCGAACACCCCAAATTGTTCGCCGAGCGGGCGAACAGCCAATGTTCGAGTCAAACTCATGTTCGACTCTAACATAAAGCTCATCTCTAGCCATCACCTTATACTTTGCTGAAAATAAGCCGGGTGAAGTGGGAATGGGTTCCATATGGGAAGGACATAAAGCAGTGGTGCGAGGGGAGCTGATCTCACAGGGTTCTAGACAGAAAATAGCAAGGAAGGGGGAACTGCAGACCCTCTTGTCAAAAATCCGCTCGGCTGAACTCACCTATAAACGCCACGTTACCCCAGAGATGGCGCTGGAACTACAATCTATTAGGCAAGAACTGTCTACCTTACTTGACATTAAGAATTTTACAAAAAGCGGAAGGCGGGACTTTGAGTGAAGCACGCAGTCATCAGTGAGGGGTAAAAAACAATTGATTTATTAACCATACAAGTTCATACAAACAATGCATAATCTCACAGTGAAATTTCATGTATGTGTAAAAAGGAACATGATAATTTCATGACAGTGGAAAGGGTTTTGCCTACACTTGATCGGTGTGAAACATTGCATATATGAGGCTCTACGCATTTCGTGAAGCATTAACATCCACTCATCAGGAGCAGCAATGTCAATATCTGAAATAAAATATATATAGGTTTTGTGTCACTCCCTGGGAGATAGAACAAGCACCAAAAGGAATGTAAAATTGCACCTTTAAAGGGAATACTTACAACCAACATGTGAGAGTGCAGCACTGAGAGCTGGAGACTCCCCCGAAGGGGCATCCTTTCCGGGAGCTATGGCAGCCTGAAGCGCAGAGGGGCCCCCACATGGCCACTTCCGGGAGTTCGAGGCACAACACGGGAACTCACCTTTCCCCTTTTGGGGCGGGTGGATTCTTCCGTGCTGTGCATCAACATCACGTCATACACGGCATGCGTACGACGTCATTTGTACGCCACTGCGCCGTCAGTATAATCTACCTGCGGCTTGTGGGGGTCCTTGTTTGGCGCCAAACGTCAGGCGGTTTTCGGTCCTTTTGTTGGCGCCTCCCCCACATTGGGCACGCGAACGTGACATTTGGCAGTTTAATTGGCGCATGGACCCTTATAGGTCTCACTATGGCCAGCTCATTTGCTATTATGGCCCTCTCCATTTCATGGCCCACCATCTGTGTTCACACCATGGTCCCACATGCCTATGCATCAGGTAATACATTTAATACTTTCTCTACATGGTCCTAGTTTTCTGTTTACACATGATACAGTTTACTGTGCTTAAATGGTAATGTTTATCATTTATACTTGCATTTTTATAGAAGTCCTCCATGACACTGCTGGCTATATACAACTACACTATAGAGATCATTCTTATGGCTTATCTGCTCTGCCCCTGTGTGGCCATGTGGGGGGCCCTCTGCGCCTCACGCTGCCATAGCTCCCGGAAAGGATGCCCCTTCGGGGGAGTCTACAGCTCTCAGTGCTGCACTTCCACATGTTGGTTGTAAGTATTCCCTTTAAGGGTGCAATTTTACATTCCTTTTGGTGCTTGTTCCATCTCCTAGGCAGTGACACAAAACATATATATATTTTATTTCAGATATTGACATTGCTGCTCCTGATGAGTGGATGTTAATGCTTTACGAAACGCGTAGAGCCTCGTATATGCAATGTTTCACACCGATCAAGTTACCAACATGTTTTTATGCATCTTTTTATATGATCACGGTTTTAATTTTGATACAATAGGAAGTTCTCAGGTTGTGTAGACAAAACCCCTTCCGCTGTCATGTAATTATCATGTCCCTTTTGTACATAAATGAAATTTCACTGTGAGATTATGCATTGTTTGTATGAACTTGTATGGTTAATAAATCAATAGTTTTTTTACCCCTCATTGATGACTGCGTGCTTCACTCAAAGTCCCGCCTTCCCCTTTTTGTATAGTATACAGGGATGGAGGCATGAGACCAATCCTGGTCCCTGCCTCAATTAAAGTCCCAAATCTCTCCCCCTTTTTTGGACATTAAGAATTTGGGCGCGACTACGCCACGTTTCCAATAAATTCTACAAATGCGAGAGACTACAGTACCTGCCGCCAATTTTGTATATCCAGCGCGATGGGATCGTGCTGGAAATCGCCGCTACGAGGCTGTGCTTCTCGCGCTCACCGCCCCCATGAGATGCAGCGCATCCATAGGAATCTATTGGGGGCGGTGAGCAGGAGGAGCGACAGAGCTCGGAGCTGGCTCCCGCTACGGGGGACTAATGTTGCCACTGCCGAGCCGCTATATTATACAATATCACGGTCAGGTACTGTACTTGGCACAAGCTCTCAAACGTCAACGCGACTCGGGACATGTACATAAGTTCTCCACTGCTGTGGGCTCATCCGTGGTTCATTCCTCAAAAATAGCTAACGTCTTTAGAGATTACTATGCCCAACTATTCCACCTCCCTACCACTATCTGGATCCATGGAGCCTCAGAAGGTGGAACTTATTCTGCAATATTTAAAGGAGACCCAGTCCCCACAGCTCGCTACCTTGAAGAGGGACCAACTGGACACCCCCATTTCCTTGTCAGAAAGTGAGGCTGTTATTAAAGATCTCCCCAAAGGGAAGAGCCCCGATCCTGATGGCTTCACAAACGCCTATTATAAGAAGTTTCTATCGCTGCTATTTAGCCCCATGTGTGCCTAGTTCAACGCGTGTACTGCGATGCTCAAGGAGGCGCTGATGGCCCACATTACAGTTCTCCCCAAGGAAGGAAAAGATCACTCCATCCCCGGGAATTATAGGCCAATCTTGCTTCTGAAAACCGATATGAAATATATTGGCAAAAATTCTGGCCAACCGACTTAAAGCGCTCCTTCCAACGGTCATACACCTTGATCAAACGGGATTCACTATGGGGAGCAGGGATGAGCCGAACACCCCCCTGTTCGGTTCGCACCAGAACCTGCGAAAAGACAGAATGTTCGCGTGAACTTTGGAACCCTATTAAATACAATGGACTCGAACGTTTGAAATCTAAAGTGCTAATTATAAAGACTTGTATGCAAGTTATTGTCCTAAAAAGTGTTTGGGGACCCGGGTCCTGCCCCAGGGGACATGTATCAATGCAAAAAGAAGTTTTAAAAATGGCAGTTTTTTCGGGAGCAGTGATTTTAATAATGCTTAAAATGAAAAATTAAAGTGAAATATTCCTTTAAATTTCGTACCTAGGGGGTGTGTATGATATGCGTGTAAAGTGGCGCATGTTTCCCATGCTTAGAACTGTCCCTGCATAAAATGTAATTTTTGAAGGAAAAAAAGTCATTTAAAACTCACTCGTGGCTATTAATGAATTGTTGGCTACACAGTGAAGGAAGTTCCCCATCAGGTCCGCTCAGGCCAATGACATAGGCGCGGTCTAACATACCGAGGGGGCGGACCTGATGGGGAACTTCCTTCACTGTGTAATTCATGAATAGACCCGCCCCTTCTCATGTTCCGCATCAGGTCCTCAGCCTTACACCGAGTCATTGGCTGAGCGGACCTGATGGGGAACTTTAGAAGGGGCGGGTCTATACATGTAATAGACTGCGGAGGAAGTTCCCCATCAGGTCCGCTAAGGCTCAGCCAATGACGGACAGCGCTGGACATCAGATCGCCATGGGACACTGGATTTCACCGCTGGAATGTTTTTTTTGTTTTTTTTTTAATAAAGGACTTTTCCAAGGTGTTTGTGTGGTTTTTTTTTTTTACATTTTTTGACACTTTCTTCATGAAATGGCAGGGGTACAATGTACCCCTTACCAATTCACATAGGTGGGGGGCGGGATCTGGAGGTCCCCTTTGTTAAAGGGGTCTTCCATATTCCTATAAGCCCCCCGCCCGCAGTCCCCCACAACCACCGGGCAAGGGTTGTGGAGATGAGGCCCTTGTCCCCATCAACATGGGGACATCCTCCCCATGTTGAGGGCATGTGGCCTGGTACGGTTCAGGAGGGGGGGCGCTCTCTCGTCCCCCTCTTTTCCTGCGGCCTGCCAGGTTGCGTGCTTGGATAAGGGTCTGGTATGGATTTTTGGGGGGACTCCACGCCATTTTTTTTTCAATTTGGGGTGGAGTTCCCCTTAAAATCCATGCCAGATCAGAAGGGCCTGGTATGGATATTTGGGGGAACCGCACGCATTTTTTTTAATTTGCGGCGGGGTTCCCCTTAATATCTATACCAGACCTGAAGGGCCTGGTAATTGAATTCTGGGGGACCCCCACGCTTTTTTTTTTTTTTTTTTTTATCAATGACTTTTGTATGTATTGCCGGGAGCCGACAATTCATTAATAGCCGCGAGTGAGTTTTAAATTACTTTTTTTCCTTCAAAAATTACATTTTATGCAGGGACAGTTATAAGCACGGGAAACATGCGTGACTTTACATACATATCATACACACCCCCTAGGAACGAAATTTAAAGGAATATTTCACTTTTATTGTTTCACTTTAAGGATTATTAAAATCACTGCTCCCGAAAAAATTGCATTTTTTTTTACTTTTTTTTTGCATTGATACATGTCCCCTGGGGCAGGACCCGGGTCCCCAAACACTTTTTTATGACAATAACTTGCATATAAACCTTTATTATTAGCACTTTAGATTTCTCCAATAGACTTTTCTAATTTGCCGCGAACACCCCAATTTGTTAGCTGTTCGGCGAACGGGCGAACAGGCAATGTTCAAGACGAACATGAGTTTGACTCGAACTCGAAGCTCATCCCTAATGGGGAGAGAAGCCAGGGACAATTCCAATAGAGCGATCCAATTACTTCACTGGGTTGAATCACAGGCCACGTTCCCCCCCTGTCTTTTTCTTTCCACTGATGCCGAGAAGACATTTGAGTGGGTGGATTGGACCTACCTGCAAACGATGTTGACCAGACTTGGTCTGGGCCCCAACATGCTGTCGTGGATATCCTCCCTATCCGCAACGGGACAGGAGTGCCCTCTGTCCCCCCTCATTTTCGCCTTAACCCTCGAGCCACTGCTTAACAGGATCCGCCTTAACAGTGCCATTAAAAGTTTCACGGTAGGACCGATGGAACATAAGTTATCTGCTTATCTGGATTATGTCCTGTTCTATGTCTCAGACCCCCTGATCTCTCTCCCTAATATCATGGCCGAACTGAAGGACTTCAACCTGCTGTCCAATTTTAAAATAAACTATAACAAATCAAAGATCCTGTCCCTGAATGTGCCCTTGGATTTGCATACACAGCTACAGGCCTCTTTTTCCTTTACTTGGTGCCAGACTTCACTAAAATATTTGGGAGTTTACTTACCCACACATTGCTCACAGTTATACACCTGTAATTATGCCCCATTGCTTTCTACTATCAGAGTGGACCTAAAGAGTTGGGACCGCACTGCTTTTTCCTGGATGGGTAGAGTCAGTTTTTTGAAAATTAACATATTGCCTCGTATTCTTTTCTACGTGCAAATGGTGTCTGTTTCATTACCCAGACCTTTCTTTTAAAAACTAAACAGCCTGTTTTTGCAATATATTTGGAATGGGAAAAGACCCCGCTTGGCTCTCCGCACTATACAATGCCCTAAAAACAAGGTGGGTATGGGTGTCCCAGTTATTCGCAAATACTACGAAGTGATAGCATTACAATGTATCTTGGATTGGTTCCATAATGTATCTTCTAAACATTGGGTGAGTGAGTGAGTAATTTTTTCTATAAGTGGGAGCACTTCTGACTCTGCACTTCAGCGAATGCACAAGGCAAAGGAACACAAGAAAACATCTTAAACTTCAAAACAGGTGACCTTGTTTACATTTTCAGCTCTTCTTCCGCCTTCTAAAATGCACTGTCTACCACTCCTTCTGATAGCTGTGTCTTGTATCCTTAAACTAACTCTCCTGCACACCTCTCCTCCACCCCACACCTTATATATATCACCATCACTTCTGTCCTCTCCCTATTACTGCACTCACCAACTCCTGCTAATTTTAAATCCACACACCCAATACTCCAGACCACTGGGGCATGTCCCTTCACATAAATCACACTCCCACATTACCTCCCTCACACTTCTGCTTCTCCTATCCTCTGGTGATGTATCCCCAAACCCTGGGCCTCCTTCATTTAACTCTATTCAACGCACCCATTACCCTACACCCTCTGGCTGCAGCCGTAATGCACACAATCTAGTTCCCATTTCTCTTCTTCCCAAGACCAGACTCCCTTTCTCTTGCGCTCTTTGGAATGCCCACTCTGTCTGTAACAAACTCACCTCCCTCCATGATCTCTTTATCGGCAACTCATTTAATCTACTCGCCATTACCGAAACCTGGCTTCACGAATCCGACACTGCGTCTTCTGCTGCTCTTTCCCACGGTGGTCTTCTGTGGACTCACTCCCACAGACCCAGTGGACGCAAAGGAGGGGGTGTTGGAATCCTCTTAGCCCCACATAGCACCTTTCAGGTACTTCACCCACCTCCCTCTCTGTCACTCTCCTCATTTGAGGCGCACTGTATTTGTCTCTTTCCCCAGTCTCTCTTAGGATAGCTGTGATCTACCGGCCCCCTGGACCAGTATCTACCTTTCTTGATGACTTCTCTGCCTGGCTACCCTACTTTCTCTCTTCTGAAATCCCCACAATCATCCTCTGGGACTTTAACATCCCTACTAATACCAACATTCCTGCAACTTCCAAACTTCTCAGTCTAACCTCCTCCTTTGACCTGAAGCAATGGATACATGCTCCTACTCACGCTGAAGGCAATACCCTTGACCTTGTCTTCTCCCACCTATGCACTCCATGCAACCTCTCCAACTATCCTTACCCTCTCTCTGATCACCACCTTATTCACTCTCTCCCTCTCCTCCACCTCCTCTCCCTCCAAACGCCTAACTGTTACCCGTAGAAACCTTCGCCATCTCAACTCTTCTCTACTCTGCAACTGACCACCTCTATGACAAAATTGCACCACTGTCCTGCACCGACCTAGCCACTTTTGTCTACAACACTTCACTTCTAGCCTCACTGGACACACTGGCCCCCCTCACTACACACAGAATCAGGCCCCGTCCCCTTCAACCCTGGCAAACGGACGACACTAGAAGTCTGAAAAAACACAGCCGTGCTCTTGAGCGCCAGTGGCGCAAGACGAAGTCCCAGACAGATTTCAGCCAGTATAAATCTGCCCTCCAAAAATACAATTCCAGCCTCCTCACTGCCAAGCAGACCTATTTCATCACTCTCATTAAAAACTTATCATCCCGTCCCGTCAACTCTTCTCTACCTTCAACTCTCTACTTCGTCCTCCATCGCCTCCACCCACTAACTCACTCACCGCCCAGGAGATCGCCAATCACTTCAAACAGAAGATTGATACAATTCGTGAGGAGATCTCTACAGTTCAGATACCCTCCACACCTTACACTTCATGTTCACAGGTACAATCATTGCTCCCCTCTTTCAACCCCACCAATATTGACGAGGTTGCTAAATTACTTGCCAATGTCCATCTTACCACCTGCCCTCTGGATCCTGTTCCCTCGCAAATGCTACATTAACCCTCTGGCTCTATTCTACACTCTCTAACCCACATCTTTAATCTCTCATTCTCTTCTGGCATCTTCCCTAACTCTCTAAAACATGCACTTGTCAGCCCCATACTTAAAAAGCCCTCTCTGGACCCATCCAATCTTAACATCCTACGCCCCATCTCCTTGCTCCTCTTTTTATCCAAACTCCTTGAACGTCTAGTATACAACCGACTGAGCGTCCACCTTGCTGATAATGGCCTTCTTGATCCCCTTCAGTCTGGATTTCGCCCTCAACACTCCACAGAAACTGCTCTCCTAAAACGAACAAACGATCTACTAAAGGCCAAAACTAAGGGACACTATTCTGTACTCCTACTCCTGGACCTCTCTGCTGCCTTTGATACGGTTGACCACCCCCTCCTCAAAAAAAAACTCCATGCCTTTGGTCTCAGTGACTGTACTCTTCGCTGGTTCTCTACCTACTTATCCAACTGCACTTTTAGCGTTACTTACAATTCTACTTCCTCCTCTCCTCTTCCTTTCTCTGTTGGGGTCCCCCAAGGTTCTGTTCTTGGACCCCTCCTTTTTTTTCAATCTACACTTCCACCCTGGGTCAGCTGATAGCCTCCCATGGCTTCCAATACCATCTCTACGCTGATGACACTCAAATCTACTTCTCTACCCCTCAACTCACTCCATCATTCTCCTCACGTATCACTAATTTACTATCAGATATATCAGTCTGGATGTCACACCACTTCCTCAAACTTAATCTACCCAAAACTGAACTTAAAATTTTTCCTCCCCTACGTGCCCCCTCCCCCGATCTCTCTGTCAAAATCGATGGCACTACTATCAGCCCATCCTCGCATGCCAAGGTTCTAGGTGTAGTTCTGGACTCTGAACTCTCCTTTAAGCCCCACGTCCAATCACTGTCCAAATCTTGCTGACTCAACCTCCAAAATACGCCCCTTTCTAACCAATGAATCCACAAAGCTCTTAATTCACTCCCTAGTCATCTCTCGCCTTGATTACTGCAACTCCCTCCTCATTGGCTTACCTCTGCATACTCTAACCCCCCTTCAGTCCATCATTAATGCTGCTGCCAGACTCATCCCCCTTACTAAACGCTCTGTCTCTGCTACTCCTATAAATTCAAAATACTAACAACTACCTACAAACCCGTCCACAACTCTGCCCCTAGTTACATTACTGACCTAGTCTCAAAATACCAACCTATTTGTTCTCTTCGTTCTTCGCAAGACCTCCTGCTCTCTAGCTCTCTCATCACCTCCTCCCACGCTCGCCTCCAGGACTTTTCCAGAGCCTCTCCAAGCCTATGGAACGCCTTACCCCAATCTATCAGTCTATCTGCTTCTCTACTAGCTTTTAGACAATCCCTCAAAACCCTTCTCTTCAGAGAAGCCTATCCCACCCACACCTAACAACTTTTTTTTTTTTTTTCATCTTGTCCATCTGATCATTCCCCACAGCTACTACCCTTTGTTCCACTTGACCCTCCCTTCTAGATTGTAAGCTCTAATGAGCAGGGCCCTCTGATTCCTCCTGTATTGTATTGTAATTGTACTGTCTTCCCCGATGTTGTAAAGCGCTGCGCAAACTGTTGGCGCTATATAAATTCTGTATAATAATAATAACTTGCATAGCGCTACAAATGCCAACTAAATCGCCTCAAGGCGCTTTTTGCATTCAATGTCATCCTAATCCTTCAGAAGAGGGGGGTCTTAAGTTTTTTCCTGAAGGTCCAGTGGTTTTCTTCCATGTGGATATTCGTGGGTAGAGCATTCCATAGCCGTGGTCCTTGGACTGCGAATCTTCGTTCTGCTTTAGATTTGAAGCGGGCATTGGGGATGTGGAGGAGGTTTTGTCTAGTTGATCGGAGGGCGCGATTGGGGGTGTAGTGCTTTATTTTCTCGCATAAGTATTGAGGAGAGTTTCCTTGTGTGCATTTGTGAGTGAGGCAGAGGGTCTTGAATTGTAACCCGATCCTTTATGGCTAGCCAATGGAGGGACCTCAGGGCTGGGGTAATTGATTCCCAGGGTTTTTTTTCCCGTTACCAATCTGGCTGCTGTGTTCTGGAAGACTTGTAGACGAGAGATCTGGTATTTGAGTAGTCTTAGGTAGAGGGAGTTTGCATAGTCGAGTCGGGAATTGATGATTGTTCCAACTACTACTGCTGTGTCCTCTTCCGGGATGAAGGGGATGAGTCTACGCAGCAGGCAGAGAAGATAGTAAGATCCACTGACTACTGATTCTATTTGTGCATCCATTGTCATGTCTGAGTCAAAAATGACTCAGAGGCTTTTGACTTTGGTACTTGGGGTGATGGTTTGACCAAGGATGGTGGGTTGTGTCCATGTCGTTCTAGAGTTTGCTTTTCGGCTTGCGTGAGGAAAGAGCAGTTCTGTTTTTGATCCATTAAGTTTGAGGGAGCTCTCCGTCATCCAATTATCTATCAATGTGAGGAATTTTTTTAGTCCGTGATATTGGTCTTTTTTGTTGGTGATGCGAAAGTAGAGTTAGGGGTCATCAGCGTAGGAGTGGTAGAGCAGGTCCTGTTTGCTGATGATTTTGAGGAGTGGGCAGAGGTAGATGTTGAAGAGCACAGGCGACAGGGGTGATCCTTGGGGGACTCCGCATGTGATGGTACGCGCTTCCGAAGTAAAGGCTCCTAGTTTCACTGTCTGGGATCGATTTTCTAGGAATGATGTGAACCAGGGTAGATCTGAGTCTGCGACTTCGGCTACCTCTGTGAGACAAGTGAGCAAAATGTTGTGGTCTACTGTATCAAAAGCCACACTGAGGTCCAGCAGTACGAGGAGACACGATTCTCCATTATCTGCTGCTTCGATGGCGTCATCCCATGTTTTGAGAAGTGCCATTTCTGTCCCGTGGCATGGGCGGAAACCCAATTGTAGTGGGTCCAGGAGTTTGTGGGTGTCCAAATGGAGTTGTACTACTGCTTTCTCAATGATCTTGGAGATGATGGTGTTAAGACTTGTTACCGGTCTGCAGTGGTTTGGGTTTTTGGGGTCGAGGTTGGGTTTCTTTAGGAGGGGTTTAATTAAGCCTTGCTTGAGGGAAATCGGAACAATTCCTTCTTTGAACGATTGATTTATGAGGTGTGTTATGGTGGGTGCCAAGATGTCGGTACATTCTTTCAGGAGTTTTGTAGAAATAATGTAATTTGGTGATGTACTGTCTCTGAGGCTTCTGATGATGCTTTTAGAAGTGCCGATGGTGATTGGGACCAGAGTAAATTTCGTTGATTGTAGAATGTTTATATTAATTTTTTCTTCTTGCTTTGTTCGAGTGAGGTTCTTTGTTTTTTTTCTGCTGAATTATTTCACGAATGTTTTCGATTTGTCAATAAAAAAATCAGATAGTTCATTTCAGAAATCTTGTGTTTCATTTACTGGAGGTTCTAGGCAGGTGGGGTTCATGGTCTGAGCAACTAGTTTGAAAAGTTCGCAGGGACGGTTTAGGGCTTTTGGGAGAGTGTTAGAGAAGTGTTCTTTTTTTGCTTTGAAGATTGCTTTGTGGTATTTCTTGGTGAGTAATTTGTAGTTTGTGTGGTTTTCCTTTGTTGAGTTTCTTCTCCATTCTCCCTCAGCTCTTCTGCGTTCTTGCTTCAGTAATGTAAGAGCGTCATTGAACCAGCCCAAATTATTTTTGGGGATGAGTGCTCTGCATCTTGGAGCGACTGTGTCTGCTGTCTGTAGTAATGCTTTGTTAAGGGAGTTGAGTGTTTCTTCCGTAGAGTGGTTTTGATTTAGCTTTGCTATGTTATTCGATAGTGTAGTTTCGAAGAGTTCCGAGTGTAGTTTCTTCTGTGATCTTGTCCAGTGTGTTGTTATTGAATGTGTCAGTTTTTGGAAGATGGTGTTGGTGGTTATTTTAAATTTGATAGCATGGTGGTCCATCCATGGTAAAGGCGTGTTGTCCAGTGTGTTGATGTCCATATTTTGTTTGAAGATGAGGTCGAGAGTGTGACCCGAAACATACGTGGGAGCTTTTATCAGTTGCTGCAGACCTAATTCTTCCAGTTGGTCAATGCAGGCGGTGGCGATGGGGTCCTGGGTGGAATTAGCCCAGAGGTTGAAGTCCCCGAGTAGCAGGAGGTTTTTGGTTTTCAAGGTGTATGTCAAGATGAATTTGGTGAAAGGTGTGAGGAGGTGTGTCTTTGGTCCCGGTGGTCTGTAGCATAGCAGTATGTGGACGGTGTCCTGGGTGTTGTTTGAAGTTGCAGAGTGAGTGTTTCCATGAAAGGCAATGAGTTCTGTAGAGTTGGTTTGATGAGAGAGAGCTGGGATTTGTAGATCACTGCTAGGCCACCTCCTCTTTGCCCTATTCTATGCTCGGTTAGGATGCAGTAGTTCTCAGGCACTAATTCTGCTAGGATGGTGTTACAGTCCAGTGTTAGCCAGCTTTCCGTGATAAAGAGGCAATCTGTGTTATGTTGGGTGATGAAGTCGTGAATTTCCAGTCTGTGTTTGACTGCCGATCTGGTGTTGCATGATAGATGTTGTAGTTGACGTGGTGCCATCTTGTTTTTGGTGATCGATTGTCGGTTGATTCTTAAAAGTTGTTATTTTCGTAGTATTTTTTGGATGGAGGTTGGTAGTGTTGAGGCAGTATTCATTAGACTACGGAGGGTGTCAGCTGAATATTTAATGTTGAACATGGTGGAAAAATGCTGATGGTGATGGGATGATGCGATGCTGATGCAGATGATGAAGCGATGAAATGAAACAGCGATGACGGTGATGACGATGATGGCCCCGACGATGATGATGATGATGACGATGAGAAATGCGATGAGGTGATGCTAATGAGTGCTGATGCTGATGATTGAAGTCGGCGTTGATGTTGATGAAAAGCTGACGTGACGATGTTGGGACGGGACGATGACGACGAAAATGACAAGACGATAATGATGATAAAGATGATGCTGATGACAGGATGATGATGGTGATGATGATGACATGCTGGTGATGATGATGATGAAGATGATGGAACCCAATATACCCCCCCCCCCAGTTGATCCAGAGGAAAGCGAAAAACCCCAGCCGAGCACGTGCCAATTTGCTACAGCAGTGGAAAAAAATTCCTTCCTGATCCCCCGAGAGGCAATCGGGTGTACCCTGGATCAACTTCCTAATGATTGATAGTGCCCGGTGTACTTTACTAGTTTGTCCGGTTAAGAATGAGAAGCCGATGATGCTGGGAATGAGAACGATGAGGGTGAGGATGATGAGGGGGGAGGAGGAGGAGGAAAGAGGATGTCAGGGAACTAGTGGTGAGAGCGCCCGTGTGTATCAAGATGGTCGCTACTTACCAGTGTCAGGGTCACCTGTGGCCAGGTGACAGATGCACACCGTAGGGGGACAGGAGTGCACCGCGAGGTAGTGAACCCTATGGCTGGCTTCTGTGGATAGGAAACTGGGTGGTTGTGGAAAGCGGGACCAGAGGAGCACAACCGGGATCCCAACGGAAGCGAGAGCCAAGATTCCCCAGGGCGCGGAGTCTAAGACCCAGCTGGTCTTCTCCAGGGCCTCTAGTGGTGAGGATGTTACGCTGCAGGCTGGGACCAGGTCGCGGCCCCTGGAGTTTCCTAGCTCACGCCCCGTAGGATAAGGGGAAGCAGCAGCACACGATAGAGAGAACCGAATAACAAGCCGAAGGTCAGGGGCCACAAGCAGACAAGGATAACGAAGAACGAGCCGAAGGTCAAGGGTCACGAGCAGACAGGGATGGTCGGGGACAAGCCAATAACGTAACAGAGAGACAGACGTAGCACACGGCAGGCAGGAACCCAAACACACAATGCCTAACAAACACGTTGATCAGCAAAGCAGGCTTGCAGTGCACAGGTTAATATAGTGTTCTGTGATAGGGCCTGGGGTGGAGTCAGGCTGGGAGGAGATTATAAAGGAAGCCAGGTGAAAGGGCTCAGGCCTCTAAGATGAACACATGGGAAGGAAGGTAAGCTGACAGACAAACACTACTGCATATCCATGACAGTACCCTCCCTCTTATGGGCCCTCCCCCGCCTGGACCCAGGCTTAAAGGGAAATCTCTGATGAAACCTTCTCAACAGATGAGGTGCAGCGACATCAGATGCAGCGATCCAAGACGCCTCCTCAGGACCAAAACCTCTCCAATGCACAAGGTACTGAAGAATGCCTCTGCAGAGCCGAGAATCCAGAACTTGTCTAACCTCGTACTTAAGATTATCCTCAGAGACCGAAAACGAGGTAGGGAGATGACAAGAAGATCTATTGAGGACCAAAGGCTCTCTAGGAATAAGCAAGGGCATGAGAGGATCAACAGGAATCTGAGGAGGGTCCCCTAGACCCTTAAAGGGGAACTGGTCATCTTGCACAGGACCATCAGACTGGGCAGATGTCAGTGGAACCCTGAAGTCAGGTTGGTTAGAAGGTGACATGTCGCCGGAGTCAAGCTGAATAGCTGAAGGACAAGCAGAATGTCCCGAACAAGAAAAAGTAGGAGGCTCACTGGGCATGGGCTGGACTGGCATAACTAGTACAGAGGCAGAGTGAATAGCTGAGTCAGGTGTAGCGACTACCTGAATCGCATCGCAAGACGTAGCGACTGCAGGACTTGTAGACAAGCTAGCCTGGCTGTGCGTCCAAGGGTGGTTAGGGACAGAGAAATGTAAATGGTTATGCAACCTGGAATGAATGACCGGCTCAGGTTCACAGGAGGCAACCTTGGGTAGGCAGGACGAGGAACAGGAGGGACCCCAAGCCAGGATCTGTCCAGTAGTCCAGTCCACATGAGGAGAATGGAGCTGTAACCATGGGAGACCCAAAATTATAGGCGTTGAGGCCTTGGGTAAGATAAGGAAGGATATCCACTCCTGGTGGAGTGTCCCTACCGACATCTTAACAGGGAGGGTCTGGAAGCGGATAGGTCCCCCTGGGAGAACAGTACCATCAATCGCCAAGACCACCAATGGCGTGGTGAGGGGCAAAAGAGTAAGTCTCATGGACGATGCGATTTCCCAGTCCATGAAATTACCAGCGGCTCCGGAATCCAGATATGCTGAGACCGAATGAGAAGAAGCACCAACATGAAGGAACACAGAAAGCAGAAGACGAGAAGGGGAAGGTGATATTTCTGGGTCCAATACTCCACTTTCCAGATGAAGTGGACCCGAACGTTTTTCTGGACAAAGAGAGCAAGTGTCACGAAAATGACCTTTGCCCCCACAGTAAAGACACAGACCAAGAGTTCTGCGCCTAGCACGTTCCTCGGGGGATAGCCTGGTCCGACCTAGCTGCATGGGTTCCTCAGCTGGTAGGAGATGCTCTACGGGTCGAAGAGAGGGGAGCTCAGGCTGACTAAGAACCAAGGAGTGCTGGCGTTGCTTTTCTAAGGTCCTCTCCTGAAAGCGAATATCGATCTGGTTACACAAGGAGATAACGCCGGCCAGATCAGTGGGGATGGTTCTTCCTGCTAATTCATCCTTCACTCTATCAGACAGGCCATGCAAAAAGGTTGCGACTAAGGCCTCATTGTTCCAGCTCAACTCAGCCGACAGTATGCGGAAATGAAGGGCATACTGTCCCACAGAAGCAGACTCTTGGCGGAGACGTAAAAGGGCGCTGGCCGCTGAAGAGACACGAGCCGGTTCTTCGAAGATATTCCGAAAAAGTTTCAAGAAGCCAGACAGGCTAGAAACCACTGGATCATTCAGTTCCCACAGAGGGGCTGCCCAGGCTAAAGCTTCACCAGAGAGGAGGGAAATGATATAGGCTACCTTAGCCCGATCAGACAGGAAGTTTTGGGGCTGGAGCTCAAAATGAATCGTGCATTGGCTAAGGAACCCCCTGCAAGCCTTGGAGTCCCCAGAGAAACGGGACGGAGCTGGCAGTTGTAGTGAGTGTGTGGCTGCGACTGGTGCAATAGGTGCAGCCGCTGATTGTATTTGAGGTTGCGGATTCAGGGTTCCCAAGGAGGCCTGAAGCTGCTCGAAGCGAGAAGCCAGATCCTGGAGGAATCGCATCACCTGAGTCTGATTCGATTCCTGGGTTTCAAGTCTGCAAACTATGCCCTGCAATGGATCATCCGCGGGTAGCGGGATGTCAGCCGGGTTCATGGCTGATCAAACTGTCAGGGTCACCTGTGGCCAGGTGACAGATGCACACCGTAGGGGGACAGGAGTGCACCGCGAGGTAGTGAACCCTATGGCTGGCTTCTGTGGATAGGAAACTGGGTGGTTGTGGAAAGCGGGACCAGAGGAGCACAACCGGGATCCCAACGGAAGCGAGAGCCAAGATTCCCCAGGGCGCGGAGTCTAAGACCCAGCTGGTCTTCTCCAGGGCCTCTAGTGGTGAGGATGTTACGCTGCAGGCTGGGACCAGGTCGCGGCCCCTGGAGTTTCCTAGCTCACGCCCCGTAGGATAAGGGGAAGCAGCAGCACACGATAGAGAGAACCGAATAACAAGCCGAAGGTCAGGGGCCACAAGCAGACAAGGATAACGAAGAACGAGCCGAAGGTCAAGGGTCACGAGCAGACAGGGATGGTCGGGGACAAGCCAATAACGTAACAGAGAGACAGACGTAGCACACGGCAGGCAGGAACCCAAACACACAATGCCTAACAAACACGTTGATCAGCAAAGCAGGCTTGCAGTGCACAGGTTAATATAGTGTTCTGTGATAGGGCCTGGGGTGGAGTCAGGCTGGGAGGAGATTATAAAGGAAGCCAGGTGAAAGGGCTCAGGCCTCTAAGATGAACACATGGGAAGGAAGGTAAGCTGACAGACAAACACTACTGCATATCCATGACAACCAGGCCGGATCCCTGGTTCGTCCTTCAGGCTGCCGATGGTGAGTGGTCTGGTGGGGTTTGCGGGCAGTTGGTCAGTGCTAGGAGAGTCCTGTGGTATGTATCTGTCCGAAATGCCTGGGGGGGTCGGGTGAAGATCCTGAGGCCGAGGCTGGGTGGACCAAGATGGCCGCCACGGCCGGAGCTAGGCCAGAGCCGCGGTTTGTCCTGAAGGACCAGGCGGCTACGGATGCGGCTTCGGGAGGCCCGTTGACGGCTGGGGGAGCTCCGGGGTGGGGGACGGCAAGCGGGTCCACTGTGGAGAGGATTTTGGAGGATAAAAAGATTTGGATGGCCGGAGCTAGGCCACAGCCGCGGTCTATCCTGCGGGTCTAGAGGACTAGAGACGATGGCCGAATGGCGGCAGGCAGTGGCTGCGGGCGGCGTGCTGGTGAGCTGGGCTAGGAGAGAACCAGGTCTGGGGGAGCCGTAGACCGTCAGGCAGATGCCTGCTGGGGGAGAGACAAGCGCAAAACTTGGATGTATCCTGGGTGCCAGGAGCTACCTTACACACACGTCCGTCTGCTGGTCCCTCTTGACAAAATCCTAGCAGGCCATAACTTATCACATGCCCCATGGATCCCCCGGGACAGAAGGGGACTTTCCGCACTTGCTTCTCTTATGACTATCCATGCCCTGGCAACTTGGGATGCCTTGAATGGGAAGGGACAGCTCGCCTCTGGCTCCCTTGGGAGACTTCCTCTGGTTCACTCCTGGGGAACATCCCTCCTTTTTGGCTTGGTCGGCTGATGGAGAGTCAAAATGTGGCAGATTTATCCAAGACCAGGGTTTATTACCGCTGGCCACATTGAGAAAACCGTATGGATCCCCATGGACGAATGCCGCTATAGACAGCTCCAACACTTTGTCTGCAGCCTATCCCACGACATCCGTTCCCCTACCACGGCGTCTCCCTTTAAACGGCTCTGTATGTCTACCTCTGGTATTCCACACACTATATCAGTACTATATAAGCTACTACAGTTGTTGAAGAGCTGAGGGAGGCCTGGATACATAAGGGAGTGAGAGAAAGACCTTCAGCATGTCTTTAGTGAAACTCATTTGGACCCCCTCTACCGTCTCACACATACAAGCTCGGTGGACATGAAAATGCAGGAAAATTGTTTTAAGGTACTTACCCGGTGATATAGAGTTCCCTCTAAGGTTGCTAGGATATACCCATCTGTATCCAACGCTTGCTGGAGGGAATGCGGCCTTAGGGGCTCCTTCCTCCACATTTGGTGGGAGTGCCCTAAGATACGGCCCTTCTGGCTAGATGTACGAGCCCAGATTACGGCCATTCTAGACCTTGAGCTCCCTGATTCCCTGTTGAAATCCTTGCTACATGTTCCTACCATTCCTCTTAGCCAGTTTTGCAAGTCCTTACTGCCCCATTTACTTATCGCAGCCAGAAGGTTAATTCCGATATACTGGAAGAGACCACAAATCCCTACACGTACTGAATGGATTACCTTAGTGAATAACATCATGGCTGCAGGGGAATGGATGGCAAAATGTAAAGACCGCTATGATAAGTTTTATGCAATATGGGCCACTTGGCTGCACTATACAAGTAAAGTCATAACAGGCTCTCAGGGGTCCCCGCATGCGGCAGCCCTTCCTGTTGATGGGGTTAGAATTGGAGGGGTCCTTGATCCCTGAACGAAACAAACCAGCATGGAATGATGTCTTAATCTTAATATGTTTCGTTTATTTGTTCGGTTTGCTATTTTTCAATTTTACTTTGCTTTTTATTTTTATTTTTTGGTTACATCTAGTCCCTTATCCATGTTTGGGGGTCTAAGTCATCGTTAGCACCATATCAGGGGGGTTTTAAGGGGCGATTCATTGATGTTTGTGTTCATATGACATAGTTGAAGCATGATGTTCTTTGCCCCCTTCTCTACCCCTCCCCTGATTTCTCTAACCATTTTAATTGTGTAATGCATACGACACAGACGAGAACTCAATTTGTACGTTCTTACGCTTTTTTTTGTGATTTTTGTTTTATATCTTTTGTATGTTGTATAATGAAAATTTTCAAATAAAGATTACATAAAAAAAAAAATATCTGGTCACTAAACTCCCGTCGTACGTACAGGATACACGTGATGTCCTGATGAAATTACAAAACCTCAAGGTCCCCCCCGGGGCCCTTCTGGTTGGGATCAACGTAGAATCCCTGTACAGGAAACCTACTGCAGCAAATATATTGTTGCAAGCCTCAAGCCATCATCCTTAACACCTGATTAAAAGGATCCCAGTAGGTCAATTCTGAATTTGCAGGAATTGTTCACAAGATCAGGAGATCAAGAAGAAAGCGTGTGAAATGCTTCAGAAAAAGTATTGAAAAAAGCCTGTAAAAACACCAGGTCCAGTGACAGGAAGGACCTGTTGAAAGCCAAGTTAAAGCCTGAGAAAACCGGGGGCAATGATGTTACTGTAGCGGCCTCCTCTCTCTCCTCACTTTATCAGCTTGTCTGTCTCTTGTCTAGGGGTACCTTAGAGGAGAGAGTGCGGGGTCACCACACCAAGCCTTCACCGCAGATGTTTGTGTGGTGTAAGCAAAGTTCTTATATTACCTTTGGGTCGGTGTTCTGCACCTGGAGCCTCCAAAGAAAGTTACCTTGAACAATGTCTGTCAGAAAATGAGCCCCACACCATTAAAGTCCCACACTCCTTTATTCTTCTCAATGCAAAAGTGAACACAATCAGTTGGACTCCCTTAGAGAACAGAACAGACAAGGAGGTGTGGATGCGAGTAGGCCCAGACAAAATGATCTCTCCACTTTCCTTCCTGAAAGTGGGTTGCGGTCTCCGAGCGAGGGGGAATTTCCTTCCAGGCGGTCTCCGATGAGAGGCTCACCTGTCACTGGCAATATGCTGCACCAGGTCTTCAAGCAAGTATCTCCCACCGGTCCATTACGCCTTCCGGATTCGGGAAACCCACTCCCGGGGTTCCCTAGGATCTCCTTCCCTCGCGGAACTCAGTGGTGGGCACTGAGCTCCAGACCTCCATCCGAGTACCTCACCCCAGGCTAAAGGTGCCTGGGATGGAACACAACCTCCGAACGTCCTCTAGGCCTAGGCCGCCTAGGGGACCGACACCGTGACAAAGATGGCTGGCCCCTTTATACCCTCTCCCAGCAAGCACGGCGGGTTCCCCACCCCACCATACCGCTGCCAAGGGAGGACAAAAAGGGAGCACAGCACACAGCAATGTTTCAACCCCAGTCCAAGGCGACGGCGCCACTCGTGGGGCTGCAGGGAACTGCACATCACTGCACATCACTGGTGTCTCTGCCAGTTTTAACACACAGAAAAGTGTATACCCGCTACATTACTCTTAGGATAATCTCCTCCTATGGCACACTAACGGAAACAGGTAAAGAAATGTCCTCACAAAACATTGGGGTATTTTGACCAAGTCTCCGGTTTTGACAGATATTGTTGGCCCATACCCACAACTCGTTGCATGAAGAGCTCGTAAGTTGGAAGATGCCTTGGTCCATTCGGAGTATAAGAGAGAAACAGACAGTAATTGGCTAACAGAATTACCTCCCCTTGAGGGCATGTATGCGTTTGGTCACTGCCAAATATGCAGGTATACTGACAGATCTGCGGTGTTCACCAATGCGGACCACACTGTCGAGTTCCAAATCGGGAACTTCATCAACTGCTTGACCTCCAGGGTAATATATATGCTGGAGTGTCCTTGTCAAAAATATTACATAGGGAACACTAAGAGACAGCTAAGGGTCTGCATCAGTGAACACATTAGAAACATAGGCAATGCTAAAAAAGAGGACAAAAAGAAAAGGAAGAAGGACTTTACCCCACTGGCGGCACATTTTGCTGACTTCCATGGAGGCAAGCCTGAAGGGTATTTACACCTTTAACCTTCCACCACACAGAGGTGATTTTAACACTATATTACTCCAAAAAGAGAAAATGTGGAATCATAGGTTATATACCCTTGCTCCCTTGGGCTTGAACATCGAATGTAATTTTAAGGCTTTTCTTGAACAATAAATAGATATATAAGACTATATATCACTGGAATCTTTGGCGGAAAAAGATAATAACTGTAAATAGATTGCTTTACTTCCTTCCCTCTCCTCCCCTCTTTCTCTAAATAATGTCAAGAAAGATAAATAATAATATTGAGTTTTTTTGCTAATAATCTGCCGTATATTTCCCTTTTTTAATTTCTGTGGTGTCACCGTCGGAATTATAAAAACCAGTAGCAATCTATTAGTATGTGGTGTTGATGGTGACATCCAGTGGTGAAAAGAATAAATGCATCCCTTCTCTTAGGGTATAAAACTACGACCTCTGCTAGCCCCTCCCAACCCCTAAGAAGCTCATGCTGATTGGGCGAAACATGTCAGCTGTCACGACACCACGTGAGTGACACTCTCAAGTCACCTCTGATGCAATTTTGCACGTCTGCACATGCTCAATGAACTCCTTGAGGACCGCGTTATCCATCTTGGGAAAGGCACGCTGAGCTGCTACTATAGAGATCAGACCGGATGAGTGGCTGTCACTCCATACCCCGAATAAGACTTGAGCCAATATTTCTGCCTCTTACTGACTCCTTGTCTACTGCCTGGATGAGAGAGCAGGGTATCTCGGGTCATCACGAATGTGAATCTACACTGCCAAAGGCTGGGTGAGGGGACCTTCCGGTCTTTGATCTGTTTTTCAGCTTCACACATTCACTTTTCACAGTGAACATCTGATGGTTACGTGCAATATATCAGTCATATGATTATCTCTGAGCTATTACCGATGATATTGAGAACTGTATTACTATACCCTTACTTCATTGAACATATGCCTCTATAGCCCTGTCTGAATAGGAGAATCCTGGGTTGTGAAGACAAATGAACAGTATACTTTGATCAAGTGCCTGTTTATTGCCAAACGGTGACCCAAGGACCTTTTTTTTGACTGATTTACTCAAGGATTCACACATCCATATTTTGCCTGTGGGAGTCTGGAACCTGGGCAGTAACCTAATTTGTGTTCATCTGGAAGTCTGTTGAATTTACTAATGAATTTACTAATGGTTAGGCACCCTGTGGATTTCAATCATATCCAAACAAGGCCAGCATACCAGTTAATGGACTATGTGTGTGATATGTGTATGTGAGCGATTTTGAATGATGCAGCTGCTTTAAGTACAGACAGTGTTGTCTCATTTTTTATTATTTCCTGGGGTGTTGGTGGTGGGAGTTTTTTGTATTATTCTAAATTTTATATTAAGGATCCCTTACTTAAGCTGCATGGTCCTTAGTAATTCTTTTTAGGTGAAGTATAAACCCTACCTTGCTCCTTTATTGTATTTAAGACTGTGAGTGACACATTTAAAGACACCCCCATCCCACCGCCTCTCTGCTTCTCCCTTCATCCCTTGAGACGAGGATCACTGGATCAGGAAAAAAATATCCTCCCACCTGGGCAATAGCAAAGAGGGACACCAACGCCTCTATTTTAGCAACACACAGAGCATGTGAGAAGAGAGGGTGCCCGGGGAGGAGTCTGGAGCCGAGTGAGACTAGGGGGAGGGGCCAAGACCAGCAGAAGGCCCAAGAGGTGGTACAGCACAGATGAAGATTTCTCTATCCCATCTATGTGAACGGTAGGGAAAGCAAGCTATGTATGTTATTGTACCAGCCCTGCCCATGTGGCATGCCCGCATTCTCACTCTGACAATCCCATGTGCCATCATGCCTGCAATCTCTGACAATCCCATGTGCCATCATGCCCGCAGTCTCTGACAATCCCATGTGTCATCATAGCCGCAGTCTCTGACAATCCCATGTGCCATGCCCGCATTCTCTAACAATCCCATGTGCCATGCCCGCAGTCTCTGACAATCCCATGTGCCATGCCCGCAGTCTCTGACAATCCCATGTGCCATGCCTGCAGTCTCACCCTGTAAACCCAATGTGCCATTCCCACAGTCTCTGACAATCCCTTGTGCCATGCCCGCAGTTTGACAATCCCATGTGCCATCATGCCCGCAGTCTCTGACAATCCATGTGCCATGCCCACATGCCATGCCCAACAAGCGATCATTCTCCTTTCTTAGCAATAAGGGGTCATTTATTTTGGTAAGGTAATCTCTAAAGCTAGCTTCCCAATGTGCACCCTCCAACGATAACCTCTACCAAATTCAAATTATTACTACAAATTACCACCACTTCAAAGCAATCTATTACAAATGCCTGGATCCCCCTCTGTACTTACTCGCTCAATCCTTGGTCATTGCCAAAATTTAGGTCATCCATCTAGGTAGAGTTTACAAGTGCAGAAGACTCTGGCAACCTTGGGTGACTCACATCCTTCTAACATTAATGAGTCTCTACTCGACTGGTGAGCACTGTCAATGTCATACTACCATAACACCATCCAATGTGTTTTCGGGGAACGTGTCCCCTTCTTCAGAGAAAATCACTTGTGGAAGTCTGTTCTACTTCTCTGGAGTCCCTTAACACTATGCTGTCAAGATGTTATTCTTTGTGGACAGTTATAAGCACTGCTCTCATATATAGTGTTTTGGTTTATGTCTCTTGGAATTTTGAAAAACTGATTTTTATTCACATTTACTTGTGAATAAAAACTATGTTTTATTTTATTGACACAAAATTTACATTAATCAGGCACAGTGTTATCACAATTTAATTACATTTTGTATACCATTTGCTGTTTTGGTATGTTATGTGGCTTCACAAACATTTTTTTTCTTCATAATGTTGTTGTCATACGGTATCTATCACTTTCCATTTGGAGTTTGCGCTTCTTAAAAAATCCTAGTTTGACCTCACCTTTCAGTGGTATCTGAGCAGTTACATAATAAATTATCTATTGTTTTCCAAAAGAAATGCTTTTTTTAAATAACAATGTAAAACAGAATGGTATATGAGGCAGCCAGTGTGATCAAGTGCACATCAGGGACTAAGACCTACAAGATGAATTGTTACTTATTCAAAAGTACTTTCATAAAAGAGAATAAAAGATGTTTGGTAATTATAAAGAAGAAATGCACTTGCTCTTACTCAGAAGACTATGAAAAAGAAGACGGTGGCCTGGGAATATAAGAAATAGGTGGAATGGTTTTTGACATGGTCATGCACTGTTTGCCTACATGCATTTTTGTCACTAAATTACACAAAGACCTGTATGGTACAACATCATACATGACAAAAATACAAACTTTGAGCAGTCAAAAAAGTTAATGAAAGTAAGACTGTTGGGGGCAAAAAAAAATTCCACTAAGATAACTGATGTACTTAAATTTGAAAAGAAATTCACAGATTCACATTACAACTATGCCAAGTCATTGTGGAACAGTAGGTGGTATACAAATTGACTTAAGAAGTATTTCTTAACCATTTTACCCCAAGGAAACCTTTGAAATAATTTCCAGGTCTAGGGGAACTCCTGAAATAAAATGTATTGAGGTTTCATAGTTTAATAAACGTATTGCGGTTTAGTGGGGAAAATGCACCTTGCTTTGGGAAGAATGCTCTCCTTATAGTGGGGGTGAAAATTCTTCCTTTACAATGTTGGTGGCTATTACACTGCGGAGGAAGTTCCCCATCAGGTCCGCTCAGGCTCAGCCAATGACATTTCGTGTGGACAGCGCTGGAGATCGGGATTGCCGCGGGACACTGGATTTATTTTCCTGCGGCCTGCCAGGTTGCGTGCTCGGAAAAAGGGTCTGGTCTGGATTTTTGGGGGTACTCCACGCCATTTTTTTTTTAATTTGGGGTGGAGTTCCCCTTAATATCCATACCAGACCTGAAGGGCCTGGTAATTGAATTTGGGGGAACCCCTACGCTTTTTTTTATTTTTATCAATGACTTTTCTATGTATTGCCGGGAGCAGACAATTCATTATAGCCGCGAGTGAGTTTTAAATGACTTTTTTCCTTCAGAAATGACACTTTGTGCAGGGACAGTTCTAAGCATGGGAAACAAGCGCGACTTTACATGCATATTGCCGAACACCGGACCCGAACCCGAACATACAGTCAATTGTTTGGGTTCGGGCCCGGGACCCAAAAACCCAAAAGTTCGGTACGAACCCAAACTTTACAGTTCGGGTCCGCTCAACCCTAGTCCCCATTATTTCCCTGGGTATGGAGTTTGATTATATTGTTTTTTTTTTTATTATAGTCATATGGCTATGAGCTGGTCAATACAGACTACCGCTAGTCTGGTCAATACTAGACTTGTACAGAATACCACTGACCTGATATATTCAGTTACAATTCTAAATGTACTTTTTGATGTTTGTAAGACTAACCCACAATCCAAAAAGCAGAAGTAAATATGACTAATATGTGTTCTTCTTACATGATTGTTCAAACAAATTGGACAGCTACCGTATGTACTCCCAAATAACATGTATTCCCCATTGCTATACAGATGAGAAGATAGGAGCAACAGTAAGAGGGCAAATTATATCTCAGTCAATACTATACAATATAAAAGTGGAAAAGTGCAGCGCTAATACATGAAAAAGTCTTAAACCACTTAAAAAAAAAGAGGAATTACATAGGTATAATATGTAAACCCGTGACATAAACTTAATAAACTAAATGTCCAATAGTGATATATGAAAAAAACGTCTTTGAAGGTGAAAAAAGTTCCAAAATGAAATATCCAAATTGACCAGTGACAACCAATTATTTCATATGTGAACATCAAACATGGTGACAGATGAATTGATAGAAGATCCACCACCAGACACCCCAAATGCTTACCAGAAGGATTGCACTCAGGTAGGTGTACACCTAGTGAGTCAATCAAACTTTGTGGTATAATGTACCCAGGGAATTTGAAGTTCACTATCTGAACACAACCTCCACGTGGATATTGGATGTAAGTTGGTTTAGTTGAAACAGGCAATCAGCCCAACCATTAAAGAGAAGAAGGAAGGCACATAGCGTGATTCCGTTAAAGAAAATGTAATATATAAAAAACAGAGAAATTACACTCACATTTTATGCAGTAAAAAAGCGCTTATAAAAACAGTGACAGTGGCATCAGCATCAGCATGGCTTCCTGGCACGTTTCTTCTTATGAGACATCATCTGGGGTGCCGATCCACTGTATTCACTGTGTATTTATAGATATTAAGTACCCCCATAATAAATAGCAGCTCCGTCTGATGGATAATGTAATTCTGTGGTTACTTCCGGGATCCGCCAAAATGACGCCGCCGCGTGCGTTCCAAGCCTCGTTCTGGCACCCGGAAGCGGAAACAGTGTCAGACTGTACTATAGCGGCCTTTGATAACCAGAAAAATGGTGCCGCCATTAGACAAAAACGTAATGCTGCCGTCTATAAGATTCCGCTTTCAGAAGTGAAACTGAGGCTGGAAATCATATTGTTTCTTAACTAGGGGGGACACACAATATTCCTTGGCTTTCACATAGGACATCCCTTGTGAATGGTCATATCATATGAATGTTCGACACACTCATATTACCTTACAGAAGCCATAGAACATATAAACAATATTAAAATATTAAAAACAAAAGACATCCTCACTAAAAGAAATGTAGTGGTTGTCTCAGAGCTGATATTCACAATGGATTCTGGTATAGTAACACAATTTTTTTTTTTATTAAATGTACATGAACCATCTTATAGCAAAAACATGAATAGAGCATATGGATAAACAACTAATTAAATATGTACCGATTGCACCCAAATAATAACCAGAATGATATGACTTCATGCCTGGCTAATAAAAGCATTGATGTCCCATTCTTTGTTTAATCCAAAGGGGGAGTAAGTCTGTAATTGGTGAATCCATTAAGTTTCTAAATGTGAGACCCCACGTGTCTTGGCTCCTCCTCTCCAAGGGGCAAACATATTTTTCAACAACGAGAAATTGAGATCCCCTAGGGCAGGGATATGCAATTAGCGGCCCTCCAGCTGTTGCCAAACTAAAAGTCCCATGAGGCATAGCGAGACTCTGGCAGCATCCAGCATGACATCCAGAGGCAGAGGCATGATGGGACTTGTAGTTTGGCAACAGCTGGAGGTCCGCTAATTGCATATCCCTGCCCTAGGGTCTCGACTATGGTGTTCTCTGTAATGTCGGGGCACATTATGTTTAATGACGCCACTCTTGATTTTAGCAATGTGCTCGCTTACCCTAACGGAAAACGCGCGGATCGTGCGACCCACATATTGTTTACCGCATGGGCAGGTGATCATATACACCACATGTGTAGTAGCACAGGTGCAAAATGTTTTAATAGGGTATATTCGACCGGTGACATTAGATTTAAATTCCAGACTTTTACGTCTCCCACATGAGTTATATTGGCATACAGTACATTTCTTACAAGGAAAGTAGTCAACTAAATTGTGGAAAAATGAAGGGTGTCCTGCACTTTCAAGTGCACTTGTAGTGCAAAGTGGATTTGCCTTTAGTAAATAACCCCTATTGTTTATACAATCAGCTAAACCCCATGAGGTCCTATTATCAGATCATTCATTGGTTGTGATAATGACTCAGAGCCCTAAAGTGGTTGTAAAGGTTCGTGTTTTTTTACCTTAATGCATCCTATGCATTAAGGAGAAAAAACACCTGGCAATCATGGGCCCCCCAGCCCCCCGTTTTACTTACCTGAGCAAGTTCACCTGCTCTGCACGTCCCTGGTGTCATCTTCTCCACGGAGTCTCTGCATTGATTAGATAGATTGATAGCAGCGCAGTCATTGGCTCCAGATGCTGTCAATCAAATCCGATAACGCGGCCGCCGGGGGGCGGGGCGGAGTCATACACTCGGCATGTATGGACGCCGAGCGTATGACACGGGAGCACGCTCGCAAGGTAACCCCCCCCCCGCTTCCCAGAGGGGGTAAGCTATTTCGGGGAGGAGCCGCGAGAGCCGCCGTGGGACCCCAGAACAGGAGGATCGGGGCCACTCTGTGCAAAACAAACTGCACAGTGGAGGTAAGTATGACATGTTTGTTATTTTAAAAAAAACTGAACCTTTACAACCACTTTAAGAATCTGGAATCTACATGCAAATGGAGGCTCTACCCCTTGGAGGAGCTTTCCTCCTAACTGCTACAAGCCTTTGAGCAACTGATCAAGCACAGGAAAGACCTAGGAAATCTCCTAAAAGAACAAAAAACACACATAATAATAGCCAACCTTCAGAGTTCTTTGTGCTATAGGGCATTTTTCAGGTCATGGGCATATGTTTTGCCAGCTCTACTCTATTATGTCTGGCTGGCTCTTATACAGGCAGCATTGGGGACCCCTCCCCCGGGATTTTTCATCTACCTCCCTTCCCTTCCTCTGTGATGGCCCCTATGTCTGCCCCCCCCAAATCATTTATCACCCCCTTCTCTGCATCCGAAGTTGACCAGCACCCACCGAATCAGTCCTGAAGAAGCAAGTATATCTTGTGAAAGGCATTGACGTTAAAGTATGGAGCAACATTGGGGCACGTCTTGGTGTTCTACATTGACACTATATCTATTGATTACATTATTGGATTCCAACATACTCTATGAAATTATGTGGCTCACTATTTCCATACAATAGGATTGGGTATCTGTTGACTCCTTACGTGTGGAGGGTGTTTTTTATGCTTTCTTAAGTTTGTCGTATTTTAATTTCTAATAAAATTTTGGTAATTTTTTAATACATATCGCCTCATGCTGTGCCTATAAAGTCTGCTTTTTTTTTAAGAAGCTGGTTTAGCTTCTTTTTTCTTTATATGTATATTTTGGATGTTGGCAAGGTAAGGGTAATCCTCTCTATTTGTCTAATACAGAAAGTCTGCTGAATTCAGGTTACATTGTGTCTGTGATTCATTTAGTGGGGTAAACATTCTGTCTGAACCTAGAGTGTCAGATGGGCTGGTAAGTTCCCAGGGTCCAGGCAGCACTAGAGGACTAGTGATGAGCCGAACACCCCCGGGTTCGGTTTGCACCAGAACCCGCGAACGGACCGAAAGTTCGCACGAACATTAGAACCTTATTAAATACAATGGATGCGAACGTTCGGATTCTAAAGTGCTAATTATAACGACTATTATCCATGTTATTGTCCTAAACAGAGTTTGGGAACCTGGGTTCTGCACCAGGGGACATGTATCAATGCAAAAAGAAGATTTAAAAACTGACGTTTTCCGGGAGCAGTCATTTTAATGATGCATAAAGTGAAAAAAAAAAGTCAAATATTCCTTTAAATATTGTACCTGGGGGGTGTCTAAAGTATGCCTGTGAAGTCCCACGTGTTTCCCGTGTTTAGAACTGTCCCTGCACAAAATAACATTTCTAAAGGAAAAAAAAGCCATTTAAAACTGCTTGCGGCTTTAATGTAATGTCTGGTCCGGTAATATGGATGAAAATCTTTAAGAAAAATGGCATAGCTACCCCATCAACCCCCCCCCTACCCCAGCCCATTACCAGCCCCTTTGGGTCTTGTATGGATATTAAGGGGAACCCCGCACACAAAATAAAAAAGGCCCTATATACTCTGAACAGCCGTATACAGGCGGTGCATACAAGACAGGGACTGTAGGTTTGTTCTTATGTAGAATCTGTTTGTAATTTTGAACAGCTACATTGTTTAAGTGTAGCTCCAGCCCAAATACCTATTTTTAAGCTTTTTGGAAAACATAGGGAAGGGTTATCACCCCTGTAACATTTGTTTTGCTGTCTGTGCCCCTGTTCAGAACATTTCACCTCACTTTGCGTCCCAATGACAACTGTTTTTGAAATGTGGTGTTTTTATTGAAACAAGGATTGGTGATAAAGCATCAGTAGAGAGGAGACACCTTTCTCCCATATTAATTCTTACAGGAGAGAATTTTCCTTCCAAGGGGTAGATTTCCTCTCACTTCCTGTTGTCTTCTTCCGTTTGCAAGTAGTAGTCGTTTGTAAGTTGGATGTTTGAAAGTAGGGACCTGCCGTATATACTCTGCAGAAATTGGCCCCTTAGGTGTTGGTGTTGGCACAACACTGTAAGCACTCACAGTTACTCTTGGTGGGTGCTGGAACGCCCTGCTGTCAACTATTATATCAGGAATTGTAATAACATATAATTGTTGAACAGTGGTAGTAAAAATTGGGCCTTTGATGGTGGTGCTGGTGCCACAACACTGTAAGGCCTGACAGTTACTCTTGGTGGGCGCAGCAATGGGCCCTGCTGTGAATTATTAGATCAATAATTATAATTGCATGCCCCTGTTGAACAGGGGCTGAAAAATTGGGCCTTTGGTGGTGGTGGTGGTGGTGGTGGTGGTGGTGTTGACACAACACTGTAAGGCCTGACAGTTACTCTTGGTGGGCGCAGCAATGGGCCCTGCTGTGAATTATTAGATCAATAATTATAATTGCATGCCCCTGTTGAACAGGGGCTGAAAAATTGGGCCTTAGGCACTGGTGGCTCAACACTGCAACCCCTCACAGATACTGTACTTGGAGCACAGCAATGAGGCCTGTTGCAAAGTATTGCATCAAAAATTGTAATTACACGCCCCTGTTAAACAGGGGCTGAAAAATTGGGCCTTAGCCACTGGTGGCGGCACCCATAAACCAAAATGATTTTCCAAGCTATCATCATTAATCGGATCATTGAGGAGGAGGAGGAGGATAGCCAGTCAACATAACAGCACAGGCACTCAGCATCAGCATCAGTCTTGAAGGGATGTGACATTTTAAAATCAATTAGTCTGTTATATCAGCATCAGGTGTGTGGTAGCTGGTGGTAATCCAAGACTGGTTCTTCTTGATGAAAGTCAGTCGATCAACCGAGTCGGTGGACAGGCGCACCCTGTGATCCGTGACAAATCCTCCAGCAGCACTGAATGTGCGTTCTGAAAGAACGCTGGATGCTGGACAGGCCAGTAGCTCAATTGCATACTGTGCAAGCTCTGGCCAGTGATCCATCCTCAAGACCCAGTAAGCCAGAGGATTTTCGTGGGGAAGGTGTCCAAGTCTGACCTTGCCCCTAGGTATTCCTGCACCATGTATATCAGACGCTGGCGATGGTTGCTGGAACCGATCATACTTTGGGGCTGCGGACTAAAGAATTGTCTGAACGCATCAGTCAGATGGCCACCTTCCCCACCGCTCCTTCTTTGACTGCCCGAAGCCTCAGCAACTCGTTGTCCAGGACCAGGAGTTTGTAACCTCCCAGTCTCTGGGAACGCGTTGCACAGACCTTTCTGCAAGGCCTCCCGGAGTTGTCTCATCCTCTGCTCCCTCTGCGACGGTAAGATAAGGTCCGCAACCTTACCCTTGTACCGTGGATCAAGGAGAGTGGCCAGCCAGTAATGGTCCCTCTCCTTGATCCGCAGAATACGAGGAATCCTTCCGCAGACTTTGCAAGATCAGGGAGGCCATGCAGCGTAGGTTAGCTGAGGCATTCAGTCCGGAGTCCTCTGGGTCACTAAGGATGACATGATCCGCAGCCACCTCCTCCCAGCCACGTACAAGTCCACTGGTTTCTTGGGACTGTAAATCATCCCTAAAATACTGCTGCTGATGATGCTGAGTGCCAGCCTCCACCTCCATGCTGACACAATCCTCCTCCTCCTCCTCCTCCTCCTCCTCTTCCTGTGCGATGGGTGGGACAGAAGGAACACTGTCTGGGTAAAGGGAGCCTTGAGAGGCAAGGAAGTCCTCCTCTTCCTGCCTCTGTTCTGCCTCAAGTGCCCTGTCCATTATTCCACGCAGCGTGTGCTCCAACAGGTGGACAAGAGGTACAGTGTCACTGATGCATGCGCTGTCACTGCTCACCATCCTCGTGGCCTCCTCAAATGGTGCCAGGACAGTGCATGCATCCCTGATCATGCCCCACTGGCGTGGTGAAAAAAACCCGAGCTCCCCTGACCCTGTCCTGGTGCCGTAGTCGCACAGGTACTCATTGATGGCCCTCTGCTGCGTGTGCAGCCGCTGCAGCATGGCCAACGTTGAGTTCCACCTGGTGGGCATGTCACATATAAGGCGGTTCTTGGGCAGGTTCAACTCCTTTTGCAGCTCAGCCAGGCGAGCACTGGCATTATAAGATCTGCGGAAATGCACACAGACTTTCCTGGCCTGCCTCAGGACATCCTGTAAGCCCGGGTACCTGCCCAAGAACCGCTGCACCACCAGGTTAAGGACGTGAGCCACACAGGGCACATGGGTCAGTTGTCCCTGTCGGAGAGGAGGTTGGTGCCATTGTCGCAAACCACCATTCCTGGCTTAAGCTGGCGTGGCGTCAACCACCTCTCGGCCTGCCCCTGCAGAGCAGACAGGACCTCTGCCCCAGTGTGGCTCCTGTCCCCCAAACACACCAGCGCAAGCACGGCATGGCATCTTTTTGCCTGCGTACTTGCGTAGCCCCTTGAACGCCTACGGAGCACCGCTGGTTCCGAGGACAAAGCACAGGAAGAGGCCATGGAGGAAGAAGAAGAGGAGGGGGTGGAGTAGAGAGGTGTGTCACAACCAGTAGTAGCATTTTGGAGGCGTGGAGGTGGAACAACCTCCAACACTACTGCACCTTGTCCTGCATCCTTCCCAGCTGCCAAAAGAGTGACCCAATGGGCCGTGAAAGAAAGGTAACGTCCCTGTCCATGCCTGCTGGACCATGAGTCAGCGGTAATATGCACCTTACCGCTGACCGCCCTGTCCAGCGAGGCCAAGACATTGCCTTCCACATGCCTGTAGAGAGCCGGAATAGCCTTCCGTGAGAAAAAGTGGCGTTTGGGAACCTGCCACTGAGGAACCGCACATTGCACAAACTCACGGAAGGGGGCCGAGTCTACCAACTGAAAAGGCAGCAGTTGAAGCGCTAGCAATTTAGCCAAGCTAGCATTCAACCGCTGGGCATGTGGATGGCTGGGAGTGAACTTCTTTCGACGGTCCAGCAGCTGGGGCAGGGAAATTTGCCTGCTAGAATCGGACGTCGGTGTACTGCTAGCAGAGTGGCCGCAAGTACTTGGCTGTGACACACCTAATTCTACACCTTCATTCCTCTCAGTGCAGGTTTCAGAGAGGACTGAAGGTATAGTGGGGTTGGAGATCCCAGCTGATGCTGTGCAAGGAGAGGTCCGCTTTGTTCTTTGGTGTGGGTCTTTAAGGTAGGCTTGCCAATGAGCTGCATGGCAGGTCAACATATGTCTGATCAAGCATGTGGTGCCCAAGCGGCTGATGTTTTGGCCACGCGATATACGCTTGAGACATATGTTGCAAACAGCAGCTGTGCGATCTGATGCACTCGCCTCAAAAAAGGCCCACACCAAAGAACTTTTTGAATGACGGGCAGAGGCAGCGCCCTGCACAGGCGGAGCTCTGCGGTGTGATTCCGTCGGTGTGCTGCCCATACGCTGGCCACCCAAGGGCATCCTGCCTCGTTGGAGATGTGCCTCCTCCTCATCCTCCTCCTCCTCCTCTCTCCTATTAGGCACCCACGTGGAGTCAGTGACCTCATCATCCCCTCCCTCCTCATCACTGGAGCCAATCTGGCAGTATGCTGCAGCTGCTGGAGCATGACTGCCAGATTGGTGTCCTTCTTGAGCATCCCCGCTACTGCCTTCCTCTATCTGGGTATCATCATCAGATCCTTCGAAACGCTGGGCATCCTCCTGGAGCATGTACCCAACACTGTGCTCAAACAGTTCGGGGGACTCCTCAGGAGGAGGACATGGTGGGTCTAGGGAAGGATTGACTAATGAAGATAATGATACCAGAGAAGAGGACGCTTTGGCAGCTGCTTTGCCAGTACCCTGAGCCTGGGTGAGAGAGGATGAGGAGGATGAGGTGGGCTTGGTCATCCACTCTACCAAGTCTTCGGCATGATGTGGCTCAACATGTCCAGCTGCCGAAAAGAAGGACAAGCATGTCCCATGGCCATGTGCTGATGACAATGCACCGCGTCCACGACCAGCACTGTTGCCCCCAGACACAGAGCTTGCTTGCCCTCTTTTTTTGCCTCCTGACTGTCTGCCTCTCCTTGTTTGCCTTCCAGACATTTTAATGGATGGTCTGCAGGGAGATGGGAAAAACAGCAATAAGGGCTACCTTCAGGTGTATACTGTGCAGGAGGCTTAGCAACAATGACACTGACACTGTCCCCTGCCTATCCTTCTCTGTCCCTAAACACAAGGATTTCAAATATGGTTCAGCAAGATTGGTTTAGCACAGAATAGCACACTGATAGTTTCCCTCACTGTCCTTCTCTGTCCCTACAAACAAGATTTAGCACAGAATAGCACACTGATAATTTCCACGAGTGTCCTTCTCTGTCCCTAAACTCAAGGATTTCAAATATGGTTCAGCAAGATTGGTTTCACACAGAATAGCACACTGATAGTTTCCCTCACTGTCCTTCTCTGTCCCTACAAACAAGATTTAGCACAGAATAGCACACTGATAGTTTCCACAAGTGTCCTTCTCTGTCCCTAAACTCAAGGATTTCAAATATGGTTCAGCAAGATTGGTTTAGAACAGAATAGCACACTGACACTTTCCCTCACTGTACCTCTCTGTCCCTAAACTCAAGGATTTCAAATATGGTTCAGCAAGATTGGTTTAGAACAGAATAGCACACTGACACTTTCCCTCACTGTACCTCTCTGTCCCTAAACTCAAGGATTTCAAATATGGCTCAGCAAGATTGGTTTAGAACAGAATAGCACACTGACAGTTTCCCTCACTGTCCTTCTCTGTCCCTACAAACAAGATTTAGCACAGAATAGCACACTGATAGTTTCCACGAGTGTCCTTCTCTGTCCCTAAACTCAAGGATTTCAAATATGGTTCAGCAAGATTGGTTTAGAACAGAATAGCACACTGACAGTTTCTATCACTGTCCTTCTCTGTCCCTACAAACAAGATTTAGCACAGAATAGCACACTGACAGTTTCCCTCACTGTCCTTCTCTGTCCCTACAAACAAGGATTAGCACAGAATAGCACACTGATAGTTTCCACGAGTGTCCTTCTCTGTCCCTAAACTCAAGGATTTCAAATATGGTTCAGCAAGATTGGTTTAGAACAGAATAGCACACTGACAGTTTCCCTCACTGTCCTTCTCTGCCCCTACAAACAAGATTTAGCACAGAATAGCACACTGATAGTTTCCACGAGTGTCCTTCTCTGTCCCTAAACTCAAGGATTTCAAATATGGTTCAGCAAGATTGGTTTAGAACAGAATAGCACACTGACACTTTCCCTCACTGTCCTTCTCTGTCCCTACAAACAAGGTTTAGCACATAATAACACACTGACACTCTCCCTACCTATCCTTATTTGTCCCTAAACACAAGGAATCCAGGATTAGTAAAGGAAAAAAAATGACATTGTCCCTGCCTATGCTTCTCTTTCCCTGCTCCGGAACACACTACACAAGGCCGCCGCGCTGGCGGCCTTTTATAGTGTGGGGCGTGTACTAAACCCCCTCAGCAAAAATTGGCCACAGGCATCCTGCCTGTGGCCAATCATTGCTCTCCTCGCTGCTGGCGCTGTGATTGGCCAAGCATGCGGGGTCACAGTGCATGCTTGGCCAATCACAGCGCCTGGATGACACTGCGATGGCGTAGTGCATTGTGGGCCGTTCGCGTCACTCGAATTTGGCACGAACGGCCCAAATCGTTCGTTCTTCGTCGAACGATCGAACAGCCGATGTTCGAGTCGAACGTATGTTCGACTCGAACACAAAGCTCATCCCTATAGAGGACAAGCATTATCCAGCGGCCCTCATGGGGGTAGCGCTACAGTAGTAAAACCACAAACAGTAATTTATTCAAGGATTACACTTACATTTATGAATATAATAAAACAGCATGTTATAATATTTTTTCAAACCAACAAAATGGCCGTGGTCTGTGCCTGTGTGTGATGATGTCACACGCGATGACTCCACCCAGATTTTACTAAAATAAGTTTAGGAGCCTTAGTTGAGTGTGTGGATTGTAGAAGAAATACAGCTACATATCTATTTCCTTCAAGTGGAACTAAAATTATAAAAAAAAAAAAAACGTTTTTCCACTGACTTTGTTGCCCCTAACACCTAAAACTGAATTTCAAGATGGATAATTTTAGACTTCTGATGCGTAGGTGTTCAGGAAAGCTTTAGAATTGCCATTATTTCTGTTCCACTTTACTTATTTAATATCTGTCAGGGTTAACCAAGAGATCAGCATTTGCTGTGGTGGTGATTATTTCTGTAAACATTGTGAAACTGATAACTGTGTCATGCTGTATTTAGCTGATAAAAAAGCTGGAAAGGCGTGTCTTGTTTTCTTACTCAAGACTACCAGTAAGAGGGCCATGGCCTTGAGTTTTTTGTCTCATGTCATAAAACCTTTGAATTCAATAAAAAGTCTTTTCACACACATTTGTTCTGTCCATATATTAACTAGCTCTACCTCCAGTCTTGTACTTTTCTGTGCCTCGTTGTTAACTGAGATCCTTACCTGTGTGAGCTTGCTTACTTTTAAGGTAAGAATGAAGAGATTTTGTAATCTATGCAAAAGTTTACTGTTTTGTTCATGGGAAATATTACTTATGAAAGTATTAGATCTTTGAAAAATTGCCTGAATATGATGCACCAAAATTTATTTTGCTTTAGCTTATTGAGTGTCCCGGTTTATAAATTCATGCTGCTTATCTTTTTCAATGACAATTTATGTCATCCTAAACCTTTACAGACAAGGAAAAAAAAGAAAAAATCTTTACTACTAGTTTTTTTTTTCTGTGTTTTGCCTATTTCTATTTCTTTACTTTTCAGTTTTCACTGTTTTTACATTGCAGTTGATGCAACATTATATTCCATATTATATTTAATATAAATCAGAGAATAGATAGACAAGATGACTAGGAGATCACTGCAAAGTTAGACTAAATGTAAAGCACGGTTTATGCACACTGGGCTTAAAAAAAAAAATCAAGTTCTTTTGGCAGAAAAAGCATTTATTTTTTTATTTTTAAGCCAGTGTGCATAGACCCTTATTGTGTTAACCATTATAAAGGGCCTCTAAAATTACAAACTGAAAAAAGATTTCCGCAAAAAAGGTTTATTCTGTAACATAACATATTTTTTGAAGGAGAAGACTTTATGACATTACGCATTTTGGTGTCCGTGCAGCCCAAAATGGTCAGCTCAAAACACAGGGTTTTACTAGATTCAATAATTTTGAGTACTCCAGAGAAGCTCTATAGCAGGGATATGCAAATAGCGGACCTCCAGCTGTTGCAAAACTACAAGTCCCATCATGCCTCTGCCTCTGGGTGTCATGCTTGTGGCTGTCAGAGTCTTGCTATGCCTCATGGGAATTGTAGTTCTGCAACAGCTGGAGGTCCGCTAATTGCATATCCCTGCTCTATAGGTACTGGGGGGGGGGGGCAAAATAATCAAACATGTTATTCCTTAACAAGTGCACAGAACTCTGGAAAGTTGCTGAAGGCCTACCAACAAGTCCATGCAGTTTGGATCTTTTCCAGGTCTGTACTATCCTCCGCCACCAAGGTCTCAATGGCCATTATGTCATTAAGAATCTGGGCCCATTCCAGGAAAGAGGGGGAAGAAATGTTTTATGAGTTACTATGCACATTTATTTATGTTTGTTGTTCTGAGATTTGAATCTATATTTGATTTCATCTAGAATTGTTTTGCCTGCATTTTTAAAATGTTTATCAGATACAGATGTTTACAGTGAATTTGGGTCAACGTAATAAATTGTAAGCTAACTTACCTTTTGTATACTCTCTTATACCCTAATAGATTGCAAGATCTCCCACTTTCTTTCTATTTCCCATATACCATAATGGCTTGTAAACTGTTCTAACTTCAGTATTCTCACTTATACCTTATATTGTAAGCTGTTCCACCTTCTGTATCCTTCTTTTATAGATTGTATAGATTGTAGGTTCTTCTACTTTCTGAATACTCCTGTGTACCCTACCAGACTGTAAATTCTCCCACCTCGTGTATCCTCACCAATACCCCAATAGTTTGTAAGCTTTTACACTGCTTGTCTTCTCCTTGATGCCCTCATAGGCATTCTCTATCCTCCTTTATACCTTAGTAGACTGTAAGTTCTAACACATCTTGTAAGCTCTGCTACCTATCAACATCTCAGGCAGAAATAGTGCCATCTGAGGACAGTGCTGTGGCAGTGATGATGTGCTGATCATTGAATCACAACACTGATCTCCTTTATTTCAGGGTTTTAGCTTGTCAAAGGGGACGGTGACAGAATTATAGAGAAAGGATTTATAAGCCAGTGGTCCTGCTGATTGCCAGATCTGAAGTCATACCAAATATATCTAACTTTAAAATGGTTTGTGCTTGCAAAACAAGGGAAAGCTGTCATTCCAAACATTGTAAATAGGCAACACAGGGACCCCACTCTGCTGCTTACCTGGCTGCTGTGCAAGGATTCTGACAGCTGTTAACCAGATGTGCCAAGAGCTGAGCACTTCATTCTGCTCCTGTACAGGGGATTAATAATCTGCAGTTCCTCGATCTTCTCCAGCTCTCTATCCTAAATAAGCCTTCCTTATCCATCTGTCAGCGGTGCGAGTGAATCCATAGCACCCAGCGCCCCAGCAGGAATAGAAGTGGACTGACGTATCTGATGATCCCTCCTTTCCCCTGATTGGGAATTTCTACATGCCTGTTTTTATCAACAAAATGTGAGTGGCTTTTGTTCACTGCCTAATAAATTGCTTTAATATTGCTACACACAGAGGCGCCTCTCTCCTTGTATATTATGGGAACAGTGGCTTCATTTGATGAGCACAGAGGCTGCATATTATAGGCACATTTAACTGCATATGATGTAAACAGAGTCTGCATATGATGGGCACAGGTGGCTGCACATGATGGGCACAGATGGCTGCATATGATGGGCACAGGTGGCTGCATATTATGGGCACAGTTGGCTGTGTATGATGAGCACAGTTGGCTGCATATTATGGGCACATGTGGCTGCATATTATGGGCACAGGTGGCTGCATATTATGGGCACAGGTGGCTGCATATTATGGGCACAGTTGGCTGCATATGATGGGCATAGTTGGCTGCATATGATGGGCAAAGTTGGCTGCATATTATAGGCACAGTGGCTCCAATTGATGGCACAGTGAGGCTGCAATTGATGTTTTTGTTTCAGTATTTTCAGAATTTTTAAAATGTTTGTGCCCCCCCCAAAAAATTGAGCACCAGCCACCACTGATTAGACCCTAGATTTGGTAACCTTGTTGGTGATCCAGATCTGGAAATAGGACATAGGCAGCAAAAGGGAAAAATCCTGACAGGGGTTCCCAACATTTACTGCACTATGCGAAACAAAAAAAAAACCTATATTTATAACAAAAAAGGTCAATATTTTATGATGCTTAAACCGTAACTCCACTTTTGTTGAGAAAAAAAAAAAAAAAAAACATTCCCCTCTGGGTGATCTATGTACATTGCAAGGATTTTAACAAACTGTGTTGCAGATTCTTATCTTTTGTTATTCTGAAGAAATCATTGTTTGTTCCTCTGTGCCCATGTGCCAAGTGAGTCTAATGGGAGTGGTTTCATAATTATCAAACAGCTGGTGCAGAGTCAGGGCTCTAATGAGAAAAATTGCAGGGTCTTTAGATGTTATTTTCAATTGGGAGTATCTTACCAAAAAATACATTTTTGTTGCAGGAGGTGCCAAAAATATCACTTGTATCATAGTGCAGACTTCTGGGAAAATCAGTGAGTCAATCACACAAGCAGAGTATGATGTTTCTGGGGGGGCTTTTGTACACATTCCAGGTAGCAGAACAGAACATCTCCAGGTAGCCGCATTGCATTGTGTTTTATAGAAAATTAAAGAGCTGCAGATTGAAAAGTAGAGGTATTTTTTAATAACATTCAATCACAATATGAATTGTGTCGCAATTGTATATGCTATATTATTATGTGTAGCGCCTTACTCCTGTTGGGTAGACGCAATATGTTAAATTTAGTTATCTGAGCTGTAGTTCAGCTCAGAAAGAATTATGTAAATTACTGGCTCTGTTTCAGTCTAGCTGGGCTGCGCGTTTTCCACCTGACAGTGGGTGTCGCTGTCACTACGGGTCAGGGTTGGAAATGCAGCAGGCTAGGTGTATTGGGTATTCCTTTCCCAGAAATGGCTCAGGGGGTGTGGACAACCAGCTGTGCATTCTGGGAGGGGGTACTTAAGAGGCAGAGACCGCTCTATCGGGGTTCATTGCCGGGGGTCATTGCCGGATCCTGACCTGAGGGCCCTCCTGGCCTCTGGGATGCGCGAGACATTTTCGGCCTCGGGGCCTGCTGGCCCGAGGCTTTGCAACTTAGAAGTAGGCCCAGGAGTTGCTGGGGCCTACTAGTCCAGGGATGGTCCTAAGCGGTCTTGCCTGCGGGAAGAAGCGGAACAATTGGGGACTCAATTGAAGGACGCATCCTTGAAGTTTGCCTCACGGTGCTGCCGGACGCCGTGAGCTGTGTACTTCTGAAGGAACTTTTTGCAAAGTGTCAGTGTGGTTACACGATCTTGTGGCGGAAGGTTGTGGAATGACGCAACGGCACTCATCAAGTCTGTGGCAGAGACTTTGAGCGAGCTTCGCACTGGTTGCTAGGCCGGTGAGAGTAGGCCTATCCGATGGTTGCTAAATCCAGCGTGGAACTGTTTTACCCTCTGGATCTGAGATTGTGCCCGTGATCCGCAAAGTAAAGTACCTGAAACTCCCCTATCCCTCTATCCCTCTGTTGGAACTGGTAAAATAAAGCCTTGAAGAAAACGTATCTAAGTGTTGGTGTGAACATTTATAAAAGCTCTTCAAGAAGGATCCCTGACACGAGTAAGGTGAACAGAAAAAGGTAACGGTAGGCCCAAAACTTTAAACAGCAGCTCCTACGGGGGTAGTGCTACACGTGGAGGCTCGTCTTGGATATCTGCCATTACCTATAGCAACTAAAAGTGAACTGTTCATCTGTGACTTATGCTACAGAGGGCTCAGACTTTGTCATTTTTTTTCTGTCATAGAGAAGGGTGAGAACTGTGCAATTACTTCTAGGCCGCGTGGGCTGTGGGCGGAGCCAAAAAGTAAGAAAGCCCGCGAGTTACGTGCCAAAAAGAACAAGTGGGAGGAGTTCCCGCCTGCTGAGAAGTAGGCCCAGGAGTTGTTGGGGCCTACTAGTCCAGGGATGGTCCTACGCGGTCTTGCCTGCGGGAAGATATGGAACAATTGGAAACTCGATTGAAGGACGCATCCTGGCCAGTTTGCCTCACGGTGCTGCCGGACGGCTGAAAGATTCTGGCACTATGAGCTTTGTACTTCTGAAGTACTCCCTGACACGAGTGCGGTGAACAGAAAAAGGTAACGGTAGGCCCAAAACTTTAAACAGCAGCTCCTATGGGGGTAGTGTTACATATATTTTTTTTGCTTTCCCATGAAAGTGGAGTTACCCTTTAAAATATGATACATGTGTGTTCAGGCATATTTGAAAGCTGCCTGTTCTACATCTACAAATTATATATACATCCATGGAAACAATATGTATAATAGACATGAGCAAATGAATTTGCACATGCAGTGAACTTCAGACTTTGGAAAATGTTCAGATCTAATTGACAAAGAATAACATGTGGTGTTACTAATCAGAAAACAACCCACCAGAACAGACTGTCCTTCATTCAAAGTGATTTTAAACAATCACCTTGTAAAACAACCCATTCAGTTTAACCACTTACTTACTGGGCACTTTTACCCCCTTCCTGCTCAGGCCAATTTTCAGCTGTCGCACTTCAAATGATAATTGCGTGGTCATGCTACACTGTACCCAAATTAAATTTTTTAATTTTGTTCACACAAACTGAGCATTCTTTTAGTGGTATTTAATAACTACTTGGGTTTTTATCTTTTGCTAAACAAACCAAAAAAGACCAAAATATTTGAAAAAATGAAAACAGTTTTCATAGTTGGTTATAAAATTTTGCAAACAGGTAATTTTTCTTCTTCGTTGATGTGCGCTGATGAGGCTGCACTGATGGGCACTGAGAGGCTGCACTGATAGGCACTGATAATGTGGCACTGATGGGCACAAATAAGGTGGCACTGAATGGCACAGTTGAGGCAGCACTGGTGGGCATTGATAGGTGGCATTGATAGGTGGCACTGATGGGTGGCACTTATGGGTGGCACTGATAGGTAGCACTGATAGACACTGGTAGGTAACACTGATAGGCATCACTGATGATGGGGCACTGATTGGCACTGATAGGTGGCACTGGTGGGCATTGATAGGTGGTACTGGTGGGCACTGGTAGGTGGCACTGGTGGGCATTGATAGGCAGCACTGTTGTGCACTGGTAGGTGACACTGGTGGGCACAGATGAGGCAGCGGTGGCTCTCTGTGTGAGGGACCAATGTCCCTTTGACAGTAGCCAATGATCTGTTATTTTTTTGTTCTCCTCTTGCTATCAGCGTGAGGGGGAAGAAAAATAGCCGATCACCAGCTCTGTTTACATCACGTGATCAGCTGTCATTGGTTGACAGCTGATCACGTGGTAAGGGGTCGGGTTTGGCCCCTTATTTTTTTTATTAATGATCACATTCTCTCTGTTCTCAGCTGTTTAAGAGCTGGGGGGAGGAGAAGCAGCAGCACACTGAGCTTGCCAGTGAATAGTTGTGCAGCAGGAGCGTGTCAGAACAAGTCTGATCATTGGAGGAGAGCAGGCTGAGTTTCCAGCACAGCTAGAGAACTAACCACAATGTGCTCTCCTGCTTAGTCTGGCCAGTTTTTAATGGAAAAACAAAGGGACTAGCAGGAGGGAAACAGATTTCACATAAAGGAAGTGTAGCTAGCTCCCTTACCCCCGGGTATGCCACACACCCGCAGACCCCGATTTGTTAATGGGATCTACTGGTTTCGTTACTTTGGTTCTGCAGCAAAATACCTCCCACGAGTGGATCCTTTAGCTCTGTTGTCTAGGCACACCGACCACTCCTTGGAATAAGGCCAATGTCCACACTTGAGTAAAACCTAATCAGCAAGGCTTTATTCTTTTTCTGCACTTTGAGTTAAAGAAGAGCAAGAGTAGAAGAGTTGAAAGATGTGGGGGAAGGTTCAGGCACGCAACACTTAAGTCCAATATCTACACTCGTCGCCACTCAAGCCTGAGTGGGTATTGCTCACCCAGATAGTCCCTATAAGAGCTGTCCTAGCAGCCGGGGTGAAGCAAGGACATCAGAGATTATGAATTCCCCTTTAGGTAGGCCTCCAGACCTCTCCCTGAGACAGCAGTACCGTCGCTATCTCCGCCAAGACTGTTCTTCCCCTAGAACTCCTTCCCTAAAGATGGGCCCCCTACCAACAGGCAGCCTGGGAATCTTCTCTGAAGCGTAGGCCCTAGTCAGCGGAGCTGGGCCTACAATGCAGCAACAGGGCCTTAGGGCTGAAGGTGCCCAAGGCCTAAACACTCTAGCGCACCTCGTGCCATGTGGGCCACGAGGCACACTCACTGGACCAGAGGTCCCCCCTGTCAGCCCTGGGGTCCCCCTGGAATCGCCTCACGCCAAAAGGCGTCTGCCCCTTTTGTACCCTCTCCCAGCATGCACAGCAGTAGATCACGCCCACTGCACGGCTGCCGAGAGAGGACACCCAAGGTGCTGTGATACGCCGTAATCCAGCCTGTGCCGGCCGTGACAGCGCCACCTGCAGGCAAAGGAGAATAACACTGCCGGGCAGAATCACACCCAGAGCAGAACAACAACTTGAACACAATTGGTCTGAGCCCAATTACTGGCTCAGACTGCCCTTAAATTTCACATAGCGCCCCCAAAAATTGGGGGGGGGGCGCTACAGAAGCATTACATAGAAAACAGGATACTTTCTCATACAAGTACATGGTACATGGTACAGAAGGAACATATCAGGAATATGAAGTGTTGTGGTGACAAACGCTTAAAGCCCATGATATTACAGGAACTCTAGATTTTACAGTTTAGCAAACATGCATTTTCAGTTATCCCCATTATGAAAAAGCACAGTGAAACTAGAAGAGAGTTATTTACTTAAATATGTGGTTGCCCTTTTATTTTCATAGTTTTGTAAGTACCTTTTTGGATTTTTTACATGCAAAATATTCTGGCACTTTAGTAAGGGAACACCAATGTGATAATCAGAAGGGTTATCATTTTACTGCCTTACAAAAAGGCACCATTTCCCATTATTTTCATCCAGGTAGGCAAGTCTTATGCCGCGTACACACGACCGCTTTTCTCGACGAGAAAAACGGCATTTTTTTTTTTCGCCGAGAAAAACGATCGTCTGTGGGCTTTATGTCGTTTTTCTCGTTGAGAAAAACGGCAGAAAAAACAACGAGAAAAATTAGAACATGTTCTAGATTTTCTCATCGTTTTTTCCATAATTTTTTTCCGCGGCAGTTTTCCCATAGGGAGACACTGCCGCGGAGCCCACAGACGGTCGTTTTTCTCGTCAAGAGAAAAAATGACGGGAAAAACGACCGTGTGTAGGGAACCCTTGGAACCGAAGCGGTTCCCTCGTTTTTCCTGTCATTATTCACGGCGGATTTTTAACCGCCGTGAATAATGATCGTGTGTACGCGGCATCACACTTATTTTAGATATTCTGTATTGTTAGAAAAGGAAACTTGATCTGAGCGATCAATTAAATGTCTTATTATTACCACAACTATTATTGTTATTGAAAGTAACGTCTAGAAATATAACCAAAGGAATATATCCTCTTAATGAACACAAGAGAACACAATGCCTTATTTTGTAAAGAGCTGAAATTCTGTAAGTTTCTTAGATAACATATCAGAGTACTGTGTGTTAAAATAATATCTGGGGCATGGGCGTCCTCAGAAATTTTTTCAGGGGGGGGCACTTCGGCAGCGGCGATACACAGTCGCATTTAACCCCTTCTTCAAACGCTAGCGGGGGTAAAAAGGGCCCGTTAGTGGCCGAATAGCGCAGCTAAAACAGTGGTAAAGCGCCGCTTTTTAGCGGCGCTTTACCGATAACGCGCCCAGCTGGCAGTGTGAAATAGCTCTTGAGATAATTCAGCTTCAGCATCAGCACAGACCCCCCCTTCAGCACAGACCCCCCATTCAGCACAGACCCCCCCTTCAGCGAAGATGGACCCCCCTTCAGCACATACGGACCCCCCCATTCAGCACAGACCCCCCATTCAGTACAGACCCCCCATTCAGCACAGACCCCCCCCCTCAGCACAGATGGACCCCCCCTTTAGCACAGACCCCCATTCAGCACAGACTCCCCCTTCAGCACAGATCCCCTATCCCATCCAGTACCTCAGATCAGCGCGGCACAGGCACAGCAGGTTCCCTCTAAACACTGGAGGGGGAGGCGGCTTCACTCTGCTCGCTGTGTCTGTGTGACATCCTGCCCGGGACCGCTCAGACAGCCCACGGCCGCGAGAGAAGGGGATGGTTGGTCAGGTGCAGTGGTGCCACCCCCTGCCCCTTCTTGCAACGCTACGGCCAGCAGCTCACCTCTCTCCCTGTTCTAAACCTGCCTGTCACCGCGGCGCTGTCACTGCTTGCCTCGCGGAGGGGTGTCTTAACTCTTCAACACCTTCTCGATTCTAGGGAGGGTCAATTGCCCCCCCCCCTTGCCCTATGGAGCGGACGCCCATGATCTGGGTAGAATGAAATCTGGGGGCCCAGGGGTATTATAACATGCTTTCGCTCTACTGAGCACACATAGGATGCTTGGCAAAGCTCCTTCTTGCCAACACATTTTCTGTGTTGACCCATAGCGAGGATGCAACAGCTTGAGGGCAAACAGGGATGTTGCTTACTGGTCTTTTTTGCCATTTGACAGATGAATAGTGGATAGCAAGGAGCTGCAGGTGAGCTTTTGTGCTGCAGGCTGGAATTAATTTTGGGTGCCATGCAGTAGTGTATTTAGGTTTTGTGCTGCCCTAGGCCTGACTAAACTCATGGACCCTCTAATTTAAATATGACCCACCCCTTTCTTTCAAGGCCACACTCCTTGCTGTTTAAGACCCGCCCTGAAATTTTCGAGTGGGGACACTAGTTCTGAGGGCCTGGGGGGGGGCAATGAATCCCCTCAATTTGCATAGATTTCCTCTCACTTCCTGTTTGGCTATGGGGCAGGAAGTGAAGGGAAATCTCTGCAATGGGACAGGGATGATAAAAAATAAACTGACAGGGGCTATAACCCTCCCTTACTCTATTCAAAATGAAAAAAAAAAGTGTGCTTAATATAGAACTATAGGCAACACATTTCTGATAATTTTATGGAGAGAAATAAGAAGATATAACCACGCCAATGGTGCAGCAGAAAACATATGGCACAGTGAGGAAGGTTTGTGGTCCAGGATGATAGGACAGTCAAAATTAGAAGCAGCACCCCCGTCCCCCTCCCCCACAGTTGCGGTATTCCGGCAGCCCGCATACCGGAAGCAGTGCGGCCGCTTTATGGGGGCGCTAGTCTCTCAGCCCAGTCCGCCCCATTTGACTGGCACTACACTAACAGTGTAGCGCAAGCCGGCGGGGACTCTTTCCTTGCTGCCCCCCTTCAAAGTGCTGCCCAAGGCCTGGGCCTTGTTGGCCCAGGTCAGGATACAGCATTGGTGCCATGTGGCACAACACCATGCCACAATGTTAGACAGCTCCTCAAATGAGTGACCATTGCCAGGGAGGTCTTTGATCTGGCAGTGTGCAGTCGCTTGGAAAAACCTACTTGGTTAGAGAGAGTGTGCACTTAGAGCCTAGAAAAAAAGGCTTAGCAACCAATGTTTCCCAATGATCCTGCATTTATTTCAAGAGTAATGTTGCGTACACACGATTGTAATTTCCGACAACAAATGTTCGATGTGAGCTTTTGGTCAGATATTCCGACCGTGTGTAGGCTCCATCGGACATTTGCTGTCGGAATTTCCGACAACAAATGTTTGAGAGCAGGTTCTCAATTTTTCCGACAGCAAAAGTTCTTGTCGGAAATTCCGATCGTGTGTATCCAATTCCGACGCACAAAAATCCTACGCATGCTCAGAATCAATTTGACGCATGCTCAGAATTATTGTACATAATTTTTCTCGGCTTGTCGTAGTGTTGTACATCTCCGCGTTCTTGACGTTAGGAATTTCCCAGCAACATTTGTGTGACCCTATTATGCAAGACAAGTTTGAGCGAAAATCCGACGGAAAAAAAAACACGGTTTTGTTGTCAGAATGTCTGATCGTGTGTACACAGCAATAGTGTTCTATTACAGATATTTTCTGCCATGTCAACTAACAGTGTTAAAGAGACTGACGTGTGCCTTCATTAACCACTTAAGACCTGGACCATTATGCAGCTTAACCACTTAACGACCGCTCACTGTATATATACGTCGGCAGAATGGCACCGACAGGCACAATCACGTAGAGCATACGTGATTGCCTTTGTATAGTTGGGGGGTCCAATCGGACCCCCCTCCTATACAGTGAGCGGTGGCTAAGTGTCTGGGAGCGTTCCGGGATGAGGGGGCAGCCATTCGTTTCCGGCCACCCCCTCGCGATCGCTCCTGGCGAATGGAAATGCCCCCTCTGTCTGTGTCAGGCAGAGGAAGCAGGAGGAAGTGATGTCATCTCTGGTGCGGCGCTCACATATACCGAGCGCCGTACAAGAGAAGACATCAGGTCAGTGCACACAACACTACACTGACACCAGGACACATAGGGACATAAATCGCCCCCCCAGGCCCCCCCAGATCACCCCCAGATCACCCCCCCCAGCCCCCAGTCACAGTGTCACTGATTGCAGTGACCATTTATTTACTGATCACTGCAATAAGTGACATTTGTGACTTTAAAAGTGTCAGTACATTCAGTTTTAGGTCCAGTGTAGCCCCCTAACCCCCCCTAATAAAGGTTTAACCCCCCTGATCACCCCCCAGATAACCCTTTCACCCCCTATCACCACTGTCGCTAAGCGATCATTTTTCTGATCGCTGTCTTAGCGTCAGTGATGCCGATCGGCAGCCAGTAATTTTTTTTAGGTTCGCCGCATGTTTTTATAGCGTCAGGTACCCCAATATATTATCTAATAAAGGTTTAACCCCCTTGATCGCCCCCCAGGTAACCCTTTCACCCCCTATCACCACTGTCGCTAAGCGATCGTTTTTCTAAACGCTGTCTTAGTGTCGGTGATGCAGATCGGTAGCCAGTAATTTTTTTTAGGTTTGCCGCAGGTTTTTATAGCGTCAGGTACCCCAATATATTATCTAATAAAGGTTTAACCCCCTTGATCGCCCCCCAGCTAACCCTTTCACCCCCTATCACCACTGTCGCTAAGCAATCGTTTTTCTAAACGCTGTCTTAGTGTCGGTGATGTAGATCGGTAGCCAGTAATTTTTTTTAGGTTCGCCGCATGTTTTTATAGCGTCAGGTACCCCCATATATTATCTAATAAAGGTTTAACCCCCTTGATCGCCCCCCAGGTAACCCTTTCACCCCCTATCACCACTGTCGCTAAGCGATCGTTTTTCTAAATGCTGTCTTAGTGTCGGTGATGCAGATCGGTAGCTGGTAATTTTTTTTAGGTTCGCCGCAGGTTTTTATAGCGTCAGGTACCCCAATATATTATCTAATAAAGGTTTAACCCCCTTGATCGCCCCCCAGGTAACCCTTTCACCCCCTATCACCACTGTCGCTAAGCGATCGTTTTTCTAAACGCTGTCTTAGTGTCGGTGATGCAGATCGGTAGCCAGTAATTTTTTTTAGGTTTGCCGCAGGTTTTTATAGCGTCAGGTACCCCAATATATTATCTAGTAAAGGTTTAACCCCTTGATCGCCCCCCAGGTAACCCTTTCACCCCCTATCACCACTGTCGCTAAGCGATCATTTTTCTGATCGCTGTCTTAGTGTCGGTGATGCAGATCGGTAGCCAGTAATTTTTTTTAGGTTCGCCGCAGGTTTTTATAGCGTCAGGTACCCCCATATATTATCTAATAAAGGTTTTAACCCCCTGATTGCCCCTAGTTAACCCTTTCACCAGTGATCACCATATAAGTGTTACGGGTGACGCTGGTTAGTTAGTTTGCTTTTTATAGTGTCAGGGCACCCGCCGTATATATAACCCAATAAAGGTTTAACCCCCTGATCGCCCGGCGGGTGATATCAATTAGGTTTTAGCGTCAGAGAGGGTCTGCGTCACACCCCAGGCAGCGTCAGGTTAGTGCCAGTAACGCTAACACCCACGCGTGAAGCATACACCCCCCTTAGTGGTATAGTATCTGAACAGATCAATATCTGATCTGATCAGATCTATACTAGCGTCCCCAGCAGTTTAGGGTTCCCAAAAACGCAGTGTTAGCGGGATCAGCCCAGATACCTGCTGGCACCTGCGTTTTGCCCCTCCGTCCAGCCCAGGCCACCCAAGTGCAGTATCGATCGATCACTGTCACTTACAAAACAAAAACACACATAACTGCAGCGTTCGCAGAGACAGGCCTGATCCCTGCGACTCCAGTGCTGTAGGAGGTGATTTCACCACCACAGTTAAATAAAAAAAGCATATATGCCAAAGCATTGGGGCAGCAGGGGCGGAGGAGCGGAGGAGCGATTTTGCTCCTAATGCCGCGTACATACGGTCGAAATTCCGGCGGAGGCTTGCCCGTGGAAAAGTCCGACCATGTGTGTGCGGCATAACTTTTTTGTGGGAGGATGCCCCCATGCTTCGGCATATATAAATGGTGCGTGTATGCCCATCATTGGAAGTGGGTGGATGAAGGGCGGTATTCTAATGGTGGGCATACCCACCGATCAATCTCTTTTTTCATTCAGCCAACTGGCTGCATGAAAAAAAAGATTACAATACATGTCCAACAAGGACCAGCAACGTACTGGTATGTTGCTGGACTTTGAATGTTTATACCAGAATGATGCCTGCGGGTTTAGGTATCATCTTGGTATCATTCTTTTCAGCCCGCGGCCGGCTTTCATGTAAAAGCAATCCTAGCGGCTAATTAGCCTCTGGACTGCTTTTACAAGCAGTGGGAGGGAATGCCCCCCCCCCGGATATAAAAAGCGCCATTGGGAAATTGGAAAAGCATTTTATCACACCGATCTTGGTGTGGTCAGATGCTTTGAGGGCAGAGGAAAGATCTAGGGTCTAGACCCCAGTTTTTTCAAAAAAAGAGTACCTGTCACTACCTATTGCTATCATAGGGGATATTTACATTCCCTGAGATAACAATAAAAATGATTAAAAAAAAATACTTGGAAGGAACAATTTAAAAATAAAATAAAAAAGCAAAATTAATAATAAAAAAAAAAAAATAAAAAATAAAAAGCACCCCTGTCCTGCCCTGCTCTTGCCCAATGGTGAACACAAGCGTCGGTCTGGCGTCATATGTAAACAGCAATTGCACCATGCATGTGAGGTATCACCGCGAAGGTCAGATCGAGGGCAGTCATTTTAGCAGTAGACCTCCTCTGTAAATCTACTGGGGTAACCTGTAAAGGCTTTTAAAGGCTTTTAAAAATGTATGTAGTTTGTCGCCAATGCGCGTTTGTGCGAAATTTTAAAGCATGTCGTGTTTGGTATCTATGTACTCAGCCTAAGATCATCTTTTTTATTTCATCAAACATTTGGGCAATATAGTGTGTTTTAGTGCATTAAAATTCAAAAAAGTGTATTTTTTAACCCAAAAAATGCGTTTGAAAAATCGCTGCGCAAATACTGTGTAGAAAAAAAAAATGCAACACCCACCATTTTAATCTGTAGAGCCTTTGCTTTAAAAATATATATAATGTTTGGGGGTTCAACATAATTTTCTTGCAAAAAAGAAATGTTTTCATGTAAACAAAAAGTGTCAAAAAGGGCTTTGTCTTCAAGTGGTTAGAAGAGTGGATGTAAGCTTCCTAATGTTGTGTATAAAATGCCAGAACAGTTCAAAACCCCCCCAAATGACCCCATTTTGGAAAGTAGACACCCCAAGCTATATACTGAGAGGCATGTCGAGTCCATGGAATATTTTATATGTTGACACAAGTTGCGGAAAAACGAATTTTTTTATTTATTTTTTTGCACAAAGTTGTCACTAAATGATATATTGCTCAAACATGCCATGGGCATATGTGGAATTACACCCCAAAATACATTCTGCTGCTTCTCCTGAGTACGGGGATACCACATGTGTGAGACTTTTTGGGAGCCTAGCCGCGTACGGGACCCCAAAACCCAAGCACCGCCTTCAGGCTTTCTAAGGGTGTAAATTTTTGATTTCACTTCTCACTGCCTATCACAGTTTCGGAGGCCATGGAATGCCCAGATGGCACAAAATCCCCCCAAATGACCCCATTTTGGAAAGTAGACACCCCAAGCTATTTGCTGAGAGGTATTGTGAGTATTTTGCAGATCTTGCTTTTTGTCACAAAGTTTTGAAAATTGAAAAAAAAAATATATATATATATATTTTCTTTCTTCATTTTCAAAAACAAATGAGAGCTGTAAAATACTCGCCATGCCTCTCAGCAAATAGCTTGGGGTGTCTATATTCCAAAATGGGGTCATTTGGGGGGGTTTTGTGCTATTTTGGCATTTTATGGCCTTCGAAACTGTGATAGGTAGTGAGGAGTGAAATCAAAAATTTGTGCCTAGAAATCCTGAAGGCGGTGCTTGGTTTTCGGGGTCCCGTACGCGGCTAGGCTCCTAAAAAGTCCCACACATGTGGTATCCCCGTACTCAGGAGAAGCAGAAAAATTTATTTTGGGGTGTAATTCCACATATAACCATGGCATGTGTGAGCAATATATCATTTAGTGACAACTTTTTGTAATTTTATTTTTTTTGTCATTATTTAATCACTTGGGACAAAAAAAAATATATATTCAATGGGCTCAACAGGCATCTCAGCAATTTCCTTGGGGTGTCTACTTTCTAAAATGGGGTCATTTGTGGGGGTTTTGTGCTATTTTGGCATTTTATGGCCTTCAAAACTGTGATAGGTAGTGAGGAGTGAAATCAAAAATTTGCGCCCTTAGAAATCCTGAAGGCGGTGCTTGGTTTCCGGGGTCCCGTACGCGGCTAGGCTCCCAAAAAGTCCCACACATGTGGTATCCCCGTACTCAGGAGAAGCAGCAAAATGTATTTTGGGGTGCAATTCCACATATAACCATGGCATGTGTGAGCAATATATCATTTAGTGACAACTTTTTGTAATTTTTTTTTTTTTTTTTGTCATTATTCAATCACTTAAGACAAAAAAAAAAAAATTCAATGGGCTCAACATGCCTCTCAGCAATTTCCTTGGGGTGTCTACTTTCCAAAATGGGGTCATTTGGGGGGGTTTTGTACTGCCCTGTCATTTTAGCACCTCAAGAAATGAGATAGGCAGTCATAAATTTAAAGCTGTGTAAATTTCAGAAAATGTACCCTAGTTTGTAAACTCTATAACTTTTGCGCAAACCAATAAATATACGCTTATTGACATTTTTTTACTAAAAACATGTGGCTGAATACATTTTGGCCTAAATGTATGATTAAAATTGAGTTTATTCGATTTTTCTTATAACAAAAAGTAGAAAATATCATTTTTTTTCTAAATTTTCGGTCTTTTTCCGTTTATATCGCAAAAAATAAAAATCGCAGAGGCAATCAAATACCATTAAAAGAAAGCTCTATTTGTGGGAAGAAAAGGACGCAAATTTCGTTTGGGTACAACATTGCATGTCCGCACAATTTACAGTTAAAGCAGCGCAGTGCAAAATTCTGAATTCACCTCTGGTCCTTTAGCTGCCAAATGGTCCGGGGCTTAAGTGGTTAAAGACCTGGCCACTTTTTGCGATTGGGCACTGTGTCGCTTTAACTGACAATTGCGCGGTCATGCGACGTGGCTCCCAAACAAAATTGCCGTCCTTTTTTCCCCACAAATAGAGCTTTCTTTTGGTGGTATTTGATCACCTCTGCGATTTTTATTTTTTGCGCTATAAACAAAAATAGAGCGACAATTTTGAAAGAAATTCAATATTTTTTTACTTTTTGCTATAATAAATATCCCCAAAAAATATATAAAAAAACATTTTTTTTTCCTCAGTTTAGGCCGATACGTATTCTTCTACATATTTTTGGTAAAAAAAAATTGCAATAAACGTTTATTGATTGGTTTACGCAAAATTTATTGCGTCTACCAAATAGGGGATAGTTTTATTGCATTTTTATTAATAATTTTTTTTTCTAGTAATGGCGGCGATCAGCGATTTTTATCGTGACTGTGATATTATGGCGGACACATTGGACACTTTTGACACTATTTTGGGACCATTGTAATTTTTACAGCAAACAGTGCTATAAAAATGCACTGATTACTGTAAAAATGACACTGGCAGTGAAGGGGTTAACCAGGAGGGGCACTGTAGGGGTTAGGTGTGTCCTGATTTGTGTTTCTTACTGTGGGGGGGCGTGGCTTAGTGTGTGACGTCACTGATTGTCCTTCCCTATGACAGGGAACAGACGATCAGTGACAGGCTCACTAGGAAGCACAGGAAGAGGTTCGTTTACACTTACCTCTCCCCGTTCTTCCTCTCTGTGACCCGATCGTGGGACACCGGTGGCGATCGGGTCCGCTGTTCCCGTGGGGACGGTCACAGAGAAGAGGACCGGGTCGCAAGCGCGCCGCCGGCGGCGCGTTTGCGACCCACGGCTGGGCTCTTAAAGGGGACGTACCTGTATGCCCTTGTGCCCAGCCTTGCCATTCTGCCGACATACATCGGCGTGCAGCGGTCCTTAAGTGGTTAAGAAGCTACTGTTACCCCACCAGACCCAAACTATGATGTTGCTATTATTTGCATCCCAATTTTGAATCTCTCCCATCCTTTCTTTCTACTGCATCTCTATTCCATTAAAAAAAAATTCTTGCAAGTTACACTCACCTAAGTCTGCTGTCCAGGTCCCTTGCCAGAGCCATTTCAGGGTGCTGGGGAATGCTAATCCAGCACTGCAGATGTACCCGCAACAGCTGGTCCCCTATAGTCCCTTCACACTAATGTCACTCCTCTTCAGGATTCAGGAAGGACCCAAAAGCTAGATAGCATAGGCAATATTATTATCAGTTTAAAATAGGTATAGGTTCAATTCAACTAAACACACAACTGACTTTCATTTATTGCCCTGTAATGCTATCTAGAAAAAACTGCAGCTGTGCCAAAATAAAAAAAGTTCACCCAATCCACATTATTCTGTGTTGTGTAGAATACACTGCATCTACAATCCAAAGCTCCTTACTGGGTCCCTGGGAGTGAACTTCCTGAAACCTCTGATGCACACCTCCCTCTGCTTCCTATATCATTAGTACAGGTATTCTATTATATCATGCTGTGAGGGGGTTAGCTCGGCAGCGGGTATGTGTGACCCCCGGGATGGGCTCCCCACCCAAAAACAGGCCCAGCAGATGGAGGTTGTGGTTTTCAAAATCAAAAGGGTGCGGTTTATTTTCTATTTACAGTGACAAAAACACAGCAAGGCAAAAAAAACATAAACAAAATAAATCCTGGTCAACTTGACCTCTGACTAAACTTACAGGTTTCCTAACTAACGACTGGGATCAGCCTAGTGCTGTCCTAGTCCCTGGTTTTAAATGTCCAAGCAAAATATAGCCACACAGGCTTTCTCTCACCGCACAGGGGTTCACTCTCCCTAGACAGTCCACACAGGTCTGCTTCCAGGCATGAGCTAACATCTAATGAAGCTGGGATTTCTTATAGAGGCCTAAATGAGCTGACAAGGTTCAGCTGATCCCATCAACTCCCTGTCTGCACGACGCCCAGCCCTCTCCCTAGAGGTATGAGTCATCCATGAGCCCACTAGCCTTATACAACTCTCCACCTAGTTGTATAAATCGGCGTAAAGCCTGAATCTGGGCGAAATATATCTACCCCCCTGGATGCAACCAGGTGACTTTACCTTCCTGCTGTCACATACCCCCCCCCTCTTGTTTTAACCTCGGGGTTGGAACACCAGCAATCAGGCATTCATGTACTCGAGACAAAGCATCCACATTCCCCATTTGAACGCCAGGGCGATGCTTTACTGTGAAGTTGAATTCCTGGAGGGCCAGGAACCACCTATTCACTCTTCTATTTGTTTCCTTGTTTTGAGCCATCCACTTTAACGGAGCGTGATCCGTAACCATGTCAAAGTGCCTACCTAGCAGGTAGTACCGAAGGGAATCTAGAGCCCACTTCACCGCTAAACACTCCTTTTCAACGGTGGCGTAATTTACCTCATGGGACTTCAACTTCCTGCTGAGGTAAATGACTGGGTGCTCTTCCCCGTTCCAGACCTGGGACAATACTGCTCCTAACCCCACATCTGACGCATCACTTTGTACGACAAAGTCTCTAGAGAAGTCGGGTGAGTACAACACTGGCTGGCTACATAAGGCTTGTTTCAAGAACTGGAATGCTGCCTCAGCCTCGGGGGTCCATTTAATCATGACCGACCCTTTCCCCTTCGTCAGGTTGGTTAGGGGCACAGCCTTAGAAGCAAAGTGGGGAATGAATCGCCGATAATACCCAGCGATTCCCAGAAAGGCTCGTACCTGCTTCTTGCTGTTGGGACGTGGCCAACTCTGGATGGCCTCGACTTTGTTGAGTTGGGGTTTTATTACTCCCCTCCCAATGGTGTACCCAAGATATTTGGCCTCCTCCTGCCCAATGGTACACTTCTTGGGGTTAGCCGTAAACCCTGCTTCCCGAACAGAGTCCAGGACTGCTTGCACTTTTGGCAGATGTGAGGCCCAATCTGTGCTATGGACAATTATTTCATCCAGGTAAGCCGCAGCATACTTCCGATGGGGCCTCAGCATCTGGTCCATTTTCCGCTGGAATGTGGCCGGCGCATTCTGTAACCCGAACGGCATTCTTTTATATTGGAACGCCCCGTCTGGGGTTACAAATGCGGTTTTCTCTTTGGCCGACTTGGCCAGGGGGATTTGCCAATACCCTTTTGTGAGGTCAAGAGTCGTCATGTATCGGGCTGTTCCCAGCCGGTCGATCAACTCATCTATACGTGGCATGGGGTAGGTGTCAAATTTTGTAACTTTGTTCAACTGACGAAAATCGTTACAAAATCGCCAGCTCCCATCCGGTTTAGGCACCAACACAATGGGACTAGACCAATCACTTTGGGACTCCTCTATCACCCCTAAGTTCAGCATTTTCTGTACTTCCTCCCGTATTGCCTCCCGTCGGGCCTCTGGGATCCGATAGGGTTTTAACTTCACCCTTTCACCGGGCGGGGTAATAATGTCATGCTCTACCCCAGATGTTTGTCCTGGCAGCTCAGAGAATACCTCCTTGTTGCGAAGCACAAACTCCTTAACCTCCTGTTGTTGGGGTTGTGACAAGGTGGCTGCGATTCCAACCTCAGGAATCACGCAACCAGTTTGAGCTGGTGACCAAGTGTCTGCGACTAGGGACTCTCTATCCCTCCAGGCTTTCAACAGATTAACGTGATAGATCTGTTCGGGCTTTCGCCTTCCTGGTTGTCTGACCTTGTAATTCACTTCGCTCACTTTTTCCATTATCTCGTAGGGGCCTTGCCATTTGGCAAGGAATTTACTTTCAACCGTAGGGACAAGTACCAATATCCTATCCCCCGGGGAAAAGGTACGGGTCTTGGCTCCACGGTTGTACACTCTCTGCTGTGCCAACTGCGCTTGGGCCAAATGTTCCTTCACGATGGGCATTACCTGTGCAATTCGATCTTGCATCAGGGCGACATGCTCAATCACACTCCTGTGGGGAGAACTCTCACTTTCCCAAGTTTCCTTGGCAATATCCAACAGCCCTCTTGGGTGTCTCCCATACAGTAACTCAAAGGGGGAGAATCCCGTAGAGGATTGGGGCACCTCCCTAATAGCAAACATCAAATAAGGAAGTAGACAGTCCCAATCCCTTCCATCTCTATCCACCACTTTCTTCAACATTTGTTTTAGGGTTTTGTTGAATCTTTCAACCAGCCCATCGGTTTGGGGGTGATACACAGATGTACGCAATTGCGTCACTTTGAACAATTTACACAGCTCTTTCATAACCCGGGACATAAAGGGTGTACCTTGGTCCGTAAGCAGTTCTTTACAAATACCCACCCGGCTAAAAACAAGAGATAGCTCTTTGGCTATGGTTTTGGCCGAGGTATTTCTGAGAGGGATCGCTTCTGGATAACGGGTGGCATAGTCCATTATAACCAATATGTACTGGTGCCCCCTAGCGGACTTGATTATAGGACCTACCAAATCCATTGCGATTCTCTCAAACGGGACCTCAATGATGGGTAGAGGGACCAGCGGGCTACGGAAATGTGGCATTGGGGCCGACCTCTGACACACAGGGCAGGAGGAACAATAATTTTCTATGTCCTTCATCACCCCAGGCCAATAGAATCTCTGTAATACCCTCTCTCGGGTTTTCTCTGTCCCCAGATGACCTCCAAGAATGTGCCCATGGGCCAACTCCAACACCAACTTCCTGTAAGGTTTGGGCACCACAAGCTGCTCAACGGTTTCTTCTGCCCTTTTTGCCACCCGATACAGTAGGTCCTTCTCTACGCTGAAGTATGGGTAAGTGCCGGTATTATCTGGGTTCACTAACTCGCCATCTATTTTCACTACGTTTTCCCGTGCCTTTATTAGGGCGGGGTCTTTCAACTGTTCTGTGGCAAAGTTTTCCCTGTGAACCTCAAGATCAGAAAACTCCACAGACGGTAGGTTTTCGTCTGAGGAGGTGGGCTCCTCTCCAGTTTCTTGAGTCTCCCCTGCCAATACTGACAAGGGAAATTCCGGAGAGTCCTCACCACTCTCAGGGGAGTTCTGGCTATCACATTCCTGGTACATAGGGGCACCAGTGGGGGGCTCAGGATCATCCCACAGTTCCCAGAACTTCGGAAAATCCCTTCCCACAATGGCGTCATGCGGTAACTGAGATACTAAGCCCACTGGATGAGAGAGGGTACCTTTGGGGGTCTCGAAACACACTGTAGTCACTGGATACTCTCGGGTGTCCCCATGCACACAAATAACGGCTACCTTGCTATTCCCAGAGACCTCTGTTTTAACTAACTCAGCCTTTATCAGGGTCACAAGGCTACCTGAATCCAGCAATACCACAACATTTCTACCATTAATACACATTTTGCATAAATGTTTCTCAGTTCCCCGAATGGCAGTGCATGCGACTGTCGCACACAGCGACTGACGTCTGCCCGTCAGAAAGTCACACTGCATGGGTTCCTCCAAAACCGGGCAATTTGCTGCAATATGTCCCGCTTGCCGGCAGCGGTAGCAAACGATCCTTCTTGCGGCCTCTTGAGCCGCTGATTTCCCAGGCTGTTCTCGCCAAACTTGGGGTAGAGCTCCCACCCTCTCACTCTCTCCACCCTCACCCCTTGGAATCCTCTTATCCGCCCCTGGGGATGGTCTGGTCTTGGGGTGGAAAGTCCGAGTGTCTCTGGAAGAGGCCGTCAGGTTCTCTGTAGCCAAGTATTTCTCCACACGATCCACAAGACCATCGGCCGTCTCTGGGTCTCCATGGCTTACCCACTTTTGGATGGCAGTAGGAAGAGCTCTCAAAAACCGATCCATTACAACACGTTCCACAATCTTTGGTGCGGACAAAGTCTCTGGCTGTAGCCACTTTCTGCTCAGGTGAATGAGATCATACATTTGAGACCTGGGGGGTTTTCCAAGCTGGAAAGTCCAGTTATGCACACGCTGAGCCCGGACAGCCAGGGTGACACCCAGCCTTGCCAATATTTCAGCTTTTAGCATCACATAGTCTTTTGCTTGGTTAGGCTCTAGGTCATAGTAAGCTTTCTGCGATTCACCAGTTAACAGAGGAGCCACTAGTCCAGCCCACTGCTCCTCAGGCCACTTTTCTCTTTCAGCGGTCCTTTCAAATGTGGTCAAAAATACCTCTGGATCATCCTCTCCAGTCATTTTTGTCAATAAACGACTCACCCCAAAGGACGCGGTATTAGTGGGACGGCTTTCCTCACTGGTCTGCGGACGTTGCTGCATTACTGCTTCCATCTGTTGTTGTAGTCTCTGCTCTTGCTTCTGCAACAGGTCTATGAAGCGGGCCTCAGATTGCTGTTGGGCTTGTTGCTGAGCCTCCAGACTCTGTTGTAAAGTTGCAAGGCTCTGTTGATGAGCTTGCTGCTGGGCTGCAAGGCTCCTTTGCAAACCTGCATTTGTCTGCTGTTGATTGGCATTTGCTAGAGCCAGCTGTTTCAGTATCTCCTCCATGCTGGCTTAAAAAAAAACTGCCACTGGTTCTCCACCAACTGTGAGGGGGTTAGCTCGGCAGCGGGTATGTGTGACCCCCGGGATGGGCTCCCCACCCAAAAACAGGCCCAGCAGATGGAGGTTGTGGTTTTCAAAATCAAAAGGGTGCGGTTTATTTTCTATTTACAGTGACAAAAACACAGCAAGGCAAAAAAAACATAAACAAAATAAATCCTGGTCAACTTGACCTCTGACTAAACTTACAGGTTTCCTAACTAACGACTGGGATCAGCCTAGTGCTGTCCTAGTCCCTGGTTTTAAATGTCCAAGCAAAATATAGCCACACAGGCTTTCTCTCACCGCACAGGGGTTCACTCTCCCTAGACAGTCCACACAGGTCTGCTTCCAGGCATGAGCTAACATCTAATGAAGCTGGGATTTCTTATAGAGGCCTAAATGAGCTGACAAGGTTCAGCTGATCCCATCAACTCCCTGTCTGCACGACGCCCAGCCCTCTCCCTAGAGGTATGAGTCATCCATGAGCCCACTAGCCTTATACAACTCTCCACCTAGTTGTATAAATCGGCGTAAAGCCTGAATCTGGGCGAAATATATCTACCCCCCTGGATGCAACCAGGTGACTTTACCTTCCTGCTGTCACAATGCCTACAAAATGATCTCTGCCTGGATGAGGAACACGGCTACAATAAACTGTACCCTGGACTGCCGCACTCTGTATAGACAGTTATTTATTCCAAAATATCAGGTAAAAAATCCAAATTCAAAATAAATCCATAAATTCAAAACAACAAATATATTCATATTTACCACTGTCACATTTATTCACTTCACATAAACATATACACACACTTTGGTGCGTCCATATTTAAGTACTAAGTGTTTAGTTTATAATTCATACATATTTTGTATTTCTATAAATGGTTTTCAAATGAGTGCTCTTCCCTTTCCCCCCCCCCCTCTCCTTTCTTGGGAGTGTCGGAATCAATTATAAACTTATCCCGGTCAGCTGTGTTTTCAGCACTGATTGGTGTGAAGTCATTTTATTTCTTACTTATACTTCTATTGATTCCCATACACCCTAGCTATGAGTAAGCGTCAATTCGTGACGTGAAACACGTTATCCATCCTTCCCTGTATGCATACTACCTGCATTTGTTGTTTTGGATTTATGGATTTATTTTGAATTTGGATTTTTTACCTGATATTTTGGAATAAATAACTGTCTATACAGAGTGCGGCAGTCCAGGGTTTCTTTTTCTTCCCATGCATCAGTGCAGAGCCAGCACCTGTGTGAGTGACCGTGCGGGAGCAGCCATTTGGTGAATTCTCAAGCTTTTGAGCGGTACGTTTTTCCTTTACAATAAACTGTACCTGTGTTCCTCATTCAGGCAGAGATCATTTTTTATTATAGCCATCTGTAAACAGGGGTTAGTATCCATTTTAGGAAAACCCCTCCCCTGGGTGCATACTTTGGGTGAGGCTAGCTTAGTCCCTTATAATATAGGACCATAAAGCCAGGGGCAGAGGTTGATGGGAAGAGTCTACTTTCAGCATACTACCATATAAACTTGTGGCTTAATAAGTACTGGAATTTCTGGTTGGCATCCCTGTGTTAAGGTTGAACTTGAACTATGCAGTGTTACTGATATCAGGTACAAAGAGGCAGAGGCAAATCTGTGTTTTGGAAGCGAACTGTGAATCCTGTTACTGCTACAGTAAAAGATTAAAAAGGCTGAACTTTTGGACATTCCTTAATTTATTAAAGTGGAATTAAACTCCACTTTCAAACTTGTACCTACAGGTAAGCCTATAATAAGGCTTACCTGGCTGTAGGTACAGTGAATATCTCCTGAACTTGCACTGATTAGGAGATATTCACACAACATGATGTGACGTCACCAGTGCATGCTCTCTATAGGGACCAAGGGCTCCTGCGCACACGTGCAGAAGTGACATCATTGTAGCACCCAGGCATTTATAGAGCGTGCAAACCTGGAAGTAAGACCGGGTGAAGATGGCAGCACCGGGGGTGTCGTGACAGAGCTGTGCTGAAGGGCTCAGTGTACAGGTAAGTCTGTCAAAATCTGCTAGTGTGCAGTGCATAGTAGTACATTATGACTTAAACCTGCCAGGGGCCCATTGATTTTTTATTTTTCTGGCAGGTTACTACCATTTTATGGTGGGCCTCAGGCCAGGAGAATATGAATAACCAAGATGGTGTCCTATCTCCCTCTTGAAGGAGAGTTATGGGAGGGACTAGACTTACACTTGACGTCATTGGCAGGATTGGGAATGTCACTGCCTGTGGAGGATGTATTGGCCTTGCCGGTTGGGTCTTGAAAAGAAGGCGGAGTTAAAGAAGAAGTGATCTGTAGATGATTGCGGGATGGTGCAACAGCTGCTTTGTGTGTGTGAACAAAGCTCAAGGATGAACCACCTTCCATGGAAGAGGGCCTCTGAGGAGTAGGTTTAAACCCCAAAAATTGGTACCCATATACAGGGGGAAGACTGTGGATACTGGACTGTGGGTGATACTGTGAAAGGGGATCACCCTATGTTTGTATGGAGTGAGAGAAACTCTTGTGCCTCTGTGTCAGAACTGCAACCAATTAACAGTGATCATCGCACTGGGCACACTGTAGGAGGTGCCGCACCTTTCTGTTAGAGGTGCTCCCTGATGGTGAGCAGCCACAAGATCTGAATATCCTGGGAGTAGGGCATAGTTTGGGAGGAAGTTCTGGGAGATGAGGAGGATCCGACGAGTCGGTTGAAGATGGAGTACTCTGGCTTTCCTGGCCTTAGCCAATCCAGGGTGGGTGACCATGGACCAGTTCCCCCAGTGCCATCAGGATTAAGCCCATTTATAGGGAGCCTGTGACCGTGGAGTGGGAGTACAATTGAATTTCTCTATTATGTTATATAGTAGAGTTCACTTAAAAGGTTCATACACTTTAAAAAGGCCCCTCTCCTGGAATGCTTGCCTCAAGATTATTTTACAAGATATAACAAGCTATAGTTACATTCATTCCATTCTGCTCCGATTCAGTAGGGGATCTGCTCTGGCCAGGAGACTGGATCCTAGGTAGGTTTTCCTTGTTCTCTCTCTCATACTCTCTCTCATTCATCCCCCTCTTTCTCTCTCTCTTTCATCCCCTGTCTCTCCCGCTCATCCCCTCTCTCTCTCATCTTCTCTTTCTCTCTCTCTCATCCCCCTCTCTCTCATCCCCCCTCTTTCTATCATCCTCTCTCTCATCCTCTCTCTCTCATCCTACCTCTCTCTCTCTCTCATCCCCCCTCTCTCTCACTCTCTCTCATCCCCCCTCTCTCTCTCTATCTCACCCCACCTCTCAATTCAATTCAATTAAATTCAAATAAGCTTTATTGGCAGGACCAAATACATGTTAGAATTGCCAAAGCAGTTGAGTTTGTATACGAAAAAGAGAAGGAGTGGGGGGGGGTAATATAAAGGGAAATGGACATAAGTCTGTGAAAGAATTTTTAAGTCCTCAGTTTCTCAAGTCCCTCTCAGTCTGTGACACGCTGTCACATATTGGGCAGCTATCTTCACCATTGGCTCCTCTTCTCCCAGTAGAAATTGGAGTTTCCTCTTTTTTGTTCTATAGAATTGAAGTCTGGGATGAGAGTGGAGAGTCTCTGGAAGTTAGTGTCCCTCACTGATGAGTACTTTGGGCAATATAGCAGGAAGTGGTCCTCATCCTCCAGAGAAAGAGGGGGTGAAAGAGAGAGAGTATGAGAGAGAAAAAGAGAGGATGAGAGCGAGAGAGGATGAAGCACAGAGAGAGAGAGAGGGGGTGAGATAGAGAGAGGATGAGAGAGAGAGGGGGGATGAGAGAGAGAGGATGGGAGAGAGGGTGGATGAGAGAGAGAGGATGAGAGAGGGGGATGAGAGAGGATGAGAGAGAGTGGGGAATGAGAGAGAGAGAGAGAGGTGATGAGCGAGAGAGAGAGAGAGAGAGAGAGAGGGGGTAAGAGAGAGAGAGGGGGGGTGATAGATAGAGGATGAGAGAGAGAGGATGAGAGAGAAAGAGAGGGGATGAGAGCGAGAGAGGGTGAAACACAAAGAGATAGAGAGAGAGGATGAGAGAGAGAGGGTGAGAGAGAGAGAATGAGAGAGAGAGGATGAGAGAGAGAGAGGGGGTGAGAGAGAAAGGATGAGAGCGAGAGGGGGGATGAGAGAGAGAGGATGAGAGAGAGAGAATCAGAGGATGAGAGAGAGAGAGAAAGAGGATGAGAAAGAGAGAGAGATAGAGAAAGGATGAGCGAGAGAGAGAGAGAGAGAGGGGGGTGAGATAGAGAGAGAGAGAGAGAGAGAGGATGAGAGAGAAAGGATGAGCGAGAGAGAGAGACAAAATCTCAAATAAAAAACATAATGAATGACTCCAACGAAAAATATGTTGGAGATGGAGAATAGAGATACGAAATAACAAGCTCCAAAAAACTAACTGTTTACCAGTCACTGCAGAGAGACTACAAACTGACGCTGTACCTGGAGGTGCTACAAGACCCCAAAGACAGACAGACACTGAGCCTGTACAGACTGAGCGCCCACAGCCTGGAAATCGAATTAGGGCGGCACAGACAGACCTACAAGCACAGGGAGAGTAGACTGTGCCAGCAATGTGACCAGGGGGTCCGGGAGGATGAGGACCACTTCCTGCTACATTGCCCAAAGTACTCATCAGTGAGGGACACTCACTTCCAGAGACTCTCCACTCTCATCCCAGACTTCAATTCTATAGAAAAAAAAAGGAAACTCCAATTTCTACTGGAAGAAGAGGAGCCAATAGTGAAGATAGCTGCCCAATATGTGACAGCGTGTCACAGACTGAGAGAAACTTGAGAAACTGAGGACTTAAAAATCCTTTCACAGACTTATGTCCATTCCCCTTTATATTACCACCCCCCCACTCCTTCCCTTTTTCGTATACAAACTCAACTGCTTTGGCAATGCTAACATGTATTTGGTCCTGCCAATAAAGCTTATTTGAATTGAATTGAATTGAATCAAATTGAGAGGTGGGGTGAGATAGAGAGAGAGAGGGGGGATGAGAGAGAGAGTGAGAGAGAGAGAATGATAGAGAGAGCGTAAAAGAGAGAGAGAGGGAGGATGAGAGAGAGAGAGGATGAGAGAGAGGATGAGGGAGAGGGGGGATGGGAGAGAGAGGATGAAAGAGAGTGGGAGGAGAGAGAGAGAGCAGGAGAGACAGAGGGGGTGAGATAGAGAGAGGGTGAGAGAGAGAGAGAAAAGATGAGCGAGAGAAGGTGAGATAGAGAGAGAGGATGAGAGAGAGAGAGGAGGTGATAGAGAGAGGATGAAAGAGAGAGAGGATGGGAGAGAAAGAGAGTGGATAAGAGCAAGAGAGGATGAAACACACAGAGAGAGAGAGAGAGAGAGGGGGGATGAGAGACAGGGGAGAGAGAGGGGATGAGAGAGAGAGGATGAGAGAGAGAGAGGGGGAGGAGAGGATGAAAGAGAGAGAGAGGGAGGAGAGGAGGATGAGAGAGAGAGAGGGTGAGATAGCGAAAGAGAGAGAGGATGATGGTGAGCAGCCACAAGATCTGAATATCCTGGGAGTAGGGCATAGTTTGGGAGAAAGTTCTGGGAGATGAGGAGGATCCGACGAGTCGGTTGAAGATGGAGTACTCTGGCTTTCCTGGCCTTAGCCAATCCAGGGTGGGTGACCATGGACCAGTTCCCCCAGTGCCATCAGGATTAAGCCCATTTATAGGGAGCCTATGACTGTGGAGTGGGAGTCCAATTGAATTGCTCTATTGTGTTATATAGTAGAGTTCACTTAAAAGGTTCATACACCTTAAAAAGGCCCCTCTCCTGGAATGCCTGCCTCAAGATTATTTTACAAGATATAACAAGCTATAGTTACATTAATTCCATTCTGCTCCGATTCAATAGGGGATCTGCTCTGGCCAGGAAACTGGATCCTAGGTAGGTTTTCCTTGTTCTCCACTAAGAGCTTAGTATTACATGTAAGTTAGAATGAAAATGTATCTGTACTCTCCTACATATAAGTGTAAAAAATTACGAATATTAATATATATATATATATTAGGGCTGTGGAAATTAACTATTAATTCCTCGATTAATCGATTAATTGTTTTGATCGATCAAAATTATTTTGATCGATCAAAATTCTTTGGGCTTGCCGTGTCCATCTGAAGGGCTCCTTTGCTGTGCCTTCATATCTGCATGCCGGCTGGACCTTACTATCTGCCACACGCAAGGGCTGTTACACTTCCCTCTATCACTTCCCTCTATCAACCTGGGATTTTACAGCCAACCACTGGGAGTTGTGATAGTTCCCTTCACGGGACATCTACATGCCGATGGACTGATGTTAACCCCTCCTCATCTGGATTCAGCAGTGGTATCGTTGTACACATTTTTATACCAGTATCATACTTAGCTACATGTTTTTATGGCTGCTTTTGCTACCGTTTGGTATTACTCGCACCATTTTTACAGTTTATGTAGCTACATCGATTTTATCTCCAGTGCAATATTTATTTTGTTACCTACTTGAAGACTATAAAAGTTTTAATGCTATTCCCATCGAGCGCTGCCAATGTGTGTTTTTTGTATCCTGCTATCGATTTTTCCAGTGGTTGGTAGCTGCACTGGGAATCAGCCTGCAAGGAGATCAGCTAAAAGTAGTTGGATCTATGTGCGTTATAATTAATCGAAATTAGTCGATTAATCGATTTAAAAAAAAAACGATTAATCGAACATGAAAATTTTAATCAGTAACAGCCCTAATATATATATATATATATATATATATATATATATATATATATATATACACACACACAGAGAGTGAAAGAGAGAGAGAGAGGATGAAAGAGAGAGAACGAGAGAAAGAGGGGGATGAACGAGAGAGAGAGAGAAAGAGAGGAAGAGAGAGAGTGGTGTGAGAGAGAGAACGGATGAGCGAGAGAGGGGGGTGAGATAGAGAGAGAGAGGATAAGAGAGAGAGAGAAGAGAGGGGGTGATAGAGAGGATGAGAGAGAGAGAATGAGAGAGAGAGGGGATGAGAGAGAAGGGATGGGAGAGAGAGAGAAGATGAGAGAGCGAGAGAGAGAGGCTGAGAGAGAGGGGGTGAGATAGAGAGAGAGAGGATAAGCGAGAGCGAGGTGAAATAGAGAGAGAGAGGATGAGAGAGAGAGAGAGGGGGTGAGAGAGAGAGAGGATGAGAGAGAAAGAGAGGGGATAAGAGCGAGAGAGGATGAAACAGAGAGAGAGAGAAGGGGGATAAGAGAGAGAGAGGGTGAGAGAGAGGGGGGATGAGAGAGAGAGAGGGGGTGAGAGAGAGAGGGGGGATGAGATAGAGGGGAGATGAGAGAGAGAGGATGAGAGAGAGGGGATAAGAGAGGGAGAGAAGATGAGAGAGAGAGGGGATGAGAGAGAGAGGATGAGCGAAAGAGGGGGGTGAGATAGAGAGAGAGAGGATGAGAGAGAGTGAGAGAGAGGGGGTGATAGAGAGAGGAATGCAAGAGAGAGGATGAGATAGAGAGAGGGTGAGAGAGAGAGAGGGGATGAGAGAGGGGGAGAGAGAGGGGGATGAGAGAGAGAGAAAAAGGATGACAAAGTAAGAGAGAGAGAGGGGGTGAAACACAGAGAGAGAGAGGATGAGAGACAGGGGAGAGAGAGGGGATGAGAGAGAGAGAGAGAATGAGAGAGAGAGGGGGAGGAGAGGATGAGAGAGAGGGAGGAGAGGGTGAGAGAGAGAGAGGGTGAGATAGAGAGAGGATGAGAGAGAGGGAGGTGAAAGAGAGAGGATGGGAGAGAGAGGGGAGGATTAGAGAGAAAGGGGGATGAGAGAGAGAGGGGATGAGAGAGAGAGAAGATGAGAGAGAGGATGAGAGAGAGAGGATGAGCGAGAGAGAGAGAGAGAGAGGGGGTGAGATAGCGAAAGAGAGAGAGGATAATGGTGAGCAACCACAAGATCTGAATATCCTGAGAGTAGGGCATAGTTTGGGAGAAAGTTCTGGGAGATAAGGAGGATCCAACGAGTCGGTTGAAGATGGAGTACTCTGGCTTTCCTGGAATTAGCCAATCCAGGGTGGGTGACCATGGACCAGTTCCCCCAGTGCCATCAGGATTAAGCCCATTTATAGGGAGCCTATGACCGTGGAGTGGGAGTCCAATTGAATTGCTCTATTATGTTATATAGTAGAGTTCACTTAAAAGGTTCATACACCTTAAAAAGGCCCCTCTCCTGGAATGCTTGCCTCAAGATTATTTTACAAGATATAACAAGCTATAGTTACATTCATTCCATTCTGCTCCGATTCAATAGGGGATCTGCTCTGGCCAGGAGACTGGATCCTAGGTAGGTTTTCCTTGTTCTCCACTAAGAGCTTAGTATTACATGTAAGTTAGAATGAAAATGTATCTGTACTCTCCTACATATAAGTGTAAAAAACTATGTATATAAATATATATATATATATATATATATATATATATACATATATACACACACACACACACAGAGAGAGAGAGGATGAAAGAGAGAATGAGAGAAAGAGGGGGATGAACGAGAGAGAGAGAGAAAGAGAAGAAGAGAGAGAGGGGTGTGAGAGAGAGAAAGGATGAGCGAGAGAGGGGGGTGAGATAGAGAGAGAGGATAAGAGAGAGAGAGAGAAGAGAGGGGGGTGATAGGGAGGATGAGAGAGAGAGAGGATGAGAGAGAGAGGGGGGGAGAGAGCAGGGATGGGAGAGAGAAGATGAGAGAGAGAGAGGCTGAGAGAGAGGGGGTGAGATAGAGAGAGAGGATAAGCGAGAGCGAGGTGAGATAGAAAGAGAGAGGATGAGAGAGAGAGGGGGTGAGAGAGAGAGAGTATGGGAGAGAAAGAGAGGGGATGAGAGCGAGAGAGGATGAAACAGAGAGAGAGAGAGAGGGGGGATAAGAGAGAGAGAGGGTGAGAGAGAGGGGGGATGAGAGAGAGAGGGGGTGAGAGAGAGAGGGGGGATGAGATAGAGGGGAGATGGGAGAGAGAGGATGAGAGAGAGGGGATAAGAGAGGGAGAGAAGATGAGAGAGAGAGGGGATGAGAGAGAGAGAGGATGAGTGAGAGAGGGGGGTGAGATAGAGAGAGAGAGGATGAGAGAGAGTGAGAGAGAGGGGGTGATAGAGAGAGGATTCGAGAGAGAGGATGAGATAGAGAGAGGGTGTGAGAGAGAGAGAGAGAGGGGGGATGAGAGAGAGGGGAGAGAGAGGGGGGTGAGAGAGAGAGAAAAAGGATGACAAAGTAAGAGAGAGAGAGGGGGTGAGAGAGAGAGAGAGGATGTGTGTGTGAGAAAGAGGGTGAGAGAGAGAGGGTGAGAGAGAGAAAGGATGAGAGAGTGAGAGAGAGAGAGAGAGAGAGGGGGATGGTGAGTGAGAGAGAGAAAAAGTGAGTAAGAGAAAGAGGATGAGAGAGAGAGAGAGAAGAAACATGAGAGAGAGGATATGAGAGGGAAAGGGAAAGAGAGAGAGAGAATGAGAGAGAGAAAGAGAGAATGGGGGAGAGGATAAGAGAGAGAAAGAAGAGAGGGAGAGAAGAGAGGGAGAGATGTATCCATTCTTATAGTAGAGTTCACTTAAAGGGTGCCACACCTTAAGATGGGCCCCATTTCCTTGAATTGGCTGCTAATAATGTCTCAATATTGTCTCATAAAATAAGACTCAGGCCTCGTACACACGGCCGAGATTCTCGTTGAAAAAAACATGTTGTTTTTTTCGACGAGATTCTTGGACAAGAAACTTGTCCCGGCCGAGTGTACACACGCTCGTTTCAAAGAACCCGCGGTTCTTTGAAAGGAGTGTACGCGGTGACGTCATCGACTACGTCGAGCATGCGCTCGTCACATTCGATGCCGTCGCCGCCATCTTGGTATATCCTACGTATGCCTAGGAAGCTACCGCGCATGCGTCAAATTCATTTCGAACATGCGCGGGCTTCCGGGCGGACAGGTAAGTGTACACACACTCACTTTTCTCGTCGAGAAACATGCCGAGGAGAATCTCGACGAGAAAATAGAGAGCAGGTTCTCTATTTTTTTGTCTAGGTTTCTTGTCGGTTTTCTCGACGAGAAACCCGATAGCAGCGTACACACGACCGATTTACTCGGCAAGACCTCTCTGCCAGCAAGTTTCTTGCTGGTTCTTGCCGAGAAAATCGGTCGTGTGTACGAGGCCTCAGCTATGGTTACTACTTGTATAGAAATCCTCTTATTTTTTAACTTTACCACCTGATGATTAGCCAATTAAAATGCATTACTATTTGTCAATTTGAGTAAATGCTTATTGATTAACATCCATCTATTCTATGCTGCAGTATATAATGACTCCCCCTCTCTTATATGAGGGATGGCTCAAACCCTTGCTATATCAAGTAAAAATGTATAATATTATAACTTGGAACAACTGCCTCAATGTTGATTCATCCATAACAATTAATACACCCAAAAGGGTGAACAATATGAATTATAAAGTAGTCGTTTTAACAGATTATTTTAGAATTTTAAATGTTATAAATACGGTAGCTATGTCAAGCAATGTCTATAGTCTACTATGGCACCTGCAGTGCCTTTAGTTTTATACTGATGGTTCTACAGTATTAAACAAAAATATTACATTAATAAAAAATAGAACGAATGTGAAAATGCTTGTGTGTTTGTTAATGTATGATAACAAAAGCAAGATTTTTATTGAAATGGACCTTCACCCTAAAGTTAATGTTATGTTGTCTAGCCTCCTCCCTACTCTCTCACTCACAATGGGCTATAATATTTGTATTTATTTATGCCATTTATCTGTACTACAAAGTAGCACTTCTAGTCTATGTGAGAGTGACATTTGTGTTCCCCCTGCACATGGACAGATGTGCCAGATGTGCCAGAGCTCTTTAGGACCTGAATGAGCCCTTTAGTACATCTACATATGCATAGGTTTCCCCAACCACCTGCACAGGCACAAATTTTCCAGCACATGTGCAAAGACTGCTACTGGGGAAGTTCCTAACCTCTGCCATCAATGCATATGCACAGGAAATCTGTGAAGATGTGCCGAAGAAATGCGCAGATGTGGCGAAGAATAGGCCAGGCATAGTCCTTTGGCACATCTCCACATGCGCTATAATAGCAGTGCTGGGGGGGGGGGACACTAAAGACGGGACTGAAGTTCCTCTTTAATTTAGTGTAAAAGGTTAATTATACTGCTATGTAGAGTTAAAGATGGCAGTAGGTGAATAACTAGATAGCATCTCCCAAAAATGTATGTAGCGCCCACCCCATTTAGGGGTGCTATATATCCAAATTTAGGGGCTGGTCTGAGATAGTAGTTAAGCTCAGACCATTCTCAATTTATAGGATGTGCTGTTTTATTTCCAAGATGGTATACTGGTGTGCAGGTCCCTGTGGCCTATAGGTGGCACTGCCATAATGGGTCAGGGTTGAACCACTGGTATTAGTGCTGTGCCTTGGGTGTCCTCTCTCGGCAGCGGTACAGGGTGTGGTCGACCTGCTGTGCATGCTGGGAGAGTATACATAAGGGGCAGACGCCGCCTGGGAGGGGTCTTCGTTCCAAAGTCGGAGTCCTGGTGCGTGGTGCATGGCCCTCCAGGCCATGCATCAGTCCCAGGCACCTTTAGTCCTGGGGCTGCATCTTCAACACTGGGCCCAGCACCTTTAGCTGGAGCCCGCGTCGCGGAGGAGAAGTCCCAGGGTGTCCCTCGCGAGGGAGCCTGCTTCTAAGAAGAGGAGGCCTGGGGAGGACCCTTCTGACGGACCGGTGAGAGTTCACGGTGAAGGAAGGGGCCCGGTAACTCTCTGGAGGGATTCTTCTATCCACCAAGGGCCAAGTAATGTGCTGCTGCTGGCACCTGTCCTTAGAAGCTAAGAGGTTCAGGGTCTGATAGATTCTGTGGCAGAGAGTCTCCCGATCATATCTAGGAAAGAACTCGATCAAACGTCCAAGCATCACTTCGGCTGCTAGGATCCATTTTGTAGGAGACTATCCGGGTGAGCTAAACCTACTCAGGGATAGAGTAGTGACTGTGCTATCCATTGTGCCTGGACTAACCTCCCAAACCTTGTTGTCCTGTCTCTCTTCCACCCTTTCCTATCTATTGAACATTGAGAAAATAAACTCAACGTTGGAGTTTGAAGTGGTGTGGACATTGAAATTACTGGGGAGAATACAGAGACTTGTCCCTATATCCTAGGAGGCGAGGACCAACTGATGGAGGAACCTAGCTGTGGGACCCAAATACATAACACCGCTTAACCTCCTCATCCAGGAGGGTACGGGCATATAGTACAGTGTGCCTTTTTCCTGCAATTGAGCCAAGGCAAGGGAAAAGGGTCCGTGTGCTACATATAAGTGTCAATATTAGACTTACTTTTTTTAAATAAACCTGTACTGAAAAAAAGTACTTAATAAAGTGATTGTAAATACTTTTTTACCTCCTCTTCTTGGGCCCCCCTCTGGCGATCCTGGCTATTCCCTTCTGTCAAGTGCCCTCCACTAGTGCGGGCTCTCTCCATAGCTTTGTTGTCTTCGTCCATTGACACAGACAGGGGGAGCTTGGCCCCTGTGCCTCGCACCCTCATCACTGGCTTTAATTGACAGCAGCGAGAGCCAATGTAAAGCACTATATTAATGCTCAGCACCATATAAATACCCTATATATAAAAAATAAATAAAAAAATACACACAACCCCTCACCCTCACTATGCTAAGAACCTAAGGAATGATATGCAACAGGTAGAGTACCAAAGGTTATCAGTAGGGATGAGCTTCGAGTTCGAGTCAAACTCATGTTCGACTCGAACATTGCCTGTTCGCCCGTTCGCCGAACAGCGAACAAATTGGGGTGTTCGCGGCAAATTCGAAAAATCTATGGGAGAAATCTAAAATGCTAATTATAAAGGCTGATATGCAAGTTATTGTCCTAAAAAGTGTTTGGGGACCCGGGTCCTGCCCCAGGGGACATGTATCAATGCAAAAAGAAGTTTTAAAAACGGCCGTTTTTTCGGGAGCAGTGATTTTAATAATGCTTAAAATGAAAAAATAAAAGTGAAATATTCCTTTAAATTTCGTACCTGGGGGGTGTGTATGATATGCATGTGAAGTGGCGCATGTTCCCCGTGCTTAGAACTGTCCCTGCAAAAAATTTCATTTTTGAAAGAAAAAAAGTCTTTTAAAACTGACTCGCGGCTATTAATGAATTGTCGGCTCCCGGCAATACATACGAAAGTCATTGATAAAAAAAAAAAAAAAAGCGTGGGGGTTCCCCAGAATTCAATTACCAGGCCCTTCAGGTCTGGAATGGATATTAAGGGGAACCCCGCCGCAAATTTAAAAAAAAAATGATGTGGGGTTCCCCCAAATATCCATTCCAGGCCCTTCAGATCTGGCATGGATTTTAAGGGGAACTCCACCCCAAATTTTAAAAAAATGGCGTGGAGTCCCCCTAAAAATCCATACCAGACCCCTTATCCGAGCACGCAACCTGGCCGGCCGCAGGGAAAAAGGGGGGGACGAGAGAGCGGCCCCCCCTCCCTCTTGAACCGTACCAAGCCACATGCCCTCAACATGGGGAGGATGTCCCCATGTTGATGGGGACAAGGGCCTCATCCCCACAACCCTTGCCCGGTGGTTGTGGGGGTCTGCGGGCGGGGGGCTTATCGGAATCTGGAAGACCCCTTTAACAAAGGGGACCCCCAGATCCCGCCCCCCCTATGTGAATTGGTAAGGGGTACATTGTACCCCTACCATTTCACGAAGAAAGCGTAAAAAAATGTTTAAAAAAAACACACAAACACCTTGAAAAAGTCCTTTATTTAAAATAATAATAAAAAAAAAAAAACATTCCAGCGGTGAAATCCAGTGTTCCGCGGCGATCCCGATGTCCAGCGCTGTCCTTCATTGGTTGTGCCTGAGCGGACCTGATGGGGAACTCCCTCTCAGTATTTTAAATGTATAGACCCGCCCCTTCTAAATCCATGAGAAGGGGCGGGTCTATACATGTATTACCAAAGTGAGAGCAGTTCCCCATCAGGTCCGCCCCCTCGGTATGTCGGACCCGCCTACGTCATTGGCTTGAGCGGGGAACTTCCTTCACTGTGTAATTTAAATTTACATAGTGAAGGAAGTTCCCCGCTCAAGCCAATGACGTAGGCGGGTCCGACATACCGAGGGGGCGGACCTGATGGGGAACTGCTCTCACTTTGGCAATACATGTATAGACCCGCCCCTTCTCATGTTCCGCATCTGGTCCAGGACAGCGCTGGACATCGGGATCGCCGCGGGACACTGGATTTCACCGCTGGAATGTTTTTTTTTTTTTTAAATAAAGGACTTTTTCAAGGTGTTTGTGTGTTTTTTTTAAACATTTTTTTACGCTTTCTTCGTGAAATGGTAGGGGTATAATGTACCCCTTACCAATTCACATAGGGGGGGGCCGGGATCTGGGGGTCCCCTTTGTTAAAGGGGTCTTCCAGATTCCGTTAAGCCCCCCGCCCGCAGACCCCCACAACCACCGGGCAAGGGTTGTGGGGATGAGGCCCTTGTCCCCATCAACATGGGGACATCCTCCCCATGTTGAGGGCATGTGGCCTGGTACGGTTCAGGAGGGAGGGGGGGCCGCTCTCTCGTCCCCCCCTTTTCCCCTGCGGCCAGCCAGGTTGCGTGCTCGGATAAGGGGTCTGGTATGGATTTTTAGGGGGACTCCAAGCCATTATTTTTTTTAATTTGGGGTGGAGTTCCCCTTAAAATCCATGCCAGATCTGAAGGGCCTGGAATGGATATGTGGGGGAACCCCACGTCAATTTTTTTTTAAATTTGCGGCAGGGTTCCCCTTAATATCCATTCCAGACCTGAAGGGCCTGGTAATTGAATTCTGGGGAACCCCCACGCTTTTTTTTTTTTTTTTTTATCAATGACTTTTGAATGTATTGCCCGGAGCCGACAATTCATTAATAGCCGCAAGTCAGTTTTAAATGACTTTTTTTCTTTCAAAAATGACATTTTTTGCAGGGACAGTTCTAAGCACGGGAAACATGCGCCACTTTACATGCATATCATACACACCCCCCAGGTACGAAATTTAAAGGAATATTTCACTTTTATTTGTTCATTTTAAGCATTATTAAAATCACTGCTCCCGAAAAAACGGCCGTTTTTAAAACGTCTTTTTGCATTGATACATGTCCCCTGGGGCAGGACCCGGGTCCCCAAACACTTTTTAGGACAATAACTTGCATATCAGCCTTTATAATTAACACTTTAGATTTCGAACGTTCGAGTCCATTGTATTTAATAGGGTTCTAAAGTTTACACAAACATTTTGTCTGTTCGCAGGTTCTGGTGCGAACCGAACAGGGGGGTGTTCGGCTCATCCCTGGTTATCAGATTCTTGAGTTTCGCAACAAAATTGTCAATTGTATATTGTTTCTTTTTGGGTCCGTTGAAAGATTTTCTACGTGAACTAGGTCAGCTGTCTCAAGTTGATATGCTAATATATGGAAAGATAACCTATAAAATCTAATTAGCTTAGAGGAAAAAAAGAGTAAGAAGACTTTCTATGGAACATCTGACAGCTATTCCATGTTAGGGAGTTACTAGCTTTTCGAAAATACCAATGAAACTGTCTTCTGTTTGTGTTATGTAGCATTTTTATTTATAGAATTGATGTTGATATTACATACAGTAAGCTGTCTTTTACAGCATGTACTGTATTATACTAGCCATGAAGTTAACCATTGACTTAGGTCATTTGACTTTGCTGTTTATGAGAGGTTAGACCTCATATTTTGTCATGTTTTTGGGGTTGTGTTCGATATGTGCAAAGAGAGATCACACAAATACCTATAAATATAACATTTACTAAAAGTAATGACAGATAAAGATAAAGAAAATATAACAAGAATACTTAACTAAAGATGCACTTTTGCCACGGAGTCCCCCATAAAGGCATGGCCAGGCAATCAGACCAGACGCTTGCATGTCACATGATGAAGCTCTGGATGAGACTAACCTATTCCAGTTTGGGCTGTGGTATTTAGACTTGTGTATAAGGAATAGACCACCCCCAAGCCAACTCCCTTTGCAATATGACTTCTTAAGGACTTGGTCAGGTAACAATAACATTCCTTTGGGAACCATAAGTTAAAGCGATGCTTATGTCCTTATATGGCCTCCTTAACCAAGATTTGGAGGCTTAAAATGCTTTAGTGAGCCACATTATTAATAAGGAAATATGTAATATTCAATTTCCCCATCACTTTTTAAAATAAATAGTTTTAGTATAGGAAATATTGGAGCACTAGAACATATCTAACCCCAGCTTGCAGCTTATTTGGACACGGTGGCTTCATTGGCATTTTTTTCTCTCTTTAGTTTCAGGTGATAATCTTGTGAATAACACACTTCCTGTCCCTTTGTGGCTACACTATTTTTTCTATTGTATCTATGGATGGTTGTCACACAGGTTGTCACTGCCTATATTGAAAAAGAAGGGGGGGGGGAATATTTGTAACTTTAACTACTTGCTTATTGGGCACTTAAACCCCCTTCCTGCCCAGACCAATTTTCAGCTTTCAGCACTGTCACGCTTTGAATGACGATTGCGCGGTCGTGCGACGTCCTTTTACGTCCTTTTTTTCCTACAAATAGAGCTTTATTTTGGTGGTATTTGATCATCTCTGCGGTTTTTATTTTTTGCACTATAAACAAAAAAAGAATGACAATTTTGAAAAAAAAAACACAATATTTTTTACTTTTTGCAATAATAAATATCCCAATAATAAAAAAAATGTTTCTCAGTTTAGGCCGATATGTATTCTTATACATATTTTTGGTAAAAAAAAAATAAATAAATAAATAAATCACAATAAGCGTATAGTGATTGGTTTGCACAAAAGTTATAGCGCCTACAAAATAGAGGATAGATTTATGTCTTTTTTTAAATTTTTTACTAGTAATGGTGGCGATCTGCGATTTTTGTCAGGACTGCGATATTGCGGCGGACACATCGGACACATTTGACACTATTTTGTGTCCATAGGCAGATTGTCATTGTGCCTGTGTCCTGTGTAATTGGCGGGTGCCGGCGGATATCGAGTTTGCAGTACCCGCCACTGGGCTGAATAATCACAGCGGGAGCGGGTCACTGGTGTTGTGTGCCCCAGACCCCAAAGTATCAGATCACGTACTAGGAATGTGATCTGGCACAGTATATCTGCGGTGGGCGGCAGTGTTGTAAGTAACTGCGTTAAAATAAACGGCGTTACTTAACGCAGTTACTTTTGAGGGTAGCGAGTAATCTAACTGATTACTCTTCCCCTCATGGTAACGCCGTTCCCATTACTTGGGCGGCGTTACCGCAATTACATCTACTCGAGCCGACGTCTGCCTACCTGATCAGCGTGTCATGAAGACAGACGGTGGTCATTCCAGTGTTCAAAAGCCGCGCCTCAAGCCGCGCCTCCTCGTCTGTGATAGGCGGAACACTCAATTTCCCAGCAGTCAGTGTTCCGCCTATCACGGACATCCTCTCATCCTCGCCCGTCTTATGAGGATGAGCGCATGTCTGTGATAGGCGGAAAACTGACTGCTGGGAAATTGAGTGTTCCGCCTATCACAGACAAGGAGGAGGCGCGCCCAGTGGCGTGAGTTGTTGCTATAGGGGGGGTTTGCCATGGTGTCCACCACCCAGTCACACCTGAGCCATCCAGAGCTGGTGTGGATAAGGAGGAGGAGTGGCAGTGCTTGTGTCCGGAGCCCTGTGTCCTGAGCTGGTCTGATAAGGGGGGATGGGGGGGTACAGTGACTGCATATGACGGGCAAAGTGGCTGCATTTGATGGGGCAAAAGTGACTGCATTTGATGGGGCACAGTGGTGGCATTTGACGGGCACAGTGATGGCATTTATAGGGCACAGTGGCAGCATTTGTTGGGGCACAGTGACTGCATTTGTTGGGGCATAGTGGCTGCATTTGTTGGGGCACAATGGCTGCATTTGATGGGGCACAGGGGCGGTATTTGACGGGCACAGTGGCGGAATTTGATGGGCACAGTGGCGGCATTTGACAGGCACAGTGGCTGCATTTGATGGGGCACAGTGGTGGCATTTTACGGGCACAGTGATGGCATTTGATGGGGCACAGTGGCTGCATTTGTTGGGGCACAGTGGCAGCATTTCATGGGGTACAGTGATGGCATTTGACGGGGCACAGTGGTGGCATTTGACAGGCACAATGGCGGCATTTGGTGGGGCACAGTGGTGGCATTTGACAGGCACAGTGATGGCATTTGATGGGCACAGTGGCGGTATTAGATGGGGCACAGTGATGGCATTAGATGGGCACAAGTGGTGGCATTAGACTGGGCACAGTGGCTGCATTTGATGGGGCACATCTCTGCTGAGAGCTGTCATTGGTTGCTAAGACCACCAGCATGCAAGCAACCAATTGCGTCATGTGTCCCCCCCCCCTGAAGTGTGCTTCTCCTTTTCAGCTACTGTCTTCTGCTTGCTGACTACAGGGCCTTGTAGCAACACGACTTGTTGTCAGCAGGCCACAGCATCTTGCCATCTTACTGCGGTCATCAGATCCCATCCAGCAAGCAACATACCGTGTCAGCAGGTTAGTTCCAAAATCAAATCAAAATTATTGAGATGGGGGGGGGGGGGGTGACACCATGTTTTACCGCACCAGGTGACACCAACCCTAGTGACGTTACTGGGCGCAGCTTTTGAATACTGGAATGGCTGCCGTATGTTTTTATGACACGCTGATCGGTGGCTGCAGATGGACACACGGAGGCTGCAGATCGGCACACGGAGGCATGCACAGGACACAGGAAGGCTGCAATGGACACAAGGAGGTACACAGGACACAGTGAGATAGGCAGATCTGCACAGGTAGGCATGCACAGGACACAGAGAGGTATGCAATAGACACAGTGAGGTATGCAGCTGCAGATGGGCACTGTTGACCCTCTTTTCCACTTACAGTAGCTGCTGCATTTCTCACCCTCGGCTTATACGCGAGTCAAAATTTAAAAAAAGTCAGTGTTACTTTGCTGAGTAACTAATTACTTTTCCAATGTAGTAACTGAGTTACTAACACAATTACTTTTTGGGAGAAGTAATTTGTAACTCTAACTACAACACGCTATTGAACTATAGTTTAAGTCCGCAGAGTACCATGTGTTTCAATAATATAAATACCTAAATATTAACATTGAAGTATAAAGAGCAAAAGCCATAGATGAAAAAAGTGATTCATCTGGAGCTACAGGTGTCTAGTTAGCGGCTGCGTTATTTAAAAGGATCATGACAGTTGATGACTTGTAAAAAGATTACATTTTTGATTAAATGTAATTTGGTAGTAGCAAGCTTCCAGGGTGATTTTTTCATTGTTTCATTTGATTGAATTGTACCTCAGGGTGAGTACAACTGAAATAAATAGTAATACATAATACATTAGTAATAAATTGGTTAATAAATTGGTAATACATTACTGGAAATGTGTCAGGTCACCTGAGGCCAGATGACAGACGCACACCATTGGGGTCAGGAGTGCACCGCTATGATAGTGGACCCTACGGCTGAATGCTGTGGATGGAACCCTGGGTGGTACAGGAAGGCAGGTCCACTGGAGCACCAACACGGATCCCACAGGAAGCTAGAACAGAAGATTCCCCAGGGCACGGAGTCTAAGAGCCAGCAGGTGTTCACCAGAGCCTCTAGTGGTGAGGATGGGCTATGCTGCAGCTGACTCCAGGTCACGGCCCCCAGGGTCTCCCAGCTCACGCTCACGGTAGGCTATAGGAGGAAGCTACAGGTCGGGTGACTAGCAGACAAGGATAAACGGAGAACAAGCCAAAGGTCAAGGGTCACAAGCAGGCAGGGATGGTCGAGAAACGTGCCAAAGTTCAGGGTCATAAGCAGGCGGGGATGGTCAGGAACACGCCAAGATCGGTAACAGAGACAAACTTAGAGCACACGGCAAGCAGGAAACAGGAAACCAAACACACAATATTGCACGGCAAGGCAGGCTTGGAGAACACAGTGTTAAATAGTGGTTCCTGTTGAGGCTAGGGTGGAGCCACACTGAGGGAAGATTACTTAACCATGCAGGTGTGAGAGAGCAAGCCCTAAGGCTGATACACAGACCAGGTAAGAGACAGACAGGTCATGAAAGTATTACTGCAAGGTCATGACAGTACCCCCCCCCCCCCTTATGAGGCCTCCTCCTCCCCCACTTGGGACCAGGTTTGGAGGGGAACTTCAAATGGAACTTCCTCAGAAGACGAGGTGCGAAGACTTCAGATGCAGAAATCCAAGATCTCTCCTCAGGACCGAAACCCTTCCAATCCACGAGCTATTGAAGAACACCTTTACAGAAGCGAGAATCCAAAATTTGACTAACCTCGTACTCCTGATCATCTTCAGAGACTGGAGCCAAGGTAGGGAGAGGACGAGAGAACTTATTCAAAACTAAAGGTTTCAGAAGGGATACATGAAAGGAGTTTGAGATCCTGAGGCTTTTGGGGATCTGGAGTTTAAAACAAACAGGATTCAGCTTTGAGATTATAGTGTAAGGACCAATGAATCTCGGGGCAAATTTGAGAGAAGGAACCCGGAGTCTGATGTTCCTGGTGGAAAGCCAGACTTTGTCTCCTGGCTGTAGAGGAGGCGGCTTACGCCTGTGGCGGTCAGCAAAACCCTTGCATTTTTTTGGCAGCTGTCTGGAGGAAATTGTGAACGTCAACCCACATGGAATTTAATGATTTCTGAAAGGTAGCCAAGGCTGGGATGTCAGAAGAACAGGTCATAGGAAGAGGGAGCTGAGGATGTCTTCCATAAACAGTGACAAAGGGTGTCTTCTGAGAACTGACGTTGACATGATTATTGTGGGAGAACTCTTCTGCCCACGGGAGTAGCGATGCCCAATTATCGTGATGAGCCGAGACCAAAGTACAGAGAAAGACTTCTAACTCCTGATTAACCCTCTCAGTCTGACCATTGGATTGAGGATGGTAAGAAGAGGTAAAATCCAAGGTAATGTTGAGGGACTAGCAAAAGGCTCTCCAAAAGCAAGACGTAAACTGAACACCCCTGTCTGAAACATGGGGAGGGACTCCATGAAGGCGGAAAATCTCTTGTACAAAAATGGGAACCAAGGCAGGAGCAGACGGGAGACCAGGAAGAGGAACAATATGGGCCATCTTGGAGAATCGATCAATTACCACCCAAATGACCGTATTCTTCTCAGAAGGTGGAAAGATCAGTGATGAAGTCCATGGCTATGTGAGACCAGGGCTCCTTGGGAATGGGCAAGAGCATGAGAAGACCAGCAGGAGCCTGCCTGGAGGATTTCGATTGTGCACAGACATGACAAGTCTTAACATAGTCTTTGACATCCGAACGGAGAGTAGGCCACCAGTAGTGGCGACTGATGAGGAGGAAGGATCGAAGGAACCCAGCATGACCTGCCACCTTGGAGTCATGTCCCCAACGGAGGATCTTAGTTCTTAGCTCAGTGGGGAAGAAGGTCTTACCAGGAGGAATCTTTGACTCCAGGGTGATAGAATGGGCAAGGATGTATGAGGTGGGGATGATCGGCTCTGGCTCGATGGTAGACTCCTCATCCTGAATGTCAAAAGACCTAGAGAGGGCATCAGCCCGACTGTTACAGGAACCAGGTTTGAACGTAATGGTGAAGTTAAAACGTGAAAAGAAGAGACTCCACCTGGCTTGTCTGGGATTGTCTGGGGTTGGCCCCCGGAGCATGTGACTGTGACATCATGGGAGCATGTGACTGTGACGTCATGAGAAGCCTATATAAATCGTTGCGGACCGAACACCCAGCATTACAGCGGGAGGTAGCGACGAGTGAACATCGAGGAGAAGAAGAGGGAAGAAGACGGCGACGGGAAGACCGGGCCTCTCCACTAGCAAAAGAGCTGGAAGAAGATAGTGGAGGGGCCAGCAGAAGGACAACGGAGAGCCGGACGAGACGACGGGGAAGACCGGGCCTCTCCGCTAGCAAAAGAGCTGGAAGAAGATAAAGGAATCCCCGCAGAAGGAAGAAAGAACCGGAGAGCGAGAGAAGAACTGGAGAGCACAGAGACGACACCGGAGACCCCCGAAGTCGGAAGAGACCCCTGGAGTCGGAAGAAGACTCCCGGAGCTGTGTAATAAATTACTTTAAAAACCTGTGTAGTTTTTTTTTATTGACATTTTTTTCCACCAGGTGAATGGGTAGGGGTACGATGTACCCCATACTCATTCACATAGGGTGGGGGCCCCGGGACCTGGGGGCCACCTTATTAAAGGGGGCTCCCGGATTCCGATAAGCCCCCGTCCGCAGACCCCGACAGCCAACGGCCAGGGTTGTCGGGAAGAGGCCCTTGTCCCCATCAACATGGGGCCAGGGTGCTTTGGGGTGGGGGGGTCGCAGGTCGCCCCCCTGCCCCAAAGCACCAAACCCCCCATGTTGAGGGCATGCGGCCTGGTATGGTTCAGGAGGGAGGGGGACCACTCTCTCGTCCCCCCTCTTTTCCTGCAGCCTGTCAGGTTGCGCGCTCGGATAAGGGTCTGGTTTGGATTTTGAGGGGGACCCCACGCCGTTTTTTCGGCGTAGGGGATTCCCCTTCAAATCCATACCAGACCGAAGGGCCTGGTATGCTCCTGGAGGGGGAACCCATGCCGGTTTTTTATTTAAAATTTGGCGTGGAGTTCCCGCTCAGGATTAATACCAAACACAGTGCCTGGTATTGGCGGGAATCCACGTTGGATCCCGTTCAATACAGTGCCGCGTCTCCTCGCTATTGCAGCAAGCGCGAGATGTCGGCACCCTGTCGCTGAGATGTCGGCACCCTGTCGCAGAGAATCTCTGCAATGGATATACAATGTCGGCGGCACCTACTGTATAGGAGGAAGCTACAGGTCGGGCGACTAGCAGACAAGGATAAACAGAGAACAAGCCAAAGGTCAAGGGTCACAAGCAGGCAGGGATGGTTGCGAAACGTGCCAAAGATCAGGGTCACAAGCAGGCGGGGATGGTCGGGAACACGCCAAGATCGGTAACAGAGACAAACGTAGAACACATGGCAAACAGGAAACCAAACACAGAATATTGCACGGCAAGGCAGGCTTGGAGAACACAGTGTTAGGCCCCATGTACACTGAAGCTGATAAACTGCAGTTTATTGGTGTTTTGGCATTTTTTTAAAAAGCCCATTAACTGCACTCTATGTTAGCCTATGTGTTCATGTACACATAGCGTTTTTTAGTTAATGAGCAGTGGAGTTAATGGGCTTTTTTCTGACCGCAAGAAATTTGCGTTCAAAGTGCCGTTTTCCGGCGGGAAAAAACGCAAAACGCTGAAAAACGCTAATAAACGCTCAAAAACGCTGGGCGCCAGCATTTTTTTAGCATTTTTTGATCCATTGAAAAAAAACCCGCTACACTGAAAAACGCTAATAAACGCTAGGAAAAAACGCTGATAAAAGCTATATTTTAAAGCAGCTTTTTCTGCCAGAAATCTGGCGTTCAAAACGACCATTTTTGAACTTCTGTTTACATGGAGCCTAAAATAGTGGTTCCTGCTGAAGCTAGGGTGGAGCCACACTGAGGTGAAGATTACTTAACCATGCAGGTGTGAGAGAGCAAGCCCTAAGGCTGATACACAGACCAGGTAAGAGACAGACAGGTCATGACAAAATGTTGTAGACAAATTGTCTTGTAGTGAATACCACCAATTCTGTCTGTCTATTAAAATAAAAATACTAGGGTCGGAATTTATATTCACTGTCAACTGGATGATGGATTCATTCACCATCAAATAAAAGACAGACTTATTTATTTAATATTTTAATTTGCCTGGCATTTAGGTAGGTTTAAAGTATATATATATATATATATATATATATATCTTTATTTTTTTACTTCTGAATAGACAAAGGAAATCAGAACCCCTTTCACATTTTTATTGCTATGTCTTGGCTAGGTAGATCATAGCTATAAAGGCAGAAATGCATGAGCGTGGAGGATATGCTCTACTTTTTTTTCATCCTGGATTAAAATAAAGAATCACATGTGCTTTGCAGCAATTGCTGGCTTTCCTCACTCTGACAACTTGGCCTGAGACAGACAGATGCCTATCTTTCTCAGGGAGAAATGTACTCACTTATACCAAATTTTATTGGCATTTATAATTTAAACTTTGTCCAAGTTGTTTGTGCTGTTATATAGTCTAGCAGAAATGTCCTGGTCTATGTACACCAGAGTGGCAGGTTACCACCTGCAATTTTATTTTATTTTTTCACTCATGTTTTTTTTTATTACTTTTCTCCCTCTCCTCTCTAATTGTATTCAACTTTTTAATAAATATCCTTAAAAATGCATGTGAATTTATTGCCAGCCATTATCCACTCCTTTTGAAGTATTAAAAAATCCTGCTTGCTCATTTATTTATTTTTTGCACCAAAAACGCACCTCCCCATTGAAATGCATTGAAATTGCAGCAAGAATGCAGCAAAAATGTACCCATATTTCTATTTTGATGCATTTTTGAGTCTGTTATATATTACAAAAAACTTTTCAATAAAAAAAAAAATACCATAAGCAAGGTAAAATCTCAGTAAAGCTGCAGCAAAATCGTGGTAAAATCACGGCATGATCATGGGCATTTTCGGCAACCATTTTTGGCACTTTTTTTCTTTCGGTACAATGCTAAAAACCCTATTTTTAGCCGATAATCTTCGGTGGCCGAAATTTCGGTACATCGTGTGTGTGTGTGTGTGTGTGTGTGTTATTTATTTTCTGCATTTTTTGCATACAGTGGTTGGGCTGCACATGGGAGAGGCCAGACGTGTCTGCAACTCCTCTGCTTTGCCGGAGACACTCGGCAGCCAACATTTTTTTATATATTTATTTCATCATAGTCAAGGCCAGGGCCGCCATGAGGGGGGTACAGGCAGTACACTTGTAAGGGGCCCGAAGGTCCCCAGGCGCCCGGATGGTAACCCCCCTTTATGTATTTTTTATAAAAAAAAAATATATATATATATATATATATTTTTTTTTTTGTAAGGGGCCCAGAGGCCCGGAGGTCCCCGGGGCCCTGGATGGTAACCCCCTTTTTTTTATGTATTTTTTTATTAAAAAAATATTTCTTTTTTAATATTTTTTTTTGTAAGGGGCCCCAGAGGCCCGGAGGTCCCCAGGGCCCCGGATGGCAACCCCCTTTTTTTTTTTTTGTTCTTTCTTTGTTTTCTCAATTTGCGGTGGCAGTACCCCCCCCCCCCCGTTTCTCCTTTGCTCCAGGGGGCCCATGCCTGAAGCTGTTTAAGGGGCCCCAAAATTCCTGATGGCGGCCCTGGTCAAGGCACTCGAGGCATAGCTGCCTCGAGAAGGAAAACTACCGCCATAGGCTGCCTGCCCTTCCACAATGGGAGCAGGGGCTGGTGGTAAGGAGAAAGAGGAAATGGAGAACAGCACCCTGGAAGTTGTATGTTGTACATGGGTAGAGAGTAATTGGAGTGGGGGAAGGGAGATCAGGTTCTTCTGCTCTAGACAATTTGTATTGAATAGGGGCTTTTATGCTCAGATTTCTGTATAAAGATCCCAGAATTTTGGTTATCAAATAGAAGTACAACTATTGGGTGCCCAACCTTTTAGATCACAGATACAAGTAAAAATGCTGATCTATTGCCACCATCTCAGAGGAAGCACATAATGCCACATTTCCTGATAGTGGCAAGATCCTCTGTTATGATCTATGCACCTCTGATCCTCTCATATTTTTTTTTTTTGAACATAGTAGCCAGGCCCAGCTGCAGGCAGCACTCGTAAGCGGCTCCTGAACCAGATGATTTCTAAGGGCTCCAGGGCTGATCTGCACAATCTCAGAGGCAAAGGGTGTCCAGGCTGGACCACTGGCTGCACTTTGCACATTATGCGCTGAAACTTCTGACTTGCCCTGCAGCCAACGTGCAGATATGGCAGTCTGAGCAACACTTAACCGCCTAAGGACCGACCCACGTACATATACTGTTGCAGGGCGGCCCTTAAGCGCAAAATCACGTACATGATTATATGATCCTTTCTTCCTGGTCTGGGGCGCGTGCTCCCACTGTGATTGGACAGCCAATCAGCACTTGCAGCGGACCCGATATCTGCCGGCGATTGCTCGGAGAGAGGCAGACCGCCCTTCTGCCAGAGGGGAAAATGGAGATCTTGTGTTTCTGTTAAGCAGAAACATTGATCTCGGTTTTCCTTTAATCAAAGCCCCACAGTTATAAAGCACCACCTAGGGACACATTTAACCCTTTGATTGCCCTTGATGTTAACCCCTTCCCTGCCATTGTCATTTGTACATTGACAGTGCATTTCTTTTTAGCACTGATCACTATATTGGTGTCACTGGTCCACAAAAAGTGTCACTTAGTGTCAGATTTGTCCGACGCAATGTTGCAGTCCCACTAAAAATCACTGATCGCTGCCATTACTAGTAAAAAATAGTCCCTAAATCTATTTCATAGTTTATAGACACATATTTGTGCAAACCAATCAATATACGCTTATTGGGATTTTTTTTACCAAAAACATGTAGCAGAATACATATAGGCCTAAACTGATGAAGAAATTCGATTTTTTTATTTTTATTTGTTTTATAGTAGAAAGTAAAAAATATTTTTTTAATCAAAATTTGCAGTCTTTTTTTGTTTATAGCTGCAAAAAATTTAAAACGCAGAGGTGATCAAATACTACCAAAAGAAAGCTCTATTTCTCAAGTCGTCTTCCAGGACGGCACAATGAGAGATGACTGGCTCCACCTGACAGGAAACACAATCAATTCAAAGAGGTTAAAGCACCCGCCCCTCCCCGTGCTCCTCAGTTCTTGATTGTGTTTCCCCACAGCGAAACCGTTTATTTTTTTTCCACAGACTGAAGGCCTGGGGCTGGAAGTCCCCCCCCCCCGGGAGCTGAGCCGCATGCCTGGGAAGCCTCTGGGCCTAGCAGGACTCTATTTGTCCGTCCTGGGGGGTATCCCATTCCTTCTCAGGGAGGGCAGTTGAAGAGCCTCCCTGAGCACTGAAGCTCCCTAGGTGCGGGGCTGTACCCGGGACTTCAGGGGCCAGATATCCTCCTTCCTCCCTCCTACCTGTTTGGGTGTCCATCCTGGAGGGGGGGCTGGCAGGTTCCTCCGTCCGCTCGCGCGGTCTGTTTGCTTAGGGCGCCGCTCTATGCAGGTGCATAGCATTGCGGCGCCATTTCCCCGGCGTCTAGGACATTCGTCCTCTAGCGTCAAGGATGACGCCATCGCGTGCCGCGTCATTTCCGGTTCCGGTCTCCGGCAAAATGGCGGCGGCCGGCGTCTGTTACCGCATTCAAAAACGGAGGGACGCCAGGAAGGAGGCGCCCTTTTTTCTCCTCCAGTGGAACTGCGATCGGGAGCAGAGCATCTCACCTACATGGAGCATGAGGAGAGGCCGACTACGGCCGCGGCTACAGAGGAGACCACAGGGGGTGAGTCAACCCAGCCAGCAGGGGTCATGATGGGGGATGGTACCCCGACTCTTTCCCCTTGCCTGTCACAGGGTTCTTTTTGGTTGTTAATGTATTCCTGTGTACTCTTACATTGCAGGAGAGGACGTCACTGCCCAGGGGGTTGCCAGTCGTTCCTCTAGAACCCCTGCCCGCTCCAAAAGATGCGGTTACTGTAACGAGAAATTACCCTCAACCCATTCCAAGCCCTTCTGCTTCAAATGTATCCAGAAGCTGGCTGGGAAGGAAACATCTCAGGTGATGAGAGACTTTCTCTCTGTCCGAACCCAGATGCTTGCCACCCTTAAGGATTTTCAAGCCTCCCTTAAAGCTAAGGAACCAGAGCCCCAGACAAGCAGGGAGGGCCCTTCCTCACAGGAGTTTTTCTCCTCAACCAGGAGAGGACACCCAGAATCCCTGAGATCCCTCCTGTCTCAGGACTCAGAGGCAGAAGAGGATTCGGAGATCCCTGATCAGGGACTATCCGATGAGGGCCTGATAGATAGTCAGGCTGAGGAGGAGGAAGAAGGCTCTAGGTCAGGAAGACACATCTTCTCAGCTGACGACATGGAAGGCCTCCTTGGTGCAATCTACACCTCTGAAGAAATTCAGGAGCCGACGGAACAGGTATCCGCACAGGATAGATTGTACCGAGGCTTGGTAAGGGCCCAACCCAGAACCATCCCGGTTCACCAGGCTCTCCATGATGTGATTCTTAGAGAGTGGAAGGAACCTGAGAGGAAGCTTCTGAAATATAAAACTTGGAAGCGTAGGTGCCCTTTTAAGGGGGAGGATGAGGAGAAACGCTTTAAGATTCCCAGATTGGACGCCTCTTTGGCACAGGTGTCAAAGCAATCCGACCTCTCCTTTGAGGACGCAGGTAATATCAAGGATCCTATGGATCGCCGTACTGAGACGACCTTGCGTAGAGCCTGGGAAGCCAATGCGGCAGCAATGAGCCCCGCGCTGGCTTCAACTTGTATAGCTAGGAACGCGGATACATGGATAACCAAACTAATAGAACATGTTTCCCGTGTGTCCAAGTCCAGGGAAGTCCTAGACTCTCTACAGGTAATAGGTAGCGCAGTGGCATACCTAGCAGATGCTGCAGTTGAGACCGTGCGAACCACCGCAAAAACGGGTGCCCTCGTAAACTCGGCTCGCAGAGCCGTATGGGTCAAAACATGGGATGGGGATAACGCATCCAAGACCCGCTTATGTGGACTCCCATTTGAGGGCTCACTCCTTTTTGGTACAGGGCTGGACCAAGCCCTATCAAGATCTACCGAAAAGGGCAAAAAGTTCCCCACTAAACCTAAAAGGGACCAAAAAAGATTTTTTCGAGGCCCCCAGGGTAGAAATCGTTTCTCGAGCAAGAAGCCTGCCGGTAATAGGAAGTGGGGCGTTGGAAAGGATAAGCAAAAAGGAGGTATCCTCTTTTCCAACCAAAAATCAAATGAAAAAGACTTTAAGTGACGTAAGGGTAGGGGGAAGACTTTCCCAATTCCTTTCCAGGTGGGAGAGTATTACCCAGAGCCCTCATATTCTCAACATTATAAAGGAGGGCTACAGGCTGGAGTTTCTTCATCCCCCCCCCCTCAAAGTTCCTAGTAACGCATCTCCCCAGGGACCCCCTCAAGGCAGCAGGTCTTCTGCAAAACATTTCAGAACTAGCAGAACAGGGAGTTGTAGTCCCGGTACCTGCGGGACAACGCGGACTGGGGGTCTACTCCCACATCTTCGTTGTCCCAAAGCCGTCAGGCAAGTACCGGTTGATAATAAACCTGAGACCCCTGAATACCTCCTTGCGTCACAAGAAATTTCGCATGGAAAGCATATACACCCTCAGAAGACTCCTTCTGAAGGAGGTATACATGGTAACGATCGACTTAAAGGACGCCTACCTTCACGTCCCGATCTTTCCAGGACATCAAGCCTTCCTCAGATTCGCAATCGGGTCTCCTCAGGGGATTCAACACTGGCAGTTTGCTGCCCTCCCCTTTGGACTGGCTTCCAGCCCAAGGGTATTTACAAAAATCGTAGCAGAGGTGGTTGCCTTCCTACACCTAGAGGGTATAACGATAGTCCCTTATCTCGACGACCTTTTACTTTACAACCAGAGTCGAGATCTCCTCCTCGCAGACCTGGCCAAGGTTGTGAGTACCTTGGAATCCCTGGGTTGGATCATCAACCGAGAGAAGTCCTCGATGATCCCGGACCAAAGAAAGATTTACCTGGGTTTCCTGATAGACTCCCTACAAAGGAAGCTTTGTTTACCCCAGGAGAAGGTCCAGGGCCTCATAACAGCGGTCAGGTCTCTGTTGGAGGTAAGGGAGTCCTCTTTCAGAGGCATCATGAGGGTACTGGGTCTAATGACCTCTTGTATACCTGCGGTTCCGTGGGCTCAGCTCCACTCCAGACCCTTCCAACAATTCCTCTTATCCTCCTGGGACGGAACAAGAGGAACATTAGACCACAGAATCTCCATCCCAGAGGTAGTAAAGGACTCTCTGAGCTGGTGGCTTCTTCCTAAGAAGTTGCAGGTGGGTCATCTATGGACTCAGACAGACCCCCTCAGGATAACGACGGACGCAAGCTCCTGGGGTTGGGGGGCCCACTTAGGCGAACTCCGAGCCCAGGGTTCCTGGAATCAGGATCAGAGACACGCCTCCTCAAACTTCCGGGAATTATTGGTGGTCGGGGAGGCCCTAAAAGCGTTTGAGGAAAGGATCCGAGACCGGGAGGTCCAGATCCTCTCCGACAATGCGACCACGGTGGCCTTCATAAATCATCAGGGGGGAACCAGGTCTCCCTCCCTGCTGACCTTGTCTCTAGGGATTCTGGGCTGGGCAGAGATTCGGATTGCCTCTATTACGGCAGTACACATAAAGGGAAGGTACAACATAGAGGCGGACTATCTAAGCCATCATCGGATTCTCCAGGGGGAATGGGAGCTGAACCCAGAGGTGTTCAACCTGGTGTGCCAACATTTTGGAAGGCCAGAAATAGACCTCTTTGCCCGCAAGGAGAAGAGGAGAGTAAGAAGATTATTTTCCCTGTCCCGGGAGTGGGGCTCGGGGGGGTGGATGCACTGGCTCAGGTATGGAGTTTTCACCTGGCTTATGCTTTTCCCCCTCTGAGTCTCATTCCAAGAGTCCTACAAAAACTAGGTCTCTCAGAGACCAGACTCATTCTAATTGCTCCTTGGTGGCCCAAGAGAGCCTGTTTTCCCGCTCTACAGAACTGGTCCGTAGCACCTCCCCTCCATCTACCAGTTCGGGTGGACCTTCTTCGGCAGGGACCAGTCTTTCACCCAGATCCCAGCTTCTTCAAGCTGACGGCCTGGTGCTTGAGAGGCAGAACCTGCGGGAGAGGGGATGTTCCGAGAGAGTGATTAACTCTCCTCTCAAGTAGAAAAGAAGTCACCAGACGTATCTACAGGAAGGTGTGGGGAGTCTTCTCTCACTGGTGTCTAGTGAGAAAGGTATCCCAGCAAGAAACCTCGGTCATCCTGGACTTTCTCCAGGATGGCGCCGACTTAGGTCTCGCTACCAAGACTCTAAGAGTACAGGTAGCAGCCTTATCGTATTTTTTGGACAAAAAGTTATCACTGGACCCTCTAGTTAAAAGATTTCTAATGGCCAGGGATAGATTGTCCCCGGTGCGGATCTCTAGAGTCCCGCCCTGGGACCTTACGTTAGTTTTGGAACAATTAACTAAGGCTCCGTTTGAGCCACTAGAAGATATTTCAGTTAAATTACTGACATTTAAGTTTGCTTTTCTTCTGGCAATTACTACAGCCAGAAGAATAGGCGACATGCAGGCTCTGACGATTAAAGAGCCTTTCTTTAGTTTATTCGAGGACAGAGTTATTCTTAGGCAGGACCCCCTGTACCTCCCTAAGGTAGTGTCAGTTTCATAGATCACAAGAAATTATTCTTCCTTCCTTTTGTTCAAATCCACAAAATGAAAGAGAGGCCTCCTTTCATTGTCTGGATGTCAGACGGTGTCTGCTAGCTTATCTGGATAGAGTGGGTGAATTTAGGAAATCCAGCCATTTACTAATTAATTTTTTTGGACAGAAAAAGGGCCAACAGGCATCTAGAGCATCCATATCTAGATGGATCAGACAGACAATCTCCATAGCTTATGACCAGGCTGGTAAGACAGCCCCGAAAGTTAAAGCTCATTCTACTCGCTCTTTGGCAACCTCCTGGGCAGAAAGAGCCGGAGCTTCGGTGGAACAGATCTGTAAAGCGGCGACTTGGTCAAGCCAGAATACATTCCTAAGGCATTACAGAGTGGAGTTGCTGTCACCTCAGGACCTGTCCTTTGGTAGAAAGGTCCTGCAAGCAGTCGTCCCACCCTAAGGTAGGCCTGAAGCTACTTGCTTCTCTCTCATTGTGCCGTCCTGGAAGACGACTTGAGAAAGTGACCAGTTACACTTACCGGTAACGGTATTTCTGGGAAGTCTTCCAGGACGGCAGGCCTACTTCCCACCGCTTTGGTTGATACATTGGTTTGTATAGAGTTATTTGGGTGTGTGTTTTCTCTCTCGTGCACTGGTGTGGGTCTGTACTTTTTCATAACTGAGGAGCACGGGGAGGGGCGGGTGCTTTAACCTCTTTGAATTGATTGTGTTTCCTGTCAGGTGGAGCCAGTCATCTCTCATTGTGCCGTCCTGGAAGACTTCCCAGAAACACCGTTACCGGTAAGTGTAACTGGTCACTTTGTGGGAAAAAATGACATTATTTGGGTACAACGATGCACGACCGCGCAATTGTCAAAGTAACGCAGTGCCATTGCTCAATCCATTATTATCAAAATTTGCCTCTATACCTGATCTGCAGATTTGGGCAGTGAAAAGCATTAAATATTTAGAACAGATATGCATAGCTGGAGAACTGAAACCCTTCGACACCTTAAAATTGCAAGGCAAAATAACAAATTCTTCTGGACAGCAGCACTCCGAATAAAAATTGCCTTTATTTGTAAAAAAAAAAAAACCACTACAGGTCACAGCACACTGGTCAAGCTGATGCGTTTCACACTGTACTAGTGTTTAATCATAGCTATGATTAAACACCAGAAGAATTTATTATTTTGCCTTGCCTATGTGTGCATTGCCTGCACTCGTAGTTTTGGGAAGAAGGGATTACCTAGAAGACACCCACACCTGAGCGGCTTCTCTTTCTGCCACCTTAAAATTGCGATTTGACCTAACTAATGTATACTTTTTTAGATATTTATAATTGAGACACGCCTTTCAAATCCAACAACCAGTAGCTTTTTATACCTCGACCCTAGAGGATGTACTTGGAGATGATACCCTCACTAAACCCCTCTCAACTATTTATAAGACAATGTCTCCCTCTGTCCACTCGTGGTTGGAAGCTCTTAAATCTAAATGGGCGCTGTCCCTGACTTAATTTATGATGGGTGGGAAGAAACATGGGAATGTGCATTTTTACAGCTGTTTTCCGCAAGGGACAGGTTGATTCAGTATAAACTCCTACATAGGATCTACCTCACGCCTGCGCGTTTACACAGAATATATCCCTCCGTTTCTGCAGAGTGTTGGCGATGTGCAGCGGACTCCACAGACTTTATCCACGTATTTTGGCGATACCCTAATATTCACATTTTATGGGAAGCGGTGGTCTCGGACATACACTCTGTGACCACTATTCATGTGTCCCGGACGGTGGAGGTTTGTTTGCTGGGTTTGGTGGACTCTCTGGCTCATCTTCGGGCCTCCATGATGATGATATGATTACTATTGATCTATGCAAGGAAAATGATTCTTCAATGGAAATCCCCATCAGCTACAACCCTAACCTTGTGGAAAAAATTCATTAATGTCAACTTACCACTGTACAAGGCCACCTGCTGTATCTAGCGAGAGGTTGCCCCAAAAAATTCCACAAGGTCTGGGACATTTGGGTAGAGGACCAATCAACCAAAACTGACCCTGAATCTCCTGATTAGTAGATTACCTTACAAAAGACCAGGTGGACACGTATACTGTATGTAATTGAACCCACATCTAATCCACATGTCTAATAATTGTGACTTCCTTATTAAATTTAGCTTACTACTACCCCTGAGCAGCTGATACCTACAATACTCAGCGAATAACTTTCTCAGTAGTCATTGGAGCATTGAGTTTTGTTCTAGAGCCAATAACGGCACTACTGTTTTTTATATACCGGTATATAATGTTTGTTTTATTGTAATGTCTGTGGACCGAGCCTGGGTATGCCCAATAGACTCTGTTTTTTTATCTAAACTTGAAACCCAATACAAAAAAAAAATCCCCCCAAAAAAGTAACGCAGTGCCGCAAAAAATGGCCTGATAAGGAAGGGGGTAAAACCTTTCGGAGCTAAAGTGGTTAATTCAAACTCTCTGTGCTGAAACCCCTCTGTATAAGCTAGAAAAAAAGTTCCTAGCCTGAGTAGTCCCAGAGTGGGAGATTCAAGCCTCCATTTTTTTGTTTAGTTGTTTTCTTAATTTGTATGGTTTCATTTATTATTTGCCAGGCAGTGTGGAGTTTGGGGTGTGTGGTGTTTTGGGTCTGCGGTGTTTTTATTTTTTGATGCAATGAGGTAATGTAAAAAAGGCATTGAACTGTCAGCAACAACTGCCTAATACACTCTGATCACCCTAAACTAAAAGTTATAATCTGAAAAAAAAAAAGGAAAAGACCCAAATCAACAGAAAAAAGTAGCTAAGCTTTAACAGTTGAACTATAAATCAGTTGTCCTGTGCATCTTCTTATTGATTTCTCAGTTTCATTTATTTTAGTGTTGCCTTTCGATGTTTCTTGATTTTGAGATGTTTAATAGGCTACCTGCTAGTTTTTTTTATGTATGTGCAGTGTGTGGGGGAATTTATTACTCCAACAATCTCCTATATGTAAATCAATATCGCATGCTTTTCCAAATAAAACTATAATCTGCTGTGTTGATGCACATTGCCCAGGAATACTTCACTGTTGTCACCATTTTAAGTGGACTTTCCATGAGCTTCCACATCTGCTCAATTTAAAGCCCCCTGGGGACACCAGTAAATGAAGCGGCCGGGATGTGAGCGGAGTCCAGGGACTTTTCATTTATAAGAGGGGCACTATACTGTCATTGTTCATGCCCCCCTGCCCGAGCCCAAACGGCCGAGTTTGCCCGAGCAGCACATGTGCAGTTCCAAAGTCGGCCCTCGGCCATGTTTTTATGGAAGTCCGCTGTCCATGGCAGAAGCTGCTGCCTTTTCACGGGGAATCAGAGCAGCCCAGGGGGCTGTCCGGGTCAAAGCATGTTTTCTGGGGCAAATTGGGACTACTGGCAACTATGCCCTATGACCCTCTGAGAGGACTTGCCTGTATAGGAGAATGAGGATCAGCAGAGTCATCCCTGCTGTATATTCAGAGTGCGGCTGAGATGGACACCAGTGATGAGCAGAGAGCTTCAACAGGACAGAGTGTCGGTACTGGAAGAGGAGAGACAAGATCAGCTCAGACCAAATATTTCATATCAGTGTCCAAAACAACACATCCGTATTAGTCTTGGTACCATCACAGCTTTATTGATATTCATACTATCGCATCCATATTGGCGCCAGTACCATCGCCACTATTTCAGTGCCTGTACCATTACAACCATAGCTTTGTCTGCACTGTGCTTCCTCCTGCCTGTTCCATCATCCTTCCATATCGCCCAATCTCAGTCTCCAGTATTTGCCATCTCTGTTGTCTATTTCACACACTCAATAAGGCCAATCTGATACCATCATCTCACTAATAACCTCATATTCCCCCCACCAAGGCCTGTGTGACACCACCATACTCTGATATACTTCACAGCTGTCCCCTATATTCCCATTAGTATCCTTCACATCCCCCTTATCTTCTTATCCCTCTCGCCAAGGCCTGCTTGACACCTCCATCTTCTAAAACCCTCCACAGCCCCCCTTCCCATTTGATGGAAAGGAGTTGGATCCTCCTACAGATTTATAAAGATGAGTATTGCATTTCTGCCATTTTTATGGGAAATCATGTATAGCACGCCTGTCAGAGCTAGGGATGAGCTTCGTGTTCGAGTCGAACATACGTTCGACTCGAACATCAGCTGTTCGATCGTTCGACGAAGATCGAACGATTTGGGCCGTTCGCGCCAAATTCGAGTGACGCGAACGGCCCACAATGCACTACGCTATCGCAGTGTCATCCAGGCGCTGTGATTGGCCAAGCATGCACTGTGACCCCGCATGCTTGGCCAATCACAGCACCGGCAGCGAGGAGAGCAATGATTGGCCACAGGCAGGATGCCTGTGGCCAATTATTGCTGAGGGGGTTTAGTACACGCCCCACACTATAAAAGGCCGCCAGCGCGGCGGCCTTGTGTAGTGTGTTCCGGAGCAGGGAAAGAGAAGCATACGCAGGGACAGTGTCATTTTTTTTCCTTTACTAATCCTGGATTCCTTGTGTTTAGGGACAGAGAAGGATAGGTAGGGAGAGTGTCAGTGTGTCATTCTGTGCAAAACCTTTTTTGTAGGGACAGAGAAGGACAGTGAGGGAAAGTGACAGTGTGCTATTCTGTGCTAAACCAATCTTGCTGAACCATATTTGAAATCATTGAGTTTAGGGACAGAGAAGGACACTCGTGGAAACTATCAGTGTGCTATTCTGTGCTAAATCTTGTTTGTAGGGACAGAGAAGGACAGTGAGGGAAAGTGTCAGTGTGCTATTCTGTGCTAAACCAATCTTGCTGAACCATATTTGAAATCATTGAGTTTAGGGACAGAGAAGGACACTCGTGGAAACTATCAGTGTGCTATTCTGTGCTAAATCTTGTTTGTAGGGACAGAGAAGGACAGTGAGGGAAACTATCAGTGTGCTATTCTGTGCTAAACCAATCTTGCTGAAGCATATTGCAAATCCTTGTGTTTAGGGACAGAGAAGGATAGGCAGGGGACAGTGTCAGTGTCTTTGTTGCTAAGCCTCCTGCACAGTATACACCTGAAGGTAGCCCTTATTGCTGTTTTTCCCATCTCCCTGCAGGCCATCCATTAAAATGTCTGGAAGGCAAACAAGGAGAGGCAGACAGTCAGGAGGCAAAAAAAGAGGGCAAGCAGGCTCTGTGTCTGGGGGCAACAGTGCTGGTCGTGGACGCGGTGCATTGTCATCAGCACATGGCCATGGGACACGCTTGTCCTTCTTTTCGGCAGCTGGACATGTTGAGCCACATCATGCCGAAGACTTGGTAGAGTGGATGACCAAGCCCACCTCATCCTCCTCATCCTCTCTCACCCAGGCTCAGGGTACTGGCAAAGCAGCTGCCAAAGCGTCCTCTTCTCTGGTATCAATGTCATCATTAGTCACTCCTTCCCTAGACCCACCATGTCCTCCTCCTGAGGAGTCACCCGAACTGTTTGCGCACAGTGTTGGGTACATGCTCCAGGAGGATGCCCAGCGTTTCGAAGGATCTGATGATGATACCCAGCTAGAGGAAGGCAGTAGCGTGAGAGCAGAGAGAGGGGATGCTCAAGAAGGACACCAATCTGGCAGTCATGCTCCAGCAGCTGCAGCATACTGCCAGATTGGCTCCAGTGATGAGGAGGGAGGGGATGATGAGGTCACTGACTCCACGTGGGTGCCTAATAGGAGAGAGGAGGAGGAGGAGGCACATCTCCAACGAGGCAGGATGCCCTTGGGTGGCCAGCGTATGGGCAGCACACCGACGGAATCACACCGCAGAGCTCCGCCTGTGCAGGGCGCTGCCTCTGCCCGTCATTCAAAAAGTTCTTTGGTGTGGGCCTTTTTTGAGGCGAGTGCATCAGATCGCACAGCTGCTGTTTGCAACATATGTCTCAAGCGTATATCACGTGGCCAAAACATCAGCCGCTTGGGCACCACATGCTTGATCAGACATATGTTGACCTGCCATGCAGCTCGTTGGCAAGCCTACCTTAAAGACCCACACCAAAGAACAAAGCGGACCTCTTCTTGCACTGCATCAGCTGGGATCTCCAACCCCACTATACCTTCAGTCCTCTCTGAAACCTGCACTGAGAGGAATGAAGGTGTAGAATTAGGTGTGTCACAGCCAAGTACTTGCGGCCACTCTGCTAGCAGTACACCGACGTCCGATTCTAGCAGGCAAATTTCCCTGCCCCAGCTGCTGGACCGTCGAAAGAAGTTCACTCCCAGCCATCCACATGCCCAGCGGTTGAATGCTAGCTTGGCTAAATTGCTAGCGCTTCAACTGCTGCCTTTTCAGTTGGTAGACTCGGCCCCCTTCCATGAGTTTGTGCAATGTGCGGTTCCTCAGTGGCAAGTTCCCAAACGCTCCTTTTTCTCACGGAAGGCGATTCCGGCTCTCTACAGGCATGTGGAAGGCAATGTCTTGGCCTCGCTGGACAGGGCGGTCAGCGGTAAGGTGCATATTACCGCTGACTCATGGTCCAGCAGGCATGGACAGGGACGTTACCTTTCTTTCACGGCCCATTGGGTCACTCTTTTGGCAGCTGGGAAGGATGCAGGACAAGGTACAGTAGTGTTGGAGGTTGTTCCACCACCACGCCTCCAAAATGCTACTACTGGTTGTGACACACCTCTCTCCTCCACCCCCTCCTCTTCTTCTTCCTCCATGGCCTCTTCCTGTGGTTTGTCCTCGGAACCAGCGGTGCTCCGTAGGCGTTCAAGGGGCTACGCAAGTACGCAGGCAAAAAGATGCCATGCCGTGCTTGCGCTGGTGTGTTTGGGGGACAGGAGCCACACTGGGGCAGAGGTCCTGTCTGCTCTGCAGGGGCAGGCCGAGAGGTGGTTGACGCCACGCCAGCTTAAGCCAGGAATGGTGGTTTGCGACAATGGCACCAACCTCCTCTCCGCCCTCCGACAGGGACAACTGACCCATGTGCCCTGTATGGCTCACGTCCTTAACCTGGTGGTGCAGCGGTTCTTGGGCAGGTACCCGGGCTTACAGGATGTCCTGAGGCAGGCCAGGAAAGTCTGTGTGCATTTCCGCAGATCTTATAATGCCAGTGCTCGCCTGGCTGAGCTGCAAAAGGAGTTGAACCTGCCCAAGAACCACCTTATATGTGACATGCCCACCAGGTGGAACTCAACGTTGGCCATGCTGCAGCGGCTGCACACGCAGCAGAGGGCCATCAATGAGTACCTGTGCGACTACGGCACCAGGACAGGGTCAGGGGAGCTCGGGTTTTTTTCACCACGCCAGTGGGGCATGATCAGGGATGCATGCACTGTCCTGGCACCATTTGAGGAGGCCACGAGGATGGTGAGCAGTGACAGTGCATGCATCAGTGACACTGTACCTCTTGTCCACCTGTTGGAACACACGCTGCGTGGAATAATGGACAGGGCACTTGAGGCAGAACAGAGGCAGGAAGAGGAGGACTTCCTTGCCTCTCAAGGCCCCCTTTACCCAGACAGTGTTCCTTCTGTCCCACCCATCGCACAGGAAGAGGAGGAGGAGGAGGATTGTGTCAGCATGGAGGTGGAGGCTGGCACTCAGCATCATCAGCAGCAGTCTTTTAGGGATGATTTACAGTCCCAAGAAACCAGTGGACTTGTACGTGGCTGGAAGGAGGTGGCTGCGGATCATGTCGTCCTTAGTGACCCAGAGGACTCCGGACTGAATGCCTCAGCTAACCTACGCTGCATGGCCTCCCTGATCCTGCAAAGTCTGTGGAAGGATCCTCGTATTCTTCGGATCAAGGAGAGGGACCATTACTGGCTGGCCACTCTCCTTGATCCACGGTACAAGGGTAAGATTGCGGACCTTATGTTACCGTCACAGAGGGAGCAGAGGATGAGACAACGCCGGGAGGCCTTGCAGAAAGGTCTGTGCAACGCGTTCCCAGAGACTGGGAGGTTACAAACTCCTGGTCCTGGACAACGAGTTGCTGAGGCTTCGGGCAGTCAAAGAAGGAGCGGTGGGGAAGGTGGCCGTCTGACCGATGCGTTCAGACAATTCTTTAGTCCGCAGCCCCAAAGTATGATCGGTTCCAGCAACCATCGCCAGCGTCTGATATACATGGTGCAGGAATACCTAGGGGCAAGGTCAGACTTGGACACCTTCCCCACCGAAAATCCTCTGGCTTACTGGGTCTTGAGGATGGATCACTGGCCAGAGCTTGCACAGTATGCAATTGAGCTACTGGCCTGTCCTGCATCCAGCGTTCTTTCAGAACGCACATTCAGTGCTGCTGGAGGATTTGTCACGGATCACAGGGTGCGCCTGTCCACCGACTCGGTTGATCGACTGACTTTCATCAAGATGAACCAGTCTTGGATCACCACCAGCTACCACACACCTGATGCTGATATAACAGACTAATTGATTTTAAAATGTCACATCCCTTCAAGACTGATGCTGATGCTGAGTGCCTGTGCTGTTATGTTGACTGGCTATCCTCCTCCTCCTCAATGATCCGATTAATGATAGCTTGGAAGATCATTTTGGTTTATGGGTGCCGCCACCAGTGGCTAAGGCCCAATTTTTCAGCCCCTGTTTAACAGGGGCGTGTAATTACAATTTTTTGATGCAATACTTTGCAACAGGCCTCATTGCTGTGCTCCAAGTACAGTATCTGTGAGGGGTTGCAGTGTTGTGCCACCAGTGCCTAAGGCCCAATTTTTCAGCCCCTGTTCAACAGGGGCATGCAATTATAATTCTTGATCTAATAATTCACAGCAGGGCCCATTGCTGCGCCCACCAAGAGTAACTGTCAGGCCTTACAGTGTTGTGGCACCAGCACCACCATCAAAGGCCCAATTTTTACTACCACTGTTCAACAATTATATGTTATTACAATTCCTGATATAATAGTTGACAGCAGGGCGTTCCAGCACCCACCAAGAGTAACTGTGAGTGCTTACAGTGTTGTGCCAACACCAACACCTAAGGGGCCAATTTCTGCAGAGTATATACGGCAGGTCCCTACTTTCAAACATCCAACTTACAAACGACTACTACTTGCAAACGGAAGAATACAACAGGAAGTGGGAGGAAATCTACCCCTTGGAAGGAAAATTCTCTCCTGTAAGAATTAATATGGGAGATGCTGATGCTTTATCACCAATCCTTGTTTCAATAAAAACACCACATTTCAAAAACAGTTGTCATTGGGACGCAAAGTGAGGTGAAATTTCTTTCTCGTACATCACGGGACACAGAGCGACATAGTCATTACTATGTGGGTTATATAGATACCTTCAGGTGCTGGCACTGGCAACTTCCAAAACCGGAAGTACCCTCCCCTATATAAGCCCCTCCCATCCAGGAGTACCTCAGTTTTTTGCCAGTGTCTAAGGTGTTGGCCAAGAAGTAACATGTGTTTTTCACTGAGCTTGCGTACAGGTTCTTTTGGGCCTCAGTAAGCTATTCCGGATCCGACCAAAAAAGCTTCATAGCTAAACGGTCGGTACCCGGGCCTTGCAAGAGAAGAGCAAGGTTTTGCCTGTAATGCCTCTCTTAGGAGGGCTGGACCCTGGGATCCAGAGCTCTGGTCATACCCACGACCAAGATGTTTTCTGTGCAGGGTGCTATACAGGTCCAGGGGAGTGGAATCCTTGGGAACCCGGTCCCTGAAGGTTTAATTACAATGCCTGCCGTGATAGGTGAAGTTTGGGCTTCTGTGGACCAAACAGAGTCCTGCGGCGAGGAAAAGGTAAGTGGGGGCCCTCAGGAACTTGGTTCTATTGGGGGACCCCCAAGCCTAATTTGTCTTTCTGCCTGTTACCTAAGGTATTCCCGCTAATATTCTGTGCATGCCTGTTACTACTAAGAAAATGTAAAAAATTTTAATAGTAGGCAAGAAAAAAAAAATGGTAAGACCGCGGTACCTGTGTTAAACACTAGAGGCCGCTATGGTTCTTTTTTCTTGTAATGTGGATTTTTTTCTTCCAAAGTCAAATCCAGGCAGTTGGTAAGTTCTCTGCTGGGAAGCTGTCTCCTCTGCCCTGTTGCTGCGCTCATCCATCCCCGGGCCCTGCGGCAGGGACCCTGGCTCCCATCTAGCTCCTTATTTTTTTTTAAAAAGAGCGCCGAAGGCGCACGTGCCCGCGCGCGTGCACGCGCCTCTATATATAGAGGCGATCTGGAAAAAGGGGCGGAGCTGGTGGATGACGCTCGGTGTGCGGCGCTACTGCGCATGTGCGGGCGTCCAGCGTGTTTAAAGGCACAATCACAGCTGGCTATTGAAGTGCACAGACAGAGCTAGCAAAGTAAATAAGGCACACAGAGGCGGTTGATGCAGGCATCCCCTAGAAAGGCACTTTAGTAGACACCAACTGTTATATAGCAGCAAATTGTGCTAGACTATTATCAGTAAAAGTGGTGTATTACGGCTGGTATACCTCAGCTTTGGGCTTAGGAATATGCCGTCCAGAAGCTCCGGAACTAAATCTTCCAGGAAGCGAACGGGGTCTCCATCGGGCTCTGAGGATCTTGGGCATGCTTCTGCTGCACCAGTCTCCCCTGAAAATTCAGAGGTTAGTGACCGTAGAGACCCCGCAGGAGTACCTGGTACTGTGGCTGTCCTCAGTTCACCTGCTCCTGTGTATGTAACAGAGGAGGTTTTTTCCTCAGCTCTGGGAGGATTAGAAGAGAGCTTGTCAACATTGATCTCTGCCTCCCTGTCACAGGGAAAGCACGCCCGATCTCCGTCTCCTCCTTCAGAGTGCCTGTTAGCGGAGCAACAGTCCCATACAGGGATCGACCTGCCTGAAGGATCAGGATGAGGTTGATTCTGTTAGAGGAATCAACAGTGGAGGAACCTTTCTCAGCATCTCAAGCTGAAAGATTATGGGTTCAGTCTCTGACTAACATGGCCCGATCATCATTTAAAATGCACCTTGCGGAACCATCAACCACTACTGTCTCCTCGCTGGGGTCGCTAAAAGCTCCCCAGACTGTCTGTTCCTTTCCACTTCACCCTTTACTGGAAGGGCTCATTTACCAGGATTGGGAACATCCTGATAAAATATTTACTCCCCCCCAAGAGATTTCCGGTGGTCTATCCCATGGAGGATAAGTTCATCAAAAAATGGAGGGTCCCTACAGTGGACGCAGCCATCTCTTGTGTGAATAAATCACTGACATGTCCAGTGGATAATGTCCAAATGTTTAAGGACCCAATAGATAAAAAATTGGAGTCCTTATTAAAATCTGCTTTTTCTACAGCAAGCTTGGTGACACAACCAGCAGTGGCAGCTATTGGGGTCTGCCAAGCAGTGAAGGATCAGTTGAAACAGGTCTTAAGGGACTTGCCAGATCAGCAGTCCCTTGCCCTAGCTGATCTACCTAGAGCCTTATGCTTTGCGGTTGACGCCATAAAGGATTCAATCCATCAGGCCTCCCGCCTTACGCTGTCTGTAGTACATATGCGCAGGCTTCTATGGCTCAAAAACTGGTCTGCTGAAGCTCCCTGTAAAAAATTGCTGGTTAGCTTCCCATTTCATGGTGAACGCTTATTCGGGGAAGACCTGGACAAATATATCCAGAAAATTTCCAGCGGTAAAAGTACACTCTTGCCGGTTAAAAACAGAGTTAGAGGTCCCTCTTTTAAGAGGCCTGCTTCTCCAGTCCCTGGGGCATCGGCTGTGAAACAGTTCCGACGGCCTCCTCTGTCAAATCCCGGGGGTAAAAATCAGGGACAATTGCAGGGTAACAAGGTACAAAACCTCCCCCAAAGTCAAATTCATGAAGGGTTGCCCCCACTCAATCGGGTGGGGGGAAGACTCCAGTTGTTCGCAGAGACCTGGCGGGACACGATCAGAGACAGATGGGTGCTCTCCGCAGTAAGTCTGGGATACAGATTGGAGTTAAAAGGCTCTCCTCCTTCCCATTTTATGAGGTCAAACGTGCCAAGGGATCCCCGGAAGAGAGTCCCTCCTGTTGGCACTAGAACAACTATTGCTCCAAGGAGTAATTATGGAGGTTCCCCTGGAAGAATGGGGGTTCGGGTTTTACTCAAACCTCTTTACAGTCCCGAAGCCAAACGGGGACGTGAGGCCCATATTAAATCTAAAAGGGCTAAACAAATTCCTACATATCAGGACTTTCCGGATGGAGTCGATCCGATCGGTGGCCACTGCCCTACAAGGGGAGGAATGGTTAGCCTCGATCGACATCAAAGATGCTTATTTGCACATTCCCATCTTTCCAGTCCACCAAAAATTTCTACGCTTTGCAGTAGAAGGGCGCCATTTTTAGTTCAGAGCCTTACCCTTCGGTCTGGCCACAGCACCACGAGTGTTCACAAAAATTCTGGCCCCATTATTGGCCAATCTAAGAACACAAGGTGTAACGATAATGGCATATTTAGACGACTTGTTGCTGATAGACCACTCAGTGAAAAAACTAGAAGTGGTCGTTCACAAGACAATCAAGTATCTGGAATCTCACGGTTGGATTATCAACCGAGACAAGTCAGCCCTAAAACCAGTCAAAAGTCTGGAATACTTGGGGCTAAGGCTGGATTCAGGCCAGAGGAAAATATTCTTGCCTCGAGAAAAGGTGTTGTCTTTGAGAGATTTGATCCACCTAGTGGGTACAAAAAGACAGCCGTCCATACGCCTGTGCATGAGGCTGCTGGGAAAAATGGTGGCATCATTCGAAGCAGTACCCTATGGTCAATTCCATTCAAGGAATTTGCAAAGGGCCATACTGTCAGCCTGGAACAAAAAAGTTCAGGCCCTAGACTTACCAATGTCCTTGTCCCCTTCCGTTCGCAAGAGCCTCCGTTTGGTGGTTGGTTCTCCAGAATCTGGAAAAAGGGAAATCCTTCAGTCCAATTTCTTGGAAGGTGGTCACTACAGATGCCAGCCTTATAGGCTGGGGAGCAGTACTGGAGCAATGGTCTCTCCAGGGCAGATGGTCGGATGCAGAAAAGGCCCTGCCCATCAATCTCTTAGAGATACGAGCAGCCCGGTATGCCCTAGTAGCATGGACATCCAAACTCCAAGGGTCCCCTGTCAGAATTCAATCAGACAATGCCACAGCAGTGGCATATATCAATCATCAGGGTGGCACCAGGAGTCGTGCAGCCCAGAGGGAAGTAAATTACATCCTGAAATGGGCAGAAAGATATGTCCCAGCCATATCCGCGGTATTCATTCCAGGAGTGGAGAATTGGAAGGCGGACTTTCTAAGTCGCCAACAATTATGCCCAGGGGAATGGTCCCTTCACCCCGAGGTTTTCCGGACAATATGTCAGCGGTGGGGAACACCAGATGTAGATCTGCTTGCATCCAGATTCAACGCAAAGGTGGACAGGTTTGTCTCTCGGACAAGGGATCCCCTAGCTTGCGGCTCGGATGCCCTAGTGTTCCCTTGGGATCAGTTCAAGCTGATATATGCGTTCCCACCGCCACAATTGTTACCTTGATTACTCCGCAGAATCAGGGTAGAAAAGAAACCAGTGATTCTGGTGGCTCCAGCGTGGCCCCGAAGAGCATGGTACGCGGAGATTGTAAAAATGTCAGTGGGGAGTCCTTGGACTCTCCCACATCGTCCGGCCCTGCTTTCGCAAGGACCGATATACCACCCTTCCTTACCAGCCCTAGGTTTGACGGCCTGGCTATTGAAGCCCACATTCTAAAAAAGAGAGGGCTCTCTAATCCTGTGGTATCTACCATGATCAATGCCAGGAAGCCGGTATCCAGGCAGATCTACTATAGAATCTGGAAGGCGTACATCGCGTGGTGTGAGGCCAAGAAATGGCATCCACGTAAGTACATAATAGGTAGGATTCTGGACTTCCTACAGTGGGCTGTAGATAGGAAGCTTGCCTTGAGTACTATCAAGGGTCAGATTTCGGCCTTGTCAATATTTTTTCAAAGACCCTTGGCTTCGCATTCACTAGTCAAAGCCTTTATACAAGGAGTGATGCGTATTAATCCTCCGGTTAATATTCCCATATGTCCATGGGATCTAAACCTGGTTCTGTCGGTTCTACAGAAACAACCATTTGAACCATTACAGCATATTTCCTTGGTTCTTCTCACCAGGAAATTGATTTTTCTAGTAGCCATTTGTTCGGCTAAAAGAGTGTCGGAATTAGCAGCTATGTCCTGTAAAGAGCCATATCTGGTTATCCATAAGGACAGAGTAGTGTTACGTCCTCATCCAGCCTTTCTTCCTAAGGTGGTATCGAGGTTTCATTTGAACCAAGATGTGGTTCTTCCTTCTTTTTTCCCCAAACCTAGTTCGGTAGAGGAAAAGTTATTGCATTCTTTGGATGTAGTAAGAGCAGTTAAAGCTTATCTAAAAGCCACTGCTCAGATTCGCAGAACGGATACTTTGTTTATTTTGCCGGAAGGCCCCAGAAAGGGTCAGGCAGCGTCAAAATCTACTTTAGCCAAGTGGATTCGACAGGTCATAATGCAAGCCTATGGCTTGAGAAGGACACCGCCTCCGTTCAAAGTTAGGGCGCACTCCACGAGAGCAGTTGGAACTTCATGGGCAGTGCATCACCAGGCCTCCCTGGCTCAGATCTGTAAGGCCGCAACATGGTCTTCAGTACACACGTTTACTAGGTTCTACCAGGTGGACGTTAGAAGTCAGGAGGATGTCGCCTTTGGGCGCAGTGTGTTGCAGGCCGCAAAAGATCCTCATGTCTGATAGCGCTTAGCTTATGTATGGTGTATCCCCCCCCCTCATTGGGCATTGCTTTGGGACGTCCCACATAGTAATGACTATGTCGCTCTGTGTCCCGTGATGTACAAGAAAGAAAATAGGATTTTTATAACAGATTACCTGTAAAATCCTTTTCTTGGAGTACATCACGGGACACAGAGCTCCCACCCCTCTTTTGGGGACACTTATTGCTTTGCTACAAAACGGAGGTACTCCCGGATGGGAGGGGCTTATATAGGGGAGGGTACTTCCAGTTTTGGAAGTTGCCAGCACCTGAAGGTATCTATATAACCCACATAGTAATGACTGTCGCTCTGTGTCCCGTGATGTACTCCAAGAAAAGGATTTTACAGGTAAGCTGTTATAAAAATCCTATTGTTCTGAACAGGGGCACAGACAGCAAAACAAATGTTACAGGGGTGATAACCCTTCCCTATGTTTTCCAAAAAGCTTAAAAATAGGTATTTGGGCTGGAGCTACACTTAAACAATGTAGCTGTTCAAAATTACAAACAGATTCTACATAAGAACAAACCTACAGTCCCTGTCTTGTATGCACCGCCTGTATACGGCTGTTCAGAGTATATAGGGCCTTTTTTATTTTGTGTGCGGGGTTCCCCTTAATATCCATACAAGACCCAAAGGGGCTGGTAATGGGCTGGGGTAAGGGGGGGGGGGGTGATGGGGTAGCTATGCCATTTTTCTTAAAGCTTTTCATCCATATTACCGGGACCAGACATTACATTAAAGCCGCAAGCAGTTTTAAATGGCTTTTTTTTCCTTTAGAAATGTAATTTTGTGCAGGGACAGTTCTAAACACGGGAAACACGTGGCACTTCACAGGCATACTTTAGACACCCCCCAGGTACAATATTTAAAGGAATATTTGACTTTTTTTTTTTTCACTTTATGCATCATTAAAATGACTGCTCCCGAAAAACGGCCGTTTTTAAAACTTCTTTTTGCATTGATACATGTCCCCTGGTGCAGAACCCGGGTTCCCAAACTCTGTTTAGGACAATAACATGGATAATAGTCGTTATAATTAGCACTTTAAAATTCGAACGTTCGCATCCATTGTATTTAATAGGGTTCTAATGTTCGTGCGAACTTTCGGTCCGTTCGCGGGTTCTGGTGCGAACCGAACCCGGGGGTGTTCGGCTCATCACTAGTCAGAGCCAGGGATGAGCTTCGAGTTCGAGTCGAACTCATGTTCGACTCGAACATTGCCTGTTCGACCGTTCGCCGAACAACGAACAAATAGGGGTGTTCGCGGCAAATTCGAAAAATCTATGGGAGAAATCTAAAGTGTTAATTATAAAGGCTGATATGCAAGTTATTGTCCTAAAAAGTGTTTGGGGACCCGGGTCCTGCCCCAGGGGACATGTATCAATGCAAAAAGAAGTTTTAAAAACGGCCGTTTTTTCGGGAGCAGTGATTTTAATAATGCTTAAAATGAAAAAATAAAAGTGAAATATTCCTTTAAATTTCGTACCTGGGGGGTGTGTATGATATGCATGTGAAGTGGCGCATGTTTCCCGTGCTTAGAACTGTCCCTGCAAAAAATGTCATTTTTGAAAGAAAAAAAGTCTTTTAAAACTGACTCTCGGCTATTAATGAATTGTCGGCTCCCGGCAATACATACAAAAGTCATTGATAAAAAAAAAAAAAAAAGTGTGGGGGTTCCCCAGAATTCAATTACAGGCCCTTCAGATCTGGCATGGATTTTAAGGGGAACTCCACCCCAAATTTAAAAAAAAAATGGCGTGGAGTCCCCCTAAAAATCCATACCAGACCCCTTATCCGAGCACGCAACCTGGCCGGCCGCAGGGGAAAAGGGGGGGACGAGAGAGCGGCCCCCCTCCCTCCTGAACCGTACCAAGCCACATGCCCTCAACATGGGGAGGATGTCCCCATGTTGATGGGGACAAGGGCCTCATCCCCACAACCCTTGCCCGGTGGTTGTGGGGGTCTGCGGGCGGGGGGCTTATCGGAATCTGGAAGACCCCTTTAACAAAGGGGACCCCCAGATCCCGGCCCCCCCCCTATGTGAATTGGTAAGGGGTACGTTGTACCCCTACCATTTCACGAAGAAAGCGTAAAATTATTTTTAAAAAAACACACAAACACCTTGAAAAAGTCCTTTATTAAAAAAAAAAAAAAAAAAAAGCGGTAAAATCCAGTGTCCCGCGGCGATCCCGATGTCCAGCGCTGTCCTTCATTGGTTGTGCCTGAGCGGACCTGATGGGGAACTCCCTCTCAGTATTTTAAATGTATAGACCCGCCCCTTCTAAAGTTCCCCATCAGGTCCGCTCCCTCGGTATGTCGGACCCGCCTACGTCATTGGCTTGAGCGGGGAACTTCCTTCACTATGTAATTTAAATTTACATAGTGAAGGAAGTTCCCCGCTCAAGCCAATGACGTAGGCGGGTCTGACATACCGAGGGGGCGGACCTGATGGGGAACTGCTCTCACTTTGGTAATACATGTATAGACCCGCCCCTTCTCATGTTCCGCATCTGGTCCGCTGAGCGGACCTGATGGGGAACTTTAGAAGGGGCGGGTCTATACATTTAAAATACTGAGAGGGAGTTCCCCATCAGGTCCGCTCAGGCACAACCAATGAAGGACAGCGCTGGACATCGGGATCGCTGCGGGACACTGGATTTCACCGCTTTTTTTTTTTTTTTTTTTAATAAAGGACTTTTTCAAGGTGTTTGTGTGTTTTTTTAAACATTTTTTTACGCTTTCTTCGTGAAATGGTAGGGGTACAACGTACCCCTTACCAATTCACATAGGGGGGGGCCGGGATCTGGGGGTCCCCTTTGTTAAAGGGGTCTTCCAGATTCCGATAAGCCCCCCGCCCGCAGACCCCCACAACCACCGGGCAAGGGTTGTGGGGATGAGGCCCTTGTCCCCATCAACATGGGGACATCCTCCCCATGTTGAGGGCATGTGGCCTGGTACGGTTCAGGAGGGAGGGGGGGCCGCTCTCTCGTCCCCCCCTTTTCCCCTGCGGCCGGCCAGGTTGCGTGCTCGGATAAGGGGTCTGGTATGGATTTTTAGGGGGACTCCACGCCATTTTTTTTTTAAATTTGGGGTGGAGTTCCCCTTAAAATCCATGCCAGATGTGAAGGGCCTGGAATGGATATTTGGGGGAACCCCACGTCAATTTTTTTTTAAATTTGCGGCGGGGTTCCCCTTAATATCCATTCCAGACCTGAAGGGCCTGGTAATTGAATTCTGGGGAACACCCATGCTTTTTTTTTTTTTTTTTATCAATGACTTTTGTATGTATTGCCGGGAGCCGACAATTCATTAATAGCCGCGAGTCAGTTTTAAATGCAATTTTTTCTTTCAAAAATGACATTTTTTGCAGGGACAGTTCTAAGCACGGGAAACATGCGCCACTTCACATGCATATCATACACACCCCCCAGGTACGAAATTTAAAGGAATATTTCACTTTTATTTTTTCATTTTAAGCATTATTAAAATCACTGCTCCCGAAAAAACGGCCGTTTTTAAAAATTATTTTTGCATTGATACATGTCCCCTGGGGCAGGACCCCGGTCCCCAAACACTTTTTAGGACAATAACTTGCATATTAGCCTTTATAATTAGCACTTTAGATTTCGAACGTTCGAGTCCATTGTATTTAATAGGGTTCTAAAGTTTACACGAACATTTTGTCTGCTCGCAGGTTCTGGTGCGAACCGAACAGGGGGGTGTTCGGCTCATCCCTGGTCAGAGCCAATATTTTGAGGAAAATGCCACACAGGGGTCACACAGCTAAGGAAATAACAGAACCAGCCACACAGGGGTCACAGAACCAGGGAAATCACAGAACCAAGTATATGTAAATTAAAAAACAAATCTGCACCAGAAAAAAATCTTGAAAAACAACTTAAAAAGGCAGCTGAACACTGTGTTCATGATACAAAAAAACACAACAAATATAAACCGAAATAGTGCAGCACTGTAAAAATAAAGTAAAATTATTAATATGAAAGTCCCAAAATCCAATGAAAACTGTAGTCCCACAACCGTTGATAGAAGGAAGATCCTGAGGTGAACCCAGTGGCACCTCTGATACACAAATCCTGCTTACCAGATCTTGTGTGACCCCATGTTAGAGAGTGGTCAACAAACGCCTCTGTGTATCCCGGCTCACTAGCCACAGTGATAGGGGGAGATCCACTTTTAATATAACCAGGAAGTGCTTCCATAAAGCATTATTGGCTCCAGTAAAACTTTGCCATTAGAGATAAAAACACTAGAAAGATTTATATTAAAACAATTGTGGGTGCACTCACATTTCCAGTGTAGCACACGGACCCTTTTTCCTACCTTTTGGCTCACTTGCAGGAAAAGGGCACACCGTACTATATGCCCGTACCCTCCTGTTTGAAGAGGTTGAGCGGTGTCATGTATTTGGGTCCCACAGCTAGGTTCTCCATCAGTTGGTTCTCATCTCCTAGGATATAGGGACAACTCTTTGTTTTCCCCCAAGTAATTCTAATGTCCACACCACTCTAACCTCCAACGTTGAGTTTATTTTTCATCAATATTTAGCAGATAGGAAAGGGTGGATAAGAGACAGCACAGCAAGGTTTTGGGAGGTAGGTCCAGGCACAAGTAAATATCACAATCACCACTCAATCCCTGAGTGGGTTCAGCTCACCCGGATAGTCTCCTGTAAAAGTGGATCCTAGCAGCCGAAGTGATGCTCGGACGCTTAATTAGGTTCTTTTCTTAGATCTGATCAGGAGATCCTCTGCTACAGAATCTATCATGTCCCGAACTTCTCAGCTTTTGCAATACAAGGACAGGTGCCAGCAACAGCACATTACTAGGCCCTTGGTGGATAGATGAATCCCTCCAGAAAGTTACCGGGCCCCTTCCTTCACCGTGAACTCTCACCGGTCCCTCAGAAAGGTCCTCCCCCGGCTTCCTCTTCTTAGAGCGAGCTCCCTCGCAAGGGACACCCTGGGATTCCTCTTCCCAGAAGTGGGCTCCAGCTAAAGGTGCTGGGTCCAGTGCTGAAGTTGCAGCCCTAGGGCTAAAGGTGCCTGGGACTGATGCGCACGTGGCCCAGTGGCCTGGAGGGCCAGGCGCCACACACTTGGACTCCGACTCCTCTCCTCCTCCTTTCGCTTGGCGGCGTCTGCCCCTTATGTATCCTCTCCCAGCATGCACAGCAGGCCAACCACGGCCACTGTACCGCTGCAGACAGAGGACACCCTAAGGCACAGCACTATTACTAGTGGTTCAACCCTGACCAGTCATGACAGTGCCACCTACAGGCCACAGGGAACTGCACACCAGTATACCACCTGCAGAAACAAAGTAGCACAACCTATCAATGAGAACGGTCTGAGCCTAACTACTAACTTAGACCAGCACCCTAAATTTGGGTATATAGAACCCCTAAAAGGGGGTGGGCGCTACACCAGCATAAAAAAACCTAGCATTGGTTAGCATGCCAAAGGCTTATGATCTTCGGCATCCAGAAGTTAAAATGACCGACTCGCGACCATGCATGTGTGTTGGTGTACGTATATGCCACCCTACAGGTTTTATCGCATATGACGTCATTAGGGGCAGGCATTATTATTTTATTTTTTTTGTTTTTTTTTAATGCAGGTATTTTTTTGACTATATCACAAAAGATAAAAAACCCTGCGGTGATCAAATACCACCAAAAAAAAGTAGGATTTTTAAAACAGCTTACCTGTAAAATTGTTGTACTGCCTTCTTGATCAGGGAGTTTGTTATTCAGCTATACGCTGCTTTAACTGGCAATTGCGTGGCTTTGCAATACTGTATGCAAATTAAATTTTTATAATTTTTTTCACAAAAATAGAGCTTTCTTTTTCATACATCACGGGACACAGAGCAGCATAGTCATTACTATGTGGGTTATATAGAATTACCTTCAGGTGCTGGCACTGGCAACTTCCAAAACAGGAAGTACCCTCCCCTATATAAGCCCCTCCCATCCGGGAGTACCTCAGTTTTGTAGCAAAGCAATACGTGTCCCCAAAAGAGGGGTGGGAGCTCTGTGTCCCGTGATGTGCTCCAAGAAAAGGATTTTACAGGTAAGCTGTTTTAAAAATCCTACTTTCTTGTTCATACATCACGGGACACAGAGCAGCATAGTCATTACTATGTGGGACGTCCCAAAGCAATGCCACATGAGGGGGGGGGATACACTATACATAAGCTGGGCGCCATCAGGCATGAGGATCTTTTGCGGCCTGCAACACACTGCGCCTAAAGGCGACATCCTCCTGACTTCTAACGTCCACCTGGTAGAACCTAGTAAACGTGTGTACTGAAGACCATGTTGCGGCCTTACAAATTTGCGCCAGGGAGGCCTGGTGATGCACTGCCCATGAAGTTCCAACTGCTCTCGTGGAGTGCGCCCTAACTTTGAACGGAGGCGGTCTACTTCTCAAGCCATAGGCTTGTATTATGACCTGTCGAATCCACTTGGCTAAAGTAGATTTTGATGCTGCCTGACCCTTTCTGGGGCCTTCCGGCAGAACAAACAAAGAATCCGTTCTACGAATCTGAGCAGTGGCTTTTAGATAAGCTTTAACTGCTCTTACTACATCCAAAGAATGCAATAACTTTTCCTCTACCGAGCTTGGTTTGGGGAAAAAAGAAGGAAGAACCACATCCTGGTTCAAGTGAAACCTCGATACCACCTTAGGAAGAAAGGCTGGGTGAGGACGTAATGCTACTCTGTCCTTATGGATAACCAGATATGGCTCTTTACAGGACATGGCGGCTAATTCCGACACTCTTCTAGCCGAGCATATGGCTACTAAAAATATCAATTTCCTGGTGAGTAGAACCAAGGAAATGTGCCGCAAAGGTTCAAATGGCTGCTTCTGCAGAACCGACAGAACCAAATTTAGATCCCATGGGCATATGGGAGCCTTAATCGGTGGAATAATACGAGTCACACCTTGCATAAAGGATTTGACAAGTGAATGCATAGCCAGGGGCCTTTGAAATAGTATTGACAAGGCCGAAACCTGGCCCTTGATAGTACTTAAGGCAAACTTCCTGTCTACAGCCCACTGCAGGAAGTCCAGAATTCTGCCTATAACGTACTTACGTGGATGCCATTTTCTGGCCTCGCACCAAGTGATGTACGCCTTCCAAACTCTATAGTAGATCTGCCTGGATACAGGCTTCCTGGCATTGATTATAGTTGATACCACAGAGTTAGAGAGACCTCTCTTCTTTAGGATGTGGGATTCAACAGCCAGGCCGTTAAACTTAGAGTTAGTAAGGAAGGGTGGTATATCGGTCCTTGCGAAAGCAGGTCCGGACGACGTGGAAGGGTCCAAGGACTCCCCACAGACATTTTGATGATCTCCGCGTACCAGGCCCTTCGGGGCCACGCTGGAGCCACCAGGATCACCGGCTTCTTCTCCAACCTGACTCTGCGAAGGAGTCGAGGCAACAATTGTAGCGGAGGGAATGCATATATCAGTCTGAACTGATCCCAAGGGAACACCAGAGCATCCGAGCCGCAAGCGAGGGGATCCCTTGTCCGGGAGACAAATCTGTCCACCTTTGCGTTGAATCTGGATGCTAGCAGATCTACATCCGGTGTTCCCCACCGCTGACATATTGCTCGGAAGACCTCGGGATGAAGGGACCATTCCCCTGGGCATAACTGTTGGCGACTCAGAAAGTCCGCCTTCCAATTCTCCACCCCTGGAATGAAGACAGCTGATATACATGGGACATGCTTTTCTGCCCATTCCAGGATGTGACTTACTTCCCTCTGGGCTGCACGACTCCTGGTGCCTCCCTGATGATTGATATATGCCACTGCTGTGGCATTGTCTGATTGAATTCTGACAGGGGACCCTTGGAGTCTGGATGTCCAGGCTACTAGAGCGTACCGGGCTGCTCGTATCTCTAAGAGATTGATGGGCAGGGTTTTTACTACATTTGACCATCTGCCCTGGAGAGACCATTGCTCCAGTACTGCCCCCCAGCCTATAAGGCTGGCATCTGTAGTGACCACCTTCCAAGATATCGGGCTGAAGGGTTTTCCCTTCTGGAGATTCTGGGGGATCAACCACCAGCAGAGACTCTTCCGAACGGAAGGGGACAAAGCCATCGGGAAGTCTAGAGCCTGAACTTTTCCTTTCCAGGCTGACAATATGGCCCTTTGTAAATTCCTTGAGTGGAATTGGGCGTATGGCACAGCTTCGAATGATGCTACCATCTTTCCTAGCAGCCTCATGCACAGGCGTATGGACGGCTGTCTTTTTGCACAAAGCAGACGGACCAAGGCCCTCAAAGAGGATACCTTGTCTAGAGGTAAGAAAATCTTCCTCTGGTCTGAATCCAGCCGTAGCCCTAGATATACCAGGTTTTTCACTGGCTGTAGGGCTGACTTGTCCAGGTTGATGACCCAACCGTGAGATTCTAGATACTTGATTGTATCGACAATTACCACTTCTAGCTTGGCAACTGAGTGGTCCATCAACAACAGGTCGTCTAGGTATGCCATTATCGTTACACCCCGTGTTCTTAGATCGGCCAACAGTGGGGCCAGAATTTTTGTGAACACTCGTGGTGCTGTGGCCAGACCGAATGGTAAGGCTCTGAACTGAAAATGGCGCCCTTCTACTGCAAAGCGTAGGAATTTTTGATGACCTGGAAAGATGGGAACATGCAAGTAAGCATCTTTGATGTCGATCGAGGCTAACCATTCCTCCCGTTGTAGGGCAGCGGTGACCGATCGGATCGACTCCATCCGGAAAGACCGGACGTTTAGAAATTTGTTTAGACTCTTTAGGTCCAATATGGGTCTTATGTCCCCGTTTGGCTTCGGGACTGTGAAAAGGTTTGAGTAGAAACCCAACCCCCACTCTTCCATAGGAACCTCCATAATTACTCCTTGGAGCAATAGTTGTTCTAACGCCAATAGGAGAGACCCTCTTTTCAGAGGGTCTCTTGGCATGCCTGACCACATAAAATGGGACGGAGGAGACTCTTTTAACTCCAACTTGTATCCCAGAGTTACTGCGGAGAGCACCCATCTGTCTTTGATCGTCTCCCGCCAGGTCTCTGCGAACAACTGAAGTCTTCCCCCCACCCGTTTGAGTGGGGGCAGCCCTTCATAGGCTTGACTTGGAGGCTGGTTTAGTACCTCTTCGGATCCAGGGCTTTTTATTACCCTGTGGCTGTCCCTGATTTTTACCTCCTGAGTTTGACCGAGGAGGCCGTCGGAACTGCTTAGTAGCAGACGTCGCAGGGATAGGAGAGGTAGTCCTCTTAAAAGATGGACCCCTAGACCTCTTTTTACTCGGTAAGTGAGTACTTTTACCACTGGAAATCTTCTGGATATACTTATCCAGGTCTTCGCCAAAAAGGCGTTCCCCATGAAATGGGAAGCTAACTAAGCGCTTCTTACAGGGAGCTTCAGCAGACCAGTTTTTGAGCCACAGAAGCCTACGCATATGTACCAAAGACAGCGTGAGGCGGGAGGCCTGATGGATAGAATCCTTGATGGCGTCAACCGCAAAGCATAATGCTCTAGGCAGATCAGCCAGAGCCTGGGCCTGCTGGTCTGGCAAATCCCTCAGGACCATTTTCATTTGATCCTTTAAAGCTTGGCAGACCCCAATAGCTGCCACTGCTGGCTGTGTAACAGCCCCTGCTGTGGAAAAAGCAGATTTTAATAAAGATTCCAATTTTTTATCCACTGGATCTTTGAACATTTGAACATTATCTACTGGACATGTCAGTGATTTGTTCACAGAAGAGATGGCTGCATCCACCGTAGGAACATTCCATCTCTGGGTGAACTTTCCCTCCATGGGATAGATCACCGGAAACCTTTTAGGCGGAACAAATAGTTTATCAGGATGTTCCCAGTCCTGGTATATAAGTCCTTCCAATAATGGATGTATTGGAAAGGAGCAATTAACCTGGGGAGCTTTAGCGACCCCAATGAGGAGACAGCAGTAGTTGATGGTTCAACAAGAGGCATTTTAAATGCAGATCGAACCATGTCAGTTAGGGTCTGGACCCACAATCTTTCAGTCTGTGATGCTGAAAATGGTTCATCTACTGTCGATTCCTCAAAAACAGAGCTAACCTCCTCCTGATCCCCTTCAGGTAGGTCGGTCCCTTCCTGGGACTGTTGCTCTGCCAACAGGCACTCTAATGGAGGTGATGGAGATCTGGCGCGCTTTCTTTCCTGTAGAGAAGAAGCGATCAATGCAGCCAATCTCTGCTCCAATCCCTCCAGAGTTGAGGAAAAAACCTCCTCTGTTATATATGCAGGAGCAGGTGGACTGAGGACAGCCGCAGTACCTGGCACTCCCGGGGGTTCCTTATGGGTATTAACCTCTGATTTCTCAGGGGAGGAGGGTGCAGATGACTGCTCCAGATCCTCAGAGCCCGATGGAGACCCCCTACACTTCCTGAGAGGTATATCTCGGAGTTTTTTAGGCGGCATATTCCTTAGTTCAAAGCTGAGGTATTCCAGCCGCAATACACCCCTTACTGAAATAGTCTAATGCAATTTGCTGCTATGTACATCAGTGGGTGTCTACTAATGCGTCTTTCTGGGGATGCCTGTATCAACCGCCCGCTGTAAGCCCCTATACCATGCTACCAGCTCCTTTTCATGCTCTGTGTCCATAGCAAGCAGCGTGGACTGAGTCCTTTTATCTTGCTGGGACGCCCGCACATGCGCAGAAGCGCTGGGCGCACAGAGCGCGTCATCCGCCAGGCTCCGCCCCCTTTTTTGAAGCTAAACCTTATAAAAGGAAAGCATGTGTGCGCGCGCGCGCGTGCACGTGTGCGCTCTTGGCGCCATGTAGGGAGAGGAGCCAGGGTCCCTGTTTCACCAGGACTCAGGGATGGAAGGAAACTACTTGGCAGCATGACAGAGGAATGCAGCTTCCCTGATAGAGAGCTCACTCATCTGCCTGGACTTTCACCATGGAAGGAATAGTCCCAAGAAAAAAGACGTTCCACAGCGGCCTCTAGTGGACAAACACAGGTACCGCACCTTTGTCTTTTTTTTTTTTTTTAAAACCTCCTTTATGAAAAAACATTTCCAGGTTTACAGTTTTTTTAAAATTTCCCTTATGAAAAAACATTTCTAGGATTTCTTAGGCATATACAGCTATTAGCGGGAATACCCTTTAGGTAACAGGCAGAAAGACATATTAGGCTTGGGGGTCCCCTCAATAGAACCAAGTTCCTGAGGGGCCCCCACTTACCTTTTCCCCGCCGCAGGACTTTGTTTGGTCCACAGAAGCCCAAACTTCACCTCTCACGGCAGGCATTGTACTAGACCTTCAGGGACCGGGTTCCCAAGGATTCCACTCCCCTGGACCTGTATAGCACCCTGCACAGATAGCCTCTTGGTTTTGGGTATGACCAGAGCTCTGGATCCCAGGGTCCAGCCCTCCTAAGAGAGGCATTACAGGCAAAACCCTGCTCTTCTCTGCAAGGCCCGGGTACCAACCGTTTAGCTATGAAGCTTTTTTTGGTCGGATCCGGAATAGCTTGCTAAGGCCCAGAGAACCTGTACACAAGCCCAGATGAATACATGTTAACCTTGGCCAACACCTTAGACACTGGCAAAAAACTGAGGTACTCCCGGATGGGAGGGGCTTATATAGGGGAGGGTACTTCCTGTTTTGGAAGTTGCCAGTGCCAGCACCTGAAGGTAATTCTATATAACCCACATAGTAATGACTATGCTGCTCTGTGTCCCGTGATGTATGAACAAGAAAGCTCTATTTTTGTGAAAAAAATTATAAAAATTTAATTTGCATACAGTATTGCAAAGCCACGCAATTGCCAGTTAAAGCAGCGTATAGCTGAATAACAAACTCCCTGATCAAGAAGGCAGTACAACCTAACCGAGCTTAGGTGGTTTAAAAAAAAAAAATCCCATTTACTTCTATGTGTTGTGGTGTTAATGTGTGCTACTTCATGGACTTTGTTGTAATACATGAGAACATGTTTGTTTGTGTACTGCAATGCCAATAAGTGTTAATGGGCACCCATTGCATCTTGCTCGTGTAGCGACCTCACCCCTCTCACCCCTTCTCATTCACGGCGTGTTTGTCTCGTCTAGGGGTTAGTACTGGGGGGAGGGATGAGATACACCACAGCCCATGTCCTCCAGAGAGACTGGAGGTGAAAGCCAGAACTATCGGGTTTTGTGTGTATGTCCTAGAGTCAAATCCTTTACTGAATGGACCCCCCTTTGCTTCCAGTAACTGAAGTTCCACACACTGAAAACGGTCCAACTGGTATTTATTCTTCTCAACAAATAGTCATTCAGCACAGACAGGTTGGGACCCAATGAAACAGTTCAGTATTTGTTGGGAGTAGGTCGAGGCACAATCCTTTTTTAGATAGAGTTAACCACTGTGGTGTCACCAATGGCGAATAGTCACTGCCACTGACTATATTGAACTGAACATGGATTACCTTCGCTAACGTAGCCCCTATCAGGGGGAAGACATCCAAGACAGTTACCGGAGGCCTCTCCTTTACCAGCAATGCTGCGCTGGACTCTCCGGAGAAGTTCCGCTCACTGGCCTCCTAGTCTCAGACACGGGCACCCAAGGAGTTAGGGCCCCCTCGGATTCCTCCACCCTCGCGGAACTCAGTCGAAGGTACTGAGCTCCAGGCTTCCGCCATAGTACCTCACCCCAGGCTAAAGGTGCCTGAGATGGATTCCATCTCCCGCTCCGGCCAGGTCAAGGGTACCTGGGCCCGGAACACCGGAACGCCAACACCCAGGCTGAAGGTGCCTGGGTGCGGCCGCGTCCTCCGACTCCGAACTCTGAACCCCAAGGTCAGGGCGTCTGCCCCTTTTATCTCCTCTCCCTTTGCGTCACAGCAGGTTCCCCACCCCACTGTAACAGCGCCAGGAAAGGACAAAAAGGGATGCAGTCTTGCGGTGAGTGTTCAGCTCCGGCCCAGGGCAACAGCGCCACCTACAGGCCGCAGGGAACCTCACACCACCAGAGTCTCCAAGAACCACAAAAGGGTCTCAGATTCCCTAACAATCAGTGCATCTGGGTTACACTACCACCCAGATGCCTCCCCTAAATTCACATACCTGCTACACTAGCTTCGCTGCATTGCAGCAAACCACAACTCATTGTAACTAAAGCTGGCTATACATTGAAATTTGTCTGGTTCAGGTGGGACTGGCTGAATCTTCAGTAGTGTGTGAAGTCCCTGCTCATCATTTGATCAACTTCTGTTGAAGGGACATGCTGGAAAACTGTTATTATTCAGTGGCTGCAGACACTGGCCAATGTATTCTCACAGCTGTAGGTCCCGTTATCAAAACGAGACTGCATATTCCCCCATAGTGCATCCATAAGCTCTGCAATTACTGTCCCACCGTGGTCCATCTTACGATTAATCAGCTTAATCAGTGTTACTCTTTACAGCTCGGGTGTAAGAATTATTTTATCTATATAATTTATATTTTATTTAGTTATGTCTTCCCTTAAGAGCCCATTCACACAGGGGCAACACGACTTCCAGTGCGATTTTATGAGGCAACTCAGACACGACCTGAGAATGAATCACAGCACGACCTGGAGCTATTTACAAGGCAACTCCAAGTTGCCTGCAGGACAAGAGACATTCCAGTGGCCAATCAAACAAGAATCAGCTCTGTGGGAGGGAGGGGGAGGGAGAGTTTTGCCTGATAAATGTATGTTATCTTCCTGGAGAGTCGCTCCTATTAAGACAGTGAGAGGCGACTCCCATTGAAATGAATGGTTACAGGTCGCCTAGGAGTTGGATTGAAGTAGTACAGGGACCTTTTTTGAAGTCGGAGCGACTGCAGTAGTGTGCATAAGGACGGCTCCATTAACTTACATTGATTTCTTCAGCCAGCGCGACCTGAGGCGACTAGGGGCGACCTGGGGCGATTTGGAGTCGGATCCAAAGACGCCCCTGTGTGAATGGGCTCTTACTATTATGTTTAGCCGTACCTACACACAGTGTCTGTTGTACAGTTTTTATTGCTACATTTTCTTATGCATTAGCTTCCTAGCAATCCGTAGATAGCAGCTGTGAAACTGCAAAAATCTCCTTTTTACTTATACTCTCTAGAGATTTCTATATAACTGTGGCATGAAAGAGGGGACAATAAAGAGTTAGTAATACTCTCAATGCATAATTTTAACAGCCCCTTATTTGAAGGCACTGCCCCTCTTTTGTAACCAATTTCTTCTGTCCCTTATTCCTCCTCAAACTTCCAACTTTTAGCTTTTGGTGCAAGGATCTGTATGAATAAATGTACTATTTAATCGCTTGAATTATTTAAAGTGCACTACATTTTTGATCCATTCTTCAAGTTATGGCCGTGGTTACTTTCAAACACGAATATAAAGGAAAAGTAGCCGTGACAAAGTCATACTGGTTTAAGCATTTATTACCTTTCCTAAAGCGGAAGTAAACCCACCCGTAAAACCGTTTCATTTGTGGCACGTGCCGGAAATGTAACACTCCCATTGGTTGTGTTCTCAACCAAACTGTCAAACCATCCAATGGCTGGTGTCATAACTGATCACATGTGCAGCATCATAGCAGCTGTAGATTAAACAGGCAAACATGGCAGCTTCCTTGACTGAAAACGATAGGGGGGTTTACTTACACTTTGTCATGATCTGTGTGATTCAGGGGGTTTTGGCAGAGTTATATCCTTTGCCCGTGTAGCGGCCTCCTCACCCCCCTCTTTGCATCAGCTCGTCTTTCTCTTGTCTAGGGGTACCTTAGAGCAGTGTTTCTCAACTCCAGTCCTCAAGGCGCCCCAACAGCTCATGTTTTCAGGCTTTCCATTATTTTGCACAGGTGATTTGATCAGTTTCACTGCCTTAGTAATTACCACAGCCCTTTCAACTGAGGAAAATCCTGAAAACATGACCTGTTGGGGCGCCTTGAGGACTGGAGTTGAGAAACACTGCCTTAGAGGGGAGAGAGCGGGGTCACCATGCCAAGCCTTCACCACATGTGTCCGTGCAGTGTAAGCAAAGTTCTTTCTCTACCTTCGGGTCAGTGTTGTGCACCTGAAGTTACCTTGAACAGTGTCCACCAGAAAAGAGCCCCTCACCATTAAAGTCCAACACTCCTTTATTCTTCTTGAGTGAACAGCATAATCAGTTAGACTCCCTTAGAGAACAGAACAAACAAGGAGGTGTGGATGCGAGTAGGCCCAGACACAATGAACTCTCCACTTTCCTTCCTGAAAGTGGGCTGAGGTCTCCTAGCGAGGGGGTATTTTCCTTCCAGGCGGTCTCCGATGGGAGGCTCACCTGTCACTGGCAATCTGCTGCACCCGGTCCTCAAGTGAGGAGCTCCCCCCGGTCCATTACGCCTTCTGGATTCGGGTACCCAGTCCCTGGGTTCCCTAGGACCTCCTTCCCTCGCGGAACTCAGTGTTGGGCACTGAGCTCCAGACCTCCACCCGAGTACCTCACCCCAGGCTAAAGGTGCCTGGAATGGAACACGATCTCCGGGCGTCCTCTAGGCCTAGGCCGCCTAGAGGACCGACACGAACTACGCGCCCTCAGGCTGAAGGTGCCTGGGACTCGACCCCGTGACAAAGATGGCCGGCCCCTTTATACCCTCTCCCAGCAAGCACGGCGCGTTCCCCGCCCCACCATACCGCTGCCGAGGGAGGACAAAAAGGAGGCACAGCACACAATGATGGTTCAACCCCAGCCCGAGGCGACAGCGCCACCCACTGGACCGCAAGGAACTGCACATCACTGGTGTCTCTACCAGTTTGAATTACACCCGGGAAAGTACATACCCGCTACACCCAAATATCCTGTGCTAAAAAATATCCCCCTTTTCTATCCCAGATGGTTGCAGGGGGTATTTGTAATGCCCTGTACACACGATCAGATTTCCGATGGAATAAAATCTGATGGATTTTTCCATCGGAATTCCGATGAAGCAGACTTTCATCAGTCTTGCCTACACACCATCAGACAAAATTACGACCGTCCAAAATGCCGTGACGTACAACACGTACGAAAGTACTATAAATGGGAAGTTCAAATCCAATGGCGCCACCCTTTGGGCTGCTTTTGCTGATTTTGTGTTACCGCGTGTTAGTAAAAGTTTGGCGAGAGTCGATTCGCGCTTTTCAGTCTCCGTGCTTTTCAGTCCGTTACAGCATGACGAATATGCTATTTCCATTACGAACGCTAGTTTTACCAGAACGAGCGCTCCCGTCTTGTAATTTAGTCTGAGCATGCGTGGATTTTTCTCTGGAGTTCCCCACACAATCGGTTTTTCCAATGAAAAAAGTCCATCTGTCTTTTTTCATCAGAAAAAACGATTGTGTGTACGCGACATTAGATGGCACAACATAAGGAATGGCTTACTTACATGATTTATCAGTGATATAAAACCTTGCTTTGTTATTGACTTTAATTACATTTTACATTATTCTATAATTTATCTAGTGTATCTGTAACTTTTGCTTTAAAAGGTTATTAGATGACTTCAGTGATATTATTTTTCAAAAGAGGGAAGTTTTTGCTCTTGCAAAGTAATTTTTCATGTTTACTCCAAAAGGTCCAATCATGGAAGTGACACAAAAATACATTGAATTTGAAGGAATTAAAGTCCCTGGTGGTGTGCACACACCTGAAAGCTTAACCTGGGCATTGAAAGAGTTTGAAGTGCGTGATGATGATGTTTTTAATGCAACTTATCCCAAGTCAGGTAATTATTTGCTACAAGAAAATTTTGGTCTTTTTTGTTTAAAATAACGAGTGTCTTTTATCTTTTGAAGATGTTTGTGCATCTTATGAAAAGGTTTCATAATTTTGGAAGCATGAATCATTTTTTTTCTCACTGTCCCAGGAGGGTACAATATAGATGTCCCCTTACCGGTTACAGTACATGGTCCATGATGATGCCACCACCCTTGCAATGGTAATTAAAATACATAGGCCCTGGTGTTGTCTCAGCCATTGCAATGATTATTAACTTGCTGGGGCCCTAGTAATGCCATCACCCTTGCGATGATGATTAAATTATGTTTGCTAACTGTATGCTCTAGACCAGTGATCTCCAAACTGCGGCCTGGGGGCCAGATGTGGACCTTTGCTTGCCTTTATCTGGCCCTTGGGGCACTATTTTACCAACTGACACCAATGATGGAGCACCATTGCCCCTACTGACACCATCAATGGTGCATTATTCTTCTCATTGATATCACCAATTGGGTCCTTTTCCTCCCATTAAAATGATGGGGCATTGATGCCGGGGCATTTTCTACTCCCACTGGCCACAGTTTGCCCCCTCTAAAGCCTAAGGTCCCTTGCTTAGAAAGCTTGGAGACCCCTGCTGTAGCCATTCATTAAGTGAACAAGGATTTTATAGATCATGTTCCTGAACCTTGGTCATTCAAAGCTCTACATAACAACAAACATTAAAACTTGTGTAGCACACCGACCCAACCACTACTGCCATCCTCCACTTGCTTGCAGTCTGGGCACACCTGCTACTTGCCCGGTATTCCCTCTTTGGTTAAAGAGGAGCCGGCGGTGTTATTGTTTGGGCCTTGCAGCAAATTACCTCTCTCGAGTGGATCCCCTCTCTCCGTTGTCTAGGTAGAAGTTCCTCAGAATAAAGCAAATGTCCACACAGGAGTAAAACCTAAGCGGCAAGGTTTTATTCTTTTATCTTTTTGCAATCAACTTGAATAGTAACTAGGAAGATTAGAGAAGTAGGGGGTAAAGGTTCAGGCACGCAACACTTAGAGCACAGTGTTAAACTTTCGTCGCCACTCAAGCCTGAGTGGGTATTACTCACCCGGATAGTCCCTTTGAGAGCGGTCCTAGCAGCCGAGATGGAGCACAAATCAATCTTTTTCCTTTCCTGAGTATCTAGGGATGCGATCGGGGAATCCTCTGCCACAGAATCCAAGTCCCGAACCTCCCAGCCAAACAATACTGAATAATAACCTCTGTGCCAGACCGGCGTATTGCAAGCTTTGTAACTTTGAAGATGGATCCCTCTTTTCCAGAGACAGCAGTACCGTCGCTAGTCTCCTCTGGGACTGATCCTCCCCTGGTCTCCTTTCCTAAAGTTGGGCCCCCTAGAAGTGGGCAGCCTGGGATCCCTCTCTGAGGTGTGGGCCCCAGCCAGCAGAGCCGGGCCTACCTTGAAACGAAGCAGCCTCGGGCTGAAGGTGCCCGAGGCCCAAACGCACCATACGGGCCACGAGCCACAAACCCAGGACCAATGGGTCCCCTGGAACTCTCCTCACCCCCAATGGCGTCTGCCCCTTATGTTCTCCCTCCCAGCATGCACAGCAGGCTGACCAGGCCCACTGCACGGCTGCCGAGAGAGGAAACCCATGGTGCTGTGATACCCCCAGTGGTTCAACCTGAGCTGGTGGTGACAGTGCCACCCACAGGCAATAGGGAACACTACTGTCAGGCAGCATCACACCCAGAGCAGAAGCGTTAAAGAACTTAACAATTACTGGCTCAGACTTCCCCTAAATTTCCACCTAGCGTCTCCAAATAAAGGGGGGGGGGTGCTACTATTGTGCTTATTAGAAACCTCAGCATGTGAACAAAGAAAGCTTTGGATAAGGACACAGTTATAAAATAACTTGCTAACACAACAAGTAATATCACCTGACCTAGCGAGTAATCATAACTCATCAATTGGTGTAACGCTATTAATTGAAACATACAATAAACAATCATATATGCAATCAATATATCTGGTCTAAATATAAAGTCCAAAATCGTGGTGCAATAATAATCTGTAAAAATACACTAAACTCCTCCTGTGCATTTATAGTTACATAGTTAGTCTGGTTGAAAAAAGACACAAATCCATCTAGTTCAACCAATAGAAGCAATAAAATATATACAATCCTATAACCACAGTTGATCCAGAAAAAAAGCAAAAAAGCCCAATAAAGAATGATCCAATTTGCTCCAGTAGGGGAAAAATTCCTTCCTGATCCCCCAAGAGGCAATCGGATGTCCCCTGGATTAACTTTACCTATAAATATTAGAATCCAGTTATATTAGGTGTATCTAGGAAAGAATCCAGGCATTTCTTAACCACCTCTGTGTATTCAATTGATGGGCATGCGGTTGCTTTCTCTTTCTGGGACAACGTCATATGACGTCATCCCACTCTTGCCGTAGGGTTCAATATTGAGTTGGCCCACCCTTTGCAGCTATAACAGCTTCAACTCTTCTGGGAAGGCTGTCCACAAGGTTTACGAGTGTGTCTATGGGAATGTTTGACCATTCTTCCAGAAGCACATTTATGAGGTCAGGCACTGATGTTGGACGAGAAGGCCTGGCTCCCAGTCTCTGCTCTAATTAATCCCAATGGTGTTCTATCGGGTTGAGGTCAGGACTCTCTGCAGGCCGGTCAAGTTCCTTCACCCCAAACTCACTCATCCATGTCTTTATGAACCTTGCTTTGTGCACTGGTGCTCAGTCATGTTGGAAAATCAAGGGGCCATCCCCAAACTGTCCCCACAAATTTGGGAGCGTGAAATTGGCAAAAACGTCTTGGTTTGCCGACGCCTTAAGAGTTACCTTCACTGGAACTAAGGGGCCAAGCCCAACCCCTGAAAAACAACCCAACACCATAATCCCCCCTCCACCAAATGATTTGAACCAGTACACAAATCAAGGTCCATAAAGACATGGATGAGCGAGTTTGAGGTGGAGGAACTTGACTGGCCTGCACAGAGTCCTGACCTCAACCTGATAGAATGCCTTTAGGATGAATTAGAGCGGAGACTGCCAGCCAGGCCTTTTCATCCACATCCGTGCATAAACCTTACAAATGTGCTTCTGGAATAATGGTCAAACATTCCCATAGACACACTCCTAAACCTTGTGGGCAGCCTTCCCAGAAGAGTTAAAGCTGTTATAGCTGCAAAGGGCAGGCCAACTCAATATTGAACCCTACGGACTAAGACTGGCATGCCAATAAAGTTCATATGCATGTAAAGGCAGGTGTCCCAATACTTTTGGTAATATAGTGTATCTGACATGTGACAGTCCTGAAATGTCTTTGGGTCTGTCAGTAAATGTTGCCCAATCTTTAGTTGGACTGTTTTTTGATGTCCCTACAGTAAATGAATTCCTGAACTGCTAAAAAAAAGATTATTGTACTTACCGTTAGGCCCATTGAGGGACACAGATTCCACCCCTCTTTGTTATAAGCCCTATGTACTGCTTGATTACAAAACTGAGACATGCTAGTTAGGTTCTGCCTTTTTGCCAGTATAGCAGTGGCTAACAAATTAAACCTCACCCGCATAATCTACTGTAGCACCCTCTAGTTAGGTAGGTGCTAGAGTGAGTTTTTTTTCTATAGGGTAGGAACATTTAGCTGGTGGCTAGGCCCGTTTGTTTTCATTCTGGGCTGGGCGTAGCATCAGTGTCACCTCCCTCTTCTTTCTAGAAGGTGCTAGAAAGAGAGGATGAGAGGAGAGGCAGAGCTGCTTGTGGGATTTTAAGGAGCCTTGACCAATCCCCAACTTGGATTGGTAGGGGGCAGGCATCCTTAAGTACTCAGGGTCTGCCCAGCTGGGGAGGAGTTGTCGAGTGGAAGAGCTGGAGTGAGAGAGTGTGGAGGCCGTTGGGGCCCAACGGGAGCTCCTTAGTCTGGGGGGGTAGACATTGGGCCGGGGCTCGGGTGCATTCAGGAGGAGAGAAGAGATCCTGGGAGAGAGGCACGTGAGAGAGCAAGGAGAGGACAGCGGGAGAGAACACTGCTAAGAGACTCCAGAGAGGGCAACTGGTTGCAGCCTTGAGGGCTGGTGAGTGAAGCACAGTCGGGAGGACTGGGGAGACACGCCTGAGAGAACTGGTAATTTGCAGTTTGAGATGGGTGCAGAACTAGAGGAGTGGACTGTGGCAAGGGCAGTGGAGAGAGGTCATTGCAGCCAGGCTGGCTGGCAGGGCCCGGAGAAAGCTATCTGGGACCAGTAGCTGGGAAGAGGACAGTTAGCACCAAGAACTTTCTATTTGCTACACTATAGGGGCCCACAGTCCCTGCCTGCAAAAGGCAATTCGCTGAGGCCTGGCTGAGTAAGTGTCAGGCCTAACCATGTGGTGCTAGCTGGTCTGGAGGAGTAACAGTCTGCAGCAAGTGAAGTGCTGGAGGAGTGATGGGAAAGAGGTCTTAAGCAAGAGTTGTGCTGGAGAGAAGACTGGAGTGTATATACAGGAGTGTATATAGTAGTCCCAAGCAAGTTGCACTGAATCGTTTTGGGCACCCCCTAATTTCCTATTCCCATTCAAGTTCAATCCCCTCAATAAAATACACAAAAACAAAAAAAAAAAGCTTATGGACTGGTCTGTGTCTCTGAGTGCCTGAGAGATGGATGTCGGGCTGGGTAGGGTGACAGGTGAACCACAACATTCGGCAACCCCAACGGGGGCATGGCTACACTACTGTCTATCAGAATAAATGTTGTAAATTATGAAAACTATTGTGTAGCTAGGGATGAGCCGAACACCCCCCTGTTCGGTTTGCACCAGAACCTGCGAACAGACCTAAAGTTTGCGCGAATTTTAGAACCCTATTAAATACAATGGACTTGTACGTTCGAAATCAACAGTGCTAATTAGCAAGGCTAATATGCAAGTTATTGTCCTAAAAAGGGTTTGGGGACCCGGGTCCTGCCCCAGGGGACATGTATCAATGCAACAAAAAGTTTTAAAAACGGCCGTCCCCCTTTGATGCAACGGAAACTTGAGTTACATCAGAGGGGGCGGGGTCACCCGCACGTCACTGGGAAATCCCTGGTTTCCCCTTGTGTCAGAGGGGGACGGGGTCACGAGACGGGTGGCCCCGTCCTCAGCTACATACGAGACCTGTCAGGCTGCGGCGACGATATTCCTGGGGTGACTCCGGCGGAGACAGAATGCACTGCGCTGGACATCTCATCGCTGGAGCCTGGACCTGGATGGAGAGGAGATCATCCACCGCTGGACCCCGGAGAGGAGAGCATCTATCGCAGGATACTGACAGCGTTGGAGTGGAGACCGAGAGTGGATTACCACCGCTGGAATCTTTTTTTTTTAATTATTTTTTTTTATTTTTAATAAAGGACTTATCCCAATGGTGTCTGTGTTTTTTTACACTTTCTTTGTGAAATGGTAGTGGTACAATGTACCCCTTACCAATTCACATAGGAGAGGGGCCAGGATCTGGGGGTTCCCTTTGTTAAAGGGGTCTTCCAGATTCCGATAAGCCCCCCGCCCGCAGACCCCCACAACCACCGGGCAAGGGTTGTGGGAATGAGGCCCTTGTCCCCATCAACATGCATCCTCCCCATGTTGAGGGCATGTGGCCTGGTACGGTTCAGGAGGGGGGGGCGCTCTCTCGTCCACCCCTCTTTTCCTGCGGCCTGCCAGGTTGCGTGCTCAGATAAAGGGTCTGGTGTGGATTTTTGGGTGGGAACTCCATGACATTTTTTTTTAATTTGGGGTGGAGTTCCCCTTAAAATCCATACCAGACCTGAAGGGTCTGGTATGGATGTTTGGGGGGAACCCCACGTAATTATTTTTTTTATTTGATGCAGGGTTCCCCTTAATATCAATACCAGACCTGAAGGGCCTGGTAATTGAATTTGGGGGGACCCCCACGCATTTTTTTTTTATCAATGACTTTTAATTACTTTTCTCTGTATTGCCGGGAGCCGACAATTCATTCTAGCCGCGAGTACTTTTAAATGACTTTTTTTCCTTCAGAAATTACACTTTGTGCAGGGACAGTTCTAAGCACAGGAAACAAGCGCTACTTTACAGGCATACTATACACACCCCCTAGGTACGCAATTTAAAGGAATATTTCACTTTTATTGTTTCACTTTAAGCATTATTAAAATCACTGCTCCCGAAAAAACTGCAGTTTTTAAAACTTTTTTTGCATTGATACATGTCCCCTGGTGCAGGACGCGGGTCCCCATACACTTTTTATGACAACAACTTGCATATAAGCCTTTAAAATTAGCACTTTAGATTTCTCCCATAGACTTTTACAGGGTGTTCTGCGGCTTTTCGAATTTGCCACGAACACCCCAAATTGTTCGTTGTTCGGCGAACGGGCGAACAGGCAATGTTCGAGTCGAACATGAGTTCGACTCAAACTCAAAGCTCATCCCTATGTGTAGCTTTGAGCACTGACAAGAAAATGCTTCCACCATCTAAAATAACATAGGAGCCTACCATTAATACTGTATTAAAAACTGAAAACAAAAAGTTGATTTTATTTGATGGCAATCCTGTAGTCTTACCCAGATTTCATAAGCACTATAGTTATTGCTATATTTTACTCGCATATCTGAATAATGTTAACAAAATATTAACTTTATGTAATTGCAGGAACCACATGGCTTCAAGAAATTCTCAGCCTCATTTATTCAAATGGAGATCCAACACCAGTGAAAACAAAATTTAGCTGGGACCGCGTACCATGGCTTGAACAGCATTCAGGCAGAAGACAAGTTGAGAACAGACCATCACCTCGACTTATCACTACTCATTTACCTAGATATTTATTTCCACAGTCATTTCAAACGAGTAAGGCCAAGGTAAGTGTCAACCCCACTTACAGTGCCTTGAAAAAGTATTCATACCCCTTAGTGTTCCACATTTTTTCATGCTACAACCAAAACATACAGGTATTGTATTGGGATTTTATGTGATAGACCAACACAAAGTGGCACATAATTGTGAAGTGGAAGGAAAATTATAAATGGTTTTCCAAATTTTTTACAAATAAATATGTGAAAAGTATGGCATGCATTTGTATTCAGCCCCCCTGAGTCAATACTTTGTAGAACTACCTTTTGCTGCAATTACAGCTGAAAGTCTTTTTAGGGATGTCTCTACTGGCTTTGCACATCTAGAGTGACATTTTTTCCCATTCTTCTTTGCAAAATAGCTTAAGCTCTGCCAGATTGGATGGAGAGCATCTGTGAACATCAGTTTTCAAGTCTTGCCATAGATTCTCAATTGGATTTTGGTCTGGACTTTGACTGGGCCATTCTAACACACAAATTTGCTTTGATCTAAACCATTCCATTGTATCTATGGCTGTATGTTTAGTCTCAAGTCTTTTGTAGACTCTAACAGGTTTTCTTCTAAGATTGCCCTGTATTTGGCTCCATCCATCTTCCCATCAACTCTGACCAACTTCCCTGTTCTTACTAAAAAAAAAGCATCCCGCAATATGATGCTGCCACCACTATGTTTCACGGTGCGAATTGTGTGTTTAGGTTGATGTGCAGTGTTCGTTTTCTGCCACACATTGCTTAGGTGTTGGTCTATCATGTAAAATCCCAATACAATACATTTACCTTTTTGGTTGTAACATGACAAAATGTGGAAAATTTCAAGGGGATATGAATACTTTTTCAAGGCACTGTAGATAACATTGGAACTATAGACTGATTTATATGTAACAAAATTTTAGAATCCTTTCCCCAATACAGGATAAATAAAGCTGAACTCTGATAAATGAGCTGACTTTCATCCATAGGGTTGGAAGAGATTGTGGAGCTGAGGACAGAGCTGCTCTGCATGGGATTCTCGATTACTCTGATGACTTATCAGATATTCATTCATTCCATGGTGCACAGATCTAATACCAGTCATTGTACAGTAAAAGCCCTGCACCTAACAGCAAATCATATTCTCTTTAATAGACATAAAATCCACAATAACCACAGATACGACCAGTTTAATAATTTGTAGCTAAAGTGGTTGTAAAGGCTAAAAGTTTTTTACCTTCATGCATTGTATGGATGAAGGTAACAAACCTTCTGTGTGCTGCTCCCCCCCACAGCCCCTCCTAATACTCACATGATCCCCTCTCATTCCAGCGATGTGCACGAGAGCCTAAGCTGTCCCGGGTGTCTCTCACCTCACTGGCTGAGACAACAGTGGGAACCGTTGGCTCCCACTGCTATCAATCAAGTCAGTGAGCCAATGAGAGGGCTGGGGGGCGGGGCCAAGCCAGAGCTCTATGTGTCTTATGGACACATGGAGCGAGGCTTGAGAGCAAGTATGCACCAGTGCCCCATAGCAAGCTGATTGCCACTGGGGGCACTGATCAAAGGGGCGCTAAGAGCGCCGACAGGGGACCCAAGAAGAAGATTGTGGCTGTTCTTTGCAAAACCACTTCACAGAGCAGGTAAGTATAACATGTTTGTTATTTTTTAAAAGGAATAAAAAAAAAAAAACCATTATTATTATTCGATCCAATAATTTTGTATTCGTTTTTCACATTAACAAATAGATAACAATGTAGACATTGTTTGTCATACATTAAGTTGTAATACATATATGCATAAAGTAATTGCAAATGGTGCAACATAACAGAATTTTCGAACCTAGATATGTCTCAGGTTTGATTCTCAACTCTGAACTTTTTGTAGAGAGTGTGGTCTCTCCTCCTCCAGTCACCCTGAATGGGAACACTTTTGTAACCCGGGGGGGGGGGGGGGGTAGAGCCTCCATAAAATGTTGGTATGTGAACTCAAGTCAACAGTTTGTGAGTAATTTAGTATTCGTAAGACAAGACCGAAGTTTCTGATTTTGAGTGAACGAATCTTACAGCTCAGTCATGTCTAAGTTTGGATGGGTATTTCACTATAGTTATATAAACATTGCTTCTCTAGACCATTGTGACCATGGTTTCCAATCATTCAAGAAGGTTATTTTCCATGAGGTAGGAGCCAAGACGGTTATAGACCAAGCGTTATAGAAATTTAGAGGTGAATGGGAGCAATAAGATGGGTCTTAAGTTGTTCTGGTTTGTGGGGTCCAGTGAGGGCTTTTGAAGTATGGGAGTGATCTGTGCAAGCATTAGAGGGGAGGGGAAGGTGCCAATAGAGAGGGAGGGATTAAAGATGTGGGTGAGGGAGCATAGGATAAAATTGGAGGGTGACCGTAGTAGTTGTGTGGGAATAGAATCCAAGGGACAATTGGTTAGGTATGCATCTGAGAGAGGTTTTGTAGCCAGTTCAAAGGAGGAGAGTGTTGACTGTGCTGTTAGACAAGGTATTTTGAGTGGGGAAAATGTATGCACAGTGGCGATGTCCTCACATTGCATCAACCTTGTCTTTGAAGTGATTGGCAATCTCTTTGGCAGTAAATGAGTTAGTGGGTAGAGGAGGCGGGGGAAAAAGCAGAGAGTTGGAGGTATTGAAGAGCCGACGGGGACTGGATGACAAGGTATTAATAAGAGAGACAAAGTAGGTTTGTTTGGCAGCATGGAGGCAGGAATTGTATTTTAGAAGGGCAGATTGATATAGGTGAAGTCCTGCATTGCATACCCACAAATGAAAACTAGCTGAATAGAAAAGCACAAGAGTTTTTTTTTTTATTATTATAAATAATTTACTTCGAAAATCTTATCTAAGAATTTTTGTTCGTATTTCGCACCATTAGTGGGCTGCAGCAACAGCCGATTTTCGTGCGGCCATTGAATTTTAATAATCGGACATGTTGGAAATGTTTTGAAAAACAAACGATTTTCTAATCAATGATAGTAGAATCGTGTGAGAAATGTAATTGAAACAAAAAATGCGCATGTACAAGAAAAAAAAATTCCTGGAAAGAAAAGAAGATTCCCAGACACAAATTATTTTCTGTAGGAGCACGAGGTGAAATTGAAGGTTTGGTTGGTCGAATTTCGAAATCAATGGTGGCACCATCGGATCACAAAATGCACAAATTTTCTGATTTTCAAAAGGAAATTCTTTTGAAATTCGACCATGTATGGCCTGCCTTTTGCTAGGTTCACACTGCTGTCATCTGAAATTGCACTAATGGGAACCAGGCCCTACAGATTTGTACAACCACAGGCTTCAACTTATGTGCTGCTTCACCAAATTTTCTTTCAGGAAGTGTGCAATAAAATCTTTATTCAAAATAATTTGATCCCCCTTCTTGGGACTACACATCCCAAAATTCTTAGCCCATTATAAATATCTTGGAGGAGGAGGAGAAAAGATATGTTGTTTATGTGTATAGTGTTCTCTGGCTGCCTGTGCATGTCAGGGTAGGTAGTGTCCTGATGTAGTAATCCTTTCATAGAACATGCACAAATGGATCCATAGGACCCTGCAAGGAACCACTTAAAAACCAGGGAATTGGGTCATGGAAAGAAAGCCTAACTTCATGCAAGACTCCTGACGGGGGCAAGGCACACTCAGGTCCACCTTACCAAAAGGCCCAGTGGATTCTGCTCCTTGTGGTAAACCAAGCAGTATACTAGGTGAGGGGCTCTGCTGAAGAGAGACCCCCCCCCCCAAAGCAGGGGATGAAGTGACCTAATAGCCACACATCCTTCCCCTGGACTTCAGGTTAGATCCAAATACCTACACCCTTTATCCTGAGTGAAGTATGAAAACACCTAAATAGGTGCAGGGGATACAATAAATCACACCTGCGATCATGCCACTGGTGAGAACTTCCTAGAGGCAGGATCACTATGGAATACAAGGAATAGTGATGAGCCGAACACCCCCGGGTTCGGTTCGCACCAGAACCCGCGAACGGACCGAAAGTTCGCACGAACATTAGAACCCTATTAAATACAATGGATGCGAACGTTCGAATTCTAAAGTGCTAATTATAACGACTATTATCCATGTTATTGTCCTAAACAGAGTTTGGGAACCCGGGTTCTGCACCAGGGGACATGTATCAATGCAAAAAGAAGTTTTAAAAACGGCCGTTTTTCGGGAGCAGTCATTTTAATGATGCATAAAGTGAAAAAAAAAAAGTAAAATATTCCTTTAAATATTGTACCTGGGGGGTGTCTAAAGTATGCCTGTGAAGTGCCACGTGTTTCCCGTGTTTAGAACTGTCCCTGCACAAAATTACATTTCTAAAGGAAAAAAAAGCCATTTAAAACTGCTTGCGGCTTTAATGTAATGTCTGGTCCCGGTAATATGGATGAAAATCTTTAAGAAAAATGGCATAGCTACCCCATCACCCCCCCCCCCCACCCCAGCCCATTACCAGCCCCTTTGGGTCTTGTATGGATATTAAGGGGAACCCCGCACACAAAATAAAAAAGGCCCTATATACTCTGAACAGCCGTATACAGGCGGTGCATACAGGACAGGGACTGTAGGTTTGTTCTTATGTAGAATCTGTAATTTTGAACAGCTACATTGTTTAAGTGTAGCTCCAGCCCAAATACCTATTTTTAAGCTTTTTGGAAAACATAGGGAAGGGTTATCACCCCTGTAACATATGTTTTGCTGTCTGTGCCCCTGTTCAGAACATTTCACCTCACTTTGCGTCCCAATGACAACTGTTTTTGAAATGTGGTGTTTTTATTGAAACAAGGATTGGTGATAAAGCATCAGTAGAGAGGAGACACCTTTCTCCCATATTAATTCTTACAGGAGAGAATTTTCCTTCCAAGGGGTAGATTTCCTCTCACTTCCTGTTGTCTTCTTCGGTTTGCAAGTAGTAGTCGTTTGTAAGTTGGATGTTTGAAAGTAGGGACCTGCCGTATATACTCTGCAGAAATTCGCCCCTTAGGTGTTGGTGTTGGCACAACACTGTAAGCACTCACAGTTACTCTTGGTGGGTGCTGGAACGCCCTGCTGTCAACTATTATATCAGGAATTGTAATAACATATAATTGTTGAACAGTGGTAGTAAAAATTGGGCCTTTGGTGGTGCTGGTGCCACAACACTGTAAGGCCTGACAGTTACTCTTGGTGGGCGCAGCAATGGGCCCTGCTGTGAATTATTAGATCAATAATTATAATTGCATGCCCCTGTTGAACAGGGGCTGAAAAATTGGGCCTTTGGTGGTGGTGGTGGTGGTGGTGTTGACACAACACTGTAAGGCCTGACAGTTACTCTTGGTGGGTGCAGCAATGGGCCCTGCTGTGAATTATTAGATCAATAATTATAATTGCATGCCCCTGTTGAACAGGGGCTGAAAAATTGGGCCTTAGGCACTGGTGGCACAACACTGCAATCCCTCACAGATACTGTACTTGGAGCACAGCAATGAGGCCTGTTGCAAAGTATTGCATCAAAAATTGTAATTACACGCCCCTGTTAAACAGGGGCTGAAAAATTGGGCCTTAGCCACTGGTGGCGGCACCCATAAACCAAAATGATCTTCCAAGCTATCATCATTAATCGGATCATTGAGGAGGAGGAGGAGGATAGCCAGTCAACATAACAGCACAGGCACTCAGCATCAGCATCAGTCTTGAAGGGATGTGACATTTTAAAATCAATTAGTCTGTTATATCAGCATCAGGTGTGTGGTACCTGGTGGTGATCCAAGACTGGTTCATCTTGATGAAAGTCAGTCGATCAACCAAGTCGGTGGACAGGCGCACCCTGTGATCCGTGACAAATCCTCCAGCAGCACTGAATGTGCGTTCTGAAAGAACGCTGGATGCAGGACAGGCCAGTAGCTCAATTGCATACTGTGCAAGCTCTGGCCAGTGATCCATCCTCAAGACCCAGTAAGCCAGAGGATTTTCGGTGGGGAAGGTGTCCAAGTCTGACCTTGCACCTAGGTATTCCTGCACCATGTATATCAGACGCTGGCGATGGTTGCTGGAACCGATCATACTTTGGGGCTGCGGACTAAAGAATTGTCTGAATGCATCGGTCAGACGGCCACCTTCCCCACCGCTCCTTCTTTGACTGCCCGAAGCCTCAGCAACTCGTTGTCCAGGACCAGGAGTTTGTAACCTCCCAGTCTCTGGGAACGCGTTGCACAGACCTTTCTGCAAGGCCTCCCGGAGTTGTCTCATCCTCTGCTCCCTCTGCGACGGTAACATAAGGTCCGCAACCTTACCCTTGTACCGTGGATCAAGGAGAGTGGCCAGCCAGTAATGGTCCCTCTCCTTGATCCGAAGAATACGAGGATCCTTCCGCAGACTTTGCAGGATCAGGGAGGCCATGCAGCGTAGGTTAGCTGAGGCATTCAGTCCGGAGTCCTCTGGGTCACTAAGGACGACATGATCCGCAGCCACCTCCTCCCAGCCACGTATAAGTCCACTGGTTTCTTGGGACTGTAAATAATTCCTAAAAGACTGCTGCTGATGATGCTGAGTGCCAGCCTCCACCTCCATGCTGACACAATCCTCCTCCTCCTCCTCCTCTTCCTGTGCGATGGGTGGGACAGAAGGAACACTGTCTGGGTAAAGGGGGCCTTGAGAGGCAAGGAAGTCCTCCTCTTCCTGCCTCTGTTCTGCCTCAAGTGCCCTGTCCATTATTCCACGCAGCGTGTGCTCCAACAGGTGGACAAGAGGTACAGTGTCACTGATGCATGCACTGTCACTGCTCACCATCCTCGTGGCCTCCTCAAATGGTGCCAGGACAGTGCATGCATCCCTGATCATGCCCCACTGGCGTGGTGAAAAAAACCCGAGCTCCCCTGACCCTGTCCTGGTGCCGTAGTCGCACAGGTACTCATTGATGGCCGTCTGCTGCGTGTGCAGCCGCTGCAGCATGGCCAACGTTGAGTTCCACCTGGTGGGCATGTCACATATAAGGCGGTTCTTGGGCAGGTTCAACTCCTTTTGCAGCTCAGCCAGGCGAGCACTGGCATTATAAGATCTGCGGAAATGCACACAGACTTTCCTGGCCTGCCTCAGGACATCCTGTAAGCCCGGGTACCTGCCCAAGAACCGCTGCACCACCAGGTTAAGGACGTGAGCCACACAGGGCACATGGGTCAGTTGTCCCTGTCGGAGGGCGGAGAGGAGGTTGGTGCCATTGTCGCAAACCACCATTCCTGGCTTAACCTGGCGTGGCGTCAACCACCTCTCGGCCCGCCCCTGCAGAGCAGACAGGACCTCTGCCTCAGTGTGGCTCCTGTCCCCCAAACACACCAGCGCAAGCACGGCATGGCATCTTTTTGCCTGCGTACTTGCGTAGCCCCTTGAATGCCTACGGAGCACCGCTGGTTCCGAGGACAAACCACAGGAAGAGGCCATGGTGGAAGAAGAAGAGGAGGGGTTGGAGGAGAGAGGTGTGTCACAACCAGTAGTAGCATTTTGGAGGCGTGGCGGTGGAACAACCTCCAACACTACTGCACCTTGTCCTGCATCCTTCCCAGCTGCCAAAAGAGTGACCCAATGGGCCGTGAAAGAAAGGTAACGTCCCTGTCCATGCCTGCTGGACCATGAGTCAGCGGTAATATGCACCTTACCGCTGACCGCCCTGTCCAGCGAGGCCAAGACATTGCCTTCCACATGCCTGTAGAGAGCCGGAATCGCCTTCCGTGAGAAAAAGTGGCGTTTGGGAACCTGCCACTGAGGAACCGCACATTGCACAAACTCACGGAAGGGGGCCGAGTCTACCAACTGAAAAGGCAGCAGTTGAAGCGCTAGCAATTTAGCCAAGCTAGCATTCAACCGCTGGGCATGTGGATGGCTGGGAGTGAACTTCTTTCGACGGTCCAGCAGCTGGGGTAGGGAAATTTGCCTGCTAGAATCGGATGTCGGTGTACTGCTAGCAGAGTGCCCGCAAGTACTTGGCTGTGACACACCTAATTCTACACCTTCATTCCTCTCAGTGCAGGTTTCAATGAGGACTGAAGGTATAGTGGGGTTGGAGATCCCAGCTGATGCGGTGCAAGGAGAGGTCCGCTTTGTTCTTTGGTGTGGGTCTTTAAGGTAGGCTTGCCAATGAGCTGCATGGCAGGTCAACATATGTCTGATCAAGCATGTGGTGCCCAAGCGGCTGATGTTTTGGCCACGCGATATACGCTTGAGACATATGTTGCAAACAGCAGCTGTGCGATCTGATGCACTCGCCTCAAAAAAGGCCCACACCAAAGAACTTTTTGAATGACGGGCAGAGGCAGCGCCCTGCACAGGCGGAGCTCTGCGGTGTGATTCCGTCGGTGTGCTGCCCATACACTGGCCACCCAAGGGCATCCTGCCTCATTGGAGATGTGCCTCCTCCTCATCCTCCTCCTCTCTCCTATTAGGCACCCACGTGGAGTCAGTGACCTCATCATCCCCTCCCTCCTCATCACTGGAGCCAATCTGGCAGTATGCTGCAGCTGCTGGAGCATGACTGCCAGATTGGTGTCCTTCTTGAGCATCCCCTCTCTCTGCTCTCACGCTACTGCCTTCCTCTAGCTGGGTATCATTATCAGATCCTTCGAAACGCTGGGCATCCTCCTGGAGCATGTACCCAACACTGTGCTCAAACAGTTCCGGGGACTCCTCAGGAGGAGGACATGGTGGGTCTAGGGAAGGAGTGACTAATGATGACATTGATACCAGAGAAGAGGACGCTTTGGCAGCTGCTTTGCCAGTACCCTGAGCCTGGGTGAGAGAGGATGAGGTGGGCTTGGTCATCCACTCTACCAAGTCTTCGGCATGATGTGGCTCAACATGTCCAGCTGCCGAAAAGGACAAGCGTGTCCCATGGCCATGTGCTGATGACAATGCACCGCGTCCACGACCAGCACTGTTGCCCCCAGACACAGAGCCTGCTTGCCCTCTTTTTTTGCCTCCTGACTGTCTGCCTCTCCTTGTTTGCCTTCCAGACATTTTAATGGATGGCCTGCAGGGAGATGGGAAAAACAGCAATAAGGGCTACCTTCAGGTGTATACTGTGCAGGAGGCTTAGCAACAAAGACACTGACACTGTCCCCTGCCTATCCTTCTCTGTCCCTAAACACAAGGATTTCAAATATGGTTCAGCAAGATTGGTTTAGCACAGAATAGCACACTGATAGTTTCCCTCACTGTCCTTCTCTGTCCCTACAAACAAGATTTAGCACAGAATAGCACACTGATAGTTTCCACGAGTGTCCTTCTCTGTCCCTAAACTCAATGATTTCAAATATGGTTCAGCAAGATTGGTTTAGCACAGAATAGCACACTGACACTTTCCCTCACTGTCCTTCTCTGTCCCTACAAACAAGATTTAGCACAGAATAGCACACTGACACTTTCCCTCACTGTCCTTCTCTGTCCCTACAAACAAGGTTTAGCACAGAATGACACACTGACACTCTCCCTACCTATCCTTCTCTGTCCCTAAACACAAGGAATCCAGGATTAGTAAAGGAAAAAAATGACACTGTCCCTGCCTATGCTTCTCTTTCCCTGCTCCGGAACACACTACACAAGGCCGCCGCGCTGGCGGCCTTTTATAGTGTGGGGCGTGTACTAAACCCCCTCAGCAATAATTGGCCACAGGCATCCTGCCTGTGGCCAATCATTGCTCTCCTCGCTGCCGGCGCTGTGATTGGCCAAGCATGCGGGGTCACAGTGCATGCTTGGCCAATCACAGCGCCTGGATGACACTGCGATGGCGTAGTGCATTGTGGGCCGTTCGCGTCACTCGAATTTGGCGCGAACGGCCCAAATCGTTCGATCTTCGTCGAACGATCGAACAGCCGATGTTCGAGTCGAACGTATGTTCGACTCGAACACGAAGCTCATCCCTAACAAGGAACCTGATTTCATGTTTTGTACCATCACCAGCTAGAAGGTTATGGTTAACCTCTTTAATTTATAGAGTACATTTGTCTGTAAAGTGTAAATGTAATAACTTTGTAATAACTTTAGATATTGCTTTCCTGTTTTAGGTGATCTATACCGTACGCAACCCTAAAGATGTGTGTGTATCTTTCTATTACTTCTCCCTGTATGCACAATTCATGGAACGCAGGGAAAATTTCCAGGATTACATCTCACATTTTCTCAGCAATGATGGTAGGAAAAACTGTAGCTTATTTTCAGGGAGCATATACTATAAGTTATTATAGTAACTTTTGGTGTAAATTTTACATTTGTACATGCTTACTAATCCATATTTCCTTGTGTGTATTAAAGCCCAACTTAGGCCACTTTGATCTGTATACTTTGTGCAACATTCTAATAACACTATTTCTTCCTTCAGATGTCATCTATTTTGTTTCCTACATTTGGTTTATAAATTTCACAAATCTCTGTAACCTCTGAGTTCAAAAATTCTTGCTGATGAAACAGGAAAAGGTTCCTCATCTGTACACTAGTTTTATGTCGTAAAGATTCCAAAATAGGATCCCAAAAAGTGAGTCCATGGCTTTAATGGGGAACCTTGAACAGAAATTGGGTGCGAGTAACTTTTTGTCTTTTCAAAGTTTTTTTTATGCTGAACTAAAAATGAGGTAGAGAGAGTGAGGCTTGGGGTCCCAGATACCACAGCAGATTATCTACTCTTTAGATCCGTAACAAAATACAATTTCACAGTGTCAGAACCTTTAAGCTGATCCAGCAGCCCTGCAAGTGCAATTTCAGATTCCAGTGAGTCCTCCAAGCAAGTCTCCAGGCCTATAGCAAGGGGGCCTTCCTTGGATCTTCGTTCTCACCTTGGCACAGCTTCCTCTACACCAAGCAGGACAGCCTTAGGACCGCCTCAGCGTACATAGTCCCCAAATCGACTTCTGGGCATTATGACAGAGCTCCCTCCAGTAGCACCTCCTCAGGCCTCAGCCTGAGACAAGAGAGCGAGCACATGAACTGTTCTAAATATTTGTATTCTCCCCCAGCATGCACCAGTGGCCATGAACTATCTACTGGGCAAGCTGAAGAAAATATAAATATTCATAGTCAGTTTGTGAGATCTCATAATATGACCTGCAGTATCTGTGGCACCTACAGGCGACAGTGAGAAATTCACAACCTAACTTGGCTTAGGGAAAAACAACTATTCTGAACTGTACAGAGCTAGTTACAGCCCAGCCAAAACTAAAACTATTGTCAAATGATATTAATTTAACAAAAAAAAAGACACAAGTCCATCAAGTCCTACCTATGTTGTATGATTATATGTAAGTATTACATTGTATATCCCTGTATGCTGTGGTCGTTCAGGTGCTTATCTAATCGTTTTTTTTAAACTATCAATGCTCCCTGCTGAAACCACCCCCGGTGGAAGGGAATTCCACATCCTTGCCGCTCTTACAGTAAAGAAACCTCTACGCAGTTTAAGCTTAAACCTCTTTTCTTCTAATTTTAATGAGTGGCCACGTGTCTTAATAAACTCCCTTCCGCGGAAAAGTTTTATCCCTTTTGTGGGGTCACCAGTATGGTATTTGTAAATTGAAATCATATCCCCTCTCAAGCTTCTCCTCTCCAGAGAGAATAAGTTCAGTGCTCGTAACCTTTCCTCATAACTAATATCCTCCAGTCCCTTTATTAGCTTTGTTGACCTTCTCTGTACTCGCTCCATTTCCAGTACATCCTTCCTGAGGACTGGTGCCCAGAACTGGATGGCATACTCCAGGTGAGGACAGACCAGAGTTTGGTAGAGATGGAGAATTATCACTTTATCTCTGGAGTTAATACCCCTTTTAATGCATGCCAATATTCTGTTTGCTTTGTTAGCATCAGCTTGGCATTGCATGCTATTGCTGAACCTATAATCTACTAGGACCCCCAGGTCCTTTTCCATCCTTAATTTCACCAGAGATTCTTCCCCCAGTGAGTAGATTGCTTTCATATTTTTGCCACCCAAATGCATTATTTTACATTTTTCAACATTTAAACCTAATTTGCCATGTAGTTGCCCACCCACCCCATTAATTCAAGAAATAAGGGGGGGCGCCTCTCTAAGTGTAGTATTAAGCACTTTCCTACCCGCCCATAGTGATATGACGTCCGCAGGAGTGATTTCCTATCCTGGGTGGGCTTCCCGGACGTCTAGGGGGCGCGCCCGCCGCGTCACTCGGGAGCTGATGTGTGTGCCCGGCACCACGATGTCCACGGGCGCCCGCAATTGTCGGATAACAGAGCAGGACCGTAGATCTGTGTGTGTAAACACACACACACACATCCACTTCCTGTCAGGTGAGAGGAGACCGATGGTGTGTTCCCAGTACAGAGAAACACCAATCGGTCACCTCCCCTCAGTTAGAATCACTCCCTAGGTAACACAACCCCTTGATCGCCCCCTAGTGTTAACCCCTTCCCTACCAGTGACATTTACACAGTAATCAGTGCATTTTTATATCACTGATCGCTGTATAAATGTGAATGGTCCCAAAAATATGTCAAGTGTCTGATATGTCAGTCAGATTGCTGCCATTACTAGTAAAAAATAAAATAAAAATGCCATAAATATATCCCCTATTTTGTAGACGCTATACCTTTTGCGGAAACCAATCAAATACGCTTATTGCGATATTTTTTTACCAAAAAAACGCCTAAACTGAGGAAAAACATATATTTTTTCTTTTTTTAAATTGGGATATTTATTAAAGTAAAAAATATTGTGTTTTTTTCAAACTTGTCACTCTTCTTTTGTTTATAGCGCAAAAAATAAGAACTGCACCTAATCTTGTGCCACAAATTATACTGTTTTATTACTACACTTAGAGAGGCGCCCCCCCCGTTACTTTTATATGTTTTTCAGAGTTGCTGGACACACTCTGAGGATGGCTGCCTTTTTTTAAATCGCCCCCCTTAATGTGGTTCAACTTTGTTTTTACCTAAAGACTGACTAATCAAATGTACATTATTACAAACTAAGGGCATTGCCTCCTGGATCGCCAGATACCCAATTCACCTTCACGTGAACATTAATTTGTTCAGATCTTCTTGCAAGGTTTCCACATCTTGCAGAGAAGTTATTGCCCTGCTTAGCATCGTCCACAAATACAGAGAGTAAACTGTTTACCCCATCCTCCAGGTTGTTTATGAACAAATTAACCACTTAAAGACGAAGCCTCTTTTTGAGATTTGTTGTTTACAAGTTAAAAACATTTTTTTTTTGCTAGAAAATTACTTAGAAAAAAAATGTATACTGTTTGGGGGTTCTAACACCCTAGAAAATAAAATGGCGGTCGTTGCAATACTTTGTCACACCGTATTTGCGCAGTGGTCTTACAAGCGCACTTTTTTTTGAAAAAAAAATATTTTTTTTTCATTAAAAAATAAGACAGCAGTAAAGTTAGCCCAATTTTTTTATATTGTGAAAGATAATGTTACGCCAAGTAAATTGATACCCAACATGTTACGCTTCAAAGTTGTGTGCACTCGTGGAATGGCGACAAACTTTTTCCCTTAAAAATCTCCATAGGCGACGTTTAAAAAATTCTACAGGTTGCATGTTTTGAGTTACAGAGGAGGTCTATAGCTAGAATTATTGCTCTTGCTCTAACGATCACGACGATACCTCACATGTGTGGTTTGAACACCATTTTCATATGTGGGTGCTGCTAACGTATGCGTTCGCTTCTGCGCGCGTGCTCATCTAGACGGGGCACTTTTTTTTTTTTCTTATTTATTTTACTTTATTTTTTTTTATTTTGACACAAAGAAAAAATTGGGTCACTTTTATTCCTATTACAAGGAATGTAACCATCCCTTGTAATAGAAAAAAGCATGACAGGTCCTCTTAAATATCTGGGGTCAAAAAATAGGATTTTTATAACAGCTTACCTGTAAAATCCTTTTCTTGGAGTACATCACGGGACACAGAGCCACATAGTCATTACTATGTGGGTTATATAGATACCTTCAGGTGCTGGCACTGGCAACTTCCAAAACCGGAAGTACCCTCCCCTATATAAGCCCCTCCCATCCGGGAGTACCTCAGTTTTGTAGCAAAGCAATAAGTGTCCCCAAAAGAGGGGTGGGAGCTCTGTGTCCCGTGATGTACTCCAAGAAAAGGATTTTACAGGTAAGCTGTTATAAAAATCCTATTTTCTTTCTCGTACATCACGGGACACAGAGCGACATAGTCATTACTATGTGGGATGTCCTAAAGCAATGCCCAATGAGGGGGGGGATACACCATACATAAGCTGAGCGCTATCAGACATGAGGATCTTTTGCGGCTGCAACACACTGCGCCCAAAGGCGACATCCTCCTGACTTCTAACGTCCACCTAATAGAACCTAGTAAACGTGTGTACTGAAGACCATGTTGCGGCCTTACAGACCTGAGCCAGGGAGGCCTGGTGATGCACTGCCCATGAAGTTCCAACTGCTCTCGTGGAGTGCGCCCTAACTTTGAACGGAGGCGGTCTCCTTCTCAAGCCATAGGCTTGCATTACGACCTGTCGAATCCACTTGGCTAAAGTAGATTTTGACGCTGCCTGACCCTTTCTGGGGCCTTCCGGCAGAATAAACAAAGTATCCGTTCTGCGAATCTGAGCAGTGGCTTTTAGATAAGCTTTAACTGCTCTTACTACATCCAAAGAATGCAATAACTTTTCCTCTACCGAACTAGGTTTTGGGAAAAAAAGAAGGAAGAACCACATCTTGGTTCAAATGAAACCTCGATACCACCTTAGGAAGAAAGGCTGGATGAGGACGTAACACTACTCTGTCCTTATGGATAACCAGATATGGCTCTTTACAGGACATAGCTGCTAATTCCGACACTCTTTTAGCCGAACAAATGGCTACTAGAAAGATCAATTTCCTGGTGAGAAGAACCAAGGAAATATGCTGTAATGGTTCAAATGGTTGTTTCTGTAGAACCGACAGAACCAGGTTTAGATCCCATGGACATATGGGAATATTAACCGGAGGACTAATACGCATCACTCCTTGTATAAAGGCTTTGACTAGTGAATGCGAAGCCAAGGGCATTTGAAAAAATATTGACAAGGCCGAAATCTGACCATTGATAGTACTCAAGGCAATCTTCCTATCTACAGCCCACTGTAGGAAGTCCAGAATCCTACCTATTACGTACTTACGTGGATGCCATTTCTTGGCCTCACACCACGCGATGTACGCCTTCCAGATTCTATAGTAGATCTGCCTGGATACCGGCTTCCTGGCATTGATCATGGTAGATACCACAGGATTAGAGAGCCCTCTCTTCTTTAGAATGTGGGCTTCAATAGCCAGGCCGTCAAACCTAGGGCTGGTAAGGAAGGGTGGTATATCGGTCCTTGCGAAAGCAGGTCCGGACGACGTGGGAGAGTCCAAGGACTCCCCACTGACATTTTTACAATCTCCGCGTACCATGCTCTTCGGGGCCACGCTGGAGCCACCAGAATCACTGGTTTCTTTTCTACCCTGATTCTGCGGAGTAATCGAGGTAACAATTGTGGCGGTGGGAATGCATATATCAGCTTGAACTGATCCCAAGGGAACACTAGGGCATCCGAGCCGCAAGCTAGGGGATCCCTTGTCCGAGAGACAAACCTGTCCCCTTTGCGTTGAATCTGGATGCTAGCAGATCTACATCCGGTGTTCCCCACCGCTGACATATTGTCCGGAAAACCTCGGGGTGAAGGGACCATTCCCTTGGGCATAATTGTTGGCGACTTAGAAAGTCCGCCTTCCAATTCTCCACTCCTGGAATGAATACCGCGGATATGGCTGGGACATATCTTTCTGCCCATTTCAGGATGTAATTTACTTCCCTCTGGGCTGCACGACTCCTGGTGCCACCCTGATGATTGATATATGCCACTGCTGTGGCATTGTCTGTTTGAATTCTGACAGGTTACCCTTGGCGTTTGGATGTCCATGCTACTAGGGCATACCGGGCTGCTCGTATCTCTAAGAGATTGATGGGCAGGGCTTTTTCTGCATCCGACCATCTGCCCTGGAGAGACCATTGCTCCAGTACTGCTCCCCAGCCTATAAGGCTGGCATCTGTAGTGACCACCTTCCAAGAAATCGGACTGAAGGATTTTCCTTTTTCCAGATTCTGGGGAACCCACCACCAACGGAGGCTCTTGCGAACGGAAGGGGACAAGGACATTGGTAAGTCTAGGGCCTGAGCTTTTTTGTTCCAGGCTGACAGTATGGCCCTTTGCAAATTCCTTGAATGGAATTGACCGTAGGGTACTGCTTCGAATGATGCCACCATTTTTCCCAGCAGCCTCATGCCCAGGCGTATGGACGGCTGTCTTTTTGTACCCACTAGGTGGATCAAATCTCTCAAAGACAACACCTTTTCTCGAGGCAAGAATATTTTTCTCTGGCCTGAATCCAGCCTTAGCCCCAAGTATGCCAGACTTTTGACTGGTTTTAGGGCTGACTTGTCTCGGTTGATAATCCAACCGTGAGATTCCAGATACTTGATTGTCTTGTGAACGACCACTTCTAGTTTTTTCACTGAGTGGTCTATCAGCAACAAGTCATCTAGATATGCCATTATCATTACACCTTGTGTTCTTAGATTGGCCAATAAAGGGCCAGAATTTTTGTAAACACTCGTGGTGCTGTGGCCAGACCGACGGTAAGGCTCTGAACTGAAAATGGCGCCCTTCTACTGCAAAGCGTAGAAATTTTTGGTGGACTGGAAAGATGGGAATGTGCAAATAAGCATCTTTGATGTCGATCGCGGATAACCATTCCTCCCCTTGTAGGGCAGTGGCCACCGATTGGATCGACTCCATCCGGAAAGTCCTGATATACAGGAATTTGTTTAGCCCTTTTAGAATTAATATGGGCCTCACGTCCCCGTTTGCTTCGGGACTGTAAAGAGGTTTGAGTAAAACCCGAACCCCCATTCTTCCAGGGGAACCTCCATAATTACTCCTTGGAGCAATAGTTGTTCTAGTGCCAGCAGGAGGGACTCTCTCTTCCGGGGATCCCTTGGAACGTTTGACCTCAAAAAATGGGAAGGAGGAGAGTCTTTTAACTCCAATCTGTATCCCAAACATACTGCAGAGAGCACCTATCTGTTCTGATCGTGTCCCGCCAGGTCTCTGCGAACAACTGGAGTCTTCCCCCCACCCGACTGAGTGGGGGCAACCCTTCAATGAATTTAACTTTGGGGGAGGTTTTGTACCTCTCCTGACCCAGGGTTTCTCATTACCCTGCGATTGTCCCTGATTTTTACCCCCGGGATTTGACCGAGGAGGCCGTCGGAACTGTTTCACAGCCGATGCCCCCGGGACTGGAGAAGCAGGCCTCTTAAAAGAGGGACCTCTAACTCTGTTTTTAACCGGCAAGAGTGTATTTTTACCGCTGGAAATTTTCTGGATATATTTGTCCAGGTCTTCCCTGAATAAGCGTTCACCATGAAATGGGACGCTAACCAGCCATTTTTTACAGGGAGCTTCGGCAGACCAGTTTTTGAGCCATAGAAGCATACGCATATGTACTACAGACAGCGTAAGGCGGGAGGCCTGATGGATTGAATCCTTTATGGCGTCAACCGCAAAGCATAAGGCTCTAGGTAGATCAGCTAGGGCAAGGGCCTGCTGATCTGGCAAGTCCCTTAAGACCTGTTTCAACTGATCCTTCACTGCTTGGCAGACCCCACTGCTGGTTGTGTCACCAAGCTTGCTGTAGAAAAAAGCAGATTTTCATAAGGACTTCAATTTTTTATCTATTGGGTTCTTGAACATTTGGACATTATCCACTGGACATGTCAGTGATTTATTCACACAAGAGATGGCTGCGTCCACTGTAGGGACCTTCCATTTTTTGATGAACTTATCCTCCATGGGATAGACCACCAGAAATCTCTTGGGGGGAGTAAATATTTTCTCAGGATGTTCCCAATCCTGGTAAATGAGCCCTTCCAGTAAAGGGTGAAGTGGAAAAGAACAGACAGTCTGGGGGCTTCTAGCGACCCCAACGAGGAGACAGTAGTGGTTGATGGTTCCGCAAGTTGCATTTTAAATGCTGATCGGACCATGTTAGTCAGAGACTGAACCCATAATCTTTCAGCTTGAGATGCTGAGAAAGGTTCCTCCACTGTTGATTCCTCTATAACAGAATCAACCTCATCCTGATCCCCTTCAGGCAGGTCGATCCCTGTATGGGACTGTTGCTCTGCTAACAGGCACTCTGAAGGAGGAGACGGAGATCGGGCGTGCTTTCCCTGTGACAGGGAGGCAGCGATCAATGTTGACAATCTCTCTCTAATCCTCCCAGAGCTGAGGAAAAACCTCCTCTGTTACATACACAGGAGCAGGTGAACTGAGGACAGCCACAGTACCAAGTACCCCTGCGTGGTCTCTACGGTCACTTACCTCTGAATTTTCAGGGGAGACTGGTGCAGCAGAAGCATGCCCAAGATCCTCAGAGCCCGATGAGACCCCCTTCGCTTCCTGGAAGATTCAGTTCCGGAGCTTCTGGACGGCATATTCCTAAGCCCAAAGCTGAGGTATTCCAGCCGTAATACACCACTTTTACTGAGAATAGTCTAGCACAATTGCTGCTATATAACAGTTGGTGTCTACTAAAGTGCCTTTCTAGGGGATGCCTGCATCAACTGCCTCTGTGTGCCTTTTTACTGTTGCTAGCTCGGTCTGTGCACTTCAATAGCCAGCTGTGATTGTGCTTTAAAACACGCTGGATGCCCGCACATGCGCAGTAGCGCCGCGGCGCACACCGAGCGTCATCCACCCGCTCCGCCCCTTTTTCCAGATCGCCTCTATATATATAGAGGCGCGTGCACGCGCATGCGCGTGGGCACGTGCGCCTTCGCCGCTATTTTTTGAAAAAAATAAGGAGCTAGATGGGAGCCAGGGTCCCTGCCGCAGGGCCCGGGGATGGATGAGCGCAGCAATAGGGCAGAGGAGACAGCTTCCCAGCAGAGAACTTACCAACTGCCTGGATTTGATTTTGGAAGAAAAAAATCCACATTACAAGAAAAAGAACCATAGCGGCCTCTAGTGTTTAACACAGGTACCGCGGTCTTACATTTTTTTTTTTTTTCTTGCCTACTATTAAAATTTTTACATTTTCTCAGTAGTAACAGGCATGCACAGAATATTAGCGGGAATACCTTAGGTAACAGGCAGAAAGACAAAATAGGCTTGGGGGTCCCCCAATAGAACCAAGTTCCTGAGGGCCCCCACTTACCTTTTCCTCGCCGCAGGACTCTGTTTGGTCCACAGAAGCCCAAACTTCACCTATCACGGCAGGCATTGTAATTAAACCTTCAGGGACCAGGTTCCCAAGGATTCCACTCCCCTGGACCTGTATAGCACCCTGCACAGAAAACATCTTGGTCGTGGGTATGACCAGAGCTCTGGATCCCAGGGTCCAGCCCTCCTAAGAGAGGCATTACAGGCAAAACCTTGCTCTTCTCTTTGCAAGGCCCGGGTACCGACCGTTTAGCTATGAAGCTTTTTTGGTCGGATCCGGAATAGCTTACTGAGGCCCAAAAGAACCTGTACGCAAGCTCAGTGAAAAACACATGTTACTTCTTGGCCAACACCTTAGACACTGGCAAAAAACTGAGGTACTCCCGGATGGGAGGGGCTTATATAGAGGAGGGTACTTCCGGTTTTGGAAGTTGCCAGTGCCAGCACCTGAAGGTATCTATATAACCCACATAGTAATGACTATGTCGCTCTGTGTCCCGTGATGTACGAGAAAGAAAGACCTCAGATCTCATATTTAGACTAAAATGCAATAAAAATAAATAAAAAAATGTCCCTTTAAGAGCTATGGGCGGAAGTGACGTTTTGATTGCAGAGGGCACCAGAGAGCGGCGGGAGGGGCCCTCTCCCACCGCCGATAAGTGATCAGAGACCACTTATCTGAAAGAGGACCACCCGCTCTTGAAGAGGGTACCAGGGTTATGGTAGCTAGCTGCTACCATAACAACGGTATTCCTCTTCAAAGTAGAAGGGCGGCCCGTAAGTGGTTACATATTGGTGCTAAATTGGCTTTTCTCCAATCAGCTGGTACCATTCCAGTCAGTAGACTGTCAGTAAAAATTACGAACAATGGTCTGGCAATTACTTGACTGAGTTCCCTAACGACCATCCTGGTGACTTATTAATGTTACGTTTCCAAGTCTAGTTCTAATTCTGTCCTCTGTTAGCCATGAGGATGATTCCTCAGAGATGTGTCATTAGGATAAACACTGCAGTTTTGGTTACTGATATAAAAATATATTGGCTGGTATATTACATAATATATGTGATATACTGTATCAGAAATACCCATCAGTACTTGGTTAGGGGGATGTTATAATATATTCCCATATTGCCTAGCTTGTCCACATTAATCCCCAGACTTGGCCACACCCAAAGTGTTTCGAGGTATTAATTTTCCCCCCTTCTTCAGGGGTACATAGGGTATGACATATCTAGAATAAAGTTAGATACTTCTAAGTATAGCACATGCAGATGTCTTTGAATATCACATTGTTTGTACTTATGTACATGAGAGTTATATACAGAAAAAATAAGCCATCCAAATTAAAAACAATTTAGAGTGTAAGGATGCCTTGCAAGTGCCACTCCTCACCATCCACCAGCCAAAGCAAGTCCCAACCCCAGAAGGACATGCAACCACCGGGGCCAACTTATCTTAAAGGGGTTGTAAACCCTTGTGTTTTTTCACCTTAATGCATCCTAAGCGGGGGGCGGGGCCGCGTCATACACTCAGCGGCTATGGGCGCTGAGTGTATGACACGGGAGCGCGCCCACAAGGTGACCCCCTCGGGAGCGCGCTTCCCAGAGGGGGTTACCTATTGCGGGGAGGAGCTGCGAGAGCCGCCGTGGGACCCCAGAACAGGAGGATCGAGGCCACTCTGTGCAAAACGAACTGCACTGTGTCACTTTAATTTAAAAATCACAAATGAATACCATTAACACTGGGCATATCCTTCATTATCCTCAGACAAAATATTTATTCTATTGATCTGATATCTCCTCGTAAAGTTCTCCTTGGGAAGCTTTAACTGCAGCATTTCCTGTGCAGGGGACTGGACAGCTGAATATGCTGTTTGTACAACAAAAGACTGGTCCCTTCAATGCCCTGTATAGTTTTTCCACCTATGAGGCTGATACAACCATATCAGTGTGATCCAAACTTTGGGTAGGGTTTTTCCGATCAGAACTGTAATTCCTTCCTTCCTGTCTCCACTGTCTGGACATCCACTTTAAAACAAAGCTCTGACCATAACGATAAATACACTATTGAAATACAGTAATTTTGTATATTTAATCTTGTGATATACACATTTGCCACATCACAAAGTTAAATTACAAATCCTTTGTTGCATTTTTATTTTACACATTCATTCTTCTGTTACCACACACGCAATAATGGTGGTTCCAGTTCCATTATTTTAATTGATGGTAAACTCATCCACCTTGCACCATGACACAACACATATGCCATGTGTTATGGTGCACTGCATTACAAAAAAAAGAAAAAAGAATATCCTCTTTTTTGTATGTTGTTTTGCATTGACAGGCTATTCAAAATGAGTGGACTGCATAGGTCTAAAATGCCCCTAAAATTTAACAAAATAATTATATAAATCTATGAAAATCATACTAAATTGGTTTCTAAACTGTGCTTGTGTTTTAGTTATGTTTGGTCTGTGGTTTGAACACGTGAAAGGGTGGCTGACAATGAAGGACAATCCCAACTTCTTGCTTTTGTCTTATGACAATATGACAAAGGTAGGTCTTATTTACAGTAAAATCTCTTCCTGGTCATATACTATAGAGATTTGATGAAGTGAATATGCGTGAGGGCCGACCATTTTGCCTGACATTCTTTGAACCATAAAAAATTGGTCTAAGTGTGTTCAATCGAGCACTAATACACTGCCCAACAAGAATTCTCTTGCCTTTGTGGCTGTGTGTGAGTAAAGAGATGAGTTTGGGCGTATTATTTGGATATACCGTATTTATTGGCGTGTAACACACACCTTCACTTTAAGAGCGAAGTTTCAGGATTTTTTTTTACATTTTAAATAAAGAACTGTAAAGCAAAATAGGGGTCAGTGCCCATCTGCAGGCTCACAGGTGCCCAAAACCGGACCGCGGGCCGCGATGGGCCTGCGGACCAGACTTTGGACATGTCTGCTATAGAGCAATAGGAGGTATAAAAAAAGCACACTGCGTTAAATATGATAGTTTCTGTTTTGTAAGTAGTCTATAGTTATAAGAAGTGATCCTCTATATTCTGACCTCATTGTATTCTCAGTGCACCGAGAGAAGGTGATAATAGAACACTAAATTTTAATTGAAATGTATATAGACAATGAGATAAAAGAAAATTGATTAAACTTCAGAAATTATACACGTTTTACATCAATATGCTCCTTCTCCCGCCCCTGTATGCACCACAAGAACTGTGAAGCTAAGCAGCTGAATTTGATCATTCAGGTACGGGGCTTCACACTTCTCAAGTTGAACACACAAGAAGAGAGGGGCGGGAGGAGAAGGAGCAGATCGGCTCTCTCCTCTCCCATCTGTGCGAGGGGGAATTGGTGGGGGGGGGGGGTTTCAGTGCAGGCTCTGGTCTGTATGAGATACACTCTCAGCCCAGTGTCCTGCTGAGGAGGCACTTATAGCTGGCATTGATGAGCACTGATAAGTGGCACTACGAGGCAGCACTGATGGGCAGTGATAGGTGGCATTGATGAGCACTGATAGGCAGCACTGATAAGGTGGTGTTGATAAGCACTGATAGGCGGCACTGATGGACATTGATGGGGCTGCACTAATAATCAGTGCCCTGATTATCAGTGTGAACAATGCACTGACAGTCTTCCTGGTTAACGGCTCTTCTTTCCTCACACAGACACAGCGTGGGAGGAAAGGACTGTCGATAACTGACAAGTCTGTTTACATGTGATCAGCTGATCACATGGTAAAGGGCCACTGTGATTCGTCCTTTACCATGGTGTTTGATCACCTGTGTCTGCAGTCACAGAGCATCCTGGATGCGGTGCCAGGGTCCTGGGAGGATGTCCACGGATGCCCAGGGCTTGAAAGGAAAGTGAGGGGGTCAGGGGGGCCCTTCATGATTTCTTGCATGGGGCCCTGAAGGTTCTAGTTACACCTCTGTCTACCAGTATACTATTTTATCAAATAAGGAAATTATAATATGTTTTCCTAAGGCTCCATGCACACTGAAGCTGATAAACTGCAGTTTATTGGCATTTGGGCGTTTTTTTTAAAAAGCCCAAAAACTGCACTCTGTTAGCCTATGTGTCCATGCACACATGGTCGTTTTTTAGCGTTAATGAGCAGTGCAGTTTATGGGCTTTTTTCTGAACGCAAGAAATTCGCAAGAAATTTGCGTTCAAAGTGCCGTTTTTCGGCGGGAAAAAAGCCAAACGCCGATAAACACACATTAACGCGAATAAGCGGCCGCTATTTAGCGTTAGGCAGTTCTCTGGCTCTATTCAAAACCAATGGTTCCCTATGGGAGCCCATTGATTTGAATAGAAGTTGCACCGTAAGTCTGATCATCAGTAAAATAAACACCCAGAATGTGATCTTGTATTTGCTCCCTCCTTTAAAGCATAAGTTCACCTTTGATAACATGTTACATCCGTACTTAGGATGTAACATGTTACGAAGGAGCACCTACCTGGGCCCCTCCAATCCCCCCACTGTGATAGCAGCTGGAGGATCTTCTCCCTGAACCCACTGTCACAAATGAGGAGCACGGCTGTAAGGGGCTAAATTCACACAGCCAAGTAATTCATTCATAGTGATCGGTGAATTCATGAACTACGACTACTGTCTGTCACTGCAGCAGACAGCTTGTTCTCAATGAACTGTGAGGGCACTAATGAGTGCTCTCGTAGTTCATTTATCTTCCTACTCTCCTATACTGAGATTCTGCAAGATCCTAAAAAAATGTATGCATTTATTATTTTTTTAAAGGTGAACTTAGCCTGTAAGATTCTAATTATTATAATAATTATTTAATATTCGACATCGGTAATATTGCAGTGAAACGCTAAGTAGTGCTTGAAAGAAACTTGTCATGAGAGAAATATGGAGGGAGAAAATACTAAAGCCAGAGGGTAAGCACCACATCTAGACAGTATCTTCAGAAGAAGGTCACCAATGGCAGCCTTCATATATATAGTCTATATAATTCTAGAGCATGACACACAAGAGGCTTGAACACCACTAGAAAGATTCTTTATTTCTAACTATAATAGCAATAGAAAATAAAAATGTATTTGAGCACTATGCTAATCTTTTTGCAAGTCTGGTTAAAACCCTTGGAGGGTTTGTGCTGTAAGGTTTTAAATCTATAGGACAGTCTTCAAGAAAATATGGCTAGGCCACCCTAACCAGTAAAAGATTCCCACTAGTCACTTAATATAGTCTACCACCTAGACCTTTAGCCACAATGTCCGACAAATAATCAGGCCAAACATACCCCCAGCAGATGACCTGCTTTTTATTTGTCAGCCTAATGCTTTTTCTGTTCAGTGTTTGTGCCGCCCATAGCCATCCTCAACTCAACAGCCTAGGAGCAACTCGAACCACAGGAAGAATGGGCAGAATGGCCCAGAGGAATCTGCCAATGCACCAGAAATTAACATCTGTACATGTTGCAATGTCACATGCATACACAACCCAACGCTCTTCCAACTATGTCAAAAAATGCCCAGGTAGAACACCTACACTACAGCTACCATAGGGAAAACTATCTTTCATTTTCAATAACATTGCATTTACAATGCTTTAGGGTATGCTCCACAATGTTGGTGCCCTCCCAGGAAGCACTGACAACGTGACTCTGTCAAATACATATTTTTTCTATTAAAAGCATAAAAACAATAAACAATCAAATATAATAAATCAAACTAAGTCAACAAATATCCTCTTGTGTCTCCCTTCCCAACCATGTGGAAAGATTGGGGATGAAGTGGGGGGCATCAAAAATGACATCAAAGATGACAGGGAACCCAGCAACCTGACTACCTTCCCTAGTTCTCACCAGGTTATTATTGTACGTTAAGATATTTTTCTTAATTTGGAAACCTGGAAAGTGGTGTATAGATAACTCCTGGCAATGACCAAGGTGAGACCAACTACGCCTCTAATTTGTTGTTTGTATTCAACAACTTGTCATTGACCCAGTCCTCCATGTGGTAAGTCAGGCTTGCCAGCGTTTACAGCCTCATATCAGGGAAGTTTTCTCCAGTTCCTGTTAATGGAAAACTGAGTTGTTGTTATTATTATTATTATTATTATTATTATTATTATTATTTTCATTTTCAGATGAAGTCATGGAAAGTTGAGTGTAATTTCTGTGCATCCTTATGTTTCAACATAATTTCTAGTATTAAAAAGAACTTTAAGCTAAACACTAAAGCCCTGTACACACGGCCGAGATTCTCGTCAGGAAAAAACGTTGTTTTTCCTGACGAGAATCTTGACAAGAAACTTGTCCCAGCCGAGTGTACACACGTACGATTCAAAAGAACCGCCGTTCTTTTGAATGGCACGCACGCGGTGACGTCATCGACGACGAGCGTGCGCTCGTCACATTGGATGCCATCGCCGCCATCTTGCTACACCCTATGCCTATGCCTAGGAAGCTACTGTGCATGCGTCAAAGTCATTTCGAGCATGCGCGGGTTTCCACGGCGACAGGTAAGTGTACACACGCTCTGGTTTCTCGTCGAGAAACAGGCCGACGAGATTCTTGCCGAGAAAAAAGACTGCAGGTCATCTTTTTTCTCGTCGGGGAATATGGGCAGTTTTCTCAAACTGAAACCCATGTACACACAGGCGATTTTCTCGGCAAGAAAGCTCTCCCGGCAGTTTTCTTGTCGTTTTTTGCAGAGAAAACTGGTCGTGTGTACGCGGCCTAACATTTGAAGACCAGCCCTGTCTGCAATAGCAGTCATAACAAACAGCTGGGGGGGAGGGGGGGCGGCGATGTGTGCAGGGCATTCTACAGCAATTGCAGGAAGAAATGCAGAGCAAATTGTCAGGAATCGTACTGCGACCATTCAGATTACAGATACTACCCCCTATTTCTGCACAGCCAGGCAACATGCATTTAAACTCTTATTTAGAGACAAGGAAACAGTCCAGAACTTGTTTTTGTTTTATTGGGGAAAAAAACTTGAATAGGGTATGGGATTTATGGTATGCCCAATTTGACTCAAGAACAATGATAAGAACATCTTTTCTCTGGATCGCATAGAGAAGGAAGAACATACACTTGACTATATTCTCTTTGAAACCGCAACGGTTTCTATGAGCTCAACAAAGAAATCTCCATTTACAAGAGCTCTGTTTCTCAGAGTAGAATTGTAGCAGAATCTCACCTTGCAGGAGCCCTATATCCCCTTTCTTGAAAATACCAGCCCACCTGGCTGCTTAGCAAAATGTCTCAGAAGAAGGGATTGGGTCACGGCTTGCTAGCACAGTCCCAGAAATGCGTGCTTGATATTACATCTGACAGCTTTAACCATTTTTTCCCTGGGGAATTTAGAAGTGCTCACACTGTCCCCGGAAATCCTTCTGCCCTAGAAGAGATGACTGTTCAGGCCTCCTGCAAGCCAAGGTTTTTCCCAACTGAGACCATAAGATAGTGGAGATCCCATAGTACTCTTTCCTCTCTGTTCCCAGCCTGTAGGTAGTGCCTCCCTCATCTCGGGGTTCCCTCCCAGGCCCCACAACACAGCTTCCTTACTCCATCTTCCACCCTATCGCTCTGCTGGCCAGGCTCCAACATATTTAGGGGCTGATCCAGCCACACTGCCAGGCTCTTTTGCCTGGAGAATGGCCATATTACCTCAGGTAGGCAGATGAGGACCTCCTGGGCTCCGCCCACTAACTTCTAGAAGCTTCTCCAAGCTTCTAAAACCAGAGAGAGGTACCAGAGGCCTGCCCTGTAGATCCCTCCAGCCTGACCTAGAATAACCTGACCTAATTACGGACTCACACAACTACCATGAGTCACAAAAAACAAATTTACCTACACTCGTCTAGCACTAGAGGGTGCCACATTTACATGAATTCCATTTCCGTATTTTTTGCACTGCAGGGTCTGGTGGTTCAAGTGTGCTGCACTTGGAATTTGAAAATGCCATCTAATTTACTGCCCACTCCTTTGAAAGCAACTGCATCAGCAAAGATTTACATGGAACAGGTCATTCTTCTGTTGGCTATTAAATAACTTTCTAGTTCTCTTCACTATAATGTATCTTCCATTTAGCCCCTTGTAGGTGAATGTTTATACTATAGGATAGTTTCTTGTAAAGACTAATAAAATACACACTTGTTTAATACAACAGGATCTCAGGAGCAATGTTGTAAAGATCTGCAAGTTCCTGGGAAAAGATCTGGATGATGCTGCCATAGATTCTGTAGTAGAGCATTCTTCGTTTAAAGCTATGAAAGAGAACAACATGTCCAACTACAGTACAGTGCCTAATGAAATCTTCAAAAAGGGACAGGGATCATTTTATAGGAAAGGTAAAGACATTTGATCGTTTATAGACATTTCTGAAATGTTATAAGCTTACATATGTAGAATGCCAGTCACGCATTGACATAAATGTGCCCTCATTGTTTGGTGGTAGCCATTGTCATATTTCACTGACATTTTCATAAATGTCACCAAATAAAATATATTTGAACTTAAAGCCTAAATTTAGCCACAAAAAAAATCAAAAAATCAAAGGGTCAATACTTACAGATAGGATGTATCCCTTGTTTTGCTGGCTCACACATTAATTGAAATGTTCCTCCTCTGATCCCACTCCTATCCCTTTTGCCACAATAAGGGAAAGATTTCAGCTAATGTAGGAGCCAGCAGCAAAAGGAACACATCTGGTGTCTTTATGCAACCTTACTGACTATTTAACTACTGTATGTATCCCATTGACTGAAAATAATGTTCCTTGTGCTTTTTTTTTTTCTTTGTGAGTAAACTTAGACTTTAACCTAAGAATAGCAGAATACCAATATATAGAAAACAATCTTCTAAAAGTAAACTTGATATGACCATTGATTTAATAAATAAAATATTATGTGTTAATACTATAAAAATACATCTTGAATCAGAATGGATTAACCATTAGAGTTGAGCGGACACCTGGATGTTGACCCCGAACCCGAACCCCATTGAAGTCAATGGGGACCCGAACTTTTGAGGACTAAAATGGCTCTAAAAAGGTAATGGAAAGGGTATTCGAAAGGGCTAGAGGGTTGCAAATGGCAGCAAAATGTTGTTAAGAGCATGGCAAGTGCTCTGCAAACAAATGTGGATAGGGAAATAACTTAAAATAACATAAAATACATAAAAATAAAAAATAATAATCTTGACCTAGGAGGACGAGATCCATATGGAATGGGAGGTTGAGGTTGCGGTGGATGTGGTGGTGTAGGTGGAAGCGGCGGTGGAGGAGGACGAGGTAGCCAACACTGGTTTTTGTTTTTAATTGTATTTATTTTTAAATTAGGGTACACCCCAAAAGAGTGAGAAAGATCAAAAATACAACAATGGCTGGGTAAGGCCGGTATACATGTCTATTCTGCACAAGGTACGGACAAGTCCTGTGGGATCAATGCCTGGTTCATTTTAATGAACGTAAGCTTGTCCACATTGGCTCTGGACAGGCGGCTGCACTTGTCTGTGATAACACCCTCTGCCGTGCTAAATACACGTGTAGCGCTACCCCCAGTTAAGGGAGCCGCTGGGTTTTGTTTCGGGCCCTGTATACAGCACCGCCAACCCCCGGCAATCTACTCAACCCACACTTGCACAGTTAGTCTAGGGATTGTTACCTCGTAACGGTCTATACCTGATTATACACAATCTGGCAGTATTGATAGATAACTACTATCTGCAAAGATGACACTAATACCAATGTGATAAAATATAACTGGATTTACTTTGGTATAAGGGTTCAAGGTTTAACACATAACATAGCATACGTGCAGAGCCCTACAGCAATAAACATATTCATCAGTGATAGTGCAGAGTGATCACCCGCCACGTGCAACTATCTTCTTTCCCTATGCGCAATATGGCGCAGCAACAAAGTTTTAACCCCCCACCCTGGTCAAGCCTGACCCAGATTAAAACTCAGTCCCTTATGAGAACAATTCTTCACATGCAACTTGAACGGTGGTGCACTTTCAGGAAACAATATTTGTAATCCAATTGTAGTAAATAACAGGGTGGGCCAAGCAGTCACTAGGCCCAACAAAGTAAAAAAAAGTAATGAAGTGAGCAAGTGCTCCCTCACCACTCTGGACGCGATCCCAGTCCGGGCTTCCACCACTGTGTATCCACACACAGTGTCTCCAACGGCCGGGTCTCCGGTCCAGCTGATGTCAGCAAACTCGAGCAGGAACAGGTGCCACCCAGGCTCCGCAATGGGGTGGAAGGCTCTTTGGTCGGTAGGCAAGGCCCAGGCTTCAGGCCTTACACAGCAGCGGATCCGCACAGGGAGTCCTATTGCTTGCAGCGCGGTGTCCAAACAGGCCGAGCTTAGCCTCGCCCTCTTCTTATATAGCCCCACCCATGAGTCTCTGCGGCGGCCCAATGCACCCTGGGTGCCGTACGGGGTTCTGGGTAACGTAGTCCAGGGGCCATAAAGGAGACCCCGCTACACACGTTCAGATAATACACTGGCTGCAGGGCAGGCCAGCACCTCCAAGGCGCAAAGGGCAAGCTCAGGCCATGTGCCCAATTTGGAGACCCAGAAGTTGAAGGGGGCAGACCCGTTATTCAGTACATGTAGGCGTGTGCACACATACTGCTCCACCATGTTGGTAAAATGCTGCCTCCTGCTAAGACGTTCCATATCAGCTGGTGGTGCTGGTTGTTTTGGCGTGCTGACAAAGCTTTTCCACATTTTGGACATGCTAACCCTGCCTTCTGAGGTGCTGGCGGTGCCCTGGCTGTGTTGGCGACCTCTTTCTCCTCCTCTGCCTTCGCCTTGTGCTTCCACTGTGTCCCAGCTGTCAGGTGGGAATGCCACAAGCGCACGCGTCTACCAGCGTGCGCTTGGACTCGCGCATCTTGCGTTCACGATCCAGTGAGGGAATTAAGGACGGTACGTTGTCCTTGTAACGGGGATCCAGCAGCGTGGCCATCCAGTAATCGGCACCTGTTAGAATGTGGGCAACTCGGTGGTCGTTGCGGAGACACTGCAGCATGTAATCGCTCATGTGTGCCAGGCTGCCCAGAGGCAACGAAAAGCTGTCCTCTGTGGGAGGTGTATCGTCTGTGTCCTCTGTATCCCCCCAGCCACGCACCAGTGATGGCCATGAGCTGGTCTGGGTGCCACCCTGCTGTGAACATGGTTCCTCCTCCTCCATCTCCTCCTCCTCATCCTCCACCTCGTCATCCTCCAGAACTGTGCCCTTGCTGGACAATTGTGTACCTGGCGTTTGTTGGTGCAGGAACCCACCTTCGGAGCCACTTGTGATGACTGCCCTGAAAGCCATGGAAATGATCCCTCTTCCTCCTCTTCCTCCTCCTCCTCCTCCTGTGCCACATCCTCTTCCATCATTGCCCGAAGCGTTTTTTCAAGGAGCACTGGGATAGTAACGCTGAGAACGGCGTCATCGGCACTCTCCATGTTGGTGGAGTACTCGAAACAGCGCAACAAGGCACACAGGTCTCGCATGGAGGCCCAGTTATTGGTGGTGAAGTGGTGCTGTTCCGCAGAGCGACTCACGCATGCATGCTGCAGCTGAAACTCCACTATCGCCTGCTGCTGCTCGCACAGTCTGGCCAGCATGTGCAAGGTGGAGTTCCACCTTGTGGGCACGTCACATATGAGACGGTGAGCGGGAAGGCCGAAGTTACGCTGCAGCACTGACAGGCGAGCAGCAGGGTGAGAATGCCGAAAGTGCGCACAGATGGCCCGCACTTTCGGCAGCAGCTCTGGCATATCGGGGTAATTTTTAAGGAACCTCTGCACCACCAAATTCAGCACATGTGCCAGGCAAGGGATGTGCGTCAAACCGGCTAGACCTAGAGCTGCTACGAGATTTCGCCCATTATCGCACACCACCAGGCCGGGCTTGAGGCTCACTGCCACCAACCACTCATCGGTCTGTTGTTCCATGTCCCTCCAAAACTCCTGCGTGGTGTGGCGTTTTTCCCCCAAACAGGAAAGTTTTAAAACTGCCTGCTGTCGTTTACCCCTGGCTGTGCTGAAGTTGGTGGTGAAGGTGTTGCGCTGACCGGATGAGGAGGCGGTAGAGGATGAGGAAGCGGAGTAGGAGGAGTTAGCAACAGGAGGCAAACTGAAGCCCCCTGCAATCCTCGGTGGTGGTAGGAAATGCGCCAAACTGCTATCCACCTCAGGCCCAGCCGCCACTGCATTTACCCAGTGTGCTGTTAAGGAGATATAACATCCCTGACCATGCTAACTGGTCCACATATCCGTAGTTAGGAGGACCTTGCCACAGATGGTGTTGCGCAATGCACACCTGATTTTGTCCCCCACTTGGTTGTGCAGGGAAGGGATGGCTCGCCTGGAAAAGTAGTGGCGGCTGGGCACGACGTACTGTGGGACAGCCAATGCCATCAGGCTTTTAAAACTTTCTCCACCAGACAGAATGACAGCATTTCAAAGGTCAGGAATTTTGAAATGCTGGCATTCAGGGCCAGGGATCGCGGGTGGGTAGGGGGGTACTTCCTCTTCCGCTCCAGTGTTTGGGAGATAGAGAGCTGAACGCTTCCACGGGACATTGTGGAGATGGTTGGTGACCCAGGTGGTAGTGTTGCTGGCAGATCCTCTGTTTGTGGGGTGGCAGGTGCCACTGTCACTAAAGAGGTGGATGAAGAGTGAAGAGGCCGAGACTGCAGCAGAAGAGGAAGCAGGAGGAGCCAGAGACCTTTCTTGGTTTTTGAGGTGTCTACTCCACTGCAGCTCGTGCTTTGCACTTAGATGCCTGGTCATGCAGGTTGTGCTCAGGTTGAGAACGTTTATGCCTCGCTTCAGGCTCTGATTGCACAGCGTGCAAACCACTTGTGTCTTGTCATCAGCACGTTGTCTGAAGAACTGCCACGATAGGGAACTCCTTGGACCTGGCTTTGGTGTGCTCGGTCCCTTGCTGCGTTGGGCAGTAGCAGGTGTACTGTCTAGAGGATGGACGCTCCGCTTTTGCACTCTGCTCCCTTTTCATCTGTGCTGGTGGCTCTGTGCGACCACCGCCTCTTCCTCCGAACTACACAGGTCACCTGCATGACGTTGATTCCATGTGGGCTCGAGGACCTCATCGACCTCCACATCTTCCACCCAGTCTTCATCCCTGCCCTCCTTGTCGGTCTGTACAATTGCGAAAGCAGCAGCAGTTGGCACCTGTGTTTCTTCATCCGAGACGTGCTGCGATGGTCCTCCCATGTACTCATCTTGAAACATAAGTGGTTGGGCATTGGTGCACTCAATCTCTTCCATTTCTGGGGCAGGGCTAGGTGGATGGCCCTAGGAAACCCTGCTAACAGTCTTAAAAAAGCAGAAGAGACTGCTGCATGATTTGGAGCTCAGACTGCTTGGCTGATTTGCAAGTGGGTGAGGTGAAAGACTGATGGACATTGGCTGCAGGTGCCAACGCTGACCTTTTAGCAGGAGACTGGGTGGGAGACAATGTGATGGAACTTGAGGCACTGTCAGCAACCCAATCTACTATCGCCTGTACTTATCCTGGCCTCAACATTCGTAGAGCCGCATTAGGCCCGACAAATACCGCTGCAGGCTCTGTCGCCTACTCGCACCTGAGGAAGGTGTTTCACTTGTGCGTGTAGCTGGCACAGATCGACCACATCCTCTCCCTGCAACAGGAGCTCCACCAGCAGCACCACGACCGGGGCCACGTCCCTTATTTGACGATCTCCTCATATTTCTCAAATTTAGGATCTTGCCCTAAATGGGTGTTTTTTGAATAGCAGAATAGAAGAATAGTATCTAAAGTGTGTATCTCACACGTACAGTTATGCAGGAAACGCACCCAAAAAAATTATTTGCCCTAAATAATTTTTTTTTGAATAGAACAGTATCTAAAGTGTGTATCTCACAAGGTACAGATATGCAGGAAACACTGCAAAATATTTTTTTTTGCCCTAAATGGGTGTTTTTTGAATAGCAGAATAGAGCAACAGTATCTAAAGGGTGTATCTCACAGTAACATATACAGTGCTGGTGCACTAAGCTTGCATAAAATGCCAGCCGACGCCAACCTAACTAACAGACGGATAAAAGTTATCTTTTCTCTGGCACTGGGCTCAGGGCAGGGTAAAAAGATTGTCCACTGCACCCACAGAACAAAATCAAGGTAGATCGCTGAGTAATTTGATTTCTGAATCAGGACTCCTAATTCTCGCCCTCAAAGCAGCAGTAGCAGCAACCTTTCCCTACACTATCTAAAGCAGAGTGACATGCTGTGCTATGTAGATCGCTGAGTAATTTGATTTCTGAATCAGGACTTCTATGATAATTCTCTCCTTGAAAGCAGCAGCAACAACCTTTCCCTACACTCTCTAAAGCAGAGTGATGTGCTGTGCTATGTGCCTCAAGCTTATATAGAGGCTGGGTCACATGCTGCACTGGCCAATCACAGCCATGCCATTAGTAGGTATGGCTGGGATGGCTTCTAAGGGCACACGAGTTAAACAAATTTTGATTGGCTGCCCTGCAGCGCGCCATTACATTCCCGAACACCGTACCCGAACCCTAACATACAGTAAATTGTTCGGGTCCGGGTACCAAAAACCCAAAAGTCCGGTACGAACTTTACAGTTCGGGTTCGCTCAACCCTATTAACCATAGTATATATGGCTATAACTCAAGTAAATTTTGCATGGTTTGGAAACATTTAAGTAAGATCCAGGTGATTATGCAAAATAGATTATTTAATTTAAAACCTTTAATTAGTTAATGGTCGTTAGATTGCCGTCTGTACAACCAGCCTGCCCATACATGGATCAAAGTTTGGCTGGTCTCTGCTGGACTTGCCGAATTTCAATTCATGTATGGCCGGCTTTACATAAACCCAGTGAACAGACAAGCCTCAGATGATACACATTGGACACAAATCCTCCTACATAGGTTGTATCTATTTATCTGCAGCCATCACTTCTCTAAAATCTTGTAAAACAAAGAGTTACACAGAGTCTGATCAGCAGCACAAAGCAGGGGGGGGGAGAGGGAGTAGAACTTTGAGCCTGATCGGAGGGAGGAGACATACCCCCCTCCTCACGCTACATAGAGAAAAGCATAGCTGTGGCTGTCCGTCACAGGCTGTGTGCTGGAGCTCTCCTCACCCACCACCCTTTTTTCTCTTGGCGTTGGGAAAAAGCTGTCAGAATTGACTAAAGCTGTCAGGAGAGAGACATCACACTTTGGATAGAGACAAGCACACAGCATTGAAGGATGTATTTGTCTGAGGTTTACAACCACTTTAACTTAACTCCTTAGGTTTTAATGACTGGAACGCTTTAACAATAAACAGCTTTTTTAATTTACCTTTATTAAACACTTTTGCCTTACATTAGGTATCTCCGGAGATCACAAGAATCACTTTACACCTGCTCTAGAAGAAGAGTTTGACAGGATTTACAAGGAGGCCATGAAAGATGTTGACCTTTCTTTTATATAAAAGGAATTTTATATGCTATTTAATTGGAATTTCACATGTACTTTATACTAGGACAATGTCCAGTCATATACTGTACAAGTAACATTTATTAAAAAATGTTTTTTGTTTCCATATGGTTGGAAGATTGAAGTGAAAATAGTTTTACCTCATATATTATGCTACATAAACATTCACTTTGCAAAGTTAACATTGTTTAATTGTTTAGTAAATCAGCCCCAAATCACAATTCCAGCCTGATAAAGCAGTCATAGACTCATTCCAGGAAATGTCCTAAGCTTCCTGCACTATTATTGTATATATATTTTGCAGGAAACTGTCAGAAGTGGTGTGTGCCATATTAACAGAGCTGTTTCAGGTCTCCCTGCACCACTTGCACCAGATTCTATTTGAGAGAAATAGAAACTAGTGCAGGGCCTGCACCTGATTAACAGAGAGAATAGGGCAGTTTTCCATATAGAAAACTGCTGCAAAGTCCAGCCAAATGCAACCCTGTCATACAGGATATAAGCTGTCAGCAGGCCACTCGCACCCCTCTCAATGCCCCTGCATTGATTACACCAGTGGTTCACAACCTCAGTCCTCAAGTACCCCCAACAGGCCATGTTTGCAGGTTTTCCTTTATCTTGCACAGGTGCTTTAAATGTGAGTCCATGGCTTGGTATTTTGGACAGCTATTTTATCTAATGCCGTGTACACATGGTCGGAATATCCGTTGGAAAAATCTTAGATGGTTTTTCCGACGGAATTCCGCTCAAGCTTGGCTTGCATACACACTGTCACACAAACTCTCTGAACTTTTGACCGTCAAGAACGCGGTGACGTACAACACTACGACAAGCTGAGAAAATTAAGTTCAATGCTTCCGAGCATGCGTCAAATTGTTTCCGAGCATGCATGTTTTTTTTGAGCGTTGGAATTGCATACAGACGAACGGAATTTCTGATAGGAACTTTTTCCGTCGGAAAAATAGAGAACCTGCTCTTAATCTTTTGTTGGTGGAAATTCCGACAGCAAAAGTCCGACGGAGCTTACATACAGTTGGAATTTCTGACGAAAAGCTCACATCGAACTTTTCTTGTTGGAAATTCCGACCGTGTGTACGCGGCATAAGAGAGATTCCCAAAACATGGCCTGTTGGGGGGTACTTGAGGACTGAGGTTGAAAACCACTGGATTACACTACACGAGCAGAGCATGCGCAGGGTTAACTCCCTCTTCTTCCCTCTGCTCTGAGCTGGGACAGCAGAAAGAACTTTTCTGGCATCTCCAGCTCTTGTTCTCTGTCCTGTGTGCTGTGCCTGAGAACAGAGAATTGATCACTTCTAATTAACAAAGGGGTTTGTGTATTGTTAATTAGGAGCAGCATCTGATCCATGTTCTACATTTAGAAGAGCTGTACAAGCATGTGCTTACATAACTCTTTGTTATTTTCCCATTCTGTCCCAGTATGAGCTAATCCATGTTCTGACAAGTTGTTATTGCTTACCCTTTCAGTATATATGTATTTTGAAAGGTTTATATACTGTGGTATATATTATACAGTATATAAATATATTTTTACAGGGGTATGCCATTTAGGAATAAATGCTCTGGCAGTAATTTTTTACCATGCTTCTTTTTATGTTACACAGTACTTTAAAAAAAATTACACCATCCTGAAAATAAAAAAAAATATATAAAAAGATATATTGCTTGTGTTTTTTTATGTTTTTTCTCCTTCTCCGACCTAAAGAAACCTTCTGCCATTACAGATGTCTATTTACCCAAATAAAACAGCAATGGACTGCAAAAATCTTAAACCTGGCTGAAATCTTCCTCTTCCTTGGCCATGTCTGTGCAGTTGAACCCCATAGACTTCTATAGGTCCATCTCCTAAATGTCTCCTTTTGTATGTTACATAAACTCTGCAAATGATAACAAGAACTTGTTCCACCCATGGCAACATAAGGCCTCATTTACACTGGCAGCCACTGATGGCTTTTATGAGGTCACCTCAAGTGTAACCAAGGCCTGAAAATTGCATGTGTTCCATAAAGTGTTACTAAACCCAGGACCCTGCATTCACTATATCTGGCCTCCCACAGAACATGGAAATGCAATAGTTTTAGTAAATATAAATTGATATTCTCCTCAGCAGTTAGGAGTCTTGTGACTTGGATCAGTCTCTGCTTAAAGCTTGAAGTTGGAGTTTTCATTTTCCCCTGACCCTCTGGACCAGGGTTGCCAACTTTCAGTAAATATACAAACGGTTTGTAAAATCCGTACTTTTTGCATCTGTCCATGAATGTCCATTACAGACATGTAGGCTGCGTGTCCGTAACTGACATTCATGGACAGATGCAACAATTATGGATTTTACAAACTGTTTGTAAATTTACTGAAAGTTGGCAACCCTGGTCTGGACATGTCTGGGCAGTTCTGATTGGCCCTGTGCTGATCACAAGCACTCTCCCAAGGGAAAAAAAACTCAAGCAATACACACCAAACTGAGCATGTGCAGCCTGTTCCCTAATGCTCTGTTCTATCTGGAAATGTCCTAGAGTCAGTGGAAGAAGAGAAGGATCAGAGAGACATGATCAGTCTTTTTACACCATGCACAGGACTAACCCCTTAGGTTCCACAGTGAGTATAACAAGCATGCTTCACTGCATATACAGACTGGTTTTACTGTTGTGGGTTTAGTAACAATTTAATGTTAGACTTTTTGTGAAGATTAAATTACACATTAGGAGCTATTTATACAAAAATCCAAAGAATTCCTAAGTAATGATGAGTAGACCACAGGGAATCTTAAAACATTGGTAATTCAGTAACATAGTCTGATGACGCCGAACTGTTAATCTAATCCTTTTGGACTCCATATTAAATAATCTGGAGAGATTTGGCTCTCTGCATGTTACAGTCAGCAGAAAGTGGGAGTTAGAATGGCACTCTTGTTGACTTAGAGGGAGCACAAGGAATTATGCCATGACATGTCCCACCCACTGTAATGTCATTCATGTAATAAAACGTATGTTCTTATTCAGAGGCGGGTCTAGGCTTTGTGAGGCCTTAGGCAAATCTGAGACATGAGGCTCCACTCATATCCATAATGGGAAAAATAATTCAAGCGACAAACATTAACTGTATAAATTGCATATATTAAGAGTTTTAAATTCTATGAACTATGAATTCACTGTTTATAGAATTTTCTCTAAAGGGGGGGGGGGGGAGTTCTGGTGACCAAAGATTACCTTTTAAATCGGAGTCCACTGCATTCCCCTTTACATCATAGTTCCAACTTACATTTAAAATGGGAACTAAAATGTGGAGGGGGCTCTGGAGCACCTTCCGCAGAGTGAGAGTCGCAGACATGATACAAGAGATGGTCAGAGACTGCAGAGACATGATACAAGATATCCGTGGCAGATTTTGCTCGCAATTCTTGGGGGGGGGGGGGGGTGGAAACTGAAAAATTCAGAAAAAAAAATCAAATGCGGCCACTGTGCCCATCAAATGCAGCCACTGTGCCCCATTTAACTAGCACCCTTCCCATCTGCTCATTGACCGGTACTTACCCCATCTTGGTGGTGGGTCAGACAGCAGGTGACAGCAGCGAGCTGTGTCCTCCATGCTTCCACCGTGTGCCTCTCTTCTTTCCTCCTGCTAGGCGTCCAATAGGATTGCCTGTGTTTTCAGCCAATCAGGTGATGGGTATCAGACTTGCGCTTCATGATTGGCTGAGTGGATGTTCTCACCTATGCGGTCTGATTCTTCTGCAAGTTCGCACTGCAATCTGTGAACCGATCTGGGGGTGTTATTAACAATGTATTGACACCGCATCGGTTCATAGAAGGCAGCGTGAACTCCTTGCGGGAGAGATGCAATGTGGGAACCAGCGCTGTTTCCCGCATTACATCAGTGTGAACCTAGGCTAATGGACGGGCTGCCACTGCAAGAGATGGTCAGAGACTGCAGACATGAATGGGCTGAAAATGCACTGCACTCGGGTCACATGTGAATTGCACAGTGCGTTCCTGTGCTATTCATGGTGTGAACCCGCCCTGTGTCTTGGAACTCACACTTTGCTCCACTTACTTGCCTGGTAGGGGGGCACTAGTTTGGGCAGTGGGAGCATTTATCCACATCTCTTGTGGGGTTCCTTGAGCCACCCCCTTTGTTGCAGACAGCATCTGTTTGAATGGGGGGAGGATATGTGCTGGGGGGGGGGGGCTTTGGGAGGGGAGAAGATATGTGCTGGGGGGGTGGATTTCATATCCAAGCCCCCTTGTAGCACAAGTCCTAAATTGCCCCCTAGCACACAGTGGTGTCAATAATGGCGGTAGAACATGGTGTAACCCCCCCTGCACTTAGCAGGCTAGTGCGTCGTACAGCTCTCCCCCTTAACCTGCCACAATGGATGGAGCAGGGATGGGATTGAGGGGGGAATAGAGCTGGAATGGGATCGGGGGAATGGATAGAGCTGACATGAGATCCGGGTGGTAGATGGAGCCGGGATGGGATCCGGGTGGTAGATGGAGCCGGGATGGGATCGGGGGGATGGATGGAGCCGGGAGGGGATCGGGGGGATGGATGGAGCCCGGGAGGGGATCGGGGGGATGGATGGAGCCCCGGAGGGGATCTGGGAGATGGATGGAGCCCGGAAGGTGATCGGGGAGGATGGATGGAGCTGGGATGGTTTGGGGGGATGGAAGGAGCCGGGTGGGGTGGATGGACCTGGGATGTATGAAGCCGGGATGGGATTGGGGTAGAGTGGATGGACCTGGGATGGGATCGGGGGGGGGGGGGTGGAGGAAGCCGGGATGGGATTGGGGTGGGGTGGATAGAGCCGGGATGAGATCGGGGGGATGGATAGAGCTGAGATGGGATTGAGGGGGTAGATGGAGCCGGGATCGAATTGGGGGGAATAGATGGAGCCGGGATGGTATTGGTGGGTGGATGGAACAGTAATGAGATCGGGGTGGTAGGTGGAGCCGTAGTAGGATCGGGGTGGTAGATGGAGCCGGGATGGTTTGGGGGGGGGATGGCTGGAGCTGGGTGGAATTGGGGTGGGGGGGATGGAGCTGGGATGGGGGGGTGGATGGCTATCCTCTCCCCCCAAATCACTCCAAGTAACTCTGCTTGTCCCCCCTCCCTCACCCTCTTCTTCATGCCCCTCTCCTCCTCTGTAAGACTCACTTTTACACAGACCAGCGTGCTCTTGGTGCAGGTGATGGTGTGCCTCCTTCCCTCCTCCTCTGTGCACAGGAAAACATCACAGCAGAAGCGGGTTCAGTTCACTCCACTGAGTCCGCTCCGCAGTGCACGTGTGTCAGGCAGCTGGGGAGAGATGCCAGTTGGAGGCTGCAATGCACAGGGGAGTGGAGCTCACGGCGTACGGGAATGGAGACACCCCGCACAAGCCGCGGGGACAGTGGAGTGGAGCTCACGGCATGCGGGAATGGAGACACTCCACACAAGCTGCGGAGATTGCTGGATTTATTCGCCGGGACTCCCGAGAGAATGGATCATTAAAGGATGGTCCTGGCAAATCAGCGAGGTTGCAGTATGGGCAAATTAGGCAGCTGCGAGGCCCCTGTGGGGGCGAGGCCTAAGGCAACCGCCTAATTTGCCTAATTAGAGAGCCGCCTCTGTTCTTATTTATTGCTAGCCACTTAGATGGCAGCCAAAAAGTGAACTGAATAGACATCTGAAGGACCCAAGGAACTAAATAGGTTTGCTGTGGATTGTCCCAGTCAAGTGTTATTCCTGGAAAGGGTGAATTGATCTGGTTATCACTATTCCTAAAGGACCGTAAACTTTTCCTATTCTGTCAGATTAACACCTCTTTATTTGGGATTACAACTCATATGAGATTACTAGTGTTGAACCATTTTAACTTCAAATATTCTGAACCTTCATTGCTTTGTTCACACATGACAGTTTTACATACGTTTGTCAAAGGTATTAACCCACAAATATGAGAACTATGTTGTAGGCAGTATATCTCTGACCACAAAACCATACCTCCCAACTTTTTGAGATGGGAACGAGGGACACCTATTAGCAAAAGTATGTAGGCATCGGACACACCCCCTGTTACACCCCCTCATAGGAGACGTATACAAAAAAATAGTGAGTTAAACCCACAAGTGTTTTTTTAACCAATACTTTTCCTTTATATTGGCTTTTGAAATTTACAAATGCAGCACTTTAGAAATTGGTTGAAAAGTTTAGCACTGGGAAACACTTTTTGAAAGATAAAAAGTGCATTTTATATACAACTATATAAATCAGACCAAAATGAGGGACAAATAAGGAGGAAAGAGTGACAGAGGGATTTTGTTCAAAATCAGTGACAGTTGGGAGCTATACAAAAGGCATATATACAGTAGTGAATTAGATTTAGTGTGTAGACACCTCTTGTTTGTAAAGTGATCACTTTCTATATGCAATGATCAACAGTTGGGAACTGTCAGAATTATTCCCATGCTCTTAAGGAGAAGGTAAACACTGTTTGTTTTTTTCACCTGCAAAGTAAAGGCATAATGTGCTAGTATGTATCGAATACTAGCACATATGTTAAATTTACCTGCAAACGAAGCCCTTGTCGCCCCCGCTGGAGGCTGCATCCATCTTCGCCCGTCTTCCTGATGTCATCGGCGCAGTATACAGTAAATATCTTCTATACGGTGCAAGTTTAGGAGATATTTACAGTATTTATAGCTAAGCCTTATTATATAGGCTTAACTATAGGTACAAATTATGCATGACGGTTTACTTCCTCTTTAAGCATGAGCATAATTGTTCATAAAATCCATTAGCAGAACTGGTGGAGTACAAATAAATGTGAATGCTCACATCTGCTTATGTAGTCCTCTGCATACAGTGGATTACATCGAATATTTAAAATTAGAACTGCTCCCAGGTACTCCAATATGCATGAGGAGGTAGATCTAATGCTGGAAGGATAGTCCATTTACTATTTGCTTCTGTTTTAAATATATTCTCCATTAAAATCATCAAGATGTACATTATTTATTTGCTGCCTTATTTAACTGGTCAATGTTGATGTATGAATGAAGCTACTTATAGTGATTATTATATTTAAATTTTGATTGATATGTAAAGATTTTTTTTTGTTATTCATTAAAGGAAATTAGATTAGGTTCACACGTGTATGGCAAATTGTATAGTGGTGCATTGTGGAGTGAATTTGCTAAGACTGGAGAGTGCAAAATCTGGTGCAGCTCTGCATAGAAACCAATCAGCTTCCAGGTATTTTGTTAAATCAATACTACTTTGTTAGTAGTATCTCATAATGAAAAAGGAACTGTAAAACCGCATTAATTTTAAATACATAAGTTACAATAGCGTTATGTTCTATTCTGGTGTATGAGCTTGGTTATGGTGAGCTGGATTTACGCAAACCGAAAGCCCCCATATTTATTCACTGTGATACATAGCAGACCCATATTAAACAGCTATTTACATGTCACTTAATCCATCACAAATACAAAAAATAATCGGTTTATTCAGGGGCACATGTGCAAAGCTGAACAGGATAATAGATGCAGGCATAGAGAGACATCTAACTAATAGTATTGATCAGCTTTCAGGAGCCATTAGCACTGCTAATTGTACTTTTTTACCTCATAGCCCCCTGAGGGAATGCTTTTCCTATGCCAAGAAGGAGTCATTCCAGCAAGAGTCAGCTATGCCTTAAAGTTAAACCGGTATTATTTTTTGTACTGCAGCTTAACAATTTTTAGATGTGGTGGCTGGATTCGTTTTCTTTTGTAGGCTTTCTTTCCTTTATTTTTACCTGGTGATCTGGCCAGTAGGTCTGTTGTTTTTCAACAGAACAAGCTGTCCTACAGATGTAACAGTTACAGGGTTGAGACAAAGCATTTACCACTGACAGAAGTGCTTACAATGGTCATGAATAAACATCTATGACCTATGTAAAACCTTTATACCCCGGGCTTATCACATGGTGTATATCAATGTGTGGTGCAAAATGTTTCTCCTGCTCTATGAGATTGTTTAGACGGTGGAAAACCTTTATCCCAGAAGTAAAAAAAACATATTGCTGTAACCGCTTAAAAGTGTTAACTGTATTTCAGCTTCAATTTGTTAGTGTGTCTAAATCTGCTAGCACATCTAACACTACCCTTCCCCCAGATTAACAGTGCTGCTGTCCAACGGTGTCTCTGTTGCTCCCTCATCCAGAGTGTAGGCACCTAATACAGGACGAGTGTTACTGGCTGGATCATTGGGTAAAAACAGAGGGAAAAACCCTAAAAAAAAAAAAAGAAAAAAATGCAATGTATTACTTTTTTGATTTGGGGTTTAATACCACTTTAAGGACTTCTTCTCTTCAATGGCTACACGTCCCAAAATGACGTTAGATGGAGACGATGAGCTGGCTTTCCCCCACTTTACTCCCTCAGTCAACTACTACAGCCCTCACTCCTCTCTCACTTAGGGTCAGGTCAAGACCCAGAGAGAGTGTCCTAATGGAACAAGATCCAGTCTAGAGAGTCTCTATAAGAAAATTTCAGACACTATACAAAGCAAGATAGTTAAACAAAAAAATCTTTAATTACACAAATTTCATGTGGGAGAGAATAGATGTATTTAAAACTAAGCATGAGAAGCTGACATTAGCACATGATGATCTAAGGAAGGAGGTTACTAACCTGCAAGAATGTCTTAAGCCTGGTACACACGGGCCAAATAGCGGCTGGTATTAACTGGTTCAACAGAAACCTGTCGACATTCAACCTGTGTGTAAATCAGCCTGTCCAACAGAAGCTGGCCGAAGAGCCAACGTCTGTCAAATGGGCATGATGAAAAATCAGCATCTGATCAGTGCTGGCAGCCAATGGCTGCGAGTGCTGACCGATGTGTTCTGTCAGGGGGGCAGTCCCCCTGTCAAAACATAATAGCTCAGTTTGAGGTCCCTGCACGAATATTGCATAGTTAGTACCGCAAGCTCCTCCCAAGCTTCTCAGCTTTTATTTCGTTCAGCTCGTTGGGCTGAATGAAAAAGAACTTAAAGTGCGTACCAAGCTTAACCGCTTGATGACCAGCGCACGACGATGTGCGTCGGCACAATGGCATGGCTGCGCAAATGGGCGTACCTGTACGTCCCCTTTAAAACGCAGCATAGTGGGCATATTCCGTGATCGTGCCTGTGGGTCCCGCGGTCTCGATGTTCGCCGGGGGCCCGCAATCGTGTCACGGAGAGGCAGAACGGGGAGATGCCTATGTAAACAAGGCATGTCCCTGTTCTGCCGAGCAACATGACAGAGATCTACTGTTACCTGTGATCGGGAGCAGTGATCTCTGTCATGTTCTAGTAAGACAATCCCACCTACAGTTAGAATTACTCCCTGGGACACACTTAACCCCCTGATCACCCCCTAGTGTTTAACCCCTTCTTTGCCAGTGTCATTTACACAGTAATCAGTGCATTTTCATAGCAATGACAATGGTCCCAAAATAGTGTCAAAAGTGTCCGATGTGTCCGCCATAATGTTGCAGTCATGGTAAAAATTGCAGATCGCCACCATTACTAATAAAAAAAAAGAGGAGGGTGGAGGCGCAAACTGTGTAAATCCTACTGTTGTAAATAATGTAAGTATGGTGTCCTAGGCCGGTCTAGAGATGCCGCTCTGCAGGCTCTGGTGGTGTTTCCCTTGGCCGTAAGGTGTGGGGGATGTTTCCATGTTTCCTGTCATGTGACACCGCTGAGGAGCCTGTAAAAAGAAATTCAAAACATCTCTCACACCTTACGGCCGAGGGTTACACCACCAGAGTCTGCAGAGCGGCATCTCTAGACCCTAGGACACCACCATCCTCGATGGACACCATACTTACATTATTTACAACAGTAGGATTTACACAGTTGGCGCCTCCACCCCCCTCTTTTTTTACATACTTCTTGCTGACAGAGGTAATGGACACCCTCTGAGGATGGCTGCCTCCTCTTGCTTTTACATACACAGACTAATTTAGAAGTGCCAACAGAGCGACTATTACATTTGTTTCTAAAGGCATCACATCGCTAGGAGCGCTGGAATCCCCCCCCTATTTCTATGAATAAAAAAAAATGCCATAAATCTATCCCCTATTTTGTAGATGCTATAACTTTTGCGCAAACCAATCAATATACGCTTATTGCGATTTTTTTCGCAAAAAATATGTAGAAGAATATGTATCGGCCTAAACTGAAAAAGAAATGTGTTTTTTTATATATTTTTATTATAGCAAAAAGGAAAAAATATCGTTTTTTTTCCAAAATTGGCGCTCTTTTTTTGTTTATAGCGCAAAAAAAAACAACCTGCAGAGGTGATCAAATACCACCAAAAGAAAGCTCTATTTGTGTGGGGGGAATGTCAAAAAGTACTCTGATCAGGAAGGGGGTAAATCCTTCCAGGGCTGAAGTGGTTAACATAACAAATAAAAATGTGTTCAATCTCTAATTACAGGGCGGCCTATGTGTTGGGCCTTTTCATTCACATCCTCCCTTGTACAGCACAAATCAGATCAGGGGTGGATCCAAGGGGGGGGCAACAGGGCAATTGCCCCCCCCCCGAGACCATCTGTCACACTCACTCGCTTGCTCTGTTTTTTTTTTGTTTGCTTTTTGTGCCTGATCTCCCGGACTTTGGGGACCCGGTACTGGCCGGCCATAGGTCCCCTGGACCGCAAACGTGGCACACATGTAGCCCCATGTCTCCTCTACAAGTATGCAAAGTTTGGTGTCTGGGGGGCCTACGGCCGGGGAGAACCGATTTTTCAAAGCTGGGCACTCCTTCCATAGACTCCCATGTTAAACATCAGTCTAGTCATGGGCACAGTGAGGCACAGTGAGGCATGTAGATGGACACCCTAGGCTTATACTCGAGTCAATACGTTTTCAACGTTTTTTGGGGTAAAATTAGGTGCCTCGGCTTATACTCGAGTATATACAGTACTTGTTCTGCGGCTGCCGCTGCCTCTCTGAGTCTCTCTCTCAGTTTCTCACATCAGCCGATCAGCGGCGCCGAGAAAGAGACTTGTCTAATGTAGTTACGCGGTGCACTGACACAATACCAGGAGCGGAGGAGGAGGTGGGCGGAGCCTCTTCCCTGCACTCGTTGCTAACGCCTGGGCCGCTTGGCGTCTAACCACGAGTGACGTCAGTGAGTCGCGCTCTGCGGGCAGGTGCGATAGCGTGTGGCTCCACAGACGGGTAAGAAAGCGGGCGGCTCCGCTTGCGGCACGGTTTGTGGGCGGGCGGCGCGGTTCGTGGGCAGACTGTGCTGCTCAGTGTGTTGGCAGCGCAGGTGAGAGTGAGAGAGCAGGCTCAGTGTGGCAGCTGGCCAATCAGCTAGCCAGGAGTGGGGGAGCAGAGAGATGAGATCATCTCTCACCGCCCGTGCCTGCCCTGCATTCCTGCAGTGACTTCCGCCCTCACTGTGCAGGCAGCAGAGAGATTACATTATCTCTCTGCTGCCTGACTCTGGGAGTCTGGGACACAGCAAGAGACAACCAAAACTACACCTTAACAGGCAAGTTAGTGACAATCCGCAAGGTATGGCAGGCAACGTGGCAAGTGACAATCCATAAATTGTGTCAGGTGACGTGGCAAATGACAATCTGCATCTGGTGGCAGGCAAGTGACAATCAGCAAGTTGTGGCAGGTGACGTGGCAATTGACAATCCACAAGGTGTGGCAGGTGATGTAGCAAGTGACAATCCGCAAGGTGTGGCAGGTGATGTGACAAGTGACAATCCACAAGGTGTGGCAAGTGACACGCTCAGGGCTCCCACTAATTGCAGGCGACGGTGGCAAGTGACACACTCGGGGGTCCCACTGATTCTGAATTGAACTATTTAATTTTATATTACAATGTAATAATAGAAATAATGCGCTTCAATCATCCTGACACCATAACAACCTCGGTGCCGGGATGATTGAAGCGCCAACACCAGCCATTTCCCCGATAAATTTCACACAAAAAAAATAAAAATTTTTTGGCAGTGCCCCTCCCGAGAAAAGACTATGGATCCGCCCCATAGTCAGATTTGAATGTTACTGGAGCCCTTCACCCCCAGCAAGAACCCCCTAGGGACATTGTCCTTTGCCTGTTAAATTTTCAGATTAAAGAAGATCTGCTTAAAATCTACACAGGCAACTCCAGATTATGTTGAGGTTTCCCTTTTAAGGCTTATGCCGCGTACACACGACCGTTTTTCATGTCATTAAAAATGCAGTTTTTTTAAATTGGTCATTAAAAACGATCGTGTGTATGCTCCAGAGCATTTTTAACGACGTGAAAAATGGGCTAAAAAAAATGAGAACCTGCTCTATTTTTTCACGTCGTTTTTTTTAACGTCGTGAAAAATGGTAGTGTGTATGCTTTTACGAGGGGAAAAAAATGCGCATGCTCAGAATCAAGTATGAGACGGGAGCGCTCGTTCTGGTAAAACTAGCGCTTGTAATGGAGATAGCACATTCGTCATGCTGTAACGGACTGAAAAGCACGAAGACTGAAAAGCGCGAATCGTCTCTCACCAAACTTTTACTAACACGCGGTAACACGAAATTAGCAAAAGCGTCCCAAAGGGTGGCGCCATTCGAACGGAACTTCCCCTTTATAGTGCCGTCGTACGTGTTGTACGTCACTGCGCTTTGTTCGAGCGGTTTTTTTCATGAACGTGTGTATGCAAGACAGGCTTGAGAGGAAACAAGAAAAATCACGTCGAGAAAAACGTAGTTTTTTAAAATGACATTAAAAACGGTTGTGTGTACGCGGCATTATTGACCCTCACAATTACACCTTCCTAATGGCCCTATGATATGACCCGGGCAAGAAGCTGCTTTTCAAACTAATCCTACATCCCTTTTCTTTAACCGCTCTATATAGTTGCAGGTGGACAGAGCCCCCAAATCCAATTTTGTCTCCTGGGAACACACCCAGGAGATGAACAAATGATGCTCCACAGATACATTTGACTCACAGATGCATCCATCAGAGGTTTCACCAAGAAGACATATTGCTGATTTCTCCGATCTAAACCAAACCTATTGTAGCGCTACCCCCAGTTAAGAGAGCCGCTGATATTGATTTGGGCCCTGTAGTGCACTGCTGTCAACCCCTGGCAATCGGCTCTAACCTCTCGTGGCACAGCTGGTGATAGAGGGATAGGACCGCGTGACCGCAACTGTTGGTGACGCAGTCCTATAACAAACATACACAGAATATACTTTAAAACTCCTATTAAAGTAAGCGGAACTGACACCAAATGTACTTTACCCAGATATTTTACTGAGGCTAATGGGCAAGTAATAAACAACAGTATAACAAGTTGCAGATCCCTGCAATAAACAGTAATAAAGATAAACAGAGTAATCAGAATAATAAAGTATTGCTATGCAACTCTAGCGCTGCCCTTTTACAGCTACTTCCCCTCATGGGTAGACTAACACCCAGCAATGTCTACCTATGCAGTCAGGCCTGACTGATCTAAATGGAAGTTCAGTGAAACAATATTCGCTAGCAATCTTTTCGGTGGTGCACTTGAAGAACAACTTTGTAATCCCAACGAATAGTAAAGATAAAGGATCTGTCTTTAAACAGCTCTCACCACCAGGACAAGTCCAAGTCCCTTTCCTCCATCGATGCGTCTAGGAACAGGAATCCACCGACATCCAAGTCTTCAATCCTTCTGGTGTACTGCAGCAAGGAGGATTAGATGTCTCTAAGGCTCTGCTAGGCTGGCAGAGGGCTCTTTGGAAAGGAGCACACGGCTCAGGATTCAGGCCTTGTGCACACAGCAGTTCAGCACAGAGATCCTCTTGCTAGGAGAGGGGTGTCCAAAGAGCCCGACCAAAACTCCGCCTCCCCTTTATAAAGTCTGCCCCAGCAGTCTCTGTTCTGGAGCAATGCACCCTGGGTGCTGCAAGATGTACTGGGAGATGTAGTCTCTCTCTCCTCTGCTTTCACTTCCATAATGTCTCTTTACTTCCTCCCGACTCACCTCTCACCTGGAACTTCTTGTCTCTCTGCATTAAAGGGGAACACCCCGCTACACACTCCCCCCACTTGAACTCTTTGGTCCCCAAAGATAAACTTCAACAAATACTGTTTACCATTTTGGACAATGTCGAGCATGATGTTGGCATAGGGAATTCCCACCAAAACTTTGGGATGGAACTCTCTTGCCCACAGGTCACACTACCATGAGTGGCCTGCCTAACTGTGCCAGAGAGTGAGCTGGGGTTGCCCTCCACCAAATGGACGGTGGAAGGATCAGGTTGTTCAACACTTCTCCTAGCCGTTACAACAGAGTCCTCTGAGCTCGTCCCCATTTGGGGGTAAGTTAGTTTCTTGGGAGGCCTGATGACTCTGCGAGCCCTCTGCTCTCTTGGTGCTTCTGACTCTGGCACCACAGGCTCTTCTTCAGGAGTAAGTTCAGTTAACATTGCTGGTTCTGGAACCTCTGATTCAGAAGTCGACTGACGTATGGAATCTCTAGAGTCCTCCTCTGCGCAAGTGTCAGGAACATCTTCCCAGTAATCAGCTGAGGGACTGAAGGGTATGAATTCAGTAGCCTCCGGATTCAGCGTTGCATCTGGGGTATCCCCTCCATTTGGGAGATCTATGGCGGACGTTCCCAGAGGCGAGGGAGGCCACAGCCAGTCCAGTTCTCCACCTTCTTCTGTACTCAATTGGGAGGCCTCCCCATCTTTGGCTCGAGAGGTCTGGGACCGAGTGTTCGGCCTAGGAATATCCAGGATAGAGGCCGGTTCAGGGGAGTCTCTCACGGGAGGTATTCTGACTGCCTCAGCAAGTGGGAGCAGGTGGTTCCGATGCCACGTCTTCAGTGGACCCACCTTTCCTTCTGGCTTTAGTTTGTAGACAGGCAAACCGGGCAACTTCCTACAGACAACATAGGGCTCAGATCTCCACCTGTCGGCAAGCTTGTGTTTTCCAGGGACCCCCAGATTGCGTAGCAGTACTCGGTCCCCGGGCTGCAGATCTTGCACTCGAACCTTCAGATCAAAATTTCTCTTGTTGCGGGCCCCCCTTTGATCCGAAGCCGCCTGGGCTTGTTCATAGTCCACCTGCAAGCTACGTCTAAGTCTGTCCACGTATCCCTTGTGGGATGTAGCTGAGGTATTGTCTATAGAAGTGCCAAAGACCAGGTCCACAGGTAGCCTTGCTTCTCTCCCAAACATAAGTCGATAAGGGGAGTAGCCAGTGGCGTCACTTGTGGTACAGTTATAGGCATGTACTAGGGCTGATATGTGCTGACTCCAGTGTTGCTTCTTCTCTGTTTCTAAGGTTCCCAACATGTTGAGCAGGGTCCGGTTAAATCTCTCCGGCTGAGCATCTCCTTGTGGGTGGTAAGGCGTGGTTCTGGTCTTCTTTATTCCTAATGAATCCAAAAGTCTTCGGATCAACCGACTCTCAAAGTCCCTTCCTTGATCTGAGTGGAGTCTCTGTGGTAGTCCGTAATGGACAAAATACTTCTCCATAAGTATCTTGGCCACGGTGGATGCCTTCTGGTCTTTGGTTGGGAAAGCTTGAGCATAGCGGGTGAAATGGTCGGTTATTACCAGAACATTCCCCAATCCACTCAGGTCGGGTTCGAGGCAGAGAAAGTCAATGCATACCAGATCCATTGGGCCTTGACTCTGTAAGTGGCCCATTGGGGCAGCTTGATGGGGTAGGGTCTTTCTCTGAATGCATCGTGCACAGGAATGGCAATACTCCTCTACTTCTGCCCTCATGCAGGGCCAATAGAACCGATTTCTGACAAGCTGGAAGGTCCTTTCTGCCCCTAGGTGACCATGATGGTCATGCAGGGCAATTAGTACAGTCTCTCGGTGCTTCTCTGGAAGAAATAACTGCCACTTATCTTCTGAGTCATCAGAGGGGCCCCTTCGGTAGACCACTCCCTGATGTACCTGTAGCCTGTCCAATTCCTTCCTCAACAGGCGAGCCTCCTTTGAGGGGTGATGTAGGAATTTGTTGGGATCCTGATTCTCCAGGGCTTCGAGGACCAATCTCCCCATGGGGTCTTCCAATTGGTCACACCTCAACTCCTTCTTGGACAGTCTCGGTAGGTTGTCTTCCTCCAGTTGAGTTACCCCACAATAGTGTTTGGGGACTCCTACCATGGTAACCCCTATTTCTTCTGCTCTGGAGCCTCCTCTGGCTTGGAATTCAGCCCCTTGACAAAGGGCCCGCACCCCGTCCGGTGCCACTTGGGTCCAATCTTCCCAGTCATTTGTCGTGGCATGAGACCTCCGGGACAGGGCATCTGCATCCCTATTTCCGGCTCCTGGTCTGTACTTCAGACTGAAGTTGAATCCAGACAATGCGGCCAACCACCTGTGTCCGGTGGCATCTAGTTTCGCGGTGGTGAAGAGGTAGGTCAGGGGGTTGTTGTCTGTCTTCACAGTAAACTCTGCCCCATACAAGTAGTCTTTTAGCTTGTCTACTACCGCCCATTTGAGGGACAGGAATTCCAGCTTATGAGTGGGGTAATTCTTTTCTGAGGGGGTCAGGCTCCTGCTCACATAGGCCACTGGTCGCAGTTGTCCTTCATGTTCTTGGTAGAGTACACCACCTAGACCCTCATGGCTGGCATCCACATGTAATTCATAAGGTCTGGTAGGGTCGGCGTAGGCCAGGACTGGGGCAGTGGTTAAGCTCCTCTTCAGAGCATGAAAGGCCTCTTCACACCTTGGGTTCCACTGATCTTGAACTGACTCACCAGGCCTCCTGGGCCCTGAGTCATCCTCTTCCCCTTCTGCCTTTAGCAATTCATTCAACGGGCGGGCAATTCGAGCAAACCCCTCCATAAACCTCCTATAATAGGAGCAGAACCCCAGGAAGGATCTGAGCTCTGTTACTGTGGTGGGTCGTGGCCAGGAAGTGACTGCTTCCAACTTCTCAGGATCTGTGGCCACCCCTTCTTCAGACACTATGTGCCCCAGATAGTTCACAGAAGACTGGTAGAACCGACACTTCTCGGGGGAAAGCTTAAGTCCCTCTTCGCTGAGTCTTCTCAATACTTTCTCCAACCTGGCTTCATGTTCTTCCAAGGTTCTTCCAAAGACAATGACATCGTCCAAGTACACAAGGACTTCTATAAGATTCATGTCTCCAACAGTCTTCTCCATAAGGCGTTGAAAGGTAGCAGGAGCTCCAGACAGACCCTGAGGCATCCTATTGAATTCGAAGAATCCCACCGGGGTTATGAAGGCTGTCTTCTCCCTGTCTTCTGGGTGCATAGGGATTTGATAGTACCCACTCTTGAGGTCCATCACACTGAACCATTTGGCTCCAGACAAACTTTGTAGGGCATCTTCTATCCTTGGCGTGGTGTATTGGTCAGGGATGGTTCTCCTGTTGAGAGTCCTGTAATCGATACAAAGCCTCAACGACCCATTCTTCTTTCTGACCACCACGATTGGGGAGGCATAGGGACTTCTAGACTCCCGGATCACACCAGACTTCTTTAGTTCTACAAGTTGTTTCCTCAGATCCTCCAGATCTGCCAGGGGGACCCGCCTGACCCTTTCTCGGAAGGGTTTATCTTCTTGGAGGCGGATCCGATGGGTGGCACTTCTTGCACACCCCACATCGAATTCATCTTCGGAAAAGATCTTCTCCCACCTGGTCAGCTGGGCCTTGGCTCTTTCTTTCCAAGCCCTGGGTAGGTTCGGGTTTTCCACGGACAGTTTCTCCCAAACATCTCCTCCGTCACCCGTCCCCTTGACTTCGGACCAAGTGACCGGGGCAGCAGGGCTCACCTGACCAAGCAACACTCTGGCAGGGATCTCCATGGGTCCTCCCGTAGTGTTCCTAACACTCACCGGAACTCTGCCATGGGCCTTCTTCAGGGCCTTGAACGGAATCACTTCTGGTATCACTTCCAGGCCTGAGGACTCTTCCCTTGGGTCTGATTCCAGCATGACAAAGGGGCCAGGTTGTTCCCACGAAAGCTTCACAGTGGCCCTAAGACAGGTTACTTCTCCGGGCTGTAGCACTACTCCTTCTCTGCCAAGTCTCCACACCTTCCCTATCCCCTCTCCCGGGGTCTTCTGCTCTAAGACCAGTCGTTGGTAGGCCGTCTTTAGCATGGGATGGATTTTGGTGGCTGAATGGTTTCTCTCTTTCACTAGAGGGGTCAGGAGTCTCCTGACTAGATCCGTGTTTGTCCCAATGATCAGGGAAATCTTGCTGGCTCCAGGCGGCCGGGGACACACAACTGCCAGGGTGTCAAACACTTCAGCCTTCCCAGCCACGGATGGGTCGAAAGTCATCTTTATGGGCAGGTACCCATCATAAGGGAAACTCTGGGTTCCAAGTCCCCATATCTCCAGCTCTTCTATCTTCTGGATAGGCAGATGACTCAAGTGCCTATCATAGAAGTCCCGGTATAGTAAAGTCACCTGTGCTCCGGTGTCCAAAAGAGCTTTAGTATAGACTCCTTCCACTTGAATGGGCACAGTAGGAGACGGGCCCACCAGTTCCTTTGGGTATGGCCGGACTGGGGTCACCTCTTTTTTTTGGCTTTCGACCCTTGCCCTGCTCCTTTTGGACTTTAATTTTTCCTGAGCCTGGCATGCATTGACTTTCTCCCTCTCAATGGGGGCACAAACCCGCTGAGGGATGTTATTGTTCCTTTTAGGTGGATGTTCCTTCTTTGGGGTGCTGTACTTCCACTGAGGGGTCTTGCCCCCTCCCTCTGGGGTACATCTTGGTGGGGGTGTACTATACCTCCTCCTAGGAGTTTTGTCTCCTCCATTCTTGGCCTTTTTTTTTAGTTTGGAGCGCACTGAAGATGATGGGCACCCGGTTGACTCCTTCACCGGGGCCCTTTGGAGTTTCCCGCCGGCTTGCAATTATCTGTTCTCTTCTTCTTTGGGCTGGAGCATACGTTAGCAAAGTGGCCACTCCCTCCGCAGTTATAGCAAATCACCTCTTCTCGGTCCTGTAGGGAGGCCGGTGCTGAGGTGTTCGGGAACAACTCCTTTCTTGGGCTTGGTTTCTCTCGTCTTCTCTGATCTTTCTCCATCAAAGAGGTCAGCATCTCCAACACTTGGGCCATTTGCGATTTCAGAGTGTCAACCTCCGCATCTCTTTCTGGGCTCTTGACCGAATGGACCAACACTGGTACAGGTGTGACATTCGCCTTGGCCACCTGCTGATCTTCCTGCAGCGCCTCTTCGTCCCTAATAATTTTTATTAGATCAGAGTAGGTTAGTGACATTCCTCCTCCTGAGGTTTTCAGGTGCAGCCAGACCGGGTCTGAGCGCCGCGCTCCCCTCATGATCTGCTTCATGCGTGCTTCATCTGCATCTTTGGGCAGCATTCCCTTCTTCAGTACAATCTTGCATAACTGCCTGTTCAGTAGAGCTGCACGATTAATCGTTTGAGAATCGCGATCTCGATTCACCCCCCCCCACGATCTCCAGGCTGGATGACCGCGATTTTCTTAAATCCCCGCCAGTTCCACGTAACCAGCGTGGAACGCAAATTGATCATAGAGCGTGATGCATTGAAACAGTCTCTCCTCTGCTCGCACGCAGCCCCGCCTCCTCCTAACCCCACGCTGTGATAGACAGAATGCGGGTCCAATCAATGCTGGGATGTGTTCTGTCTATCACAGCGCAGGGTTAGGAGGAGGCAGGGTTGTGTGCGAGCAGAGGAGAGACAATTTCAACATACCGGCGGCGGTGAGTTTCTATAAGAAAATGTGTGCTGCTGTCCGTCCTCCCTTCTCCCCCCTCTCTCCCCCCCCCCCCACATACCACACTTGGCTGGCTGTCTTCGGGATTCCGTCCCCCCCCCCCCCCCCCCCCCCGGCCGCCGAGTCTGTCCTCCGTCTGTCTCCTGTCCCTGCCGCCTATGTTCACAGTGAGAGAAGAGACCTGTGCTCTTCCCATCTCAGCTGTGACAGGAGTACTAGGACTCCTGTTTTTGGAAGTGAGAGGGTCAATAAAGAGAACCTCCAATTGGTATCACACAGTGAATTGTTTTCTCCTGTGTGATGGCAATAAAGTGGAAAAAAAATGATAAAAAAAAATAATTAAATTAATAAAATAAAGAAATTAAAAAGTAAATAATAATAAAAATAAGAAAGTTTTGCAAAAAAAAAAAAAGACAAGCAAATTTTTAATTTTTTTTTAAATTTACCATTTTAAAGAATCGTGAGAGAATCGTGATCTTTGTTCTAATCAAAAGAATCGTGATTCTCATTTTTCCCAAAATCGTGCAGCTCTACTGTTCAGCCTTCTAACATATTCTGACAGTTTCTCATTCGGCTGCTGGAGAGTGTGTTCAATTTGATAAATCATCTCTGACACCTTCTCCAGCTGACCAAACTCTTCCTGCAGCATGGCCAGGCAATCTTGAGCTGTACAGTTTTCATTTCCAAACCGGAAGCTCTTCACCGCTTCTGCCGCGGCACCTTTCAGACTTTCTAAGACTCGCTGTCTCTTCTGTGCCTCAGGCACCTCCCATGCTTCTACTGCCTGCAATGCCTGTTCCACCCAAGTGTCAAAATCTTCCTCCCCCGCAGGGACGGGGAGCTTCCCTGAGAAGGTGCTAAGCTTCCGGTAACCGGCCTCCACATGCACCGTACTGCTTTTCTGGCACTTAATTACAAGGTCTCCTAGAGCATTCAACAATTCAGGCCCTATAGCGGCCAGCGGTGATCCCGGGCTTAATAGTTCCTTAAGCTTTTCTGCTTTAGGGGATAGTGGTGGAGATAATTGTGGGAGTGATGGCTTTGGTGTCTGAAACCATTCTTCCTTCACTGGCAGCGTATGTATCAAGTGATAGATCTGATTATCTATGGCTTGTATACTCTGACTTTTAAAATGCTCTGGGATTTCGTTTTTCCATTCTACCAGTGCGTATGTAAACGAGATCACTGGATCTGGCCTAAAATCCATCACCCATGCTTTGTGGCTCGGAGACAGTAACAATACGAGCTGTTTTATCTCCTCTTCCTTCCATCTTTCCCCCGGGAGTACAATGACTACCGCCGCGGTTGGATCGGCGCCAATCGCTGCGCACCACTGTGACATTGCCAGCGGGTCCATGCTGGTACTTCTGACCGGCTTGATTGCAGCGTGCAACGTACAAGGATCCCGGACTCGAGCCCCCACGTGTAGCGCTACCCCCAGTTAAGAGAGCCGCTGATATTGATTTGGGCCCTGTAGTGCACTGCTGTCAACCCCTGGCAATCGGCTCTAACCTCCCGTGGCACAGCTGGTGATAGAGGGATAGGACCGCGTGACCGCAACTGTTGGTGACGCAGTCCTATAACAAACATACACAGAATATACTTTAAAACTCCTATTAAAGTAAGCGGAACTGACACCAAATGTACTTTACCCAGATATTTTACTGAGGCTAATGGGCAAGTAATAAACAACAGTATAACAAGTTGCAGATCCCTGCAATAAACAGTAATAAAGATAAACAGAATAATCAGAATAATAAAGTATTGCTATGCAACTCTAGCGCTGCCCTTTTACAGCTACTTCCCCTCATGGGTAGACTAACACCCAGCAATGTCTACCTATGCAGTCAGGCCTGACTGATCTAAATGGAAGTTCAGTGAAACAATATTCGCTAGCAATCTTTTCGGTGGTGCACTTGAAGAACAACTTTGTAATCCCAACGAATAGTAAAGATAAAGGATCTGTCTTTAAACAGCTCTCACCACCAGGACAAGTCCAAGTCCCTTTCCTCCATCGATGCGTCTAGGAACAGGAATCCACCGACATCCAAGTCTTCAATCCTTCTGGTGTACTGCAGCAAGGAGGATTAGATGTCTCTAAGGCTCTGCTAGGCTGGCAGAGGGCTCTTTGGAAAGGAGCACACGGCCCAGGCTTCAGGCCTTGTGCACACAGCAGTTCAGCACAGAGATCCTCTTGCTAGGAGAGGGGTGTCCAAAGAGCCCGACCAAAACTCCGCCTCCCCTTTATAAAGTCTGCCCCAGCAGTCTCTGTTCTGGAGCAATGCACCCTGGGTGCTGCAAGATGTACTGGGAGATGTAGTCTCTCTCTCCTCTGCTTTCACTTCCATAATGTCTCTTTACTTCCTCCCGACTCACCTCTCACCTGGAACTTCTTGTCTCTCTGCATTAAAGGGGAACACCCCGCTACACTATGTTTGAGGGGCCCCCTCCATCTTTTCTCTGCACTTGCAACATGTTTAAGATCACAAGAGGCATGCTGCTAGACTGTGGATAATGCAGACTCCCAATCATGTTAGTGTTTTTGATGCAGGTGCTACGATCCTTCTGGGAGTTCTGGGGACTTTCCTCCAACTGTATGTAGTATGCAGGGGGATAATGTCTGTATTGCTGACCCCTTTCCTTGGTTATGATAAGCATGTGCTCAATATTATGCTGTAAAGTGTGTTTGAAGATGAGTTAACAGCTAGACTTGGATTTTGGTTTTCAGGAGTTTATCGGGGGCGTGGCTTGGCGCGCAGCAGAGATGGTCGCACACTAGCTGGGCTCCGGAGAGATACATAGCCTACAGCCTAATACCCTGTGAGCCTGAAGCTGGAAATGGGTAACAGAGTTCACCAGACCCCGCAGTTGAGATCCCGCCGTAACACAGCACCCGGCCTGGCGCGGAATATCTCTGATATCTTTAAAGAACAAACGCTATCAAGGAGCAGCGTGGCGGGGAACAAGATGGCGCGAGACCTGAGGGAGATAGAGGACTTCAGCAAGGACTCTCAATCGGCCACAGAGGACGCAGATAGGAGCTACAATCACCCTGATCAGCCCCTTACCTATGCTGCCATGTCGGGATTTGCCACGGATATAAAATCCACGTTCTCGGCAGCCATAACGGATTTAAAATCGAGCCTGCTTGTCCTACAGGAAAAGATGGCCGCTGTGGAGTCCACGGGGAAGCACAGAGACAAGGCCATACAGAGGCTGGAGAAAGTAGCGGTATCCCACTCCTCACATTTTATAGAAATGAACCTCCATTTAGAGGATTTAGACAATAGAGGGAGAAGATGCAATATCAGGGTGAGGGGGATCCAGTGGACACAGAGCAAATTATCCAAGTATTGCAGAGAGTTTTCAACAGCCTGCTAGAAAAACAGGAAAACACTGCCATTGATTTTGTGCGTGCACACAGAGCCCTTAGAGCCAGAGGCCCGGATTCTGCTCCCCCCAGGGTTATCATCTGCAGTCTGCAAAGCTTCCCTCTAAAGGAGGACATAATGAGAAAAGCCAGACGGAATGAACGTATTATTTTCAATGGAGAAACCATTATGCTTTTTCAAGATCTATCACAGATCACATTAAAGAACCGCAGAGCGTTACGCCCTCTGCTGGACATTCTAAGAGAAAAATAAATTAGGCATACTGTACATGGTGTTTTCCCTTTGCCCTGATTGTTACTCAGGGAAGAAAGCAGCATATTCTCTGTACACCAGACAATCTTCCAGATTTCTGTGCTGCACTGAACCTGGACCCATCTCCAGAACTACGCTCTTCCAAGAAGATGAGACATGGCCGCAAAGGACATCCCTCCACAGGAACACCTAACTTGAGACCAACCTCTTCCAGGGCTCTGGTTGAGGCTTAACTGTTCGTTGTACACCTAAAATCTTTCTATGGCATCTTTTGTGCAAATTTCTAGCCATCACACTCCTAGTTGGATAAACTGCCTCTCGACCCCATCCCCATAAGTTATGCTGGAGCAACCGTTTTCGTTTTATTACATTTTTTCCTTATTTTTACTCAGGTATTTTTGTTAAATTCCTGTTCATAGCCTGACTGACTATTGATCCAAGAAAAGTTGTGTTGGAAAGACACTTTGATAACCTTAGACGCTTCTAATATCTGAGATTCCTTGCTGAAATACATAGTGAAGGGAGCTTCTTACTAACTAATTCAATCCAGATCTTTACTCATAACAGACATTGTCATGAAAGAAAGCAGATTATTAAAAAGACTATTTAGGTGGGATTGGATCATTCACACTGTAATAACTGTTATTGCTATATATTAGCAGTCAGGGTGAAGTTTTCCATGCTACACAGAATGCTCATTGGTTGCTTGCCGCCAGGGGTATGGAGGGGATGGGGGAAGTCATCCACAGGGTTGATTCAGTTGAATCGTTGCAATTTCAAAAGTTATTTTTTATTAGGCTGTATTTCGCTCCCTTTGCCTAGCTTTTCTGATAGAGGATATAGATATCCATAGTTGATCTTTTTGGCCTACAGACCAAACTGAACACACTGCTGTTGTTGTTCAATCACATCACCACAAAGTGATCTTGACTAGGTATCTAATCCGAGTTTCAAGATTCACTGAATTAGTACTTTAGTATCTAGGGTCATTTATTTGGAAGTAGTCTATTATCTTGACTAAAGTGTTATACCACAAATACCTTACTCTTTATATCTGTTTCTTTCCTTTTCTTGTTTTCTTTCTTACCTACATCTTATCTATTTATTTTTTTCTAAAACAAAGACTCATAGAGAATTTTGTATAGAACATTGATTGTTTTTCAGTTTATTTTGCAGTATCAGACCTGTGTGGTCTACCACTGAGACCTTCAGGTGGCGTATTCTGCACTGGGGAAGGCCCCATTGGTGATCTTGCATAATGTGAAGGGACTGAACATCCCAAAGAAAAGATCCACTTTGTTAAGGGAACTAAAAAAAGGTAAGCCACACTTTGACTTCCTACAGGAGATGCACTTCAAAACTCACCAGATACCCAGACTGACTAATTCCTATTTTACAGCTGCCTACCATTCTACTAGTGAAATCTCCACGTCGAAAGGAGTTTCGATTTTGGTATCCAAGGAGGCCCCTTTTAGTGTTACAGACCCAGATGGACGCTTCGTCTTTTTGAAGGGCACATACAGAGGTCTGCCATTTACATTGGCGAACGTTTACTTTCCAAACACAAAACATATACAATTTTGCCAAAAAGTAGTGCGGGAACTCATGAGTTTCTCCTCAGGATGAGTCCTGGGAGGAGACTTTAATATCCCTTTAAATCTTTTAGTTGACACATCATCCGGAAAGACTTGAGTTACCTACAAAATACTCAAAAAAATCAAAAAACTTCTACACTCACTACAACTAATAGACACGTGGAGATTCATTCACCCAGACGGTAGGGATTACACATTCCATTCAATACCTCATGACAAGTACTCACGCGTTGATTATCTATTTGTGACTCAGAGGGACCTACAGTATCTGTGATCACAGATGCAAGAATAGGTATCCAGACAATCTCAGACCACACCCCAATAGCAATTTCCCTGAACTTGCTTGCAGTTAGACCCAAATCCAATACTTGGAGACTGAATGCGTTGATGTGGACAAACCCTGCACTATTACCTAGAATAAAATCCTCTCTAACTGACTTTTTCTGAATTAATGAAACCACTGACGTTGAACCTTGGTGCTCCGGGAGGCACATAAATGCTTCATTAGGGGAGAACTAATTAAATTGGGCTTGCAACGTAAGAAGGAACAAGAAAAACAAATTAATAGATTGACTAATACGATTTTTAAACTTGAAACGTTGCACAAACACACCCTACAGGCTCAATCTGCTACTGAATTATTGGAGTGCAGGAAAGAATTAAAACAAATTCTGGAAGCCATAACAAAAAGCATTTTATTTCTCAAAAAAAAAGATTTATTATAAATGGGGAGATAAGACAGGCAAGGTGCTTGCTAGAGCATTAAGGGATCCCAACATCAACCACAACATTATGGGTATAAGGAGGGCAGATGGCACTTGCGCAATCACCACAGAAGCAATTGCAACACAATTCCATAGCTACTACTCTAAACTTTACAACCTCACTACACAACCCAAACCTCCGGATCAAGAAGGTAACAGACAACAGATCATACAGGATTTTCTTAGAGAAAGTGGTCTCCCCACACTAGCTGAAGACACTTTAATTTCTTTAGAAAAACAGATGTCCCCCTCAGAAATAAGACAAGCCATTAAAGAACTAAAATCAGGTAAGAGTCCAGCCCCCGACGGACTAACTTCAATATATTATAAAACTTTCACAGATACCCTATTGGCCCCATTGGCTAAAGCTTTGAACTCTCTGTCCAAACCGAGATCTGTTACACCAGATTTTCTTTCAGCTTACATCACTGTCATACTGAAAACCGACAAGGATCCTACTGAATGTGCCAGCTATAGGCCAATTTCACTTTTAAATTTAGATCTCAAACTACTAACAAAAATCTTGGCCACTAGACTAAATCCACTCTTGGCTAGCTTGATTGGACCAGAGCAGGTTGGCTTTATGCCCGGACGGGAGGCCAAGGACAATATTATCAAGGCACTGCTGCTGTCACAAGCAGCACATACCAGAAATATCAGGGGCCTTCTCCTTTCCACGGATGCCGAGAAGGCCTTTGATAGAGTCTCCTGGGACTACATGTTTGCCACATGTGCTCATGTGGGGCTAGGCTCTGGAATGATGGCGTGGATTTCTGCTGTATATCAGAATCCTTCAGCCAGGATAAAAATAAATGGATCCTTGTCAGACAGGGTTGACATCACCAATGGTACCAGACAGGGGTGCCCCCTGTCACCTTTATTATTTATCTTATCACTGGAACCGTTCATTAGAATGGTTACTAAAAATGAATCCATCAAGGGTTTTAAGCTTCTGGACAGAGAGTTCAAGATAGCAGCTTATGCGGACAATTTGCTATTCTTCCTGACCCAGCCACATACCACAATACCTAACCTGATTAAGGCTTTCACGTGCTTTGGTTTTATCTCAAATCTCAAGGTAAACTACTCTATGTCAGAAGCAATGAACATTAACCTGACAGGGGATGAATTTAGAAAAACAAAAGACAACTGCCCATTTAAGTGGGAGGGAGTTGCTCTCAAGTATTTGGGTATCTGGCTCACGCCGCTGATCTCCTCGGTCTTTGAGCGGAACTTTCCTTCACTGTTACAGTCGATAGACAAAGACCTTAAAGCTAGGGTTATTTCTCTTGGTTTGGTCGAGCAGAAATCCTTAAAATGTCCATACTACCAAGATTACTATACCTCCTGCGAGCCTTGCCTATTCCGATTTATTCTGGACAAAAGGTCCAGAATAAAATTTGCATTGCTGACCAAGCCAAAGGAACACGGGGAAATGGGGTTACCCAACATCAGGAACTATCATTTAGCTTCACACCTGAAGAGGGTAATAGATTGGCATTGCCACGGCGATTCTAAAGACTGGGTGAAATTGGAAGAGGGTCTGAGTCCCATCCCGCTACGCTTTAGTCCATGGATACCATGGAATAGCATCAAACAGATGTTAAAAACACACCCTATATTAGAAACGACTCTGAAGACAATGCATGACATATCCAAATGTGCCAAGGTGACTTCCTTGGTGAGCCCTTTGACCCACCTGAAGGACAACCCCGACTTTGTCCCAGGTGTTGGAAACTTTGCTTTCCAAAACCTGATCACAAATACAACATTGAGGGCTGGCGATTGTTTTTTGGATGGTAAACTTAATCTCTCTACACTTAAAAAAAGACACTGGGAAAGCTCATTTACCTCTATGGTCATATTTTTAACTTCGTAGTTATGTGAGCAACAAGACTTACAGAACTGACTTTACTAGGCCATTGACGGAATTAGAGGAGGTCTGTGTGTCTGGTGAACACCTTGAAAGAGCGACTTATGTCTCCTACTCTTGGTTACAAAGTGCGGTTACAACGCAGGAGGAGGGGTTCAATGTAATATGGTCAAATGAGCTTCAGATCAATATAACGGAGGCTCAATAGAGAAATACCTGCATTCTATCTCACAAGTGTTCGCTTAGCACGAAAACACAAGAAATTGCTTACAAACTATTGACAAGTAGACTTGTACACAACGGAAAAATTTGTTTCGTTTCGGTTTGTTTCTTGTGCACAACGGAAAAATTTGTTTCGTTTCGGTTTGTTTCTTTTCGGTCCTGTTGATTCGTAATCATTCGTAATTTTGCTAGACGGGATTTTTCGTGTTCGGACTAATTCGTATTTTCGCAAGCGTCATTTTTCGTAGAATTTTTAGTTGATTTATAATTCGTACTTTCGGTAGGGTACATTGTTTTTCGTTGATTCTGGACACAACTCCTACTTTCGTAACTTTTTTTGGGTTCGTTGATTCGTAATTTTCTGTGTCTCTCTCACAATGACGCTGCCTATTATGCCAAATGTGCTTCAAATGGATTTTTACTTTTCTAAATACATAGCGGTTACTTGTAACGATTCGAAATCTCGTATTTTACTTTCGTTTTTTACATGCGTCTATAGCCTCCGCCCCTGTACACCATTTTTAGAGGGAGTTCAGCACGGTGAGGGAGAAGCAGAGAGCATAGCAGAGTGAGTGTTATTGTGCTTCGTATGGATTTGTACATTCGTAACTTTTTTCATAACAAATTATGCCGAAGACATTCGGGCATTCGCTATTTGCGGTATACCGTATATACTCGAGTATAAGCCGAGTTTTTCAGCCTTTTTTTAGGCTGAAAATGCCCCCCTCGGCTTATACTCGAGTCAGTGTCCACACTTACTGTTCTCTTGTGTCTCCGGGGCCGCTACGGTGTGTGCGGGTGTTCTTGGGGGATGAAGAGGCTTTTAATTAAGCTCCTGAGCTAACTGCATTTGCCGACAGAGGTGAGGGAGATAAGATGATGTCATCAGTCAGAGCCTGAGCAGGGGAAGTTTTCTTTAGTGAGATCGTCTGAGCTATCACTGCACTGGCATCCCCGGCATCCCTTCAGTTGAGAAAAATCAGACAAGAAAAGGGGACATACTAAAAGGAATGACAAAGTCAGAGGGGATGATTCTTCTACAGTATTCCATATGGATCAAGCAGCCAGGTAAGAAGCACCAGTGCCCCACTCCCCCACTGACTGGCAGTGCCCCCAAACTGCCCCCATTAGGCTCCAGAACCCTCATCTCCCCTCACTAAACACCAGGACCCCCATCTCCCCTCACTAAACACCAGGACCCCCATCTCTCCTCACTAAACACCAGGACCCCCATCTTCCCTCACTAAACACCAGAACCCCCATCTCCCCTCACTAAACACCAGGACCCCCATCTCTCCTACTGGATGCTGGTTGCTTAGAACACTAAAGAAATTTACCGTACCAGTAGCTGCTGCATTTCCCACCCTAGGCTTATACTTGAGTCAATAAGTTTTCCCATTTTTTTGTGGTAAAATTAGGTGCCTCGGCTTATACTCAGGTCGGCTTATACTCGAGTATATGCAGTAATTTATTTCGGATTCGGTTTTATTCGTAATTGCTTTGTTCGGAAATTCGACAAGGGTTGTGGGGATGAGGCCCTTGTCCCCATCAACATGGGGACATCCTCCCCATGTTAAGAGCATGTGGCCTGGTACGGTTCAGGAGGGGGGCGCCTCTTTTCCGTCGGCCTGCCAGGTTGCGTGCTCGGATAAGGGTCTGGTGTGGATTTTTAGGGGGACTCCACGCCATTTTTTTTTATTTGGGGTGGAGTTCCCCTTAAAATTCATACCAGACCTGAAGGGCCTGGTATGGATATTTGGGGGAACCGCACGTATTTTTTTGAAATTTGTGGCAGGGTTCCCCTTAATATCCATACCAGACCTGAAGGGCCTGGTAGTTGAATTTGGGGGAACCCCCACACTTTTACGGTTCAGGAGGGGGGCGCCTCTTTTCCGTCGGCCTGCCAGGTTGCGTGCTCGGATAAGGGTCTGGTGTGGATTTTTAGGGGGACTCCATGCCATTTTTTTTATTTGAGGTGGAGTTCCCCTTAAAATTCATACCAGACCTGAAGGGCCTGGTATGGATATTTGGGGGAACCGCACGTATTTTTTTTTAAATTTGTGGCAGGGTTCCCCTTAATATCCATACCAGACCTGAAGGGCCTGGTAATTGAATTTGGGGGAACCCCCACACTTTTTTTTTATTTTTTATCAATGACTTTTCTATGTATTGCCGGGAGCCGACAATTCATTATAGCTGCGAGTGAGTTTTAAATGACTTTTTTTCCTTCAGAAATTACACTTTGTGCAGGGACAGTTCTAAGCACGGGAAACAAGCGCAAATAGTCCTCAGAAGTTCGGGTCCCCATTGACTTTAATGGGATTCGGGGTCAAGTCCGAAGTTCGGCCGAACCCATCGAACCCGAACATCCAGGTGTCCGCTCAACTCTAGTAGTAACTTATGTTTCAATACAGAGTAAAATGCATCAAAAGAATTTCAAAACATCCGCTGCTCTCAGCGTGCGAATGTCAGCCCGCCTCACATGTTTCATCACATCGGATTTCATCAGAGGCGTGGCTACCGGACATTAGCACGCCCTTTTCTACCTATAGCCAATGATGTTCGTCACAGGGGGACCTGACCTCTGAGTGACACGTCTCTAGGAAGTAATCGGGGAGGCGCAGCACACTCTGCGCATGCGCACTCTGCTACTTTACAGGCATACTATACACACCCCCAAGTACGAAATTTAAAGGAATATTTCGCTTTTATTGTTTCACTTTAAGCATTATTAAAATCACTGCTCCCGAAAAAACTGCCTTTTTTAAAACTTGTTTTTGCATTGATACATGTCCCCTAACACTTTTTATGACAATAACTTGCATATTAACCTTTAAAATTAGCACTTTTGATTTCTCCCATAGACTTTTAAAGGGTGTTCCGCGGCTTTTCGAATTTGGCGCGAACACCCCAAATTGTTCGCCGAACGGGGCGAACAGCCAATGTTTGAGTCAAACTCATGTTCCACTCGAACATAAAGCTCATCCCTACCAGTGACATACGGCGCAGGCGACAGAGCCGCCGCGTCATCACGTCAACCGGAAGTGATGTCTGTGGATCACGGAAGCACAACACTTCCGTGTTCCACCTTGATGTAAACAGTCGTGCTAAGTGGTCAGCCGTACAAAGCGTCAGTAGAGCGTATCTCACCACGCATCCGCGCTGTACAGGCCAGCCATAACCTACAAAAGACATCCACTATTTAAACAACCTCATGTAATTTGAAAATTTTATGCATAGAAAATCGTACATTGATTAAAATGATTAAAATGGCTTAATAGGTGCCGGGGGTCTGGCTTGCCCAATGATGGGGACGAGTGACACCGCCCCGTGACGTCACGGGGCAGGGTCACCCGTGTGGCAGGCGCAGCACTATGAAGTGCCTTTATGCGCTGTGGCATTAGAAGAATTTTAGTCCAAACAAGACTATCTGTTACTTTATAATTCCTCTAGCGCCGTTCTATGGAAGTAGTAGGTTTAAAGAGCACACCAAACTTTTAAGATAACTTCTTTACTCACTTCAGCTTTTCTTCATATATAACACTGACAATTTAGCAGCAGAAAGTCCATGTACAAACACGTGTTGAATAAAGTATAACAAATGGCGGTTCAACTGTTCAATCTTGTAATTCTACAAGAAATGGTAGATATATTTCTCTCTCCAGTATCTGTACATTCACTTTAAATACTCTAGACACTTTATGATCTCTCTGGGACTGAAGCCCTGTACACACGATCGGATAACCTATGGATTTTCGTCCGATGGATTTGACCATCGGAAATCCGATGAAACTGTTTTTCATCAGTCTTGGCCACACACCATCAGTTTAAAAACTGACGGCAACAAAACGACGGCACGTACAAAACGTACGACGCGCTATAAAAGGGCCGAACAAATCTAATGGCGCCACCCCTTGGGCTGCTTTTGCTGATTTCGTGTTACCGCGTGTTAGTAAAAGTTTGGTGAGAGCCGATTCGCGCTTTTCAGTCTCCGTGCTTTGCAGATCGTTTCCTGTTGTTTAGTTTGTGCTTGTGGGTTTGTATTTGTGATTCAGTGCGTGCAGTCAGGTCGTTACTGCCTTGCAGTGCCGACTTGGCCGTTCGTTTACTGTTTTTCAGATCGTTCTTCTCAGGCCTTGCTGTTCCACGGTGCGTTCTGTTTGAGTGCGTTCTGACCAGCCGACCGGTTTAAAACCATGTTTGAAGTGCGTTCTCGTTCTCGAGCTCGTGCTGGCTTTGGGCTTGGTGTTGCAGTTAACACTGTAACCCGAGTTCAGTCTGTGAACAGGGTGAGGAGGAGTTCATGGACTAAGAATTGGTTGCTCCAGCGGGACCAATTCTCTCATATGCCTCTGCTGCGGGAAATCCATGAGAATAACCCTGATGATTTCAGGAATTATCTCAGGATGACGGACCCCGTATTTCACCGTCTGTTGGATTTGCTGTCCCCCTATATCACGAGGCAGGACACTGTGATGCGCCAGGCCATCACTGCCGAGCAGAGGCTTATTGCCACGTTGAGATACCTGGCGACTGGGAGAAGCTTGCAGGACCTCAAGTTCTCAACAGGCATCTCCCCCCAGGCTCTCGGGATCATTATCCCTGAGACGTGTTCGGCCATCATTCAGGTCCTGCAGAAGGACTATATGAAGGTAATTATGCTCCTTTAACCTCACATTATCTTTTTTTATTCTTGATTTATTTTATTTTTTTTCCTCCTTACACAAATATGCCTGTTTGTAATATCCTGGTAATGTCCCCATTTTCCACATGCCTTTTTTTACCTGTAAATCCCTTTTTGGGCCCTACATGCCTATTTCCCTTCACTAACCTCTCCAGCATGCTATTGTGGGCGCAAACCCAGCTAGCCTTCTTTTTTCCTTTTCATTTTTGGGGGGTCATTGCCCTCGTAGTTTGACAACCTTCCCTCCCCCCCTAAAGATGTTAAAAAATTAGTAGTTCTCAATCAAGCTCAGCAAAGTGGTAGAGCCTTTTTTGGGATCCCCCACAATCACCTTAGGCCCCCCCCTTAGATTATTTTAGAATGTCCACTCAGGGGGGGTGAGGCATCTGCTAAGTGGGCCTTTGTTTATTAAGGGAAAAACTCCCTTAAATAATAATGTTACTCAACAATGTTTTTTTGTGTGTAATCTGCTTGCACTGTAACCATAAACCGTACTAATGTCTTCTTTTTGTTTGCCTCCACAGTTCCCTAGCACACCACAGGAATGGCTGACTGTGGCCTCCCAATTTGCCCAGCGGTGGGATTTCCCCAACTGTGGAGGGGCAATTGATGGGAAGCACGTCCACATAGTGCCGCCACCCTGTTCGGGGTCATACTATTTCAACTATAAAGGTTTTAATAGCATAGTGTTAATGGCGGTGGTGTCAGCACAGTACGAGTTCCTGTATGTGGACGTGGGGAAGAACGGCCGGATGTCCGATGGCGGATCATTCGCAGAGACGGAGTTCGCTCACCGTCTGCAGGCTGGGGGTCTTGCACTGCCTCCAGATGCAGAGAACGTTGAAGGGCTCCCATTCGTTTTCATTGTGGATGAGGCTTTTGGACTAGGACCACACCTGATGCGGCCGTTTCCCCAACGCACCCTCACCCCGGAGAGAAGGGTTATTAATTACCGGCTGGCCAGAGCCCGGAGAATGCCTTCGGGATAATGGCCAGCCGGTTCCGCCTGTTCCAGACAGCGATACATTTGGCGGATTATAAACTGAACCACATCGTCTACTGCTGCTGCATATTGCACAATTTTCTACGCAAATTTGCAAACAATTATGTATCATCGTTTGGGCCTGAGGCCGGTCCATCGGAACTGATTAATCTGACCGGCCTCAGCACTGCCCGTACTGGCTTGGCCCCCCAAAGTGCCCGTGAAGTACGCCAGAAATACGTAGAGTACTTCACGGGTAGGGGGGCCATCGCAATACCAGACCACATCTGACCAAGTATTAAACCTTTTAAAAATAAAAAAAAACATGGAATTCATACAAACTTGTGTTGTCATTCTTGTATTTTGGGTTTATGTGTCTCCCAGGTTCTAATAGTGCCAAGTGTAATTGTCCTTAGTAAATAGCCTCAAAACTCAGAGCGAAAAACACGGTTTTTGCATCTTCAGAACTGCTCTTGAGCATAGAAAGAACAAGGCACACCTTTTTTAGACTTCCCAAATGTTTTTATTGTTTGCACCGCATTTTTTTTTTGGTTTTTAGAAATGCTATTTTTTTTTTATGTGCAGCTTTTTTTGCAGAAACATGCATGGGTCGTAAGCCATTTTTTTAAGTCTGAAAAAGTAATAAAATAACACTGTGAAAAATACCAACTGGAGATGGGGTGATGGTACCCCTGATCCATCCCAAATGTTAACAAACACACTTTCTTTTGGGGCTCAAATGGGTATCTTCAACAAGATCCCATGGCTAGGGTAAACATGTGCTATCTGCCATCATGGGGGATCAATGGTCGTGCTTTGGGGATGTAAACCCTTCCTCTCCCCTACTTGAGGAGGGAGGAAGAGGTTGCACCCCCAAAACAGGAACATAGATATCCTGTGACGGCAGATAGCACATGTTGAGTCTTCAGTGTGTGCATCTTCACATTTGGGATGTTGGAAATCCCTGAGATAATTTCAGACGCATAACAAAAAACACAAAAGGGGGGGGTTCACACTATTCTCCCCAAAATATCTATCATGTTTTTATATTTTTGCTCAATCACAATCATTCTCTTTCTCATAATGTCCATTTCGCTACTGCATTCCATGATTTCCTGAATGATTATTTTGGCGCTGGCACTCGAGAATGGCGGATTTGGACTTCCTGACACACCCCCACGTTCAGTCCCTAAAACAAAAAAAAAGGTTTTACACTAGGCAGTCCTACATCTGTATTTACCTTGAAGTTGTGGTGACAGACACTGACCTGTTGTGCTGATAAGCTCCACCTCTCCTTCCTCCACCTCCCCTTCCTCCACCTCCGCTTCCTCCATCTCCGCTTCCTGAACCTGCTGATCTTGGTCTGCTTTGGGAGCTTCGGGGATTTTCTGTGGTGTTGGGTTCCTCGTCTCATGAGCATGGTGTCCTCCCACTCTCCTCTCCCCTATGGGAATTTACAACAAAAATGTATACTTTAGCACACAGACTTTTTTAAGGCCTGAAAAGGGATCCTCAATGTTTTGAAGTGGGGTACAATTGATATTTGGCCCTGAGTTCCAACATGAACATATGTGATCTTGCAAACTCAACAAAGCAACCTGTTATTTTTGAGGACATTCACAAATACACTTGGATAACCACCAAGGTATCCACTGGACCACCTGTGTGTGACACCGTTAATAAATTTGGTCATGTGGCCCAGAGTATAGTATCTTGCTGAAGAACAAAAAAGAGTACACAACTGCTGGAGTGTCATCTCCTTTACCCAGAATACAGTTTATTCTTTCATTCACATTCTAAATTTCCTTACAACACATCATCTAGCCAACAATGTGTAGATAAACATTGTTGAAGTAAAATGAGGCATGCCCACATGTAGTTTACGTGCATATGTGCCAAACATGTTTGGGGGAAGAGCAGCAAGTTATTGGTCAAAACATTGGGCAAATAAGTGGACTCTCCACTTAACCTAAAAGATGAGATTTCAAAATGTGAACCCAGTCAAGCCAAGCACATGGTGCAAAACATGGAAGAATACATATTACAATGTGAAAGAACACAGTAAAATATACTTACTTTTTTCTATCCTTTTTAAAGCTTCCTATACTGTCCTGGCTCCCTGATCTTCAGGTCTGACCACCTTTTACGGAGTTGTTCCTTGGATCTCCTGACCCCGTATTTTTTATAGAGAGTCTTCGCCACTTTACCCATAATTTGTGACTTCCGGAGATTAGGGGTGTCGTATGGGCCATGTTTGCCGTCGTAATCCTTCCTCCGCAGAATGTCCACCATCTCCGCCATCTCAGAAAAAGACATATTAGTCGCCTTGTATCTTTTTTTACAGGATCGGGACGTTTCCGCCTCCGGGCTTTCCTCGTCGGTAATTTCAAGTAAAGAAGCCACCTGTGTCTGCGACATGTCGCCGTCTCACACTGTGCGCTGATCGTTAAGGGGCGGGGAAATGCAGAAAAAGTCAGTCATGGGCGGGCGACGAGGGCGGAGTTACACACATGCGCAGGGTATAAAAAGGGGAAAGAAGTTATTAGGGATGTGCGGAGTAAGGACGACCGGAAGTGAACCCACAAAGTGAACTAAGGTAAGAAGGGAACTCGGGCCTGCAGTGGCATATTAATGGGTCATGATTGTAAAGGGCAATATTGTGATAAGTTGAGGAGAATCAATTCTGATCCTTTTTTTTTTTGTACTTGCTGATCCTAATAGATGCATAAACTAAGAGAGCCGGAGGTGATGCTTGTTTTTATTGAAAAGTATAAGGAACAGCGCAACCTTTGGGAGCTCAAACACCCTGCGTATCACAAAAGTGATGTATGACGGGCAACTATTACCAAATTAGCCGAGGATATGAAGCCATGGATCCCAGATGCAGACTACACTATGATCAATAATAAAATCAACAACCTGCGCAATTCTTATAAAAAAATTCAAGGAAGTGCGCCAGTCCAAGAGATCAGGAGCAGCAGCCGACAATGTAGTAAAGCCCAAGCTGTGATACTACAGACATCTTCAATTCCTGGATGACCAGATCGAGGCCAGGGAATCTATTTCCAGCCTTCCCTCAACCCTTCCTTCCACCCTTCCCTCCAGCGTTCCTTCCACCCTTCCCTCCACCCCTGCAGAGGCGGAGGAGGAGCCTCCCGAGCTAGAAGAGCCAGATCTTCACATCTTCAGCCCGGTATAGTATTTTTGATGCTAATTATTGTCCACTAAGTAATATGGAGTTGAACTGTTTGGCTTAGCCATAAATTATCCCACCCCCCCCTCCAAAATAAACCAGTAATGAGATCAAAATTGTGTGTGATTGATTCCTCAAATAATAGAAATCTACATTTTATTTTATAAACAGGATGAGGCAAGCCAGGAGGAAGAGGGTCAGGAGTGTGACAGGCAGGAGGAGGCAGGGCCCAGTGGGACTCAGCAGGTCCCCAGGCCTAGTGGCAGCACCGTCTCCCAAGTGGCTCCCATCCACGTCAGACCGCCAAAACAACGGCGGATGACACAAGTGGAGGAGGAGTCACTAAAGATGATTCAGGAGGCTGCTGCCATTATGAGGGCCCCCCTCAACCCTACGGAGGGGTTTAGCACCTATCTGGCGGATAAGCTGCTCAGAATGGAGGCGGGACAACGGGCCCTCTGTGAGCATCTCATCTATATGGCCGTACACATGGGGGCGAGGGGGCTGCTGACTGAGGCCACCCATATCTCGCAGCAGCCCAATCCCTCTCCTCCTTCTCCTCCTCCTCCTGCCACATCACCACCCACAGTGGCCCAGCCTGCAAGGGTGCATGGACGGGGCCGTGGAGAGAACGCTGCAGAGAGGCGTGGAAGGAAGGCTACAAGGAAGAGCAGGAGGTGATTCCCTGGCCTCGAGCTGCTCATCCAGAAATTGAAGGTTGATGGAGTACCACAGCTTGGGATGATGTATGTCTTTGGCTGCTGCTCCAGATTTCATGCTGTTGTTGATTTTATTATTGATCATAGTCAGGTCTGCATTTGGGATCTAATGACTTTATATTCTCTGCTAATTTGGGAATAGTTGCCCTTCGGTTTTTGATTTGTTTTTTCCAAAATAAAGGGAAATTTGATTTCAGCCAACCTACATGCCTGATGTGTTTTTTTGAGAAGTAGCAATAAGATTGCATAAATACAATGTGTAATTAAGAACAAGGGACACCAACCTCCATGATTTTTCTAAAATTAAATATTATGTTGTTCTGAGAAATTGACACACCAAAAAATGCACAACAAATTTTAAGAGTCAAAAAACATAAAGGTGTAATTTGGGAGGTCGGCCTTGCAGAATTTTACTAATTATTCCTAAGATCACTAGAAAAAAGAAAGACATACATTTGTCAGAACTCAGGAGAAAGTTCTGCTGCCAAAATGACATTTTAAAGACCGTTCGAAAGCAAAAAAACATGCGCTGCATTAAACGAAGCAATAACTTGCAGAATGACGAATGTGCTCTCTCCATTAGGAACGCTAGTTTTACAAGAACGAGCGCTCCCGTCTCCTAATTCAGTCTGAGCATGCGTGGGTTTTTAAACTGATGGACTTGCCCATAGACGATCGGAAATTCCCATTGGTTTTTTATCCATCGGAAAATTTTAAAACAAGTTCTATTTTTTCCATCCGATGGAAAAAAGACCGATGGGTACCATACACGATCGGTTGGTCTGATGAAAACCATCCATCGGACGGTTTTCATCAGTTAAACCGATCGTGTGTACGGGGCTTGACTGTATATACTTGAGTATAAGCCGAGTTTTCAGCACATTTTTTTTGTGCTGAAAATGCCCCCCTCTGCTAATACTCCAGTAACCTTTTTGCGCCTGATCTCCCCGGACTTTGGGGACCCAATACTGGCCGGCCATAGGTCCCCTGGACCCCAAACTTGGCACACATGTAGCCCCACTCTTCCTCTATAAGTGTACGAAGATTGTTGTCCGGGGAACCTACGGATGGGAAGTACCGATTTCTCAAAGCCGGGCACCCCTTCCATAGACTCCCATGTTAAATGTCAGTCTAGTCATGGACACAGTGAGGCATGGGCACAGTGTGGCATTGGCACAGTGAGGCATGGGCACAGTGAGGCATGCACATGGACACAGTGAGGCAAAGTGAGGCACAGTGAGGCATGCAGATGGACACCCTAGGCTTATACTAGAGTCAATAAGTTTTCCCATTTTTTTGTGGTAAAATTAGGTGCCTCGGCTTATACTCGAGTATATACGGTAATCAATAGTTTACTTGCTCTATATTGCTGTTTGCTGGAATGTTTGCTATTGCAGTTTGATAGCACGTTTGCTCTGATGTTTGGTTTGTAACTTGGTTTGTAACTTGGTTTGCACGTTTGAACGTTTGTTTGGTGGAACTACAAGTGAACACATAACTAGTTTCAGTATACAGTTCTAATTACATTATTAACAATAGGAACTTACATAACTGTATTAAATACCTATTTTGGCCACATGCTTCCATAAAACTGGACTCTGATGGATCTGACTGTTCATCTCCACTCTCTCTTTGGTGTAAAAAGAATTCTAGCAATGTGCTGTGAGATTTCCCAGACAGAACATGGGTTAAAGGCTGGCTGTGATTGGCCAAGACTCTTGCTCAGTGTGAGATTGGCTGTGATTGGCTAAAAAGTCCAGATGAGTCACAAAAGCTTAACTCTATGCTTTCTGGTTGCAATTCTGCTGTGTCATTGAGCTTACCTTTCTGTATATAATGAATCTTAAAGGCATATTTTTTCTTTTGCTTCTGTGAACACAATATACAATTGTTATATGACATTCATATATAAAGTCACAGTAAATAACTCTGCTTTTATCTCTCATAAATGAGCATATGAACTCTATTAACGTTATTAGCAGGTCTAGCTGTATATACATGTAAGCCACATTAGCAACCTAGGACAGGTCTTAGCTGGCCAGCTACAACCCGTCCCGTCATTGGGTAACCCCCAGCTTGCCCAATGATGGGGACGTGTGACCCCGCCCCATGAAGTCACGGGGCGGGGTCACCCTTCCCATCATTGGGTAACCCCCAGCTTGCCCAATGACAGGGATGGGTGACCCCACCCTGTGACCATTGTGAAATGGGGAACCCCACGGCATTTTTTTTTCAATGTCGCGGGGTTCCCTTTAATATCCATACCAGACCTGAAGGGCCTGATATGGAATTTGGGGGGACCCCACGCTTTTTTTTGGTTGGGACTGGGGGGAACCCTTGACGTTTTTTTCAATGACTTTGATCTGTATTGCCGGGGAGCCAACAATTCATGAATAGCCGCGAGTAGTTTTAAATTACTTTTTTTCCTTTAGAAATTACATTTTGTGCAGGGAGAGTTCTAAGCACGGGAAACATGCGCTACTTTACAGGCATACTATACACACACCCCAGGTACGAAATTTAAAGGAATATTTCACTTTTATTGTTTCACTTTAAGCATTATTAAAATCTCTGCTCCCGAAAAAACTGCAGTTTTTAAAACTTTTTTTGCATTGATACATGTCCCCTGGGGCAAGACCCAGGTCCCCAAACACTTTTTATGACAATAAATTGCATATTAACCTTTAAAATTAGCACTTTTGATTTTTCATGTCCGTGTCCAATAGACTTTAACGGTGTTCGTGTGTTCAAACAAATTTTTTGCCTGTTCGTATGTTCTGGTGCGAATCGAACCAGGGGGTGTTCGGCTCATCCCTAGTCACTGGCCTTTCTAGCCAATTGGAGTATTCTCGGCAGAGTGCGCATGCACAGAGTGTGCTGCGCCTCGCTGATTACTTCCTAGAGACATGTCACTCAGGGGTCAGGTCCCCCTGTGACGAACGTCATTGGCTATAGGTATAAAAGCGTATGCTAATGTCCGGTAGCCACGCCTCTGACGAAATCCGATGAGATGAAACATGTCAGACGGGCTGACATTAGCACGCTGAGAGCCGCGGCCATTTTGAAATTCCTTTGATGCATTTTACTAGCCTGTATAGTACTACCTTTGTTTGTCTGGAAATATATACACTTATACTAGGATAGAAGAACAAGGAACCACATGATGCTCTTATACTTCCTGTGGCATTGTTATCATAGTACTGTTGCATACTTGGACAGACTAAAAAAACGTGAACATCCAAAAAAAATAAAGTAGAGGTGGGTTAATCCTCTTTAAGGAAGCTGGAGAAAGCCATGCAAATATTATCTGTAATACAGAACCACAATAAAGACATTTTGGTCCCTTTAAGTCCACCTCATCATAACCTGTAAGGTTATATTTTCCAGTTGCTCCCCCAAGCTCTACTTCATAAAAGTCATGGTCTCTATAGACTACCCTGATCATGGCCAGCTAGCCTGCAAAACTGTATGCATATGCGGTTTGGGGGAAAAAAAGTATTATGTAATATTATGCTTTTGTAATATATTTTGTATATACAGGTCCTTCTCAAAAAATTAGCATATTGTGATAAAGTTCATTATTTTCTGTAATGTACTGATAAACATTAGACTTTCATATATTTTAGATTCATTACACACAACTGAAGTAGTTCAAGGCTTTTCTTGTTTTAATATTGATGATTTTGGCATACAGCTCATGAAAACCCAAAAATCCTATCTCAAAAAATTAGCATATTTCATCCGACCAATAAAAGAAAAGTGTTTTTAATACAAAAAAAGTCAACCTTCAAATAATTATGTTCAGTTATGCACTCAATACTTGGTCGGGAATCCTTTTGCAGAAATTACTGCTTCAATGCGGCGTGGCATGGAGGCAACCAGCCTGTGGCACTGCTGAGGTGTTATAGAGGCCCAGGATGCTTCGATAGCGGCCTTAAGCTCATCCAGAGTGTTGGGTCTTGCGTCTCTCAACTTTCTCTTCCCAATATCCCACAGATTCTCTATGGGGTTCAGGTCAGGAGAGTTGGCAGGCCAATTGAGCACAGTAATACCATGGTCAGTAAACCATTTACCAGTGGTTTTGGCACTGTGGGCAGGTGCCAGGTCGTGCTGAAAAATGAAATCTTCATCTCCATAAAAGCTTTTCAGCAGATGGAAGCATGAAGTGCTCCAAAATCTCCTGATAGCTAGCTGCATTGACCCTGCCCTTGATAAAACACAGTGGACCAACACCAGCAGCTGACATGGCACCCCAGACCATCACTGACTGTGGGTACTTGACACTGGACTTCAGGCATTTTGGCATTTCCCTCTCCCCAGTCTTCCTCCAGACTCTGGCACCTTGATTTCCGAATGACATGCAAAATTTGCTTTTATCCGAAAAAAGTACTTTGGACCACTGAGCAACAGTCCAGTGCTGCTTCTCTGTAGCCCAGGTCAGGCGCTTCTGCCGCTGTTTCTGGTTCAAAAGTGGCTTGACCTGGGGAATGCGGCACCTGTAGCCCATTTCCTGCACACGCCTGTTCACGGTGGCTCTGGATGTTTCTACTCCAGACTCAGTCCACTGCTTCCGCAGGTCCTCCAAGGTCTGGAATCGGTCCTTCTCCACAATCTTCTTCAGGGTCCGGTCACCTCTTCTCGTTGTGCAGCGTTTTCTGCCACACTTTTTCCTTCCCACAGACTTCCCACTGAGGTGCCTTGATACAGCACGCTGGGAACAGCCTATTCGTTCAGAAATTTCTTTCTGTGTCTTACCCTCTTGCTTGAGGGTGTCAATGATGGCCTTCTGGACAGCAGTCAGGTCGGCAGTCTTACCCATGATTGCGGTTTTGAGTAATGAACCAGGCTGGGAGTTTTTAAAAGCCTCAGGAATCTTTTGCAGGTGTTTAGAGTTAATTAGTTGATTCAGATGATTAGGTTAATAGCTTGTTTAGAGAACCTTTTCATGATATGCTAATTTTTTGAGATAGGATTTTTGGGTTGTCATGAGCTGTATGCCAAAATCATCAATATTAAAACAAGAAAAGCCTTGAACTACTTCAGTTGTGTGTAATGAATCTAAAATATATGAAAGTCTAATGTTTATCAGTACATTACAGAAAATAATGAACTTTATCACAATATGCTAATTTTTTGAGAAGGACCTGTATTAATGCATTATCACACTCATCCCACTTTCTTTAAATGTGAAAAAACTCTATTTTCAAACATGTCATGGAAATGATGGATGGGTCGCTTCTTTGTTTAAAATGGCATGTGCTATAGTATTCAGTGTTTGAGTGTAAGAGACAATCTAGTCTTAGATCATTTAGGGAATGTCTGCAACTAGAAAAATGCCACATCAAGCATGGTTCAATAAAAGGAAGAATGTTATTTAAATGCAGAGCTTGATTGTACCACTAGACATCTAGAATACAGGATCCAAGCTAGTTAATGAGATACTTTATTAGTATGTCTGATGAACCTAACATAATTGCAAATAACACCAAGATGTATTTTCTAATTTACAGACAGATAGATAACGAGAGCTGGGTGGGCTGTGGCAATATTTTAGTTCTTGCTTTCAAGAATTGTAATGATGTCGCAAAAAAAAAGAAGAAACATATTACTGAAAGAGGGCGAGCATTATGGGCAAGATTTAAGAAAACAATAAATAGCTGCATTCTAATGCCTCGTACACATGATCTGAATTTCCAATGAAAAAAGTCAGACGGAATTTTTTTATTGGATATTCCGACCGTGTGTATGCCCCATCAGACTTTTTCCGTCGCAAATGTTCTCTTTTTTTCAGACGGAAAAAATTTCTATCGGAAATTCCATTCGTCTGTATGGAACTCCGATGGAGAAAAAAACACGCATGCTTGGAAACAAGTCGACGCATGCTCGGAAGCATTGAACTTAATTTTTCTAGGCTCGTCTTAGTGCTGTACGTCACTGCGTTTTGGACAGTCGGAATTTGGTGTATCCGAGTGTATGCAAGACAGCTTGAGCGAAATTCCGTTAGAAAAACTCATCGGAGTTTATTCCGACGGAAAAACCGATCGTGTGTACGGGGTTTAAGTGTATATAAGAGTGTATAATTTACATGGAGATGCTCTAGCTAGCTAGGCATGTAAAGACTAATTTTCATAAGCAAGTTGCCTAAGCATCATTTACAAAGACTGAGACATGTAGGTTTTATAGGGGGCAATAACAAATGCATTAGGACAAGAGCAATGATAATTTCACACAAAAAAAATCTAGAATATTGAAAAACCTCTGAAAAAGATCATTCTCTTTTCTCTACAGGAAAATAAAATAAAAACCTTTAACTGTGCCCTTGCCACAACAGTCCCCAAGTGTGCAAGTAAGCCATGCAAACATGTTCATACAGAGATTGTGATAAAGGTTTGCAAAGCATTTATCTCTACAGTATATGACAAAAATCCACCAACACGAAAAACACGTATTTCTTGCAAGAACCGTTAAATCCAAGAAATAAAAGTACTTGAATTTGGACTGGTATCAATCAGTTGCATTCCACTGTACAGTAGAGCTTAAAGGGGTTGTAAAGGTTCGTTTTTTATTTTCTAAATAGGTTCCTTTAAGCTAGTGCATTGTTGGTTCACTTACCTTTTCCTTCGATTTACCTTCTAAATGTTTGTTTTCTTTGTCTGAATTTCTCACTTCCTGTTTCTCCTCAGTAAACTTCACAGCATCATCCGAGTGGTGTGGAGTCATCCAGAACAGCTTACTGAACAGCTTACTGAGGAGGAACAGGAAGTGAGAAATTCAGACAAAGAAAACAAAGAAAAAAAATATTTAGAAGGGAAATCTAAGGAAAAGGTAAGTGAACCAACAATGCACTAGCTTAAAGGAACCTATTTAGAAAATAAAAAACGAACCTTTACAACCCCTTTAAGCTGGCTATAGATAAATTGAACCTTGACTGGTTCAGCATTAATCAACTTGAGAACAACCAGCTGTAGCCACTAGCAATATCCACTGTGTTCTCCCAGCAGGGACAGCTCCCCACGATGTCTACTAGACTCTTGATTGGACAGAGTTAAGTGAGTTATTCCTAAGAATTGCAGGCCTACAATATAAAACGCCAAATTTCCATGCAAAATAATTGTACCGCTTTCAGCACCTAAAATCTGACAGAATCATACCGCCAGGGAGGTTAATGGAGGAATCACGAGCAACCAAAGGTTGCAGGAAAGAAAATCGCATCATCTATGCCCTGCCTTAGGAGGTGCAGGGTTGGGAGGCAAACCATTCTACTGCAGTGCTAATGGGCTAACCAGGACCATGCTGATAGAAGAAGAGGGTGGAGTGACAGAGAGATTAACTCATGAGTCTGTTTCTGCTTCTCTGTCCAGTTATAGCCTGGTGGAGGGAGGAGGACCTGTAATTGTTACTTAACTGCAGAAGAGTAAAAGCAATTTCCTGCCCTGCCAGACACAACTAAGCTGTGTGGCAGAACTATGTAAATTTCAGGAATGGATGGACAGAACAGAAATCCTTTGTCAGATAAAACAGCTGTATTTTATTGTGATTAAGCTGTGTGCCATGAATTCAGTTTCAAAGTTCAGACCAGCACTAATAAATGATAGAATGCATAGCATGTTTGATTACTCATGGACAGGTACAGGGCAAAGATTAGGGATGAGCTCAAAGTTTGGTTTGAACACAAGTTTGGAATGAACATTGGCTATTCAGGCATTCAGATGAGGACCCGAATATTTACTTCCACCATGCTTTAGGTCCTTCTTCCACTATTACACATGACAGCTAGTGATGAGCCGAACACCCCCGGGTTCGGTTCGCACCAGAACCCGCGAACGGACCGAAAGTTCGCACGAACTTTAGAACCCTATTAAATACAATGGATGCGAACGTTCAAAATCTAAAGTGCTAATTATAACGACTATTATGCATGTTATTGTCCTAAAAAGGGTTTGGGAACCCGGGTTCTGCACCAGGGGACATGTATCAATGCAAAAAGAAGTTTTAAAAACGGCCGTTTTTCTGGAGCAGTCATTTTAATGATGCATGAAGTGAAAAAAAAAAGTCAAATATTCCTTTAAATATCGTACCTGGGGGGTGTCTAAAGTATGCCTGTGAAGTGCCACGTGTTTCCCGTGTTTAGAACTGTCCCTGCACAAAATTACATTTCTAAAGGAAAAAAAGCCATTTAAAACTGCTTGCGGCTTTAATGTAATGTCTGGTACCGGTAATATGGATGAAAATCTTTAAGAAAAATGGCATAGCTACCCCATCACACACCCCCCCCCCTACCCCAGCCCATTACCAGCCCCTTTGGGTCTTGTATGGATATTAAGGGGAACCCCGCACACAAAATAAAAAAGGCCCTATATACTCTGAACAGCCGTATACAGGCGGTGCATACAAGACAGGGACTGTAGGTTTGTTCTTATGTAGAATCTGTTTGTAATTTTGAACAGGTACATTGTTTAAGTGTAGCTTCAGCCAAAAAATATATTTTTAAGCTTTTTGGAAAACATAGGGAAGGGTTATCACTCCTGTAACATTTGTTTTGCTGTCTGTGCAGTGTGCACCTGTTCAGAACAGTTCACCTCACTTTCCGTCCTAATGACAAATGTTTTTTGAAAATTTAGGGTTTTTATTGAAACAAGAATTGGTGATAAAGAATCAGTGGAGAGGAGACACTTTTTTTCCCATATTAACTCTTACAGGAGAGAATTTGCCTTCCTAGGGGTAGATTTCCTCTCACTTCCTGTTGTATCCTTCCGTTTGCAAGGAGGAGTCGTTTGTAAGTTGGATGTTTGAAAGTAGGGGCCTGCCGTATATACTCAGCTGAAATTTGCCCCTTACATGTTGGTGTTGCCACAACACTGTGAGCCCTCACAGTTACTCTTGGTGGGCGCATGAATGGGCCCTGCTGTGAATTATTAGATCAAGAATTGTAATTGCATGCCCCTGTTGAACAGGGGCTGAAAAATTGGGCCTTTGGTGGTGGTGGTGGTGTTGACACAACACTGTAAGGCCTCACAGTTAGTCTTGGTGGGCGGAGGAATGGGCCCTGCTGTGAATTATTAGATCAAGAATTGTAATTGCATGCCCCTGTTGAACAGGGGCTGAAAAATTGGGCCTTTGGTGGTGGTGGTGGTGTTGACACAACACTGTAAGGCCTCACAGTTAGTCTTGGTGGGCGCAGGAATGGGCCCTGCTGTGAATTATTAGATCAAGAATTGTAATTACATGCCCCTGTTAAACAGGGGCAGAAAAATTGAGCCTTAGGCACTGGTGCCACAACACTGCAACCCCTCACAGATACTGTACTTGGAGCACAGCAATGAGCCCTGTTGCAAAGTATTGCATCAAAAATTGTAATTACACGCCCCTGTTAAACAGGGGCTGAAAAATTGGGCCTTAGCCACTGGTGCTGGTGCCACGACACTGCAACCACTCCCAGATACTCTAGTTGGAGTGCAGGAATGAGCCCTGCTGCAAAGCATTGCATAAAAAATTGTAATAACACACCCCTGTTAAACAGGGGCTGAAAAATTGGGCCTTAGCCACTGGTGGCGGCACCCAGAAACAAAAATGTTCTTCCAAGCTATCATCGTCAATCGGATCATTGAGGAGGAGGAGGATAGTCAGTCAACATAACAGGACAAACTCTCAGCATCAGCATCAGTCTTGAAGGGATGTGACATTTGAAAATAAATTAGTCTGTTATATCAGCTTCAGGTGTTTGGTAGCTGGTGGTGATCCAAGACTGGTTCATCTTTATGAAGGTCAGTCGATCAACGGAGTCGGTGGACAGGCGCACCCTGTGATCCGTGACAAATCCTCCAGCAGCACTGAATGTGCGTCCTGAAAGAACGCTGGATGCAGGACAGGCCAGTAGCTCAATTGCATACTGTGCAAGCTCTGGCCAGTGATCCATCCTCAAGACCCAGTAAGCCAGAGGATTTTCGGTGGGGAAGGTGTCCAAGTCTGACCTTGCCCCTAGGTATTCCTGCACCATGTATATCAGACGCTGGCGATGGTTGCTGGAACCGATCATACCTTGGGGCTGCGGACTAAAGAATTGTCTGAACGCTTCGGTCAGACGGCCACCTTCCCCACCGCTCCTTCTTTGACTGACCGAAGCCTCAGCAACTCGTTGTCCAAGACCAGGAGTTTGTAACCTCCCAGTCTCTGGAAACGCTTTGCACAGACCTTTCTGCAAGGCCTCCCGGAGTTGTCTCATCCTCTGCTCCCTCTGCGACGGTAAGATAAGGTCCGCAACCTTACCCTTGTACCGTGGATCAAGGAGAGTGGCCAGCCAGTAATGGTCTCTCTCCTTGATCCGAAGAATACGAGGATCCTTCCGCAGACTTTGCAGGATCAGGGAGGCCATGCAGCGTAGGTTAGCTGAGGCATTCAGTCCGGAGTCCTCTGGGTCACTAAGGATGACATGATCCGCAGCCACCTCCTCCCAGCCACGTACAAGTCCACTGGTTTCTTGGGACTGTAAATCATCCCTAAAAGACTGCTGCTGATGATGCTGAGTGCCAGGCTCCACCTCCATGCTGACACAATCCTCCTCCTCCTCCTCCTCCTCTTCTTCCTGTGCGATGGGTGGGACAGAAGGAACACTGTCTGGGTAAAGGGGGCCTTGAGAGGCAAGGAAGTCCTCCTCTTCCTGACTCTGTTCTGCCTCAAGTGCCCTGTCCATTATTCCACGCAGCGTATGTTCCAACAGGTGGACAAGAGGTACAGTGTCACTGATGCATGCACTGTCACTGCTCACCATCCTCGTGCCCTCCTAAAATGGTGCCAGGACAGTGCATGCATCCCTGATCATGCCCCACTGGCGTGGTGAAAAAAACCCGAGCTCCTCTGACCCTGTCCTGGTGCCGTAGTCGCACAGGTACTCATTGATGGCCCTCTGCTGCTTGTGCAGCCGCTGCAGCATGGCCAACGTTGAGTTCCACCTGGTGGGCATGTCACATATAAGGCGGTTCTTGGGCAGGTTCAACTCCTTTTGCAGCTCAGCCAGACGAGCACTGGCATTATAAGATCTGCGGAAATGCACACAGACTTTCCTGGCCTGCCTCAGGACATCCTGTAAGCCCGGGTACCTGCCCAAGAACCGCTGCACCACCAGGTTAAGGACGTGAGCCACATAGGGCACATGGGTCAGTTGTCCCTGTCGGAGAGCGGAGAGGAGGTTGGTGCCATTGTCGCAAACTACCATTCCTGGCTTAAGCTGGTGTGGCGTCAACCACCTCTCGGCCTGCCCCTGCAGAGCAGACAGAACCTCTGCCCCAGTGTGGCTCCTGTCCCCCAAACACACCAGCGCAAGCACGGCATTGCATCTTTTTGCCTGCGTACTTGCGTAGCCCCTTGAACGCCTACGGAGCACCGCTGGTTCCGAGGACAAAGCACAGGAAGAGGCCACGGAGGAAGAAGAAGAGGAGGGGGTGGAGAACAGAGGTGTGTCACAACCAGTAGTAGCATTTTGGAGGTGTGGCGGTGGAACAACCTCCAACACTACTGCACCTTGTCCTGCATCCTTCCCAGCTGCCAAAAGAGTGACCCAATGGGCCGTGAAAGAAAGGTAACGTCCCTGTCCATGCCTGCTGGACCATGAGTCAGCGGTAATATGCACCTTACCGCTGACCGCCCTGTCCAGCGAGGCCAAGACATTGCCTTCCACATGCCGGTAGAGAGCCGGAATCGCCTTCCGTGAGAAAAAGTGGCGTTTGGGAACCTGCCACTGAGGAACCGCACATTGCACAAACTCACGGAAGGGGGCCGAGTCTACCAACTGAAAAGGCAGCAGTTGAAGCGCTAGCAATTTAGCCAAGCTAGCATTCGACCGCTGGGCATGTGGATGGCTGGGAGTGAACTTCTTTCGACGGTCCAGCAGCTGAGGCAGGGAAATTTGCCTGCTAGAATCGGACGTCGGTGTACTGCTAGCAGAGTGGCCGCAAGTACTTGGCTGTGACACACCTAATTCTACACCTTCATTCCTCTCAGTGCAGGTTTCAGAGAGGACTGAAGGTATAGTGGGGTTGGAGATCCCAGCTGATGCGGTGCAAGGAGAGGTCCGCTTTGTTCTTTGGTGTGGGTCTTTAAGGTAGGCTTGCCAACGAGCTGCATGGCAGGTCAACATATGTCTGGTCAAGCATGTGATGCCCAAGCGGCTGATGTTTTGGCCACGCGATATACGCTTGAGACATACGTTGCAAACAGCAGCTGTGCGATCTGATGCACTCGCCTCAAAAAAGGCCCACACCAAAGAACTTTTTGAATAACGGGCAGAGGCAGCGCCCTGCACAGGCGGAGCTCTGCGGTGTGATTCCGTCGGTGTGCTGCCCTTACGCTGGCCACCCAAGGGCATCCTGCCTCGTTGGAGATGTGCCTCCTCCTCATCCTCCTCCTCCTCCTCTCTCCTATTAGGCACCCACGTGGAGTCAGTGACCTCATCATCCCCTCCCTCCTCATCACTGGAGCCAATCTGGCAGTTTGCTGCAGCTGCTGGAACATGACTGCCAGATTGGTGTCCTTCTTGAGCATCCCCTCTCTCTGCTCTCATGCTACTGCCTTCCTCTAGCTGGGTATCATCATCAGACCCTTCGAAACGCTGGGCATCCTCCTGGAGCATGTACCCAACACTGTGCTCAAACAGTTCGGGGGACTCCTCAGGAGGAGGACATGGTGGGTCTAGGGAAGGAGTGACTGATGATGACATTGATACCAGGGAAGAGGACGCTTTGGCAGCTGCTTTGCCAGTACCCTGAGCCTGGGTGAGAGAGGATGAGGAGGATGCGGAGGGCTTGGTCATCCACTCTACCAAGTATTCGGCATGATGTGGCGCAACATGTCCAGCTGCCGAAAAGAAGGACAAGCGTGTCCCATGGCCATGTGCTGATGACAATGCACCGCGTCCACGACCAGCACTGTTGCCCCCAGACACAGAGCCTGCTTGCCCTCTTTTATTGGCTCCTGACTGTCTGCCTCTCCTTGTTTGCCTTCCAGACATTCTAGTGGCCTGCAGCGAGATGGGAAAACCAGCAATAAGGGCTAGCTTCAGGTGTATACTGTGCAGGAGGCTTAGCAACAATGACACTGACACTGTCCCCTGCCTATCCTTCTCTCTCCCTGCACACAAGGTTTAGCAAAGAATAGGACACTGACACTGTCGACTGCCTATCCTTGTCTGTCCCTACACACAAGGTTTAGCAATATGGTTCAGCACACTAGGTTTAGCAAAGAATATGACACTGACACTCTCGACTGCCTATCCTTGTCTGTCCCTACACACAAGGTTTAGCAATATGGTTCAGCACACTAGGTTTAGCAAAGATTATGACACTGACACTCTCGACTGCCTATCCTTGTCTGTCCCTACACACAAGGTTTAGCAATATGGTTCAGCACACTAGGTTTAGCAAAGATTATGACACTGACACTCTCGACTGCCTATCCTTGTCTGTCCCTACACACAAGGTTTAGCAATATGGTTCAGCGCACTAGGTTTAGCAAAAGATTATGACACTGACACTCTCGACTGCCTATCCTTGTCTGTCCCTACACACAAGGTTTAGCAATATGGTTCAGCGCACTAGGTTTAGCAAAGATTATGACACTGACACTCTTGACTGCCTATCCTTGTCTGTCCCTACACACAAGGTTTAGCAATATGGTCCAGCGCACTAGGTTTAGCAAAGATTATGACACTGACACTCTCGACTGCCTATCCTTGTCTGTCCCTACACACAAGGTTTGGCAATATGGTTCAGCGCACTAGGTTTAGCAAAGATTATGACACTGACACTCTCGACTGCCTATCCTTGTCTGTCCCTATACACAAGGTTTAGCAATATGGTTCAGCACACTAGGTTTAGCAAAGATTATGACACTGAGGCCTCGTACACACGACCGATTTTCTCGTCGTAAACAGTCAAGAAAAGTGCCGCGAGAGTTTTTTTGTCTAGAAAAACGTTCGTGTGTATGGTTTTACGACGAGAAACTTGACGAGAATCTCGACGAGAAAATAGAGAACCTGCTCTCTATTTTCTCGTCAGGAGTCCAGATTTCCTCGTCGTGTTTCTCGTCGGCCTGTTTTGTGACGAGAAAATGGTTCGTGTGTATGCTTTTACGACTCTTCCAAAAGTGCGCATGCTCACAAGCAACTATGAGACGGGAGCGCATCTTCTGGTAAAACAAGCCTTCATAATGGAGAGAGCACATTCGTCACGCTCATAAATATTTCATCGTTTAAATGTTCTGCATTGAATTCTTCGTTAGAATGTTACATTAATCAAAACGAGAGACCTTCTTTTGCTGCTGATATTCACACAGAGTTATGCCTTATTTTTAACCTTTTTCATGCTGCTCTTTATAAGATTTATGTGTATTATATCGTGCAAGTTTTTAGGAATAATTTAAATGGTTAGATTTTTCAAAATGATGTTAATTATAATTTCTCAATGTTTTGATAGCGATCTCCCATTTAATTTTCTAATCTATATTTTTAAAATTTCACACCATGTTTTTGAGCTAATCAGATTTAGTTATTCTTTTGGGGGGGTGATATCTGTGCCTTTTATTGTCAGTCAAATGTATCTGCTTACTCCAAAGCTTGTTTTTTTTTATTTAAAAATACACATAGTCAAGTATGAACTTAAACAAAAAACACATTTATTCATGTTTATAAATTAAATAAAGAGAAGGCAGCGCTGGAGAAGCTGCTGCCATTTGTGCATCCCAGGGACCCCAGAGCACACAGCAACCCTGTGTGGACACTAAAATTGGGAGCTTGAGAAGGCCCACATTTCAGAACACAATCTGATGCTGGCCTCCCAGAGGTCAGGAACAGCAGCAGGTGAGATATATGTCCCAAGTGTGTGGTACTACAACAGGCTGCCTTCTGTCCGACCAGTGCGACCACAATGAAGCAAGGCCATCACTTCCTCTTCTTCCTGGCAACCTTCCCTGCAGCCTTTACTGAAGCCTTCCTTCTTCGTTTAGCTGGAGGCTGGCCCACTGGAGGGGTACTCCTGTCAGGAGGAGGAGGTGGAGGTGTAGCAGAAGGGGGTGGGGCAGAAGAAGAAGGTGGAGGTGTAGCAGAAGGGGGTGGGGCAGAAGGTGGAGGTGTAGCAGAAGGGGGTGGGGCAGAAGGTGGAGGTGTAGCAGAAGGGGGTGGGGCAGAAGAAGAAGGTGGAGGTGTAGCAGAAGGGGGTGGGGCAGAAGGTGGAGGGGTAGCAGAAGGGGGTGGGGCAGAAGAGGAAGGTGGAGGTGGAGGTTGAGGTTGGGTCAGTTGGGCCACCTCACATATGGCGGTATTGGGGGTAATTTGCTCCATCACCCCCTTGTTGAGCAAGGTGATGAGCAGGGGTTCGCATAGGAGGCGTTGCTCCATGCTCATCACCTTGAACTTAGCCTCCACTAGGCCGGCAATGGCCTCTTCAGGGGATGTGGGCTCCTTGAGGGTGGCATGGGCCTCTTTAATAAGGGCCATTGCTGCCTCACTGGTGGTCCTGTCCCTCCTGCCTCTTTTGTGAAGCCTGATGGGAGGCACCTGGGATCTGGTGCTTCTCCTTTGCCCTGCCACCTCCTGTCTGCCACTGGGCCCTGCCACCTCCTGTCTGCCACTGGGCCCTGCCACCTCCTGGCTGCCACTGGGCCCTGCCACCTCCTGTCTGCCACTGGGCCCTGCCACCTCCTGGCTGCCACTGGGCCCTGCCACCTCCTGGCTGCCACTGGGCCCTGCCACCTCCTGGCTGCCACTGGGCCCTGCCACCTCCTGGCTGCCACTGGGCCCTTCCTCCTCCTGCCTGACAGTTTCCAGACCCTCCTCCTGGCTGATTTCATCCTGTGTATGAAAAAGAAACATAGTTTAATATGTTGGTTTAATCTTTGCATCAAACTTTGTAATCCTGATGGAAGCAATTAGAATGTAAATGCATAAATCCTTGCTTTAAATTTACCACTACATCAGCTTGACTATTTACCACACAATTAAGTGCAGAATAATGTCTACAGATCATGATTTCACTTGTTGAATACAAAATAATGTATGTTTCTCATCCTGACATATTTGGGAAACATTAATTTTATCCCACTACATTTTCAGTTAATACTATACCTGGCTCCAGATGGCCAAATCAGGATCATCCAGGATGGCTGCCTCCTCTTGCTCCAGAGAAGGCTCAGGTTGGCTGCAGGGAAGTCTGGGGGGAAGAGTGGAGAGTGATGGCCTTGGCTCAATGTGGTCATCCAGGAAGGACATCCTGCTGTAGCTGCTGCTCCTGACCTCTGAGAAGCCAGCACCTTAGAGCGTTCAGTCCTGTAGGTACCTCTCAAGCTCCCAATTTTAGTGTCCACTTGTTTTGCTGTGGCTGTGGGCACCTTGGTATGCACAAATGGGAGCAGCTTCTCCAGCGCTGCTTTTCTCACCCCCTTTTTTTTATGGATGGGGTTTTTGGTCTCCCACAGAGCCGGCAGCTCCCTTACCCGGTCAATAAATTCCGCCAGGAACTCTTTGTCGCTAATAAATACATTCATATTGTATCTGCAAGTAAAATAAATTATATTTAAATAATGTGAGGCAAACAGTCTAACCTCCTTCACATCCTAGTCACCATATATATCCTCCAACAATCTCAAGACAGTATAGGCCAACAATTTTAACAAGTCTCACAAAATCACATACCTTCGTTCGCACGTCCGTCACTTGAACTCCTCTCTCCGCACACCGAACGTACTATAGTCACATGTGTGTTTGCTATATACACACCACGCATGCGTCCAAATTCGAACACGTCGCTCCGCACACGTCGCCCGCCCATGACGTTCTAACTAACATCTTTTCCCCGCCCCTTCTCTTTCGGCGCGCAGACAGATATGGCGGAGTTACAGCAGGTGTCTGATAATTCCGCAACTAGCGAGGAGACAAGCCCGGAGACCGAGGACACGTCACGATCAAGGAGGAGATTCAAGGCATCGAATATGTCTTTGGCGGAGATGGCGGAGATGGTGGACATCTTGGTCAAGGCTGATTATGATGCCAAGCATGGGCCGTATAGCAAACCAAATAGAAGGAAGGCCAAAATCCTCACTAAAGTTGTGAAGAGTCTGAGGGCGAAGTTCGGGGTGAAACGCTCAAATGAGCAGCTCAGAAAGAGGTGGTCAGACCTCAAACTGAGGGAGCCAGACCAGTTGAGGAGCATAAAGAGGATGCTCGCTAAAAGTAAGTAAAATGACGACCTTTCTGCTATTAATCTTTTTAGAAACTGACTTTTTTTTTTTTTAAAGCATATTGGACTCCCTTCCAAAATGTATTATTTTGAACTAGGTTGGGCACAGTAATCGTTCGTTACGTTACCGACACTTCGTTCGGCCACTATCCGTGGTTTTGGCTTATTTAAGACCCCCAAAAGTAATTAGACATCTGCCATTTTTGATCAAGTATTGTGGATAATTTTTAAGTCTAGATGATGTGTTTGTAAGGAGAATGAAATGCAAACTTTAATCAGTGTAAAGGAGAGGACACTCAGCAGCTGCTTCCACATCTGTACTTTGGAGCACTATAGTGTGGGCCACCAGACCCGCCTTTTTTGGGTGTCCCACACAGGTGCATCAGAGTTTATTTGTGGTGCCTCCATGTCCAAAAAATTACATCCAAATGTGAATAATAAACATATTTGGGGTCATAAAGAATGCATTTTTCTTTAAATTCCGCACAAACACACACTTGTACCCCACTTCCAAACAATTTAGCCTGTTTTAAGTTTAAAAATGAGATTTTTACAGTGTGATAAATAGACCTTTGGTTTTATTCTCATAGGGGAGAGAAGACTGGGAGGAGGACACTCCAGGGAGCACATGCACCCCACAACTTCCAAGCAACCCCAAACTCCCAAAGATCCACAACCGAAAGATGTGCAGGAAGTTGAGGTGGAGGAAGGAGAAGTGCAGGAAGGAGAGGTGGATGACGTTGTGGATCTGGTCACCACAACAGGTCAGTATCTGACACCACAGCTTAAGGTAAGCGAGGTAGGCCTGCAGAGTTTTATTAATTTTTTTTTATGGTTTTTAGGGGATGGAAATGTTGTGAAGGATAGCACACCGTTCTCTGCTGACAGTGCCCTCCGCCTCATCCAGCAAGTGATGGAATGTAGCACGGAACTGGACCTAATTAAACAAAGAATCCATGTGATGGAACAAACATTTAAAGACATTCTCGATGTTTTGGGGAGAATTCAATAAGCCATCCAAACACATTTGTTTTTACATGTTTGTTTTTATATTTTTACTAATTTTTTGAGTAACAAAGCAGCCAAAAATTGAATATGCACACAGTGTGTGAACATGTGCTATCTGCCATCAGGGGATATCCATGTACGTCTTTTGTGGGTGCAACCCCTTCCTCGTATCAAAAGTCGGTGAACTGAGGAAGGGGATGCACCCCCAAAACACATCCATTGATCACCCCTGATGGCAGATAGCACATGTTGACAATAGGGATCAGGATTGTAAACTTCCTATTTGCAAAAAAGTAAAAATGTGTGCATATTTAATTTTTGGCTGGGCAAGGGGTGGCAGGACCCCATATTAGGACGGGCACATAGAGACATAGTTTGTGTAACTGAATGTCTCAGATTGCTCAGAGGTATCCAATGTTGTCATTTTAGAAATGCAAGTGGTATTTTTGTATTTTCATAAGCCAAAATTTGACGGGTTGTGGTCAGGCCAACCCCAAAGTAAAACAAAAAAAAATGTGCAGAGAGTAAAATATTTGACCACAAACAACGTGTAGCTTCTTTTTATAATACACTCTAAGCTTATTTGGTTCTTTTGTAAGGTAACATAGTGAAATTGGTTGTTATTTACTAAAGTAAAATACACTTGCCACTACAAATGCACAAAGACAAACTAGGAGACAGGAAAGAACAAATAATTAAAGGTTTAAACAAGATTTTTATTGGGATACTTAGACATAGGCTGGCATAGGAATTGCCCCCCTACCCGTGAAATACTCCATGTATTTGTCCCGAACCACACGGGCATTTTGGGGGGGCAAGCCAAGACGGGCAGATTCCAGGCCCGGAAGGGGATTTGCAGGGGAAAGTCCAGCCTCTGGCAAAACTGAGGCCATATATGAATTCGCTTTGCGGCAAAGAAAATTGTGTAGCACACAGCAGCATAACACTACATAGTTTATTTTGTAGTCCGCCAAGTGGATGGAAGTCATAAAAAGGCAGAACCGGCTGGCCATTATGCCGAAGGCATGTTCAACGACTCTTCGGGCCCTGGCCAGCCGGTAATTGAACACACTCTTCTCTGGGGTCAGGGTCCTCTGTGGAAATGGCCTCATAAGATGCCGTCCGAGTCCGAAGGCTTCATCAGCCAAGAAAACAAAGGGGAGTCCTTCAATATTCCCTGCATCCGGTGGCAATGCAAGGTCGTCACTCTGGAGACGGAGGGCAAACTCCGTCTGGATGAAGGATCCCCCATCGGACATCCGGCCATTCTTCTCTACATCAACATAGAGGAATTCATACCGTGCTGACACCACCGCCATCAGCACAATGCTATGAAACCCCTTGTAGTTGTAGTAGTAGGATCCAGAACGGGGTGGCGGCACGATGCGGACGTGCTTCCCGTCTATGGCACCACCGCAGTTGGGGAAGTCCCACCGCGTGGCAAACTCCGATGCCACAGTCTGCCATTCCTGTGGCGTTGAAGGAAGCTGTGGAGTGAAACAAGATGAAATAATATTAGAAAAACAAAGGCATACATTACAAGCAAATTCAAGACCAAAAAATTAGAGACCAACATCAATCTAATTATACGTTTATTAAGGTGTGTAAAAAAAGTATAATGGAAGGCTCATTTATCATATTCATCACCCCCTCTGATGGGCCATTACTAAATTATTTTGGGGGGGGGAGATGTGTTTGGCCACAGGATAGCATTGCAGTGGCGGTGCGTCCAGAGTGGGCGCTGGAGCACTGTCCCCTCTCTCCTGTGCCCATCACTCAGAACAATACATAGGTTCATGCGTTGCATGAACCTATGTATTGTCTATGCCGCACACTATTCAGGTGGATGGCCTCTTGTAAAGCGACCGACATATGATTAATTGCGTCATTTAGGGGGTTAAAATTGCAGAGCAGAAACAGGTATTAAAAAAGTCTTGCAAATTACAACCTGAGGGATGTAATTGGCTTCCTCAAAGAAAAATCGGGGACGCAAGGAGGGGGCATTCCTTGTGTAAACACTGACAGGCAGCTCTGGCAATCATGTTCACCAAGTCTGTTTAATGGTAACATGATTGGCTGATGCAACATGAAGGGAAGGTGAAGACATCAAGGACAGAAGAAGGATGGCGCTGACCACAAGAAGGTAAGTGCAGGGCTGGGGGGAAACTGGCTGCAATAGAGGGGACTAAATGGCTGCATTGGAGGGGACAACTGGGGGCGTTTATTAGGCAACAGAGCAAAAAAGGAGGAAGTTTATTTCCGAAATTGGGGTTGTAACCCCCCAACATTTGGAGCAACAGGCGCCCCTGCTGGAAAAGTTAGTGAGGGGAAATATTTAGGGAGGATAAAAAAGGGGCATTTAAAAACTTCCAGCATGCATGGGGACAAAGGGGACATTCTCAGCATATTACAATCATGGTAATTAGGAAAGGATGAAAGAAATACAATACATTAGCATACATGTAATACATAAAATGTGATGTGAAGGGAGAAAACTTACCCTAATATAGTCCTCCTGCAGGACTTGTATAATAGCAGAACAGGTGTCTGGGATTATGAGGCCCAGAGCCTGGGGGGAGATGCCTGTGGTGAACTTCAAGTCCTGAAGACTTCTCCCTGTCGCCAGGTAACGCAACGTGGCGATGAGCCTCTGCTCAGCACTGATGGCTTCCCGCATAACGGTGTCCTTCCTGGTAATATAGGGGGACACCAAAGCCAACAGTTCCTGAAAAACGGGGTCAGACATCCTCAGAAAATTCCTGTAGTCCTCAGGATTATTCTCGACGATCTCCCGCAGCAGAGGCATGTGGCAGAATTGGTCCCGCTGGAGCAACCAATTCTTGGTCCATGAACTCCTCCTCACACCATTCATGGACTGGTCTTGGTCCAAAACAAGCAGACCAACACCAAGCGCACGCACAGCACGAACTCGACGACGAGAACGTCCAGGCGACATGGCTAGGAAACGGTCGTCTAATCAGAACGTACAGAACAGAACGCACTTTAGAACAGCAAGGCCTATGAATAACGAACTGAAATTCAGAAATGAACAGGCAAGAACGCACTGTAAAACAGATACGACCTGCCTAGACGCCCTGAAAGTCAAGATACGAACCCACAAGCACAAACTGAACGGCAGAAAACGATCTGAAAAGTACGAAGACTGAAAAGCGCGAATCGTCTCTTCCCAAACTTTTACTTCACACGCGGTAACACGAGATCAGCAAAAGCAGCCCAAGGGGTGGCGCCAAGAAAAAAGATCTTCCCCTTTATAGTGCCGTCGTACGTGCTGGACGTGAGTGCAGAGAACCACGAGGAAATTGGGAAATGACAGTGTGTACGCATAGAAAGCTTGACGAGAAAATCGACAAGCTTAACAAGAATCTCGTCGAAAAAAACGACGTGTTTTTTACGACGAGAAAATCGGTCGTGTGTACGAGGCCTGACACTCTCGACTGCCTATCCTTGTCTGTCCCTACACACAAGGTTTAGCAATATGGTTCAGCACACTAGGTTTAGCAAAGATTATGACACTGACACTCTCGACTGCCTATCCTTGTCTGTCCCTACACACAAGGTTTAGCAATATGGTTCAGCGCACTAGGTTTAGCAAAAGATTATGACACTGACACTCTCGACTGCCTATCCTTGTCTGTCCCTACACACAAGGTTTAGCAATATGGTTCAGCGCACTAGGTTTAGCAAAGATTATGACACTGACACTCTCGACTGCCTATCCTTGTCTGTCCCTACACACAAGGTTTAGCAATATGGTCCAGCGCACTAGGTTTAGCAAAGATTATGACACTGACACTCTCGACTGCCTATCCTTGTCTGTCCCTACACACAAGGTTTAGCAATATGGTTCAGCGCACTAGGTTTAGCAAAGATTATGACACTGACACTCTCGACTGCCTATCCTTGTCTGTCCCTACACACAAGGTTTAGCAATATGGTTCAGCACACTAGGTTTAGCAAAGATTATGACACTGACACTCTCAACTGCCTATCCTTGTCTGTCCCTACACACAAGGTTTAGCAATATGGTTCAGCGCACTAGGTTTAGCAAAAGATTATGACACTGACACTCTCGACTGCCTATCCTTGTCTGTCCCTACACACAAGGTTTAGCAATATGGTTCAGCGCACTAGGTTTAGCAAAGATTATGACACTGACACTCTCGACTGCCTATCCTTGTCTGTCCCTACACACAAGGTTTAGCAATATGGTCCAGCGCACTAGGTTTAGCAAAGATTATGACACTGACACTCTCGACTGCCTATCCTTGTCTGTCCCTACACACAAGGTTTAGCAATATGGTTCAGTGCACTAGGTTTAGCAAAGATTATGACACTGACACTCTCGACTGCCTATCCTTGTCTGTCCCTACACACAAGGTTTAGCAATATGGTTCAGCACACTAGGTTTAGCAAAGATTATGACACTGACACTCTCGACTGCCTATCCTTGTCTGTCCCTACACACAAGGTTTAGCAATATGGTTCAGCACACTAGGTTTAGCAAAGATTATGACACTGACACTCTCGACTGCCTATCCTTGTCTGTCCCTACACACAAGGTTTAGCAATATGGTTCAGCGCACTAGGTTTAGCAAAGATTATGACACTGACACTCTCGACTGCCTATCCTTGTCTGTCCCTACACACAAGGTTTAGCAATATGGTTCAGCACACTAGGTTTAGCAAAGATTATGACACTGACACTCTTGACTGCCTATCCTTGTCTGTCCCTACACACAAGGTTTAGCAATATGGTTCAGCGCACTAGGTATAGCAAAGATTATGACACTGACACTCTCGACTGCCTATCCTTGTCTGTCCCTACACACAAGGTTTAGCAATATGGTTCAGAGCACTAGGTTTAGCAAAGATTATGACACTGACACTCTCGACTGCCTATCCTTGTCTGTCCCTACACACAAGGTTTAGCAATATGGTTCAGCACACTAGGTTTAGCAAAGATTATGACACTGACACTCTCGACTGCCTATCCTTGTCTGTCCCTACACACAAGGTTTAGCAATATGGTTCAGCACACTAGGTTTAGCAAAGATTATGACACTGACACTCTCGACTGCCTATCCTTGTCTGTCCCTACACACAAGGTTTAGCAATATGGTTCAGCACACTAGGTTTAGCAAAGATTATGACACTGACACTCTCGACTGCCTATCCTTGTCTGTCCCTACACACAAGGTTTAGCAATATGATTCAGCGCACTAGGTTTAGCAAAGATTATGACACTGACACTCTCGACTGCCTATCCTTGTCTGTCCCTACACACAAGGTTTAGCAATATGGTTCAGCGCACTAGGTTTAGCAAAGATTATGACACTGACACTCTCGACTGCCTATCCTTGTCTGTCCCTACACACAAGGTTTAGCAATATGGTTCAGCACACTAGGTTTAGCAAAGATTATGACACTGACACTCTCGACTGCCTATCATTGTCTGTCCCTACACACAAGGTTTAGCAATATGGTTCAGCGCACTAGGTTTAGCAAAGATTATGACACTGACACTCTCGACTGCCTATCCTTGTCTGTCCCTACACACAAGGTTTAGCAATATGGTTCAGCGCACTAGGTTTAGCAAAGATTATGACACTGACACTCTCGACTGCCTATCCTTGTCTGTCCCTACACACAAGGTTTAGCAATATGGTTCAGCACACTAGGTTTAGCAAAGATTATGACACTGACACTCTCGACTGCCTATCCTTGTCTGTCCCTACACACACGCAATATGGTTCAGCGCACTAGGTTTAGCAAAGATTATGACACTGACACTCTCGAGTGCCTATCCATGTCTGTCCCTACACACAAGGTTTAGCAATATGGTTCAGCGCACTAGGTTTAGCAAAGATTATGACACTGACACTCTCGACTGCCTATCCTTGTCTGTCCCTACACACAAGGTTTAGCAATATGGTTCAGCACACAAGGTTTAGCAAAGAATATGACACTGACACTCTCCCTGCCTATCCTTGTCTGTCCCTACACACAAGGTTTAGCAATATGGTTCAGCACACAAGGTTTAGCAAAGAATATGAAACTGACACTCTCCCTGCCTATCCTTCTCTGTCCCTACAAACAAGGTTTAGCAAAGAATATGACACTGACACTCTCCCTTCCTATCCTTGTCTGTCCCTACACACAAGGTTTAGCAATATGGTTCAGCACACAAGGTTTAGCAAAGAATATGACACTGACACTCTCCCTTCCTATCCTTGTCTGTCCCTACACACAAGGTTTAGCAATATGGTTCAGCACACAAGGTTTAGCAAAGAATATGAAACTGACACTCTCCCTGCCTATCCTTCTCTGTCCCTACAAACAAGGTTTAGCAAAGAATATGACACTGACACTCTCCCTACCTATCCTTCTCTGTCCCTACACACAAGGTTTAGCAAAGAAAAAATATGACACTGTCCCTGCCTATCCTTCTCTTTCCCTGCGCCGGAACACACTACACGAGGCCGCCGCGCTGGCGGCCTTTTATAGTGTGGGGCGTGTACTAAACCCCCTCAGAAATAATTGGCCACAGGCATCCTGCCTGTGGCCAATCATTGCTCTCCTCGCTGCCGGCGCTGTGATTGGCCAAGCATGCAGGGTCACAGTGCATGCTTGGCCAATCACAGCGCCGGGATTACACTGCGATGGCGCAGTGTATTGTGGGCCGTTCGCGTCACTCGAATTTGACGCGAACGGCCCAAATCGTTCGTTGTTCGCCGAACGCGGCGAACAGCCGATGTTCGAGTCGAACCTATGTTCGACTCGAACACGGAGCTCATCCCTAATGACAGCTTCCCACTGTCAACGGTTGTTAAGGATATCAGTGGGTGCAGGCACCACAAAGTTCTTAATGTAGCGGTACTCCCTAGAGTGCTGCTGGATTTTGGGTTCTCCTATTCCTGCACAGCCAGGCAACACACATTTTTCCAACTTGCATCTAGACACAGAAACCAGTCCTTGGGCTTGCTTTTTATGTTTTATTGAGGGAATATAACTTGGATAGGAATGAGGGGCTATGGGATGCCCAAAACTGAATTCACCAACATTTTGGACGTCAATTTCTCTACATACAATTTGCAACAAAAATAATCCTAGATGGTACTTCCTCTAGAATAATGTCAGTCCTTAATGGTGCAGTAGCAAATATCTTCTGGCAGGAGCACTGTGTCCCATTGGTAAAAATAGCAAAGTCCTAACTGTTTGCAGGAGCACTATGTCCCCTTGGTGGAAAATACCAGCCCACCTGGCCATCTTGAAAGATGTCTCAGAGCAAGGTATGTGCTGTAACACTGTCCCTTGAAATCATGCTAAATATTGCATCCCATAGACTGCTGTTCAGGCTTCTTGCTGAACAGATCTTTGCTCGCTGGGCAGGGTGCCTCTTGAATGAGACGGTAGGTTAGTGGAGATCCCTCTGCAGCTTCTCTTCCTCTCTCCTCAGCTCCAGCCTGGAGGCAGAGCCCCCTTAGCCCCTCAAACCCCTCAACCCTTTCACAGGCCTCACAACTTCAGCCTCAACACTCCATCTTCCACCTGACAACAGCAACATTTGCTGGCCAGACTCTTCTGTATTTATGAGCGCATTCAACCACCTTGATAGGCCTCCTGCCTGGGGATTGGTCAGATTCTCACAAATGTGCAGATAGCTGCCTCCTCACCTCCTCACCTAGCTTCTAGAACTCTTTGTTAGTTTCTAGAACCAGGGAGAGGCCTGACCTACATCTAAACCCAGAGTAATTACCCACACTCACCCAAGCTACATTTTCCTACCAACTTTATACACTAGAGGTTGCTACATTAACAACCAGTAACATCACTGCCTCTCAGCAAGGTATCTTGTCCACATGTTGAATGAAATGTACTTCTTCCCTAATTCCCTGGGGGTATGGATCAGTGCGGGAGAGGCCCTCACATATCCCTCCACTTGAATAAGTAAGTGCGGGTTCACACAGGGGCGACTCGTCAGGTGACTTAACCACCTGACAAGTCGCGCTCCATTCTGTACAATGGAACCGTTCTAATAGGAGCGACTCAAGTCGTTTCCTGTACGACTTTGGGACGACTTCAGGGCAACTTCCATTGACTTCAATACAGAAGTCATTTTGCAAGTCGCCTCTGAAGTCGTGTGCAGATCACCTTGCCGAGTCGCCCGGCAAGTCGTGCTGCCCCAGTGTGAACCGACACTAAGGGTTACCCTTTGTTACTCATTCCAAAAAAAGTTAAATAAACACACTACACATTTGAAAAAAAAAATCCTTTATTAAAAAAATATGTTGAATGATGTACATCCAACAATCACGGCACAGGACAATCCTGATTATCCACCAAAATAAAACATGCCAACCCATTCAGTTCCAATTGCCTCCCCACCACCAATGAGATTTCTTTGATTCCATTTTGAAGGATTCATATGTACTACAACCTTTGGAGATTTTTCCTGTAGCCTTGCACTACTGTGTTCATGAATAAGTGGATATGCTTTGTCAAATATATAGGATGAACCTCCTTTTAGTGCATGTGCAAAAGAATCCTTTGCCTTAAATGTTAGCATGTAGAATTTCCCTCAGAATGAATGAATAGATTCCTTTTGGCTGTTTGGACATCCTATAAGCTGTTAACAATGTCTAACATTGCATGACTACTCCTCTTGATCACATGTGTCATATAATCAATATAACAAAGAACATCACATGTGGTCTTTCTCTAAGGTTGTTTTATGAAGTAATCTTTATTTGCGATGTTGGAAAGCTATTTGGATAATGTCACCACAAATAACCAATTTGTAAGCCTCCCATAACGTAGTATGAGAAATAACTGAGTGCAAATTTTGGTAAAATTATTTTAAAGAGTGGTTCTTAATATCCTCGACTACTTGCGAAAAAGAGAAGAGTGAGTCGTTCAGACACCATGACAGGGCTCTCAAGTGTTGCAAGGGAGAGTTACAAGATACCAGCATGGGATTGTGGTGTGACCGAGTGACTGAGCAAATAGAGATCGAAAAAATTTAAGGAAGAAAGGTCATGTGCATAAGGACGTGGACTATACAGCAATGACTCTGATGCATGTAAGAAAGAAATGTCTTGTTATGTAGGATGAAACTCACACCAGGTGTCCACAATGTTTCAAGACCTGAGCAGCTTCACAAACGTATAAGAAGACACAAAAGAGCCCTTGGGTTGACAGGTGACCTGTCCATGTAGCATTTAGAACTAAATTAGAATCTCCACAGAGTGATAACAGACCCTTTAAAATGGAGGATCTAATAATGACGGCACAGGATAGACATGAGACTTATAAAACGATATGGGCCAGCTGGAATATGTTCATACACTCGGACGAGGGAAAAGATCTTTTTGAGAGCTAAAATATTTAACATACTGCTGGGGGCTGTGAAATCTATTTGATTCCTGAATGGATGGGGTTCTTGGCCTAACACAGTCCTTCTTTTTCTCTCCTTTTTTTTTTTCTTCTTTGGTTATATAAGAAATTATGGGAAATAGTGGCTGATAATGGAAATCCCAGGACATATATTATTTATTGTGCAATGTATTGACATTCCTGTGTTATGTGATTAGGAGGCTGTGTCCTCCATTGGAGCTACTTTTTTCCCTTTTTCTCCCCCCCCCCCTTTTTTTTTCTCTCCTAAGAAAACTTAATAAAAATTATATTTGAAAAAAAAAAATAACAGACCCTTTTGATGGGAGTCAAGCACCGAGAGAAGGTGTGAGAAAAAATGTGTTTGTCACTGATTCAGTGTGTAGTAATTGCACATCGTTACTTCCACCTCATGGAGGGTCCCTAACACTATGAAGTAACAGCCTTGGGGGTTCGCTATGGTACAATGAACACAAACAGAAAGAGTCTTGCAAATCGCAATGAGGTCTCCTTGTTTCTTAACAGGGTCGGTGGCATGAAATATCTGAGTAGCGAAAAACTTCAGCATATGCGAAGAGGTCAAGTGGGTCTCTTGGAAACTCGGAATATCCACCTTCTGGGATTGTAGGTAATTGAAAATTCCAGACACTGTAATTTCAACATGATCCAGTTAAAAGCCATACCTTGTCAAATAGGGGGGCTATGAATAAGCACCAAAATAAAATAAAAATACAAAAATAAGGTGGCCCTCATGGCAAAGGAGGTGGGGGGTAAGGGAAGTGTTCTAGGAAAGGGCAAGGGTAGAAAAGGGAATCAGAAGTGTAAGGAAAAAGTTGAGCAACAGAGCAAATAGCATAAAAAAAGTATAAAAATAGGCCACCGAAGGTGGTGATGCACTGGGTGCATCTCAGCGAGCCCTGCATCAGTGAGAGCCTACGTCTCACGGAAGGCATTGAAAAAATTGGGATGAATGTATCTCCATAGGCACTAACCCACACCCAGACTCTAGAATTGGTGCATATGGGGGGGGGGTGACAGGGGAGAGGGAAACCAAAAAGGAAAGCAAGTAACATATACAGTACTAAATACAAAGACAGGTAGGCATACAGGAAGGACCAGGTCATATAAGTCAATGTCCCCCTAAGCTAACAAAGCGGGTTGAGACATCAAACAGGCAAGTATCATTGAAGGAAAAGGGAAAAAGGGGAGGGGTTTGGGAGGAAAAGGGAGGGAAGGGGAGAAGAGAAAGGAAGGGGATATTTTCAACAGTACATGGGAAAACACTATAAGTGTAAAAGATAATGGCATTAGAGCTTCACAAAGACCGCTATGATAGCACATGAAACGGGGGAAAGTGGAGTAAAACCACAAGGCCTGAAAAGGCACATAGAAAGTACAAGCCTAGGGGAAAACAAATATGTCTATCAGGCTTGTGTACAAAACTATGGAGATGGGAAGGCACAGAGGCAGCCGTGAAGATTTACAAGCAACACATAAAAACAACATCAAATTCAAATAACACATCAGTAATAAACTGTATTTCAAAAAGGGGAAGCAATCAAAACTAAAATTAAAATAGTCCTTCAAACTTCATCAGCGCTATAAGCTTTAAATTGTTGCATAAAAAAAGGTAGTGATCTGTAAATCCAAATGGGACAAAGTTCAAAACAAAACTTTGCATGTAGCAGATCACTACTTTTTTTATGCAACAATTTAAAGCTTATAGCGCTGCTGAAGTTTGACTATTTTAATTTTAGTTTTGATTGCTTCCCCTTTTTGAAATGTTGGTTTATACTATAGCAGCTGCTCTCTCATTCCACTAGAATATTTTCCTAAGTGCCGGAAAAGGGATCTTTGAGAACTTCTGTGGTGTTAGTGATAAACTGTAGATATGATGGCCCTCAAGGGGCCCAAGGACCGCAACCCTATGCATTAAGTGCTCTCCAAACAAGTCTGTGCCAGAAGGGGATATGCAAGAGGTGGGAAAGAAGGAATAAGGGTAAGGATTAAAAAAGGAGAGGGTGGAGGGGGTACAGACAAGCTCAGATGGAGAGTTTGGAAAAACACACAATGAACAGACAGATTACGTCCTGAGGTGGTTGTGGAGATGTCCTGGTTGTACTAAGAGGGGAGGAAGTTCGGGACTTTAAATGAGGCACATAGGTAGAACAAACACTTGAAAAAACAAGTTTTAATAAATAAACACAGGTTATACAAATATCTCAGCCAGCTGGCTCCATATAGATACATAAGTTAACAGCAATGATTAAAATAGCTACATCACATTATATATGATAACATCAAGCATCTAGGGTAGCCTATAGATTGACAAGGCCATTGGCTCGACGCGTTTCAGCGACTGTAGCGCCTCATCAGGAGCAGATGCTTAAAATCTGAAAAAACATTGTACATAAAGGTAAGGACCAATAGAGGTATTCAGAACTCTCAAAAATGTCTCTATATGGAGCCAGCTGGCCGAGATATTTGTATAACCTGTGTTTATTTATTAAAACTTGTTTTTTCAAGTGTTTGTTCTACCTATGTGCCTCATTTAAAGTCCCGAACTTCCTCCCCTCTTAGTACAAATTGATTAGGGATGGAGACATTTATCTAGGGTGTCTCATTTAAAGTCCCACTTTTCCCCTTCCCCAATTTCCCCCTTGATGATGTCCTGGTTGTGGTACTCCAAAAACATGACAGGGAATAGAGGGGAAAGAGGGACCCACGGAAGTTAAACCAGAACCTTTTTTTTAAATTCAACTTTATTTTCATTTTTCCCAATAAGCAAAATTTCCATACAAAAACAGTAAAATACATTCCATAAATAAGAAAAGAAATGCTGCTCTCAAAGCACGATTTCCATGTAATACACAAGCCTTCTGACTCATCCAGTGAGTGTTGCATGGCTTATTTAGATCAGGGGCATCTTAGCTGGTGGCTTCCTTTGCAGCTTCAGGTCAGTTCGCTACCGAGTCCTGGTCTTCTCAGGGTGCCCCACAGCGGCAGGAGGTAGACCAGGTGCCGAGAATTCTGGTGATGTAGGTACGGGGCAGATAGCTGTGAGCGGAGCAGTTCTAGAATGATGCCATCTCGGATCTAGGGTTGCCACCCTAGGGATTCACCCGGACAGTTCAAGTTTTCAATCATGTGTCCGGGTTTCAGTCCACCTGAAACTCAAACACAATATTTAGACAGGAATGTAGCTCAGAACAGTGCCTGATAGAAGGATGAGGGGGCACTATGCACGACACATTACTATTCTCTTTGGAGCACCCAAAGGTGTCACAGGTCTTTTACAGTCAGAGCATGCTAAAAAAAAAATTGTTGCTGTGCGCCGCTAAAGTGTTCGGGTTTGGCTTGAAGAAAAAGTGGCAACCTTACTCGGATCGCTGTGCCCATGCACTCTCTTACGACTGTATTTTCACTTTCTCCATAAGCTCATACCCCACAGTTATTACCTTTTGTATCAGTTGACCCTCCCTTTTATAGTGTAAGCTCTAATGAGCGGGGCCCTCTGATTCCTCCTGTTTTGAATTGTATTGTAACTGTACTGTCTGCCTTCATGTTGTAAAGAGCTGTGCAAACTGTTGGCACTATATAAATACTGTATAATAATAATAATAAACATAATAATAGGAAGACTTGTTTCATTTCTGTGTATCACCTGCAGCTAGGCTTGTGCAATTCGTTTCGTAACGAATCAAAATTCGTCCGAATTTAGCAACTTTCGGACATTCGGAAGCATTCGAATTTCCGAACAAAGCAATTACGAATAAAACCGAATCCGAAATAAATTATACCGCAAAATAGCAAATGCCCGAATGTCTTCGGCATAATTCGTTATGAAAAAAGTTATGAATGTACGAATCCATTCGAAGCACAATAACACTCTGCTCTGCTCTCTGCTTCTCCCTCACCATGCTGAACTCCCTCTCAAAATGGTGTACAGGGGGCGGAGGCTATAGCCGCATGTAAAAAACGAAAGTAAATTACGAGATTTCGAATCGTTACAAATAACCACAATGTATTTAGAAAAGTACAAATCCATTCGAAGCACATTAGGCATAATAGGAAGCGTCGTTGTGAGAGAGACACGGAAAATTACGAATCAACGAACCCAAAAAAAGTTACGAAAGTAGGAGTTGTGTCCAGAATCAATGAAAAACAACGTACTCTACTGAAAGTACGAATTATAAATCAACTAAAAATTCAACGAAAAATGACGCTTGAGAAAATACGAATTAGTCCGAACACGAAAAATCCCGTCTAGCAAAATTACGAATGATTACGAATCAACAGGACCGAAAACAAACGAACCGAAACTAAATGAATTTTTCCGTTGTGCACAAGTCTACCTGCAGCCAGTAATTTCACTGGGTAAATGTAAGAGTTTGCAACCACTTTAATCTTCTTTTTTTTAATCAGTAGATTTTTATTGAAAAATGTTCATTAACATCAAGTTTGAGTAGACAATTTAACATAAAAACATACAAACAACAGTATCTGTTGAGTAATATAGAATATATTTGTTTGGTAACTATATGTAGCTATATGCAAGGTAATACAACAGTATCATTGCAGATAGTATTATCTTTATGCCATTTGTTTGGCTTCTCTGGGTATAGCAGAGGTATAAGAGACGACTACCCTCCCGGACACTCCCATGAGTGCAATACTGTGCCCGGGTTGGAGACAACCTCTCCCCTCTCATAGTATCTAACTTAATATTGCAATTCTATAGTTCCAAAGCAACTACAAACTGTGAAGATTCACCCATCAGAGCAGATCCAAATAATTATTATTCATCAAAGTTAGGAGCATAAAGCCTTAACCATACTTGGGGAGCTAGTCCAGATTATCCATGGTTGCCACATTTTATAGCTGTGGTCCTTATTTTTATGTTGTAGTGCTAGTGTTGATTCATTTATGAAGTGTACAGTACTTGGGTTGTGTCCACTAAATCCCTCAGTGTGGGTGGGTCAGTTTTCCTCCAATTTCTCATGATGCTGAGTAGGGATGAGCTTCGAGTTTTAAATTTGGGGTGGAGTTCCCCTTAAAATCCATACCAGACCTGAAGGGTCTGGTATGCATATTTGGGGGGAAACCCACGCATTTTTTCTTTAAATTTGCGGCAGGGTTCCCCTTAATATCCATACCAGACCTGAAGGGCCTGGTAATTGAATTTGGGGGGACCCCCACGCATTTTTTTTTTTTTTATCAATGACTTTTCTATGTATTGCCGGGAGCCGACAATTCATTATAGCCACGAGTGAGTTTTCAATTACTTTTTTTCCTTCAGAAATGACACTTTGTGCAGGGACAGTTCTAAGCACGGGAAACAAGCGCGACTTTACAGGCATACTATATACACACCCTAGGTACGAAATTTAAAGGAATATTTCACTTTTATTGTTTCACTTTAAGCATTATTAAAATCACTGCTCCCGAAAAAAGGGCCGTTTTTAAAACTTTTTTTTGCATTGATACATGTCCCCTGGGGCAGGACCCGGGTCCCCAAACACTTTTTAGGACAATAACTTGCATATTAGCCTTTATAATTAGCACTTTTGATTTTGAACGCTCGAGTCCATTGTATTTAATAGGGTTCTAAAGTTCACGCAAACTTTCTGTCTGTTCGCAGGTTCTGGTGCAAACCGAACAGGGGGGTGTTCGGCTCATCCCTAATGCTGAGTCTAGCAGACAGCAAAACATGTGTTATGACATTTCTAATCGGATTAGGGTAGCGTTCTATATCTAGAGATAGTAGTGCCAGTGAGGGCCTCATAGGTATTACTGTGTTGGTGATTTCAGAAAGTAATTGGAAGGTTGATTCCCAATAGTGTGTTAGTTTGGGGCATTTCCAGAATATGTGGAACATAACTCCCTTCTGCCCACACATCCTCCAACATTTATCATCTAGTTTAGTGTTATATTTAGATAGTCTATCAGGAGTGAGGTACCAACGTTGTGTTAGTTTGATGGACAATTCCCATAGGGTGGAACAATAGGTGGCTTTATACGTGGCGTTGCAGGCTTTTTCCCATTGATCTACAGAGTAGGTACATCCTAGATCTGATTCCCATCTAAGTAGTGGGGTTGATTTGGTAGATATTTTTTGTTGAAGAAGGTTGTAGAAGAGTGAGATCCCCTTTTGACGTGGTGTGGGAGTTCTGAAAAAGGTCCAAGCCAATTGGGGTATTGTATAGGACCATGTTGGGAGCGTGGCGATACAATGTTGGGTATGAATGTAAAGAAAGAGGTCTGAGTTTGGAATGTGAAACTCTTTTTGCAGTGTGGAGAAGGGTTTAATTTTCCCCTTATCGATCAGATCAGTTATATATGTTATTCCACTCCCCTTCCATGATGCATAGGATGTTGCCCGCATGAAATTGTGCAGTACCTCCAGAGGGATTCGGACAGTGGATGGGAGAGGGTGTGAAGAGCTAATTTTTAGAAATCGGACCCAGGATTTAAGTGTTGCTAAGACTGTTGGGGAGGCACAGGGAGGGATCTTAGCTCCAAGTGCCATAGAAGATATCCATGCAGATAAGTTGCCCCCCTGTGATAGTGGAAGCTTCAATTTTCCCCTTTAATGTGGATGGGGAGACAGGAACCATTCTTTAGATTGCGTGAGCACAGAGGCCAAGTAATAATCTTTAAAGTCTACATAACCAGTTACTCCTGCCTGGGCGTTGCTTTATTAGCCCCACATGTCTGCATCTAGTCCTTTTACCTTGCCATATGAATCTAGAAAGTATAGTTTTAAGTGATTTGAAGTAGTTAGGTGGTATTGGGATCAGGGGGGTTCTTAATAGATATAGAATTTGGGAAAGATAAAGCATTTTGAAGGTGCTAAGCGCCCAATCCACGAGAATTCATATGACGCCAGCCTGGTGAGATCTTCTTGTAGTTTAGTGCGGAATGGTAAGTAGTTGTGTTGAAATAATAATTTGGATGAATTAGACAGTTGAATCCCTAAATAGGTTATTGTGTTATCCACCCATGTATAGGGGAATCGTTGTTTGAGACGCTCGCTGGTGCATGCGTTTACTCCTAAGTTTAAAATATATGATTTATTCTCATTTATTTTGTAGTAAGAAATATCACTAAACCAGGCTAGCGTTTTCTGAATCTCTGGTAGGGAGTTTTTTTTTTTTTTATTGGAAAAAATTTCAAATACAAAACTCACCAACATTGGTGTAAACGTTCAAACATTCATATTTCCATTTTTTTTTCTTCCCTTATTACCTATTTCCCATTACCCTTTTCCACCCCAACCCCTCCCCTGATCTGTCCATCTCTCTGCCTCCTTTTATTTTATCATCTGTCTGATTCAGTCATTCCCTGTACGTATTTGTCTGACAATTTAAAGACTCTCCATTTCTCCCATTTGTTCTTATTTCCTTCCTCTCCTCCCTGCTCTCCACGGCCTAGATATTCCATTTCGGCTACGTATTCGACTCGTTGTATCCACTCTTTTATAGTCGGTTTTGTTGTTTCTAGCAATTTTTTCGGGATTAGTCCCTTTGCCGCGTTAAGCAGCACCGGGATCAAAGTTGTTTCATACCGGTTTTTTTTTATGTTTGTACCGTGGAACAAACATATCCAGGGATCTTAAAAGAGAAGTTACCGCTCAGGTGTACTCGATTGATCTTTTCACTTCTATCCCAAGCCACGGGTGCAGGCAATGCATATAATAATGCGAAAAATGGAAAGAAACTTTTTGGACAGCCGCACTCCAAAAACTGTTCCTTTATTGGAAAATCACAAAAATCCAAGCCACAGCAAAAATTAATAAGAGCAGACAAGCTGACGCGTTTCGCACTGTAGTTTCAGTGCTTACTCATAGCTCAGAGTAAGCACTGAAACTACAGTGCGAAACGCGTCAGCTTGTCTGCTCTTATTAATTTTTGCTGTGGCTTGGATTTTTGTGATTTTCCAATAAAGGAACAGTTTTTGGAGTGCGGCTGTCCAAAAAGTTTCTTTCCATTTTTCGCATATCCAGGGATCTCGTGGGACCTTCTCCCCGGTTATTTCTTTTATGTAATCTATAATTTCCTCCCAGTACTCTTTTATTTTTGGGCACTCCCACCATATATGCTTTGTTGTTCCTTTTTGTTTACATTTCCTCCAACATAGCGGGGAGTTGTTTGGATGGATTTTGTTCATTCTCTCTGGGGTCAAGTGCCAGCGTATCATACACTTATAATTTGCCTCTATCGTCATTATGTCGGTTGCACTATTGAATACCGCCCTGATCATTTGTGCCTCCTCTAGCTTTTTACCCATGTCCTGTCCCCATTTTTCTATACATACTAATGATCCCCGTGTTTCTAATTCTGTTAAAATGTCATATGTTTGTGATATACCATGTTTTAAGGGCCTATCCATATTACAGAGTTTTTCCATGGGATTTAGTGTCTTTTCATCTCTAATTGGTTGTGGAAGGGTGCTTACTAAATGTGTTAATTGAAAATATTCCCATTCACCAAGCTGCTGATCTCCGTGTAACATTTTAATCTCTTGTCTTGTCTTTATTTTGCCCCGTGTTGTTATGTCCTTTAATTGTGTGGATCCCAGCTGCTTCCCTAATCGTGTCCTGTTTCCTGGTATAAAAAAATTTGTGCCTGCTAATGGGATTAGTGGTGAACTATATTTCCATTTTTCTCGCCGGTGAATCATATCCCATACTTTAAATACGTTTTTCGTTATACTATGTGTTTCTGTGTCTAGTGTTCTTGATTTTGGCGGTATCCAAATGTTTTTATGCAAGAGTGTCTTGCTTAATATATCCTCCATTTGTACCCATTTCTTTTTGGTATATGGGTTTGCCCATTCTGCCAGCCTAGCTATTATGACCGCTTTATAATATCTCTGTACATCTGGAAGTGCCAACCCCCCGTTTTTTTTTTCCGACTTAAAAGTGCGTAATTTACTCTGGCCTTTTTACCCTGCCAAATATATTTCGAAATTATAGTTTTAATCACCTTGAAAAAACTTTGTGGTAATTCTATTGGGAGCATTTGGAATTTGTAGGTTATTTTTGGTAGAATCATCATTTTTAGGACGTTGACCCTTCCTATCCAAGAGATAGGTCTCCTCTCCATATTTTTCATTTCGAGTTTAATCTCATTTATTAAGGGGATGAAGTTGACTGGATATAGTTTCTCTAATGTTGGTGTTATTTTTATCCCTAGATATGTTAATGCTTTTGTCTCCCAGGTGGATGGGAATTCTTTCTGTAGTACTTTTTCCTCTTTTTTATCTACTCCTAGGTTTAAGATTACGGTTTTTATAGGGTTGATTTTAAAGTTCGATAGCTCTCCATATTCTTTTATTTCTCTAATTACGTTAGGCAGTGATATCCTAGGCTTAGTTAGGTATAGGAGTATGTCGTCTGCATACGCTGCCACCTTGTGCTCTTCCTCGCCCACTCTAACCCCCCCTATATCCGGGTTGCTCCGTATTTTTGCCAATAACGGTTCTAATGAAATTACATATAGGAGAGGTGAGAGCGGACATCCCTGTCTTGTTCCGTTGAACATCTCGAACACAGACGACACTCTCCCATTTACCTTGACCCTGGCTGTAGGGTGACTATATAGGCTGTTTACCCATCTCAAATATCTAGGCCCCATCCCTATGCTTCGGAGTGTTTCCATCATAAACCCCCAGTCGACTCGGTCAAATGCCTTTTCGGCATCAACTGACATGAGTACGACTGGGGGTTTTCTTTCCTTGCCTTTACGCATCAACAACACCGTCCTTATGCTATTATCTCTTCCCTCTCTTCCTGATACGAAACCCGCTTGGTCCCCATTTATCAGTTCCGGCATTAGGTTTTTTAATCTCGTCGCCAATATTTTTGCATATAATTTTACGTCTGCATTTAGCAGGGCTATAGGTCTATAATTGGAACAAATAATCCCATCCTTTCCTGATTTTGGGATTACTGAAATATTGGCAAGGAGTGACTCTTTTCTTATTTCTTCTTCATCTCCTATTTTATTCAGATAATTACATAGCTCCGGGACTAATATTTCTTTAAATCTCTTATAATACTTAATCGAGAACCCATCCGGATCTGGACTTTTTCCCCCTGGCGTTTCTTGGAGCGTTTTGTTTATTTCTTCCTGGGTAATTGGATCCTCTAGGGACTCAGCACTATCTAGGGAGATCTTCGGGAGATTAACTTGCTGTAGATATTCTTGTGTTTTAATTTTACTACTTTCCTTTTCTTGTCTTGTCTCATTAGTTCTAATAGAGTATAGCGTACTATAGTACGTCTTAAAGACGTTAGCGATTTCAGAAGTTTTATATTTCATCTCTCCTATCTGGTTCTTTATTTTTTCTATGTAATTAGAGTTTTTTTTTACTTTCGCTAGTCTTGCCAAATATTTCCCTGGCTTGTTTCCCCATTTATATCTCTCTATTGCTACGTTGTTAAGTCTTTTCCTTGTTTCCTGTTCCATTAGGTCTCTGAGTTGGCCTCTCTTGATTACTATCTTTTGGTGCGTTTCTCTTTCTTGATGAGTTTTATGTTTTTGTTCCAAATCCTGTAGTTCCTTTATTGTATTTTTCATCAACAATTCTCTTTCCTTCTTTTTTCCGGACCCAATAGAAATCAATTTACCCCTGATGTAAGCCTTATGGGCTTCCCATATTGTTGCTGAACTCACTTCTGGTGTATTATTTGTCCTAAAATATTGTTTGATTTCCCTCATTATTATTTTACCTACTTCTAGGTCTTCTATCAGGTCTTCGTTTAAGTTCCAAGTCCCCATTCTTTGTTCTATTTCTTTAAAACGTATTTTAGTTATTACTGGGGCATGGTCTGAGATTGATGTTATATCTATTGAGGTTTCAACTACATATTCCAGGACTCTGTGGTCAACCAGCATGTAGTCGAGTCTTGAATACGTGTTGTGCACCGATGAGTGGTAAGTGTAATCCTTTGTCTCAGGATGTGTTATTCTCCATTGATCAACCAGTTGCACTAGACGTATTATCGAGTTCGTGGTCCATTGAGAAATTAAAGTCTCCGCCCAGTATCACATACCCTTGTTTAAAGTCCATTAGGGCGTTCAAGATTCCCTTCAGGTATTTTTTAGGCTGTCTATTTGGACAGTATACATTTGCTAAGGTATATTTTTTCCCCTGAAGTATCCCTTTCAAGAACAGGTAACGACCTTCCGGGTCTACTCTCCTCTCTTCCACAATGAAACTAATATTTTTTCCTACTCCTATGGCTACTCCCTTTGCTCTTTTGTTTGGGGAATCTCCATAGTACCAGGTTGGGATCGCTCGTGAATATAATTTTGTGTTTGAGTCCAACGCTATGTGAGTCTCCTGTAGAAAAATTATTTCTGCTGAATACCTTTCCATCTCCCTTAATATCATGTGTCTTTTTTCCGGGGAGTTGAGTCCTCTAACATTGTATGTAATAAAGTTTACATCAGTCATATGATTTATTTTTCTTTGTTCTCCCACTTCCCAGATATTTTTTTGTTCTGAGATGTGTAGATCATGTTCCCCTTCTCTTTTCCCTTCTCGCCCCCCACTCCTGTCCTTCCCTCCCCCTCCCCTCCCCTCACGCCCCTCTCCTCCCCACCCCTTCTCCCCCTCCCCCTCCCTAGTTGGAACCTTGACCTCATGGTCTTAGTGCAGGGTTTTCTCTCTTAGTACCACTCTGGGTACTCTGCACCTTGAACCCGAGGTGGAGTTCTGTCTGGCCCCCTTAATCCCACTCCCCTACTACTTGGGGAATGTTGCCAGAGCAGTCAGTAAGTCCAGGCCTCCAGATCCCTCTCTATATGTTTTTATTTCAGTTTAATTCATCTCCCTTTCCTCCGCCCCTCCCCCCCCAAAAAAAAAAAACACTCCCCCCTCTATCATCCGGTGGCGCCCTTCCTATTTGTTTTAGTTAGGCATCTGGGACTGGGATTTCTAGCTTTCTACAGAATTCGGGTATCTCTTCGATAGATCTCAATCTCGCCGAGATGCCATTTTTCCTCCCAATCAAGCATGCTGGGAAACCCCAATTGTACTGGGTCTCATGATCTGTAAGAACCTTCAATAAAGGTTTTAAGTTCCTTCTTCTTCTCAATGTCTCTTGAGTTAGATCCTGAAAAATTTGGATATAATTTTCTTCAACTTTTATTGGTGTCTTCTTTACCCTCAGATTTCTCCACAGTTGATTTTTTTCCTCCCAGTTTTCAAACCGCACGATAATGTCTCTCGGGTTTTCCTGCGGTATTTCTTTTGGTCTTCTTATTCTATGCGCTCTCTCGATTTTCATTGGGGACGTTATTTCTCTGTCCAACAGTGGATTGCAGATTTTCATTATTATTTCTGTTAAATTCTCTGAGTGAGATAGCTCGGGTACACCTCAAATTCTTATGTTCTTCCTTCTGTCCCTATTCTCTTGATCTTCGAGTTTATATGCTTGTTCCTGTTGGAATTTATTTCTCCTTCCAGTTTTTTTATAGTGCTTTCATTACAGTCTGCTTTTTTTTCCACTTCCTCTACTCTTTCACGTATGTACCCCATATTTTCCTGTATTACTTCCATTTGCGCCTTTAGCACTTTTTCCAGGGCTGCAAACATCCCCTCTATTTCCTTTTTTGTTGGTAGTTGCCCCTTGTTTTGTTGTTCCTCCTCTTTTCTCTGCTCAAGATCTACTTCAGCTTCTTGCTCTATTCTAGAGTCTGATAGTGTGTCTGTTTCTGCAGGATTTTTATTCTGGGCCTTTTTTTTTTTCCTTCTTCTTCTTCTCCTCCTTGCTGTCCATCTGATTACTTTTGGCTCCTTGCTGCTTTTCCACCACCTGTTTGTCTCCGTTTCCACTATGGGTAACATATTTATTCATTGGGCCCGGGCTAGGAGCCAGACTTAGCCGTGGAGATTTTGGGGTTGCCCCCCTCTTGCTCCCCTTCCTCTCGTACTTATGTTGCTTAAGTTCCTTAATCTGCCTTCCCGGTGTTTATTGCTGGGGGGGGGGGGAGGGAGGGAGATGTGTATGTTTCTTCTATGATCTGTTCTTTAAGGTTATTATACCTTCTGCTGTTTTTCACCCATTTGTCTGTTGTCGTGCATGTATCTTTGCTGCTAGCACACTGTTGATACACTGTTGATACACTGTCTGCCGGCCACGCCGCACCCGACGACAGGAGTGACACTTCTGTTGTGCCCCCCTTTTCTCTTTCTCCCCTCCTCCTTTCTTCTTCCTCACTTTATATCCTGGGTGGTTTATGGTTAAAGTTTAGCAATAGTTCAGCAATAGTTCAGCTTTTATTAGTTCTTAGGATCCACTGCTATCCCTGCTATCATACTGCTAGCACGTCTTTCAACTCCCGTACCGCCCCGTACCGTGCTAGGGAGCGTGGACCGAGTATAGACAGAGTATGGACCCAGTATTAGTATAACAATTCTAATATACCATATTATTTTTTTTTCCTTTCCCCTTTCTTTTCCTTTCCCTTTCTTTTTCTTTGTTTTTCTTCTCCCCCTTTTCCTTCAGGAATCACAAACAGTTCTTAATTCCCAGCACGACTCGGGGAGACAAACAAGTAGCAGTAGATTTTCTTTGCTTATTGGAGGACTGGCCCCCCCCCAAAAAAAAAAACAGGGGGGAAACTCACAAAACCGTGACGGGTCTTTATGCTATTACCATTGGTCCATAATTCCAGTTCAATACTTCAATGAGGGAACAGAGGCAGGGACCAAAAGTTTTACCAGTTTTCAATATTTTATAATGTTCCCATAGTGTCCCTAGCATTTTAGAAAGCTGCAGAGATCAGTAATAAGTGGTCAAGCATTTTCTGGCTCTCTATTAGACCTTAGGAGGAAATGCGGTTAAATCAACTTTTGCTCTGCTGGTATGTTCAGAAATGGTGGCCTCCTAATTTCTGTATGCCCTCCGCTGTTTTCTGTCACACGAAACTCTACTTCCTCTCGGCATGGGGGAGCAGCGGTGGGGGGCAAAATAGAAGGGAAGGAAGGAAGAAAAAAGAGACCACTTTTTCTGTCCTTTCTGTCCTTTTTTTTTTATGTTTGCTGCCCTTTTGACATCCAATGGATCTCGATCAAGTACGAGAAGCTCTCAGTAGTGCAAAAAAAAAGAGCGTTGTTTTAAAAAAAAAAAAAGAAGATAATAATAATTATTTCTCCTGCCCCTTTATGGCTTACAACCAACACACACCTCTGGATCAGCTAAACGTTGCAGTCCCTTTTCACATCCATATATGCCTACTAAATAGGAAGGTTATTTATCATACCTCTGCGTCTTCTCCCTTTTCCTTTCTCTTTCCCGCTCCACTCACCACTACCTCAGCTCTGGTGAGAGGCAGGGGAATCCGTGCAGCTTGCTGGAGACGGCAGCTTACAGGGGACAGCAAGGGGTCCGAAGGATCCTGGTGAGGCAGCAGCGTTCTAGGGACGCTCCTTGTTACGGTTGTTTTAGGTGGCAGGCTTTCAGGCTGCGTCTCTCCCGGATCCCCACAAGGTCTCCGGTCTCCGGTCTCTGAAATCCTTCCGGGACCTCTTGTATCATTCGGGCTTGGCTTGGTTAGCCAGGCTGGAGGTTCTCTGGGAGTCCCTTTCTTCCATGTCCCAGCGTGCAGAGAGCGAGAGGGTAAGTGCGGTGCGGGGAAGGGGGGGCAGCGGCGGCGTTCAGGCAGTGCTATGCATGCTTCTGGAGCGAGGTAGGCTGGAGACCTGACTTCTCACCTACATGCTCCGGCGCGGGATCTGCGCCATTACGAGACTCCTCCCTCCTGTTGATGGATGCTCTGGTAGGGAGTTGATGGGATCAGTGACCATGAGAATGACGACATCCGCAAATAGGCTGATTTTATGCTCCTGGTCAGCGTTGGTTACTTTTTTTTGGTTGGTTCTGATACTTTCAGCTAGGGGTTCCATAATAAGATTAAAAAGAAGGGGGGATAGAGGACATCCCTGTCTTGTATCATTTGAGATCTGGAATGGCAGTGATAGGGAATCTGTTGAATACACTTGAGTTGATGGGCCAGAGTACAGGACCATTATGACTTTGTGAATTTGACCTTGCAACCCGAATTTGGTTAGGACTGACGATAGGTAGCCCCAATGTACCCTATGAAATGCTTTTTCTGCATCCAACGCTAGGAATAGGGAAGGCGTATTTGTAGTTACATGGTGGATAGCATTTATTACACGTCTGGTAGCGTCTGATGCTTGGCGACCTTTCGTAAATTCCGATTGGTCCTTGTGGATAAGGGTGGGCAATATGTCCTCTAGTCTCTTGGCTATAAGTTTTGCATACATTTTTAAATCTATGTTGAGCAGGGATATAGGTCGGAAGTTTTGTTGGCGAAGAAGGTTCTTTGCCTGCTTTCGGTAGGGTCACTACTAAAGCACTAAGCATTTCAGTGGGAAAGATCGAAGAGATGGCAGCTGAATTGTAGGACTTACATAGCATAGGGGCTAGAGTATGTTGACATTTTTTATAGTATTCCCCATTGAACTGGGGATTTAGAATTTGGAAGGGTATGGATCACTTGTAATACTTCAGGAATAGTGAAGGGGGCATTTAGATGTTCGAGTTGTTGTGGTGATATAGATGGAAGGTTTGTATGTTTCAAGAAGGCTAAAATTGTAGAGATCTTTATAGTATGCACTAAATGCATTGGCTATGGAAGTGCATTTAAGTAATTTTTCGTTAGTGTGAGGGTGGTATGAAAATTGGATTTTAGTCCTTTGACTCGCAGTGACATTGCTTTACCTTCTTTGTTCCCTGTTGCGCACGCAGTAGCTTTGAATTTTTTATACGTTTTTTCATACGCCTCCAGAAGTAGAGAACCTAATTTATGACGTAGCGAAAAGATTTTAGAATGGAGGAAATGGGAAGGGTTGGATTTGTTTAAAGCCTCTGAGGCTGCTATGTCAGCTATAAGTTCATCTAACCTCTGTGTTCTCCTTTTCTTTGCTCTAGCTCCCAGTTGTATAAACACGCCTTTCATAACAGCCTTATGGGTATTCCACACCACCAGCGGGTCAGGTACTGATGCTGAGTTAATTAAGAAGAACTCATCTAGATGTTGTTAGAGGAGTGCGGAATTGCAAGGGGTGTTGAGGAGATAGTTATTAACTCTTCAAAGACATGAATTAGGTTGAGAGGATTTGGCGGCTATAGTAATGCTAATAGGAGCATGATCTGACCAGATATGTTTTGAAGCAACCATTTTTCAGTAGATGCCCGTGTTGGATTTTTTTTGCTGCACGTATAGGGGGTTATTTACTAAAGGCAAATCCACTTTGCACTACAAGTGAAAACTGCAAGTGCAAAGTGCACTTGAAATTGCACTGAATGTCAAGTGTACTTTGCCGCAAATGTGTCCTCAGGTAAGTGATTGTTGATGATGGGAGTGAGTGTTCAGTACTTGGACGCTCTGAGTGATACTGCAAAAGCATTAGTTCGTCAAGGTTCTATTGAAAGGTATAGAGCAAAGTAAGTATTGCACTGTAAATACTTGTTTACCAGGTTAAGGTTGCAAGAAGGTAAGTGCTGAAAAAACACGACAGAAACAAAGAAAAATGAAAATATACAACTCAAAATAAAATAGATAGTCATGTCAGCAGTGTACAACTCTCAAGAGATGCTGACCAAACTGGGGGGGAAGTTCAAAAACTGAATGGTTGAGCATAAAGCTGGACCAGACTTATTGCTGTTGCTTATCAATTAATAGTCAGGGGGTTCTCATTTGTATTTTGCCTTGATGTACCCCCGGTTCTGCTGAAAGTGAAAGGGGTTTGGTTTCCCTCGTGTATCAGGAAGGTGCTGTAGGGGTTCTGGGATGATACCCCATGAATGAAAAAGTTTCATACCGCCTTCTATGTTAGATATGGTGTAATGGGTTCCGTTGTAGGTGGCCAGTATAGTGGCCGGGTAGCACCACTTGTATGTAATCTTATGGTTAGATAGGGCTTTTGTTACTGCCTTTAGTTGCCGTCTCAATTGCAAGGTGAATTGTGACAGATCTGCGAACAGTTGTATATCTGAGTATGGTGCTGGGAGGGTGGATATTTCCCTTGCTTTCGAGAGGATTTGTTCCTTGGCCTGATAGAAGTGGATTCGCAGGAGAACATCTCTGGGGACAGCCTCTTCCAGGTGGCGTGGTTTGGGAATTCTGTGGATACGATCAATGGTGAGCTCTATAGGGGACAATTCTGTCAGTAAGGTAGAAAACATGGTACTAGCATATTTGTGCAATTCCGTGGGTGGAACGGACTCAGGTATGCCTCTGATTTTAATGTTATTGTGGCGAGAACGGTCTTTGAGGTCCGCCAGCTTTGCCTTGAGCCACATAGATTCATCTTTTTGCTCTGTATAGGCATCAACCAAGTCGTTTACTGTTTCAGTACATTCCTCCATTTTGTCCTCTATATACTGCACCCTGCCATCCATATGCTTAAGAAAATGTATGAATCAGGGAGGTTTGACATGAGGGAGGATTGAAGTGTCATGAGCATATCCTTCATTGTGGTATCTAGTGCCGGTTGCCCTGATGTTGGGAATGCAGCTATGGATGATTGCAGTGAGGAGATTGCATTATCGTTGTGCAGGCCTGTACTGACTGTGTCTGCGGCCTGGTGAGAAGGATCCATCCGCATCCTCGATTTAGCTGGGCTCTGGGCAGGGGAGGGCTGGCAGCCTTAGGCCTGGGGGGCAAGTCCAGCCAAATGGCCCACTGAACACTGACCCACAGGCCAGCGGCCAGGAGGACCCCAGCGGCTTGCAGGACCCACAGGTCAGTTGGCGACCAGCAGGACCCACAAGTTGGCTGGCAGCCAGCAGGATCCACAGGTCAGCTGGCGGACAGCAGGACCCACAGGTCAGTGGCTTGCTCCCAGCAGGACCAACAAGCAATGGCCAGCTCCCAGCAGGACCCACAGCCCATTGGAGTTACTACCAAACTTCCAGTGCTGCAAATCAAATGTACAGTGCACTTAAAACAAACAGTCCATCAGAGAGCAACTGCTCTTGTGCACATTGCTGGACGAAGATGGGGCTCAAGCAAGTGGCTGACAGATTCCTCCCTCCACACAAGTGGGTGGATGTGGGAATCCCCCCTTACTGGGACTGCCCCTGTCCGAATACACTGGTCAACACTGGTGCGGTTTGTCTGCAAGCAGCTAATTGAGCAAGGATTTCCAGCAGAAGATGATATAATAATGGGTTTCTGCCTAACATAGAGGGTTACACACCAATCAAAATTCAGGCCCTGCTGAACCCAATGAATTCTGATCTGTGTGTACCAAACTTTACCATATCCCTTGCTTCATCTGGCTCTCTGCAAATCTGTTACTGGTCCCCTGCAGCTCCTGTGTATGTTAGGACTGACATTGGTCACACTCCAGCCTCCACTTCATACCATACAGGGTTAATCTTCCTCTATATGTGATGATGTGTTAGACCCCTTTCACACTGAGCCGCCCATATCGTCGGCGGTAAAACGCTGCTATTTTTACCGCCGACGCTATGGGTGGATTTGCGGCGCATTTCGGCCGCTAGCGGGGCGGTTTTCTCCCCCCCCGATAGCGGCTGAGAAAGGGTTAAAACCGCCCACAATGCGCTGCTGAAGCAGCACATTGCGGGCGGTATAGCCACGCTGTCCCATTGATTTCAATGGGCAGCAGCAGTGAAGGAGTGGTATACACACCGCTCCTTCACCGCTCCAAAGATGCTGCTAGCAGGACTTTTTTTACCATCCTGCTAGCGCAACGCTCCAGTGTGAAAGCCCTCGGGCTTTCACACTGGAGACAATGGAGCAGCTTTTTAAGGGCGGATTGCAGGCGCTATTTTTAACGCTATAGCACCTGCAATACGCTCCAGTGTGAAAGGGGTCTTAGGGAGGAGGAGAACACTGGAACTGGCTGGAGCATAGAATCAGGTAAGTAAAAAAAGGCTATACCCCCTTCTCCCCTTCCCCTCCCCCATACTGCAAGAGTGGACTTCTGTACTTTCTTGGGCTGGGATAAGAAATCGCATCCTTTGCTGTGTATTCTTATATTCTTGAACAGGTTAGGAATTTGTGTAACATTTTAGGTGCTACATAAGATGTAATCCACATACACATTATATCTAATTAAAAATAATTATTTTTAGAAGATATAATGTATATGTGGATTACATCTATGTAGCACCTGAAATGTCACACTAATTCCTAACCTGTTCAAGAATTTTACTTTCACTTTCAATAAACCTGCAGTGAAAAGTACAGAGCAGGTTCACATCACAGTATGCAGAGCAGTGGAGACTTACAGTAGAAGTGGATCCAGTCTCCCTTCCATGCTGTACACAATCTTCACTCTGCCCTGGAGGAGGTCTCTGCTGTGTGCTGGGCGGGACCCAATCATCGATGCTGCAGTGTGAGGTTCTTCCTTCCCTGCAGGGACTGTACCAGCTCCGATCTGGGGTAGGGGGGACTCAGGAACTCAAGGAGGGAGCCTGTAAATGGGTGTATCTGCTGCCACAGAGCAACGAGCAGGGGCGCATACATTTTGTTTTGGGCTGGCAATAGGGGCATACAAGTGATGCAACTAAACTTTGTGGGCAGATTTTCCTGCTCACAACCTGACGCTCCCTCCAACCCCCCTGTACCGCCCCTGCTTGCAGCCATCGCGCTCCCAGCCCGAGCCAGTGAGTCACACCCCCCTCTGCCTGCCTCTGAAGACTCCGTCTGTGAGAGTTGTAGTTTCCGGCTGCTGCGCACCGCTGCTCAGTTCTCTCCACCCATCGCCACCAGGAACTTGAGCACGGTCCGGACTACAACTCCCAGAATGCAGCACGGGAGCAACACAGCCAATCGGCGGCCGCCACGATCAAGCTCCTGCTGCCTGCATAAAAAAAAAAAAAAGTCAGCAGACAGCGGCCGTTTTGAGTATAAGTTCGGCGGCCTGGGGGGAAATTTCCACTCTGCCCCCCCCCGCCAGCCCGCCCCTGGCTCTGGGAGACCGGAGAGGTAGGAGAGGAGTTGTGGGGAGAAGAGGGTGCTAATCCTTCCCTTCTTTCCCGTGGATGATCGTCCGGGAGATCTGTATATTGTTATAAAGCCATTAAAGGAAATAATAATAATTTAATATTTACTGGCAGAGATGTTAAAAAATTTGCTTAGGCCTCAAAAGCTGATGAACCAGAATTCACCATTATTGTACTGTTAAACCTTTCAGAGCAAAACACATGTTTTCCAATGGTCAATGAATGAGCCATCTATAACTTTTTACAAGCTTGTTTTGAGACTTCCAAACAAAAAGTTGTTGGTCTGATCTTTACTGGATACACAGTAGTGACAAATACAGCCCTCAGGACAAATAAGAGATGTTTAAGGAGACAACTCTGCCATTGGAAATGCTCTACAGATAGTTAACTGAATTATAAACCTTACAACCAGAACAAATAAACCCATTGTGAAATAGATTTTTAGTAAACAGCAATGTTGATTCTAGCTGTATAGAGACAATGGATGGAGAAGAGTCCATAAGAAGAATTTGTTTATACAGCTGGACTGGTATCCTGTCTTAAGGAAAATATAGTCCACTACTAACAGCCACAGAAACTGGAACTAAAAGTAACATTACGATTTATATAATATATATATATATATAAAATGTTATATTACAATGTTGCCATACATTTTGTAAGCTGCTTAATAGTGCATCCTAACACATAGTGGAAAAGAGTTGAAGTTATGCAAGTCAGAATACATTTTAACAACCCATAAACAAACCAAATCATGTATAATTTTTCTTATATATCTGTATATATATAGATATATGATCATAAGTGATGCATATGCCACTTCTCAGACATTTCAAGAAATTACCTGTATACATGTTGCATTATAAATACACATTCTGAAAATAGAATATATTAACTTAAAAGAGTTGAACTCCAAATCCATTTGAGACACCTGGTGGTTGATGGGGATATTACCTTAAAAGCATATTCTCCTGGAAAGGGGTGGCGAGAAACAGAGCAGGTAACTCCCATATCTGCAGCCACCAATGAGTTGAGGACACACTCTCATTGGGCAGAACTTAGTATCATTTTTATAACCTTAGTGTCCAGAGACAATACTTCAGAGAAGAAAAGAGTAGAACGGACACACAGACACACACTCACTCCCACAGGGAGGTCGGAGGGGCACACTGGGAGATCCACACTCTCAGACAGACTGACACACATGCACCATGCATGAAGAAATATTTTTACACTCATGAAGATTCCTAGACACCCGATACCTGAAAGTACCGGCAGCCATCTTAACTCTGGTCACTTGCCATTAGGAAATAGCCATTTCAGAATGGGTAATTATGTCATTTTTGATTTTATCTTGAATTCATTGTTGTTCTCTAAAATATTGAAGTATTTAATATTCTGCAATTGATGACTTTTCTCCCGAGTTAATAACCTGGTAGATTTTTCTATAAAGCTTACATTTTTCATTATATTTTTCTTTTTGCATAGTTCCAATTTTAGTGACAAAACAAACGTCCAATTTATTACACATTGTTAACCACTTACTTACCTCCAGTATAGTAACGGTTAGATGTGTGAAATACAGACGTTCTGTTTCATTGTCATTTACACAAGGTTCTTAATTCTAACGAGAGGTTATCATGACAGCATTATGTCAAAGGGACTGCATGCCCATTTTGCGGGTATTTTTATTAATTTTCAAGTCGTTCATGTAACGCAATTGTTATTTTAATTTCATGTAAATATCTGCTTTTTGTCAACCAATAAATGTAGGTATTTTGTATGATCACACGTCTCCGTTAATACGTTTCATATTATAGACTGTGTCATATAGATTGACTGTATTCAAAAATATCTTCGTTAAAAATTACTCAATAATAAATATTGTGCGGGCAAACTGTCCCCTAAAAAGCACAACAATATGCCTTTGTTGATCTCGCTGCGGCTCCGTCTTGGCCTCTTCCCTGCGCCCAGCCGGGCTGGAAGAAGAAGGGCGTGAGTTTCTTCGGGCCCCGTTTCCGGCTCCACTTGCGGGACATCTGAGCTGTAGGTGCCGTGGGAGTGTGGCGGTAGTCTGGGTGACTCGATGGGGCTGTTTTCTTGCCTGTAAGCTGAGGTTGTCTGGTCGGCTGTGGAGAGCTCCAGGCTTAAACTGCCATCCTCGTGCACGCGCAAGCCACGCCCCCCCCCCACTTTAATCTTTTAAGCATCTAAGCAAAGTTTCTTTATCTGTCCTGTTTTGAGTCAGATTTTTCCTGGACTCAGACATTATGTCTGGACAAAATGTAAACTTGATCAGGGCTTTGACCTCTGAGCCTATGTATAAAGACATAGCAACTATGTTTATTAGTTGAATATAGCCTAAATGTGAGCACACATCCAGTATTGTAAAAAAAAATAAAAAAAAATAATCCCCTTATGTGAACAATATAAAGTGGAAAATCTGCAATTTTAATAAGGTTGAATTATTTAACATACCACATGTCTAATATCAAAGCATGATAGTAGGGCAGTCGCTGTTGTATTTTCTGCCCATAAGAAAATGACGTTTCAGTAGTGATGTGGGGGTTGACAGTAGACCTGCAAATCGACACTGCTAAAAGTTTCTGAAGAAGACTTTATTAAGTGATTCGCCTTCAACTGAGATTTGTTTGATGGCCCGGGTAGTAGGAGAAGTAAGTATTCAATATCTTTTTTGCAAGCTGACAATTAACTGACAATTAATTGCACGCTCATGCAACGCTGAACCTCAATAAAATGTATGTCCTTTTTTCCCTCACAAATAGAGCTTTCTTTTGGTGGTATTTGATCACTATTGCATTTTCTATTTCTTGCGCTTTAAACAAAAAAAAGACAGTAAATTTTGAAAAACAAAAAAACAATATGTTTTACTTTCTACTATAAAACATATCCAAAAAATGTTATTTCTAATTTCTTCATAAATTTAGGCAATATGTATTCTTCAGCAAATTTTGGGGAAAAAAAATCCCAATAAGCGTAAAATGATTGGTTTGCGCAAAAGTTATAGTGTCTACAAACTATGGGATATATACTGGAATTTTTATTTATATATATATTTTTTTTACTAGTAATGGCGGCTTTCAGCGACTTATAGCGGGACTGCGATATTGCGGTGGACATTCAGACACTAACTGACACTTTTGACACTTTGTGGCGAACTAGTGACACTTAGACATGTGCACTGCCAAAAAATTCGTTAGTTTTCGTTTTCGTTTCATTCGTTTTTTTTTTTTTCGTTTTTCGGGTCATTCGTTATGATCGCAATTCGTAAATTCGTAAATTTGTACATTCGTAAATTTATACATTCGTAAATTTGTACATTCATAAATTTGTACATTCGTAAATTTGTACATTCATAAATTTGTACATTCGTAAATTTATACATTGGTAAATTTATACATTCGTAAATTTATACATTCGTAATTTCGGAAATTTGGAAATTCGATATTTTCGAAAACCCGAAAATTTGAAAATCTGAAAAAATAACTATTAAATTATAGGTATTGTAATTTCCTTTCAAATTTGGCTGTTAGCGAACGTAACGAATACAAATTTATCTGAAGTTACGCATAACCTGAAATAACAAATGCCGCATCTAAACAAATGGAACGGAACAAATTAATAATAATAATAATAAAACGTTTTTATTATTATTATTGTTATTTATTATTATTATTAATTCATTACGTTCCATTCGTTTAGATACGGCATTCATTATGTCGGAAAACAATTCGTAACTTCGTTAAGTTCACTAACAGCCAAATTTGAAAGGAAATTACAATACCTATAATTGAATAGTTAGTAATAGTTAAGTTATTAGTTAATTATTATTTCAGATTTCCGAATTTACTAATTTACGATTGTACGAATGTACAAATTTACGAATGTACGAATATTCGTAAATTCGTAAATTCAAATGTACGAATTTCCGGATAGTTGTACATTCGTAAATTCGTGCATTGGTAAATTCGTATATTCGTAAATTCGTACATTCGTAAATTTGAATTTACGAATATTCGTTAAAATTCGTTAAATGAGTTTTCGTTAATTCGGGTATTTCCGAATTAACAAATTTGTCGAAATTCGTTAAAAAACGAATTCGGAACGAAACGAATTGCACATGTCTAGTGACACTAATACAGTGATCAGTGCTAAAAAATATGCACTGTCACTGTACTAATGACACTGGCTGGGAAGGGGTTAAACATCTAGGGTGATCAAAGGGTTACATGTGAGCCTAGCCAGTGTTTGTGTACACAGTGTGAGGTGCTTTCACAGGAAGTAATGGATTTTCTTCACTGCTTTGCGGGGAAAGAAAATCCATTACTTCCCTGTTGACCGGACAGGGTTTTGCCTTGTTTACATAGGCAAAGCCCTGTCCTGTGTGTCTTTCCAATGGTTGGCTGATGCCAGCGGTAATCCATTGGCCGGCACCGGCTGGTTGGCATCTGCTCTGTTTGATCACAGCGCAGTTGAGTCATGGAAGTGCCGGTTCAAGTACCTAGTACATGATATGGCGCAGGAGAGCCACCTTGCCGCCGTATATGTAAGTTATATGGTAGGCAAGCGTTAAAGAAAAACTCTAGGAATAGGCTGGCTTAGGTCGGCCATACATGGATCGCATTTTGATCCATATATGGGCAGGCTGGTTGTACAAAAGTCAATCTACTGATTCCTGTATGATCAGCGTAGCTGGCTATAGGTGGCAGTACTAATCAGGGAATCAGTGTATTCTGATGGCAGGGAATTCTCCCCTCTGTCAGAATCAAGTATTTTTTTTTTTTTTTCATACAACCCGCTGGCTGAATGAAAAAAAAATTGACTATTATATGGGCTGCCTTAAAGTGATATTAAAGTCTTGTTTTTTTTTTTTTTGTTAAAGATAACAAACATTTATACTTACCTTCTCTGTGCAGTGGTTTTGCACAGAGCAGCCCGTATCCTCCTCTTCTCGGGGTCCATCTTCGGCGCTCCTGGCCCCCTCCTGTTAAGTGCCCCCACAGCAAACAACTTGCAATGGGGCAGCCGAGCCGCAGCTCCCTGTGTCCATTAAGACACAGAGCCGTGGCCCGGTCCCACCCCCTTTCTCTCCTCATTGGGTCACTGACTTTGATTGACATCAGCGGGAGCGAATGGCGCTTCGCTGCTGTCTCAGCCAATGAGGAGGGGGACTGTCATGGGCAGCTGAGACTCTGCAACATCGCTGGATCAAGATGGGCTCAGGTAAGTATTAGGTGGGCTGAGGGGGCTGATGCACACAGAAGGCTTTTTTTATTTTAATGCATAAAATGCATTAAGAGAAAAAAACATCTTGCATTTACATCCACTTTAAGTTAAGTTTAACACCTTGTAAATTTATGTCTTCAATTAACTATTTTATTAAGCGCTTGGAGTACAGCTATCACAATACTTCTGATACTCTGACGTAGGACCTTTGGGCCAGCTATCCTGCAGCTGCAGCCTCTCTGCCCTCCCATTCTTTCCAGGTGTACAATTATGGAAGGCTTTGCATTATGTGAACCCATTCACAGGCTTGTTGTACCCAAGTTGATCGATCAATCTACTTGGGAATATTCAGCCTGCCCATGCATTGTTCGAATCTCAGCCCGTTCCTGCTCAAACGGCTTTATATTCAGAAAACAACAGGAAAAAGATAAAGATGTAAACCTAAGTGTTTGTTACCCCAACATTTCAAATTCATGATATGTGCCTGCTGTACTGTGTACTTGTATAACAAGTATCCTGTTCTCTTTGTATTGCTTCCTTTGTGTGAAATCCCTGGTGATCCTGTCAGTCCCAGTGCTTTCCTATTAAAAACTGACCACACTAAGCAGGAGAGCACACCATGGTGAGTTTTCTAGCTGTGCTGGGAACTCAGCCTGCTCTCCTCCAATAATCAGACATGCCCCCCCTTCCCCCCTACTCAGCCTTTTACTGGGAAGCTCAGTGTACTACTGCTTCTCCTCCCCCAGCTCTTATGCAACTGAGAACAGAGGGAATGGGATCACTTATAAAAAAAAGGGAAAAAAAGGTATTCATCTTTTTTTTATATCTATACACAAATGTGTTGTCTTTCATTTCTGTTTTAAACTGAATGGGTTGTTCTAAAAGGTGATTGTTCACAATCACTTAATGCTCTTAAAGGTTCTCCTTTTGGGAAAAATAACAAATGCACATATTTCTGCAGGAGAAAAAAAAAATGTACATGTATTATTTTTTCCCACAGGAGTCTGGAAAGCATTGCAACCGTGATCAGTAGATTTTAAATATGGGTGTAACGTGTATCATGTTCCCATAGGTGAACTTATACTTTAAGGAAATCTATCAAGAAAGAACTATGGGTGTCTTGTCTTTGACCTTATTACCAGGGATGAGCCGAACACCCCCCTGTTCGGTTCGCACCAGAACCTGCGAACAGACAAAATGTTCGTGTAAACTTTAGAACCCTATTAAATACAATGGACTCGAACGTTCGAAATCTAAAGTGTTAATTATAAAGGCTAATATGCAAGTTATTGTCCTAAAAAGTGTTTGGGGACCCGGGTCCTGCCCCAGGGGACATGTATCAATGCAAAAAGTTTTAAAAACGGCCGTTTTTTCGGGAGCAGTGATTTTAATAATGCTTAAAATGAAAAAATAAAAGTGAAATATTCCTTTAAATTTCGTACCTGGGGGGTGTGTATGATATGCATGTAAAGTGGCGCATGTTTCCCGTGCTTAGAACTGTCCCTGCAAAAAATGTCATTTTTGAAAGAAAAAAATGCATTTAAAACAGACTCGCGGCTATTAATGAATTGTCGGCTCCCGGCAATACATACAAAAGTCATTGATAAAAAAAAAAAAAAAAAGCGTGGGGGTTCCCCAGAATTCAATTACCAGGCCCTTCAGGTCTGGAATGGATATTAAGGGGAACCCCGCCGCAAATTAAAAAAAAAATTGACGTGGGGTTCCCCCAAATATCCATTCCAGGCCCTTCAGATCTGGCATGGATTTTAAGGGGAACTCCACCCCAAATTTAAAAAAAAAATGGCGTGGAGTCCCCCTAAAAATCCACACCAGACCCCTTATCCGAGCACGCAACCTGGCCGGCCGCAGGGGAAAAGCGGGGGACGAGAGAGCGGCCCCCCTCCCTCCTGAACCGTACCAAGCCACATGCCCTCAACATGGGGAGGATGTCCCCATGTTGATGGGGACAAGGGCCTCATCCCCACAACCCTTGCCCGGTGGTTGTGGGGGTCTGCGGGCAGGGGGCTTATCGGAATCTGGAAGACCCCTTTAACAAAGGGGACCCCCAGATCCCGGCCCCCCCTATGTGAATTGGTAAGGGGTACATTGTACCCCTACCATTTCACGAAGAAAGCGTAAAAAAATGTTTAAAAAAACACACAAACACCTTGAAAAAGTCCTTTATTTAAAAATAAAATAAAAAATTCCAGCGGTGAAATCCAGTGTCCCGCGGCGATCCCGATGTCCAGCGCTGTCCTTCATTGTTCGAGTCGAACATGAGTTTGACTCGAACTCGAAGCTCATCCCTACTTATTACCTTTGGGGTCACTGACCAAAAATAGGGTGAAGTCAGAGCTCCTGATACACATCTTTGTTCCAGCATTCTAGCCAAGCAAACAGCATTTTCAAAATGGGTCCAGCAATTGCAGCCTATGTATAGTATTTCTTTGTTTTATTGGGAAACTATAATGGTTTTTGATAAACTGTTTTTCTCAAACTACTACACGATTATAATCTGACTTTTCTTATGGTTTGTACATAATCATTGTACAAATAAAAATGTAACTCAGGGCACTTTCATGTTGCTATGAAAAAAGTGCAGTGGACCAAACCAAGAAACCAAACACTTGCTCTGCACTTGTCAATTGGTTCTGGCTATTTAGTTGTACAGTAGTAGTACCGTAGGCGTGCGCAGGGGGTGTGCCAGGTGTGCCTGGGCACACCCTAATCACTACGTGCAGTGCCAATTCCCCCTACTGCCTAGGCTTCCCCTGTGTTGACCAAATCCCCCTCAGTGCTACTGGCTTCCCTCCTTTCCTCTCCCCCAGCTGCTGCGGGGGATGTTTCAGGATGAAGAATGGGGTAAGGGGCTATTAAATATGTAATTTATGAGCACCTTCCTTTTCTAAATGAACACACTCTCACTCTGTTTATTCATAACTGAAGCATAGTACTTATAATAGTTACTATGGTTCAGTTTGTAAATGAACAGGAAGCCGTTCGGCATAGAGGACTTCCCATTCATTCACTGTCTAGTGCAGCTGAGGCTGCAGAGAAAGGCATGTGTGTTTGAGCTTTTGGGTTCACACCCTAATGCAATAGGCTGTGCACACCAATTAGTAGCACCTTGGATTACGAGCATAATCTGTTCCAGAAGAATGCTTGTAATCCAAAGCACTCAAATATCAAAGAGAGTTTCCCCATAGGGATCAATGGAAACTCAGATAATTTGTTTCAGTGTCACTGTTAGTGTATGCAGTACCGCATTTGGCCAGAGGTAGGGGGAGCCAGAGAACTCAGAAACACTCAGAGTTACTTGGAGACCACTCGGAAACACTCGGAGACACTCGGAGATGCTCGGAGACACTCGGGAACTGAGTGTTTCCGAGTGTCTCCGAGCGCCACCTCTGGCCACATGCAGTACTGCACACCCCAGAGGCTTGAATCCTGCTCGTCTTGCGACACAACGCTTGCAAACCAAGTCAGGATTTAAAAAAATAAACTGCTTGTATTGCGAAACGCTCCTAAACCATGTTACTCGCAATCCGAGGTTTTACTGTATAGACCTCAAAGTAGTGAATCAACTGTCTGAACCCTTTGTGAAACTTGCCTCACATTTGCCATCTGCTGACTGTAAGTGGTACTGTAAATCTAAATTATTCACATGTATTTATATATATTTACCTGACTAAAAAGATTAATCACTTCCCGATCGCCCACTACACATTTACTGCAGCAGGGCGGCCACTCTGCGCCAGATCACATACGTAGTACGTGATCTGACACTTCCGAGTCTGGTGCATGCGCCGCCAGCAACCCACTCCTGCTGTGATCAAGCACAGCGGGAGCCCAGCGGCGTGTACCGCAGACTCGATGTCCGCCGGCACCCGCCGATTGTTTAGTACACAGGCAGAACAGCAATCTGCATATGTAAACAAGGCAGACCGTCGTTCTGTCAGTAGGGAAGACATTGGTTCTGTGTTTCTGCTAAGCAGGAACACAGATCTATGCCTTCCCTTAGTAGTAGCACCTCCCACACAGTGAGTAAGCACAACCTAGGAATACATTTAACCCTTTGTTCGCCCCTGATGGTAACCCCTTCCCTGCCAGTGTCATTGGTACAGTGACGGTCCCCAAAAATAGTCAAAGGCGTCAGTTAAGTGTCCAATTTGTCTGCTGCAATATCGCAGTCTTGCTAGAAGTCGCTGATTGCTGCCATTACTAGTAAAAAATAAAAAAATATAAAATATCCCATAGTTTGTAGACGCTATAAATTTTGCGTAAACCAATCAATATACGCTGTGAGGGGGTTAGCTCGGCAGCGGGTGTGTGTGACCCCCGGGATGGGCTCCCCACACAAAAACAGGCCCAGCAAACGGAGGTTGTGGTTTTCAAAATCAAAAAAAGGTGCGGTTTATTTTCTATTTACAGTGACAAAACACAGCAAAGCCAAAAGAAACATAAACAAAATAAATCCTGGTCAACTTGACCTCTGACTAAACATACAGGTTTCCTAACTAACAACTGGGATCAGCCTAGTGCTGTCCTAGTCCCTAAGTCCCTGGTTTTAAATGTCCAAGCAAATAGCCACACAGGCTTTGTCTCACCCCACAGGGGTTCACTCTCCCTAGACAGTCCACACAGGTCTGGGTCCAGGCATGAGCTAACCCCTAATGAAGCTGGGAGTTCTTATAGAGGCCTAAATGAGCTGACAAGCTTCAGCTGGTCTCATCAACTCCCTGTCTGCACGACGCCCCACACTCTCCCTAGAGGTATGAGTCATCCATGAGCCCACTATCCTCAGCTGGGCTTATACAACTCTCCACCTAGTTGTATAAGTCGGCGTAAAGCCTGAATCTGGGCGAAATATATCTACCCCCCTGGATGCAACCAGGTGACTTTACCTTCCTGCTGTCACATACCCCCCCCCCTCTTGTTTTAACCTCGGGGTTGGAACACCAGCAATCAGGCATTCATGTACTCGAGACAAAGCATCCACATTCCCCATTTGAACGCCAGGACGATGCTTTACTGTGAAGTTGAATTCCTGGAGGGCCAGGAACCACCTACTCACTCTTCTATTTGTTTCCTTGTTTTGAGCCATCCACTTTAACGGAGCGTGATCCGTAACCATGTCAAAGTGCCTACCTAGCAGGTAGTACCGAAGGGAATCTAGAGCCCACTTCACCGCTAAACACTCCTTTTCAACGGTGGCGTAATTTACCTCATGGGACTTCAACTTCCTGCTGAGGTAAATGACTGGGTGCTCTTCCCCGTTCCAGACCTGGGACAATACTGCTCCTAACCCCACATCTGACGCATCACTTTGTACGACAAAGTCTTTAGAGAAGTCGGGTGAGTACAACACTGGCTGGCTACATAAGGCTTGTTTCAAGAATTGGAATGCTGCCTCAGCCTCGGGGGTCCATTTAATCATGACCGACCCTTTCCCCTTCGTTAGGTTGGTTAGGGGCACAGCCTTAGAAGCAAAGTGGGGAATGAATCGCCGATAATACCCAGCGATTCCCAGAAAGGCTCGTACCTGCTTCTTGCTGTTGGGACGTGGCCAACTCTGGATGGCCTCGACTTTGTTGAGTTGGGGTTTTATTACTCCCCTCCCAATGGTGTACCCAAGATATTTGGCCTCCTCCTGCCCAATGGTACACTTCTTGGGGTTAGCCGTAAACCCCGCTTCCCGAACAGAGTCCAGGACTGCTTGCACTTTTGGCAGATGTGAGGCCCAATCTGTGCTATGGACAATTACGTCATCCAGGTAAGCCGCAGCATACTTCCGATGGGGCCTCAGCATCTGGTCCATTTTCCGCTGGAATGTGGCCGGCGCATTCTGTAACCCGAACGGCATTCTTTTATATTGGAACGCCCCGTCTGGGGTTACAAATGCGGTTTTCTCTTTGGCCAATTTGGCCAGGGGGATTTGCCAATACCCTTTTGTGAGGTCAAGAGTCGTCATGTATCGGGCTGTTCCCAGCCGGTCGATCAACTCATCTATACGTGGCATGGGGTAGGTGTCAAATTTTGTAACTTTGTTCAACTGACGAAAATCGTTACAAAATCGCCAGCTCCCATCCGGTTTAGGCACCAACACAATGGGACTAGACCAATCACTTTGGGACTCCTCTATCACCCCTAAGTTCAGCATTTTCTGTACTTCCTCCCGTATTGCCTCCCTTCGGGCCTCTGGGATCCGATAGGGTTTTAACTTCACCCTTTCACCGGGCGGGGTAATGATGTCATGCTCTACCCCAGATGTTTGTCCCGGCAGCTCAGAGAATACCTCCTTGTTGCGAAGCACAAACTCCTTAACCTCCTGTTGTTGGGGTTGTGACAAGGTGGCTGCTATTCCAACCTCAGGAATCACGCAACCAGTTTGAGCTGGTGACCAAGTGTCTGCGACTAGGGACTCTCTATCCCTCCAGGCTTTCAACAGATTAACGTGATAGATCTGTTCGGGCTTTCGCCTTCCTGGTTGTCTGACCTTGTAATTCACTTCGCTCACTTTTTCCATTATCTCGTAGGGGCCTTGCCATTTGGCAAGGAATTTACTTTCAACCGTAGGGACAAGTACCAGTATCCTATCCCCCGGGGAAAAGGTACGGGTCTTGGCTCCACGGTTGTACACTCTCTGCTGTGCTAACTGCGCTTGGGCCAAATGTTCCTTCACGATGGGCATTACCTGTGCAATTCGGTCCTGCATCAGGGCGACATGCTCAATCACACTCCTGTGGGGAGAACTCTCACTTTCCCAAGTTTCCTTGGCAATATCCAACAGCCCTCTTGGGTGTCTCCCATACAGTAACTCAAAGGGGGAGAATCCCGTAGAGGATTGGGGCACCTCCCTAATAGCAAACATCAGATAAGGAAGTAGACAGTCCCAATCCTTTCCATCTCTATCCACCACTTTCTTCAACATTTGTTTTAGGGTTTTGTTGAATCTTTCAACCAGCCCATCGGTTTGGGGGTGATACACAGATGTACGTAATTGCGTCACTTTGAACAATTTACACAGCTCCCTCATAACCCGGGACATAAAGGGTGTACCTTGGTCCGTAAGCAGTTCTTTACAAATACCCACCCGGCTAAACACAAGAGATAGCTCTTCGGCTATGGTTTTGGCCGAGGTATTTCGGAGAGGGATCGCTTCTGGATAACGGGTGGCATAGTCCATTATAACTAATATGTACTGGTGCCCCCTAGCGGACTTGATTATAGGACCTACCAAATCCATGGCGATCCTCTCAAACGGGACCTCAATGATGGGTAGAGGGACCAGCGGGCTACGGAAATGTGGCATCGGGGCCGACCTCTGACACACAGGGCAGGAGGAACAATAATTTTCTATGTCCTTCATCACCCCCGGCCAATAGAATCTCTGTAATACCCTCTCTCGGGTTTTCTCTGTCCCCAGATGACCTCCAAGAATGTGCCCATGGGCCAACTCCAACACCAACTTCCTGTAAGGTTTGGGCACCACAAGCTGCTCAACGGTTTCTTCTGCCCTTTTTGCCACCCGATACAGTAGGTCCTTCTCTACGCTGAAGTATGGGTAAGTGCAGGTATTATCTGGGTTCACTAACTCGCCATCTATTTTCACTACGTTTTCCCGTGCCTTTATTAGGGCGGGGTCTTTCAACTGTTCTGTGGCAAAGTTTTCCCTGTAAACCTCAAGATCAGAAAACTCCACAGACGGTAGGTTTTCGTCTGAGGAGGTGGGCTCCTCTCCAGTTTCTTGAGTCTCCCCTGCCAATACTGATAAGGGAAATTCCGGAGAGTCCTCACCACTCTCAGGGGAGTTCTGGCTATCACATTCCTGGTACATAGGGGCACCAGTGGGGGGTTCAGGATCATCCCACAGTTCCCAGAACTTCGGAAAATCCCTTCCCACAATGGCGTCATGCGGTAACTGAGATACTAAGCCCACTGGATGAGAGAGGGTACCTTTGGGGGTCTCGAAACACACTGTAGTCACTGGATACTCTCGGGTGTCCCCATGCACACAAATAACAGCTACCTTGCTATTCCCAGAGACCTCTGTTTTAACTAACTCAGCCTTTATCAGGGTCACAAGGCTACCTGAATCCAGCAATACCACAACATTTCTACCATTAACACACATTTTGCATAAATGTTTCTCAGTTCCTCGAATGGCAGTGCATGCGACTGTCGCACACAGCGACTGACGTCTGCCCGTCAGAAAGTCACACTGCATGGGTTCCTCCACAACCGGGCAATTGGCTGCAATATGTCCCGCTTGCCGGCAGCGGTAGCAAACGATCCTTCTTGCCGCCTCTTGAGCCACTGATTTCCCAGGCTGTTCTCGCCAAACTTGGGGTAGAGCTCCCACCCTCTCACTTTCTCCACCCTTACCCCTTGGAATCCTCTTATCCGCCCCTGGGGATGGTCTGGTCTTAGGGTGGAAAGTCCGAGTGTCTCTGGAAGAGGCCGTCAGGTTCTCTGTAGCCAAGTATTTCTCCACACGATCCACAAGACCATCGGCCGTCTCTGGGTCTCCATGGCTTACCCACTTTTGGATGGCAGTAGGAAGAGCTCTCAAAAACCGATCCATTACAACACGTTCCACAATCTTTGGTGCGGACAAAGTCTCTGGCTGTAGCCACTTTCTGCTCAGGTGAATGAGATCATACATTTGAGACCTGGGGGGTTTTCCAAGCTGGAAAGTCCAGTTATGCACACGCTGAGCCCGGACAGCCTGGGTGACACCCAGCCTTGCCAATATTTCAGCTTTTAGCATCACATAGTCTTTTGCTTGGTTAGGCTCTAGGTCATAGTAAGCTTTCTGCGATTCACCAGTTAACAGAGGAGCCACCAGTCCAGCCCACTGCTCCTCAGGCCACTTTTCTCTTTCAGCGGTCCTTTCAAATGTGGTCAAAAATACCTCTGGATCATCCTCTCCAGTCATTTTTGTCAATAAACGACTCACCCCAAAGGACGCGGTATTAGTGGGACGGCTTTCCTCACTGGTCTGCGGACGTTGCTGCATTACTGCTTCCATCTGTTGTTGTAGTCTCTGCTCTTGCTTCTGCAACAGGTCTATGAAGCGGGCCTCAGATTGCTGCTGGGCTTGTTGCTGAGCCTCCAGACTCTGTTGCAAAGTTGCGTTTGTCTGCTGCTGGGCTGCAAGGCTCTGTTGATGAGCTTGCTGCTGGGCTGCGAAGTTCTTTTGCAAACCTGCATTTGTCTGCTGTTGATTGGCATTTGCTAGAGCCAGCTGCTTCAGTATCTCCTCCATGCTGGCTTAAAAAAAAAAACTGCCACTGGTTCTCCACCAACTGTGGATCATCCTCTCCAGTCATTTTTGTCAATAAACGACTCACCCCAAAGGACGCGGTATTAGTGGGACGGCTTCCCTCACTAGTCTGCGGACGTTGCTGCATTACTGCTTCCATTTGTTGTAGTCTCTGCTCTTGCTTCTGTAACAGGTCTATGAAGCGGGCCTCAGATTGCTGCTGGGCTTGTTGCTGAGCTTCCAGACTCTGTTGGTGAGCTTGCTGCTGGGCTGCAAGGCTCTGTTGATGAGCTTGCTGCTGGGCTGCGAAGTTCTGTTGTTGAGCTGCAAGGCTCTGTTGATGAGCTGCAAGGCTCTTTTGCAAACCTGCATTTGTCTCACCAACTGTGAGGGGGTTAGCTCAGCAGCGGGTGTGTGTGACCCCCGGGATGGGCTCCCCACACAAAAACAGGCCCAGCAAACGGAGGTTGTGGTTTTCAAAATCAAAAAAAGGTGCGGTTTATTTTCTATTTACAGTGACAAAACACAGCAAAGCCAAAAGAAACATAAACAAAATAAATCCTGGTCAACTTGACCTCTGACTAAACATACAGGTTTCCTAACTAACAACTGGGATCAGCCTAGTGCTGTCCTAGTCCCTAAGTCCCTGGTTTTAAATGTCCAAGCAAATAGCCACACAGGCTTTGTCTCACCGCACAGGGGTTCACTCTCCCTAGACAGTCCACACAGGTCTGGGTCCAGGCATGAGCTAACCCCTAATGAAGCTGGGAGTTCTTATAGAGGCCTAAATGAGCTGACAAGCTTCAGCTGGTCTCATCAACTCCCTGTCTGCACGACGCCCCACACTCTCCCTAGAGGTATGAGTCATCCATGAGCCCACTATCCTCAGCTGGGCTTATACAACTCTCCACCTAGTTGTATAAGTCGGCGTAAAGCCTGAATCTGGGCGAAATATATCTACCCCCCTGGATGCAACCAGGTGACTTTACCTTCCTGCTGTCACAACGCTTATTGGAATTTTTTTAAACAAAAAATGAAGCAGAATACATATTTGCCTAAATTGATGAAGTAATTTAATGTCGTTTTGTTTTTGTTTATAGCGCAAAAAATAAAAACCGCAGAGGTGATCAAATACCACCAAAAGAAAGCTCTATTTGTGGGAAAAAAGGACATACATTTTATGTGTGTACAGCATTGCATGACCGCGCAATTGTCAGTTAAAGTAACGCAGTGCTGTATCACCAAAAAATGGCCTGGTCTAGAAGGAGGGTAAATTTTCATGCAGCTGAAGTGGTTAAAAAGATGAAAAAGATTTGGAAAAAAAACATTCCAAAAGTGTTCACAGGCCCAATCCTAATATAAACATTAACCTCCCTGGCGGTATTCCCGAGTCTGGCTCGGGGTAAGATTTCAGTACCATAAGCGGTAACCCCGAGCCAGCCTCGGGCTGTATCGCAGTATCCAGGGAGAGTTTCTTACCTTGTCCCCTGGATCCTGCGATGTCTCCCTGCAGTGTGTGCGAGCCGTGTCTCGCTCGATTCACACACAGTGCCACGAGCTCCGTCCCTGCGACGTTGCAGCGCATGAGGGCGGAGGTTGGCGCCAAACTCAAAAAAGTAAAAACACAATTCACATACAGTATACTGTAATCTTACAGATTACAGTACTGTATAAAAAAAAATACACATCCCCTTTGACCCTAGTGGTCTGTCCAGTGTCCTGCATGCATTTTTATATTATATTTTATATTATGAATACAGTTTTTTTCTGCCTGGAATTTGGAGATTGTCCATAGCAACCAAAAAGTGTCCCTTTATGTCAAAAGTGGTTTTAGACCAGCTAGAAAACAGAGATAATAAATTAGAATCACTCGTAGAATTGAGCGATAGCGATTTGTGGGGAAATTCGTCATCAAACACTAAATCTACTTGTTTAATATTTTTATTAGATTTTACAAGTACATAGCAAATATACTGAACATTACATTCTGATCAAGAATAGAATTGTAAATAAATACAGTAATCACTAAAAATACATATTGAAAGAAAGGCAGTAGAGGATAAACCTCAGTAACAATTATATCAATACAAATAGAGGTATAAAAGATTAGAGCAATGAAGATAAGCAATATTTAGGATAGAATATCACGTCTCCAGACCAACCACTCACCCCCGAAGGGAGCAAGCTGTGAGCAGATGGGGGCTCGATTAAGTATGAGAGAATATGTTGGGCTATCCAGAAGGATACACCAGATGAACGTTGTCATACCTCAATTGTTTAGTGGAGACTTTCCTAACAAATCTTTAAAACACAAAGATATTAGTGATTGATAAAGTGAAACTTTAAAGTTATATATATAAGACATGTAATGAACATCACATGTGTAAAAAATCTGTATTACACAAGTAACAAAACTAACCAAAACAGAAAGACAGAAGAAGTAAGAGAGAAGAAGAAGAAATATGGGAGAAAAGTAAAATTTATAGAAAAGAAGGTATGGGTGTAGGAAAATAGAGAAAAAGGTGAAGGTTGTCTCTCCGGGTGGCGGTCCAGTCAGATCAAGGCCCCGTTTAAATATTATATTAATAGATAAATATTAAAGTATTTCAAAGAGGCATCAACAATAGTTGATCAAAATCTGGGGGTAAGAAGTGTTTAATCCATGGTTTCCATATTTTATTATATGTAGCAATGTTGTCATCTTCAATAGCAGACATTTTGGAAAAGATAAGGGCTCTGTTAATTCTATGTTTAGTTTCAGCCACAACCAAAGTTTGGGTTTTCCAGGCCTTAGCTATAGATTGTTTAGCCGCCGTGGTGAGATGTAGTAGTAATTTGAATTGTGACTTATTCAAATTAGGAGGTTTGAGGTTGAGGAGAGCCAGTGCCGGGTCTGGCGGGATTGGTATTTCCAAGGCCGTAGAGGCCATGTGAAATATTTTACTCCAGAAGGATTGAACGATTGGACATTGCCACCAAATATGGAACTGCGTGCCCGGTTCAGAACAGCCTCTGAAACATAGATTTGGGTACGAGGGGGCAAATTTGGCAATCCTGGCCAGAACCAGGTACCATTGAGAAAGGACCTTATAATTTGTTTCCAACGCAAAACAGTTTGGCGAGGAATGCTTAGTAGCTGACCATATAATATCCCAGTCACTTTTACTGAATGTTCTATCCATGTCGTGTGCCCATTTAGTCGTATAGGATGGTAAAGTATCGTCGGATGTGGAATTGATGCGTTTATACAAAAGTGATATTAATCCTCTAGCATGGGGATCACTGTTACAGATACGTTCAAATTGAGTCATTTGGGTGAGAGGGGATCCCGTATCAACGAGGGGTGTATAAAAGTTCTTAATTTGTAGATAGCGGAAGAGCTCCTTCATGGGGAGTTTGTATAAATCACATAATGTTGGGAACGTAAGAATATCATTGGAGGAAACTAGATTATGGAATTGAAGTAGGTTTCTTCTGTACCTAGCTGCAAATGATAGGGGAAATTTCCAGGCGGGGTAAAATGAGGGATTTCGAAGAAAAGAGAGTAGAGGGTTATGAGTGGATTGTAGGCTTTTTGTGGATCTATATTTGTCCCAGATAGCTATAGAATGTTTGGTTACAGGGTTAGATAAGTTTAGTCTATCTTTAGGAGCTAACCAGAGCAAATTATTCACAGAAATGGGGTCAATATCCACTGATTCAATCGCTACCCATAGAGGGGATTCTATTGTAGAATGGTATTTGGGGAGTTGTGCTAGCTGAGCAGCAAAGTAGTATGAGGAAAAGTTAGGAATTCCCAGACCACCTTTCAATTTATCAAGATAAAGAGTCGATCTAGGTATACGGGGCTTTGTAGAGCCCCATATAAAAGCCATCACTCTCTTTTGAGTGAGCCTCAGGAAGTAAGGAGGTATATGTATGGGGAGAACTCGGAATAGGTAAAGGAACTTTGGTAAGATTGACATCTTAGTAGCATTAATCCTCCCAATCCAAGATAAAGGAAGAGAAGACCATTGTTTCATCAGATTAGTAGTTGACTTCAATAAGGGTAAGTAGTTAGCTGAAAATAGGTCGGATATAGAAGAAGTGAGTTGGACTCCAAGATATGAAATATGATGCAATTCCCAATTGAAAGGTAAAGACGTTTGAGCTTGTTGTAACTCAGATGGCGAAAGGGAAATATTAAGGGCATTAGATTTGTCATGATTAACACACAAACCAGAAATCTTTGCAAACTTGTCTAAAGTATTTACTAGATTTGGGGCTGAGACGTGGGGATGGGATAAAAAAATCAGGATGTCATCTGCAAAAAGACTCAATTTGTGGTGATGTCCTCCTAATTCTACACCTTTGATATTAGGATTATTTCTAATAATACATGCTAAGGGTTCAATAAGTAGGGCAAAAAGCAAAGGGGATAGGGGGCAACCCTGTCTAGTACCTCTTCTAATATCTATCATAGCCGATTTATAGCCCATATATTTAATATAAGCTTTCGGAGTGCTGTATAGTGAGGAGACCCAAGTTAAGAAATTTTCCCCAAAACCCCATTTTTGAAGAATATATTGTAGATATGGCCAGCTGATTGAGTCGAACGCCTTCCTAATATCTAATGATATAAGGCAAGTTGGGATACGTCTTTTTTTGGCGGCATGAATTAATAAAAGTGCTCTTCTGACATTATCCCCTGCTTGACGCAAGGGCATGAAGCCAGTTTGGTCACGATGGATAAGTTTACCTATAATGCTATTCAATCTAGTTGCCAAGATCTTAGCTAGTAACTTAATGTCTAGATTTAAAAGAGATATGGGGCGGTAATTAGACCAAGAGGTAGTGTCAGATTTAGGTTTGGGAATCATTGCTATGATGGAAGTTAGTGTTTCGGTTTTAAACGAATGACCAGCTAACAAAGAATTGAAGGCTCTAGTCAATAGATGCGTTAAAATCGAATCAAATTGTTTGTAGTATAGTGCAGAAAACCCATCGGGGCCCGGTCTCTTGTGAGGCTTCAATTCTTTAATAGCAGCTTTAACTTCCAAGGCCGTTATGGGACTCTCCAAATATTCACACTGTTCCGGTGTCATTGTGGGAAGTTTAACATCTGAGAACAAAGTGTCTGCTTTGTTTTTATCAAAGATTAAGCCAGAGTCATAGAGCTTAGCTAATTTAGATTGAAAGATGTCCAAGATCTTTAATGGGTTACTAGTGTATGCATCTCTGGAGGTTCTAAGTCGGAATGCAGCTTGTGAACGATCAATAGACTTGAGGCTGCGGGCCATTGGGGTATCGGGCTTATTGGCTTTGCGGTATAGGGTATGTTGCCGCTTGCGTAAGAGTTTGTCTGCTGAATCTGTCAGAAAAAGATCCAACTCAAGCCGGGCCCTTTCCAATTTAGTGTTTGTGTGTGCATTCGGGGTAGCTTGTTGAGCCAAATGACAAGCGTTAAAATTTGCTTCAAGTTTGGTGAACAGAATCTTGCGATCTCTTTTAATAGATCTCGCCTTTTGTATCAAGCTGCCCCGAATAACAGCTTTATGGGCTTCCCATAATGTAAGGGCAGAGATATCAGTAGTGTCATTAAATGAGATATAATCATTAAGAGCCAGTTCAATATCTGAACGGTGTGAGGGGTGAGTTAGGATGGAGTCGTTAATACACCAAGTGGTGTCATGTGACCTAGGTATAGGAGAGGTAATTGTAGCAGTGACCGCACAATGGTCTGTCCAAGGAAATGGGATTATATTAGAGGATATTACTTCAGGGAGCATACTAGAGGGGAGGAAAATATGGTCTATTCGTGAGAAAGATTTGTGTGGATAAGAATAATGTGTAAAATTTCTGGAAGTTGGGTTAAGTTCCCGCCAGGTATCAACAAAATTAAAAGAAGTAAGTAGAGATTGGAAGGACCGTTTATGGGTAGGAGAGTTAGGAGATGACGGGGATTTATCCAAGAAAGAATAAATGGTAGTATTGGAGTCGCCACATAATATTATTGTTCCAAATTTATGTGATTCGATTAGTTGGAAAAGATGTGATAGAAAAGCTTCAGGACGTTTATTTGGGGCGTAATACGAAACTAATGTGACTTCAGTATCAGCAATAAGCCCTGTTAATAAAACATATCTACCCTCAGGGTCACATATTTGTGTATTAAGGGTAAATGGTGTAGAACGGTGGAATCCAATCAAGGACCCACGTTGCTTAGTTGTAGCTGAAGCTGCGTAGAATTGAGGGTAGGAGGAGGAAAGAAATTTAGGGGAGGCGTTATTGTTAAAGTGCGTTTCTTGAAGGAAAATGATGTGAGCTTTTCTAGCTGAAAAGGAACGTAGAGCTTTAGTTCTTTTTTGTGGAACGTTGAAGCCTTGTACATTTAAGGACAAAATGTTTATGGGGGCCATGACATAGTAAGGGTAAGTTTTATATAAGGGTTAATGAAACCCATATTATGAATTCGAACCGCCACCAAGGGAGACAGAAGAGGAGAAGAAAGGAAAGACAGAAAAGAAAGAATAAAGAAGAAACCAAATAAAAAAGAAGCCCTAATGACTGCAATTAGTGTTATAAAATAATGATGTACTAGTAGGGCGCAGGAACATCTCGGAGAGATAACAAAAAATCTCCGAGGGGTTCCATGGTCACCGACCGACTCCTGCATAATAGTAGCAGGAGTCAGGGGGTACGTAGGGGGCCGCAAGAAGTTCCGGAGGGAAAAACAACGCCGGAGAACACTTAAGTATTATAGTAGAAAACATAAATAATTCTCTATCAAGAAGACTGGAGATGCAATAAACAAAAAAAGAGAGAGAAAGGAAGCATACCAACTTTGGGAAGTATGTTGAGTCAATTTCTAAATGAATGCGTCCATAAGGAGGCTGGAAAATATCAATCTTAACACTTGTGAAGCAAACCGTCAACGCAAGCGAAATAATTAATAAACAAGCTCGCAAATATAGAGGAAAGGGAAGGGAGAGAGGGAAAAAAAAAAAAAAATGGAAATGTAATATAGACCTACTGGCTGACTAAAACAATAAATAATTACCCAAATTTATATTTCATAGGTACAATATAATATGCATTTAAATTACTAAGTAGACATATTTGTCTGAAAGGGGACAAACACACACAAAAAAATAAATAAAAATAAAATAAATAATGTAATATAGACCTTCTGGCTGACTAAAACAATAAATTAATGCCCAAATTCATATTTCAGAAGTATAATATAATATGCATATAAATTACTAAGTAGACATATTTGTCAGAAAGGGGACAAAAAAAAAAAAAAAACACTTGTCTCAAAAATGTAAATGTAATATAGACCTTCTTGCTGACTGAAACAATAAGTAATTACCCAAATATATATTTCATAGGTACAATATAATATGCATTTAAATTACTAAGTAGACATATTTGTCAGGAAGGGGACAAACACAGAAAAAAAAAAAAAAAAACCCTTAAAAACACTTGACTCAAAAATGTAAATGAAATATAAATATTCTGGCTGATTAAAACCCTAAATAGAAACCTAGATTCATATTTCATAAGTACAAATTAATATGCATATATTATGTGCATATGGATTAAAGAAATAGATATTTTTGACAGAAACAAAACACCACTAAAGAAAAGAAAAAAAAAAAAAATGGAGAACAGGATTCTAGTTCTTCAAGCATAGATAGTGCAATGCTTTTCAGAATAAAGCAATGGGGCTAATACCCTACAAAAGGGGAGAAACATGGATAAGATTAATGAGAAGTGAACAATCAGTCCATTGAGTCGACATTTATCGGTGCCTGACTATCAAAACGTCCTCTTTTATGAAGATTCTGTCTAGTATAGCCAGAGGGGTTTGGGTCCAGGTCGGTTTCATTTGGAGGTGTTCTAGAAGCCGCTCGTCTACGAGGTTGCTCCTTAGAGTTGGCGTGATCCATCAGGCCTAGATCAATTAAGGCTGACCGTAGTTCATCGGACGTGCGACAGGTATATCTGGTTTCCAAGTATGTAAAGCGGAGAGAGAATGGAAACCCCCAGTGGTATATGATTTGGTGCTTTTGAAGTACTTGCAGCAGTGGTTTCATAGAACGCCTCTTAGTAACAGTTAGAGGGGAGAGGTCTATAAAGAGCTGATAGATATTGCCCTGGAACTCAAGAGTGTTTTTACCTCTAGCAGCAGCAAGTATTTGCTCCTTTGTTTTATAGTAATGAAATTTAACTATAATATCTCTAGGGGGTCCATTGGGTTTGCGTTGAGTTAGGGCCCTGTGGACTCTGTCCATTTCCAATCTCTCAGGTGAAATACCTGGTAACAGTTCCTGAAACCGTGCACATATAGTTCCCTGTAAGTCTATGATTGATTCAGGGAGACCTCTGATTCTTAGGTTGGAGCGACGGTCCCTGTTCTCCTAGTCTTCTAAACGGTTTTGTAATAAAAAGTTCTCATCCTTAAGCTGTTCAATAGTAGTATTATAATGCTGTGTGGTAGTTTCTATATCATCTACCCGCATTTCCAATTCAGCTGTTCTATGCCCCAGCTCCCTAATCTCCCTTGTCAGCTTCTCTGTTATCTGGTCAGAAGTTTGTTTCAAAGCTTTTTGAAGCATTTTCTCAAATTGTCTGAACATGTTAGACTGAATAACATTTTCAGGTGTTTCATAGTCAGAATCAATCTCACCAGCTGTGTCCAGAGTTTTGACATTGTGTGACAGGGATTTAGGAACCCGCTGTGTGCGAGTCTGTGAGGTACCAGGCGCCGCCATCTTGGATGTCTGCCGGGCCGGTGTATCCTTAGAGATACCAATCTTATACTTTGTTTTTGGCCCCCTCGTGACCATCCTCAATAAGCCAAAGCGTACCTGTTATGAATTTGCGGGAGCTGGTGCCGTTTGCGGTGAAAACAGCGGTCGGTTCTCCGGTTTGTTTAACCCGGGAGTGGAGCTCTAAGGGGATGCGACTTCTCCCTCAGGCATCCGCGCATGCGCCCCAAACACTAAATCTAATGACAGCGACAATTCTGCAACTGAGCAAATTTCAGTGTTTTTGATTTGATTACATTATTGAATAATTTTTATTATTTTTATATTATTATTTGTTATAATTATTTACAGTTATTTATTATAATATCATTTATGATTTTGTGTTTCAAACTTTATCATACCCGGGATGTCTACTAGACAGATTTAAGTGTATTATTCCTAAAGCCCCGTACACACGGTCGGACTTTTGGCCAACAAACTTCATTTTGAGCAAGTTGGACCAACTACGCTCCATCGGACAAACTTTTTTTGTATTTTTTTGGTTTTCATCGGACAAATGTTGGGTCTGCAAACGGACAAACTTTTGCCCAACAAAAGTCCGGTGGAGCAAAGTCCGACCGCGTGTACAGAAAACCATCGGACTTTTGTCCGATGGACAAAACAAATAATGTTACAATCAACCAACAATAGCAGAAGTTGACCAAAGGGTGGCGGTAAAGAGCAGAAAAGAGCAGAAAAACTACATGATTTTGGAAAAAGTTTTGGGAAAGTTTGCAGAAAAGTCCTGTGGTGTGTATGCTATGGGTGTTCCCGACCAACTCCGTTCGGACAAAAAAACACGGAAAAGTCCGATGGAAGTCCGACCATGTGTACGAGGCTTTAGAATTACAGGCCTACAATATAAAATGGCAAATTTCCATGCAAAATAATTGAACCGCTTTCAGCACCTAAAATCAGACAGAATCATACCGCCAGGGAGGTTAAGAAAAAATGCAAGTAAATATACTATTAATAAGTTTGTGTATGCAAGATAATATACTAACAGAAGAAGAAAAGTACAAATCTATTGTATTGTACATACAGTAGAATTGTACTTTTCTACTTCTGTTAGTATATTATATTGCATATATAAACGTATTAATAGTATATTTACTTGCATTTTTTCTTAATGTACTTATTGTATTCTATGGATGGACAGAAAAATTAACAGAAAAATTCCCCATTTATGGGAAGTTTGCGTAGCTAATGCTCACTAGGCTAAAAAACATTTGTTTTTCCTCATCGACTATTTTCTTTTATAGTGACCCTATATTTGAAAAAAAGGAAAATTGAAATCACACCCTTCTGATATTAAAATGTATCCAGATGAGTGAAAAATGTCACGTAAAAGGCACAACGCTGAGATGAGGCAGACAATGTACTTACACAGCTCCGGTTCTTCCAGTCTGATGGATTAAAGGCCTTGCACTGCTCATTTTGCTGCATTTTCATTCCTAGCCGATTTCCTTTACTCAAAATGAAATTGTTTGAATCATTACTAAAAGGATCTCTGCTCTAGAGACAGGGATTTATAATTTAGAAAACTTGACAATATTTCAGTCATAGGCATCCCCATCTGGCCGTGTATAGGTTTAATAATATTCTTTTGGAGCATTTGAAAGGATGATACAGTTTCTTCTGTTGTTTTTCATAAATTAGGATAAAAGGGGATTGAAAGTGTCGGAAATATACACTGAAGTAGCAACAGGGTTGAAGCAGCACGGACTGAAGTGAGATGGATTTGCCTGCTCGAGGAAGTGTTTTTTTTTTTTCATGAGTTTCAATTGAGTGAACCAGTTTAATAATAGGAGAAAGAACTTTATTTTATACAAGGAGCTATTTTATACTTTTCCTGTTTTCAGCAAGGCAGAGCCAAACTCTTTTTAGAGTTCTAAAGAAATAGGTGAAATAGTGCCGCATAAAATGTGCTTGTTATCAGGCATTTGTCAATACAAAAAGTGTCCCCATTGGAATATTTTCTCTCACCTCCAGTTCCTGTAACAGCACCGGGACAAATAGGGAGGCCAAAACTTCCCAACACAGACAGTAATATAAATATAGAAAAAAGGAGAGCGCACCGACCTAGTGCATTACCACTTAAAAGTTTGATTAAAAAATTGATAAAAAGCAGCTCAAATGTCAGAAAAGCGTTTACCTAAGCTCCTTTTGTGAGTAGGATAAGTGCTTGTTATCTATTTTTTAATAAAACTTTTAAGTGGTAATGCACTAGGTCGGTGCGCCCTCCTTTTTTCTTTCTTTCTCTAGCCGTATGAACACCCATTATTCTGAAGAGGGCTGCAAGACTCTAGACCAGCCTTTCTCAACCTTTTCAACACAGAGGAACCCTTGAAATAGTTCTCCGGTCTCGGGGAACCCCTGCTAAAAATGAGAAATCTACAATTCATGATACCTTTGTGTGATGGTCAGTGGGAAGAATGGTCCTTACACTTGTGGTCATTGGGAAGAATTACCTCCTTACAGATAGCTAAAAAGATCAATGGTGTCAGTAGGAAATTATCTGAGAGGCAGAAAGACGGAACCACACTACCCGTGTTTGACTAAACACCAGAGCGCAGGAGATTTTGGTTTTACAGTAATATAAATATGACAGGGGTTTTAACAAGTTATTGTGTCTGTGTGGATGCAGTGGTCTCTCTGCAGAGGTCTGACACAACCCTACTAAAGATGGAAAGTGTTCAGCAGTGTTCATGAGTTTTGCTGATTGAAGAACTATAGGTCTATAAACCACTTGAGCTCCGAAAGATTTACCCCCTTCATGACAAGGCCATTTTTGCGATGCTTATACCATATAATTTTTCCCACAAATAGAGCTTTCTTTTGGTAGTATTTGATCACCTCTGCGGTTTTTACATAGTTACATAGTAGGTAGGGTTGACTAAAGACAATAGTCCCTCCAGTTCAACCTGTGTAGGTGTACGTGTGTTAGTGTTGATAATTATTTCCCATATCCCTGTATGTTGTGTTCTTTAAGAGACACATCCAAGAGTCTTTTAAAAATATCAATACATCACCAATTGTGGAAGAGAGTTCCACATCCTTATCGCCCTCACAGTGAAAAAAAACAAACCTACGCAGCTTAAGGTTAAACAGCTTCTCCTCCAATCTCATTGGGTGGCCCCGTGTCCTTTTACACTCCCTGAGACTGAATATTTTTTTTCCGCTGGGATCACCATGGAGATATTTGTAACATGCTATCATGTCCACTCTCAAGCGTCTCTTCTCCAGCGAGAATACATTTAGTGCTTGTTCCTTGTAATTGAGGTCCTCCAGTACCCTTATTAGATTTGTTGCTCTTCTTTGGGCTCTCTCCCGTTCCAGCACATCCCTTCTTAGGACTGGTGACTCCATATGTAGCCCAACCAGAGTTTTATAAAGTGACAGGATTATAGTTTTTTCTCTGGAGTATAGCCCCTTTTTTATGCATGCTAAAATTCTGCCGGCTTTGGTAGCTGCAGCTTGACATTAGATGCTATTGCTCAGTCTGTCTTCTACGAGGACCCCCAGATCTTTCTCCATCCTTGATATCCCCCTAGTAAGTAGTTTACATTTATGTTTTTAGCCCCCAAGTGCATTACCTTACATTTCTCCACATTAAAACAGAGGTCCACACAAATTCTTAACCTAATGTTATCCCCATCAGTCCATTGTACAGATGTGAAAATGACCCCCAATTTTTTTTTTTTGTGCTGTAATTACCTTGTTATCGCTGTTTATTGTGGCACTTCCTGTCTTCTACTCCCACAGGAGTAGGCGTGTATATTGCTTTTCCCCGACGCCACATTGTCTCCTGGGAGCTAAGTGTCAGGCTTCCCAGGAGTCAGTGCGGAACGCCGCTGCAAAATCTCGTGAGATCGTGAAACCGGAAGTGACGCCGTTTGGTTTGGTTATGTCATAACAGGGCGGGAAGTTCCAACAACGCCGCTCGTTGAGATGGCAACCTGGAAGTTTACGGCGATCCGCGCCGTAAATACTAAGCATGCGCGGGAAGGAGCGATGGATGCTGGGAGGTCAGCATTCACCGCATCCAGGAAATCAATGCTTGTGGGCTTCACATGCCCACAAGCAAGATGGAACCGGCCATCATTCCTTTTTTAACTTCTTCTTTTGTACGAAACAGACATCGGAAATATTACACCCAAAAAGTGAGTATTATATTGTTAGTAGATAAGTGTCTGAATGACTAAAAAAAAAAAAAAATGAATGGTCGGCGAACCTCCGCTTTAAACCTCATTTGCCATGTATTTGCCCACCCCATTATTTTTGTCAGGTCTTTCTGTAAAATTTCTATATCCTGATGTGAAATTATTGCCCTGCTTATCTTTGCATCATCCGTAAAAACTGAGATTGAGCTATTTATCCCATCCTCTATATCATTTATAAATAAATTAAACAGAATTGATCCCAAGACAGAAAAAGAAAAGAAAAGCCCAAAGGGCTAACGTTGAGCTAATAGTGATAGATGATAATATGTGGAAGAACAGTGTAACAAATAATGAAAATAGACACCTACAAGCAGCTAGCATAAAAAGTCCTATACAAACAAGACCAAATAACAAAAACAATAAAAATAAAATATGCAGCGCTAAATAGGTGAATAGAGGACCAGTTAACCTAATCTAGTCCAAACAATAAAAACCAAAGTGAATAAATGACCAAAAATCACAAATAAACACACCGTGAAGTGATACTAAAGAGATTACCAAACAAAGGTAAAAATAAAAAATAAAATAAAAATGATGCTGTAAATAATTAGTGAAATGAATACAATAACTAAAACATCATGAGCAAAAAGTCCCAGAACGGTAAAAGAAGTGAGTGGCTAGAGAAGCTTCTTCCCAGGGGAGCTGTGCAGACTGGCAAACGTGACACCCAGGTGTGTGGTGGTCCTGCTTACCGGATAGCCATGACTGTATCCACAGTCTCACCTAACACAGGGAATAAGGCTTCCCCACAGCCCAACGATATCCTGAGCAGTTCTCACCAGCCCGAAATTATTCCGAATGGGAGAGAAAACAAAGAAACTCCATAGTGTAATAAGTAAAAATCCGGTTTAATGAATTAATAAAGGTTGCACTTACAATTGGTAGATGGTCAGTCAGCGATAAAAAACAGATAATGTGCAGCAATAACAGTGCTGCATACGGCAGCGTTGGTTCGAATTGGCCAATCCCCAGTTGATGTCCGTGGTGACGAAACGCGTAGGGGGCCGGTGACGTCATCACGCATTTGAGTACACACGAGGAAGTATCTGCGGAGCACAGGAGCTCGGGAAAATTCGAACCAACGCTGCCGTATGCAGCACTGTTATTGCTGCACATTATCTGTTTTTTATCGCTGACTGACCATCTACCAATTGTAAGTGCAACCTTTATTAATTCATTAAACCGGATTTTTACTTATTACACTATGGAGTTTCTTTGTTTTCTCTCCCATTCGGAATAATTTCGGGCTGGTGAGAACTGCTCAGGATATCGTTGGGCTGTGGGGAAGCCTTATTCCCTGTGTTAGGTGAGACTGTGGATACAGTCATGGCTATCCGGTAAGCAGGACCACCACACACCTGGGTGTCACGTTTGCCAGTCTGCACAGCTCCCCTGGGAAGAAGCTTCTCTAGCCACTCACTTCTTTTACCATTCTGGGACTTTTTGCTCATGATGTTTTAGTTATTGTATTCATTTCACTAATTATTTACAGCATCATTTTTATTTTATTTTTTATTTTTACCTTTGTTTGGTAATCTCTTTAGTATCACTTCACGGTGTGTTTATTTGTGATTTTTGGTCATTTATTCACTTTGGTTTTTATTGTTTGGACTAGATTAGGTTAACTGGTCCTCTATTCACCTATTTAGCGCTGCATATTTTATTTTTATTGATCCCAAGACAGAGCCTTGGAGTACCCCACTTACCACTCCAAACCAGACACGACCCTTTGGACACGTCCCTCCCTGTAACCAGTTTTCTATCCAAGAACAAACTTTATGGTCCATGCCTGCAGAACTCAGTTTGTAGATTAAGCGTCTATGGTAAACTGTATTGAATGCTTTTGCAAAACTCAGATACACCACGTCCACAGGCCTCCCCCTATCTAGATGGCAGCTCACTACCTTGTAGAATGTTAACAGATTCTTAATCCGAAAATAAGAACAAAAATCTGAAAAAACAAAAACCTGAAAATTCAAAAATATTAAATAATAAATAACTAATAATACCTTAAGTATTACTAACTATTAAATTATGTATTGGACTTCCCTTTCAAATTTGGCTGTTAGTGAACGTAACAAATACAAATTTATCCAAAGCTACAAATTATCAGTAATAACGAATGCCATAACTAAACGAATGGAATGTAAGAAATTAATAATAATAAATAATAATAATAATAATAAAAAATATATATATTGTGAGGGGGTTAGCTCGGCAGCGGGTGTGTGTGACCCCCGAGATGGGCTCCCCACACAAAAACAGGCCCAGCAAACGGAGGTTGTGGTTTTCAAAATCAAAAAGGTGCGGTTTATTTTCTATTTACAGTGACAAAACACAGCAAAGCAAAAGAAACATAAACAAAATAAATCCTGGTCAACTTGACCTCTGACTAAACATACAGGTTTCCTAACTAACAACTGGGATCAGCCTAGTGCTGTCCTAGTCCCTAAGTCCGTGGTTTTGAATGTCCAAGCAAATAGCCACACAGGCTTTGTCTCACCGCACAGGGGTTCACTCTCCCTAGACAGTCCACACAGGTCTGGTTCCAGGCATGAGCTAACATCTAATGAAGCTGGGAGTTCTTATAGAGGCCTAAATGAGCTGACAAGCTTCAGCTGGTCTCATCAACTCCCTGTCTGCACGACGCCCCACACTCTCCCTAGAGGTATGAGTCATCCATGAGCCCACTAGCCTTAGCTGGGCTTATACAACTCTCCACCTAGTTGTATAAGTCGGCGTAAAGCCTGAATCTGGGCGAAATATATCTACCCCCCTGGATGCAACCAGGTGACTTTACCTTCCTGCTGTCACATACCCCCCCCTCTTGTTTTAACCTCGGGGTTGGAACACCAGCAATCAGGCATTCATGTACTCGAGACAAAGCATCCACATTCCCCATTTGAACGCCAGGGCGATGCTTTACTGTGAAGTTGAATTCCTGGAGGGCCAGGAACCACCTATTCACTCTTCTATTTGTTTCCTTGTTTTGAGCCATCCACTTTAACGGAGCGTGATCCGTAACCATGTCAAAGTGCCTACCTAGCAGATAGTACCGAAGGGAATCTAGAGCCCACTTCACCGCTAAACACTCCTTTTCAACCGTGGCGTAATTTACCTCATGGGACTTCAACTTCCTGCTGAGGTAAATGACTGGGTGCTCTTCCCCGTTCCAGACCTGGGACAATACTGCTCCTAACCCCACATCTGACGCATCACTTTGTACGACAAAGTCTTTAGAGAAGTCGGGTGAGTACAACACTGGCTGGCTACATAAGGCTTGTTTCAAGAATTGGAATGCTGCCTCAGCCTCGGGGGTCCATTTAATCATGACCGACCCTTTCCCCTTCGTCAGGTTGGTTAGGGGCACAGCCTTAGAAGCAAAGTGGGGAATGAATCGCCGATAATACCCAGCGATTCCCAGAAAGGCTCGTACCTGCTTCTTGCTGTTGGGACGTGGCCAACTCTGGATGGCCTCGACTTTGTTGAGTTGGGGTTTTATTACTCCCCTCCCAATGGTGTACCCAAGATATTTGGCCTCCTCCTGCCCAACGGTACACTTCTTGGGGTTAGCCGTAAACCCCGCTTCCCGAACAGAGTCCAGGACTGCTTGCACTTTTGGCAGATGTGAGGCCCAATCTGTGCTATGGACAATTACGTCATCCAGGTAAGCCGCAGCATACTTCCGATGGGGCCTCAGCATCTGGTCCATTTTCTGCTGGAATGTGGCCGGCGCATTCTGTAACCCGAACGGCATTCTTTTATATTGGAACGCCCCGTCTGGGGTTACAAATGCGGTTTTCTCTTTGGCCGACTTGGCCAGGGGGATTTGCCAATACCCTTTTGTGAGGTCAAGAGTCGTCATGTATCGGGCTGTTCCCAGCCGGTCGATCAACTCATCTATACGTGGCATGGGGTAGGTGTCAAATTTTGCAACTTTGTTCAACTGTCGAAAATCGTTACAAAATCGCCAGCTCCCATCCGGTTTAGGCACCAACACAATGGGACTAGACCAATCACTTTGGGACTCCTCTATCACCCCTAAGTTCAGCATTTTCTGTACTTCCTCCCGTATTGCCTCCCGTCGGGCCTCTGGGATCCGATAGGGTTTTAACTTCACCCTTTCACCGGGCGGGGTAATGATGTCATGCTCTACCCCAGATGTTTGTCCCGGCAGCTCAGAGAATACCTCCTTGTTGCGAAGCACAAACTCCTTAACCTCCTGTTGTTGGGGTTGTGACAAGGTGGCTGCTATTCCAACCTCCGGAATCACACAACCAGTTTGAGCTGGTGACCAAGTGTCTGCGACTAGGGACTCTCTATCCCTCCAGGCTTTCAACAGATTAACGTGATAGATCTGTTCGGGCTTTCGCCTTCCTGGTTGTCTGACCTTGTAATTCACTTCGCTCACTTTTTCCATTATCTCGTAGGGGCCTTGCCATTTGGCAAGGAATTTACTTTCAACCGTAGGGACAAGTACCAGTATCCTATCCCCCGGGGAAAAGGTACGGGTCTTGGCTCCACGGTTGTACACTCTCTGCTGTGCTAACTGCGCTTGGGCCAAATGTTCCTTCACGATGGGCATTACCTGTGCAATTCGGTCTTGCATCAGGGCGACATGCTCAATCACACTCCTGTGGGGAGAACTCTCACTTTCCCAAGTTTCCTTGGCAATATCCAACAGCCCTCTTGGGTGTCTCCCATACAGTAACTCAAAGGGGGAGAATCCCGTAGAGGATTGGGGCACCTCCCTAATAGCAAACATCAGATAAGGAAGTAGACAGTCCCAATCCTTTCCATCTCTATCCACCACTTTCTTCAACATTTGTTTTAGGGTTTTGTTGAACCTTTCAACCAGCCCATCGGTTTGGGGGTGATACACAGATGTACGTAATTGCGTCACTTTGAACAATTTACACAGCTCCTTCATAACCCGGGACATAAAGGGTGTACCTTGGTCCGTAAGCAGTTCTTTACAAATACCCACCCGGCTAAACACAAGAGATAGCTCTTTGGCTATGGTTTTGGCCAAGGTATTTCGGAGAGGGATCGCTTCTGGATAACGGGTGGCATAGTCCATTATAACTAATATGTACTGGTGCCCCCTAGCGGACTTGATTATAGGACCTACCAAATCTATGGCGATCCTCTCAAACGGGACCTCAATGATGGGTAGAGGGACCAGCGGGCTACGGAAATGTGGCATCGGGGCCGACCTCTGACACACAGGGCAGGAGGAACAATAATTTTCTATGTCCCTCATCACCCCCGGCCAATAGAATCTCTGTAATACCCTCTCTCGGGTTTTCTCTGTCCCCAGATGACCTCCAAGAATGTGCCCATGGGCCAACTCCAACACCAACTTCCTGTAAGGTTTGGGCACCACAAGCTGCTCAACGGTTTCTTCTGCCCTTTTTGCCACCCGATACAGTAGGTCCTTCTCTACGCTGAAGTATGGGTAAGTGCAGGTATTATCTGGGTTCACTAACTCGCCATCTATTTTCACTACGTTTTCCCGTGCCTTTATTAGGGCGGGGTCTTTCAACTGTTCTGTGGCAAAGTTTTCCCTGTGAACCTCAAGATCAGAAAACTCCACAGACGGTAGGTTTTCGTCTGAGGAGGTGGGCTCCTCTCCAGTTTCTTGAGTCTCCCCTGCCAATACTGATAAGGGAAATTCCGGAGAGTCCTCACCACTCTCAGGGGAGTTCTGGCTATCACATTCCTGGTACATAGGGGCACCAGTGGGGGGCTCAGGATCATCCCACAGTTCCCAGAACTTCGGAAAATCCCTTCCCACAATGGCGTCATGCGGTAACTGAGATACTAAGCCCACTGGATGAGAGAGGGTACCTTTGGGGGTCTCGAAACACACTGTAGTCACTGGATACTCTCGGGTGTCCCCATGCACACAAATAACAGCTACCTTGCTATTCCCAGAGACCTCTGTTTTAACTAACTCAGCCTTTATCAGGGTCACAAGGCTACCTGAATCCAGCAATACCACAACATTTCTACCATTAACACACATTTTGCATAAATGTTTCTCAGTTCCTCGAATGGCAGTGCATGCGACTGTCGCACACAGCGACTGACGTCTGCCCGTCAGAAAGTCACACTGCATGGGTTCCTCCACAACCGGGCAATTGGCTGCAATATGTCCCGCTTGCCGGCAGCGGTAGCAAACGATCCTTCTTGCGGCCTCTTGAGCCGCTGATTTCCCAGGCTGTTCTCGCCAAACTTGGGGTAGAGCTCCCACCCTCTCACTCTCTCCACCCTCACCCCTTGGAATCCTCTTATCCGCCCCTGGGGATGGTCTGGTCTTAGGGTGGAAAGTCCGAGTGTCTCTGGAAGAGGCCGTCAGGTTCTCTGTAGCCAAGTATTTCTCCACACGATCCACAAGACCATCGGCCGTCTCTGGGTCTCCATGGCTTACCCACTTTTGGATGGCAGTAGGAAGAGCTCTCAAAAACCGATCCATTACAACACGTTCCACAATCTTTGGTGCGGACAAAGTCTCTGGCTGTAGCCACTTTCTGCTCAGGTGAATGAGATCATACATTTGAGACCTGGGGGGTTTTCCAAGCTGGAAAGTCCAGTTATGCACACGCTGAGCCCGGACAGCCTGGGTGACACCCAGCCTTGCCAATATTTCAGCTTTTAGCATCGCATAGTCTTTTGCTTGGTTAGGCTCTAGGTCATAGTAAGCTTTCTGCGATTCACCAGTTAACAGAGGAGCCACCAGTCCAGCCCACTGCTCCTCAGGCCACTTTTCTCTTTCAGCGGTCCTTTCAAATGTGGTCAAAAATACCTCTGGATCATCCTCTCCAGTCATTTTTGTCAATAAACGACTCACCCCAAAGGACGCGGTATTAGTGGGACGGCTTTCCTCACTGGTCTGCGGACGTTGCTGCATTGCTGCTTCCATCTGTTGTTGTAGTCTCTGCTCTTGCTTCTGTAACAGGTCTATGAAGCGGGCCTCAGATTGCTGCTGGGCTTGTTGCTGAGCCTCCAGACTCTGTTGCAAAGTTGCGTTTGTCTGCTGCTGGGCTGCAAGGCTCTGTTGATGAGCTTGCTGCTGGGCTGCAAGGCTCTGTTGATGAGCTTGCTGCTGGGCTGCGAAGTTCTGTTGTTGAGCTGCAAGGCTCTTTTGCAAACCTGCATTTGTCTGCTGTTGATTGGCATTTGCTAGAGCCAGCTGCTTCAGTATCTCCTCCATGCTGGCTTAAAAAAAAACTGCCACTGGTTCTCCACCAACTGTGAGGGGGTTAGCTCGGCAGCGGGTGTGTGTGACCCCCGAGATGGGCTCCCCACACAAAAACAGGCCCAGCAAACGGAGGTTGTGGTTTTCAAAATCAAAAAGGTGCGGTTTATTTTCTATTTACAGTGACAAAACACAGCAAAGCAAAAGAAACATAAACAAAATAAATCCTGGTCAACTTGACCTCTGACTAAACATACAGGTTTCCTAACTAACAACTGGGATCAGCCTAGTGCTGTCCTAGTCCCTAAGTCCCTGGTTTTGAATGTCCAAGCAAATAGCCACACAGGCTTTGTCTCACCGCACAGGGGTTCACTCTCCCTAGACAGTCCACACAGGTCTGGTTCCAGGCATGAGCTAACATCTAATGAAGCTGGGAGTTCTTATAGAGGCCTAAATGAGCTGACAAGCTTCAGCTGGTCTCATCAACTCCCTGTCTGCACGACGCCCCACACTCTCCCTAGAGGTATGAGTCATCCATGAGCCCACTAGCCTTAGCTGGGCTTATACAACTCTCCACCTAGTTGTATAAGTCGGCGTAAAGCCTGAATCTGGGCGAAATATATCTACCCCCCTGGATGCAACCAGGTGACTTTACCTTCCTGCTGTCACAATATATATTATTATTTATTAATATTTTGTTCCATTCCATTTGTTTGGATGCAGCATTCTTTATTTTGGATAATTTGTAACTTCAGATAAATTTGTATTCGTTACATTCTCTAATAGCCAAATTTGAAAGTAAATTAAAATACCTATAATTTAATAGTTAGTTATTATTAGTTAGTTATTATTTCGAATTTTTGGTTTTAATTTTTTTTTTAGTTTTTAGATTTTTCTTTCTTATTTTCGGATTTTCTAATTTCCAAATCTTTGAATTTTCTAATTTTTAAATTTTCAAATTTCCGAATTTTCATATTTTAGAATTCTGAATTTTAGAAATTTTGAATTTCCGAATTCCGGATTTTCGAATTTACGAAAATTTGTAGGGTGTAAGAAACTGGGCACTAGTCACTTTAAAAAGGTGATAGTAATATAGTGGTTAGGGCACAGGATACCCAAAAATGACCAAATAAATGAGACTCCAGAGTCAACACAGAAGAAAGTGTTTTTTAAACCAAAACTGGCACTCTGTACTCTAAAGTCACTACAGGCAGCACATGTACCCTTTGAAGCAAGTTGACAGCAGCCTACCACAGACCCCAGCCTCTTTTCAGCTGTAGGACTCACCCCGGGCAGCAGGTCTTGAAGGAACTGACCTCTGACCAGTGGCGGCTGGTACTCAAAATTTTTGGGGGGCGCAAATAATCTGAAACATTTAAAAAAAAAAAAATCAATTGCAGCCACTGTGCCATCAAACGCTGCCACTGTGCTATCAAACGCTGCCACCGTGCCATCAAACGCTGAAACTGTGCCCATCAAACGCAGCCACTGTGCCATCAAATGCAGCCACTGTGCCCATCAGTTGCAGCCACTGTGCCATCAATTGCAGCCACTGTGCCATCAAATGCTGCCACTGTGCCCATCAAACGCTGCCACTGTGCCATCAAACGCTGCCACTGTGCCATCAAAATCTGCCACTGTGCCCATCAAATGCTGCCACTGTGCAATCGAACGCTGCCACTGTGCCCATCAATTGCAGCCACTGTGCCATAAAATGCTGCCACTGTGCCCATCAAATGGTGCACAAACGCAGACACCGTGCCCATCAAACGCTGCCACTGTGCCATCAACCGCTGCCACTGTGCCATCAAATGCTGCCCATGTGCCCATCATATGCTGCCAGTGTGCCCATCAAATTCTGCCAGTGTGCCCATTAAATGCTGCCAGTGTGCCCATCAAATGCTGGCAGTGTGCCCATTAACTGCTGCCAGTGTGCCCATCAAATGCTACCAGTGTACCCATCATATGCTGCCAGTGTGCCCATCAAATGCTGCCAGTATGCCCATTAAATGCTGCCAGTGTGCCCATTAAATTCTGCCAGTGTGCCCTTGAATGCCGCCAGTATGACCCCCACCCGCTCGCCGACGGCGACAAGTGGGGTCCTTCATGCGTCTCCTGCCATCCTCATCTCCCGTACTCATCTCCCGTCCTCTCCTCCTGATAGGCGTCCAATAGCGGCGCCTATCGTTTCAACCAATCAGGTGACAGGTAACAGACCCGAGCACCTGATTGGCGGAGAGGCGGTCCAGTGTTAGGAAAGCGAATATTAATTCGCTTTTCTAACACAGCTGGGCGAACTGCGAGCGCCAAGCATGGCGCTCGCTGTTCACCTATTTTAAAGCCTATTAGAGCCTATGGCTCTAATCAGGTGCTTCAAAAATACCCCCCACCGCTGTAATTCAGGCGCCCAATGCCCAAAAAGGGGCCGGGCGCCTGAATAGGGGGTGTCAGTGGCGGCCAAACATAGATTTACACTATGCATAAATCTATCTATTGGTGATAGAGAGGGTGGCTGGAGAGAGGGGACCGTGCCTGTGCGCCCTTATGGACACACCGCCACTGCCTCTGACACACAGCCTCCTTTTCTGGTAACAGCCCAGAAGTCAAGAGAGCTGCTAATTCATCTCAAATATTTCTATTCTTCCCCAGCATGCACTGCTGGCAGCAAATCCCCTAGTGGTTGACCGGAGAGATATACATTTTCATAACTCAGTTAGTGTATCTTTTTGCTCTATTGCTGGCTGGACGAAGCACAATACAAATGAACTTAGGGGAACCTAACAAAACCAAAACTATAACAATTCCTGCTTGGTCTAACTACAGCCTGGATGCAATGCTAAATTTAGACTAGGGACACTCCTGCTTACAGCAGAGACTCTATGGTATACAGGGTGTGTTTTTACATAATGTGTAGGATGGTGATACTGCTTTTTTATTAATAGAGTTTGGAGGTGAAGCACATTGCGGCATTCCAGTATAAAATAGTATGAAATGAATGGGGTATAACTGTGAGCCTTTTCTTATGCTGAACACAACCTAAAGCTGGAAAGAAAATACATCTGAACAGCTTAATACTAGCAATTTGGAGGTTCTTTTTCTTACAACCCTCATCATGGGCTCATGGTCTTTGCTACAGAACCCAAACCTAATGACATACAATGCATTTAATTTTTGTCAAAATCCAGACTGGACAACCAGAGTCTAAAGACCCAATTGCTCAAAAGGCTTGCACCTAGTGTAACCTGCTAACCATTTTAGGCTAGAATGATTGATTAAATTATTCTATGGAAATTATGGTGGTATTGAGCCAACAGGAAAAAAAAACAAGTGCTACATGGAAAAAAAAAATAGAGACAAATAAACATCTGTGGAGTCAGTATTTCACTATTGATAGTCTTTGTGATAAGCAGGATTTCCAAACTAAGGCCAACACAGAGGCTGTTGTGTATATACAGTATATTGAACTAAATGCACTGAATGGAAAACATGGAGCCCTGTTTGTGACGCTAAAGAGATTTTTTTGAAGTGTTAACAAAGCTGTCCATTTTAACAAATGTTTATAGTTACCGTGTATACTCGAGTATAAGCCGAGTTTTTCAGCACACTTTTTTGTGCTGAAAATGCCCCACTCGAGTCTGTGTCCATCTTCACATTTGTGCGCCTGATCCCGTCCAAACTTGGCACACATGTAGCCCCACTCTTCATCTACAAGTGTGAAAAGTTTTTTGTCCAGGAGACCTATGGCCGGGGAGCACCGATTTTTCAAATCCACCCCTTCCATAGACTCCCATGTTAAACGTCAGTCTAGTCACACAACGCCGGAGATCAGGTAGGGAGATTGGGCACAGTGAGGCATGAACACAGTGAGGTATGGAAACAGTGACAGTGAGGCATGGGCACAGTGAGGTATGGCACAGTGAGGTATAGACACAGTGAGGCATGGACACAGTGAGGCATGGACACAGTGAGGCATGGACACAGTGAGGCATGGGCACAGTATGGCACAGTGAGGCATGGACACAGTGAGGCACAGTGAGGCATGCAGATAGACACCCTGGGCTTATACTTGAGTCAATACGTTTTCCCAGTTTTTTGGGGTAAAATTAGGTGCCTCGGCTTATATTCAGATCGATATATGGTATATAATATTTGAATCAATATGGTATACCTGAAATAATTGTGCCTAAATTAATTTTTAATGATTTTATATAGCAGGAATTTCCCAATCAATTAACAATTTCAAAGGAAACCAAAGCTATCAATACAAAGATGGATGAGTTTAAATCAATTGAGAACATCACAGATATGCGATGAACACGAATTACCATTTATCCATTGTTATTTGCACAGAGGTTATTTTACAAACAAGTATCTCAATAGCACTTGCGATAGCATATTCTTTATATTTGTAATTTTCTATTTGGAATATTTAAAATGAATATATAAGATTTATAATATTATTATACTAATATTTAGATTGATGATACATTATATACTATTTAGATTAGGAGGGGACTTTATATAGGTTAAAGCACCCTTTGGTAACTTAAATAAAAGAAAATAAATAAGTAAATACATTTCTGACCAGAGCTTCAACACAGGTTGTGATATTTGAAAACAGAATTAGGGCAGAGCTTAGTGGAAAGAGGGAGTCAGGATTCATCTCAGCGTGAGGAAAATGTCTATGTACAGCAGGAGCCTAAAATGTGATAGTTGGATGTTATTCAGCTTTAGTTGGTGGTGGACTGAAGTTTTCTGGGGGTCAAATAGCTGTGGTTGCTGGAAACCAAATTTGGTGACCTGGTGACAGAAGTAATTGTGGCAGCGAATTGAAGGTTGTGTTGGGTGGAGGACAGACAGCTCTGGTGGCTAGAAGCCATGAAGAGTTTGGCGAAGTCAGATGCCTGCACAGTGCAGTGCTCATTGTTGTGGTCAACTTGGACTCTATGTAAGCATACCATTGAACATATGTGTATCTTTTATTGAATGGCAGAGAAATTGAATCTTATGACATAACTGCAGTACATTGTATGCCATTGCCCAGCCTTGTGTTGAGATATGTAAGCAAGAAGAGGTGTAGAAGGAATGCACACAGTCATATGTTTGTTACATGTGGCTAAAGATCTGTTACATGTTATTTGTAACAATCTACTCCCATGTTGTTATTTTTCTCTTAACACATATGTCCTACCGGGTAAGTGAACTCTAGACTGCTGTAGGGGTAATCGTTTGCTAACAAATTTTCTCCCCTGCCACACCATTGCAAAAAATGACAGTGGGGTGATTTATTAAAGGTAAATAGACTGTTCTGTTTGTGAGGGAATTTTCCCCATGCTTAGTGAATGAGGTGAAGCTCCTCTGACTTCCATTATCCAATCATGTGCAAGCAAATACTGTATATATAAGTATAAGCCGACCCGAATATAAGCCGAGGCACCTAATTTTACCACAAAAACTGGGAAAACGTATTGACTCGAGTATAAGCCTAGGGTGTGCCTCACTTTGCCTCACTGTGTCCATGCCTCACTGTGTCTATGACTAGACTGACGTTTAACATGGGAGTCTATGGAAGGGGTGCCCGGCTTTGAAAAATCGGTGCTCCCCGGCCGTAGGTCCCCTGGACAAGAAACTTTGCAAGAAACTTTGCAAACCTGTAGAGGAAGAGTGGGGCTACAAGTGTGCCAAGTTTGGGGTCCAGAGGACCTACGACCGGCCGGTACCGGGTCCTCAAAGTCACCAGAGAAATTACAGTTTAACATGGGAGTCTATGGAAGGGGTGCCCGGCTTTGAAAAATCTGTTCTCCCCGGCCGTAGGTCCCCCGGACAAGAAACTTTGCACACTTGTACAGGAAGAGTGGGGCTACATGTGTGCCGGTACCGGCTCCCCAAAGTTCAGGAGATCAGGCGCAAAAAGGTGACTCGAGTATAAGCCGAGGGGGGCATTTTCAGCACAAAAAATTGTGCTTAAAAACTCGGCTTATACTCAAGTATATACGGTATACTTTTTTTTTTTCTTGCACATGGTTGGGTATTCTTTGCAAAGTGAAATTTCATCTCACTTACTAGGTCTTTCTTTGCATAGTGAAAAGCCTAACTACCTTTAATAAATCGACCCCAGTGATTCTCATCTACTCAAAAACTAACAACCAGTTTAACATTGGCAGGTGGATGGGGAATTTTCTCTGGCTAAACATTTGGCAAACTGAGGCAATGTTTTCTAAGGCAGGCTAATGTATGCCTCAGCCCTCTCCAATCTTCACTAATCAATACCGGAACTTTCTAACTTAACTATTCTCCCACCTCCTCTCACAGGGAGAGGACAGCTACAGCGCAGGCTTAATTTGCTTTGCTGGGAGGGCGTACATGGATGTCCTCCTGTGATCGTGCTGCTTATGCGCCTCCTGCGGTGTGCGGGCAGCATGCGGCAGCGTGCTCTGTGATTACTAAGACCTTCGGACTCAGCTGATCACGAATCGTGGTGAAGGGGCAATCACAGCGGCCCTTTACCATGTGATCAGCTGTGTCCAATGACAGCTGATCATGGAAGTAAACACAAGCTGGTTATCGGCTCTTCTTTCCTCATAGACAATGTGAGCCAATAACCGACTTGTGTTAAAGGGACATTGGCACTTATAATCAGGGCACTGATTATCAGTGTCTTGATTGTCAGTACAGTCCAAAAAGTGCTCATCAGTGCTGCCAATCAGTGCCCATCAGTGCATCCTCATCAGTGTCACCTATCTATGTTGCCTATCAGTGCCCATCAGTGCTACCTATCAGTGCAGCCTGATTAGTGCCTCCTCATCAGTGCCCACCAGTGCTGCCTCATCAGTGCCCATAAGTCCCACTTATCAGTCCCCATCAGTGCTGTCTCATCAGCGCACATTACCTGTTTGCAAAATGTTATAACAAACTATGAACAAAAAAAATAATCGAACTTTTCGGTCTTTTTTCATTTGTTTAGCAAAAATTAAAAACCCAGTGGTGATTAAATACCACCAAAAGAAAGCTCTATTTGTGTGAAAAAATTATAACAATTTCATTTGGGTACACTTGTTGCATGATCATGAAATTGTCCTTCAAAGTGTAACAGCGCTGAAAGAATAAAATCGGCCTGGTCAGAAAGGGGGTAAAAGTGCCCAGTAGGCAAGTGGTTAACGAATAAAAAAAGGCCGCAAATTTTGAAAAAAATTATGTTTTTATTTGTTTCTGTTAATTTTTTTGTAAATAAATAAGTTTTCTTCTTCAATGATGGGCACTGATATGGCTGCACTGACGGGCACTGATAAGATGGCACCGATGGGCGCCGATGAGGTGGCACTGATAAGCACTGATGATGGGCACTGATAGGCGGCACTGATGGGCACTGATAGGTGGCACTGATGGGTAATTATGGGTGGCACTGATGGGTAAATATGGGTGGCACTGATAGGTGGCACAGATGGGCACTGATAGGTGGGCACTGATGGGCATGCATGGGCACTGATGGGTGTCACTGGTTATTACTGGTGGTGGTATTGCTGGGCATCACTTTTTTATGCTATTATGGTGCCAGTCAGTGCCCATTTGTGGGCACTGATTGGCACATGTTGGGCATGTTTTAAAACATGTGGATGGCCATGGGGGATGTACCTGGCCATCCATATGTTGCCCGCTTCCCTGGTGGTCCTGGGCGGCATCCTGGTGGTCCAGTATGGGCATCCGAGGGGGGACTGTGCTGATGAACAATCAGCGCAAATCCCCCCTGTCAGGAGAGCTGCCGATCGTCTCTCCTCTACTCGCGTCTGTCAGATGCGAGTGAGGAAGAGCCGATCAACGGCTCTTCCTGTTTACATTGTGATAAGCTGTGATTGGACACGGCTGATCATGTGGTAAAGAGCCTCCGCCGGAGGTTCTTTACCGAGAAAGGTGTTGCGGTGTGTCAAACACCGCACGCGGCGGCTGTTATCCTGCAGGACATCAATAGATGTCCAGTCAGGTTAACGAAACCACTTTGCGGACGTCAATTGTCTATTGACCGGGCGGGAAGTGGTTAAGCTGATCATGGTTCCGAATGAACTTATGTTCCAGTCATAATGCTTTCTGTGTTAAGAACTCAGGGCATCTCTGGACCAATAACTGTAGGAAGCTGCTTTCAAACTAGAATCTTTCCACTAAATAATGAAAAATTCACTGCTGACTAAGGCTAGATTTACAGCTTTGAGTAGCAGTAATGTGTATTTTACCATTTGTTACTGCAATGCACATCAATGTGCAATTATATGTACAATAATGTGCATTGCCCTTCTTTCTGAATAGCACTCCAATGCACACAGTATATAGCCTACAAAAATGCACCACTTTGCTTAGTTGTGAATACTGTACATCCCTCAATGCCCCTAGAATGCCACAACATCCAGATGTGAAATACCAAAATGCATTGGAGGCAAAGGGAAAAGGAAAAATTAAGGTTGTTTTTGATGGTTTGTAAGGGTGTAGTAGGGTTTAAATAGCTTCTGAGGATGGGAATATGAAAGCTTCTTTCAACTACCGTATATACTCGAGTATAAGGTGACCAGAGTATAAGCCGAGGTACCTAATTTTACCACAAAAAAACTGGAAAAACGTATTGACTCGAGTATAAGCCGTGGGTGAGAATGCAGCAGCTACTGTAAGCGGAAAAGAGGGACATCAATGCCCATTTGCAGCTTCACTGTCCCCATTGTAACCTCACTGTGCCCATTGCAGTCTCACTATGCCATACGGTACTCACTGTGCCCATTGCAGTCTCACTGTGCCCAAGTACCTGCATTCTTGACAGGCGTCCATTTTTTAAAAGTCGCGGCTTTCTCCTGGCATTCCGTCCCGTGATAGGCATTTGACACTTTGTTCCGCCTATCTGCTCATCCTTGGACTCAGTTTCCCAGCAGACGAGACTTTTAAAAAAATGGACGCCTGGCAAGAATTCAGGAACTGACCTAAGTATAAACCGAGGGGGTATTTTCAGCCCTAAAAAAAGGGCTGAAAAACTTGGCTTATACTCGAATATATACGGTAAGTGTATTTGTTCTTGTGCCAGAAAATGGATTCTCTTTAGTCACATTATTATTTTTTTTGTCAAAGAAAAGAAAACATAGACAGTTAAAAAAGTACAGAGATAATGACCAATTACACAAAAGAAGACAAACTCAATACAATTCAATTAAATTAACCACCCTAAATACACCCAAACAAAGCTCATACCCTCTAAAAAGTAGATAAAAGAAAATCTATTTTCGCCTAATAAATGCAAAGAGCAACAATGAGAGTTTCTGCTCTGGCTAATTTTTACCAATATAAAAATTGTTCCTTTTTAATTCAAAATTATTTATGCCAAAATTTCTGTGCATATACCGATCTTTCTTATTACACTGTTATATGATATATGTGTTTTTGCTGCATTGCACCTCAACCATGTTGTCATTTACTAAATAGTTTTGTTATTTTCTAATAATGGTACTTTGTCAGCAGTACATATAGTACCTTCTTTTGAATAGCCGTTTAATAAAATATAGATCTTGAAGGTTCTTTGTACAATATGTGTTACACAAGATACATTAAATCCCTAACCACTTACAGTATGAGTTGTGATCAGTGTTTTGGGATATATAAATATTAATGCAGTGGTACTGGGTTACCATATGTTTCCCTCATTATCTGTGTTTACCAGCCTTCATGCTGTGAAAGGTAAATATCATGTATTTTCGGTAAAAACTAGCTTGCCAAAATCCCAACAGATGATGCAATTTAAAAAGCAGCTGCTTGCATGCCGGCATTTTGGATCTTATGAAGAGAAAAACCATCCATGAGAAACAAGGCTGAAAGTGACATGAGATTGGGCATGTGCTTCTCAGCAGGGCAGAGATGTCTGTCTCAGAAAGAGAAAAGCGGAGGCTGAGAACTGCAAATTGTTTGAACATGAGAAGACTCTTGCTAAAATATTCATGTGCAGTAATGCATAGGGGAATACTATGGTAGATGAACAACTTGTGTTTTTTAATTATTACATGTAAAGGAACTTGGTGGGCCTTTGCTGGGATATAAAGGTAGCTATAGCTTATAACGTAACTTAGTTTATCAATTGTCTTCACTTTGTTTTTATGTGATATCATTATAACCGACTCTGTACAGTATGTTCTTAAGTACAGTGGCACTTAAAGTGGAAGTAAACCCATTGATTTAACAGTTTCAAAAAGCAGTTACATTTCCGGAATGCCGGGAATGCCAACTGTCACATTGGTTGTGCTCTCAACCAAACTGTCAAACCATCCAATGGCTGGTGTCATAACTGATCACATGTGCAGCATCATGGCAGTTGAAGATTAAACAGAGGCCAAGATGGCAGCTTCCTTGCCTGAAAATGATAGGAGGGTTTACTTCCACTTTAAAGTGTGAGCAGACCAGCGTAGCACTTACATACTATAAGGTTCAGAAACTTCAATAACTTCTAAAGTAGAACTGTGGCCTTCCTTTTTCTTGTAAAATCTTTTATTTTCTTTCACACATGTACATACAGTTTATACATACAATCTAGGAGGATAATCTGAGGGATGCTTTAACCATCATCGTACATTTCCATCATAAGCTCAAAATGACTGTGATCAAATTTCAACTTCAGGAAATTGACATATAACCTTTAAAAATGATCATACTACCCAGAATTTTTTTTTTCATGCCCTCCCCAATAAACTCCCTTTAGCCTTCTTCAAAAAAACTCACCACACTACAACAAAATTTTCTTTGGGCAGGAAAAAAGCCTAATGACCCTTCCTAAAAGCTCAGGTGGTATGGGTTTACCAGATTTTAAACTCTATTATTACGCAACACATTTGTCAAGAACAATTAACTGGAACAGCCATGAATGCAACAAAGATTGGATCAACCCAGAACGCACACAGTCAAGTCTACCCTTAAAATTTCTACGGTAAATCCCCAAAAACTCCTTAACCTCAAAATCAAACAACATCCTCTAATTTACGCAACACTAGAAATTTTTCACAATTCTCTGACAACGGTGAAATCTCCTCTAGTCCAGGTCCATTGACCCCAATAGTGAATAACCCAGATTTTCCACCAAGAATGAACAACAAAGCCATCCCATCCAAAAATCAAACCCCACTTCTTGCCTTCCATTGTCTGTATAGTAGTACACTAAAAACCAGAGAAACATTCCAACTGTAATGTGGCATAGAATACTTCATTTACGCTCTATATATAGCTACCGACAAAAATCCACACTGTGTGATACAAAGTAAGGTGTGCAGATAAACATACACTTATCCTAATTCAAGAGACAACATTTCACATGCATTCCCAGAAACACAGTTTTCATCCCAATTAAACAGAATCCAAGAATGATGACATGTGGCAAAAGATATGAAAATATGTAGATGTTTTCACATAACCAATTACACAAGTGAATGCATGTAATTTTTTTATTCCATACATTTAACCACTTAAGCCCCGGACCATTTCGGGCCATTAGGACCAGGCCTGTTTTTGGGATTCGGCACTGCGCTGCTTTAACTGTAAATTGTGCGGACATGCAATGTTGTACCCAAATGAAATTTGCGTCCTTTTCTTCCCACAAATAGAGCTTTCTTTTAATGGTATTTGATTGCCTCTGCGATTTTTATTTTTTGCGATATAAACGGAAAAAGACCGAAAATTTTGAAAAAAAATGATATTTTCTACTTTTTGTTATAAGAAAAATCGAATAAACTCAATTTTAGTCAGACATTTAGGCCAAAATGTATTCAGCCACATGTCTTTAGTAAAAAAAATGTCAATAAACGTATATTTATTGGTTTGCGCAAAAGTTATAGCGTTTACAAACTAGGGTACATTTTCTGAAATTTACACAGCTTTAAATTTATGACTGCCTATCTCATTTCTTGAGGTGCTAAAATGGCAGGGCAGTACAAAACCCCCCCAAATGACCCCATTTTGGAAAGTAGACACCCCAAGGAAATTGCTGAGAGGCATGTTGAGCCCATTGAATATTTTTTTTTTTTGTCCCAAGTGATTGAATAATGACAAAAAAAAAAAAAAAAAAAAAAAAATTACAAAAAGTTGTCACTAAATGATATATTGCTCACACATGCCATGGTTATATGTGGAATTGCACCCCAACATACATTTTGCTGCTTCTCCTGAGTACGGGGATACCACATGTGTGGGACTTTTTAGGAGCCTGGCCACGTACGGGACCCCGGAAACCAAGCACCGCCTTCAGGATTTCTAAGGGCGCAAATTTTTGATTTCATTCCTCACTACCTATCACAGTTTCGAAGGCCATAAAATGCCAAAATAGCACAAAACCCCCCCAAATGACCCCATTTTAGAAAGTAGACACCCCAAGGAAATTGCTGAGAGGCCTGTTGAGCCCGTTGAATATTTTTTTTTTTTGTCCCAAGTGATTGAATAATGACAAAAAATAAAAATAAAAAATAAATTACAAAAAGTTGTCACTAAATGATATATTGCTCACACATGCCATGGTTATATGTGGAATTGCACCCCAAAATACATTTTGCTGCTTCTCCTGAGTACAGGGATACCACATGTGTGGGACTTTTTAGGAGCCTAGCCGCGTACGGGACCCCGAAAACCAAGCACCGCCTTCAGGATTTCTAGGCACAAATTTTTGATTTCACTCCTCACTACCTATCACAGTTTCTAAGGCCATAAAATGCCAAAATAGCACAAAACCCCCCCAAATGACCCCATTTTGGAAAGTAGACACCCCAAGCTATTTGCTGAGGAGGCATGGTGAGTATTTTACAGCTCTCATTTGTTTTTGAAAATGAAGAAAGAAAATTTTTTTTTTTTTTTTTCAATTTTCAAAACTTTGTGACAAAAAGCGAGATCTGCAAAATACTCACAATACCTCTCAGCAAATAGCTTGGGGTGTCTACTTTCCAAAATGGGGTCATTTGGGGGGGTTTTGTGCCATCTGGGCATTCCATGGCCTCCGAAACTGTGATAGGCAGTGAGAAGTAAAATCAAAAATTTACACCCTTAGAAAGCCTGAAGGCGGTGCTTTGTTTTTGGGGTCCCGTACGCGGCTAGGCTCCCAAAAAGTCTCACACATGTGGTATCCCTGTACTCAGGAGAAGCAACAGAATTTATTTTGGGGTGTAATTCCACATATGCCCATGGCATGTTTGAGCAATATATCATTTAGTGACAACTTTGTGCAAAAAAAAAATAAAAAAAAAAAAATTGTCTTTTTTCCGCAACTTGTGTCAACATATAAAATATTCCATGGACTCGACATGCCTCTCAGTATATAGCTTGGGGTGTCTACTTTCCAAAATGGGGTCATTTGGGGGGGTTTTGAACTGTTCTGGCATTTTATACACAACATTAGGAAGCTTACATCCACTCTTCTAACCACTTGCAGACAAAGCCCTTTTTGACACTTTTTGTTTACATGAAAACATATTTTTTTTTTGCAAGAAAATTATGTTGAACCCCCAAACATTATATATATTTTTAAAGCAAAGGCCCTACAGATTAAAATGGTGGGTGTTGCATTTTTTTTTTCTACACAGTATTTGCGCAGCGATTTTTCAAACGCATTTTTTGGGGAAAAAATACACTTTTTTTAATTTTAATGCACTAAAACACACTATATTGCCCAAATGTTTGATGAAATAATAAAGATGATCTTAGGCCGAGTACATAGATACCAAACACGACATGCTTTAAAATTTCGCACAAACGCGCATTGGCGACAAACTACATACATTTTTAAAAGCCTTTAAAAGCCTTTACAGATTACCCCGTTAGATTTACAGAGGAGGTCTACTGCTAAAATGACTGCCCTCGATCTGACCTTCGCGGTGATACCTCACATGCATGGTGCAATTGCTGTTTACATATGACGCCAGACCGACGCTTGCGTTCGCCATTGGGCAAGAGCAGGGCAGGACAGGGGTGCTTTTTTTTTTTTTTTTTTTTTTTTTATTATTAATTTTGCTTTTTTATTTTATTTTTAAATTGTTCCTTACATATATTTTTTTTTTTATAATTTTTATTGTTATCTCAGGGAATGTAAATATCCCCTATGATAGCAATAGGTAGTGACAGGTACTCTTTTTTTGAAAAAACTGGGGTCTTCTAGACCCTAGATCTTTCCTCTGCCCTCAAAGCATCTGACCACACCAAGATCGGTGTGATAAAATGCTTTCCCAATTTCCCAATGGCGCTTTTTATATCCGGGGGGGGACATTCCCTCCCACTGCTTGTAAAAGCAGTCCAGAGGCTAATTAGCCGCTGTGATTGCTTTTACATGAAAGCCGGCCGCTGGCTGAAAAGAATGATACCAAGATGATGCCTAAACCCGCAGGCATCAATCTGGTATAACCATTCAAAGTCCAGCAACATACCAGTACGTTGCTGGTCCTTGTTGGACATGTATTGTAATCTTTTTTTTTCATGCAGCCTGTTGGCTGAACGAAAAAAGAGATTGATTGGTGGGTATGCCCACCATTAGAATACCGCCCTTCATCCACCCACTTCTAATGATGGGCATACATGCACCATTTATATATGCCGAAGCATGGGGGCATCCTCCCGCAAAAAAGTTATGCCGCACACACATGGTCAAACGTTTCCACGGGCAAGCCTCCGTCGGAATTTCGACCGTATGTATGCGGCATTAGGAGCAAAATTGCTCCTCCGCCCTGCTGCCCCCATGCTTCGGCATATATGCTTTTTTTTTTTTAACTGTGGTGGTGAAATCACCTCCTACAGCACTGGAGTCGCAGGGATCAGGCCTGTCTCTGCGAACGCTGCAGTTATGTGTGTTGTGTTTTGTAAGTGACAGTGATCGATCGATACTGCACTTGGGTGGCCTGGGCTGGACGGAGGGGCAAAACGCAGGTGCTAGCAGGTATCTGTGCTGATCCCGCTAACACTGCGTTTTTGGGAACCCTAAACCGCTGGTATAGATCTGATCAGATCAGATATTGATCTGTTCAGATACTATACCACTAAGGGGGGTGTATGCTTTACGCGTGGGTGTTAGCGTTACTGGCACTAACCTGACGCTGCCTGGGGTGTGACGCAGACCCTCTCTGACGCTAAAACCTAATTGATATCACCCACCGGGCGATCAGGGGGTTAAACCTTTATTGGGTTATATACGGCGGGTGCCCTGACACTATAAAAAGCAAACTAACTAACCAGCGTCACCCGTAACACTTATATGGTGATCACTGGTGAAAGGGTTAACTAGGGGCAATTAGGGGGTTAAAACCTTTATTAGATCATATTTGGGGGTACCTGACGCTATAAAAACCTGCGGCGAACCTAAAAAAAATGACTGGCTACCGATTGGCATCACCGACACGAAGACAGCGATCAGAAAAACGATCGCTTAGTGACAGTGGTGATAGGGGGTGAAAGGGTTACCTGGGGGGCGATCAAGGGGGTTAAACCTTTATTAGATAATATATTGGGGTACCCGACGCTATAAAAACCTGCGGCGAACCTAAAAAAAATTACTGGCTACCGATCGCCATCACTGATGCTAAGACAGCCATCAGAAAAATGATCGCATAGCGACAGCGGTGATAGGGGGTGAAAGGGTTACCTGGGGGGCGATCAAGGGGGTTTAACCTTTATTAGATAATATATTGGGGTACCTGACGCTATAAAAACCTGCGGCGAACCTAAAAAAAATTACTGGCTACCGATCGCCATCACTGATGCTAAGACAGCATCAGAAAAACGATCGATTAGCGACAGCGGTGATAGGGGGTGAAAGGGTTACCTGGGGGGCGATCAAGGGGGTTAAACCTTTATTAGATAATATATTGGGGTACCCGACGCTATAAAAACCTGCGGCGAACCTAAAAAAAATTACTGGCTACCGATCGCCATCACTGATGCTAAGACAGCCATCAGAAAAATGATCGCATAGCGACAGCGGTGATAGGGGGTGAAAGGGTTACCTGGGGGGCGATCAAGGGGGTTTAACCTTTATTAGATAATATATTGGGGTACCTGACGCTATAAAAACCTGCGGCGAACCTAAAAAAAATTACTGGCTACCGATCGCCATCACTGATGCTAAGACAGCATCAGAAAAACGATCGATTAGCGACAGCGGTGATAGGGGGTGAAAGGGTTACCTGGGGGGCGATCAAGGGGGTTGAACCTTTATTAGATAATATATTGGGGTACCCGACGCTATAAAAACCTGCGGCGAACCTAAAAAAAATTACTGGCTACCGATCGCCATCACTGATGCTAAGACAGCCATCAGAAAAATTATCGCATAGCGACAGCGGTGATAGGGGGTGAAAGGGTTATCTGGGGGGTGATCAGGGGGTTAAACCTTTATTAGGGGGGGTTAGGGGGCTACACTGGACCTAAAACTAAACTTTAGTGACACTTTCACAGTCACAAATGTCACTGATTGCAGTGATCACTAAATAAATGGTCACTGCAATCAGTGACACTGTGACTGGGGGCTGGGGGGTGATCTGGGGGTGATCTGGGGGGGTCTGGGGGTCCTGGGGGGGGCGATTAGTGTTCCTATGTGTCCTGGTGTCAGTGTAGTGTTGTGCTCACTGACCTGATGTCTTCTCTTGTACGGCGCTCGGTATATGTGAGCGCCGCACAGGAGATGACATCACTTCCTCCTGCCTCCTCTGTCTGAAACAGACAGAGGAGGCATTTCCATTCGCCGGGAGCGATCGCGAGGGGGGGGCCGGAATCGAAAGGCCGCCCCCTCATCTGGGATCGCTCCCGGTGAAGTAACGACCGCTCACGGCACAGAAGGGGGGTCCGGATGGACCCCCCAACTGTACAAAGGCAGTCACGTAGATCTACGTGATTCTGCCTGTCCGTGCCATTCTGCCGACGTAAATCGGCGGTGGGCGGTCGTTAAGTGGTTAAAAAATGTTCATAATAAAACATTATGACACTTCATACCAAGCACTGTATAAATGTATAATTTTTATATTGTCAACATGAATTCATTCATTGCTCTCGGTACAATTATTGCAACGTTCCTCGTCTTTGAGGAGTTTCTTGGAACAGGAAAAAGCAAGTATCAGTAAGATCATTTTAACCACTTCAGGTCTGCCCAATAGCAGTTTTACTGCTAAAGGGCGGCACCTGTGCACCAGATCGAGTATACAGTATCTCACAAAAGTGAGTATACCTTCACATTTTTGTAATTATTTCATTATACCTTTTCATGTGATAACACTGAAGAAATTACACTTTGCTACAATGTAAAGTTGGCGTCACACCGATTTAGACGGTGCCATTGCTGGCAATAGCCGCCGATTTGGCATGCAATTTGACATGTCAAATCACATTCCAAATCGCTTCAATGAAAACCTAGATTTAATACCGCTTTAAACATGTATTTGTTGATTGATTCACAATTTTTATGATTATCGCCTGTAACAGGATGAACAAACCTAGTTCAATAGAGGGACTTAAATTTATGTTCCTCAATCCCTTTTTTTATCTTACTACATAGTTACATAGTTAGTCAGGTTGAAAAAAGACAAAGTCCATCCAGTTCAACCATAAAAAAATAACTAAAATAAAATAAAAAAAATATTGTGCACTCCCATATACCCAATTCTATACCCACAGTTGATCCAGAGGAAGGCAAAAAACCCCAGCAGAGCATGATCCAATTTGCTACAGCAGGGGAAAAAATTCCTTCCTGATCCCCCGAGAGGCAATCGGATTTACCCTGGATCAACTTTACCAAGAACTGTTAGTACTCAGTTATATTATGTACATTTAGGAAAGTATCCAGGCCTTTCTTAAAGCAATCTACTGAGCTGGCCAGAACCACCTCTGCAGGGAGTCTGTTCCACATTTTCACAGCTCTTACTGTGAAGAAACCTTTCCGCATTTGGAGATGAAATCTTTTTTCTTCTAGACGTAAAGAGTGCCCCCTTGTTCTCTGTGTTGACCGTAAAGTGAATAACTCATCACCAAGTTCACTATATGGACCCCTTATATATTTGTACATGTTAATCATATCCCCCCTTATTCTCCTCTTCTCAAGAGTGAATAAATTCAGTTCCTCTAATCTTTCTTCATAGCTGAGCTCCTCCATGCCTCTTATCAGTTTGGTTGCCCTTCTCTGCACTTTCTCCAGTTCCCCGATATGCTTTTTGAGAACTGGTGCCCAAAACTGAACTGCGTATTCCAGATGAGGCCTTACTAATGATTTGTACAGGGGCAAAATGATATCTCTCTCTCTGGAGTCCATACCTCTCTTAATACAAGAAAGGACTTTGCTCGCCTTGGAAACCACAGCTTGGCATTGCATGCCATTATTGAGCTTATGATCTACCAAAACCCCCAGATCCTTCTCCACTACGGATCCCCCCAGTTGTATTCCCCCTAGTATGTATGATGCATTCATATTCTTAGCCCCCAAGTGCATATCTTTACATTTATCAACATTAAACCTCATCTGCCACATAGTCGCCCAATTAGACAGGGCATCGAGGTCGGCTTGTAAATTGGAGACATCTTGTAAGGACGTTATTCCACTGCATAGCTTGGTGTCATCTGCAAAGACAGAAATGTTACTTTTGATCTCAGACCCAATATCATTTATAAAGATATTAAAAAGTAAGGGTCCCAGCACTGAACCTTGGGGTACACCACTGATAACCTTAGACCATTCAGAGTAAGAATCATTAACTACTACTCTCTGAATTCTGTCTTTTAGCCAGTTTTCTATCCATTTACAAACTGATATTTCCAATCCTGTAGACTTTACCTTACACATGAGCCGTGTGTGGGGAACTGTATCAAACGCTTTTGCAAAATCCAAGTATACCACGTCCACAGCCACGCCTCTGTCCAAGGTTTTACTTACCTCTTCATAAAAAGAAATCAGGTTTGTCTGACAACTTCTGTCTTTCATGAATCCATGCTGTCTGTTGCTTAAATAGTTTTTTTCCAGCAAGAACTCATCTATGTGGTCTTTTATTAATCTCTCCAGTATCTTCCCAACTATGGAAGTTAAACTAACAGGTCTATAGTTACTTGGTAAAGACTTTGTTCCCTCTTTAAATATAGGCACCACATTGGCCCTGCGCCAATCCAGTGGTACTATTCCTGTCATTAATGAGTCCCTAAAAATTAGATACAATGGCTTTGAAATTACAGAGCTCAATTCTTTTAGGATCCGTGGGTGTATGCCATCTGGTTCAGGTGCTTTATCCACCTTTATTCTGTCTAAATATTTCTGGACCATATCACTTTTGAGCCATTGTGGATTTGAGGCTGTGTCACTACCACCCCCATTATGGACATGAGCTCCCCCATGCTCCATTGTATACACAGAGCTGAAGAAAGTATTTAATAAATTAGCCTTCTCTTTGTCCCCAGTCACCCACTCTAGATTATTTTGTAAAGGGCCTACATGCTCAGACTTGACCTTTTTACTATTAATATATTTGAATAATTTTTTGGGGTTTGTCCTACTATCTTTTGCAATCTGTCGTTCGTTTTGAATTTTTGCATCCTTGATTTCCTTTTTACATATCCTGTTATATTGTTTGTAACATTTAAACGACACTAGTGTTCCTTCATTTTTATATTTTTTAAAAGCGCTTTTCTTATTGTTTATAGCTTTTTTAACTTTAACTGTGAGCCACATAGGTTTTATTTTTAGCCTTTTAAACTTATTGCCCATGGGAATATACTTCTTTTACTAGAATCACAAAATGATTTTAGCTGTTTTAAGTCAAACAAATGAAATTCATTTTCTCCTATACTCTAATCTAAAACTGAAGCTGGCCAAACATGGTATGATTTTTGTTTGAATGTTCATTAGAACATTCTTTCTTGCCATCATTGAGTCAGCTAATTAACTTTGAAAGCCTATAAAATTTCATCCAGACCTGTTATTTTAATGGACTCCTAGACATATTAAATGGGTTTCATTACAATATGCATCCACAGTTCAAATTATATTTGTTCAAAAAATTTTTTACATCCTGCTTCTTAAACTTTCTTGTCACTATAGTGGAAAATCAACATCAATTCCACCCCATTCAATACTGGAAAATCAAATGAATCCCCCAAAAATGAACATTTTCTATGGTCATCTTAAAACAGTATTAAACCCAAAAACAAAAATATGTTAACATGCAACATACCAGATGCAGTGGTTTCATTTGTTTTTCTTTAAGCTTTCCTTTACTATAACCTGGTGATTCAGTCAGTAAGTCAACTGTTTTTTAAATTACTTTAACAGACCAAACTGTCCAGTTAAAACAAACCATTTACCACTGGAAGGGATGCTTGCAATGGCCTTTTACTCATTTATATAAAGCCTAGGGGGGGTGGGTTTCTAGACCATATGTGACCCCACCTTAAGAGTCAGTGGTTTTCTATGTCTTTTAAATCTGCTGTGGTAATCACTTATTTTAAAACATACTTTCTGTGATGTGTATTCATCAATTCACATTCAAGTGTATATATTTTGTGTACTGTTGAAAATATTTTTTTACTTTTCAGATCATCCCGCAATGCCGCTGATGAAGCAGCTGTAACCTGCGAAACGAGCTGGCATCTATTAGCGGGATTTAACATTGCTTTGCATTTGTTCAACTTTATGGAAATAGTTATGTAATTATATGTATGAATTTTTATTGAGTGGTGATGTTGCTATCCACCAATATTTTAGATAATATAATTATTGTTTTATCCATTTCACTTGTTTTATTAGTATGGTGCCTTAAAAATCCCTTTATATTAAAGGTATTTTTCCTTCTCCTTTTTTTTGTACTCTAAGTTATTGGGATGTGGCACCGTAGACTCATTCCTTGAGATGTGGTAAAGTATATTTCTGTACTTCATCCAGAAAGCAGACACCCTAATACAGGAGGTGTGTTACTGTCTGGAACACCAGGTAAAAACAGAGGGGAAAAAATCTTAAAAAAGAGAAAACAAATGTTGCCACCACATCTAAGGATTGGTAAGCTGAAATATATTATATTTATGGTTTTGGATTTATTAGTGTAGCGGGGTGCTATATTTAGGGGGAGTATCTGAATAGTAATATGGCTCAGATACACCAATTGTCAGGTTTCTTGGACCATTTCTGTCCCTGGGGGATGGTATTGGTGTGCTGTTCCCTGTGGCCTACAGGTGGTGCTGTTGCCGTAGGCCAGGGTTGAACCACTGATACAGGGCTGTGTCTTTTTTTGTCTCCTCTCGGCAGTAGTACGGTGGGGCGGGGAACCTGCTGTGCCTGTCAGGAGAGGGTATAAAAAGGCATGGCCATCTTCCAGAGGGGTCGCGCCCAGGCACCTTCAGCCTGGGTGGTGCGTGTGTCGTCTCCGGGTGCCCTAGGCCCAGAGGCCAAGTTCCTGTTCCACCCCAGACACCTTCAGTCTGGGGTGAGGTACTAGTTTGGAGAACCGGAGCCCAGTGGCTTTGGCTGGGTTCCGCCCAGGATCGAGGGCTCCCAGGGTGCCGCCTTGCGAGGGGACCCATATCCAGGATCGAGGAGGCCAGGGAGGTGACCCCTTCTGAAGACCCAGCGCAGAGTCGTGTTGACAGTGGGGGCCTCTGATAACTCTCTGGAGGGAGGTTCTTCTCCTTAACAAAGGCCAAGTTTCTTGAAGAAGGAAGTGCATGTTCTGTAGGTCATAGTGGCAGTGACTCTACGCACACCAGGTCAGTGGCAGTGACCAAATAGGGCAAGGCCCTATTCACCAGGTCAGTGGCAGTGACCAACTTCACCAAGTCAGTGGCAGTGACTTTTCATATTCACCCGGTCTGTGGCAGAGACCGTGCACCCAAGTCTGTTCATGAAAGCAGAACAGTGAGAGAAGCCTAAATTGAGTTTGTGCCTGGACCTCCTCCCACCTTATCTGACCTGTGTCTCATGTCAACCTGTCTGCTCTCATAGAGACTATTTGTTATCCATGGTGAAATAAATACAAAGGTTGGACTTTCAGTTGGTGTGGACAGTTACTTTACTGGGGAGAATTAAGAACTTGTCTCTGACTAATGCAGAGATGAGATAAGCTCAGGAGGATTCTAACACTAGCCGCAGGCAGGCCCGAGAAAAACTAACACCGCTCAACCTCCCCATCCAGGAGGGTACGGGCTGCTAGTGCGGTGTGCCTCATTCTTTCCTGCGGAGGAGCCAAGTAAAAGAAAAAGCAGGTAAAGTCTGGGGTGAGTGCCCTAGATTAGTTATAGTTATAGTTATAGTGCTAAGTAGACAATGCTCTTAGCAGGATATCGCAGGGGTTACTCCACACTGCATACAAAATTTTGTGTTTCATTCATCTGTGTTTTTTTTTTTTAAGCTACCAATGAATGTAATTTGCTGGCTATTTAAACTGTATAATTTTTTCCTTTGTAAATGTCACTTTTGCCAATACATCCTTCCACAAAAAAGAAAAAAAAAAAATGAATAGAATCCCTCACAATATGCATACCAGACCTTCTGCGTCTGGTATGGATTTTTAAGGTGGTAACCCACGTAAAAAAAAGGAAAATGCATGAGGTCTCCCAGGAAATTCATACCAGGCCCTTTGGCTATAGTACAGATTGGAGGGAGGGACTCCATGTGAAACAAAAAGACAACATGCTTGACCCCTAAAAATCCATACCACACCCTTAATCTGAGAATGCTGGTTGTCCAGGAGAGGAGGGGGGAGAGTGCGCATACCAGGCCACATGCCCTCCACATGGTGGGGCTCTTTGCCAGAGGGGGCCCCATGAGCAGGTTGCTTATCAGTATCTGGAAGCCCCTTTTTATAGGGCCCCTATATACTGTACAGGTCCTTTATGCAGGGGGACATAAAGGAGCATGCAATACATTGTACCCCTACTCATTCACAAAAAAATTGTAACCTAGAAATAAGGACCCCAAGTGATTGACAAACCTTTATTAAAAAAAATAAAACCCCAAAAATTCCCTCACTGTAAATCCATCCATGCTGACTACCAACTCTCCGGAAAAAAAAAAAAACAGAGGACCAATCCCGATGGCCAAATGCCAACTCCTGCGAGGCAGGGATGGTGGTGACATCATTGACCAAATATGGTAGTGGCTGATAATGGCTATATTTGGCCAGTGGCATCACTGCTCTCCCTGTCCAAATGCCCAAATTGCTATCCCTATCCAAACACTCGGTTCAAATCTAAGTTTGGTCTGAACTGTTGACTCAATCCCCTTTTGCCTTGTGTTTAGTTACTCAGGGTCCAAGCACGGCATTGTACAAAAGTACAGTGCATGTCACATGCTCTGCCACACACAAAACTACTTGAATTTTAACCAGGATGGCAGCAAGGATTGGAGCAGAGGGCCCCATGGTTAGGGTAGGTTGAAGCACTGGAGCCTGCTTGGTACAGGAGTGTAGAGTGATGGGATGGTTTAAATTGTTCTGTTTATGACTGGATGCTTGGAATAAACACTGGTACACCTTATCTTAGTTCTCTGTACTTGAACTTGCTTCACATTTTAGTAAATTAGGCCATATATAGTAACTGGTTGTTTTATTCTGACAGCTTAAGATTGTTAAGATCCTCTTATGAGTGTCTTATTGATTCTTCACTTTCACAGATTCTCACCACTTATTACAGTTCTCCTGTGTATATTGCCACCTTAATTCATGCATATGTATTTTTTGCATGCAGTAGTTTTTATCACAAAAAATAAGTGTCAATGTTAGCATTAATTAATGAAAGATGTGAATCAAGCCGGGTGAGTGAGAAAATTAGAAACATTTATAGATATATTTAGAGAAACAGATGATCCATAACAAAGAAAATGTACAAAGAAAGCCCATATGTATATCAATGTTATATTTATAATATATTATGTATATTGTGTAGCGCCCCTCCCAATATTTGGGGACGCTATGTGGAAATTTAGGGGTAGTCTGAGCCAGTAGTTGGGCTCAGACCAATTGTTAAGTTCTTTAGTGCTTCTGCTCTGGGTGTGATACTGCCTGTCTGTAGTGTTCTCTGTTGCCTGTAGGTGCCACTGTCACCGCCGGCATAGGTGAACCAAGAGGGGTATCACAGCACCTTGGGCATCCTCTTTCGGCAGCCGTGCAGTGGGCGTGGTCGACCTGCTGGGAGGGGGTACATAAGGGGCAGATGCCTTTGGGGGTGAGGAGAGTTCCAGGGGACCCATTGGTCCTGGGTGTGCGCCTCGTGGCCCGTATGGCATGAGGTGCGCGAGTGTGTTCGTGCCTCGGGCACCTTCAGCCCGAGGCTGCTTCGTTTCATGGTAGGCCCGGCTCCGCTGGCTGGGGCCTACACTTCAGAGAGGGATCCCAGGCTGCCCACCTCTAGGGGGCCCAGATTTAGGAAAGGAGACCAGGGGAGGATCAGTCGGTACTGCTGTCTCGGGAAGAGGCCTGGAAACTCGTCTAAAGAGGGATCCATCTTCAAAGTCACCAAGCTTGCAATATGCTGGTCTGACACAGAGGTTCTTATTCAGTATTACATGCTGGGAGGTTCGGGACTTAGATTCTGTGGCAGAGGATTCCCCAATCGCATCCCTAGATACTTAGGAAAAGGGAAAGATTGATTCGTGCTCCATCCCGGCTGCTAGGACAGCTCTCAAAGGGACTATCCAGGTGAGCAATACTCACTTAGACTTGAGTGACGACAGAAGTTTTACACTGTGCTCTAAGTGTTGCGTGCCTGAACCTTTACCCCCTACTTCTCTCATCTTCTTACTCCCTGCTCAAGTTATTGGAAAAAGATAAAAGAATAAAACCTTACTGCTTAGGTTTTACTCCTGTGTGGACATTGGTGTTATTTTGAGGAACTTTTACCTAGACAACGGAGACAGAAGAAAAAGGATACACTCGAGAGAGGTAACTCGCCGCAAGGCCCAAACAATAACACCGCTCGCTCCTCTTTAACCAAAAGGGGGGATACCGGGGCAAGTAGCAGGTGTAACCGACTGCAAGCAAGTGAGAGATGGCAGTAATAGTCGGGTCAGTGTGCTACAATTATAACATTGTTTATGGGTTGTACTACAGTGCAATGCACTTAGCCCTCACTTGCACTGGTGCAATTTGTCATGCGATTTGACAGTCCCAGTTGCACCCCATTGCCGGCATGGAACTGTCCAAATAACGCGACTCATGTGGCAGTGACTTTGAAAAGGGTTCCTGCACACTTTTTCCAAGTTCATTGCGACTTGCATAGACTTCTGTGATACAAAGTTGCAAACCATAATTACATCGGAGGTGTAAATCGAAATGACCTTTGGTTTTGAAATTTTGCTAAAGTAGTGTGATTTCAAAGCCGCACTGGTGTGAACCATGGCTAAGTCTCGTTTGGTACAATTTCTGAGAAGATCTGCTTCAAACACTCCTAGAGCTTTGTGGGGCTGATGTTAGAAGTAAATTAACAACAAGCTAAACTCAGTCATTACACTGTAATTTTAGCAGTTTATATTAGTTGTAATAAACATAATGTATTTCTCCTCCTCTTCATCAGGTGGATAACAAGTGTGCAGTTAGAAGATCCAAACATGCAAGTAATTTTCTTGTTGCTAATGGAGAACAACCCCATAGCCTCTCCCCAGTTCCTCTGTAACTGAAATATGAGTTCTGATCCTAAATCCCAGTGAAAGCCATTATAGCTACATTTTGAAGTTATAGGAGTTGTCCAGGAAGAAGTTTTTTTATCATAATGCATTCTACACATTAAGATAAAAAACCTTCTGTGTGCAGCAACACCAAATTTAACACACCTGAGACCTTGTAACACCAACGAGTCACATGACATCGGGGGAGGGAAAATGGCAAATTGGGCCCACTTTGGACATTTTCACATAGGGGTGTACTCTATTTTGTTGCCAGAGGTTTAGACATTAATGGCAGTGTTGAGTTATTTTAAAGGGGACAACTAATTTACACTTTTATACAAGCTGTACAATCACTACTTTACATTGTAGCAAAATGTGTTATCACATAAAAAGATATAATAAAATATATAAAATAATGTGAGGGATGTACTCACTTTTGTGAGATACTGTATACAGTATATATATTTTAGCAGAGGCCCTAGAGAATAAAATGGTGGTCATTGCAACTTTTATGTGTCACACGGTATTTGCGAAGTGTTTTTTCAAATGTAATTTTTTTGGAAAAAAATACACTTTAAAGAATTTTCATGCTAAAAAGCACAATGTACAGTATGCAAGTGTTTGAATAGTGTCTGAATAGGTCTGGTCTGGTCTTCGAGTGACTAAAATAGGAAATTTGGACTTACAAAAAAAAGAATTGGAGAGGTCCTTTTTTTTTTATAAAACTGGGTAATTCAGCACCCAGAGGATGTCCTAAACAGGAGCTACTATGTAAATTTGTTTTTTGGCTGGGCTGTAGTTAGCTCAGACTGATTGTATAGATTTACTTGTTTTTTTCCCTAAGCTCAGGTTGGCTTGTGATTTTTCACTTTTGCCAGTAGATGTCACTGGGATCGCTGGTCATAGTATGGGATTTCACAAACAAAACTAAGTTATGAATGTTTATATTTCCTTCAGCTAATCTAGTCAGAGGTCTATGCAACTGGTGCATGCTGGGTGAGGGTATAAATACCTGGGACAGGCCATATGGGGAGGTGCTACTGGATTGAGCTCTAGCATGTTGTGCTGGGGCCTAACCTGTGCTGAAGTGGTCCTAAATAGGGATGAGCCGAACACCCCCCAGTTCGGTTCGCACCAGAACATGCGAACAGGCAATAAATTTGTTTGAACATCCGAACCCCGTTAAAGTCTATGGGACACAAACATGAAAAATCTAAAGTGCTAATTTTAAAGACATATGCAAGCTATTGTCATAAAAAGTGTTTGGGGCCAGGGTCCTGCCCCAGGGGATATGTATCAATGCAAAAAAAGTTTTAAAAACTGACGTTTTTTCAGAAGCAGTGATTTTAATAATGCTTAAAGTGAAACAATAAAAGTTAAATATTCCTTTAAATTTCATACCTGGGGTGTGTATATAGTATGCCTGTAAAGTAGCGCTTGTTTCCCGTGCTTAGAACAGTCTCTGCACAAAATGTAATTTCTGAAGGAAAAAAAGTAATTTAAAAGTACTCGCGGCTATAATGAATTGCCGGTCCCGGCAATACAGAGAAAAGTAATTGAAAGTCATTGATAAAAAAAAAAAAATGCGTGGGGGTCCCCAAATTCAATTACCAGGCCCTTCAGGTCTGGTATGGATTTTAAGGGGAACTCCGCACCAAATTTAAAAACAAAAATGGCGTGGGGTTCCCCCCAAAAATCCATACCAGACCCATATCTGAGCATGCAACCTGGCAGGCCGCAGGAAAAGAGGGGGGGGACAAGAGAGCGCCCCCCCCTCCTGAGCCATACCAGGCCACATGCCCTCAACATGGGGAGGTTGCTTTGGGGTCTGGACCCCAAAGCACCGTGTCCCCATGTTGATGGGGACAAGGGCCTCATCCCCACAACCCTTGCCCGGTGGTTGTGGGGGTCTGCGGCCGGGGGGCTTATCGGAATCTAGAAGACCCCTTTAACAAAGGGGACCCCCAGATCCCCAACCCCCCTATGTAAATTGGTAAGGGGTACATTGTACCCCTACCATTTCACAAAGAAAGTGTAAAAAAAAAATCAAAAAACACACAGACACAGTTGGGATAAGTCCTTTATTAAAAAAAAAAATAATAATAAAAAAAAAGACTCCAGCGGTGGTAATCCACTCTCGATCTCCACTCCAACGATCTCGGTATCCTTCGAAGGATGATCTCTCCAGGCTCCAGCGACGATGTCCAGCTACGAGGAACAGCACATGATCCTCTCTTCACCGGAGCGGAGACACCCCGGGAATGACGCGGCTTCAGCCAGTGACAGCTCTTATGTAGCTGAGGGCGAGGCCACCCGTCACGTGACCCCGTCTCCCTCTGACACAAGGGGAAACCCAGGCTTCTAAAGTGACGTGACGGGTGACACCACCCCCCTCTGTTGCAAGGGAAACCTGCGTTGCATCAGAGGGGGACAGGGTCACCCGCACGTCACTGGGAAAGCCTGGGTTTCCCCTTGCGTCAGACGGGGTCACGTGACTTGTGGCCCCGTCCTCGGCTACATAAGACCTGTCAGGCTTCGGCGGCATCATTCCCGGGGGGTCTCCGCTCCGGTGAAGAGAGGATCGTGCGCTGTTACTCGTCGCTGGAGCCTGGATAGATCATCCATCGCAGGATACTGACATCACTGGAGTGGAGATCGAGAGTGGATTACCACCGCTGGAGTCTTTTTTTTTTATTCTTTTTTTATTCTTAATAAAGGACTTATCCCAACTGTGTCTGTGCTTTTTTTACAATTTTTTACACTTTCTTTGTGAAATGGTAGGGGTACAATGTACCCCGTTACCAATTCACATAGGGGGGCTGGGATCTGGGGGTCCCCTTTGTTAAAGGGGTCTTCCAGATTCCGATAAGCCTCCCGCCCGCAGACCCCCACAACCACCGGGCAAGGGTTGTGGGGATGAAGCCCTTGTCCCCATCAACATGGGGACATGGTGCTTTGGGGTCCAGACCCCAAAGCATCCTCCCCATGTTGAGGGCATGTGGCCTGGAACAGTTCAGGAGGGGGGGCGCTCTCTCGTCCCCCCTCTTTTCCTGTGGCCTGCCAGGTTGCGTGCTCGGATAAGCGTCTGGTATGGATTTTTTGGGGGAACCCCACGGATTTTTTTTTTTTATTTGGCGCTGAGTTCCCCTTAAAATCCATACCAGACCTTAAGGGTCTGGTATGGATATTTGGGGGGAACCGCACACCATTTTTTTTTATTTGGCGCAGGGTTCCCCTCAATATCCATACCAGACCTGAAGGGCCTGGTAATTGAATTTGGGGGGACCCCCCACGCAATTTTTTTTATTTTTTATCAACTACTTTTCTCTGTTTTACCGGGACCGGCAATTAAATACAGCCGCGAGTACTTTTAAATGACTTTTATTCCTTCAGAAATGACATTTTGTGCAGAGACTGTTCTAAGCACGGGAAACAAGTGCTGCTTTACAGGCATACTATATACACCCCCAGGTACGAAATTTAAAGGAATATTTCACTTTTATTGTTTCACTTTAAGCATTATTAAAATCACTGCTCCCGAAAAAACATCCATTTTTAAAACATTTTTTTTCATTGATACATGTCCCCTGGGGCAGGACCCGGGTCCCCAAACACTTTTTATGACAATAACTTGCATATAAGCCTTTAAAATTAGCACTTTAGATTTCTCCCATAGACTTTTACAGGGTGTTCCGTGGCTTTTTGAGTTTGCCGTGAACACCCCAAATTGTTGTTTGACTCGAACTCGAAGCTCATCCCTATTTCTAAAGCTGTCCTGCCTGGTCTGGAGGAAGCTGTGTCAAGGAGCAGACCCAGAGGAGGCCCCTTGCTGAATAGAGCCAGGAAGAAAGCTGGTCTCTCAAAAGGGCCCGGTGACACACTTAGACTAAAATTTGGGATTGTGTTTACAGTGTTGCCGGGTCAACCTAAAGATTCTGACACTGTGAAGCTGTGAAGACACTGTGAAGCTGGACATTGATCTGGAGAATCTGTAAATGATCTGGGACTCCTAACCTCCTTAACAATGTTGCAGTAAAATTCTAAAAAGACAAAAGTAACTCATGTCCAATATCCTTTCTCAGTCCCCTTATTATTGCCACGGGCTCAGCACTGGTGTGAAATGCTAGCCTGCCCTTGCCTCTGGAGGTGCTATCCTTCCATTGGAGCGTCAGAGGTGTGCTACACAGCAAACCATCTTTTTCCTTTTGAGATAAAGGTTTTACATGAATAAATAAAAGATAATCATTGTAAGCATCCCTGCCAGTGTTAAATGTTTTGTCTCATCCCTGTAAACTTAACAACCACGGGCTGCAGGAAAAAAATCATGGGGGGGGTTGGGGATTGGTAAGCTGCAAAACAATAAATCCAGTCATGTGCACGCAAAAGTAACGTTTTTCTATTTTCCTTCCATGTGATTGAGTATTCTTTGCAAAGTAAATTTTTGCCACCTTCACTAAGCAAAGGGAAAATTCCCTTGTAAAGTGAACAGCCTTCAATTAACTTCATTGTATTAAAAGGTTCACCACTCTTTGACACCTATGGTTTCAGGTGTTTCCTGTTTTCAGCAACCAAATGATTATGAATGATAATGAAAACAAAATCATTTTATTTTTACTTGGATTTAGGCAGTTTCAATTAATTCTTAATAAAGTTTTGATATACAATATACTAAATAGATGAGAAAAACTACTAAAATAGTAGGTGGAAGACTGCTGTGGATAAAAGCTTCCAAAATTGCCAAGCATAGGACCAACATGAGGAAAACGTCTCTGCATCTAACAAATTTCCATCCACATAAGTGTAGCTCCCTCTAGTGTGCTACTAGCGGTAGTACAGGCAAACCATAGTCTGGCCCAGGGATAAAACTGGGTTGTTGAATCTGGGTCAGGGTTATTAGACGTCAGGGCTGGATGACTCATCCAGGCAGCTCTCTAATGCCTCACCCTGGATCTAGAATATTGGAGAATGTTCTGGAACTTAGTGGGTGGTGGCTGGAAGGGGCTGCTCTGCATATTTGGAGGTGCTTGGCAAATCCCAAGGAAGTGGGCCTGGCAGGAAATCAAGAAGCCTTTAAATATTGGATGAGCCATGCCAGCCAGAGAGTCGGGTGGAAGATGGAGAAGCAATGCTGAGGGAGTCTGACGGTAGCCCTTAAGGGACCCCTGCCAGGGAGGGGCTTTACCTCGGGCCAAAGCTTGGGTGGTTGGCCTGGAATGATTCTACCACAGGAGGCAGTTGGAGGAAAGCTTTCTGGAGAGGCAGAAGGGATCAATGTCTACAGGGAAGCGGAAGGGGTTGCAGGATGCAGTTTGCTCCATACGTGCTACTTTTCCAAGGGGACTGAGAGTTAATAGTCTGTAATGGGCTGTTGCTAAGCTAACAAAAAGGAATGAACCCAGCAGAGCTGTGTAAAGGAGCAGGAATTGTGTGGGAGTAAAAGGTGGAAGCTTTAAATAGGAAGGAAGTTGTCCCTGTTTTTTTGCTGTTAAGTTGGGCATCCCATAATCCCTATCCCATCCAAGTTATCATCCCCAAATAAAACACAAACAAGCCAAAGACTGTTTTCTGAGTTTGGATGCAAGAAAGAAATGCTGTGTGACTGGCTGTGCAGCAGTGGGGAACCCTGACATTGGCAACTTCTATGGGGGTAGTGCTACAAATGTGTAAGTATTTTTTTTTTTCAGTTTTAAAATAATTGATTTTATTATTCATTCATGCATATTTTATTTCCTGGTGGAATGTTCAGCGTGCATCTATCTTAGTTTTCCAATGATATGAAACATTACTGTCTACTTTTCTGATATTTCCTACTTGGTATATATTTGTCAATGAAATGAAATAACTGAGCTATTCTTCAGCACCTTAAGTGTTACTCTGCAATAAGTAGATGTGAGCAGATATCTGAAATCTAACAAAATATTATTAATAATACTCTGACATGATAAAGCTAACCTGTCACTTTTGAATATTATTTTCACAGTTTTACAGATCTGGCTTTCTTGCAACAGCTGGAAGCTCAAAAGTGAAATGCCGCTTCACCGCAGGACTGATAAAACATGACTGACATGCTGAGTGGAGATCCATCAAGTCATAAATCAAGTTGTCTGCTCCTCTTCTGGAAAAAGTTATATGTTTGTGCCCCTTGCAGAGTAGCATATACACTTGTGCCCTCTGGGGTGCAATTATCACAATTTCCACAATTTCCACTTGAACGTTTTTAGTTTAAACTTATTTTCCTAATGCACCAAGGATCTCATCTCATGAATATTTATTTTTGAAAACGTACATACCTTTAATTTCAGTCTTTGAGCAAAGAATAACTGATACATCTAATTCCTCATTTACTTTTGCAAAATTAATCAAAATAAGAGTTGGTTCAAACAAGACTATGTTCTTAATATTTGTTGTGGGAACATATGTTGTATATTATCTTCACTATAGCTGCTTTATGGAATAATTAAAGAGCAGGGATGAGCCGAACACCCCCCTGTTCGGTTCGCACCAGAACCTGCGAACAGACAAAATGTTTGTGTGAACTTTAGAACCCTATTAAATACAATGGACTCGAACGTTCGAAATATAAAGTGTTAATTATAAAGGCTAATATGCAAGTTATTGTCCTAAAAAGTGTTTGGGGACCTGGGTCCTGCCCCAGGGGACATGTATCAATGCAAAAAGAAGTTTTAAAAACGGCCGTTTTTTCGGGCGCAGTGATTTTAATAATGCTTAAAATGAAAAAATAAAAGTGAAATATTCCTTTAAATTTCGTACCTGGGGGGTGTGTATGATATGCATGTAAAGTGGCGCATGTTTCCCGTGCTTAGAACTGTCCCTGCAAAAAATGTCATTTTTGAAAGAAAAAAATGCATTTAAAACTGACTCGCGGCTATTAATGAATTGTCGGCTCCCGGCAATACATACAAAAGTCATTGATAAAAAAAAAAAAAAAGCGTGGGGGTTCCCCAGAATTCAATTACCAGTCCCTTCAGGTCTGGAATGGATATTAAGGGGAACCCCGCCGCAAATTTAAAAAAAAATTGATGTGGGGTTCCCCCAAATATCCATTCAAGGCCCTTCAGATCTGGCATGGATTTTAAGGGGAACTCCACCCCAAATGTAAAAAAAAAATGGCGTGGAGTCCCCCTAAAAATCCATACCAGACCCCTTATCCGAGCACGCAACCTGGCCGGCCGCAGGGGAAAAGGGGGGGACGAGAGAGCGGCCCCCCTCCCTCCTGAACCGTACCAAGCCACATGCCCTCAACATGGGGAGGATGTCCCCATGTTGATGGGGACAAGGGCCTCATCCCCACAACCCTTGCCCGGTGGTTGTGGGGGTCTGCGGGCGGGGGGCTTATCGGAATCTGGAAGACCCCTTTAACAAAGGGGACCCCCAGATCCCGCCCCCCCTATGTGAATTGGTAAGGGGTACATTGTACCCCTACCATTTCACGAAGAAAGCGTAAAAAAATGTTTAAAAAAACACACAAACACCTTGAAAAAGTCCTTTATTTAAAAAAAAAAAAAAAAAAAACATTCCAGCGGTGAAATCCAGTGTCCCGCGGCGATCCCGATGTCCAGCGCTGTCCTTCATTGGTTGTGCCTGAGCGGACCTGATGGGGAACTCCCTCTCAGTATTTTAAATGTATAGACCCGCCCCTACTAAAGTTCCCCATCGGGTCCGCTCAGCGGACCAGATGCGGAACATGAGAAGGGGCGGGTCTATACATGTATTACCAAAGTGAGAGCAGTTCCCCATCAGGTCCGCCCCCTCGGTATGTCGGACCCGCCTACGTCATTGGCTTGAGCGGGGAACTTCCTTCACTATGTAAATTTAAATTACACAGTGAAGGAAGTTCCCCGCTCAAGCCAATGACGTAGGCGGGTCCGACATACCGAGGGGGCGGACCTGATGGGGAACTGCTCTCACTTTGGTAATACATGTATAGACCCGCCCCTTCTCATGTTCCGCATCTGGTCCGCTGAGCGGACCTGATGGGGAACTTTAGAAGGGGCGGGTCTATACATTTAAAATACTGAGAGGGAGTTCCCCATCAGGTCCGCTCAGGCACAACCAATGAAGGACAGCGCTGGACATCGGGATCGCCGCGGGACACTGGATTTCACTGCTGGAATGTTTTTTTTTTTTTTAAATAAAGGACTTTTTCAAGGTGTTTGTGTGTTTTTTTAAACATTTTTTTACGCTTTCTTCGTGAAATGGTAGGGGTACAATGTACCCCTTACCAATTCACATAGGGGGGGCGGGATCTGGGGGTCCCCTTTGTTAAAGGGGTCTTCCAGATTCCGATAAGCCACCCGCCCGCAGACCCCCACAACCACCGGGCAAGGGTTGTGGGGATGAGGCCCTTGTCCCCATCAACATGGGGACATCCTCCCCATGTTGAGGGCATGTGGCTTGGTACGGTTCAGGAGGGAGGGGGGGCCGCTCTCTCGTCCCCCCCTTTTCCCCTGCGGCCGGCCAGGTTGCGTGCTCGGATAAGGGGTCTGGTATGGATTTTTAGGGGGACTCCACGCCATTTTTTTTTAAATTTGGGGTGGAAATCCCCTTAAAATCCATGCCAGATCTGAAGGGCCTGGAATGGATATTTGGGGGAACCCCACGTCAATTTTTTTTTAAATTTGCGGCGGGGTTCCCCTTAATATCCATTCCAGACCTGAAGGGCCTGGTAATTGAATTCTGGGGAACCCCCACGCTTTTTTTTTTTTTTTATCAATGACTTTTGTATGTATTGCCGGGAGCCGACAATTCATTAATAGCCGCGAGTCAGTTTTAAATGCATTTTTTTCTTTCAAAAATGACATTTTTTGCAGGGACAGTTCTAAGCACGGGAAACATGCGCCACTTTACATGCATATCATACACACCCCCCAGGTACGAAATTTAAAGGAATATTTCACTTTTATTTTTTCATTTTAAGCATTATTAAAATCACTGCTCCCGAAAAAACGGCCGTTTTTAAAACTTCTTTTTGCATTGATACATGTCCCCTGGGGCAGGACCCAGGTCCCCAAACACTTTTTAGGACAATAACTTGCATATAAGCCTTTATAATTAGCATTTTAGATTTCTCCCATAGATTTTTCGCATTTGCCGCGAACACCCCAATTTGTTCGCTGTTCGGCGAACGGGCGAACAGGCAATGTTCGAGTCGAACATGAGTTCTACTCGAACTCGAAGCTCATCCCTATTAAAGAGCAATTTCTGAGAGTGCATGGTTTAAATGTTTTAACCAGTATTTTGTTTACAGCGCTGTCATATTTTAATGTCTATTAAAGATATACTCAAATTTATAGGTGTGTCTTTTTGTACAACATATGATGAAATGAAAACAATCTATGGTAGTCTAGGGAGTACATTTTATTTTAAAAATAGACATAAGAAGGAGAGCTTTGGATACTGCTCCCTAATTCAATCAAAATACAAATGTACGGGGACATGGCCAAGCAAAGCATGTGAGCGGATGGTTCACACTAGACATGTGCACTGCCAAAAAATTCGTTAGTTTTCGTTTTCGTTTCATTCGTTTTTTTTTTTTCGTTTTTCGGGTCATTCGTTATGATCGCAATTCGTAAATTCGTAAATTTGTACATTCGTAAATTTATACATTCGTAAATTTGTACATTCGTAAATTTGTACATTCATAAATTTGTACATTCGTAAATTTATACATTCGTAAATTTATACATTCGTAATTTCGGAAATTTGGAAATTCGATATTTTCGAAAACCCGAAAATTTGAAAATCTGAAAAAATAACTATTAAATTATAGGTATTGTAATTTCCTTTCAAATTTGGCTGTTAGCGAACGTAACGAATACAAATTTATCTGAAGTTACGCATAACCTGAAATAACAAATGCCGCATCTAAACAAATGGAACGGAACAAATTAATAATAATAATAATAAAACGTTTTTATTATTATTATTGTTATTTATTATTATTATTAATTCATTACGTTCCATTCGTTTAGATACGGCATTCATTATGTCGGAAAACAATTTGTAACTTCGTTAAGTTCACTAACAGCCAAATTTGAAAGGAAATTACAATACCTATAATTGAATAGTTAGTAATAGTTAAGTTATTAGTTAATTATTATTTCAGATTTCCGAATTTACTAATTTACGATTGTACGAATGTACAAATTTACGAATGTACGAATATTCGGAAATTCGGAAATTCAAATGTACGAATTTCCGGATAGTTGTACATTCGTAAATTCGTGCATTGGTAAATTCGTATATTCGTAAATTCGTACATTCGTAAATTTGAATTTACGAATATTCGTTAAAATTCGTTAAATGAGTTTTCGTTAATTCGGATATTTCCGAATTAACGAATTTGTCGAAATTCGTTAAAAAACGAATTCGGAACGAAACGAATTGCACATGTCTAGTTCACACGGAGTTCCTTCTAGTAACCGACACATCGATCCTGTCACCAGTTTCTTTTACCTTGCATGCATTGGTATGGACTGTCTATGCCTCCCTGAGCCTCTTTATGTGTTCTCGCCACCCCTGGCTTTGAGGATGACTCGCAAGAACAAAGAACCAGCCTCCTCTCCCGCATGTGGCCCGAGGTATAAGCTAAAGGACTCTGTGAGTAAGGGGGGCAAGTTGTCCCACCCTGCAGGGAAAGAATCAGCCTGGCATATACTTGTTCTATGCACAGAAGCTTACAGGCTCGCAGGGCAGGACTCCCAGGGGGATTTGGCTGCTGATTTTGACATTGCTCAGGCTCTGCCATTGCAGACTGACCCAGACCCCGATTTAGACTCTGATTTAGACACAGAGCAATAGGCACAGGGTGATGACGATGATGGTGCTAGGGAAGGCACCTCTCAGCCGACCCTTAGTGAGATTTTAAAGGCTGTACACACTTGAACTGCCTCTGTGCATACAGTGCAAGACCAGTTGGGAGGGCTCCAAGTGGAAGTCTGATTGCTGCAGCAGGATCTACAAAAAATCAGTGAGCGAGCTACCACAGTGGAAAGCCACATTAGCGATATAGAAGATAAACTCCTCCCATTGCTTGCTGAGTCCCGCTTTACCTCCTAGCTCGCTAAAGCCAACAATCTACTCAATGAGGCTATTGAGAATCACTTACGCTGTAATAATGTCAGGATTGTGGGCCTACTTGAATGCACTGGGGGTAAAGTTCCAACAGAGTTCATAGAGAAATGGCTCCTACTAGGCTTGTGCACAACGGAAAAATTTGGTTAGTTTCGGTTCGTTTCTTTTCGGTCCTGTTGATTCGTAATCATTCGTAATTTTGCTAGACGGGATTTTTCGTGTTCGGACTAATTCGTATTTTCGCAAGCGACATTTTTCGTTGAATTTTTAGTTGATTTATAATTCGTACTTTCGGTAGAGTACATTGTTTTTCGTTGATTCTGGACACAACTCCTACTTCCGTAACTTTTTTTGGGTTCGTTGATTCGTAATTTTCTGTGTCTCTCTCACAACGACGCTGCCTATTATGCCTAATGTGCTTCGAATGGATTTGTACTTTTCTAAATACATAGCGGTTATTTGTAACGATTCGAAATCTCGTATTTTACTTTCGTTTTTTACATGCAGCTATAGCCTCCGCCCCTGTACACCATTTTGAGAGGGTTCAGCACGGTGAGGGAGAAGCAGAGAGCAGAGCAGAGTGTTATTGTGCTTCGAATGGATTCGAAATCTCGTATTTTACTTTTGTTTTTTACATGCGGCTATAGCCTCCGCCCCTGTACACCATTTTTGAGAGGGAGTTCAGCACGGTGTGGGAGAAGCAGAGAGCAGAGCAGAGTGAGTGTTATTGTGCTTCGTATGGATTCGTACATTCGTAACTTTTTCATAACGAATTATGCCGAAGACATTCGGGCATTCGCTATTTGCGGTATAATTTATTTCGGATTCGGTCTTATTCGTAATTGCTTTGTTCGGAAATTCGAATGCTTTCGAATGTCCGAAAGTTGCTAAATTCGGACGAATTTCAATTCGTTACGAAATGAATTGCACAAGCCTAGCTCCTACATCTGTTTGGCAAAGAGGCCTTCATACCACTCTTCGCAATAGAGTGGGCACATAGAACCCTGACTCACCCCTTGCCACCAGGACACCCCCCAAGACCTGTCTTGACAAAAATGCTCACCTGCAGAGATAGAGAAATAATTTTGAGTTTAGCTAGGGAATGCCAAGACATCCAATTTAATGGAGTGAGTGTCAAGTGTCTTTCTATCCAGACTACTCAGTGGAGGTTCAATGTACATGCCCCAAATTCTCCAAAGTCAAGAAGAGACTCCAGAGACTGCAACTTACCTTTGCCATGCTGTAGCCTGCCAGGCTGCAGGTCACAGCTCTTGTTTAGACCAATTTCTTTGAGACGACCTTGGATGCATCTTCCTGGCTAGACACCACTGAGTCTTCCCCCCGGACACATCCGTCTAGAGTTGCGGAGGTGTGATGTTTTTCCTTAATCATCTCCAAAGTGCTTTTGGTGCTTCAGACATATTTCAGTCGACCGTTGCTACTTGCCAGGGCCACTTTCCACCTGCATTCCACATTTATGGCTCTAATTACTGAGTGATGTGCATTATTTGTCCATTTTGTTGCTACTTGTTTAATGCAGTCCACCTTTGATGAGGTCATTGTACCCCAAGTGCACCCCAACCCATTCACATTACTCAAGGATCTAAACAAATTCATCAGGGATCTCACAGTAAAGGGGTTTTTCAACATACAATCTTCCAAAAACCCACCCCTCCCAGAAGACGACAAAGAACCCCCACACTAGGATACCTCACTGCTAGATCTCATTGATCTTTCTATCATCAATGACCTGGCAGAACTTTATGATGAAAGCCATTTCTCAGAATTGGATTGGCTCACTCAACATTTCCCTACCTTCTCCCAAGTTCAACATACCCACTTCAAACCAAAATCAGTATTCAACACAGTACACAAAAAAAGGTCCCTACATACACACCTTCTATCAGGTGGTGTATGCAGGCCTCATCAAGATGTGCCAAACCAACCCGAACTCCAAGAATATATCCAACCTATCCAAGGCTGAACGAACAGCACTAGACACTCTGGACAACATCATCAAGGCTGCAGACAAGTGTTGGAGGCATTGTAATTAAAAATAAAATGGATTAAATAAAGGAATCCCTGAGACTGTTGTCAGGTACCAACACCTACTCAGGACCCCCTGCCCCATTTCACTCAGGAAGCTACCACATTAGCCAATAGAGCCCTCCAGGAAGAAATTATTTCCAATTGAGTTCTCTTTTCTCATTAAAAGTTTTTACAAAACTCCATACTTTTACCACCTGCCAAAAATACATAAATACATCAATAACCCACCAGGATGGCCCACTGGAACGTGTCACCACTGGCTTTTCCGTGTATATGGATCACTTTTTACAACCTCTGGCACAGAATATTCCATCATACAGAGACGGTAAACATCTACTGGAAATATTATCATTCTACTCCTGGGAACCTACATAAATATGGGCATCCCTGGATGTCACCTCCCTTTTCACATCCATGCCCCATGATGTAAGTCTGATGGCAGTAGAACACTTCCTATCCACCGATCCAACATAATTTTTTACGGGCGTTACATCAATGATGTAATAATCATCTGGGATGGCACCAAGGAGAGCCTCACACAGTTTGATTCCCATTGTAATCACAACAACTTGGGACTCTCTTTCACCTTTGTAGCGGACCCCAATAAACTGGCCTTCTTGGATCTGGAACTCCACCACAGTGGCACACAGATAGATGCCACCTACAATGTGAAACCCACTGCAGGAAACTCATACATACACTACCAGAGTTGCCATCACCCCAGATGGAAGAACCAGGTCCAAAGGATCCAACGCAATTGTGCCAGAGATAAGGATTACAAGACCCAAGGCCAACTCTTAACCAAAAAATAAATGAATAAATGATGCTTTCTATCAGTATTAGGCTAAACTGACACCCAAACCCAACATGCCAGAAGGGCCCCAGCCAACAAGGTTTACCACCCAGTTCCATGACCGCTACAAACGAATAGAAAAAATCTTCATCAAGACCTGGCCCATCCTACTGGAAGATCCTTTTCTGGGTTTCCCTCTAACATCCAAACCCAAAGTTTCCTACCGCAAAGCCAAAAATATCAAGAACTGAATTGCGGCAAGTAAGATCCGCAACCCCAAGCCAGATCACACCACCCACACCCCCCTGATCCCACTTGTGGGCATGTTACAATGCAAGAAAAAATGATGGATGATGTGTAAATTTGCAAAAAAGCTTCTCTACAAAAGGAAAAACTTGCCCTATAAAAGAGTTTCATAATTGCTCCAGCGATCATGTAGTATACTGTCTGACATGTCCTTGTGGCCTCCTATATGTTGGCAGAACCATCCTTCCCCTTCACCAATGGTTTGGCAAGCACAGGCGGTTCATCAAACAGGGATGTGATGAGCACAGTGTGCCAAGACATTTTTTGACTGAACATCAAAAGTCCACCGAAGGCCTGAAGGTGTGGGTCATAGAGGCCATCTCCAAAGGTTTGCCTGCTGCGGAGCGTTTTAAACGAGTCTGCCAGCAGGAGACTTTCTGGATATATTCCCTCAATTCTCTCTCACCAGGGGGACTCAATGAGGAGTTAGACGCATACACCTTGCTATAATAGATCACACGCCCATTTCTGGTATGTTCTCCCCCCCCTCTTCCTCCCTTACCCTTACCCCTGACTCTCCCCCCCACAACAGATCTGTCAAGTGCACCCCACTTGGTATCCACACCATGAGGGGACACACACATACAGTAGACATGCGCACTGCCGAAAATATCGTAATTTTTTGTTTTCGTTTCATTTGTTTTTTTCTAAAATTAGAAAATTTGTAAATGCAAAAACGTCATAAATTAAAAAAATCGTAAATTTGTAAATTCGAGAATTTGAAAAATTGTAAATTCGAAAGTTCAAGATTTTGTAAATCTGTAAATTCGTAAATTCGAATTCGTAAATTCGAATTTGTAAATTCGGAAATTTGAGAATTCGAAAATCGGAAAATTTAAAAATTCAGAAATTCGATAATTCGGAAATTCTAAAATCCAAAAATAAGAAGGGAAAATCCCAAAATTTTATATAATTAACTAATTAACTAACTAATAATAACTAACTATTAAATTATAGGTATTGGAATTTTTTTTCAAATTTGGCTGTTAGTGAACATAACGAATAGGAATTTATCTGAAGTTACGAATTAGCCGAAATAAAAAATGCCGCATCTAAACACATGGAACGCAACAAAATAAAAATAAATATTATTAATAATATCTTTTTATTATTATTATTATTATTATTATTGTTATTTATTATGAATAATTTGCTACATTCTATTCGTTTATATACGGCATTAGTTATTACGGATAATTCGTAAATTCTGATAAATTTGTATTCGTTATGTTCACTAATAGCCACATTTGATACCTATAATTTATTAGTTAGTAATAGTTAAGTTATTATTAGTTAGTTATTATTTCAGATTTTCGAATTTTCAGGTTTTTGAATTTTCGTATTTTCGTTCTTTGTGAATTTCCGGATTTTCACTCTTGTTTTTGGATTTCCGAAATTCAGAATTTTCGGATTTCTTTGATTTTAGAATTTAGAATTTCTGAATTTTCGAATTTCAGTATTTTTGAATTTCTGAATTTTATCATTACCGTTCATTATTATTAATAATTCTTTATACTACAGCATGTTCCCCCTCCCCTACCTCTTCATGTTTACATGCATACTAAACCCCTTTTTTTCTATTTTACTTGCCTGGCCCTTCATACATCGTTAACCTCTTCAATAGGCTTCTATACATATAGAAGAGAATTATGCTTCAAATATTTCAATGTGTATCAGTTAATTTTTTTTAGCCAATCCGAGACTGTTACCTGCCCGTTGCTATAATCTATTTTTCCCTAAATTGATTACTAATTGGTCTGCTGGTCATTCTAGTTTCACGGCCACACCAACATGCTCTCCATTGTGTATATATAGCTGTCCCCCTCTAGAGGGCAGCAGACCAATAGAAGGAGCAGCCCCCCCCCCACCCCTGTCCATGAAGGGCTGCAAAGCCGGTGTTACCATTGTGTAAGATTGACTGCTGGATGATCCACTTGTGCGCAGGAGTTGTGGTGTTCTGTTATCAAGAAGTAGCAGCCAGCTTTGAGTGCGTAGCCTTCACCACTGCAGCCCTGATTGACAAGATTCCAGCCCTGCCTTGGTCCAATCAGACGTCGGTGACATCACTTCCTGTTCCACGGTCCATGCTGTTCAGTGTGGAGCTTCCTGGTTCAATCCTGGATATTTCACTCTGTGTTCTGGATGGAGAGATCCTTGCTGGGAAAGAAGCACCTGGGTATTATTTGGGACAAAGACAAGTTTGTTTCTTTGTCCTAAAGGATACCGATGTAATGTTAGTCATGGAACTAGAGTGTTCCTTGAACCTAACAGTAGGTAGAGGTGCATGATATACCCTGGGCATGGTCACTGAGATCCAGGCATAGGGATGGAATTTTGTGGGTTTTGTCATTGTTTCAGATTTATATGTGTTGTTAGACTCCAAATGTTGTATAGGAAGCTCTCCCACTTATCTATGCAAGGTGAGGGACGAATTGACGGTAAGGTCTCTACTTACAAGTTAGAGTTTTTGCTGCCAATTCAGAGCCCTTAAGTATCGCGGACATGCCAAATTGCGGTAGGAAATACCATTGTAAGCAAGCCTGCCTAATCCTGACCCATATTTACAGTAAAGAGTTATAGGAGGTTGGGAGAGGGAGGCGTAATTTGATGGGTAACATATATATATATATATATATGCATATATTATGGTAGTGGGTTGATTTATGTTATGGTATAGTGTGATATATGTGTATTTTAGGTTAGTAATATGGGCGAGTAAGGCCCTCCTCGAGACTATGTATCTGAAAGCTGGGTAATATGTTGCTCTGAGTGTGTGCTGGTGACTGGTGAGTAAATGGACACCCCTTGCCTGTACTGAACCCCGTCCTGAAGATACCAGAAAGGAGAAGATACAGAAGACACAGAATGGTGACATGGAAGCTGTCACGGAAGAATGATGTTGATATGTCACCCAATAGCAAAGCGGAACATGTTGGGAAGCACAACACGTTAAGACCATTATGGACTGTTCCATAGGAGCTGTTTCTGAAGAAGGGTGATTAGGCGCAAAGCGTCATACGTTGCAAGGAAACATGTTTATTTCATAATACAAGATGTGTTTGAAATAAGAACCTTGGCGTTTTCTTTCTGGCTGTTTCAACCAGGTGTCTGGAATTACAGGCAGATGGCCCCCAAGTTGGAATGTAACCAGTTAACATCAAAGCTTTGTAGCATATCAGAATCTTCATCTGGAAGTTAGCAAGTTTAACAAGGGCTTGGCTCAAGCCCACCTGGTGTGATATGTGTGATTACAGGCTTCAAAGAGAATAAGGGCTAGCTAACACTGAAGATGGCCCAGGGCTCATAGAGATGATACAATTCTGCCCCTAGAATATATTACGAGGACTACCTCTTGGCAATATCTTATTGGACAGGAGGCAAGTGGGGGTGGTTATGAATGGGTGTGAATGAATGTAAAAAGTACACACAGAAGAGAATTAGTCCCTTTTCCTTTGGATCCTGGCTTGGGCCTAAGCCTCATGGCTATGGCTCTCTTTTGCCATCTTGAGCCCAGCCAAAGAGACTATGTCTAGAGGGTTGTGATAATTATTTTTGATATTCTGCTGTTTAGTGTTTGCACATTCCTATTTTCTTGGGAAATAAATGAAAGATATTGTTTTACTAAGCATTGTGTTTACTTTCATAGATAACCTTATATCATTGTGCTTATCAGAGTTTTATAGACTATCTAACTATGGGAATAGTCAAGTTAATACATATATGCAATGGAGGAATCCGTAACCACCTTTCTGAATAATAGTTATAGTTTATTATTGCAATATTTACTTCATTGCGTGTATGTGTACATGAAAGGTTAAATTATATCATATGCAATTCAAAAGTCTCACCTTCAGTCTACATATATTAAAAGTATTTAATAAATATAATTGAATAGTACATTGATTTATTGTGTTTAACCAATTACCCTTGCAGAGTATCTGCAAGTGTCATTTTGCACAGTAGCAGCGGCACAAGTGCAGTATAATACAAAACAATTTCCGGCTGTCATTTTGACAGATGGCAACCAGGAGTGGTGGTTGGGGGGGAAGAAGTTGGACATAAGAGATGCATCCTAAATACTTTTCTGAAGTTTTTTTTTTTAGTATACTTCTAAAATACTCAAGTGGATAAAGTTATACTGCAAAAATATATGTAAGCAGAATATGCCAAAAGTTTGGAAAGTATCCTAACTGCAAACCTGGTCAATTTAATTACTGCTCTCTACTTATTATACACATTGATTCTGCTGCCTTTCTTTACTTGCACTTTACTGATCCTTTCATCACTAGGGATGGGCTCGGTGTTCGAGTCGAACATAAGTTCGACTCGAACATCGGCTGTTCGACCGTTCGGCGAACATCGAACGATTTGGGCCGTTCGCGCCAAATTCGAGTGACGCGAACGGCCCACAATACACTGCGCCATCGCAGTGCAATCCCGGCGCTGTGAATGGCCAAGCATGCACTGTGACCCCGCATGCTTGGCCAATCACAGCGCCGGCAGCTAGGAGAGACATAATTGGCCACAGGCAGGTTGCCTGTGGCCAATTATAGCTCAGAGGGTTTAGCACACGCCCCACACTATAAAAGGCTGCCAGCGCGGCGGCCTTGTGTAGTGTGTTCCGGCGCAGGGAAAGAGAAGGATAGGCAGGGACAGTGTGATATTCTTTGTGCTATTCTTGTGTGCAGGGAGAGAGAAGGATAGGCAGGGAGAGTGTCAGTGTCATATTCTTTGCTAAACCTTGTGTGCAGGGAGAGAGAAGGATAGGCAGGGGACAGTGTCAGTGACACATTCTTTGCTAAACCTTGTGTGCAGGGAGAGAGAAGGATAGGCAGGGAGAGTGTCAGTGTCATATTCTTTGATAAACCTTGTGTGCAGGGAGAGAGAAGGATAGGCAGGGAACAGTGTCAGTGTCATATTCTTTGCTAAAACTTGTGTGCAGGGAGAGAGAAGGATAGGCAGGGAGAGTGTCAGTGTCATATTCTTTGATAAACCTTGTGTGCAGGGAGAGAGAAGTATAGGCAGGGGACAGTGTCAGTGTCATTGTTGCTAAGCCTCCTGCACATTATACACCTGAAGTTAGCCCGTATTGCTGTGTTTTCCTGGTGTGTTACACCAACAGGCATTTGCAGCACTTACAGCGGGCGGAGTGTGCCTCCTGCACATTATACACCTGAAGTTAGCCCGTATTGCTGTGTTTTCCTGGTGTGTTACACCAACAGGCATTTGCAGCACTTACAGTGGGCGGAGTGTGCCTCCTGATCATATTACACCTGAAGTTAGCCCGTATTGCTGTGTTTTCCTGGTGTGTTACACTAACAGGCATTTGCAGCACTTACAGCGGGCGTAATGTGTGCCTCCTGCACATTATACACCTGAAGTTAGCCCATATTGCTGTGTTTTCCTGGTGTGTTACACCAACAGGCATTTGCAGCACTTACAGCGGGCGGAGTGTGCCTCCTGCACATTATACACCTGAAGTTAGCCTGTATTGCTGTGTTTTCCTGGTGTGTTACACCAACAGGCATTTGCAGCACTTACAGCGGGCGGAGTGTGCCTCCTGATCATATTACACCTGAAGTTAGCCCGTATTGCTGTGTTTTCCTGGTGTGTTACACCAACAGGCATTTGCAGCACTTACAGCCGGCGGAGTGTGCCTCCTGCACATTATACACCTGAAGTTAGCCCGTATTGCTGTGTTTTCCTGGTGTGTTACACCAACAGGCATTTGCAGCACTTACAGCGGGCAGAGTGTGCCTCCTGATCATATTACACCTAAAGTTAGCCCGTATTGCTGTGTTTTCCTGGTGTGTTACACCAACAGGCATTTGCAGCACTTACAGCGGGCGGAGTGTGCCTCCTGCACATTATACACCTGAAGTTAGCCCGTATTGCTGTGTTTTCCTGGTGTGTTACACCAACAGGCATTTGCAGCACTTACAGCGGGTGGAGTGTGCCTCCTGCTAAATATACACCTGAAGTTAGCCCGTATTGCTGTGTTTTCCTGGTGTGTTACACCAACAGGCATTTGCAGCACTTACAGCCGGCGGAGTGTGCCTCCTGCACATTATACACCTGAAGTTAGCCCGTATTGCTGTGTTTTCCTGGTGTGTTACCCCAACAGGCATTTGCAGCACTTACAGCGGGTGGAGTGTGCCTCCTGATCATATTACACCTAAAGTTAGCCCGTATTGCTGTGTTTTCCTGGTGTGTTACACCAACAGGCATTTGCAGCACTTACAGCGGGCGGAGTGTGCCTCCTGCACATTATACACCTGAAGTTAGCCCGTATTGCTGTGTTTTCCTGGTGTGTTACACCAACAGGCATTTGCAGCACTTACAGCGGGTGGAGTGTGCCTCCTGCTAAATATACACCTGAAGTTAGCCCGTATTGCTGTGTTTTCCTGGTGTGTTACACCAACAGGCATTTGCAGCACTTACAGCGGACGGAGTGTGCCTCCTGCACATTATACACCTGAAGTTAGCCCGTATTGCTGTGTTTTCCTGGTGTGTTACACCAACAGGCATTTGCAGCACTTACAGCGGGCGGAGTGTGCCTCCTGCACATTATACACCTGAAGTTAGCCCGTATTGCTGTGTTTTACTGGTGTGTTACACCAACAGGCATTTGCAGCACTTACAGCAGGCGTAGTGTGATTCCTGCAAAATATACTCCTGAAGCTAGGCCTTATTGCTGGTTTTCCCATCTCCCTGCAGGCCATTAGAATGTCTGGAAGGCAAACAAGGAGAGGCAGACAGTCAGGAGCCAATAAAAGAGGGCAAGCAGGCTCTGTGTCTAGAGACAACAGTGCTGGTCGTGGACGTGGTGCATCGCCATCAGCACGTGGCCATGGGACACGCTTGTCCTTCTTTTCGGCAGCTGGACGTGTTGAGCCACATCATGCCGAAGACTTGGTAGAGTGGATGACCAAGCCCTCCTCATCCTCCTCATCCTCTCTCACCCAGGCTCAGGGTACTGGCAAAGCAGCTGCCAAAGCGTCCTCTTCCCTGGTATCAATGTCATCATCAGTCACTCCTTCCCTAGACCAACCATGTCCTCCTGAGGAGTCCCCCGAACTGTTCGAGCACAGTGTTGGGTACATGCTCCAGGAGGATGCCCAGCGTTTCGAAGGGTCTGATGATGATACCCAGCTAGAGGAAGGCAGTAGCGTGAGAGCACAGTGTTGGGTACATGCTCCAGGAGGATGCCCAGCGTTTCGAAGGGTCTGATGATGATACCCAGCTAGAGGAAGGCAGTAGCGTGAGAGCAGAGAGAGGGGATGCTCAAGAAGGACACCAATCTGGCAGTCATGTTCCAGCAGCTGCAGCATACTGCCAGATTGGCTCCAGTGATGAGGAGGGAGGGGATGATGAGGTCACTGACTCCATGTGGGTGCCTAATAGGAGAGAGGAGGAGGAGGAGGATGAGGAGGAGGCACATCTCCAACGAGGCAGGATGCCCTCGGGGGGCCAGCGTAAGGGCAGCACACCGACGGAATCACACCGCAGAGCTCCGCCTGTGCAGGGCGCTGCCTCTGCCTGTTATTCAAAAAGTTCTTTGGTGTGGGCCTTTTTTGAGTCGAGTGCATCAGATCGCACAGCTGCTGTTTGCAACATATGTCTCAAGCGTATATCGCGTGGCCAAAACATCACCCGCTTGGGCACCACATGCTTGACCAGACATATGTTGACCTGCCATGCAGCTCGTTGGCAAGCCTACCTTAAAGACCCACACCAAAGAACAAAGCGGACCTCTCCTTGCACCGCATCAGCTGGGATCTCCAACCCCACTATACCTTCAGTCCTCTCTGAAACCTGCACTGAGAGGAATGAAGGTGTAGAATTATGTGTGTCACAGCCAAGTACTTGCGGGCACTCTGCTAGCAGTACACCGACGTCCGATTCTAGCAGGCAAATTTCCCTGCCCCAGCTGCAGGACCGTCGAAAGAAGTTCACTCCCAGCCATCCACATGCCCAGCAGTTGAATGCTAGCTTGGCTAAATTGCTAGCGCTTCAACTGCTGCCTTTTCAGTTGGTAGACTCGGCCCCCTTCCGTGAGTTTGTGCAATGTGCGGTTCCTCAGTGGCAGGTTCCCAAACGCAACTTTTTCTCACGGAAGGCGATTCCGGCTCTCTACCGGCATGTGGAAGGCAATGTCTTGGCCTCTTGGCCTTTTCACCTTTTTGCAATGTCTTGGCCTCGCTGGACAGGGCGGTCAGCGGTAAGGTGCACATTACCGCTGACTCATGGTCCAGCAGGCATGGACATGGACGTTACCTTTCTTTCACGGCCCATTGGGTCACTCTTTTGGCAGCTGGGAAGGATGCAGGACAAGGTGCAGTAGTGTTGGAGGTTGTTCCGCCACTACGCCTCCAAAATGCTACTACTGGTTGTGACACACCTCTCTCCTCCACCCCCTCCTATTCTTCTTCCTCCATGGCCTCTTCCTGTGCTTTGTCCTCGGAACCAGCGGTGCTCCGTAGGCGTTCAAGGGGCTACGCAAGTGCGCAGGCAAAAAGATGCCATGCCGTGCTTGCGCTGGTGTGTTTGGGGGACAGGAGCCACACTGGGGCAGAGGTTCTGTCTGCTCTGCAGGGACATGCCGAGAGGTGGTTGACGCCACGCCAGCTTAAGCCAGGAATGGTGGTTTGCGACAATGGCACCAAACTCCTGTCCGCCCTCTGACAGGGACAACTGACCCATGTGCCCTGTGTGGCTCACGTCCTTAACCTGGTGGTGCAGCGGTTCTTGGGCAGGTACCCGGGCTTACAGGATGTCCTGAGGCAGACCAGGAAAGTCTGTGTGCATTTCCGCAGATCTTATAATGCCAGTGCTCGCCTGGCTGAGCTGCAAAAGGAGTTGAACCTGCCCAAGAACCGCCTTATATGTGACATGCCCACCAGGTGGAACTCAACGTTGGCCATGCTGCAGCGGCTGCACACGCAGCAGAGGGCCATCAATGAGTACCTGTGCGACTACGGCACCAGGACAGGGTCAGGGGAGCTCGGGGTTTTTTCACCACGCCAGTGGGGCATGATCAGGGATGCATGCACTGTCCTGGCACCATTTGAGGAGGCCACGAGGATGGTGAGCAGTGACAGTGCATGCATCAGTGACACTGTACCTCTTGTCCACCTGTTGGAACATACGCTGCGTGGAATAATGGACAGGGCACTTGAGGCAGAACAGAGGCAGGAAGAGGAGGACTTCCTTGCCTCTCAAGGCCCCCTTTACCCAGACAGTGTTCCTTCTGTCCCACCCATCGCACAGGAAGAGGAGGAGGAGGAGGAGGATTGTGTCAGCATGGAGGTGGAGCCTGTCACTCAGCATCATCAGCAGCAGTCTTTTAGGGATGATTTACAGTCCCAAGAAACCAGTGGACTTGTACGTGGCTGGGAGGAGGTGGCTGCGGATCATGTCGTCCTTAGTGACCCAGAGGACTCCGGACCGAATGCCTCAGCTAACCTACGCTGCATGGCCTCCCTGATCCTGCAAAGTCTGCAGAAGGATCCTTGTATTCTTCGGATCAAGGAGAGGGACCATTACTGGCTGGCCACTCTCCTTGATCCACGGTACAAGGGTAAGTGTCAAGGATTGTTAATTGATCAGACTGTGTGACCTCATAAAAGGAAACCAAACGGGTGTAGGTGAAAACATATAATTTATTATGGTGAGTGACCAACATACAACAACCAGTAGAACGCAGTGCAATAAATCAACAGTGACTACAAACAGTATATACAAGTATGGGAAATACCAGAATCGTAGTGGAAGCCAGGCCGAGGTCATACACAAGGGAATCAAGCAGATGGGTATGGATGGGAGGAAGCAGGAACAGGGAGGGGATGGATGGATAGGCTGCAGAGCAGGGATCAGGGTAACAGAAGGGAAAGCTGTAGGATGGGCACAAGGTAGGGAACAGGTCGGATACAGGCTCAAGACAGGGTTACAGGTCCTAGGTCAGGGAGAGAGATACCAGGGCAAAGAGTGTTTGCACTTGCCGGGTATATAAAGGAGTCTTGTAATCAGGCTTCAGGTCACAGCTGACCACAGGAAGTGCTGCCTGTCCCAGACTGCCAGAATACCCCCGCTGGTGGATGCCGGTACTGCAGTCCATGTATCGTGTGTTACCACCAGCAGGTGAGATCCTCCAACAGAGGTATTGGCTGCAGGAGGACACCTGCTGGCGGACACTAGCACTGATTAAGTATCAATTACGAAACATGTCGGGGTGTGGCTACACGGCAGGCTATTGATAATCTGATTAAGCGTGTGTGGAGTTCCGTGTGTTACAGACTCTATTATCAGCCACCTTTGAAACCGGCGCTCGCAAGTGGAGAGGACAGGTAGAGAGTGGTTTATACACTATTTTGTGACCTGCGCTGATCCTGGGTCCGCCGTGACCTTTATTCGTTGGTTGTGACAGTTTGAAGTTAATGCTGTGGATTCGATTGCAGTGTGATTTTGGCTTATTTTACTGGTTACCATGTGAGTGCAATATTTGAAGATTTTGTAGTACCAATAAAACTGACTTTGCAGTATTACACTATCCTTTGCATTTTTTTGCATTTATGTGGAGCTTGTTTGAGAATCACTGCATCGGATGTTGAACCAATCCACCTAGTTGAGAGGTGCTGTCTGCTCATTTGCCAAAACACGAGAGTGTGAGGCATTGCATTGCGGTGAGTGTCCAATCTGAAGGGGGTTTTGACTCACTTGAACACTGTGGTGTGGTGGAAGAGAAGAAGATTAATATTTAATTTTGAACACTACTATTGCACACTTATATGGACTCTATTTGTGTTGTCATTTTATACACGTTTTTTTTGGAATTTTGTCTTTATGCCTTTTTTTATTTTTAAGGTTTAAGTATATTTCACTATTACTTTTAAATCACAGTTTATAATTGTTATATTCACTTAGCGCCACTTATAGTTTGTCATTCTATTTTAGTGTGTTGACTATATTTTTTCACAGGACACTAGCACTGCAGTCCAAAGGACCAGCAGCACCACCAGCGGGTGAAGCCTTTCCTGACAGTAAGGTTGCGGACCTTATCTTACCGTCGCAGAGGGAGCAGAGGATGAGACAACTCCGGGAGGCCTTGCAGAAAGGTCTGTGCAACGCGTTCCCAGAGACTGGGAGGTTACAAACTCCTGGTCCTGGACAACGAGTTGCTGAGGCTTCGGTCAGTCAAAGAAGGAGCGGTGGGGAAGGTGGCCGTCTGACTGATGCGTTCAGACAATTCTTTAGTCCGCAGCCCCAAGGTATGATCGGTTCCAGCAACCATCGCCAGCGTCTGATATACATGGTGCAGGAATACCTAGGGGCAAGGTCAGACTTGGACACCTTCCCCACCGAAAATCCTCTGGCTTACTGGGTCTTGAGGATGGATCACTGGCCAGAGCTTGCACAGTATGCAATTGAGCTACTGGCCTGTCCTGCATCCAGCGTTCTTTCAGAACGCACATTCAGTTCTGCTGGAGGATTTGTCACGGATCACAGGGTGCGCCTGTCCACCGACTCGGTTGATCGACTGACCTTCATAAAGATGAACCAGTCTTGGATCACCACCAGCTACCAAACACCTGAAGCTGATATAACAGACTAATTTATTTTCAAATGTCACATCCCTTCAAGACTGATGCTGATTCTGAGAGACTGTCCTGTTATGTTGACTGACTATCCTCCTCCTCCTCAATGATCCGATTGATGATGATAGCTTGGAAGAACATTTTTGTTTCTGGGTGCCGCCACCAGTGGCTAAGGCCCACTTTTTCAGCCCCTGTTTAACAGGGGCACGTAATTACAATTTTTTATGCAATGCTTTGCAGCAGGGCTCATTCCTGCACTCCAACTAGAGTATCTGGGAGAGGTTGCAGTGTCGTGGCACCAGCACCAGTGGCTAAGGCCCAATTTTTCAGCCCCTGTTTAACAAGAATTAGATGGGAGATGGGAGATCCCTCCTGCAGATGTCATTTGTCAATGGGCGGGGTATGAAGTGGTTAATAAGCTCTGGAGCAACTGCACTTGCAAAGCGCACAGTCTATTTGCCTTTAGTAAATTCCCATTATATAAAAAATAAAATGTCATAACTTTTGCAAAAAACAATTAATATATGCTTATTGGGATTTTTTTTTTTACCAAAAAAACATGTAGCAGAATACATATTGGCCTAAATTCATGAAGAATTATTATTTATTTTTTTGGATATGTTTTATAACAGAAAGTAAATAAAAATATTGTAACACTTGCCGACTGCCGCATGCCGTTGTACGTCGGCTGAATGGCACGGGCAGGCACATTGGCGTACAGGTACGTCCCTTTAAATTTTCCACCCAGCGGGCGCGCGCACCCACCGCGTGCCTCGCGAGTGTGGCCGCGGGACCCGGGAACTCGATGTTCCCAGGCAGCCAGTGATTGGGGCCGGCAAGGGCAGAACAGGGGGATGCCTTTGTAAACAAGGCATTCCCCTATTCTGCCTAGTGACACTGTCACTGATGACCGTTCCCCGTTATCGGGAACAGTCATCAGTGACGTGTCATGTGTAGCCATGCCCCCTAACAGTAAGAATCACTCACTAGCACTGACAAAATGGTGTCAAAAGTGTCCGATGTGTCCGCCATAATGTCGCAGTCATGATAAAAATCACTGATCGCCGCCATAACTAGTAAAAAAAAAATATTAATAAAAATGCCATAAAACAGTCCCCTATTTTGTACAAGCTATAACTTTTGCGCAAACCAATCAATAAACGCTTATTGTGATTTTTTTTACCAAAAATATGTAGAAGAATACGTATCGGACTAAACTGTGGAAAAAAAATTATATATTTTTTGGGGATATTTATTATAGCAAAAAGTAAAAAATATTGAATTTTTTTCTAAAATGTCGCTCTTTTTTTGTTTATAGCGCAAAAAATCAAAACCGCAGAGGGGATCAAATACCACCAAAAGAAAGCTCTATTTATGGGAAAAAAAATACGTAAATTTTGTTTAGTAGCCACGTCGCACGACCGCGCAATTGTCAGTTAAAGTGACGCAGTGCCGAATCGCAAAAAGTGGCCAAAATGATCAGGGGCTGAAGCGGTTAAAAAAAAAAACGCAGTGGTGATCAAATACCACCAAAAGACAGCTCTATTTGTGGGAAAAAAATGACATCAATGTTATTTAGGTACAGTGCCACACAACCGCGCAATTGTCAGTTAAAGTAATGCAGTGCCGTATCACAAAAAAATTGCCTGGTCATGAAGGGGGCAAATCTTCCGGAGGTCAAGTGGTTCAAAATATATATATCTATGTAGCGGACCACTAAATTTAGGGGGTCGCTATGCCCAAATTTAAGGGACGGCCTGGGCAATAGTTTGGCTCAGGCCTTCTAATTGATACTGGACTCTGCTCTGCTGTGGTGTTGTCTGGTGTACATATCCCCTTTGGCCTGTGGGTGGCACTTCTGCCCAGGCCTAGGGTCGAACCTCAGGTGACACAGTGGCCTGATTGGATGTCCTCTTTCGGCTGCCGTGTGGTGGGCAGGGTTTTGCCTGCTGTGCATGCCAGGCGAGGGTATATAAGGGGCAGGCGCCATGTTTGGAGAGGAGTACCCGGGGGGGAGTGTGCCCCATGGGGGTGCGTGGTCTGGCCGAGGAGTCTCGGGCACCTTTAGCCCGAAGGCTACAACGTTCCAGGTAGGCCCAGTACCTTTAACTGGGTCTACAATCAGCACATGGAAGTCCCAGGGTGCCCAGGTGAGGGTACCCACTCTGACTGAGAGGAAGCCAGGGGAGGATCGGTCCCACAGAGGAGATGAGTGATAGTTGGTCGCTGTCTCGGGAAAGGCCTGGTGACCTGTCAGAGGGAAGGATTCCTTGCTCAACAAAGCTAACCCTGTAGAGTGCCCATTGGCATTGTCTGTTCTCTAAATTCTACAGAGGGTTAAGGAAAGTTCTGGATTCAGGAATAACAGGATTCTGCTGCTATAGAGGATCTCCTGAACCCGTCCCTGGAGGGGACAAAGTGATAGTACTGTTCGAGCTCCACTCCGGCTGCTAGAACTGTGAGAGGGATCTATCCGGGTGAGCTAAACCCACTCGGGATCGAGTGGCGACGAGTGAGTCGAGTGTTGTGTGCCTGAATCTACCTCCTATCTTTGCTAGCTTCTTTCTCTCTTCAATTTCCCGTTAACTGAAGCAAAGGAAAATAAACTCTTTGTTGGAGTTAAAGTCGTGTGGACATTGGCCTTCTTGGGAAAGAATATAGACTTTTCCCTACATTCTAGGGACGAGAACCAGTGGAAGGAGGTAACTCGCTGCAGGACCCAAACCTGTGAACACCGCCTGACCTCTGATAAGGAGGACATGGGCTTGTGGCATGGTGTGTCTTACCCTCCGCAGGTGAAGGTAAGCGGGGGCAAAAGGATTGGTGTGCTACATATATAAAAAAAAAGTTTGGTTATGCTTGTGCTTTAAAGTGTTTAGCATATAAACCTTTTTTAGTTCTGCTTTAAATTAGCTAAGTTGTCCGTTACACATAAATAGCATTTTGTCTCCTGGAAGAAGTAAAACATTTGATGGAAAAGTACTGTGCCTGAAAAAAAATTAATAAATAAAAACATGAAAATATATATTACACCAAATCAGAAAATGTGTTTTTCATGTGATATATGACCTGTTTTTTTTTTTTTTTTTAACACTGCATTTGTCTTACCTTTACAGGAGTAGGTTGTCAAGGAAACCAGAAAGTACTTAACACTCTACCCTAGGGTAATATTGTTAAATAGTAAAAATAGAACTGTGTTTGAATAAGTGATATGCATGGAAACCATCTCCATGTATAGTTTCCTTGTTAAAGGCCAAAAACAGCCCCTGCAAAATTAAAAAGGTGTCAAACTCTAATTAATAACTGCATGCTGCTTTCTCCCTTTCAATATAAGGCAAATCATCAATTACAGTACATCAATATCACATTGTGTAGCTCCTTCTTGTACTATTAGCTATGCAAACTCTGAATATAATACAAGAAACTGCATGCAAGGTGATATATAGAGAATGTCTTATTTATAAAGGTATACAAAGAAGAAATACAGATGTTAAAACAGAAGTAAACTGAAGGGAGGTGTAGAATTGGCGCTAATTACAGTTCATGGACTTACTTGCTCTAAAGTGCAAGTGAATAAATACAAGTAATAAATAGATAATTAAATACCCCTATATTATACTAGTGTCAATTGGTGCCTTAGTGCAACTCCTAAATACTTCACTGATAGATATGAGTGCGTGATAATAAATATAGATTGATGCGGATATAAAAAATAAAAAAAATTAATAAATAATTTTTGTGAACAATTAATGGTGATAACAGTGTAAAAAGGTAAACCAATGTATAAAACTGTGATAATAATAATAAATTAAAGATAAAATATATGCATGCAAAATGTTCTGCGACTATGCGTTAAAGTGCAAAAATGCAAAATTGTGCAAATTGATAAACCAATGTGATTGTCCAATGATTTGATGCTAGGTGCCCAGCGACTATGCTAGGTATAAAAAATCGTGCGACTATGCAGTAAAGTGCATATGCAACCTCATGCGATTCGATTGAGCAATGTAATTGTCCAATGATATTGTAGTTTTTCAGATGCTAGGTGCCCAGTGCCTAGTGCCTAGTGATGTGACCTTTTATAATCTTCAAAACTGGTGCCAACAGCAAAGCGTGCTCCAACAAAGACCACACTCACCAGATGTTCACCCCCTCTTGGGGTGAAAAACGTTCACAGTGTATGCCACTGTGCAGCACTCTGGTGGTGTCTCGTCTCCCTGGTCCCTTTGTGGTAATCCCAGTATTATCTCAGAGTAAGAGGGAAAGGAAGGACTCCCAAATAGTGTAATTCCGTAATAAAAAAACACTTTTATTGAACTTTTAGCAATGTTACTCACATTTGAGCTGTATCAAACAGGCATGTAAAGACAAATGCTGACAGACCTTGGAAGCTCCAGATGAAGTCAAACCAGACGAAACCGGTAGAGCGGACAAGCTAAATGTCACAAACACTTCCAGGATCTGTCAGCATTTGTCTTTACATGCCTGTTTGATACAGCTCAAAGCCAACGGTCACGGCACAGGCACTGTAGTAACGGATCGTGCCCTTTCTTTAGTGCGCATGCGCTGATTATGTCGGCGCCGGCTTCTATGGCAAATATCTCCTAAACCGTAGAGGATTAGTAGATATTTCTAGTACCTACAGGTAAGCCTTATTTATAGGCTTACCTGTAGGGAAAAGTGGTTGTACAGGGCGTACAACCACTTTAACCCCTTGATCGCCCCCTAGTGTTAAGCCTTTCCTGCCAGTGCCATTTATACAGTAATCAGTGGCTATTTTTAGCTCTGATCGCTATATAAATGTCAATGGTCCCAAAAAAGTGTCAAAAGTGTCCAATCTGTCCGCTGCAATGTCGCAGTCCCGCTAAAAATTGCAGATCACCGCCATTACTTGTAAAAAATAATAATAATAAAAATTCCATAAATCTATCCTCTATTTTGTAGACGATATAACTTTTGCGCAAACCAATCAATATATGCTTATTGCAATTTTTTTACTAAAAATATGTAGAAGAATACATATTGGCCTAAACTGATGAAGAATTTTTTCTTTTTTTATTATAATTTTTTTGGGATATTTATTATAGCAAAAATTAAAAGATATTGTTTTTTTTCCAAAATTGTCGCTCTTTTTTTGTTTATAGTGCAAAAAATTAAAAACGGAGAGGTGATCAAATACCACCAAAAGAAAACTCTATTTGTGGGTACAACGTCGCCCGATTGCACAATTGTCAGTTAAAGCGACGCAGTGCCGTATCTCAAAAAATGGCCTGGTCAATAAGGGGGCAACTCCTCCTGGTCCTTAAGTGGTTAAATAGTTTTCATAAATTTTTATTTTCAAAAGGCAAACCAAAAAACAGCTTATTTTCAGCATGAATGCCTTGTGCACACTTGAGCAAAAAAAAAAAAAAAAACACTTCTTTTACAGGTATTTCTTTGAGCATTTTTTTCTCTGCCTCTAAACTCCCCTACATGTTGACCTATGAGTTTGATTTACTAAAACTGGAGAGTGCAAAATCTGGTGCAGCTCTGCATAGAAACCAATCAGCTTCCATGTTTTTTTTTTTTTGTCAAAGCTTCATTGAACAAGCTGAAGCTAGAAGCTGATTGGCTACCATGCACAGCTGCACCAGATTTGACAATTTCCAGTTTTAGTAAATCAACCCCTTATTTGTCAATGCACACTGTAGTTTACAGAAGTTTAGAGGCAGGAAAAGAAAAAAACACCTCCTGTGCATTCAGGAAAGGAGTTTTTGAGCCTAAAAAAATGCCTGATGTTCCTAAACACGGGTAAAAGCGTGTAAATGAATTTAAGGCCTCATGCCCACGGATGTTTTTACAGCCGCGTTTTTGAGCGTTTTTTACAGCTTAAAAACGCCTGTCCATGTTAGTCTATAGCTTCATGCCCACCTAGACGTTTTTGAGCTGCAAACAGCATAGACGTTTTTAAGCTGTAAAAAAAAAAACAGGACCAGTGCGTTCCTCAGCGTCGGAGTTAGGCAGAAAAAACTGCGAGCGTCCAAAAACGCTCAAAAACGCGCACTAACGCGCACTAACGCGCGGTCGCGTTTTTTAGCTCCGACGTTTTTTTTTTTTTCTCAAAAAAAATAAAATAAAATTACAACAACAAGGACAGGCGTTTTTAAGCTGTAAAAAACGCAGCTGTTAAAAACGTCTGTGGGCATGAAGCCTAAGTGTTAACGCTACATGCTTTTTAGTGCTTGCCCATTTTCTAATTTCAATGTCCAGAATAAATCAATATTCTGCCCAATCAAATTAATAAATGATTGACACTCTTAAACGCGCTTGAAAACATGCAGCTTAAGAGAGCATTTGCAGCTGCTTTTTTCCTGCCAGGAGATAGGTGTTTAGAGAGCCCCAGTGTGCATGAGGTTAAAAAATAAACAAAACTGTCCATCAATCTTTGAAACAAAACAAACTTTCAGTTCACTGCCAGCAATCCTTGTCCCTTAATTTCATTTTTAGGCCTCATGCCCACGGACGTTTTTACAGCCGCGTTTTTTACAGCTTAAAAACGTCTGTCCATGTTATTGTATAATTTTTTTATTTATTTTTTCGAAAAAAAACCAAAAAACTTCAGAGCTTAAAAACGCAATCGCTGCGTTTTCACGCATTTTTTGACGCTTCACGTTTTTTTATGCCTAACGCAGATGCTGAGGAACGCACTGGTCCTGTTTTTTTTTTTACAGCTTAAAAACGTCTATGCTATTTGCAGCTCAAAAACGTCTAGGTAGGCATGAAGCTATAGACTAACATGGACAGGCGTTTTTAAACTGTATAAAACGCTCAAAAACGCGGCTGTAAAAACGTCCGTGGGCATGTGGCCTTAGGGGGAAGTAGTGTCCAACCAGCCCAAGTTCATTTATAGGAGAGCTCCAAATTTTGGAGACCAGATAGTGAAAAAAATTCTAGACCCCCCCCCAGGTCAACACACTGCAGAAAATGCATCTGTTGCAGAACTGTGAAGGTCAGCAATAGGGGGAAGACTGAAATCAAGAATAGTGAGGGTGAGACCTTTGATATTAAGGAGTTCATTACTTGCAATTCCTTGCATGTTGTTTACTTGATGTGGTGCCCATGTGGGTTGTTTTACGTGGGAAGAACAAAAAGACTTTTAAAAGTTCGCATAGCGGAACATCTGGCGAGCATAAAAAAAAGGCCTTCCGTTTTCACAGTGTATCCCTGCACTTTAAAGTGGAAGTAAACCCATTGATTTAACCGTTTAAAAAAAACTGTTAAATTCCCAGAATGCCGGAAATGCTAACTGCCACATTGGTTGTGCTCTCAAGCAAACTGTCAAACCATCCAATGGCTGGTGTCATAACTGATCACATGTGCAGCATCATGGCAGTTGAAGATTGAACAAAGGTCAAGATGGCAGCTTCCTTGGCTGAAAACGATAGGGGGGTTTACTTCCACTTTAAGGAAAAACACAATCAGGATCCATCTGTGTTACAATTGTGCGGGATAGACTGTGTTCACCCATCTTGGAGGGGTTCCAATAGAGTGAGGGACTTGTCTCATGGATTTTTTTGTTGAAATGTCTTGCTCCTAGGGGGTTAAATATTGAGGTAGATCTTAACTGCTTCATTAATAATTTTTGAAAAATAAGCAGATAGGTAGTGGTTTTGATACCTTTAGTATTTAATGATTTAGTCACTGCCCTGCATCTTTTACATTAATTAATTTGTAGGTCTTATTATAATGGGGTATAATATTCATGATTTTGATGAGTTCCCTAATATTTATATATTCAACAAAAAAAAATGTTTTTAATTTTTCTATTTTAACCACTTAAGGACTGGACCATTATGCAGCTTAAAGACCTGGCCACTTTTTGCGATTCGGCACTGCGTCGCTTTAACTGACAATTGTGCGGTCGTGCGACGTGGCTCCCAAACAAAATTGACGTCCTTTTTTTCCCACAAATAGAGCTTTCTTTTGGTGGTATTTGATCACCTCTGCGGTTTTTATTTTTTGCGCTATAAACAAAAATAGAGCGACAATTTAGAAAAAAATTCAATATTTTTTACTTTTTTCTATAATAAATTTCCCCCAAAAATTAAAATATATAAAAAAAAAATGTTTTCCTCAGTTTAGGCCGATACATGTTCTTCTACATATTTTTGGTAAAAAAAATGCAATCAGCGTTTATTGATTGGTTTGCACAAAAGTTATACCGTTTACAAAATAGGGGATAGTTTTATGGCATTTTTATTAATTAATTATTTATTTTTTACTAGTAATGGCGGCGCTCAGTGATTTTTTTCGTGACTGTGACATTATGGCGGACACATCGGACACTTTTGACACATTTTTGGGACCATTGTCATTTTTACAGCGATCAGCGCTATAAAAACGCACTGGTTACTGTGAAAATGACACTGGCAGTAAAGGGGTTATCCACTAGGTGGCGCTGTAGGGGTTAAGTGTTCCCTGCATTGTGTTTCTAACAGAGGGGGGGGTTGGGCTCTGTGTCACATGACACCGATTTCCGCTCCGAGTACAAGGAGCCGACATCCGTGTCATTGTCACTAGGCAGAGCAGGGAGATGCTTGTTTACACAAGCATCTCCCGGCTCTATATCTCCGTGAGACGATCGTGGGGATCCCTGCTGCGATCGAGTCCGCAGGACCCGCGGTCCGACTCATGGGGATGGCGGCATGGTCGCGAGTGCACCGGTGGCAGCGCGCACGCGCGACCACGCGGCAGACATTTAAAGGGCCACATACTGGTACGTGATTATGCCTGTCCGTGCCATTCGGCCGACGTATATCTACAATGCACGGTCCTTAAGCGGTTAAGCTCTAAACCTGGGTATGTAATATGCTCGGTGTTGAGTTTGTAAGAGTGTGATACAGCTACATTGAGATTAGCTCGATCATTGTTTGCTAAAATGGTTTGTGTAGCATTATATGTAGGAAACTGTCCTACCCTGTTGTAAGGCAGAGGGGAGATAGATGTTTTGTTAAAGGCACCATTCACCAGTGGATGCTGGCCGGTTGACTTATGTAAACACCACTCTCTTTATGATGTATGGGAAGGTTTTTGGCCTTCAGCAGCTGTAAAAACCACACACATCATCGTCGGCTCATTTAGGAATAAATGGACATGTATAGAGTTATAATATCAGGATTTCCATGTGATCCTAGTTTAAATATTACCACTATAGTCGTTGAGACAGATCATCCACTGTCATTTTATAGTATCATTTTATAATTTGATGTAATTATACTCACATTCATTTGTGTGTCTTTTAGCATGTTTAATAAGGTTTTCAGCTCTATTTTAATTATGCATGAATGTAAGGAGTCGCGCCACTGTTGATTGGCGGTGCAATACTGGGTAACCATGTGGGCTGGACACACTGCATATAAGCATAATATAATCTACCAACATGTGAACATTATGCAGTTACTTGTGTTCCTGTTTGTATAGGGCCGTCTGTGCAGACTGGGGCTTTGCAGACACGGGGACACGAGGTGTGCGCAGGTGCTGCATTAGGACCCAGGATTTTGGTAGGGGAGAGTATAAAAGGAATGATTGATGGGCCGTACAGCCAATCCCATGAGGAAGTTAATGTAACGAAACATGTCGGGGGCGTGGCTGTACGGCAATCATCCATACTGACGTGTGAAGCCCGAGCTGGTAGCAGGACATTGACATCGCGATTTGGAGCTTTGGAGTGGGTGAGAACTAATATTGAGCGCACACTTCAGGTCCGCCATGACTGCAGTGCACCGCTGTACCAATATTTGCAAGTTTTGCTGTGGTTTTCACGGATTGCTGGTTTAAATTATTTGAAATGTGAGTGCAAAGATTGAAGCTTATGTGTGATTTTAATAAACTGGTTGAAACGATATCACGCTATTGGAGCACTCTTTTCATTTCACATGTGGAGAGATCCTGTGTAAAGCATGGTTAAATATTGGATGATCGTTTTTAACCCATTGTGTGGTTTAAAAGGCATCTGAGCCAAACACGAAAGTGGGAGGCATTGCAAGTTGGTGAGTGCGGTTTCAAAGGGAGAGGAGTCACTTGCACATTGGTGTGGTAGAAGATTTAAGAAGATTAAGCATTGAAATACTTCACAAAAGTTTTTTGCTTTATGGACTATTGATTTATCACATGTCACTGGGTGATATTTTTTAATATCCACTTTTATACATTAATCATTGTTATCATTTACAGTTTTTGCTGTATATTGCATTGTTTAAGCGCCACTATTTTTCCTGTTTATACATCTCTTGTTTAAAAAGGTTTAATTCCACACAAATACTTGTCCCTTAACTCAGGGGTCTCCAACCCCCAGGCCGCGGCCCACTACCGGGCCGCAGCCTGTTTACCGGCGGGCCGCAGTCTACGCTATCTGAGGTGCGGAGGCGGCGGCGGGCGAGCAGAGAGATCGCCGCCATCACCGCACTTCTGCCCACAGAGCCCTGTCGCACTTCTGCCCACACAGCCCCGCCGCACCTACGCCCACACAGCCCCGCCGCTACACTGTTAGGGGTGAAGCAGGTGAGCAGAGAGATGACATCATCTCCCACCGCCCGCCCGCATCACCGCTGTTCTCTCTCATGTGGAACACATTGTGCTTAGTGAAAATTTGCATCTAGGAGGCAGGAGGCAGGAGACAGTGGCATGTGCAATCTGCATCTGGTGGCATGGGGAAAGTGACTGTGGCAATCTACATCTGGTGGCATGTGGCAAGTGACTGTGGCAATCTACATCTGGTGGCATGTGGCAAGTAACTGTGGCAATCTGCATCTGGTGGCATGTGGCAAGTGACTGTGGCAATCTACATCTGGTGGCATGTGGCAAGTGACTGTGGCAATCTACATCTGGTGGCAATCTGCATCTGGTGGCATGTGGCAATCTGCATCTGGTGACATGTGACTGTGGCAATCTGCATCTGGTGGCATGTGACTGTGACTGTGGCATGTGGCAATCTGCATCTGGTGGCAGGCGATGTGGCAAGTGGCAATCTGGTGACAGGCACTGTGGCAAGCTGCATCTGGTGGCAAGTGACAAGCTGCATCTGGTGGCAGATTCTGCATTATGGTGAGTTTAACTATTTAATTTTATATTACAATATAATAATAAAAATAATGTGCTTCAATCATCCTGACACCATATTAACCATGGTGTTGTGATGATTTAAGTGCTAACACCAGCCATTTCCTGTCAAATTGGTCGCAAAAAAACATATCGTCACCCACAATGCCGGTCCCCGGTGCCAAAAAGGTTGGGGACCACTGCCTTAGCTGAGTTGAAAGTCCCTGCCTGCTCCAGGAGTTCAAAGAAAAGGTCATCGGCAGCTTAGCATTGTCTGAGTAACACAGCAGCACACATCTCTTTCTCACAAGTGTGTCTTGCTCCACACCACACCTTACGGACACCTGCTGACTACTTCATGCCCATTTCAGCCCTCTTTCACTGGAGGGTTAACCCTTTTAGGGCCAAAGTACCTGTAGTTAGGGTTGGAGTCTCTTTAACCTATTCCTGCCCACGCTATAGCCAAACAACGGCTACAGCGTGGGCCAAAGTTGCCAGGAGGGCATCCATGTACATCCTGCCGTGCAGGAACTGCATGAGTGCCCCTTGTAGGGCAAGCGCAGCATACTCTGTGTTTAGTGAGTCACTGAGACTTAGCTGATCACAGATAGGAGTAAGGGGTCATTGTCTGACAGCTGATAACGTGATGTAAACAGAAGATCACAATCAGCTTTTTTTTCCTCACGTTGATTGCGTGAGGAGAAAAAAAAGCAGATTACCGGCTTCTTTCAGAGGGACATCGGTCCCACACACGGACACAGACGGCTGCTAAGCAGTGCCCACCAGTGCCACCTGCCAGTGTCCACCAGTACCACCACCAAGTGCATGTCAGTGCTGCCTATCAGTGCCCACCAGCGCCACCTACCAGTGCTCACTAGTGCCACCTATCAATGCCCACGAGTGCCACCCATAAGTGCCCATCAGTGCTAACAGTGCCCATCAGTGCCTCATCATCAGTGCCACCTATCAGTGCGGCTTATCAGTGTCACTTTCCAGTGCCTCAGTGCCCGTCAGTGCCACCTACTCAGTGCCCATCAGTGCGCCTTATCGGTGCCGCCTTATCAGTGCCCATCAGTGCAGCCTCATCAGCGCATGTCAATGAAGGAGAAAAATTACCTGTTTGCAAAAAAAATTAACAAACTATGAAAATGTTGTTTTTTTCCAAACATTCTGTCTTTTTTCATTTTTTTTTTTTAGCAAAAAAAAAAAACACAGCTGTGATTAAATACCACCAAAAGAAAGCTCTATTTGTGTTTAAAAATGTATTAAAATGTAATTTGGGTACAGTGTTGCATGACTGCGCAATTGTCATTCAAAGTGTGGCAGCGCTGAAAGCTGAAAATTGGCTTGGACAGGAAGTGGGGAAAAGTGCCTAGTAAGCAAGTGGTTAATAGTCAAAATTCCTCAAACCTCTTAATTTCTGGTCCCATATCAGGATTTAACAATCCTGGAAAACTAGTTTTAATTTTTTATCAGGTCACCCAGGAACCCCTCACTCTGAAAGGGAGAGAATCCCTGCTTATTTCATACCCCTTAAGGGGACCACAACCCAAATAGTAGTGATGCACTGTATACCTGAATTCTATGACCTATCTCTATGACCTGTACAGTATTATAAATACAAAAAGATAAGGCGGCATTCATGGGGCTTGAAGGGTGAACACTCAGTGATAAGGTTTATTTTGACATTTGCTAATTTTTTTTTGTATTTGCAGGTGGATATAAGATGGTACACTTCAGGGTTAACTATGTATATGTGAAGGATTAATTGGTGGATTTGAGTTCGTTACAATGATGTTTTGCATTTCCCATTTATTTATATATATTGATTTTGATTGCCACTACATGTGTGACCTTGAAGAAGGGCAGGTACTCCTGAAACAGTTGTTCGAACTTAATAGTTCACTATAAGAAAAAATTCCTGGAATAATCTCTCTTGCTCTTTGTTTGAATTGGCATATATATATATATATATATATATCTACCGTGGCGGTGCGTCCATAAGGGGCGCACGTGCGCCGCCCCCTCTCTGATGCCACTTCTCTCTCACCATAGATAGACTTATGCATTGCATGAATCTGTCTATGGTCACCACTGCCACCCCCTATTCAGGTGCCCGACCCCTTTTTGGGCGCCGGGCACCTGAATTACAGCGGCGGGGTATTTTTTTGAAGCATCTGATTAGAGACATAGGCTCTAATAGGCGTCCAAAAAGATGAACAGCGGACGCCATGCTGGGCGCTCGCTGTTAACTCAGCGTTGTGTTAGGAAAGTGAATGAATATTCACTTTCCTAACACTGAACCGCCTCTCAGCCAATCAGGTTCTCTGGTCTGTTACCTGTCACCTGATTGGCTGATACGACAGGCGCTGTGATTGAACGCCTATGAGGCATCCAATCATAGCAGAAGATGGGAAGAGAGGACGGGAGAAGACATCGAGGAGCGTGGAGGACACCGCCGTGACCCGCTGCCCCACCGAGACAGATAAGTGCCGGGCGGGGGCGGGGGTTGCACACTGGCAGCATTTAATGGGGCACAGTAGCAGCAATTGATGGGCACACTGCCAGCAATTGTTGGGCACACTGGCAGCAATTTATGGGCACATAAGCGAAAATTGATGGACACACTGGCAGCAATTGATGGGCACAGTGACAGCAATTGATGGGTACAGTAGCTGCTTTTGATGGCACAGTGGCGGCAATTTTAGGGTACAGTGGCTTTGTTTGATGGGCACAGTGGCTGCATTTGATGGCACAGTGGTGGCAATTGATGGCACAGTGGCGGCATTTGATGGCACAGTGGCGGCAATTGATGGCACACTGGCTGCGTTTGATGGGCACAGTGGCTGCGTTTGATGGCACAGTGGCTGCAATTGATGTTTTTTTTTCAGTTTGTTTGCACCCCCCAAAAAATTTTGAGCACCAGCCGCCACTGTATATATATATATATATATATATATATATATATATATATATATATATATATATTGTGACAGCAGGAAGGTAAAGTCACCTGGTTGCATCCAGGGGGGTAGATATATTTCGCCCAGATTCAGGCTTTACGCCGACTTATACAACTAGGTGGAGAGTTGTATAAGGCTAGTGGGCTCATGGATGACTCATACCTCTAGGGAGAGTGTGGGGCGTCGTGCAGACAGAGATGAGGAGACCAGCTGAAGCTTGTCAGCTCATTTAGGCCTCTATAAGAACTCCCAGCTTCATTAGATGTTAGCTCATGCCTGGAACCAGACCTGTGTGGACTGTCTAGGGAGAGTGAACCCCTGTGCGGTGAGACAAAGCCTGTGTGGCTATTTGCTTGGACATTTAAAACCAGGGACTTAGGGACTAGGACAGCACTAGGCTGATCCCAGTTGTTAGTTAGGAAACCTGTATGTTTAGTCAGAGGTCAAGTTGACCAGGATTTATTTTGTTTATGTTTCTTTTGCTTTGCTGTGTTTTGTCACTGTAAATAGAAAATAAACCGCACCTTTTTGATTTTGAAAACCACAACCTCCGTTTGCTGGGCCTGTTTTTGTGTGGGGAGCCCATCTCGGGGGTCACACACACCCGCTGCCGAGCTAACCCCCCCACAATATATATATTCCAGAAGATAAGGCAGCACTCACGGAACTTGTTGGCTTGAAGGATGAGAAGGTTTATTTCAAAGGCACATGCTTGTGTTCCTAACACACTGTCTTTATTTTACAAGTAAATATTAAATACATGAAAAGGATTTTACTCTTCGGGTCAAAAAATCTAATTAGCTAGTGTAATCATCTTTATACTCATTGTCCAGTGCCAAATTAATGCTGAAATCAGGCTTGCAGTCAAAGTTTCCACTGATGGTTAGGATTGACTGATGTCAACTGGAAGAAGGGAGATACATAGGTGGGTGACAGAAAGGGGTGGGTGGTGTCAGCTTTGTGGTGATGTTTTTATTATTCAAATGATCAGGCAGGAGTTGGTGTAAGGTACAGTATGTGAAAGACTACAGACTCAGAAAAAAAGTCCCCCCCTAATAGGCTGCTTACTTTGCAAGGGAATTGTTCATTATCTTAGTGAATGTGTAGAAGTGAGTAGTGAAAAATACCCAATCAAATGTAAAAAAAAAATCTTCATTTTTGCTTGTGTAAAATTGGATGATGGAAGTCAGTAGAGCTTCATATCATTCCCTCAGTTAGAGGAAAATTCCTTTGCATGGTGAAAATGTCCTTGCAAAGTGAACAGCCTATTTAATTTTATTAAATCAACCCCACTATGTGTAAAAAGTCCAGAGATGTACAGTATGTGTTTTATTTTGCAAAATCTTTGTTATGTAAAAACAAATTCCCTATAAAGTATGTCTCTCAACTGTATTTGGACTTTGGAAGAATCTCTGGCAAAAGTAAGGGCTCATTTAGACATTTAGACTTGTGTTCCACGTTCTTAGCGCCCCATAAAAGCCACCCCCTCTCTTAAGCTGCAGATGGGGATGTGTGCATGCTGCAGTTGTGATACTTTGCGACCGCTGCAAATAAAAACTGATTGCTCCTGTTGCATTCAAGGGGCAGAACTGCCCACTGAATATGACCCAATTATGTAAATAGGGATGTGCCGCGAATCCCTCACAACTGCATGAAATCCACATGGTTGCACTGTGTTGGTATGGAATTCATGAAGTTACAACAGTCATACCCCTTGAAAAGTCATGCAAACATAAATCACTTTACAGAGAAGTGGCAGTTAGACACAAGTCTAAACTTAGTCCAAAAACGTTCATTTAGTCCCTGATTTTATTTGCTGAACACTTGCAAATTATTTTTGACTTTTGTTTCTCATTGCCTATAATCATTATTTTTGTATAAGAACCAGTCAGCCAAAGATAATATTTTAGTTATATGTGAAATGTAATGATTTGAGTCCCTGGTCTTGTTTTTGTCTATGCATGTAACTTTTTTTAAAACAGTAAGTTAAAAACAAATTGTACTCACAAAGCAATGTCTGCTCCTTACAATGTTCAATGTGACAAAATGTGTTGGTTGGGGCTAGGCACTGTAACACTAATCCACATGTGGAAGGGTCTGCATGCACTGGATTTGTAATACAGACATTTTTGCAGTGGTGCGGTATCTGAGAGATATTTACTACAGGCTGTTTATACTGATTGCTGGGTTAAGCACTTGCTTTATGAGTACAATTTGTTTTTAAAATACTGCTTTAACCACTTAACAACCACCTGCCGACAAATAACGGCGGCAGGGTGGTTGCTTAACTCTGGGAGGACGTTATATAACGTCCTCCCAGAATCGCGCTCCCGCGCGCCCCCTGGGGCGCGCACACGGGAAACTCCGTGACCGCCGGGTCCAGAGGACCCGGCGGATCACGAATCGCGGTAAATCGCCGCTGATAGCGGCCGTTTACCACGTGATCGCTCCGTCAAATGACGGAGCAATCACTTGTAAACAGACCGGCGTCATTTGATGACGCCGGTTCCTCCCTCCCCTCTCTGTACCGATCGGTACAGTGTGAGAGGGGAGGGGGAGGGAGCGGATGGCAGCAGCAGCACTGTGGGCTGGATCTGTGACAATTGCAGTCACAGATCCATCCATCCATCCATCCCTGCTCAGCCATCCCTGTGCTATACCCTGCCAATACTCTGCAATACACCCTGCCAATACTCTGCAAAATACCCTGGTGCAATACTCTGCAATACCCTGGTGCAATACTCTGCAATACCCTGGTGCAATACTCTGCAATACCCTGCGAAATACTCTGCAATACCCTGCGAAATACTCTGCAATACCCTGCGAAATACTCTGCAATACCCTGCTGCAATACTCTGCAATACCCTGCTGCAATACTCTGCAATACCCTGGTGCAATACTCTGCAATACCCTGGTGCAATACTCTGCAATACCCTGGTGCAATACTCTGCAATACCCTGGTGCAATACTCTGCAATACCCTGGTGCAATACTCTGCAATACCCTGCACAATACTCTGCAATACCCTGCAAAATACTCTGCAATACCCTGCAAAATACTCTGCAATACCCTGCAAAATACTCTGCAATACCCTGCAAAATACCCTGCACAATACTCTGCAATACCCTGCACAATACTCTGCAATACCCTCCACAATACTCTGCAATACCCTCCACAATACCCTGTGCAATACCCTCCACAATACCCTGTGCAATACCCGTGCAATACCCTGCCATACACCGCAATACCCTGCCATACACCGCAATACTCCGCAATGCCCTGCAATACTCCGCAATGCCCGGCAATACTCCGCAATGCCCGGCAATACTCCGCAATGCCCGGCAATACTCCGCAATGCCCGGCAATACTCTGCAATAACCACTTCCCGCCCTCCGGCCGTCATATGACGTCCTTGACTTTGTGCGGGGATATCTGAATGATGGGTGCAGCTACAGGCATCATTCAGATATCGGCTTTTTCAGCCGGCGATTCCCTACACCATAAGAACAATCATAGCGGCTGTTCCGCCGCTTGATCATTCTTACGGGAGGCAAGAGGGGATGTCCCCCCCCCCCCCGCCGCCCTCCGGTGCTTCTACCGACTCACCGCTACGATCAAAGCCAGGATTGTTGTTTTTTTTTTTGTATTTTTTTCAGGCTTCCCAGCCTAGAGGTGAGATGTGGGGTCTTATTGACACCCCCCCCCCCTCATATCTCACTGTAAAGAGGACCTGTCATGCCATATTCCTATTACAAGGGATGTTTACGTTCCTTGTAATAGGTATAAAAGTGATCAAAAAAATGTTTAGGGCGGAAAAACATGTCAAACTAAAATAAATAAAGTAAAATGAAGAATAATTTTTTTTTTTTTTTTTTAAAGCGCCCCTGTCCCCGTGAGCTCGCATACAGAAGCGAACGCATACATAAGTCCCGCCCACATATGAAAACGGTTTTCAAACCACACATGTGAGGTATCTCTGCGAACGTTAGAGCGAGAGCAATCATTTTGGCCCTAGACCTCCTCTGTAACTCAAAACATGTAACCAGTAAAAATATTTAAAGCGTCGCCTATGGGGATTTTTTAAGTAGCGAAGTTTGGCGCCATTCCACGAGTGTGTGCAATTTTTAAGGGCGACATGTTAGGTATCTATTTACTCGGCGTAACTTCATCTTTCACATTATGCAAAAACATTGGGCTAACTTTACTGTTTTTTTTTTTTTTAAGCACAAAACATTTTTTTTCCGTAAAAAACGCGTTAAAAAAATTGCTGCGCAAATATCGTGCGAGATAAAAAGTTGCAACAACCACCATTATATTCTCTAAGGTCTTTGCTAAAAAAACATATATAATGTTTTGGGGTTCTATGTAATTTTCTAGCAAATAAATGATGATTTTTACATGTAGGAGAGAAATGTCAGAATTGGCCTTGGTGCTCCAGAACGCCTGAAGGTGCTCCCTGCATGTTGGGCCTCTGTATGTGGCCACGCTGTGTAAAAGTCTCACACATGTGGTATCGCCATACTCGGGAGTAATAGCAGAATGTGTTTTGGGGTGTAATTTGTGGAATGCATATGCTGTGTGTGAGAAATAACCTGCTAATATGACAATTTTGTGAAAAAAAAAAAGAGAAAAAAAAAATCTTGATTTTGCAAAGAATTGTGGGAAAAAATGACAACTTCAAAAAACTCACAATGCCTCTTTCTGAATACCTTGGAATGTCTTCTTTCCAAAAAGGGGTCATTTGGGGGGTATTTGTACTTTTCTGGCATGTTAGGGTCTCAAGAATTGAGATAGGCCGTCAGTACTTCAGGTGTGATCAATTTTCAGATATTGGCACCATAGCTTGTGGACTCTATAACTTTCACAAAGACCAAATAATATACACCAATTTGTACTTATTTTTACCAAAGATATGTAGCAGTATAAATTTTGGCCAAAATTTATGAAGAAAAAATAGTAATTTGCAAAATTTTATAACAGAAACGAAAAAAAAATCATTTTTTTACAAAATTTTCAGTCTTTTTTCTCTTATAGCGCAAAAAATAAAAAACCCAACAGTGATTAAATACCACCAAAAGAAAGCTCTATTTGTGTGAAAAAAAGGACAAAAATTTCATATGGGTACAGTGTTGTATGACTGAGTAATTGTCATTCAAAATGTGAGAGCACCGAAAGCTGAAAATTGGTCTGGTTATTAAGGGGGTTTAAGTGCCCAGTGGTCAAGTGGTTAATAAAGTTACATTTTTGCACTATAAGCTTCATTTTCTTCATGCTTAACTTAAAGAATAATATAGGAACAGTACGACATCTATCTCCCTGCCTACTCTATGTGCACTTTATCACCGAGGGAGGTTATATACATATAATATTTTCACTATTTGTTTTAATGGTCATTGAATATGATATATGTATTGTTTTATTGATTTACTATGCATTTTATTTTATGTGTAGCGACCTCACCCCTCTCGCCCTTTCTCATTCTCGGCTTGTTGTCTTGTCTAGGGGTTAACACGGGGGGAGGGATGAGATACAATACGGCCCATGTCCTCCAGCAGGTATAGAGGTGAAAGCCAGAAACTATTGGGTTTGGTATGTATGTCTCAGGGTCAGATCCTTTCTCTGAACTGACTCCCTTTACTTCCAGTAACCAGAGTTCCACACACTGAAAAGGTCCAACTCGTATTTATTCTTCCCAACAAATAGTCATACAGCAAAGACAGGTTGAGACCCATGTAACACTTCAGTATTTGTGGGGAGTAGGCCAAGGCACAATCCTTTAAGATAGAGCTAACCACTGTGGTGTCACCAGTGGTGCATAGTCACTGCCACTGACTATATAGAACAGAACATGGATTACCTTTGCTAAAGTAGCCCCTATCAGAGGGAAGACATCCGTCCAAGACAGTTACCGGAGGCCTCTCCGTCACCAGCGAATGCTGCACCGGACTCTCCGGAGATGTTCCGCTCACCGGCCTCCTCGTCTCAGACACGGGCACTCAAGGAGTTAGGGCCCACTTGGATTCCTCCACCCTCGCGGAACTCAGTCGAAGGTACTGAGTTCCAGGCTTCCGCCATAGTACCTCACCCCAGGCTAAAGGTGCCTGGGATGGACTCCATCTCCCGCTCTGGCCAGGTCAAGGGCACCTGGGCCCGGAACTCCGGAACGCCAGCACCCAGGCTGACGGTGCCTGGGCGGGGCCGCGTCCTCTCCTCCGAACTCTGAACCCCGTGGTAAAGGTGTCCGCCCCTTTTATCCCCTCTCCCTTTGCGTCACAGCGGGTTCCCCGCCCCGCTGTACAAGCGCCAGGAAAGGACAAAAAGGCACAGTCTTGAGGTGTGGGTTCAACTCCGGCCCAGGGTGACAACGCCACCTGCAGGCCGCAGGGAACCTCACACCACCTCAGTCCTCCAAGAACCATAAAAGGTCTCAGATTCCCTAACAATCAGTGCATCTGGGTTACACTACCACCCAGATGCCTCCCCTAAATTCAAATACCCGCTACATATGTATTTATGTACATGTTGTGAGGGGGTTATGCATTTAATTGAGTGCTATATTTTTTGAGCGTTCTATGTTTTAGTGTGAATTGCATATTTATATACTGGTAGCTACTTGTTTGGAGGAGGGATTGTAGATCAGGAAGCACAGAACATTGGAGTGTCTTTGCAGTGCTCTATAGTAGGAACAATGTTCAGGGGAAGTTTTGTTAGAGAAGCTTTGTATATTTTACCTCGGTTGAACTCCCAAAATGTATGACATGAGTTTGTGTTAGGTAACTTGTATGAGCAGTTATGGTTCCAATCCAGACAATCTATAATGGAGGACTGATAATTATAAGGAGAATGGGTTTAACATGATAGAGTATACTATTGCTACTGGTTAAGTGGATATTAACTGTTTGTAGCATGGAGTCACAACTTGTGCTTTCAAAAAAATCCTTGAATATTATCGTAATTATTGCAAAAGATGACTGTTGAAGAGATGAACATAGCACCATGAAGAATAGCGGTACCTGGTGATGATGGTGACATTGTAGACAGCAGTTATAAATGGAAACCAGATTGATGTTGGTGTGAAGTAGGAAGAAGAGGGTGGACTTCTTCTTTCCTAGTTGGCCTTTTCCACTAGTGATGATATCTCATATGCTGTATAAAAGCTCATGTTCTCAAATTCTTGCCTCTTTAGCCATGACTTATTCTTTGTCCTCACACATTGCACCCAGAGACAGATATGTCACCTGGAGCTGTACAAACAAAATGGCAGTGACATTAAACCCTCTCTAGGATCATAGTCAGCACTTTTTAACAATGTTATTTAAATAAAATACTCCATTAGTTAAATAATAAAAACTCTTTACTCAAAACCTGTGGATTAAATTGGCCGTGGCCCTTTATTTATAGGTATAAATATTAAATTATTTACAAATTTATTGAAATTGATATAAATTTAATCAACACACATAGCATATATTTAACATTCTCTTATATAACATATATATATATATATATATATATATATATATATATATAATTAGCCATTGAAGCTTGAGCTATAACTTTAACATCAACTATAATATCCCATACGCCAGGCTCAATCTTTAACCACTTCAATACAGGGCATTTTCACCCCCTTTCTGCCCAGGCCAATTTTAGGTTTTCAGCGCTGTAACATTTTGAATGACAATTGCTCAGTCATGCGCCCCTGTACCCAAATGATCCTTTTTTTCACCACAAATATAACTTTTTTTTGGTGGTATTTGATCACCTCTGCGATTTTTATTTTTTGCACTATAAACAAAAGACGAGCGACTTTTTGCTATAATAAATATTCCAATTTAAAAAAAAAAAAAAATTTCCTCAGTTTAGGTCGATATGTATTCTTCTACATATTTTTGGTAATAAAAATCGCAATTCGTTTCGTAACGAATCGAAATTCGTCCGAATTTAGCAACTTTCGGACATTCGGAAGCATTCGAATTTCCGAACAAAGCAATTACGAATAAAACCGAATCCCAAATAAATTATATCGCTAATAGCAAATGCCCGAATGTCTTCAGCATAATTTGTTATGAAAAAAGTTATAAATGTACGAATCCATTCGAAGCACAATAACACTCTGCTCTGCTCTCTGCTTCTCCCTCACCGTGCTGAACTCCCTCTCAAAATGGTGTACAGGGGCAGAGGCTATAGCCGCATGTAAAAAACGAAAGTAAAATACAAGATTTTGAATCGTTACAAATAACCGCTATGTATTTAGAAAAGTACAAATCCATTCGAAGCACATTAGGCATAATAGGCAGCGTCGTTGTGAGAGAGACACAGAAAATTACGAATCAACGAACCCAAAAAAAGTTACGAAAGTAGGAGTTGTGTCCAGAATCAACGAAAAACAATGTACTCTACCAAAAGTACGAATTATAAATCAACTAAAAATAAGGCTTACATTAATATGAATCATTCCGATTCAACGAAAAATGTCGCTTGCGAAAATACGAATTAGTCCGAACACAAAAAATCCCGTCTAGCAAAATTACGAACGATTACGAATCAACAGGACCGAAAAGAAACAAACCGAAACAAAACAAATTTTTCCGTTGTGCACAAGTCTAGTATATTGATTGGTTTGCGCAAAAGTTATAGCGCCTACAAAATAGGAGATAGATTTATGGCATTGTTATTATTATACATTTTTTACTAGTAATGGCGGCGTTATTCGATTTTTATCATGACTGTGACATTGCGGCGGATATATCGGACACTTTTGACACTATTTACATTTATACAGCGATCAGTGCTATAAAAATGCACTGATTACTGTATACATGTCACTGGCAGGGAAGGGGTTAACACTACTAGGGGGCGATCAAGGGGTTAAATGTGTTGCCTAGGGAGTGATTCTAACTGTAGGGTGAGGGGACTGACTGGAGGAGGTGACCGATCAGGGTTCCTCTGTACAAGGAACACACGATCAGTTCTCCTCTCCCCTGACAGGACGTGGATCTGGGTGTTTGAGCACACAAATCCACGTCCCTGCTCTGTGTCAGGCAATCGCGGGTGCCTGGTGGACATCGCAGCCGCCGGGCACGCGCATCGGCTCCCGAGTGGCACGGTGGGTGCACGCACGGCCGGCGGCATGCGCACCCTCTAGACGGCCGGGAAGTCCAGGATGTCATATGACGCCCGCCCAGGATGGGAGATCCCCCCTGCGGTTCGTCATTTGTCTATGGGCGGGTAGGGAAGTGGTTAAGAAGCCTGGCACACCACCATGGCGACAGCCAGTTCAACACAGGTTTGAAGATCGAGATTGAAGATATCAAGGGCTATATCAAATAATTGCACATAAAAACCAGGCAAACCACCTTCTAAGTTCACATGTCTAAATGACACACCATGAACCATAGGCATGAATTTATCCAGAACCCTATTAATTGTTTTGCTATTTTTTTCTAAATACTCAGAGTATAACAACCAATCAAGTCGAGGAATCAATTCAGAAAAAATAAGATAATATTGGGTAAAACAGTATGCAAACACAACAGATCTAGATTAATTTGAGAAAGCAACTCCAATGTTATGCGTTTACCAAGATCATTACCAGATACATGTATTATAATGACCTGAGATATGGGCCAGCACTCATGTAAATGAGACAAAGCCTGACGCAAATCGCTCCACCGCATACCACGTTTTCCATACAAATGTATTTCAAAATACGTAGAAGGTAATCCCAAATTATCGCCATAAATCCTCCACTCGGCTGTATTCTGAGCCCAGAAAACATAGGAGTAGCCAATATTCCAGATGTGACACTGTACATCTAAAATTAAACACAAAAATTTGGCCTGACAGTTAGACCGCCAACCTCCAATCTTTTTAATAACAGATTCATTAAGACCAATCATTGCTCCTTCAGTGGCTGCTCCTAGTGTGACGAAATTTGCAAATGTTCTAGCTGTAATGCTTTAAGACATCTACGTAGAACAGCATTAAATTGGTAAATAGTCACTAGTATATCTGTGAGATGTATCAGAAAATGATTTGGAGACTTAGGTCTGATGTCCAAAAATGTATGTATTAATGACAAAACACAATAGCGAGCACCCGGATTAGCCCGCAAATTTATCCATCGACCATGACCCGTAGGATCAGTTTTACTTCTCCGTAACAATATTTGAATAGAATCCATGCTAATAAATATATCCTTAAACAACAAACCTGTGTTATCAGCAATTTTATGTGGCAGATATCCTAAAATCCCCAAAAAACAAACAAAAGGCCAAAGTAAACAATAACGATTCATAAGGGAAATAACAAACGTGCCCTGTAATGTCACAGAGGCAATCTCAAAGTTCAAAAAAGATTGGTAACCTCGTATCAGCAACCAAGGAATGTTTGCGGTAACCTTTTAACGCACGCTGAGCAGAGAAAAAGGACATACAGAATTTCCCACCCTGCATACGTTTAAAAAAAAAGAAACACACGGCAAAGTCTTAACGACATGAGAGTGTGAATAATCATGTGACATTAGAAAATTAAGAAAGGATAAAACAAATCCTCCCGAAAAGGGAGGTTGAAGTTGCGCTGAAGAAACTAAGAAGGAACTCCATAAGGACCATGCAGCTTTATATGCCGCCCATGTGGATGGTGCTAAAGAAGCCTCAATTGCAACGATAAAGGTCCCATAAGTGTTGAGGGAATAACATTCCAATCCCGTACCAAGCACTTGAATTCTTGATCCTGAGAGTGAGATAAAGAATCTGCAATGAAATTGTCCTCATCTGGAACGTATTTGGCTTTAAGCCATATATACATTTTTAAGCATTTATACACCTCATCCCCACAACCCTTGCCCGGTGGTTGTGGGGGTCTGTGGGCGTCGAGCTTATCGGAATCTGGAAGCCCCCTTTAAAAACCCACAGATCCCACCCCCCCTATGTGAATTGTTAACGGGTACATTGTACCCCTACCATTTCACAAAAAAGTGTCAAAAATTGTAAAAAAGACAAGAGACAGCTTGGGACAAGTCCTTTATTAAAAAATAAAAATGTCCAGTGATGTAAATCCATGTCGCCCGTTGACTGAAAAAAAAAAGCAGCAACAGTTCCGGCTCCATGGGAGGCTCCCGCCGAGTGACGCTTCTCCCGCCGGTGACAGCTGTTATATACAGTAGGTGCTGCCGACATTGTATATTCATCGCAATCCTATCGCGGAGATTCTCGGCGACAGGGGTGCCGACATCTCGGTGACAGGGTGGCGACACATCTCGCGCTCGCTGCAATAGCGAGGAGACGCGGCACTGTATTGAACGGGGATCCGACGTGGATTCCTGCCAATACCAGGCACTGTGTTTGGTATGAATCCTGAGCGGGAACTCCACGCCAATTTTTAAAGAAAAAACCGGCATAGGTTCCCCCTCCAGGAGCATACCAGGCCCTTGGGTCTGGTCTGGATTTGAAGGGGAAACCCTACGCCGAAAAAACGGCGTGGGGGTCCCCCTCAAAATCCAAACCAGACCCTTATCTGAGAACGCAACCTGGCAGGCCGCAGGGGAAGAGGGGGGGATGAGAGAGCGGCCCCCCTCCCTCCTGAACCGTACCAGGCTGCATGCCCTCAACATGGGGGGTTTGGTGCTCTGGGGCAGGGGGGCGACCTGCGGCCCCCCAACCCCAAAGCACCCTGCCCCCATGTTGATAGGGACAAGGGTCTCTTTCCGACAACCCTGGCCGTTGGTTGTCGGGGTCTGCGGGCGGGGGCTTATCGGAATCCGGGAGCCCCCTTTAATAAGGGGGCCAACAGATCCCGGCCCCCCCACCCTATGTGAAAGAGGATGAGGTACATCGTACCCCTACCCATTCACCTGGTGGAAAAAAATGGCAATAAAAAAACACACACAGCTTTTTAAAGTAATTTATTGCACAGCTCCGGGGGTCTTCTTCCGACTTCGGGGGTCTCCGGTGTCGTCGCCGCGCTCTCCTGTTCTTTCTTCTGCTGGGCCACCGCTATCTTCTTCCAGCTCTTTTGCTAGCGGGGCCCGGTCTTCTCCGTCACCTTCTTCCCTCTTCTCCTCTCCGGTTCTTTCTTTCGCCGGGCCTCCGCTATCTTCTTCCAGCTCTTTTGCTAGCGGAGGCCCGGTCTTCCCTGTCATCTCGTCCGGCTCTCCGTTGTCCTTCTGCCGGCCCCTCCACTATCTTCTTCCAGCTCTTTTGCTAGTGGAGGGGCCGGTCTTCCCGTCGTCGCCGTCGGCGTCTTCTTCCCTCTTCTCCTCCTCGATATTGACTCGTCGCTTCCTTCCGCTGTAATGCTAAATCTTCAGTCCGCAGAGATTTATATAGGCTTCTCATGACGTCACAGTCACATGTTCCCATGACGTCACAGTCACATGCTCCGGAGCCACCCGGAGCATGTGACTGTGACGTCATGAGAAGCCTATATAAATCAATGCGCTGTCGCTCATCGTGAAAGGAACATTTTTCCTTTTCCGATGACAAGACAGCTCGGCGCTGGCTCTCGCGATGGAGCTCATAGGGTGTCAATCTCGCCGCTAGAAGCGTCGATATTGACACAATATCGGCGGCACCTACAGTAGCTGAGGGCGGGGCCACCCAGTGATGTAAATGGGTGATCCCGCCCCCCTCTGACACCACTGGGTCACCCGTTTACGTCACTGGGTGGCCCCGCCCCCAGGTATGTAACAGCTGTTAAAGCGAGAGAAGCGTCAGTCGGCGGGAGCCTCCCATGGTGGCGGATCTGTTGCATTTCTGTTTTGTTTTTTCTTCGGTTCGTCAGGTTGCGGGATAGAAGATGACATTTTTATTTTTTAATTTTTTAATAAAAGACTTGTCCCGAAGTGTCTCCTGTCTTTTTTACAATTTTTTACACTTTTTTTTGTGAAAATGGTAGGGGTACAATGTACCTGCTACCAATTCACATAGGGGGGCAGGATCTGGGGGTCCCCTTGTTAAAGGGGGCTTCCAGATTCCGATATGCCACTGGGCAAGGGTTGTGGGGATGAGGCCCTTGTCCCCATTAACATGAGGGCAAGGTATTTTGGGGTGGGGGGTGCAGAGGCCCCCCTGCCCCAAAGCACCCATCCTTCCATGTTGAGGGGATGTGGCCTGGTGCTGTTCAGGAGGGGGGGCGCTCTCTCGTCCCCCCCTCTTTTCCTGCGGCCTGCCAGGTTGCATGCTCGGATAAGGGTCTGGTATACATTGTGGGGGGACCCCTATGTCATTTTTTTTTTTTTGGTTCGGGGTTCCCCTTAATATTCATACCAGACCCAAAGGGCCTGGTAATGGACTGGGGGGGAACCCATGCCATTTTTTTCAATAAGTTTTATCTATATTGCTGGGACCCGACAATTCATTACAGCCACGAGCTGTCAGTTTTAAATGACTTTTTTTTTCCTTTAGAAATGTCATTTTCCTGCGGGACTGTTCTAATTTTTTTTTTTCGGCGGACCTTCGCTTTAAGGATTTTGTCCATTTTGAAGCCTTTGCAAAGCTCTGGTCATGTCCCACTCTATCTCCACAGGCACTTTTATTACAAGATGATGGGCTTGCTGATACCTTTCCAGGTTTTACTGTAGCTCTTAAGCCGTGTACACACGATCGATTTTACCGGACGAATCGCTCGTGTATGGGCCCCATCGGTCTTTTTTCCATCGGTGTGAAAAAATAGAACATGTTTTAAATTTATCCGATGGGAAAAAAAACGATAGCAAAATCGTCTGTGTGGAAATCTATCGGATAAAAAACCCACGCATGCTCAAAATCAAGTCGACGCATGCTCAGAAGCATTGAACTTAATTTTTCTCGGCTCATCGGAGTGTTTTACGTCACCGAGTTTGAAACGGTCCGTTTTTTGACTGATGGTGTGTGGGCAAGACTGATGGAAGACAGTTTCATCGGATTTCCGATGGAAAAAAAACATCGGATTAGAATCCATAGGATAACCGATCGTGTGTACAGGGCTTCAGAATATATTTGAGCATGATGGTCACTAGTTGTTCAGGAGAAAGGTCGTTCAGCAAATTGGCACTGATAAAGAATTATCTGAGAACCATGATGGCCCATGAAAGACTAATGCCGCGTACACACGGCCGGACTTACCACCTGAAAAACCGACGGAAAAATAGAGAACTTGCTCTCTATCTAATGCCTTGTACACTTTTTTCCATCAGTGTTTAGAAATATAACATGTTTTAAATTTGTCCATTGGAAACAAAAAACAATAGGAAATTCCTATCGTCTGTGTGGAACTCCGATGGAGAAAAAACCCACGCATGCTCAGAATCAAGTCGACGCATGCTCAGAAGCATTGAACTTAATTTTCTCGGCTCGTCTGAGTGTTTTACGCCACCGCGTTTTGGACGGTCGGAATTTAGTCTGACAGTGTGTATGCAAGACAGCTTGAACGGAATTCCGATGAAAAATTCCATCGGATTTTAGACCATTGGATACTCCGATTGTGTGTCTTGTCAATTACTAAAGCAGCGCTAATTGTCACTCCTCTAACTTGACCACTCTTTCTTATAAAAGTTCATACGTAAAACGTGATAACGAACTCCAGAGCTGCACTGGGCCAGCCTGCGGTGGGTCTCCCTCTGTAAGTTCGGTGATCATGCAAACTTACAGAGGGAGACCCACCGAAGGCTGGCCCAGTACAGCTATGAGAGGTAGAGAAGTGCAGCCTGGGGAATTCTGGGATGTGATTGTCATTACAGCGGCCGACAAACAACAAGAGGGAGCCTATCAGCAGCAGATTGCTAATAAACTATCCAGAAAAGAACTTCCTCTCTGAGTTCGTTATCACGTTTTCTCTGATCCGCTGGGACCAAAAATAGGGAATGGAGGATCCACATTGTACGCCCTGCACTGCCTGCATCAGATGTACCCCAGTGAATTGGATTATTTTACAGTCATGCTAATCCATGCTGGATATCGGGAGATTGTCCTAGGGATCGAGCACATCCAGGATATGGGGACGATCGGATGAACCAGTTTGTCAGTGCCTGATAAACTCAACCTTTTGGTGAGTACAAACCCGAAAGGGGTGTGTGACACACGGTGGAAGCAACTTGGAGTGGAGAGCACATCATAGTCTAGAAGCACCTGTGGGTTTAGTTGGACTCTGGCACATCTTTTTATCCTCCATATATCTCTCTTATGAACTTTTATAAGAAAGAGTGGTCACATTAGAGGAGTAACAATTAGCGCTGATTTAGTAATTGACAAGACTTACCCAAAGGACTTGTTGTTTTACTATTTTGTTTTTAATATATATATATATATATATATATATATATATATATATACGGTATATATATATATATATATATATATATATATATATATATATTGTGGTAGTGTGGTACCCCACCAGTGTAGTGACCCAGAATTCTCAACTGGATGGGTTGAGGGGCTCCAGTGAGCTTATAATGTACAGAGGAAACTGGTGTTTCAGTTTCCTCATTATTTAATAAAGTCCACTTGGGGACCTGGAGCCCGGGGATTTCTTAGAGATCCGGGTGGGATGAAATCCCCAGTCCTGGGTCCGGGTTTTAAGATTCAATGGCACACTAATGGTTCAGGTGTGTGTGGACCTGATAGGAGAGTTAGGACCAGGATTCTGGGCTCCACCCTCCCGAGGAGACCAAGCTTGCAAGGGAGAACCCAGAGTGTGCAGGTGTGCACTGGAGTAGCTAGAGAAGCTGGAGTAGCTAGAGAAGCTGGAGTAGCTAGAGAGTGCAGGCTGCACTGTGAAACCAAGAGACCTGAGTCTGAGGTTGCTGACAGGAGTCAGGAGGGCCCCATGCGGGAGCCTGAGCAGTGGTGCTGCTGCTGAAGAGAGCCAGGCGGCTCTGTATTTTCATTTGCACTTTTGCATGTGTGAGCCAGGAGGCTGATTTTTTTAAATAAAAGTGGGCCAGCAAGCCCTCAAAAGGAAACATTTGTGTGGGACTGTTCTCGCTAGCGGGTGCTACACTTGAGCTAAACAACCCCCAACATTACAATATATATATACATATATATATATATATTGTGAGGGGGTTAGCTCGGCAGCGGGTGTGTGTGACCCCCGAGATGGGCTCCCCACACAAAAACAGGCCCAGCAAACGGTGGTTGTGGTTTTCAAAATCATAAAGGTGCGGTTTATTTTCTATTTACAGTGACAAAACACAGCAAAGCAAAAGAAACATAAACAAAATAAATCCTGGTCAACTTGACCTCTGACTAAACATACAGGTTTCCTAACTAACAACTGGGATCAGCCTAGTGCTGTCCTAGTCCCTAAGTCCCTGGTTTTAAATGTCCAAGCAAATAGCCACACAGGCTTTGTCTCACCGCACAGGGGTTCACTCTCCCTAGACAGTCCACACAGGTCTGGTTCCAGGCATGAGCTAACATCTAATGAAGCTGGGAGTTCTTATAGAGGCCTAAATGAGCTGACAAGCTTCAGCTGGTCTCATCAACTCCCTGTCTGCACGACGCCCCACACTCTCCCTAGAGGTATGAGTCATCCATGAGCCCACTAGCCTTATACAACTCTCCACCTAGTTGTATAAGTCGGCGTAAAGCCTGAATCTGGGCGAAATATATCTACCCCCCTGGATGCAACCAGGTGACTTTACCTTCCTGCTGTCACATACCCCCCCTCTTGTTTTAACCTCGGGGTTGGAACACCAGCAATCAGGCATTCATGTACTCGAGACAAAGCATCCACATTCCCCATTTGAGCACCAGGGCGATGCTTTACTGTGAAGTTGAATTCCTGGAGGGCCAGGAACCACCTATTCACTCTTCTATTTGTTTCTTTGTTTTGAGCCATCCACTTTAACGGAGCGTGATCCGTAACCATGTCAAAGTGCCTACCTAGCAGGTAGTACCGAAGGGAATCTAGAGCCCACTTCACCGCTAAACACTCCTTTTCAACGGTGGCGTAATTTACCTCATGGGACTTCAACTTCCTGCTGAGGTAAATGACTGGGTGCTCTTCCCCGTTCCAGACCTGGGACAATACTGCTCCTAACCCCACATCTGACGCATCACTTTGTACGACAAAGTCTTTAGAGAAGTCGGGTGAGTACAACACTGGCTGGCTACATAAGGCGTGTTTCAAGAATTGGAATGCTGCCTCAGCCTCGGGGGTCCATTTAATCATGACCGACCCTTTCCCCTTCGTCAGGTTGGTTAGGGGCACAGCCTTAGAAGCAAAGTGGGGAATGAATCGCCGATAATACCCAGCGATTCCCAGAAAGGCTCGTACCTGCTTCTTGCTGTTGGGACGTGGCCAACTCTGGATGGCCTCGACCTTGTTGAGTTGGGGTTTTATTACTCCCCTCCCAATGGTGTACCCAAGATATTTGGCCTCCTCCTGCCCAATGGTACACTTCTTGGGGTTAGCCGTAAACCCCGCTTCCCGAACAGAGTCCAGGACTGCTTGCACTTTTGGCAGATGTGAGGCCCAATCTGTGCTATGGACAATTATGTCATCCAGGTAAGCCGCAGCATACTTCCGATGGGGCCTCAGCATCTGGTCCATTTTCCGCTGGAATGTGGCCGGCGCATTCTGTAACCCGAACGGCATTCTTTTATATTGGAACTCCCCGTCTGGGGTTACAAATGCGGTTTTCTCTTTGGCCGACTTGGCCAGGGGGATTTGCCAATACCCTTTTGTGAGGTCAAGAGTCGTCATGTATCGGGCTGTTCCCAGCCGGTCGATCAACTCATCTATACGTGGCATGGGGTAGGTGTCAAATTTTGTAACTTTGTTCAACTGTCGAAAATCGTTACAAAATCGCCAGCTCCCATCCGGTTTAGGCACCAACACAATGGGACTAGACCAATCACTTTGGGACTCCTCTATCACCCCTAAGTTCAGCATTTTCTGTACTTCCTCCCGTATTGCCTCCCGTCGGGCCTCTGGGATCCGATAGGGTTTTAACTTCACCCTTTCACCGGGCGGGGTAATGATGTCATGCTCTACCCCAGATGTTTGTCCCGGCAGCTCAGAGAATACCTCCTTGTTGCGAAGCACAAACTCCTTAACCTCCTGTTGTTGGGGTTGTGACAAGGTGGCTGCTATTCCAACCTCCGGAATCACGCAACCAGTTTGAGCTGGTGACCAAGTGTCTGCGACTAGGGACTCTCTATCCCTCCAGGCTTTCAACAGATTAACGTGATAGATCTGTTCGGGCTTTCGCCTTCCTGGTTGTCTGACCTTGTAATTCACTTCGCTCACTTTTTCCATTATCTCGTAGGGGCCTTGCCATTTGGCAAGGAATTTACTTTCAACCGTAGGGACAAGTACCAGTATCCTATCCCCCGGGGAAAAGGTACGGGTCTTGGCTCCACGGTTGTACACTCTCTGCTGTGCTAACTGCGCTTGGGCCAAATGTTCCTTCACGATGGGCATTACCTGTGAAATTCGGTCTTGCATCAGGGCGACATGCTCAATCACACTCCTGTGGGGAGAACTCTCACTTTCCCAAGTTTCCTTGGCAATATCCAACAGCCCTCTTGGGTGTCTCCCATACAGTAACTCAAAGGGGGAGAATCCCGTAGAGGATTGGGGCACCTCCCTAATAGCAAACATCAGATAAGGAAGTAGACAGTCCCAATCCTTTCCATCTCTATCCACCACTTTCTTCAACATTTGTTTTAGGGTTTTGTTGAACCTTTCAACCAGCCCATCGGTTTGGGGGTGATACACAGATGTACGTAATTGCGTCACTTTGAACAATTTACACAGCTCCTTCATAACCCGGGACATAAAGGGTGTACCTTGGTCCGTAAGCAGTTCTTTACAAATACCCACCCGGCTAAACACAAGAGATAGCTCTTTGGCTATGGTTTTGGCCGAGGTATTTCGGAGAGGGATCGCTTCTGGATAACGGGTGGCATAGTCCATTATAACTAATATGTACTGGTGCCCCCTAGCGGACTTGATTATAGGACCTACCAAATCCATGGCGATCCTCTCAAACGGGACCTCAATGATGGGTAGAGGGACCAGCGGGCTACGGAAATGTGGCATCGGGGCCGACCTCTGACACACAGGGCAGGAGGAACAATAATTTTCTATGTCCTTCATCACCCCCGGCCAATAGAATCTCTGTAATACCCTCTCTCGGGTTTTCTCTGTCCCCAGATGACCTCCAAGAATGTGCCCATGGGCCCACTCCAACACCAACTTCCTGTAAGGTTTGGGCACCACAAGCTGCTCAACGGTTTCTTCTGCCCTTTTTGCCACCCGATACAGTAGGTCCTTCTCTACGCTGAAGTATGGGTAAGTGCAGGTATTATCTGGGTTCACTAACTCGCCATCTATTTTCACTACGTTTTCCCGTGCCTTTATTAGGGCGGGGTCTTTCAACTGTTCTGTGGCAAAGTTTTCCCTGTGAACCTCAAGATCAGAAAACTCCACAGACGGTAGGTTTTCGTCTGAGGAGGTGGGCTCCTCTCCAGTTTCTTGAGTCTCCCCTGCCAATACTGATAAGGGAAATTCTGGAGAGTCCTCACCACTCTCAGGGGAGTTCTGGCTATCACATTCCTGGTACATAGGGGCACCAGTGGGGGGCTCAGGATCATCCCACAGTTCCCAGAACTTCGGAAAATCCCTTCCCACAATGGCGTCATGCGGTAACTGAGATACTAAGCCCACTGGATGAGAGAGGGTACCTTTGGGGGTCTCGAAACACACTGTAGTCACTGGATACTCTCGGGTGTCCCCATGCACACAAATAACAGCTACCTTGCTATTCCCAGAGACCTCTGTTTTAACTAACTCAGCCTTTATCAGGGTCACAAGGCTACCTGAATCCAGCAATACCACAACATTTCTACCATTAACACACATTTTGCATAAATGTTTCTCAGTTCCTCGAATGGCAGTGCATGCGACTGTCGCACACAGCGACTGACGTCTGCCCGTCAGAAAGTCACACTGCATGGGTTCCTCCACAACCGGGCAATTGGCTGCAATATGTCCCGCTTGCCGGCAGCGGTAGCAAACGATCCTTCTTGCGGCCTCTTGAGCCGCTGATTTCCCAGGCTGTTCTCGCCAAACTTGGGGTAGAGCTCCCACCCTCTCACTCTCTCCACCCTTACCCCTTGGAATCCTCTTATCCGCCCCTGGGGATGGTCTGGTCTTAGGGTGGAAAGTCCGAGTGTCTCTGGAAGAGGCCGTCAGGTTCTCTGTAGCCAAGTATTTCTCCACACGATCCACAAGACCATCGGCCGTCTCTGGGTCTCCATGGCTTACCCACTTTTGGATGGCAGTAGGAAGAGCTCTCAAAAACCGATCCATTACAACACGTTCCACAATCTTTGGTGCGGACAAAGTCTCTGGCTGTAGCCACTTTCTGCTCAGGTGAATGAGATCATACATTTGAGACCTGGGGGGTTTTCCAAGCTGGAAAGTCCAGTTATGCACACGCTGAGCCCGGACAGCCTGGGTGACACCCAGCCTTGCCAATATTTCAGCTTTTAGCATCGCATAGTCTTTTGCTTGGTTAGGCTCTAGGTCATAGTAAGCTTTCTGCGATTCACCAGTTAACAGAGGAGCCACCAGTCCAGCCCACTGCTCCTCAGGCCACTTTTCTCTTTCAGCGGTCCTTTCAAATGTGGTCAAAAATACCTCTGGATCATCCTCTCCAGTCATTTTTGTCAATAAACGACTCACCCCAAAGGACGCGGTATTAGTGGGACGGCTTTCCTCACTGGTCTGCAGACGTTGCTGCATTGCTGCTTCCATCTGTTGTTGTAGTCTCTGCTCTTGCTTCTGTAACAGGTCTATGAAGCGGGCCTCAGATTGCTGCTGGGCTTGTTGCTGAGCCTCCAGACTCTGTTGCAAAGTTGCGTTTGTCTGCTGCTGGGCTGCAAGGCTCTGTTGATGAGCTTGCTGCTGGGCTGCAAGGCTCTGTTGATGAGCTTGCTGCTGGGCTGCGAAGTTCTGTTGTTGAGCTGCAAGGCTCTTTTGCAAACCTGCATTTGTCTGCTGTTGATTGGCATTTGCTAGAGCCAGCTGCTTCAGTATCTCCTCCATGCTGGCTTAAAAAAAAACTGCCACTGGTTCTCCACCAACTGTGAGGGGGTTAGCTCGGCAGCGGGTGTGTGTGACCCCCGAGATGGGCTCCCCACACAAAAACAGGCCCAGCAAACGGTGGTTGTGGTTTTCAAAATCATAAAGGTGCGGTTTATTTTCTATTTACAGTGACAAAACACAGCAAAGCAAAAGAAACATAAACAAAATAAATCCTGGTCAACTTGACCTCTGACTAAACATACAGGTTTCCTAACTAACAACTGGGATCAGCCTAGTGCTGTCCTAGTCCCTAAGTCCCTGGTTTTAAATGTCCAAGCAAATAGCCACACAGGCTTTGTCTCACCGCACAGGGGTTCACTCTCCCTAGACAGTCCACACAGGTCTGGTTCCAGGCATGAGCTAACATCTAATGAAGCTGGGAGTTCTTATAGAGGCCTAAATGAGCTGACAAGCTTCAGCTGGTCTCATCAACTCCCTGTCTGCACGACGCCCCACACTCTCCCTAGAGGTATGAGTCATCCATGAGCCCACTAGCCTTATACAACTCTCCACCTAGTTGTATAAGTCGGCGTAAAGCCTGAATCTGGGCGAAATATATCTACCCCCCTGGATGCAACCAGGTGACTTTACCTTCCTGCTGTCACAATATATATATATATATATATATATATATAAACATCTTCCGAAAATTGAATTTCATATAGAATGAAATTGAGTTTGAATAGAAAAGATTAGAATAAAAAATATTAGAAAAGAATAGCATAGAAAACAATAGAACAGAATAGAAAAAAAATATATAGAAAAAACACCTTCCGAAATTTGAATTTCGTATGGAATTAAATCGAATTTGAATAGAAAAGAAAAGAATAAACTAGAAAAACTAATTTTATTCTAATTCTGTTCTATTGTTTTTCTATTCTATTGTTTTCTATTTTCATCTTTTCTATTCTAATTCAAAATCATTCTATATGAAATTTGAATTTCAGAAAATGGTTTATATGTATTGTGAGGGGGTTAGCTCGGTAGCGGGTGTGTATGACCCCCTGGATGGGCTCCCCACACAAAAACAGGCCCAGCAGACGGAGGTTGTGGTTTTCAAGATCAAAAGGTGCGGTTTATTTCTCTATTTACAGTGACAAAAACACAGCAAAGCAAAAAGAAACATAAACAAAATAAATCCTGGTCAGCTTGACCTCTGACTAAACATGCAGGTTTCCCTAACTAACAACTGGGATCAGCCTGGTGCTGTCCTAGTCCCTAAGTCCCTGGTTTAGTAAATGTCCAAACAAATAGCCACACAGGCTTTGTCTCACCGCACAGGGGTTCACTCTCCCTAGACAGTCCACACAGGTCTGGTTCCAGGCATGAGCAAACACCTAATGAAGCTGGGAGTTTTTATAGAGGCCTTAAACGAGCTGACAAGCTTCAGCTGGTCTCATCAACTCCCTGCCTGCACGACGCCCAGCACTCTCCCTAGAGGTATGAATCATCCATGAGCCCACTAGCCTCAGCTGGGCTTCATCAACTCTCTCCCTAGTTGTATAAGTCGGCATTAAGCCTGAATCTGGGAGAAATATACCTACCCCCCTGGATGCAACCAGGTGACTTTACCTTCCTGCTGTCACATACCCCCCCTCTTGTTTTAACCTTGGGGTTGGAACACCAGCAATCAGGCATTCATGTACTCGAGACAAAGCATCCACATTCCCCATTTGAACGCCAGGGCGATGCTTTACTGTGAAGTTGAATTCCTGTAGGGCCAGGAACCACCTATTTACTCTTCTATTTGTCTCCTTGTTTTGAGCCATCCACTTTAACGGAGCGTGATCCGTAACCATGTCAAAGTGCCTACCTAGCAGATAGTACCGAAGGGAATCTAGAGCCCACTTCACCGCTAAACACTCCTTTTCAACGGTGGCGTAATTTACCTCATGGGACTTCAACTTCCTGCTGAGGTAAATGACTGGGTGCTCTTCCCCGTTCCAGACCTGGGACAATACTGCTCCTAACCCCACATCTGACGCATCACTTTGTACGACAAAGTCTTTAGAGAAGTCGGGTGAGTACAACACTGGCTGGCTACATAAGGCTTGTTTCAAGAATTGGAATGCTGCCTCAGCCTCGGGGGTCCATTTAATCATGACCGACCCTTTCCCTTTCGTCAGGTTGGTTAGGGGCACAGCCTTAGAAGCAAAGTGGGGAATGAAGCGCCGATAATAACCCGCGATTCCCAGAAAGGCTCGTACCTGCTTCTTGCTGTTGGGACGTGGCCAACTCTGGATGGCCTCGACTTTGTTGAGTTGGGGTTTTATTACTCCCCTGCCAATGGTGTACCCAAGATATTTGGCCTCCTCCTGCCCAATGGTACACTTCTTGGGGTTAGCCGTAAACCCCGCTTCCCGGATAGAGTCTAGGACTGCTTGCACTTTTGGCAGATGTGAGGCCCAATCTGTGCTATGGGCAATTACGTCATCCAGGTAAGCCGCAGCATACTTCCGATGGGGCCTCAGTATCTGGTCCATTTTCCGCTGGAATGTGGCCGTCGCATTCTGTAACCCGAACGGCATTCTCTTATATTGGAACGCCCCGTCTGGGGTTACAAATGCGGTTTTCTCTTTGGCCGACTTGGCCAGGGGAATTTGCCAATACCCTTTTGTGAGGTCAAGAGTCGTCATGTATCGGGCTGTTCCCAGCCGGTCGATCAACTCATCTATACGTGGCATGGGGTAGGTGTCAAATTTTGTAACTTTGTTCAACTGACGAAAATCGTTACAAAATCGCCAGCTCCCATCCGGTTTAGGCACCAACACAATGGGACTAGACCAATCACTTTGGGACTCCTCTATCACCCCTAAGTTCAGCATTTTCTGTACTTCCTCCCGTATTGCCTCCCGTCGGGCCTCTGGGATCCGATAGGGTTTTAACTTCACCCTTTCACCGGGCGGGGTAATAATATCATGCTCTACCCCAGATGTTTGTCCCGGCAGCTCAGAGAACACCTCCTTGTTGCGAAGCACAAACTCCTTAACCTCCTGTTGTTGGGGTTGTGACAAGGTGGCTGCTATTCCAACCTCCGGAATCACGCAACCAGTTTGAGCTGGTGACCAAGTTTCTGCGACTAGGGACTCTCTATCCCTCCAGGCTTTCAACAGATTAACGTGATAGATCTGTTCGGGCTTTCGCCTTCCTGGTTGTCTGACCTTGTAATTCACTTCGCTCACTTTTTCCATTATCTCGTAGGGGCCTTGCCATTTGGCAAGGAATTTACTTTCAACCGTAGGGACAAGTACCAATATCCTATCCCCCGGGGAAAAGGTACGGGTCTTGGCTCCACGGTTGTACACTCTCTGCTGTGCCAACTGCGCTTGGGCCAAATGTTCCTTCACGATGGGCATTGCCTGTGCAATTCGATCTTGCATCAGGGCGACATGCTCAATCACACTCCTGTGGGGAGAACTCTCACTTTCCCAAGTTTCCTTGGCAATATCCAACAGCCCTCTTTGGGTGTCTCCCATACAGTAACTCAAAGGGGGAGAATCCCGTAGAGGATTGGGGCACCTCCCTAATAGCAAACATCAAATAAGGAAGTAGACAGTCCCAATCCTTTCCATCTCTATCCACCACTTTCTTCAACATTTGTTTTAGGGTTTTGTTGAATCTTTCAACCAGCCCATCGGTTTGGGGGTGATACACAGACGTACGCAATTGCGTCACTTTGAACAATTTACACAGCTCTTTCATAACCCGGGACATAAAGGGTGTACCTTGGTCCGTAAGCAGTTCTTTACAAATACCCACCCGGCTAAAAACAAGAGATAGCTCTTTGGCTATGGTTTTGTCCGAGGTATTTCGGAGAGGGATCGCTTCTGGATAACGGGTGGCATAGTCCATTATAACTAATATGTACTGGTGCCCCCTAGCGGACTTGATTATAGGACCTACCAAATCCATTGCGATCCTCTCAAACGGGACCTCAATGATGGGTAGAGGGACCAGCGGGCTACGGAAATGTGGCATCGGGGCCGACCTCTGACACACAGGGCAGGAGGAACAATAATTTTCTATGTCCTTCATCACCCCAGGCCAATAGAATCTCTGTAATACCCTCTCTCGGGTTTTCTCTGTCCCCAGATGACCTCCAAGAATGTGCCCATGGGCCAACTCCAACACCAACTTCCTGTAAGGTTTGGGCACCACAAGCTGCTCAACGGTTTCTTCTGCCCTTTTTGCCACCCGATACAGTAGGTCCTTCTCTACGCTGAAGTATGGGTAAGTGCAGGTATTATCTGGGTTCACTAACTCGCCATCTATTTCCACTACGTTTTCCCGTGCCTTTATTAGGGCGGGGTCTTGAAACACACTGTAGTCACTGGATACTCTCGGGTGTCCCCATGCACACAAATAACAGCTACCTTGCTATTCCCAGAGACCTCTGTTTTAACTAATTCAGCCTTTATCAGGGTCACAAGGCTACCTGAATCCAGTAATACCACAACATTTCTACCATTAATACACATTTTGCATAAATGTTTCTCAGTTCCCCGAATGGCAGTGCATGCGACTGTCGCACACAGCGACTGACGTCTGTCCGTCAGAAAGTCACATTGCATGGGTTCCTCCACAACCGGGCAATTTGCTGCAATATGTCCCGCTTGCCGGCAGCGGTAGCAAACAATCCTTTTGGCTGCCTCTTGAGCCCCCGACTTCCCAGGCTGTTCTCGCCAAACCCTGGGCAGAGCTCCCACCCTCTCACTCTCTCCACCCTCACCCCTTGGAATAATCTTATCCGCCCCTGGGGATGGTCTGGTCTTAGGGTGGAAAGTCCGAGAGTCTCTGGAAGAGGCCGTCAGGTTCTCTGCAGCCAAGTATCTCTCTACATGATCCACAAGTTTACCGGCCGTTTCTGGGTCTCCATGGCTTACCCACTTTTGAATGGCGGTAGGAAGAGCTCTCAAGAAACGATCCATCACAACACGTTCCACAATCTCCGGTGCGGACAAAGTCTCTGGCTGTAGCCACTTCCTGCTCAGGTGAATGAGATCATACATTTGAGACCTGGGGGGTTTTCCAAGCTGGAAAGTCCAGTTATGCACACGCTGAGCCCGGACAGCCAGGGTGACACCCAGCCTTGCCAATATTTCAGCTTTTAGCATCACATAGTCTTTTGCTTGGTCAGGCTCTAGGTCATAGTAAGCTTTCTGCGATTCACCAGTTAACAGAGGAGCCACCAGTCCAGCCCACTGCTCCTCAGGCCACTTTTCTCTTTCAGCAGTCCTTTCAAATGTGGTCAAAAATACCTCTGGATCATCCTGTCCAGTCATTTTTGTCAATAAACGACTCACCCCAAAGGACGCGGTATTAGTGGGACGGCTTTCCTCACTGGTCTGCGGACGTTGATGCATTACTGCTTCCATCTGTTGTTGTAGTCTCTGCTCTTGCTTCTGCAACAGGTCTATGAAGCGGGCCTCAGATTGCTGCTGGGCTTGTTGCTGGGCTGCGAAGCTCTGTTGTTGAGCTGCAAGGCTCTTTTGCAAACCTGCATTTGTCTGCTGTTGATTGGCATTTGCTAGAGCCAGCTGTTTCAGTATCTCCTCCATGCTGGCTTAAAAAAAACTGCCACTTCTCCACCAACTGTGAGGGGGTTAGCTCGGTAGCGGGTGTGTATGACCCCCTGGATGGGCTCCCCACACAAAAACAGGCCCAGCAGACGGAGGTTGTGGTTTTCAAGATCAAAAGGTGCGGTTTATTTCTCTATTTACAGTGACAAAAACACAGCAAAGCAAAAAGAACCATAAACAAAATAAATCCTGGTCAGCTTGACCTCTGACTAAACATGCAGGTTTCCCTAACTAACAACTGGGATCAGCCTGGTGCTGTCCTAGTCCCTAAGTCCCTGGTTTAGTAAATGTCCAAACAAATAGCCACACAGGCTTTGTCTCACCGCACAGGGGTTCACTCTCCCTAGACAGTCCACACAGGTCTGGTTCCAGGCATGAGCAAACACCTAATGAAGCTGGGAGTTTTTATAGAGGCCTTAAACGAGCTGACAAGCTTCAGCTGGTCTCATCAACTCCCTGCCTGCACGACGCCCAGCACTCTCCCTAGAGGTATGAATCATCCATGAGCCCACTAGCCTCAGCTGGGCTTCATCAACTCTCTCCCTAGTTGTATAAGTCGGCATAAAGCCTGAATCTGGGAGAAATATACCTACCCCCCTGGATGCAACCAGGTGACTTTACCTTCCTGCTGTCACAGTATATATATATATATATATATATATATATACACACACACGAACACACGGTGGCACAAGGACACAGCTGTCAGTTGTGAGCAGACGTGAGCAGACGTCTGTCACAGGAGCTCCTGCCTTCTGCCTTCCAAGGCACATCTAGCGTTCCTATCCCCATACAGGGGCTGCCTAACAGGCTACAGCCCCCGGGACATGGCCCTATCCCTTACAGCCGTACCTAGAGCGGAGCACAGCCGCCATCAGGTACCATCACCGCCGCCATCCAGGCCGCCACTCACTCACCAGTGACTGGTAACGGCCGGCAGGACAGTCCGTGGCTGAGGCCTAGTTCTGGGCTCCTCCAACTCAGCATCGGCCCCTCCTCACTTCCTTCCTTTGCGGGCACGCCTGTCTCCCCCGCATCGGAAATCCTCTAGTCGGCAGTAGACTCGTAGCCGCAACTACCACCGCCTGTCCTTGTCAGGACAGCGCGCGGCCCAGCATAACTTGTCAGCCGCGGCGGCCATCTTGGTACACCCGCCCGACCTCAGCACTCTCCTTACCGAGCCTAGGCACCAGGCGCCATCTTGGTACACCTGGGCCTATATCTACAGGACTTTAACAGTTCTACAGAAATACAAGCAGCAAGAACAGCATCAACAACAAAAAAGAACAATATTACGGGCTGGAAAAATGCCTCACATTAATCAACAATTGGATGACAGAGAGCTCCCTCAAGCTTAATGCATCCAAAACAGAACTGTTCATTTTCCACGCTAACCGAAAGAAAAACGCCAGGACCACATGGACACCACCCACCATCCTTGGACAAAACATAACCCCAAGCACCAAAGTACAAAGCCTGGGAGTCATCTTTAACTCAGACATGACTATGGACGCACAAATAGGATCAGTAGTCAGCGGATCTCACCACCTTCTCCGCCTGCTACGAAGACTTATCCCTTTCATCCCAGAAAAAGACAGAGCAGTAGTAGTCGGAACCATCATCAATTCCCGGCTTGACTACGCTAACTCCCTTTATCTAGGACTTCCCAAATACCAGATTGCACGTCTACAAGTCATCCAAAACACAGCGGCCAGACTGGTAACAGGGATAAAACCCTGGGAATCAATCACACCATCCCTGAGAAGCCTCCACTGGCTATCCGTAAAGGATCGGGTCACATTCAAGACCCTCTGCCTCACCCACAATGGTTATATATAGTTTATTTCAAATGCGGTAGAATTATTTTGAATTTGATAGTTTTTTTTCAAATTCGATAGATTTTTTTCGAATGCGGTAGAATTGTTTTCGAATGCGGTAAAATTGTTTTGAATGCGGTAAAAATTTTTGAATACGAAACGAATCCCGAAAACTAATGTAACAAATGCAACAAATTTAACTAAACTACCTCGAGTATAAGCTGAGCTTTTCAGCACATTTTTTTGTGCTGAAAATGCCCCCCTTGGCTTATACTCGAGTCACATTTTTTGTGCCTGATCTCCCGGATATTTTTTGTCTGGGGGACCTACGGCCGGGGAGCACCGATTTTTCAAAGTCGGGCACCCCTTCCATAGACTCCCATGTTAAACGGTAATTTCTCTGGTGACTTTGGGGACCCGGTACCGGCCGGTCATAGGTCCCCTGGATCCCAAACTTGGCACACATGTAGCTCCATTTCTCCTCTACAAGTGTTCAAAGTTCGTTGTTTATAGAACCTACGGCCAGGAAGCACCGATTTTTCAAAGCCGAGCACCCCTTTCATAGACTCCCATGTTAAACGTCAGTCGAGCCATGGACACGATGAGCCATGGACACGGTGAGCCATGGACACGGTGAGCCATGGACACGGTGAGCCATGGACACGGTGAGCCATGGACACGGTGAGCCATGGACACAGTGAGGCATGCAGATGGACACCCTAGGCTTATACTCGAGTCCATACGTTTTCCCAGTTTTTTGTGGTAAAATTATTCGGGTCGGCTTATACTCGAGTATATACGGTAATTTAGTTAAATAACGAATCGAAAAACAAATTTTTTCATCCTGCACATGTCTATTCACCACTTCTCACCATTGTGTATTATATTTTTTTTACGTAATTTTTATTTTGTATGTAAACGGCAGTGGTAGTTTGTACATATACAATACAAAATTTGATTTATGCACAAGTGGAATTCGCACACTATTTCCTTAATTGCTATATATTTATGTTAGTGTAATATTAGTTTAAATGGTGCAGCTGTTCCACGTTTCAAATCAGTATTTTTGCATAGCAGCTCTAGCTTTAGTAATTCATACACAGTTATACTAAAATGTATGCCCTTAGAGGGCCAGATTTACCCGCACAGGCAGTCCCATTTTTGTCAATTGGGATGCAATAGCTGCACAGGCATAGCCGCTGCTCCCAATCTGACATCCATGTGGGTACACGACCCTGAATTCAGTGTGAACTCAGGGACATGCACCCAGACCTACATGGATGTCAAATTGTGAGCTCTGTTCATGCAGTTGCTACATCCCAACTGACATCAATGGGACTGCCTGCACAGGGATGCACCAAACACCTGTGCATCCCTATAAAGCTAAACACGCCCTCGCAGGGATGTCCGCTATGTATGCCCTGTATGAACAAGGCCTTAGGCCCCTTTCACACAAGTAGACCGTTTGGGTCTGCCTGTCCGTTTTTCAGGTGGGCCCAATCGGACCACCCATTCTCTATGGAGAGGATTCCTAAACTTTACAGGTCAGACCAGAGAAAAAAAAAGAAGTTCTCCTCCGATTGTGATGTTCTGACAGGGGGACGATCAGCGCTCTGCCATTGGCTGAAAAGTGCCAATCAGGAGTCGGTCCGCTGCTGTTTTTTTTCAGCATGCACAGTCAACATACACATGGGCATAATGTCAGCTGGTATTTTATGTACCGGCAAATGTCTTCGAAATTCTGCCCATGTGTATGGTTCTTAATTGTTTCAACAAGGTGGAGTGGTAATGGTAAACACCAGACCAGGTCCACTATAGATTTTTGTTTGGTCTCTGGCACCAGAGCAAGAATGGCACAGATGGCAATAAAAACATAGGGGTTGATTAACGAAAAGCTAAACAGTCAGTGCACTGCAAGTGCTCTAGATCTGAGGGGAACATGCAAGAAAAAAAATTAAAATAAAAAACCAAAAACAGCATTTTTGCTTGCACGTGATTGGGATGATGAAAATGAGCAGCGCTTTCCCTCAGATCTGGCACAACTGCACAGCCTATTTACCTTTAGTAAATCAACCCCATTGTCTAAAGCCGGGTACAGAGTATTTGTTTTTTTATCATTCAACCCAACAGGTTGATGGGGAAAACAAACAAAAAAAAAAAGTCAGCTCTGGTCAGAGCTGCTGTACTAACTATTATGCAAGGTTAGGTCAGCAATCTTCCCTGGTAAACTGTTGCGTTCCGACAGGGGGACGGCACCCCCACCAGAACACTGATCAACGCTCCCTGCCATTGGCTGAGAGCACTGATCAGGAGTCAGTTAGGTGCTGGTTTTCCAGCATGTACAACCGACAGAAGCCAGCCAAATGGCCCAGCTTGTCGGACAGACTGACATACACATGGGCCGACTGTGGGCTTTTTTTTACTGCACGTTGTCTGACTTTTGGCCCCTGTGTACCCGCTTACGTTTTAACGCTTCCCCACTCCCAAAAATCTCTGTGCTTCTGTTGGAGAGATTTCACATCACTTTCTTTCTCGCCTGGGTCACCTATAGCCTCTTTACACACAGCTGCTCAAGTATGGGGATACCACATGAGACTTCACTGTCAGAACAGATTATGTACCAGACATTGTAATCGTGTGGATCACACAAATCAACCAATTGCATCAAAACCAATGTACCGCAATGTCAACTCTGTATGAGAGTTCCTGTAGTTCCAGGCAGTTTGCAGAGGATGGTTGGGATTGGCGTCTCTAAGGAATGTAGTCAGCAGGATGTGTCAATAGGTCAGTCCATGCAGAAGTGTGGGCGATAAACAGGCCAGGGTTAGTACAGGCAGAGACAACTCTGCACTGGTTGGTGTGGTGATCAGAACACTGTAGCTGGCTTACACTGGTGGGTTGACAGACTGATGTAGCAGTGATTAGGGACACTGACTGGCAGCACTGGTATTGCTGTGGTGGTGATCAGATAATGTTTGGCAGCACTGACATCAGAGCAGACAGCAATCACATAGTTTTAGGGCTAATCGGTGGCCCAGTACACTGGATCAGTAATCTGCTGTGTCCACAGCACTGATCTCACTGCACATTGACACCAGGAACAGAGGATGCACATGTGTCCTTTTAGAATGATGCCCATCCTACCCAGCCACATGTGTGCATTGGACAGGCAGGAGGTAATCAATCAACATTTAAGAATTTGTATGTAATCTGGTTGTACATTGATTCTATGATGTTTATTATGTATTGCTACCTTCTTGCATGATCCTTAACCAGTCTTGCTAGTTGAGAAACGCATTGACTTTAAAGGGGATCCACCATCACCAGGCCATATGCTAGTACTTGGCCTATGTCGTGTATGGTAGGTTATCCTGCAGGGTAGTTGACATAAATTTAAGGTCATGCAATTCATTTTGAACTTTAACCAAACTGGAATAAAATGGTTTAAATAATATGTGCATGCTCTCATTCTGTGCCAGTTAAGTCTAATCAAAGTTTTTTTCCCCACTTTTATGTGAAAGTTGTACATTTTAAGAAGTTAAGCATAGGTGGTTCCTTTTTCCCCCTCAATTGTCTTTATAGTATTCCGATTTAATTACCATTTAATCTATATGCAAGCACACTGCCCACCACAAGCTAGTTAAAAACACATTGTAAAGAAAGGATGGAAGACATTTATCATGTTTAATAATCACCTCAACATTTATTCTTTAGCCATGTACAATAGTTTTTAGTCATCATTACAATGTTAAGAGGCTGGCCCTTTAAGCAATCAGAAAGGCTACTGCCCAATACAGTGATGGGGAACCTTTGCACCCCAGATGTTTTGGAACTACATTTCCCATGATGCTCAAATACACTGCAAAGTGCATGAGCATCATGAGAAATGTAATAATGTAAAAAAGGCGCTACCTATTAAAAATCACTAACAATGCAGAGTTACCTATGCAAATAAACTGTGAACCTTTATATAAATCATAGATGTGTATTCATAAATTGCTTCACTTTACACATGTGCACAAATACTCCACAACAGCAAGTGATAAAAAAAGTCCAAATCTAAGTAAATTATTTCGCTCCAACACCATGTGAAGTTTTAAACACTGTGCTTCAAATGATATTCGTGACTTTTTTACCCAAAGTGACAAAATGCACTCACCAGATAGCTCTGGCCAGCAAATGACCTTTAAACGTGTAAATCTCCTTCCGATCGATTGTTCACATGTGTGGGGACTGATTGCATGAACCAGGAAACCACCAGCTCCAATCCTTTGTATATATCCTCCACTCCAAACATTCGCATCTGCAAAGCAAGCTCTGCCAAAAAGAGCCAGGGAAGGCAGATATAGTGCAGTATTGCTTGTTTATTATTAAAATGTCACTTACAAGTTTTCCAGCAGGGGAATGTATCAGCATGTGAGGAACAACCTAAAGCGGTGGAAGTCCATCAGACAGCGCTCTCTGACCAGCGGTGTAAACTATGCATTAAACAACCCCCCGGCGGAAGCGACGTTGTGTGCCTGTCAGACCTAGATTCTATGCATTTTGCGTTCCAGCACGCATCAGTTAGTGATGAGCCGAACACCCCCGGGTTCGGTTCGCACCAGAACCCGCGAACGGACCGAAAGTTCGTACGAACATTAGAACCCTATTAAATACAATGGATGCGAACGTTCGAATTCTAAAGTGCTAATTATAACAACTATTATGCATGGTATTGTCCTAAAAAGGGTTTGGGAACCCGGGTTGTGCACCAGGGGACATGTATCAATGCAAAAAGAAGTTTTAAAAACGGTCGTTTTTCGGGAGCAGTCATTTTAATGATGCATAAAGTGAAAAAAAAAAAGTCAAATATTCCTTTAAATATCGTACCTGGGGGGTGTCTAAAGTATGCTTGTGAAGTGCCACGTGTTTCCCGTGTTTAGAACTGTCCCTGCACAAAATGACACTTCTAAAGGAAAAAAAAGCCATTTAAAACTGCTTGCGGCTTTAATGTAATGTCTGGTCCCGGTAATATGGATGAAAATCTTTAAGAAAAATGGCATAGCTACCCCATGACCCCCCCCCCCTACCCCAGCCCATTACCAGCCCCTTTGGGTCTTGTATGGATATTAAGGGGAACCCCGCACATAAAATAAAAAAGGCCCTATATACTCTGAACAGCCGTATACAGGCGGTGCATACAAGACAGGGACTGTAGGTTTGTTCTTATGTAGAATCTGTTTGTAATTTTGAACAGGTACATTGTTTAAGTGTAGCTCCAGCCCAAAAATCTATTTTTAAACTTTTTGGAAAACATAGGTAAGGGTTATCACCCCTGTAACATTTGTTTTGCTGTCTGTGCCCCTGTTCAGAACATTTCACCTCACTTTCCGTCCCAATGACAACTGTTTTTGAAATGTGGTGTTTTTCTTGAAACAAGGATTGGTGATAAAGCATCAGTACAGAGGAGACACCTTTCTCCCATATTAATTCTTACAGGAGAGAATTTTCCTTCCTAGGGGTAGATTTCCTCTCACTTCCTGTTGTCTTCTTGCGTTTGCAAGTAGGAGTCGTTTGTAAGTTGGATGTTTGAAAGTAGGGACCTGCTGTATATACTCTGCAGAAATAGGCCCCTTAGTTGTTGGTGTTGGCACAACACTGTAAGCACTCACAGTTACTCTTGGTTGGTGCTGGAACGCCCTGCTGTCAACTATTATATCAGGAATTTTAATTACATATAATTGTTGAACAGTGGTAGTAAAAATTGGGCCTTTGATGGTGGTGCTGGTGCCACAACACTGTAAGCCCTGACAGTTACTCTTGGTGGGTGCAGCAATGGGCCCTGCTGTGAATTATTAGATCAAGAATTGTAATTGCATGCCCCTGTTGAACAGGGGCTGAAAAATTGTGCCTTTCGTGGTGGTGGTGGTGGTGGTGGTGTTGCCACAACACTGTAAGCCCTCAGAGTTACTCTTGGTGGGTGCAGGAATGGGCCCTGCTGTGAATTATTAGATCAAGAATTGTAATTACATGCCCCTTTTGAACAGGGGCTGAAAAATTGGGCCTTTCGTGGTGGTGGTGGTGGTGGCGTTGCCACAACACTGTAAGCCCTAAGAGTTACTCTTGGTGGGTGCAGGAATGGGCCCTGCTGTGAATTATTAGATCAAGAATTGTAATTACATGCCCCTTTTGAACAGGGGCTGAAAAATTGGGCCTTTCGTGGTGGTGGTGGCGTTGCCACAACACTGTAAGCCCTCAGAGTTACTCTTGGTGGGTGCAGGAATGGGCCCTGCTGTGAATTATTAGATCAAGAATTGTAATTACATGCCCCTTTTGAACAGGGGCTGAAAAATTGGGCCTTTCATGGTGGTGGTGGTGGTGGCGTTGCCACAACACTGTAAGCCCTCAGAGTTACTCTTGGTGGGTGTAGGAATGGGCCCTGCTGTGAATTATTAGATCAAGAATTGTAATTACATGCCCCTTTTGAACAGGGGCTGAAAAATTGGGCCTTTCGTGGTGGTGGTGGTGGTGGCGTTGCCACAACACTGTAAGCCCTCAGAGTTACTCTTGGTGGGTGCAGCAATGGGCCCTGCTGTGAATTATTAGATCAAGAATTGTAATTACATGCCCCTTTTGAACAGGGGCTGAAAAATTGGGCCTTTCGTGGTGGTGGTGGTGGTGGCGTTGCCACAACACTGTAAGCCCTCAGAGTTACTCTTAGTGGGTGCAGCAATGGGCCCTGCTGTGAATTATTAGATCAAGAATTGTAATTGCATGCCCCTGTTGAACAGGGGCTGAAAAATTGGGCCTTAGGCACTGGTGGCACAACACTACAACCCCTCACAGATACTGTACTTGGAGCACAGCAATGAGCCCTGTTGCAAAGTATTGCTTCAAAAATTGTAATGACACGCCCCTGTTAAACAAGGGCTGAAAAATTGGGCCTTAGGCACTGGTGCCACAACACTCCAACCCCTCACAGATACTGTACTTGGAGCACAGCAATGAGCCCTATGGCAAATTATTGCTAAAAAAATTGTAATTACACGCCCCTGTAAAACAGGGGCTGAAAAATTGGGCCTTAGCCACTGGTGGCGGCACCCATAAACAAAAATGATCTTCCAAGCTATCATCATCAATCGTATCATTGAGGACTCGGAGGAGGAGGATAGCCAGTCAACATAACAGCACAGGCACTCAGCATCAGCATCAGTCTTGAAGGGATGTGACATGTTAAAATCAATTAGTCTGTTATATCAGCATCAGGTGTGTGGTAGCTGGTGGTGATCCAAGACTGGTTCATCTTGATGAAAGTCAGTCGATCAACCGAGTCGGTGGACAGGCGCACCCTGTGATCCGTGACAAATCCTCCAGCAGCACTGAATGTGCGTTCCGAAAGAACGCTGGATGCAGGACAGGCCAGTAGCTCAATTGCATACTGTGCAAGCTCTGGCCAGTGATCCATCCTCAAGACCCAGTAAGCCAGAGGATTTTCGGTGGGGAAGGTGTCCAAGTCTGACCTTGCCCCTAGATATTCCTGCACCATGTTTATCAGACGCTGGCGATGGTTGCTGGAACCGATCATACTTTGGGGCTGCGGACTAAAGAATTGTCTGAACGCATCGGTCAGACGGCCACCTTCCCCACCGCTCATTCTTTGACTGGCCGAAGCCTCAGCAACTCGTTGTCCAGGACCAGGAGTTTGTAACCTCCCAGTCTCTGGGAACGCGTTGCACAGACCTTTCTGCAAGGCCTCCCGGAGTTGTCTCATCCTCTGCTCCCTCTGCGATGGTAACATAAGGTCCGCAACCTTACCCTTGTACCGTGGATCAAGGAGAGTGGCCAGCCAGTAATGGTCCCTCTCCTTGATCTGAAGAATACGAGGATCCTTCCGCAGACTTTGCAGGATCAGGGAGGCCATGCAGCGTAGGTTTGCTGAGGCATTCGTTCCGGAGTCCTCTGGGTCACTAAGGACGACATGATCCGCAGCCACCTCCTCCCAGCCACGTACAAGTCCACTGGTTTCTTGGGACTGTAAATCATCCCTAAAAGACTGCTGCTGATGATGCTGAGTGCCAGCCTCCACCTCCATGCTGACACAATCCTCCTCCTCCTCCTCCTCCTCCTCCTCTTCCTGTGCGATGGGTGGGACAGAAGGAACACTGTCTGGGTAAAGGGGGCCTTGAGAGGCAAGGAAGTCCTCCTTTTCCTGCCTCTGTTCTGCCTCAAGTGCCCTGTCCATTATTCCACGCAGCGTGTGCTCCAACAGGTGGACAAGAGGTACAGTGTCACTGATACATGCACTGTCACTGCTCACCATCCTCGTGGCCTCCTCAAATGGTGCCAGGACAGTGCATGCATCCCTGATCATGCCCCACTGGCGTGGAGAAAAAAAACCAAGCTCCCCTGACCCTGTCCTGGTGCCGTAGTCGCACAGGTACTCATTGATGGCCCTCTGCTGCGTGTGCAGCCGCTGCAGCATGGCCAACGTTGAGTTCCACCTGGTGGGCATGTCACATATAAGGCGGTTCTTGGGCAGGTTCAACTCCTTTTGCAGCTCAGCCAGGCGAGCACTGGCATTATAAGATCTGCGGAAATGCACACAGACTTTCCTGGCCTGCCTCAGGACATCCTGTAAGCCCGGGTACCTGCCCAAGAACCGCTGCACCACCAGGTTAAGGACGTGAGCCACACAGGGCACATGGGTCAGTTGTCCCTGTCGGAGGGCGGAGAGGAGGTTGGTGCCATTGTCGCAAACCACCATTCCTGGCTTAAGCTGGCGTGGCGTCAACCACCTCTCGGCCTGGCCCTGCAGAGCAGACAGGACCTCTGCCCCAGTGTGGCTTCTGTCCCCCAAACACACCAGCGTAAGCACGGCATGGCATCTTTTTGCCTGCGTACTTGCGTAGCCCCTTGAACGGCTACGGAGCACCGCTGGTTCATAGGACAAACCACAGGAAGAGGCCATGGAGGAAGAAGAAGAGGAGGGGGTGGAGGAGAGAGGTGTGTCACAACCAGTAGTAGCATTTTGGAGGCGTGGCGGTGGAACAACCTCCAACACTACTGCACCTTGTCCTGCATCCTTCCCAGCTGCCAAAAGAGTGACCCAATGGGCCGTGAAAGAAAGGTAACGTCCCTGTCCATGCCTGCTGGACCGTGAGTCAGCGGTAATATGCACCTTACCACTGACCGCCCTGTCCAGCGAGGCCAAGACATTGCCTTCCACATGCCGGTAGAGAGCCGGAATAGCCTTCCGTGAGAAAAAGTGGCGTTTGGGAACCTGCCACTGAGGAACCGCACATTGCACAAACTCACGGAAGGGGGCCGAGTCTACCAACTGAAAAGGCAGCAGTTGAAGCGCTAGCAATTTAGCCAAGCTAGCATTCAACCGCTGGGCATGTGGATGGCTGGGAGTGAACTTCTTTCGACGGTCCAGCAGCTGGGGCAGGGAAATTTGCCTGCTAGAATCGGACATCGGTGTACTGCTAGCAGAGTGGCCGCAAGTACTTGGCTGTGACACACCTAATTCTACACCTTCATTCCTCTCAGTGCATGTTTCAGAGAGGACTGAAGTTATAGTGGGGTTGGAGATCCCAGCTGATGCGGTGCAAGGAGAGTTTGTAACCTCCCAGTCTCTGGGAACGCGTTGCACAGACCTTTCTGCAAGGCCTCCCGGAGTTGTCTCATCCTCTGCTCCCTCTGCGACGGTAACATAAGGTCCGCAACCTTACCCTTGTACCGTGGATCAAGGAGAGTGGCCAGCCAGTAATGGTCCCTCTCCTTGATCCGAAGAATACGAGGATCCTTCCGCAGACTTTGCAGGATCAGGGAGGCCATGCAGCGTAGGTTTGCTGAGGCATTCGCTCCGGAGTCCTCTGGGTCACTAAGGACGACATGATCCGCAGCCACCTCCTCCCAGCCACGTACAAGTCCACTGGTTTCTTGGGACTGTAAATCATCCCTAAAAGACTGCTGCTGATGATGCTGAGTGCCAGCCTCCACCTCCATGCTGACACAATCCTCCTCCTCCTCCTCCTCCTCCTCCTCCTCTTCCTGTGCGATGGGTGGGACAGAAGGAACACTGTCTGGGTAAAGGGGGCCTTGAGAGGCAAGGAAGTCCTCCTCTTCCTGCCTCTGTTCTGCCTCAAGTGCCCTGTCCATTATTCCACGCAGCGTGTGCTCCAACAGGTGGACAAGAGGTACAGTGTCACTGATGCATGCACTGTCACTGCTCACCATCCTCGTGGCCTCCTCAAATGGTGCCAGGACAGTGCATGCATCCCTGATCATGCCCCACTGGCGTGGAGAAAAAAAACCAAGCTCCCCTGACCCTGTCCTGGTGCCGTAGTCGCACAGGTACTCATTGATGGCCCTCTGCTGCGTGTGCAGCCGCTGCAGCATGGCCAACGTTGAGTTCCACCTGGTGGGCATGTCACATATAAGGCGGTTCTTGGGCAGGTTCAACTCCTTTTGCAGCTCAGCCAGGCGAGCACTGGCATTATAAGATCTGCGGAAATGCACACAGACTTTCCTGGCCTGCCTCAGGACATCCTGTAAGCCCGGGTACCTGCCCAAGAACCGCTGCACCACCAGGTTAAGGACGTGAGCCACACAGGGCACATGGGTCAGTTGTCCCTGTCGGAGGGCGGAGAGGAGGTTGGTGCCATTGTCGCAAACCACCATTCCTGGCTTAAGCTGGCGTGGCGTCAACCACCTCTCGGCCTGGCCCTGCAGAGCAGACAGGACCTCTGCCCCAGTGTGGCTTCTGTCCCCCAAACACACCAACGCAAGCACGGCATGGCATCTTTTTGCCTGCGTACTTGCGTAGCCCCTTGAACGGCTACGGAGCACCGCTGGTTCATAGGACAAACCACAGGAAGAGGCCATGGAGGAAGAAGAAGAGGAGGGGGTGGAGGAGAGAGGTGTGTCACAACCAGTAGTAGCATTTTGGAGGCGTGGCGGTGGAACAACCTCCAACGCTACTGCACCTTGTCCTGCATCCTTCCCAGCTGCCAAAAGAGTGACCCAATGGGCCGTGAAAGAAAGGTAACGTCCCTGTCCATGCCTGCTGGACCATGAGTCAGCGGTAATATGCACCTTACCGCTGACCGCCCTGTCCAGCGAGGCCAAGACATTGCCTTCCACATGCCGGTAGAGAGCCGGAATAGCCTTCCGTGAGAAAAAGTGGCGTTTGGGAACCTGCCACTGAGGAACCGCACATTGCACAAACTCACGGAAGGGGGCCGAGTCTACCAACTGAAAAGGCAGCAGTTGAAGCGCTAGCAATTTAGCCAAGCTAGCATTCAACCGTTGGGCATGTGGATGGCTGGGAGTGAACTTCTTTCGACGGTCCAGCAGCTGGGGCAGGGAAATTTGCCTGCTAGAATCGGACGTCGGTGTACTGCTAGCAGAGTGGCCGCAAGTACTTGGCTGTGACACACCTAATTCTACACCTTCATTCCTCTCAGTGCATGTTTCAGAGAGGACTGAAGTTATAGTGGGGTTGGAGATCCCAGCTGATGCGGTGCAAGGAGAGGTCCGCTTTGTTCTTTGGTGTGGGTCTTTGAGGTAGGCTTGCCAACGAGCTGCATGGCAGGTCAACATATGTCTGGTCAGGCATGTGGTACCCAAGCGGCTGATGTTTTGGCCACGCGATATACGCTTGAGACATATGTTGCAAACAGCAGCTGTGCGATCTGATGCACTAGCCTCAAAAAAGGCCCACACCAAAGAACTTTTTGAATGACGGGCAGAGGCAGCGCCCTGCACAGGCGGAGCTCTGCGGTGTGATTCCGTCGGTGTACTGCCCTTACGCTGGCCACCAAAGGGCATCCTGCCTCGTTGGAGATGTGCCTCCTCCTCATCCTCCTCCTCCTCCTCTCTCCTATTAGGCACCCACGTGGAGTCAGTGACCTCATCATCCCCTCCCTCCTCATCACTGGAGCCAATCTGGCAGTATGCTGCAGCTGCTGGAACATGACTGCCAGATTGGTGTCCTTCTTGAGCATCCCCTCTGTCTGCTCTCACGCTACTGCCTTCCTGTAGCTGGGTTTCATCATCAGACCCTTCGAAACGCTGGGCATCCTCCTGGAGCATGTACCCAACACTGTGCTCAAACAGTTCGGGGGACTCCTCAGGAGGAGGACATGGTGGGTCTAGGGAAGGAGTGACTGATGATGAGTCTGACATTGATACCAGGGAAGAGGACGCTTTGGCAGCTGCTTTGCCAGTACCCTGAGCCTGGGTGAGAGAGGATGAGGAGGAGGAGGAGGGCTTGGTCATCCACTCTACCAAGTCTTCGGCATGATGTGGCTCAACATGTTCAGCTGCCGAAAAGAAGGACAAGCGTGTCCCATGGCCATGTGCTGATGACAATGCACTGCGTCCACGACCAGCACTGTTGCCCCCAGACACAGAGCCTGCTTGCCCTCTTTTATTGCCTCCTGACTGTCTGCCTCTCCTTGTTTGCCTTCCAGACATTCTAATAGATGGCCTGCAGGGAGATGGGAAAAAAGCAATAAGGGCTACCTTCAGGTGTCCTTCTCTGTCCCTTTACTTAAGGATTTTTAAATATGGTTGAGGTTGATTGCTTTTGCACAGAATAGCACAACGACAATTTCCCTGACTGTCCAAAAAACAAGGATTTCAAAGATGGTTGATGAGGAATGCTTTAGCACACTATAGCACAAGGAGAATTTCCCTCACTGTCCTTCCCTGTCCCTAGAAACAAGGATTCGCACAGTAAAAGACACTGACACTCTCTGTCACGGATGCCTAACACGGCATCCAGCACAGGGTACGCAGATCAGTGGGCTGCACTAAAGGAACTAGGCACAAGGTAAGTAAATATATATATGAGTTTATTGAAAGGATAATTCCTAAAACAATAAAGGCAACCAGCAAACAACCACAGTGACACACAAAACAACTCCCTACACCAACGTGAATACAGTTTAGAGATTAAAGCGTAAATGTAATCAAGCCAGGGTCATACACGAGAGATCAGTCCGATTGAACAGGGAGCCGGAAGGGACAACAGGAGGAAGGGATGAGTCTGCAAGACAGGGGTCCAGGGATGGATGCAGGGTTCAGGAACACAGGATACAAGGTACAGAGGCAGGGGTCCAGGGATGGATGCAGGGTTCAGGAACACAGGATACAAGGTACAGAGGCAGGGGTCCAGGGATGGATGCAGGGTTCAGGAACACAGGATACAAGGTAACAGATAACAGGTCACAAGGTTCAGGTTCAGGTTCAGGTTCAGGTTCAGGTTCAGGCATACAGGTCTGGGTTCCAAGACAATACCAGAGCAAATGCTTTAGTGTCTGCTGGGTATTTATACACACCTCCTGCAATCAGTCTCAGGTGACGCCTGATTGCAGGAGATGATTTCGGCTCCAGACAAATGGGAGACACCCGCTGGTGGCCACCAGAACTGCACCCTTTGGTGCTGAAAGCAATAGCACCACCAGCAGGTGACCCAGGCAATGACACTGATCATGACAGTTCCCCCTCCCAAGGAGTGGCCTCCGGACGCTCCATTCTGCCCTTGATCTGGCAGTGCTGGTAGGTGCGGAAAGGTCCCAAAAAGTCTCCCCTGTGTCTGCGGACTACTTGTGCTCCTCCGGCCAGAGTCCTTAAACTTACTGGGAGGCGTGGCACCTGAGTCCGGCAATGGAACACGCACCCCACCACCAGGGTCTGGAAGTTGGGATCTGGAAATGAAAACAGGCAGGGCAATGTGCATGAACCTAACGGAGGCGAACAACACAAGGGCATCACAGTCAGGCTGGGAATCAAGCAGGGCAAAATCAGCGGCAAGCCGGGCATCGAGAACTGGTTTAGCAGGCACCATGTCAGCGGGCTGGGCAAATGGCGCTGGGTCTTCAAGCTGGCCACCGGGCAGAGGCACTTCAAACTGGCCACCGGGCAGAGGTTCAGCAAGCCAGATGGCAGGCACTGGTTCAGCGGGCTGAAAGACGGGCACCAAAACGTCAGGCTGGGTGACGGGCACCGAAAATCCAGGCTGGAACAGGTTGGCTGGTGTGGAAACAGGCTGGAACAGGTTGGCTGGTGTGGAAACAGGCTGGAACAGGTTGGCTGGTGTGGAAACAGGCTGGAACAGGTTGGCTGGTGTGGAAACAGGCTGGAACAGGTTGGCTGGTGTGGAAACAGGCTGGAACAGGTTGGCTGGTGTGGAAACAGGCTGGAACAGGTTGGCTGGTGTGGAAGCAGGCTGGAGCGGATCGGCTGGTGTAGAAGCAGGCTGGAGCGGATCGGCTGGTGTGGAAGCAGGCTGGAGCGGATCGGCTGGTGTGGAAACAGGCTGGAGCGGATCGGCTGGTGTGGAAACAGGCTGCAACAGGTCGCTTGGTTTGGAAACAGGCTGCAACAGGTCGCTTGGTTTGGAAACAGGCTGCAACAGGTCGCTTGGTTTGGAAACAGGCTGCAACAGGTCGCTTGGTTTGGAAACAGGCTGCAACAGGTCGCTTGGTTTGGAAACAGGCTGCAACAGGTCGCTTGGTTTGGAAACAGGCTGCAACAGGTCGCTTGGTTTGGAGACAGGCTGAGACAGGTCGGCTGGTGCGGAGACAGGCTGCAACAGGTCGGCTGGTGCGGAGACAGGTTGCAACAGGTCGGCTGGTGCGGAGACAGGTTGCAACAGGTCGGCTGGTGCGGAGACAGGCTGCAACAGGTCGGCTGGTGTGGAGACAGGTTGCAACAGGTTGGCTGGTGCGGAGACAGGCTGCAACAGGTCGGTTGGTGCGGAGACAGGCTGCAACAGGTCGGCTGGTGCGGAGACAGGCTGCAACAGGTCGGCTGGTGCGGAGACAGGCTGCAACAGGTCGGCTGGTGCGGAGACAGGCTGCAACAGGTCGGCTGGTGCGGAGACAGGCTGCAACAGGTCGGCTGGTGCGGAGACAGGCTGCAACAGGTCGGCTGGTGCGGAGACAGGCTGCAACAGGTCGGCTGGTGCGGAGACAGGCTGCAACAGGTCGGCTGGTGCGGAGACAGACTGCAACGGGTCGGCTGGTGCGGAGACAGGCTGCAACGGGTCGGCTGGTGCAGAGACAGGCTGCAACGGGTCGGCTGGTGCGGAGACAGGCTGCAACAGGTCGGCTGGTGCAGAGACAGGCTGCAACTGGTCGGCTGGTGTGGAAACAGGCTGGGTTACTGGCAGGATCGTGTGAGTTGGAAAGAACTTCCGTTTTTTCTTTGGTTTAGCCACCGAAGATTTGTATATGTATACAGGGCTGTAGGTGGTGGATGCAGCTGGTAGAGGCGAAGAGCGGAAGGATGGTGAAGCAGAGGGTGCGGATTTTGAAGGGGGTCTTAGGGGAACTGATGGAGGCAGCCGAGACGAAGCAGGAGGGTTAAAGGCAGGGTAAGTGCAGCAGGGGGAAACAGGGTACTGGTACTTCATTGGTAGGAGGGTGTATTGGTTGGCCACTGTGGTAGTTGGGAGTAAAGGAGACACAGACATCCCAGCAGGCTGGTGTCTAGACACAGGAATGGGTGGCAGGGAACCGACAGGGGCTGAGTACAATAAACTTGACCAGGCCTGTAGTAATGGTTGCACAAAATAAGGTTTGCATACTGCTTGTCTGACCAGAGACTGCACTGACTCAATACATGCTGCAAGCACCTGTGTAGGACAAGTTGAGTACTGCTCAAGGAAAAAGTCTGAGTCATCTTCCAACAGCCACACCAAGGACTCTACCTGAGCTGCACTAAAAGGGGGTGTATAGTCATCGTCTCCACTGGAGGCATCAGACAGGGCCAACTCTGTACAGATACAGATCAGATCTTGCACATCCTCAAACACAAAACTGCCCAGATCCACAAAAACATGGGCTATGCGGATGCATTCCAACAACTGCTCTCTAGTGTGTTCACTTAATGTTTGAGAACAAAACTCCCTGTCCTCTGTTGCTAGTAGCGAAAAATACAGAATATCGTCAAGCTGCATTTTTAAAGCAATAGCAGTGCCCAGACCCAATTCCCAAGTGCAGCCGATCTGCTTGAATGGCTCTGGTATTCTGTCACGGAAGCCTAACACGGCATCCAGCACAGGGTACGCAGATCAGTGGGCTGCACTAAAGGAACTAGGCACAAGGTAAGTAAATATATATATGAGTTTATTGAAAGGATAATTCCTAAAACAATAAAGGCAACCAGCAACCAACCACAGTGACACACAAAACAACTCCCTACACCAACGTGAATACAGTTTAGAGATTAAAGCGTAAATGTAATCAAGCCAGGGTCATACACGAGAGATCAGTCCGAATGAACAGGGAGCCGGAAGGGACAACAGGAGGAAGGGATGAGTCTGCAAGACAGGGGTCCAGGGATGGATGCAGGGTTCAGGAACACAGGATACAAGGTACAGAGGCAGGGGTCCAGGGATGGATGCAGGGTTCAGGAACACAGGATACAAGGCACAGAGGCAGGGGTCCAGGGATGGATGCAGGGTTCAGGAACACAGGATACAAGGTAACAGATAACAGGTCACAAGGTTCAGGTTCAGGTTCAGGTTCAGGTTCAGGTTCAGGTTCAGGCATACAGGTCTGGGTTCCAAGACAATACCAGAGCAAATGCTTTAGTGTCTGCTGGGTATTTATACACACCTCCTGCAATCAGTCTCAGGTGACGCCTGATTGCAGGAGATGATTTCGGCTCCAGACAAATGGGAGACACCCGTTGGTGGCCACCAGAACTGCACCCTTTGGTGCTGAAAGCAATAGCACCACCAGCAGGTGACCCAGGCAATGACACTGATCATGACACTCTCCCTACCTATAGTTTTCTGTCCCTAGAAAAAATGTTTTTTTAAAGCACACTATAGCACAAGGAGAATTTCCCTCACTTTCCTTCCCTGTCCCTAGAAATAAGGATTATCACAGTGAAAGAAACTGACACTCTTCCTACCTATAGTTTTCTGTCCCTAGAAAAAATGTTTTTTTAAAGCACACTATAGCACAAGGAGAATTTCCCTCACTGTCCTTCCCTGTCCCTAGAAACAAGGATTATCACAGTGAAAGAAACTGACACTCTTCCTACCTATAGTTTTCTGTCCCTAGAAAAAATGTTTTTTTAAAGCACACTATAGCACAAGGAGAATTTCCCTCACTTTCCTTCCCTGTCCCTAGAAACAAGGATTATCACAGTGAAAGAAACTGACACTCTTCCTACCTATAGTTTTCTGTCCCTAGAAAAAATGTTTTTTTAAAGCACACTATAGCACAAGGAGAATTTCCCTCACTGTCCTTCCCTGTCCCTAGAAACAAGGATTCGCACAGTAAAACACACTGACACTCTCCCTACCTATAGTTTTCTGTCCCTAGAAAAAATGTTTTTTTAAAGCACACTATAGCACAAGGAGAATTTCCCTCACTGTCCTTCCCTGTCCCTAGAAACAAGGATTATCACAGTGAAAGAAACTGACACTCTTCCTACCTATAGTTTTCTGTCCCTAGAAAAAATGTTTTTTTAAAGCACACTATAGCACAAGGAGAATTTCCCTCACTTTCCTTCCCTGTCCCTAGAAACAAGGATTATCACAGTGAAAGAAACTGACACTCTTCCTACCTATAGTTTTCTGTCCCTAGAAAAAATGTTTTTTTAAAGCACACTATAGCACAAGGAGAATTTCCCTCACTGTCCTTCCCTGTCCCTAGAAACAAGGATTATCACAGTGAAAGAAACTGACACTCTTCCTACCTATAGTTTTCTGTCCCTAGAAAAAATGTTTTTTTAAAGCACACTATAGCACAAGGAGAATTTCCCTCACTGTCCTTCCCTGTCCCTAGAAACAAGGATTATCACAGTGAAAGAAACTGACACTCTTCCTACCTATAGTTTTCTGTCCCTAGAAAAAATGTTTTTTTAAAGCACATTATAGCACAAGGAGAATTTCCCTCACTTTCCTTCCCTGTCCCTAGAAACAAGGATTATCACAGTGAAAGAAACTGACACTCTTCCTACCTATAGTTTTCTGTCCCTAGAAAAAATGTTTTTTTAAAGCACACTATAGCACAAGGAGAATTTCCCTCACTGTCCTTCCCTGTCCCTAGAAACAAGGATTATCACAGTGAAAGAAACTGACACTCTTCCTACCTATAGTTTTCTGTCCCTAGAAAAAATGTTTTTTTAAAGCACACTATAGCACAAGGAGAATTTCCCTCACTGTCCTTCCCTGTCCCTAGAAACAAGGATTATCAGAGTGAAAGAAACTGACACTCTCCCTACCTATAGTTTTCTGTCCTAGAAATTTTTTTTTTTAAAGCACACTATAGCACAAGGAGAATTTCCCTCACTGTCCTTCCCTGTCCCTAGAAACAAGGATTATCACAGTGAAAGAAACTGACACTCTTCCTACCTATAGTTTTCTGTCCCTAGAAAAAATGTTTTTTTAAAGCACACTATAGCACAAGGAGAATTTCCCTCACTGTCCTTCCCTGTCCCTAGAAACAAGGATTATCACAGTGAAAGAAACTGACACTCTGCCTACCTATAGTTTTCTGTCCCTAGAAAAAATGTTTTTTTAAAGCACACTATAGCACAAGGAGAATTTCCCTCACTTTCCTTCCCTGTCCCTAGAAACAAGGATTATCACAGTGAAAGAAACTGACACTCTTCCTACCTATAGTTTTCTGTCCCTAGAAAATTTTTTTTTTAAAGCACACTATAGCACAAGGAGAATTTCCCTCACTGTCCTTCCCTGTCCCTAGAAACAAGGATTCGCACAGTAAAACACACTGACACTCTCCCTACCTATAGTTTTCTGTCCCTAGAAAAAATGTTTTTTTAAAGCACACTATAGCACAAGGAGAATTTCCCTCACTGTCCTTCCCTGTCCCTAGAAACAAGGATTATCACAGTGAAAGAAACTGACACTCTTCCTACCTATAGTTTTCTGTCCCTAGAAAAAATGTTTTTTTAAAGCACACTATAGCACAAGGAGAATTTCCCTCACTTTCCTTCCCTGTCCCTAGAAACAAGGATTATCACAGTGAAAGAAACTGACACTCTTCCTACCTATAGTTTTCTGTCCCTAGAAAAAATGTTTTTTTAAAGCACACTATAGCACAAGGAGAATTTCCCTCACTGTCCTTCCCTGTCCCTAGAAACAAGGATTCGCACAGTAAAACACACTGACACTCTCCCCACCTATAGTTTTCTGTCCCTAGAAAAAATGTTTTTTTAAAGCACACTATAGCACAAGGAGAATTTCCCTCACTGTCCTTCCCTGTCCCTAGAAACAAGGATTATCACAGTGAAAGAAACTGACACTCTTCCTACCTATAGTTTTCTGTCCCTAGAAAAAATGTTTTTTTAAAGCACACTATAGCACAAGGAGAATTTCCCTCACTGTCCTTCCCTGTCCCTAGAAACAAGGATTCGCACAGTAAAACACACTGACACACTCCCTACCTATAGTTTTCTGTCCCTAGAAAAAATGTTTTTTTAAAGCACACTATAGCACAAGGAGAATTTCCATCACTGTCCTTCCCTGTCCCTAGAAACAAGGATTCGCACAGTAAAACACACTGACACTCTCCCTACCTATAGTTTTCTGTCCCTAGAAAAAATGTTTTTTTAAAGCACACTATAGCACAAGGAGAATTTCCCTCACTGTCCTTCCCTGTCCCTAGAAACAAGGATTCGCACAGTAAAACACACTGACACTCTCCCTACCTATAGTTTTCTGTCCCTAGAAAAAATGTTTTTTTAAAGCACACTATAGCACAAGGAGAATTCCCTCACTGTCCTTCCCTGTCCCTAGAAACAAGGATTCGCACAGTAAAACACACTGACACTCTCCCTACCTATCCTTCTCTTTCCCTAAACTAAAGGAATCCAGGTTAAGCAAGAAAAAATAAATGTCACTGTCCCTGCCTATGCTTCTCTTTCCCTGCTCCGGAACACACTACACTAGGCCGCCGTGCTGGCGGCCTTTTATAGTGTGGGGCGTGTACTAAACACCCTCAGCAATAATTGGCCACAGGCATCCTGCCTGTGGCCAATCATTGCTCTCCTCGCTGCCGGCGCTGTGATTGGCCAAGCATGCGGGGTCACAGTGCATGCTTGGCCAATCACAGCGCCTGGATGACACTGCGATGGCGTAGTGCATTGTGATCCGTTCGCGTCACTTGAATTTGGCGCGAACGGCCCAAATCGTTCGATCTTCGTCGAACGATCGAACAGCCGATGTTCGAGTCGAACGTATGTTCGACTCGAACACGAAGCTCATCCCTAGCATCAGTGCTGGAAAGCGATGACGCGTGGTAAAACGCAAAATGCAATATAGAATGGAGACAGCAGCTAAAAAGAGGAAAGGTATAGGGTTAGAGACCAGACATTTCCAAGCATAGTCTTTAAAGTATATTTCCAGCCATATTGACATTACACCTATTTTTAGATTAGTTAAATGTTGCTATTAGCATAGCTTAGGAAGGTAAACCAGTAATATTTAAAAGCACCCAACTTTCTTAAAAATGCTTACATGCTCTCCCTGCTTTGTGATGTTTAGGAGGGGTCTGAATATACACTGTACCAAACAGAGTTCCTGGACATCTCCATTAACTTATCAAGGATAGTGAAAGTGTAAAAGGTTAATTATACCCGATGCTGGATGGAAATTGAATAGTGCCAATATTGGCTCAGTGCTTCAATAGTCTGTATGCACTGTTTCCAGCCATAGGGTGTCAATAAATGAACTACAGAAAGCTAGAATTGAGCATTTAGAAAAAAGATTCTGAATGGAGTAGAGCATATGGACCAGAAACTTGACACAAAAAAACCCTGTAGCAACTAATCAGTGAACAGTAGTGATCTTCTGTAATCTCTAGCAACCAATAAGTGAGCAGTATTGATGTGCTGTAACCCCTAGCAACCAATCAGTGAGCTAGTATTGAGCATTAAGAAAAAGATTCTAAATGGAAGAGAGCATATGGACCAGACACTTGACAAAAAAAGAACCAAACCCTCTCCCCCCCCCCCCTACGCTTTCGTTATGCTTATAATAAGCATTGTCTATGGACAGATCAAAGGAATAAACCCTTCACTTATATACACAATTGTACCCCTTACATAGATTTCCTAGAAATATGTATGGATGCTTACCAATTTCTCACACCAGCAGTGTCTTGCCAGAACCTAGCAGTGTTGCTCAGCCAGCCATCTGAATAAAATGGAGGTAACATTAAAAACACAAAAAGGATAAAGGCATTTAAAACAAGTTATAACATCAACTCCACTGTAAGGCACAGTTCACATGGATGTGACAATCAGACATTGAAAAACCATGAAATGCTTTCCTGGCTGAGAATGCATTCCTGGCTGGGCTCTTGAAGAACCAGCAATGAAGCAATCGATATTTTTAAAATCCCTTCTCTAGGGTCTAACTGAGGAAAAAACAAAAAATGATGCTGTGCTAATGGGACCAAAGCCTGCAATCAACAGAAAATAATTTGCATTCTTCACTGCACCAGGGCGGGCATAAAACGACCAGCGAAGGGGAATCACTGGCATTGTATATAAAACACCACTAGAATGGGCTTCAGGGATCTACTAGGAAATGCTCTACATGGGGCTAAAATGCCCTGAGAACAAAATAATGTGCAATCTGTCAAACTGCCCTAGTGGAGCTTAAGAGTAAAACCAACCATTTAAACCTATTTGTGTTAAATGGGAATGGCACGTGTTAGACCTTTTCCCCTAACGGCATAAGTATTCTAACCCAATACCAAAAAGTCTGGCCCAAGAATAGGAGTATTGATGTTGGCCTGGTCCACAGTATTTGTTGACTCTAGTATGGTGCCCTCATACTCTAACCAAGAAACACCAAGAAGCATTCCAAATCAACACTCTGTATCCCCAGGAAGAAAGGATGTGCAGTCAAAGATAACCCCCCATTCCCATGATGAGCCATGATTGAGCCCCTAGTCCAACTTCCAAGCCGCACTGCAGCAGAGGGCAAAAAGACTGAATCCGCCCTAGCCCCGACCTTCATGAAGGACTGGGCACTCACCCCCCAATCCAGCAAGGACTGAGACTGACCCAGTCTCCAAGTCCTCCACTACAGAGAAGCCCATCGACCAGCCCAGTTTCCCAATCACAGCTCTTAATAGGAAAGGTAAGTCAGTCTCAGAAAGGCAGACCCTTTACTTGCAGAGAGCGGCGGCTCTCTGTAGACTTTCCCAAGAGGTTTCAGAGTAAAATAAATGTTCTGCCTCCCATCCCTGTATATGGCAGAAAAAAAGCTCCTAGAAACCGGTAACCTGCAAGGTAAGCGCAAAATGTGGATTAAAGAGGCCAACAGAGTCTGAAGTAGCAGTGTCGCAGTGCCCCGCCCTGCTCCAACAAAGCTCAACCCACAACCCAGGAGCAAATTTCTACCCAGGAACTTCCAACAGAACAAGAACTTTGCTCTTAGACCCCAAAATCTAAGGGTTATGATAGAGTTATGATTGAAAGCTCATAACTCTGGTGAAACCTAGCAAACCAAGCTGGACTATCATCCTAAATTCATTTGTGGGTCCACACGATGTGTGGCTAAACCAAGCCAAGAGTTAAAATAAAAGCTCATAACTCTGGTGAAACCTAGAAAACCAAGCTGGACTATCATCCTAAATTCATTTGTGGATCCACACGATGTGTGGCTAACCCAAGCCAAGAGTTAGAATAAAAGCTCATAACTCTGGTGAAACCTAGCAAACCAAGCTGGACTATCATCCTAAATTCATTTGTGGGTCCACACGATGTGTGGCTAAACCAAGCCAAGAGTTAAAATAAAAGCTCATAACTCTGGTGAAACCTAGCAAACCAAGCTAGACCATCATCCTTATGCGTTTTCTTGGTACCCACCATCCACTAATGCTGAAGGACAAGAAAAGGGATTCCATCAAGCTTGGAGTGTTCAGCCTTCAACTTGCTTGAAGTGGTCAAGGCTTCCAATAATGGAAAAGATAACATTTTCAATGGCAACGTGTCTACAGGAGATAAAATTTGAGGTGGAGGTTAAAAATACAAAGTTTAAACATGTCATGAAAAAGGCTCACTGCCAACCCAAAATTTACCTGCTGTTATGCGCAACACCTGGCTTCATGTGTTTCCAGGTCACCCCTAAGTGTGTAGATCATGAAAGTCTAGAAGTATTTCTGCATACTTGTCCTGGTTAAGAGTATCAGTATGACAGCCAAGCAACTGAAACTTACAGGAACTAATGGACTTGTTGCCTGGCTAATTTGGCTTTAAAAGGTTAGTCTGAAAACAAGCATTCTGTGATTGTTGGAATTTTATATTTCTCAGGTCAGACACTCAAAGCGTTGAGGCCAAAGCACCAGACAGCCAGAACAAACCTTCTCAAAATCAGACTTCAGCAATGGCGGCCTCTGTATTTTTCTCATGTTTAATGGCTTGACAAACCCCAGGCGTCAGGTCGCCAAGGCCACAAAAAAAACCCCACACACTGCGTCCTGGTGCTTGAGCTGCCACAAAATGTTCCACACCCCGCGCACCTACCCCAAGTATCCCAGGCTCCACTTTCTGATCTGCAGGCCTGAGACTAGCATAGGTGCACTTCTGCTCTCCCCCCTCCCCTTCTTGCTGCCGACCCAGAAATGATGTGCAACATCACTTCTGGGGCCCTGTTGACAGTTTCCCTGGCCGTCAAGGGCAGGAAACAATGTAATGCAGTGCGATGTGCATTGCTTTACATTCAGTGGAACACAGGGGAGACATGCAGGGTATTTTAGACCCTGGGCGCCTCGTTAAAGAGAACCTGTCACAAAAAAAGTAAAAAAAAAAAATATTATATCATAAGTGATTGTGTCCCTATGTGATGGACATTTTTTTTGTAAAAAAAATAAAATTGGGGAACTTATTGTGCGTTTCCCCCTAAAACTAACTTTTAATTAGTTTTTTTAACTGAAATGGTATTTTCTAGTCCCCTGCAGTAATAACGTGTGACAAATTGGAACTGCCACAATTTTTCTCTGGGGTGTCTTTCAGAAAATATATAATGTTTGGTTGGGGTTATGTAATATTCAGGCCTTAAAAAAAACATTTTAACCTGTGCAAAAACAGAAACTGCTTTGGCTACGAAAGGGTTAAAAAGGATAAGATCACCTTCAGGAACCTATTACATGTTAAGTTTAAAAGACTGGCACACAACTTTATCTGGCTCCTACAGAACTGCACACAGGGAGTGTGGTGTAAACAAGCCGTACTAAAGCCAAATTAAAGTTAAGTAATGTGCTCTCCCTAAGCTGCAGCAGCACGTCTGCCTTCCCTCTCTCACTTCGGGGTTCAAGTCCCGCGCACTGCACCGTGGGGAAGTATCGTGGATCTCTGGCTGCAACTCCCCCTCTCTGGGTAGCCGGACCAGCTGGGCTGCTTTGCGTGCGGTTCTCCTCTCCCTCTGTCTCCCCGAATTCATACCGCTGTAGTCTCACCAAGAGATAGCCTTGAGGTCCCACCAGACTAATCCTGATACATCGCTGGGGTGTCGGTCAGTTAATCAGCCTCATACGGAGCAGGCTGGAGCCAGGAGCTCTCTCTCTCACTCCCTCACCTGGCCATGTGCAGCCAGTCCAGGGGAAGATGGTGGTGAGAACCAGTGTGGAAGCGCTACAGACTATCCCACAGAGCCCCAGAACGCTGCCTGCGGTAGAGGGGGAGAAGGAAGCAGCGGGGTGGAAAATGGAGGACCTAAAGACACTTATACAGGCTCTCCCCACACGGGCAGACATAGAAGCCCTCCCCACACGGGCAGACATAGAAGCCCTTATTGGAAAAGTGGAGGATGCACACCGCAAGGAGCTGGAGCTGGTCCGGGGTGAACTACAAATACTAGCGGAGCGTGTGACGAATGGGGAGAGTGCATATCAAAGCCTGGAACAGCGGGTGAGCACATTGGAGAGAGCGAGTTACACCCAAAAAGAGATTGCGGTGGCGTTACAGTTACAGTTGGAGGACCTTGAAGACCGGAGTAGACGCAACAATGTGCGCCTGCGAGGAATCCCAGAATCAGACCAGGAAAACCTGCAGGACATGGTAAAATCTATTTTTGAAAATATACTAAAAGACGCTATGCCTTTAAATTTGGAACTTGATAGAGTCCATACAGCATTGGGTTCAAAGTCCAAGGACATTAATCGCCCCCGTGACGTGGTGTGTCGTTTGCATTATTTTGCACATAGGGAGGCCATCTTGCGGAAAGCCTGGGAGACAGGAACAATAGACTTTAAGGGGGGCCAGTTGAAAATTCTACCAGACTCATCAAGAGCTACGTTGCAGCGCAGAGCCCTACTACGCCCAGTATTAGAGTGGGTACGAGACTGGGGTGGGACATATCGGTGGAGGTTCCCAATTTCAGTGCTGATAAAAAAGGGCAATCTATCTTTCTGGCTGCGTTCCAGAGCAGACTTATCAGACCCTTTTTCCTTTCTGGGAGTTGATCCATTTGAGGTTCCAGACTGGTTGCAGTTGGTCCCAAGAGTGCCCAGAAAATAGAGAGAACATAGGATTATAAACAGGAAAGTGGAGCTGTGAACATAACGGCGGGGAGATCCGGAGGAGAAGCTGGAAGAATGAAACAGGGGGGGGGCACGGGGTTAGGACACACAGGGCCAGTTTTTTTTTGTACTAGACCGCCTGTTTTTTTTTTTATATATTGTGACAGTAGGAGATACTGTCAAGGCAAAATGGACAGTTTGGTGGACACAGGGTATGCACATTTGCTGGGTGCAAGACTACAGAGCGTAGATGTGGACTGGAGAAAACAGTTTTTGCAGCTTTCTCCAGGTTTTGGTATTCCGCCATGGGGCTCTGTAGTTTGGAGATTCCACAGTGTCTTGGGTGGGACGGGATCTCCAACCTTGTGTCCAGATTTTGTGGATGACCAGCAGGGTGTGTGCTCAGGTGAGCACAGTCCTTATAATGAGCGTATGGGAAGACCTCATGGCTCCCAGTTGGAGACGGCTCCACACCAAGAGACAGGAGGTCTTCAGGAGTCAGAGAGGCTGTAGGAGGCAGCCAGAATGTTGGTGACTGCAAGAGGCAGAGCTGTGGACACTAAAGGGAAGCCGTCTATGTTGAGGAGTCCTGTGGTCTGGGTGACCAGGATAAAGTGCAGAAGTACTGCTACAGAGAGCCAGGTTGGCTAGCATTTTCTGTTCTGCGTATTTGATGGAGAAGAACCCCTGCGTGGGAAACCTTTGTTTGGACTTTTATTTTTCCTTTTTAATAAAAATGGGCTACCATACCCTAAAATATAGTTTCTGACTGGCTTGAGTCACTGGAAAAACGCATCTACCACGAGAGCTAACAACCCCCCATGCCACTATGTATATATTGTGACAGCAGGAAGGTAAAGTCACCTGGTTGCATCCAGGGGGGTAGATATATTTCGCCCAGATTCAGGCTTTACGCCGACTTATACAACTAGGTGGAGAGTTGTATAAGCCCAGCTAAGGCTAGTGGGCTCATGGATGACTCATACCTCTAGGGAGAGTGTGGGGCGTCGTACAGACAGGGAGTTGATGAGACCAGCTGAAGCTTGTCAGCTCATTTAGGCCTCTATAAGAACTCCCAGCTTCATTAGATGTTAGCTCATGCCTGGACCCAGACCTGTGTGGACTGTCTAGGGAGAGTGAACCCCTGTGCGGTGAGACAAAGCCTGTGTGGCTATTTGCTTGGACATTTAAAACCAGGGACTTAGGGACTAGGACAGCACTAGGCTGATCCCAGTTGTTAGTTAGGAAACCTGTATGTTTAGTCAGAGGTCAAGTTGACCAGGATTTATTTTGTTTATATGTTTCTTTTGGCTTTGCTGTGTTTTGTCACTGTAAATAGAAAATAAACCGCACCTTTTTTTTGATTTTGAAAACCACAACCTCCGTTTGCTGGGCCTGTTTTTGTGTGGGGAGCCCATCCCGGGGGTCACACACACCCGCTGCCGAGCTAACCCCCTCACAGTTGGTGGAGAACCAGTGGCAGTTTTTTTTAAGCCAGCATGGAGGAGATACTGAAGCAGCTGGCTCTAGCAAATGCCAATCAACAGCAGACAAATGCAGGTTTGCAAAAGAGCCTTGCAGCTCAACAACAGAACTTCGCAGCCCAGCAGCAAGCTCATCAACAGAGCCTTGCAGCCCAGCAGCAAGCTCACCAACAGAGTCTGGAAGCTCAGCAACAAGCCCAGCAGCAATCTGAGGCCCGCTTCATAGACCTGTTACAGAAGCAAGAGCAGAGACTACAACAAATGGAAGCAGTAATGCAGCAACGTCCGCAGACCAGTGAGGAAAGCCGTCCCACTAATACCGCGTCCTTTGGGGTGAGTCATTTATTGACAAAAATGACTGGAGAGGATGATCCAGAGGTATTTTTGACCACATTTGAAAGGACTGCTGAAAGAGAAAAGTGGCCTGAGGAGCAGTGGGCTGGACTGGTGGCTCCTCTGTTAACTGGTGAATCGCAGAAGGCTTACTATGACCTAGAGCCTGACCAAGCAAAAGACTATGTGATGCTAAAAGCTGAGATATTGGCAAGGCTGGGTGTCACCCAGGCTGTCCGGGCTCAGCGTGTGCATAACTGGACTTTCCAGCTTGGAAAACCCCCCAGGTCTCAAATGTATGATCTCATTCACCTGAGCAGAAAGTGGCTACAGCCAGAGACTTTGTCCGCACCAAAGATTGTGGAACGTGTTGTAATGGATCGGTTTTTGAGAGCTCTTCCTACTGCCATCCAAAAGTGGGTAAGCCATGGAGACCCAGAGACGGCCGATGGTCTTGTGGATCGTGTGGAGAAATACTTGGCTACAGAGAACCTGACGGCCTCTTCCAGAGACACTCGGACTTTCCACCCTAAGACCAGACCATCCCCAGGGGCGGATAAGAGGATTCCAAGGGGTAAGGGTGGAGAGAGTGAGAGGGTGGGAGCTCTACCCCAAGTTTGGCGAGAACAGCCTGGGAAATCAGCGGCTCAAGAGGCGGCAAGAAGGATCGTTTGCTACCGCTGCCGGCAAGCGGGACATATTGCAGCCAATTGCCCGGTTGTGGAGGAACCCATGCAGTGTGACTTTCTGACGGGCAGACGTCAGTCGCTGTGTGCGACAGTCGCATGCACTGCCATTCGAGGAATTGAGAAACATTTATGCAAAATGTGTGTTAATGGTAGAAATGTTGTGGTATTGCTGGATTCAGGTAGCCTTGTGACCCTGATAAAGGCTGAGTTAGTTAAAACAGAGGTCTCTGGGAATAGCAAGGTAGCTGTTATTTGTGTGCATGGGGACACCCGAGAGTATCCAGTGACTACAGTGTGTTTCGAGACCCCCAAAGGTACCCTCTCTCATCCAGTGGGCTTAGTATCTCAGTTACCGTATGACGCCATTGTGGGAAGGGATTTTCCGAAGTTCTGGGAACTGTGGGATGATCCTGAGCCCCCCACTGGTGCCCCTATGTACCAGGAATGTGATAGCCAGAACTCCCCTGAGAGTGGTGAGGACTCTCCGGAATTTCCCTTATCAGTATTGGCAGGGGAGACTCAAGAAACTGGAGAGGAGCCCACCTCCTCAGACGAAAACCTACCGTCTGTGGAGTTTTCTGATCTTGAGGTTCACAGGGAAAACTTTGCCACAGAACAGTTGAAAGACCCCGCCCTAATAAAGGCACGCGAAAACGTAGTGAAAATAGATGGCGAGTTAGTGAACCCAGATAATACCTGCACTTACCCATACTTCAGCGTAGAGAAGGACCTACTGTATCGGGTGGCAAAAAGGGCAGAAGAAACCGTTGAGCAGCTTGTGGTGCCCAAACCTTACAGGAAGTTGGTGTTGGAGTTGGCCCATGGGCACATTCTTGGAGGTCATCTGGGGACAGAGAAAACCCGAGAGAGGGTATTACAGAGATTCTATTGGCCGGGGGTGATGAAGGACATAGAAAATTATTGTTCCTCCTGCCCTGTGTGTCAGAGGTCGGCCCCGATGCCACATTTCCGTAGCCCGCTGGTCCCTCTACCCATCATTGAGGTCCCGTTTGAGAGGATCGCCATGGATTTGGTAGGTCCTATAATCAAGTCCGCTAGGGGGCACCAGTACATATTAGTTATAATGGACTATGCCACCCGTTATCCAGAAGCGATCCCTCTCCGAAATACCTCGGCCAAAACCATAGCCAAAGAGCTATCTCTTGTGTTTAGCCGGGTGGGTATTTGTAAAGAACTGCTTACGGACCAAGGTACACCCTTTATGTCCCGGGTTATGAAGGAGCTGTGTAAATTGTTCAAAGTGACGCAATTACGTACATCTGTGTATCACCCCCAAACCGATGGGCTGGTTGAAAGATTCAACAAAACCCTAAAACAAATGTTGAAGAAAGTGGTGGATAGAGATGGAAAGGATTGGGACTGTCTACTTCCTTATCTGATGTTTGCTATTAGGGAGGTGCCCCAATCCTCTACGGGATTCTCCCCCTTTGAGTTACTGTATGGGAGACACCCAAGAGGGCTGTTGGATATTGCCAAGGAAACTTGGGAAAGTGAGAGTTCTCCCCACAGGAGTGTGATTGAGCATGTCGCCCTGATGCAAGACCGAATTGCACAGGTAATGCCCATCGTGAAGGAACATTTGGCCCAAGCGCAGTTAGCACAGCAGAGAGTGTACAACCGTGGAGCCAAGACCCGTACCTTTTCCCCGGGGGATAGAATACTGGTACTTGTCCCTACGGTTGAAAGTAAATTCCTTGCCAAATGGCAAGGCCCCTACGAGATAATGGAAAAAGTGAGCGAAGTGAATTACAAGGTCAGACAACCAGGAAGGCGAAAGCCCGAACAGATCTATCACGTTAATCTGTTGAAAGCCTGGAGGGATAGAGAGTCCCTAGTCGCAGACACTTGGTCACCAGCTCAAACTGGTTGCGTGATTCCTGAGGTTGGAATAGCAGCCACCTTGTCACAACCCCAACAACAGGAGGTTAAGGAGTTTGTGCTTCGCAACAAGGAGGTATTCTCTGAGCTGCCGGGACAAACATTTGGGGTAGAGCATGACATCATTACCCCGCCCGGTGAAAGGGTGAAGTTAAAACCCTATCGGATCCCAGAGGCCCGACGGGAGGCAATACGGGAGGAAGTACAGAAAATGCTGAACTTAGGGGTGATAGAGGAGTCCCAAAGTGATTGGTCTAGTCCCATTGTGTTGGTGCCTAAACCGGATGGGAGCTGGCGATTTTGTAACGATTTTCGTCAGTTGAACAAAGTTACAAAATTTGACACCTACCCCATGCCACGTATAGATGAGTTGATCGACCGGCTGGGAACAGCCCGATACATGACGACTCTTGACCTCACAAAAGGGTATTGGCAAATCCCCCTGGCCAAATTGGCCAAAGAGAAAACCGCATTTGTAACCCCAGACGGGGCGTTCCAATATAAAAGAATGCCGTTCGGGTTACAGAATGCGCCGGCCACATTCCAGCGGAAAATGGACCAGATGCTGAGGCCCCATCGGAAGTATGCTGCGGCTTACCTGGATGACGTAATTGTCCATAGCACAGATTGGGCCTCACATCTGCCAAAAGTGCAAGCAGTCCTGGACTCTGTTCGGGAAGCGGGGTTTACGGCTAACCCCAAGAAGTGTACCATTGGGCAGGAGGAGGCCAAATATCTTGGGTACACCATTGGGAGGGGAGTAATAAAACCCCAACTCAACAAAGTCGAGGCCATCCAGAGTTGGCCACGTCCCAACAGCAAGAAGCAGGTACGAGCCTTTCTGGGAATCGCTGGGTATTATCGGCGATTCATTCCCCACTTTGCTTCTAAGGCTGTGCCCCTAACCAACCTAACGAAGGGGAAAGGGTCGGTCATGATTAAATGGACCCCCGAGGCTGAGGCAGCATTCCAATTCTTGAAACAAGCCTTATGTAGCCAGCCAGTGTTGTACTCACCCGACTTCTCTAAAGACTTTGTCGTACAAAGTGATGCGTCAGATGTGGGGTTAGGAGCAGTATTGTCCCAGGTCTGGAACGGGGAAGAGCACCCAGTCATTTACCTCAGCAGGAAGTTGAAGTCCCATGAGGTAAATTACGCCACCGTTGAAAAGGAGTGTTTAGCGGTGAAGTGGGCTCTAGATTCCCTTCGGTACTACCTGCTAGGTAGGCACTTTGACATGGTTACGGATCACGCTCCGTTAAAGTGGATGGCTCAAAACAAGGAAACAAATAGAAGAGTGAATAGGTGGTTCCTGGCCCTCCAGGAATTCAACTTCACAGTAAAGCATCGCCCTGGCGTTCAAATGGGGAATGTGGATGCTTTGTCTCGAGTACATGAATGCCTGATTGCTGGTGTTCCAACCCCGAGGTTAAAACAAGAGGGGGGGGTATGTGACAGCAGGAAGGTAAAGTCACCTGGTTGCATCCAGGGGGGTAGATATATTTCGCCCAGATTCAGGCTTTACGCCGACTTATACAACTAGGTGGAGAGTTGTATAAGCCCAGCTAAGGCTAGTGGGCTCATGGATGACTCATACCTCTAGGGAGAGTGTGGGGCGTCGTACAGACAGGGAGTTGATGAGACCAGCTGAAGCTTGTCAGCTCATTTAGGCCTCTATAAGAACTCCCAGCTTCATTAGATGTTAGCTCATGCCTGGACCCAGACCTGTGTGGACTGTCTAGGGAGAGTGAACCCCTGTGCGGTGAGACAAAGCCTGTGTGGCTATTTGCTTGGACATTTAAAACCAGGGACTTAGGGACTAGGACAGCACTAGGCTGATCCCAGTTGTTAGTTAGGAAACCTGTATGTTTAGTCAGAGGTCAAGTTGACCAGGATTTATTTTGTTTATATGTTTCTTTTGGCTTTGCTGTGTTTTGTCACTGTAAATAGAAAATAAACCGCACCTTTTTTTTGATTTTGAAAACCACAACCTCCGTTTGCTGGGCCTGTTTTTGTGTGGGGAGCCCATCCCGGGGGTCACACACACCCGCTGCCGAGCTAACCCCCTCACAATATATATACACTATATATATATATATGAACATACACATAACTATATGCCAATTCCTTCTTTTTTCCAGCAGATGTATTGAACTGAATTCTGGGACTGGTGAGAATTATAAGTCAGGCTGGAAATGTTTTCGTTTTGAATTTTTACTACTTTATTATATTAATTTATTGATGATAAGAAAGGCGATATGGTGGATATATAGAGGATCTGGGATGTGCTGAAGGGGGGGGGGTAGAAGGTAAAAAGGATTGCACGAGAGAGTATAAGGATTACCACACCTTCCCTGGAAGGGAAGAGGAAGGGGACATATAGATGCTCTGTTTAATAATATATACCGTATTTTCCGCACTATAAGGCGCACCTAAGAGCCTTAAATTTTCTCAAAAATCGGCCGTGCGCCTTATAATCCGGTGCGCCTTATGTGTGCACTGAGTTCCAAAATCTGTAAAAATGTTGTGCGACTTTGGTATGCGCTCCGCTTGGTTGACTGTCTGACCATTTTCCGCTGACACAGGGACGTAATACGTACATTACGTACTCTGGCAGCGATAAATCAGTCAGAGAACATTACGTAATATGTACAGTACCTTAGTAAGGTATCTGCTTTAACTGTTGTCCGAGCTTTCGCGAAAGCCGGCATCATTGCTGAACAGCCCCCTGGCAACGAGACTGAAAAATAATGTGAGTGTATTGTTAAATAGTAGAATAAAGTTCAACTAAACTCACTGTTTTGCTTCCGTTACCTTTTTTTTGTAGACCGTATGTTTTAGCATGCGCCTTATAATACAATGCACCTTATGTATGGGTTAAGTACAGAAATAGACCCCGTAATTGAGACTGAGCCTTATAATCCAGTGCGCCTTATAGTGTGGAAAATACAGTAAGTATATAAGTATATGCCAATCCCTTCTCTCCCAGAAGCTACAAACAATGGAGTAGGATATTAGAAGAAGGGGGCCGAGAAGTGACATTAGGGAGTAGTAGGAATGTGTTAGGGAGAGGGATAGGCTGAAGGGGTATAGGATAGGGGAAGGTAAGAGTGGGGGGAGGGGGGGTTGGTGTGCCTTTTTTTTATGGGGGAGGTTTATTATGCAGTTGATATATTTCCCTGTGGAAGTAGACAGGGAGGGGTAGGGAGATAGGGAAAGAGGAGACGGGGGGGGGGGACACTATAGGGCACTATACCCCATGACATATTGCAGTGATGGAGGGGAAAGCTTCTCCCCGAACCCTCTTCCTTTGGGGGCGGTATGTTGATATAAGTTTTACTTTCATGAAGATCATATGAAATAGAGCAATGAGCAAGAAATTGATAATATAGAACGGTTTAGAATATAAATGTACAGAGAATAAATGATTATGTATTGACTTAGAGCTATAAACACATATTGAGTCGATGATATAAGGAGCAGGAGCGGGAGGGAGGTCCGGGAGCTCCCCTCCCTGGTTCATGTGCAATCAATCCCCCATAGTAGGTTAGTACTCACCTAGGATAGGGGGAGTTGAGTGCGTTAAGAAATATATTCTTATATCCCTTCATCTGTCAGAGGGAGATACGGGGGGAGTATACCCCAAGTAAAACATTAGGGTTATTAGAACCCTTTTTGTTCTGTTTTTCCTATGCCGCGTACACACGACCGTTTTTAATGACGAGAAAAAAGATTTTTTTTTTAAATGGTCATTAAAAATGATCGTGTGTGGGCTTTCCAGCATTTTTCCTGACGAGAAAAACGGCGAGAATCACGACGAGAAAAATTGGAACATGCTCTAATTTTTCACGTAATTTTTTACATCGTTGTTTTTCTCGTCATGAAAAACGTCCGTGTGTGGGCTTTAAGGACGTGAAAAAAAATGCGCATGCTCAGAATCAAGTATGAGACGGGAGCGCTCGTTCTGGTAAAACTAGCGTTCATAATGGAGATAGCACATTCGTCACGCTGTAACGGACTGAAAAGCACGAATCGTCGCTCAACAAACTTTACTAACATGAAGGGTGGCGCCATCCAAATGGAACTTCCCCTTTATAGTGCCGTCGTCACCGCGCTTTATTCAAACATTTTTTTCCACGGTAGTGTGTAGACAAGGCAGGCTTGAGAGGAAACACGAAAAATCACGTCGAGAAGAATGCCGTTTTTTTCAATGACATTAAAACCGGTCAGGTGTACGCGGCATTATTGTTCCTTTTTCTTTCTCTTTTTTTATTTATTTATTTTTTATTTATTTTTTGTTTGTTGCCTTTTTGTAGGGGAGATGGAGGTTTTAAAGGTCACTTCTCAAACGCGAATGGGCTTAATGTACTGGAGAAAAGGAAGATTTTAATGCAAGATTTGAAACGCTCACACTCGGATGTGGCATATATTCAGGAAACCCATTTTAGAGAGGATAAGGTACCAATTCTTAAGAACAACTTCTACCCCTATGCATATCATTCATTTAATAGGGCAGCTAAATCAAGAGGGGTTTCTATATTGGTTTCAAGATGAATTCCCTGGACATTAATAGACAAAAAAACAGATATAGAGGGCAGATTTCTGTTCCTCAAAGGGACGATGGGAGGCATAAAAGTGACTTTGGCCACGATATATGCCCCCAATAATAATCAAGATCAATTTATCTGCGCTACTATTAACAAGCTGATGAAATTTACTGACGGTAAACTTATCTTGGGGGGCGATTTTAATCTTCCCCTACACCTGAAGATGGATACATCAAGGGGAAGCTCCTCGGTAGATACAGGTCTACGTAAACGAGTCTTACAAATATTGCATAATTACCAACTTACTGACGCATGGAGAGAGAATCACCCCGACGAAAGAGACTCCACCTTTTATTCAGTGCCACATAAAGTATATTCTAGAATCAACTTATTCTTCACTCCGCAGAGTATGTTAACGGCGGTTAAAGAGGTGGCTATAGGGAGTATTACATGGTCAGACCACGCCCCGGTCTCACTGACATTAACTATGAATGAGTATTCCTCTGACAAGAGGAGACAGTGGCGATTGAATGAGAGTCTGAGGGAATATAAGATGGTGGTAGAGGAAGTTATTAAGGAATTGCAGTACTATTTTCAATATAATACTGTAGAGGACACAGATGCAGGGACAATCTGGGAAGCGCACAAAACGGTAATAAGAGGGGTACTCATTAAGCATGATTCCAGAATAAAGAAGGAAAGGGAGGCCCAATTGACCCAATTACTGACAGATATACAGATGTTAGAGACCCAACATAAACAGGACATGAGGTGTACAGGGGAGACAGAACTCCTTAAATTGCGTAGACAAGTGACAGAGTTACTCCAACATAGAGCAAAGGCAGCACTTCAGAGATGCCGGAAATATTATTATGAAACAGGAGACAAATGCGGCTGTTCACTGACTAGAGCCTTACAGCAACAGAGGATTCAATCCTATGTCCCCCACTTAGTGGACCCTGAAGGTAGAAAGGTACACCTTCCCTTCCAGATTGTCTCGACCTTCCATAGATTTTACCAATCCTTATATAATTTGCCTACCAGATCACAACCTCAAACTATCATGGAGGAATATATTTCCTCTTCAGGCGTTTCTCAATTGACAGAACAGATTCGAGAAGAGCTGGAAGTTGCTAACCTTAGTAGGAATTGCAAGAGGCCATCAGGACATCCAAACCCGGGTCCGGATGGCTTTACACATAAATACTACCAGACATTTTTTCCTCGGTTGGGTAAGCAGATGGTACAAACATTTAAGGCAATGGGTCATGGGACAGGATTTACTCCAGAAACCCTGAAAGCACATATTACCGTTATTCCGAAGGAGGATAAGGACCCATCAAAATGTGTCAGCTATCGCCCCATTTCATTATTGAATGTATATCTTAAGTTACTTACAAAAATATTAGCCACACGTATACAATCACATTTGGCTGCATTAGTACACCCAGACCAGGTAGGCTTCATTCCAACGTGGGAGGCCCGTGATAATACCATTAAAATTTTGAATCTAGGAGGGGGCGTGGCCTGCGCGCGAGCTGATGACAGCGTGAGCTCGGAGCTCCTGGAACCCAGGGAAACCAGCGGCCCGTATCAAACCACCGGATCATCCCAAAAGTCACCCCAGCGGTAGATCAGATCCCCAGAGACCGGGTGACCATGCCGCGGAAGCGCAACATGCAGAGGAAACCGCAGCGTCTGACGGACTTCTTTGCGCTGTCACACAGGGAAGGTAGGCAAGATGGCGGCGGGCCGGCTTCCACGCCGGAGGCCCGAACACAGACAACACATAAAAAAGGGACATCTGCCCGCAATAACACCCCCCCTAACAGCGCTGGCTCATATACTGCCTCTCCATTACCAGGGAGCCCGGCTAAAGCTAAATTTAGGCTGGATGACACTGGATGCGGCCTAGCCCCCAGCCCCAGCAATGACTCAGGTGACGACACTAGAGAACTGCCGGACTCAATTGAATCCTTCCCCACTCAACATCTCCCAGTCATGGACACAGTCCTTAAGGATATGCTTCTTTCTCTGAGAAGTTCTTTACAGGGAGACATGGTTAACTGCATGCATAAGTTTCATAGAGAGATCCAGGAAGTAGAAGCGAGAGTAGATCACATTGAACACAAGATGGAGGAATATGCTGATACTATTAACGACTTGGTGGACTATACTGAAGACAGATCAGAGGACAATGAATGGGTTAAAGCCAAATTAGCAGATCTCGAAGACAGATCCAGGAGAAACAATTTAAAAATCAGAGGGGTTCCTGAATCAATCCAGCAGAATGACCTACGCTCCTATGCTAAAGCCCTGTTCCAATCCCTCATCCCTGATCTCTCAGACATGGACGTTACGATAGATAGAATCCACCGGTTGCCCAAACCTACATACTTGTCTGACCAAGTCCCCAGAGACGTGATTCTACGCCTTCACTTCTATCACATTAAAGATCAACTTATGACAGTGATGCGCAAACGAGAGCATGTCCCAGAGCAGCATCGGAATTTGCAGTTCTATGCCGACCTATCTCAATACACTCTGCAAAAGAGGAAAAATTTAAATACTATCACTAAGACATTGAGGAACCACAAAATTACATACAGGTGGGGTTATCCCACTAAGCTGACCATAGTGAAGGATGATCGCACATTTATTGTGGACTCGCTTGACAAGGGTATCTCACTACTAGAAGACTGGAATATTCTCCCCGAACAAGCAGAGGTGCCCCACTCCACAAGACAACCTAAGCAGGTGGAATCTGACTGGAAGAAAGTCACTAATGGGAACGCTAACTCACATTCTTGACTCCGGATGACGCACATTTCCTTTCCCTGGGAGGCTTTCCAGGAGAGCCTTTAGGCTTGAACTTACCCCCCATCTAAATGAGCAGCATAAGGCTGCATACCAGTTTTTTCTTTCAACTTGAAAGGTTGATAGGGGTAGAACCCCCATACTTGCTACTGTTTTACCAGTTTTACGGTTGTTTTTCTTTGTTACTGTTCTGTTTCTTTTTTTTTGTCTTCTCGCCACCGCTTCGCTGCACTGATTGGCACTCCTGCCACATCTGGAAGAACGAAACTCAGGTCGCAATCTCTCCTCAATCTGCCATTGCTCCTCCACTTGGTCTGTGAGTACAATTTTTTCCATTGTGTTCTCTTACATGCCTTATTTTTCCTCATCCATACGATTCTCACGGTATCCAGAAAACCTGGCATTTTCATTTCTACCACAAGATGGCTCTCTCGCTCTACTAAAGGAAAAGATCAGCTCCACTTCTCAACTTATCTTTCTCCACACTAAATGGGGATACATTTCCTTTCAATTAACTCTAGGGGCCTGAACCACCCAGTTAAGAGGAAATCGATGTGGAAAGAGGCACTCTCCCACAAAAGTGATGTACTCTGCGTGCAGGAAACACATTTTTCCGACACGTCTCCACCAGCTTGTGCCCACAAACAATTTCCATTTGTTTTCACAGCTAATGCACACAACAAAACAAAAGGTGTTTTAACAGCTATCAGAGACTCGGTGGCCTTTACACTACACGAGGTTATGGCAGATACCCAGGGTCGTTATTTGATTGTTGTGTGTGACCTGAACTCGGTCACATACACGATTGCTAATGTATATCTCCCTAACCAGCATCAAATCCGCTTCTTCCACAAACTCATGAATAAAATACGTAAACACCAGAAAGGTTCTCTTATAGTCTGTGGGGATTTCAACTCTACTCCAGACCCTGCTATTGACTCTTCCCAGGGCCGGAGCAGGAGGGGCCAATCCCTCTCACAGCCCATCCACACTCAGGAACTTTTTGATGCATGGAGGTGTCTACATGCTGGTGAGAGGGACTTCACCTTTTTCTCACCTCCCCATGGATCCTACTCACGGATTGACCTATTTTTGGTAGACTACCTGACTCTATCTAGGGTATCCTCAGCATCTATAAATTCCATTACGTGGTCAGACCACGCCTCGATTACACTAACGATTGAGTGTTCTGCCAACATCCCCACGACTCCAATGTGGAGAGTAAATTCATATCTCCTGCAACAAAAGGACTCTAGGCTCCACATTGAAAAGCACTTAAATGAGTTTTTTATGTTGAACGAGGCAACGGTCTCTGATCCATTCATATTGTGGAATGCCCACAAAGCATTTATCAGAGGGATCCTCATACAGCTAGGGGCGAGGGCGAAGAGGCAGCGGCAGAAACGGATTACAGATCTGACCACTGAAATTTTCACACTGGACAACATTAACAAACAGAATCCTTCTTTAAACAATGCCAAAAAACTGACACAATTGCGATGCGATCTCAGGACTCTCCTGTTGGAGGATTTTGAGAGAACGTCTAGGAGACTGAAAATGTCCTACTATGCTATGGGTAACAGAGCAGGGAAATTACTGGCACACAAATTAAAGGGGCACAGATATAAAACTAAAATCCCATACTTGCATCATCCAATCTCTAATCATAAACTCCACCACCCCCAAGACATTGCTGACGCTTTTAGTCACTACTATAGTTCCCTATACAACTTGATGGATGATGTTAATACCTGTCAACCCACACCCGATTTAATTAATCAATTTTTGCAAAAAATTAAATTGCCCAAGCTATCACTAGAACAGTTGGAATCCCTCAATGCACCCTTCAACACCTCTGAGATTCAGAGGGCGATTGACACCCTCCCACCTAACAAATCCCCTGGCCCAGATGGATTCACCGGGGACTACTACCAAACGTTCCAGATTATCCTGGCTCCACATTTAGAATGCATATTCAATACTGCTGCTGCCACTTCGTCTCTTCCCCCAGAAATGCTGAAAGCTATCATTGTAACAATACCGAAGTCAGGCAGGGACTCCACCTCTCCGCAAAACTTCAGGCCCATTTCTCTTCTTAATAATGATGTAAAAATCTACGCCAAATTATTAGCCACACGCCTCATCAATATTCTCCCTACCCTGATCCACCCGGATCAAACGGGTTTCACCAAAGGTAGGCAAACCGCTGACGCGACTCGCAGACTAATAAATATAATCCACCTGGCGAATCGTCATAGGAGGCCTTCTCTGCTGTTGGCCCTCGACGCAGAGAAGGCCTTTGATAGGGTTCATTGGCAGTATATGACCCAGGTTCTTCTGGAGTTCGGTTTTACGGGGAATATACTATCAGCTATTTTGGCCCTCTACTCGAATCCTTCGGCTCAGGTGTTTACCTCCGGAACACTTTCCAAACCATTCCACATAACAAATGGGACCCGTCAGGGCTGCCCCTTGTCCCCCCTCATATTCAATTTATTAATGGAACCACTGGCCACATATATCCGCAACCACCCTAGTATTAAAGGTTTCCCTGTACGAGATTCTTCTCACACTATTAGTTTATTCGCGGATGATATTATTATGGTCCTCACGGAGGTGGAGTCCTCCCTGGCTTCGGTACATTCGGCATTGGAAATGTTCAGTAGATTATCGTATTACAAAGTTAATGAGACCAAATCGTATGTTTTAGGCCTGGGTATTGACTCTACTACGCGTGACAAACTTCAGTCACGATTTCCTTACACTTGGCGCGAAGAGGGAATCAAATATTTAGGTATCACTTTAACGTCCCTCACTCAAGAGTTAGTCAAATCGAACTATACACCCTTTCTGCAGGGTTTAGAGAAGAAACTAGGGGATTTAGCTAAAGTGGAACTGTCATGGTCAGGGAGGTTGGCAGCCTTTAAAATGGTAATCCTGCCCCAGCTGCTATATCTATTCAGGACACTCTGCATACCGGTCCCCTCCTCTTTTTTCTCCTCGGCACAGACTTCGCTGAATAAATATTTGTGGCAAGGAAAGAGAGCGAGGTGCACATTCAAGAAACTAGTGGCGAGTAGAGGGGCAGGTGGGGTTGGTCATGTGCTTTTAAAAGACTACTATTCAGCAGCGATCCTAGCTCAAGCAAGGGCATGGTTCCCACATGTGGGGTCACCCGCCCCCAGATGGTTGGAGCTGGAAACCTCGCAAACACAAGGTCATAGTTTATATGACATACTTCTGGCAAGTGGACATCACATTCTAGCGGAATCTGACCTTTCCCCTACAGTGGTGGCGACGCTACGCGAGTGGAGGGTATTAATCTCTCAACGCCATGCGGAAGCCACGACCAAATCCTTATTTCTCACACTGAATAGCCTAGCTATAATTATCCCGGACCTTAACATATCTCCATGGACAGCCAAAGGAATATTATCGATAGAAGACTTAATGATAGGACCCACACCAAAGACCTTTAGGTCACTTCAACTAGAATACGGCATAGACAAGAGAGAGCATTATAAATATCTTCAAATGATGCATTTCATCCGCAACACTCCACAGCCCATGGTGCGTTTACCATGGAGGATGGTGCTTTACCTCACTAGTACCACTACTAGGATTAAAGGTATCTCTTTATTTTATAATGCATTGCATGATAAAGATGGGTTTCTAAAATCTACTCATATCAAGGCTTGGGAAAGGGATATGGGCATGTCTTATACCAAGGAGCAATGGCAGAAGGCACTACGTACCACTTATAAAGCAACTAGGAGCGTTAATCTATGGGAAACTACACATAAAATATTGCTCCGTTGGTATCTGACACCCTATAGGATTTCTAAGTTTGGTCCACAACACTCCCCACTCTGTTGGAGAGGCTGTGGCGAAATAGGAACGCTGCAGCATATCCTATGGAAATGCCCTGCGCTTAAAACCCTCTGGACTCAAACAGCTGACCTGATTCACACATTAGCAGGGGTACACGTTCTCCTAACTGAAGGACTGGCATTACTGTCCTTGAATATAGAATCTGTACCAAATGAAATAAGAACTATAGTTATTCATGTACTACTGAGCGCTAGATTGTCTATTTTGAGACATTGGAGAGATAAGAATCCACCATCCTTCTCTGAAATTATTCAAACTACTAATACTCATGCATCATATGAACTGATGTTTGCCTCTTCTCAGGGCAACTACCACACTACATACTCCAGATGGTTTAAATGGCTAGATTGGTATAAGTCGCAGTAAACTAGGGACAGCGATCTGACTGTCAAACCTGAAGTTACACCAAATACAGGTGATGGCGAGATGAGACTTTTTCTTTGTTCCTGTCTTCTTTCTCTTTCCTTTCTTCTTTTTTTTCCCTTTCCATTCCTGTCCTCTCGATTGTTTGGAACCAAGTCTTTTTCATTTCTGCTCTTTCAGTATTAGAGGTGTCAAAACTTACTTTATATGTCATATGCATGACGTCATAGGATGATTACCCTTGACCTCTGCCCATTGACTCAAGTTTATCTCATCATAGGTATAAGGTGTTCTGAATATCAGGATTGGACGGTTCATATTGCTAGCTGCACTCCACTCTATTTTGAATTTAGTGATGGGACCTGGGGGGGGGGGGATCCTTACTTCCCTGTGAGGCACAGCATGTTCCCGGAAGGGGTGCCCGGGGGAGGCGGCTCCTCCCTCCTGTCTGGTTTAACTCTATCTGTTACGTATCGGTGAGATGCATTCCACCGTTTGGTGATCAGATGAAGATTTATTACCTTGTATGTTCTTTCTTTGATCAAATAACATATAAAGTTTCTTGCTTTGTGATAAACTAACATCGGTACTTGAGGATCTACAAATTTTGATGTATGACATGTTTCAATGCAGATTCTTCTTGAATTATGTCCACATGTATTCTCTTGTAAAATTTCTCAATAAAAATTTTATTGAATCAAAATTTTGAATCTAGTCCACTTAGCCGGTCATTCTAAAACATCCACTGTGTTCCTGGGAACGGATGCCGAAAAGGCATTTGACCGGGTCAATTGGTCTTTTATGTTTTCAGTCCTACGGTATGTGGGGGTAGGGGAGAGGATGGTAGGGTGGATATCAAGCATATACACAAGGCCGAAGGCACAAATAAAAGCAAATGGAGTTCTATCTGAACCTTTCTCTATCTCTAACGGCACCCGCCAAGGGTGCCCTTTATCACCACTCCTTTTTGCTATCACCTTAGAGCCATTTCTTTGTAAGGTCAGGCAAAACCCGGATATTAAGGGGTTAATAAACAGAGATTTACATCATAAAGTATCCGCATACGCGGATGATCTTTTATTCTGCCTTACTAAACCTATTATATCTATGCTGAACCTACTAAGAGAATTGGACCAATATAGTGCACTGTCCAATTTAAAAATGAACATGTCCAAGTCAGAGGCAATGGGTGTATCTATGACTATGACTCAAATTAACGAGTTAAAAATGAATTTTAAGTTTAGATGGACCTATATGGGCCTCAAATACCTGGGCACGTTGATTCCACCTAAATTGGACCAAACCTTTGAGTTGAATTTTCCACCTCTACTGAGTAGAGTGAAAGTCTTACTCTCTAAATGGCATCAGGGCCTTTTCTCTTGGATGTAACATAATAAAAATGTCAATATTGCCTAAATTTTCCTATCTCTTTCAAACTTTACCCATCCATATACCCCCTGAATTCATTAAACAGACTAATAAGATGATAACTGAATTCATTTGGGCCCATAAAAGGCCCAGAATTCAACACCGTCTAATGACTATGCCTAAACAATATGGGGGGGTAGCGCTACCAGATATGCAGAAATATTATCAGGCAGCTCATATGGCACGACTAGTAGACTGGTGTAGGCATGCAAGTTTTAAAATATGGCCAAAGATCGAGCAATCACAGTGTGAGGTCCCATTGCGTTGTGCAGTTTGGTGCTTTGGAGACCTGAGTTCAGCTCTCAAAAAGCACCCAACCTTGGGCCCTACCCTGCGTATACGCTCGCGAATATGCTATACCACTCTTATTGTCATCTGTGAACTCCCCCCCTGTAACCTAACTACAGGAGGGACCTTTCAGGAAACTCTCAGACTCACAGTGTTTCAGGCCTCGCATTTTATACAAACAGCGACTGGGACATGGCCCTCATTACCCGAACTAACCCCATCCAATGACCGTTTCGGTCTTGATTTCTGGAGTGGAGCTCAGTTGTGACATTTCCTTGACACTCTTCCACCTCCGGACAGATTTCAATGAACATTGACACCCTTAGAACAAATATGTGAGAGGACGGGGCCTTGCTCTCACTTAATCTCACAAATGTATGCACTACTGGTTGCCCCCCAATAGGATTATGTCCCTGCATATATAAGGAAGTGGGAAATGACATTAGACAGGACGGTCACCCAGGCACAACATAGGCAGATAGTAAATCTTGTGTTGAAATCTTCAATATCAACAAGAATCCAAGAAACTAATTTTAAAATAATGACAAGATGGTACAGTACACCCTCACTACTTAATAAATTCTCCCCGGAGATCCCGGACAAATGATGGAGGTGTCAGGAGGAAAGAGGGACTCTACTCCACGTTCTTTGGTCCTGCCCAAAACTGGAGTACTGCTGGAGGGAGATACGGTGGATAGCACAGAAATTGACTGAGTATAACCTCCCAGAAGATCCAGCCTTATTTTTGTTACTGGGGAAAAAATATAGATCATGTATCGTGCGGCAGTGGAGAGATACGAGCCCCCCCCCCCCCACAATTCTTACATGGGTCACACGAATTGAAGAGGTTTAAAGGATGGAGGATTTGTTATTATAGGCTCAAAATCGAAAGGAGGCATATTTTGAAACTTGGGGCCAATGGAATACATTTAAATTCTCTGAGGAGGCCTTAGGGGTGCCCTCACTTCCCTGGATGATGGTATAGTAAACTCACCTTTACCTCGGTACATTTCCTCTTCAATTCCGACTCCCCCTCCCCTTTCAGTGTCTTTTCTTTTTTTCTCTCCTTTTCCCTTTCTATCATTTTTCTCTTTTTTTTTTCTTTTTTTTTTATAACAATTCTTTCCCTCGTGGAGCTTTTTACTTTCTCCTTCTTCCTCTTCAGATATGTAGAGGTTTTTCTTTTTAGTAAAGTATGTTGTCAGGGCATACAAGAGAAGCAGGTCTAACGGAAGACAGAATGGGGACAATCCCAATTAACTAGTTTATTTACGTAACTGTCAGCAAGTGGTTAAATATGGGTTTACTTTAAGAATAAAGACTATGTAGTTCAACAGCTTAAGTCATCTTTTTACAGTAACTTAATCATTTTCTATAATTGCATATTGAAATATTTTTGCACGCATCCCAGTGCCCGATGAGCAACAGCTACACAGCAAATGTGAACCTTTTCACTGGATTCCACATTTTCAAACATCTCAGTCATTCTACACCACTGAATTCTACGTTTTCTGTGAAGTGCTACTGTGCTGCAATGTCCCACATCTTGTTACCTAGGAAAAATATCAAATCTTATGCCAATAGGCCATGAAAATAGACTATTTATTTTGAATAGTACAGGAACAGTGACACTCAAGAGAAAACAGCAGTTGGAGCTTCGGGGTAGATGCTTGTTAAAGGAAAATGTGTTTCCTAAGTCACCTGGAGAGTCCACACCTGTTAAGATATTTAAGTAAATTAAATTTCAGTACCAGGATGTGAAAAGAAAACTGATTCCATTATTCAAACATAAGGAAAGGAACCATCTTCAGAAGCCTTATGTGTCAATCACAAGCAGAGAACAGAGGACAAATAAGCATCTGCTATGATCATGACAGTGTTGGGTTTTTGGCAAGTCTAATGCCGCGTACACACGACCGTTTTTCATGACGAGAAAAATTTAATTTTTTTATTTGGTCATTAAAAACGATCATGTGTGGGCTCCAGAGCATTTTTCACGACGTGAAAAATGGGCATTAAAAATTTGGAACATGCTCTAAAAAAACGCGCATGCTCAGAAGCAAGTGATGAGATGGGAGCGCTCGTTCTGGTAAAACTAGCGTTCGTAATGGAGATAGCACATTCGTCACGCTGTAACGGACTGAAGAGCACAAGGCTGAAAAGCGCGAATCGTCTCTCATCAAACTTTACTAACACAAGGATCAGCAAAAGCAGCCCAAAGGGTGGCGCCATCCGAATGGAACTTTCCCTTTATAGTCCCATCGTACATTTTGCGCTTTGCTCGAGCATTTTTTTTCACAATAGTGTGTAGGCAGGGCAGGGTTGAGAAGAATCACGTCGAGAAAAACTTTGTTTTTTTCAATGACATTAAAAACGTCGTGTGTACGCGGCATTAGTCTGCAGTAAAAGCTCTGCGAAATAGAATCCTCAGTTTTCCTATTCATGCTAACCCCTGTTTGTATATACAGTAAAATACATACATACTGCTAATCTTTAGAGTGAAATCCCACAGTAATGCAGAGCTACTGGAGGGACTCATCATTCCCACAGCTCTCCATTGCTGGCTGTGGTAGAGAGCAGTGTGGTGCACGATTCAGCACATCACACGGTTACCCTTTTTTGTTTGTTTTGTGCAAACTTTATTTTAAAGTGGTTGTAAAGGCAGAAGGTTTTTTTATCTTCTGTGTGCAGAAGCCTTCTGTGTGCAGCAGCCCCCCCCCCTCAGCTCCCCTAACACTTACCTAAGGTCCCTCTCTGTCCAGCGATGTCCACGAGTGTCTCAGCCATCCCAGATTCTCCCTCCTGATTGGCTGAGACACAGCAGCGGCACCATTGGCTGCCACTGCTGTCAATCATAGTCAGCTTGCCACTCAGGGGAGAGGGGACAGGGCCAAGTCGAGGCTCTGTGTCTGAATGTACACACGGAGCTGAGACTTAGCTCGGGTGCCCCCTTAGCAAGCTGCTTGCTGTGGGGGCACTTAACAGGAGGGAGGGGCCAGGAGCACCAAAGAGGGACACAAGAAGAGGAGGATCTGGGCTGCTCTGTGAAAATACACTGCAACAGAGCAGATACAGTGCCTTGCGAAAGTATTCGGCCCCCTTGAACTTTTCATCCTTTTGCCACATTTCAGGCTTCAAACATAAAGATATAAAATTTAAATTTTTTGTGAAGAATCACCAACAAGTGGGACACAATTGTGAAGTGGAACGAAATCTATTGTTTTTTTGAAACTTTTTTAACTAAGAAAAAAATAAAAAGTGGGGCGTGCAAAATTATTCGGCCCCCTTGCGTTAATACTTTGTAGAGCCACCTTTTGCTGCGATTACAGCTGCAAGTCGCTTGGGGTATGTCTCTATCAGTTTTGCACATCGAGAGACTGAAATTCTTGCCCATTCTTACTTGCAAAACAGCTCGAGCTCAGTGAGGTTGGATGGAGAGCGTTTGTGAACAGCAGTTTTCAGCTCTTTCCACAGATTCTCGATTGGATTCAGGTCTGGACTTTGACTTGGCCATTCTAACACCTGGATACGTTTATTTGTGAACCATTCCTTTGTAAATTTTGCTGTATGTTTGGGATCATTGTCTTGTTGGAACATAAATCTCCGTCCCAGTCTCAGGTCTTTTGCAGACTCCAACAGGTTTTCATCCAGAATGGTCCTGTATTTGGCTGCATCCATCTTCCCCTCAATTTTAACCATCTTCCCTGTCCCTGCTGAAGAAAAGCAGGCCCAAACCATGATGCTGCCACCACCGTGTTTGACAGTGGGGATGGTGTGTTGAGGGTGATGAGCTGTGTTGCTTTTACGCCAAACATATCGTTTTGCATTGTGGCCAAAAAGTTCGATTTTGTTTTCATCGGACCACAGCACCTTCTTCCACATGTTTGGTGTGTCTCCCAGGTGGCTTGTGGCAAACTTTAGACGAGACTTTTTATGGATATCTTTGAGAAATGGCTTTCTTCTTGCCACTCTTCCATAAAGGCCAGATTTGTGCAGTGTACGACTGATTGTTGTCCTGTGGACAGACTCTCCCACCTCAGCTGTAGTTCTCTGCAGTTCATCCAGAGTGATCATGGGCCTCTTGGCTGCATCTCAGATCAGTCTTCTCCTTGTCTGAGCTGAAAGTTTAGAGGGACAGCCAGGTCTTGGTAGATTTGCAGTGGTCTGATACTCCTTCCATTTCAAAATGATCGCTTGCACAGTGCTCCTTGGGATGTTTAAAGCTTGGGAAATCTTTTTGTATCCAAATCCGGCTTTAAACTTCTCCACAACAGTATTACGGACCTGCCTGGTGTGTTCCTTGGTCTTCATGATGCTCTCTGCGCTTTCAACAGAACCCTGAGACTATCACAGAGCAGGTGCATTTATACAGAGACAGGCCTAAGGCTGGGTTCACACTTGTCCGACAAACGTTCCGACATTGGGAGCTCATGTTGCATGACGTTTGAAAATCAATGTTTCCCTATGAGAGCCGTCTTAACTGGTCCGACACAAGTCGGTCCGACTTTGAAAATGCTCCCTGCACTACTTTGGTCCGACTTTGATCCTACTTTAGCCCATTGAATATCATTGAAGTCGGATCAAAGTAGGATCCTTGTCCTAACCATCCGACTTTTGACATCCGACATGGTGATTACAGCAGCAGTAAAAGGAATTTATCTCACACTGGGATTGTTTTGATTGGTCAAAGGACAAGTCAGACTAGCACAAAGTCGGATCAAAGTAGTATCCTGTTCATGAAAGTCGGATGGATGTCGGACCAATGTAGGACCGATGTAGGACTGATGTCGCAGAGCAAAGTAGGATGAAAGTTGTATGACTGTCGTGTCGTACCAGTGTGAACCCAGCCCAATGGGCTGAAGTAGGATCAAAGTCGGACCAAAGTAGTACAGGGAGCATTTTCAAAGTCGGACCGACTTGTGTCGGACCAGTTAAGACGGCTCTCATAGGGAATCATTGATTTTCACACGTCATGCGACATGAGCTCCCAATGTCGGAGCGTTTGTCGGACCAGTGTGAACCCAGCCTCAGTGTGAGTTTCACTATCTTATTAGTATAAATTAATCAGCTTCCCTCCCTCAGCACCCCAGAGTGGCCACACCTGATGAGGCAGAGGTAGCTGGGCAAGCAAATCATCTGTAGCAAGACGAGAGGCCCTCCATTGTTAGGACTTTAGTCCTATATGCTATAGACATTTTGGGTAATAAGGTAAAAGAGGCAAATGGTCTGTAAGATTTTGTTTTTATTGCTGTCTGTGTTATTGCTGTGTTGCTCTGATAACCATTGCCCCTGGGATTGCAATTGAGGGAAAAATCAAAAATTTTGATTTGACCCAATTAGGAAGGGGGCCCTTTGTTTTGGTGACATACTGTATATGTAGAAGTGTATTTTCCTTATTTTGTAACAATTTCTCTTCCTGAACAGACAGAAAAAAATAAATAAAAAATTAATCAGGGGATTTAACCATACTCTTTATTACCGTATATACTCGAGTATAAGCCGAGATTTTCAGCCCTTTTTTTTGGGCTGAAAGTCCCCCCCCCCTCGGCTTATACTCGAGTCAGCGAAAGGTTTTACATGTAAATAGTACCTGGAAAAAAAATTGCGGCTGCGGCGTCCATCGTTCAAATCCTGCGGTCTCTTTCTGGTCCCTTCCGTGATAGGCGATTCTCATCAGACACTCTCCGCCTATCACGAACGTTCTCTCATCCTCAGTTTCCCAGCAGACGTCTGTGATTGGCGGAACACCCAACACAGTGTCTGCTGGGAAACTGAGGATAGTTAACAGTGAGGATAGGGAACAGTGAGGATAGGGAACAGTGAGGATAGGGAACAGTGAGGATAGGGAACAGTGAGGATAGGGAACAGTGAGGATAGGGAACAGTGAGGATAGGGAACAGTGAGGATAGGGAACAGTAAGGATGGGAACACTGAGGCATTGTTGTCCCTCAGCTTATACTCGAGTCAGTAAGTTCTCCCAGTTTTTTGTGGCAACATTAGGTACCTCGGCTTATACTCGAGTCGGCTTATACTCGAGTATATACGGTATCTAAAACTAAAAACTAAAATTGTAGCTTTCAGCTTTGTGATTTAGTAAAAGTATAAGTATACAAGTAAATATGTAAGTCGGGGGTTGGCAACCCTTCGATTGCTAGCTACCTGTCGACCACTGACAGAGCTCTTACTGTTCCGCAGTCATCCCCACCGGCCCTCCTCCCCGATCCAAGGGCCTTGTGGGTGATACCAAGTTTGAAGGTGAGAGCGAATTGCCTTGAGAACATGTAGGTTTTCAACTGCACCTTCCCTGCGCTACTCTGCATTGAAAAAATATTCTGTGCTCTCCATACACCCAGCCCTCCTAATGCCCTAGCCCTCCTGGCACCCACCCCCCTGATGCCCTCCTGAGACCAACCCCCCTGATGCCCTTCTGACACCCAACCCCCCTGATGCCCTCCTGACACCCAGCTCCTCTAAAACCCTTCTGACACCCAACACTCACAAAGCCCTCCTGACACCCAGCCCCCCTGATGCCCCAGTACCGTGCCCTCCTGAAACGCCAGCCCTTCTAATGCCCCAGCACCATGCCCAGCTGTCCTGATCCCACTGTTGCCCTCTTGACCCCATTACTACCTACTACTGACTTCTGTACACTGCTCTATCTACTACTGACCTCTGTACGCTGCCCTACCTCTGTACGCTGACCTCTGTACACTGCCCTACATCCTTCTGACCACTGTACGCTGCCCTACATCCTTCTGACCTCTGTACACTGCCCTACATTCTGATGACCTCTATACACTGCCCTACATCCAACTGACCTCTGTACACTGCCCTAACCTACTACTGACCTCTGTACATTGTGCTACATGTTACTAACCTCTGTAAACTGCCCTACATCCTACTGACCTCTGTACACAGCCCTGCATCCTACTGACCTCTGTACGCTGCCCTACATCCTACTGATCTCTGTACACTGTCCTACATATACTACTGACCTCTGTACGCTGCCCTACATCCTACTGACCTCTGTACACTGCCCTACATCCTAATAACCTCTATACACTGCCCTACATACTACTGACCTCTGTACACTGCCCTACATACTACTGACCTCTGCATATTGCTCTACCTACTACTATACGCTGCCCTACACGTTTCTGAATTTAAAGTGACATTAGTTTTAGTAGATTTTTCTAGTTTTTTTTCATGCTGTCAACTTTTAATTGGGAGCTTGCTAAAAAATTATTTAAAAAAAAGGGGGAGGGGGGCGTTGCACCCTGGTGATCTTTGATCTCTTCAATGTTGTCCAGGTAGATCTCTATCTCTCAAAGGTTGCCTACCCCTGATGTAAGTGAACAAACTGTCTTTTGGAAAACTAACTATTGCCATCATGCTAATTTCTGTCTGCCCAAACTCGACTTGATGTTATCTACTTCCAGTGGGTGACAAGCTTCTAAATTTTTTTATATGTTTTGTCCTATTTGGCTCTTGGGTAATAATGCATTTTAATTATCCATGCTCAAACAAAACACAAGCCATAAGATAAAAAAAAAGCTAGACAATTGTAACAATTGTATTCAAAACAAAGCTCTAGTAAACATTGTGCCCCATGGTGTTTGTAATAAAACATAAGATGCAGAAAACCAGAACATCTCTAGGTGGAAGGTTTGGACATGTTGAGTTTTGAATATTTAAATTTGTATTCCGTATTCAGGTGTTTGCTTTGTAATTTGATTTATGGACTTTCTAGGATGATATGCTTAGAAATTCCACACTAATCATTCTTTGTCCTGCTGGAGCACACAGCTGTCAGTACCTCATCACTGCTTTGGAAAACATCAACTTCTATAAATTGTAGGGTAATTCAGAAGCTTAAGGAACAGGCTTATATAGTATATTATTTTTATTTGGATTGCTGTCAGAGTGTTTCAAATTTAACAAATGATTACATATTCTACTAATGTTTCCACTATTTATAATAAAAATAACTCGATCTAATAAGGTGAAATGATTCATGAAAATTAGGAAAGTGTACAGTAATTAACCACACCAACCAATTTGCTTTCAACTTACTGTATTCTTATCAATTATAAGATGATTTTTGATTGGCTGCAAAGGTTACCTGCAATTTTTATATTATTATTGCTCTTATTAACCCCTTAGTGCCAGCGCCTCCTGGTCCTTTAAGGGGTTTCTGATGACAAGAGGCGGGGCAGGGTTTATGATCATGTGACCACCATGATTGGATGTCACAGTGGTCACATGACTGGAAAGCTCCTGATCACAAGCAGCGAGCGGGAGCTTTCCGTTAGATGCCGTTAACTGTGCCAGGAGCTCGCAGGGTACGCACTCTCGGCACAGGTTTGTTTACATTTTGGTACTCAGATATGCATCCTCTCAGCATTAAGGCTCACCCACTGAGAAGCCACATATTTTCATTAAAGAGAGAGGTTAAAGCCCAATATCAAAAATAGATTGGCAAGGTTGACTTAAAATGAAAGAATCTGGTTTCTCTGCGATTCTCACTACCCCTGTAGCACTGTCCCCAAAGACACTCCACTCTAGGGGTGGGCAACCTGGAGCCCTCCAGCTGTTGTGGAACTACATTTCCCATGAGGCATTACAAGGCTGTCAGTTAAAATTACTCCCAGAGGCATGATGGGACTTGGAGTTCTGCAACAGCTGGAGGGCTCCAGGTTGCCTACCCCTGCTCTACTCCATCATGCAGCCATGGCCCTCTTCTGGGTTTAATGACACCCAGCATTGTTTAACCCTTTTCTGTAAGCTTAGAGCTTCACAGCCATACACCTGGAGGTTCATCATAAAGGCAACCTGAGCTAAAAGGAGAATGCTGCCGAGAATGGCACTCAGGACATGATACAAGGGTAGTTCTCTGAAGCATAGGGGGTCATCCACCACTATTGCGGGAAGAAGAGGAGAAGAAACAAAAATAAATGTATGCCTTTATAAAATAGATGAGGGGGGGGGTTCAAGGTGGGTGGGAAGAGCACTGATGGAAGGTGAGAGAGGGATGTCAAACATGGGCTTTAAATCAATCTACTTGTCCTGGAAAACGATTAAAAAATAATTGCATATGGAATTGATGGTTATAAAGGCCAACCTTCATTATACATGTTTGTTAGTTGAAAATGTCAGCTATTATGTTAGTTATCATTTAAGTTATCGGAGAACAAGATTTTAAACAAAGCCATGAAAATGTAAAATTTTTAAATTTCTGTACAAGTATAGGTACATTTCACATTCATTTTGATAAATGTTATTTTTCCAGAATTTCAACATAGCATACCCTTTCTCACTTAGTATAGAAACTGAATATTTATGCTTACAGGTGTCTAAACAAATGAAAGTGTATCTTAAAGCACACTATTTATTTCCATATAAATAGAACAACCCTCAATGTGTATTTTCATAAAATTTCCTTTGCTATTTTCCTCTTTCTTTCCACACATATCACATATAAATTCTATCAGAATACCCCTTTCAACATCTCTTCCTTTTGATGCCTGATAATGCTGCAAAAGCTTTTCTCAAATAGCAGCAGTGTTGTCACCCTCCTGCTTTAGGACTACAGGATGACACCTGTAATTCACTGTGGAGCAAGCACCTACATACACTCCTGAAATCCTGCACTACTGGGAAAAATAGTCCCAGCTGGAAGCTAGGCACCTCTTCCTGTAACTTGTGTGCCCCAAAAGTGCCTGTATTGTGTAGGAAGAAGTTAGATCTGAAGGCTGAACAGTCACAAGGCCAAATTGAAGCTACCCTCAAAAAGCATTTATCTGCATAAAAGTGCATGGATTGATGTTGGGCTATCCAGACAGTACTCTTACTGTATATGTGTACAAGTGTTTTGCCTTTGCATATACTTTAATATTTTAATTTAATAAAATGCTCATAATTGATTTGGTTATTGGGCTCTTTGGATTTATCTGCACAGACAGAGAGCCTCCGGTCTACTGTTTACAGGACACAGCACGCCACACATAATAACAGGAAGACAAAGGGCAGCCGACATGTTTTGGGGTCAAAAACCCCCCCTTCATCAGGGCTTAAAAAACATACATGAAAAATTTGTAAATATGGAGAACACAGAAAAAAAATCATTTTCAATAATGAGCCAAGAGAGAAGCTGCTGTACACTGGGTGTACCACAAAAGTCTTTATTTATTGTAAAAATCATCCCCGAGCATGGCAATGACAGTCACCACCCAAGGACCAAAATATAACAACAAAACCCCTTGTGGTTGGTGTACAGAGGGTAAGTTGCTTGCACAGAACACCGGCAAGACCCTGAAGATCATGGCTATCATTGCAGTACGTCAACTTCTACTGTGATTTTCCACTTCCCAGTGGCCCATTAGGTATGAGATATGCATACTGTACTTTCAGTACATTGTGCCAAGCTGGGTCAATAAACTGTTAGTTAGGGATGAGCCGAACACCCCCCAGTTCGGTTCGCACCAGAACCTGCGAACGGACCGAAAGATTGCGCGCACTTTAGAACCCTATTAAATACAATGGACGTGAACGTTCAAAATCAAAAGTGCTAAATATAATGGCTAATATGCAAGTTATTATCCTAAAAAGGGTTTGGGGACCCGGGTCCTGCCCCAGGGGACATGTATTAATGCAAAAAGAAATTTTAAAAACGGAAGTTTTTTCAGGAGTAGTGATTTTAATGATGCATAAAGTGAAAAAAAAAGGGAAATATTCCTTTAAATATCGTACCTGGGGGGTGTCTAAAGTATGCCTGTGAAGTGGCATGTGTTTCCCATGTTTAGAACTGTCCCTGCACAAAATGACATTTCTAAAGGAAAAAAAGTCATTTAAAACTGCATGCGGCTTTAATGTAATGTCTGGTCCCGGCAATATGGATGAAAATCATTGATAAAAATGGCATGGGTACCCCCCCCCCCAGCCCACTACCAGTCCCTTTGGGTCTTGTATGGCTATTAAGGGGAACCCTGCACCCAAATTTAAAAAAGGCCCTATATACTCTGAAGAGCAGTATACAGGCGGTGCAAACAAAACAGGTATTGTAGGTTTGTTCTTAAGTAGAATCTGTTTATAATTTGGAACAGGTACATTTTTTAAATGTAGCTCCAGCCAAAAAATCTATTTTTAAGCTTTTTGTGAAACATAGGAAAGGGTTATCACCCCTGTAACATTTGTTTTGCTGTCTGTGCAGTGTGCACCTGTTCAGAACATTTCACCTTACTTTCCGTCCCAATGACAATTTTTTTTTTATTTTTTATTTTTTATTATTGAAACAAGGATTGGTGATGAAGCATCGGTGGAGAGGAGACACCTCTTTCCCATATTAACTCTAAAAAGAGAGAATTTTCCTTCCTAGGGGTAGATTTCCTCTCACTTCCTGTTGTCTCCTTCCGTTTGCAAGTAGGAGTCGTTTGTAAGTTGGATGTTTGAAAGTAGAGGCCTGCCATATATACTCTGCAGAAATTTGGCCCTTAGGTGTTGGTGTTGCCACAACACTGTAAGCTCTCACAGTTACTCTTGGTGGGCGCAGGAATGGGCCCTGCTGTGAATCATTAGATCAAGAATTGTAATTACATGCCATTGTTGAACAGTGGTAGGAAAAATTGGGCCTTTGGTGGTGGTGCTGGTGCCACAACATTGTAAGTCCTCACAGTTCCTCTTGGTTGGTGCAGGAATGGGCCCAGCTGTGAAATATTAGATCAAGAATTGTAATTACATGCCCCTGTTGAACAGTAGTAGGAAAAATTGGGCCTTTGGTGGTGGTGGTGGTGCTGGTGCCACAACACTGTAAGTCCTCACAGTTACTCCTGGTGGGCGCAGGAATGGGCCCAGCTGTGAAATAATAGATCAAGAATTGTAATTACATGCCCCTGTTGAACAGTGGTAGGAAAAATTGGACCTTTGGTGGTGCTGGTGGTGCTGGTGCTACAACACTGTAAGTCCTCACAGTTACTCTTGGTGGGCGCAGGAATGGGCCCAGCTGTGAAATATTAGATTAGGAATTGTAATTACATGACATTGTTGAACAGTGGTAGGAAAAATTGGGCCTTTGGTGGTGGTGGTGGTGCTGGTGCAACAACACTGTAAGCCCTCACAGTTACTCTTGGTGGGCGCAGGAATGGGCCCTGCTGTGAATCATTAGATCAAGAATTGTAATTACATGCCCCTCTAGAACAGGGGCAGAAAAATTGTGCCTTAGGCACTGATGCCACAACACTGCAACCCCTTACAGATACTGTACTTGGAGCACAGCAATGAGCCCTGTTGCAAAGTATTGCATCAAAAATTGTAATTACACGCCCCTCTTAAACAGGGGCAGAAAAATTGGGCCTTAGGCACTGGTGCTGGTGCCACAACACTGCAACCCCTCACAGATACTGTAGTTGGAGCACAGCAATGAGCCCTGCTGCAAAGCATTGCATCAAAAATTGTAAATACACGCCCCTGTTAAACAGTGGCTGAAAAATTGTGCCTTAGGTATTGGTGCTGGTGCCACAACACTGCAACCCCTCACAGATACTGTAGTTGGAACACAGCAATGAGTCCTACTGCAAAGCATTGCATCAAAAATTGTAAATACATGCCCCTGTTAAACAGGGGCTGAAAAATTGGGCCTTAGCCACTGGTGGCGGTGCCCAGAACCAAAAATGTTCTTTCAAGCTATCAGCATGATTATTGAGGAGGAAGAGGATAGTCACTCAGCATAACAGGATAGTCACTCAGCATCAGCATAGGCAGTCTTGAAGGGATCTGGCATTTCCCAAAAGATTATTCGGTTACATCAGCATCAGGTGCTTGGTAGCTGGTGGTGATAGAAAGACTGATTCATTTTTATGAAGGTCAGTCGATCGACCGAGTCGGTGGACAGGTGCACCCTGCGATCAGTTACAAAGCCTCCAGCAGCACTGAATGTGCGTTCTGAAAGAACGCTGGATGCAGGACAGGCCAGTACCTCAATTGCATACTGTGCAAGCTCTGGCCAGTGATCCATCCTCAAGACCCGGGTAACCCAGAGGATTTTCGGTGGGAAAGGTGTCCAAGTCTGATCTTGCCCCTAGGTATTCCTGCACCATGTAAACCAGACGCTGGCTGCTGGAAGCGATCATACCTTGGGGCTGCGTACTATAAAATTGTCTGAACGCATCGGTCAGACGGCCACCTTCTCCACCGCTCCTTCTTTGACTGACCGGAGCCTCAGCAACACGTTGTCCAGGACCAGGAATTTGTAACCTCCCAGTCTCTGGGAATGCGTTGCACAGACCTTTCTGCAAGGCCTCCCGAAGATGCTTCATCCTCTGCTCCCTCTGTGATGGCAAGTCCGCAACCTTACCCTTGTAACGTGGATCAAGGAGGGTTGCCAGCCAGTAATGATCCCTCTCCTTGATCGCACGAATACGAGGATCCTTGCGCAGGCTTTGCAGGATCAAGGAGGCCATGCAGCGTAGGTTTGCTGAGGCATTCGGTGCAGAGTCCTCTGTGTCACTGAGGACGACATGATCCGCAGCCACCTCCTCCCAGCCATGTACAAGTCCACGGGTGTCTTGGGACTGTAATTGATCCCTTGAAGACTGCTGCTGATGCTAGGCTCCACCTCCATGCTGACACAATAATACTCCTCCTCCTCCTCCTCGTCCTCTTCCTGTGTGATAGCCGGGCCAGCAGGAACACTGTCTGGATAAAGGGGGCCTTGAGAGGCAAGGAAGTCCTCCTCTTCCTGCCTCTGTTCTGCCTCATGTGCCCTGTCCATTATTCTGAGCCTGCCCCTGCAGAGCTGACAGAATCTCTGCCCCAGTGTGGCTCCTGTCCCCCAAGCACACCAGCTCAAGCACCGCATGGCATGTTTTTGCCAGCGTACTTACGGAGCACCGCTGGTTCCGAGGACAAAGCACAGGTAGAGGCCATGGAGGAGGGGGTGGAGGAGGGGGTGGAGGAGAGGGTGTGTCAGAATCACCAGTAGCAACATTTTGGAGGCGTGGTGGCGGAACAACCTCCAACACTGCACCTTGTCCTGCATCCTTCCCAGCTGCCAGCAGAGTCACCCAAATGCGCCGTGAAAGATAGGTGACGTCCCTGTCCATGCCTGCTGGACCATGAGTCAGCGGTAATATGCACCTTACCGCTGACCGCCCTGTCCAGCGAGACCAAGACATTGCCTTCCACATGCCGGTAGAGAGCCGGAATCACCTTCCATGAGAAAAAGTGGCGTTTAGGGAACCTGCCACTGAGGAACCGCACATTCAACAAACTCATGGAAGGGGGCAGAGTCTACCAACTGAAAAGGCAGCAGTTGAAGTGCAACCAATTTAGCCAAGCTAGCATTCAACCGCTGGGCATGTGGATGGCTGGGAGCGAACTTCTTTCAGCGGTGCAGCAGCTGGGGCAGGGAAATTTGCCTGGTACAATCGGACGTCGGTGTACCGAAAGGAGATTGCCCGCAAGTACTTGGCTGTGACACACCTAATTCTACACCTTCATTCCTCTCAGTGCAGGTTTCAGAGAGGACTGAAGGTATAGTGGGGTTGGAGATCCCAGCTGATGAGGAGCAAGCAGAGGTCGGCTTTGTTCTTTGGTGTGGGTCTTTTAGGTACGCCTGCCAATGGACTGCATGGCAGGTCGACATATGTCTGGTCAAGCACGTGATGCCCAAGCGGCTGATGTTTTGGCCACGTGAGATACGCTTCAGAAATATATTGCAAATGGCAACGGTGCGATCTGCTGCACACGTCTGAAAAAAGGCAAACACCAAAGAACTTTTGGAATAACGCGCAGAGACAGCAGCGCCCTGCACATGCGGAGCTCTGCGGTGTGATGCAGTCGGTGTGCTGCCCTTAAGCCGGCCCCTGGAGGGCATCCTGCCTCATTGGAGATGTGCCTCCTCCTCCTCCTCTCTCCTATCAGGCACCCATGTGAAGTCAGTGACCTCATCATCCCCTCCCTCCTCATCACTGGAGCCAATCTGGCAGTATTCTGCAGCTGGGGGAACATGACTGCCAGATAGCTGTCCTTGTTGGTCACCCCCTCTCTCTGGGCTCACGTTACTACCCCCTCTCTCTGGGCTCACGTTACTGCCTTCCTCTAGCTGGGTTCCATCATCGGACCCTTCAAAACGCTGGGCATCCTCCTGGAGCATGTACCCAACACTGTGGTCAAACAGTTCGGGGGACTCCTCAGGAGGACATGGTGGGGCTAGGGAAGGAGTGACTGATGCCATTGAGCCAAGGGAAGAGGCCGCTTTGGCAGCTGCTTTGCTGCTGAGCCTGGGTGAGAGAGGATGAGGAGGATGAGGACGGCTTGGTCATCCACTCTACCAAATCATGGGCATGTTGCGGCTCAACATGGCCAGCTGCCGAAAAGAAGGACAAGCGTGTCCCATGGCCACGTGCTGATGAGGATGCACCGTGTCCACGACCAGCAGCACTGTTGCCTATAGACACAGAGCCTGCTTGCCCTCCTTTATTGCCTCGTGACTGTCTGCCTCTCTTTGTTTGCCTTCCAGACATACTAATGGCCTGCAGTGAGATGTAGCTGCACAAAGGTGGGATGTAGATATATATATATATATATATATATATATATATATATATATATATATATATATATATATATCTGTATATAGATATAATGCAGCTATCAGACTCCACTGCCTGCTGTGGTATTAGTATGAGAAAAGCAGCAAAGGTCTTCAGTTACCGTAGTTTTAGGTGAACACTGTGCAGAGGACACAGTACACTAACTGAAAAAACTAGCAGCTCTCTGCCTGTGGTTTTAATATGAGAACACCACAAATTTTATTCAGGTTCCTTTAAGTGAACGCTCTGCAAAGGACAGAAGTACTGCAGTACACTACATAAATTTAATGCAGCACTCTGCCTGTGGTTTTAATATGAGAACACCACTAACTGTATTCAGGTAAGCTTTAGGTGAACGCTATGCAAAGCACACAGTACACTAAGTGAAACTCCGCTGCAGCTAGCACAATCACCTGCCTGCCTGTCACAGTTAGGGATGAGCTTCGAGTTCGAGTCGAACTCATGTTCGACTCGAACATTGCCTGTTCGCCCGTTCGCCGAACAGCGAACAATTTGGGGTGTTCGCGGCAAATTCGAAAAGTCTATGGGAGAAATCTAAAGTGCTAATTATAAAGGCTTATATGCAAGTTATTGTCATAAAAAGTGTTTGGGGACCGGGGTCCTGCCCCAGGGGACATGTATCAATGCAAAAGAAAGTTTTAAAAACTGAAGTTTTTTTGGGGAGCAGTGATTTTAATAATGCTTAAAGTGAAACAATAAAAGTGAAATATTCCTTTAATTTTTGTACCTGGGGGGTGTGTATAATATGCATGTAAAGTCGCGCTTGTTTCCAGTGCTTAGAACTGTCCCTGCACAAAATGTCATTTCTGAAGGAAAAAAAGTCATTTAAAACTCACTCGCAGCTATTAATGAATTGTCGGCTCCCGGCAATACATACAAAAGTCATTTATAAAAAAAAAAAAAAAGTGTGGGGGTCCCCCCAAATATCCATACCAGGCCCTTCAGGTCTGGCATGGATTTTAAGGGGAACTCCACCCCAAATTTTAAAAAAATGGCGTGGAGTCCCCCCAAAAATCCATACCAGACCCTTATCCGAGCACGCAACCTGGCAGGCCGCAGGAAAAGAGGGGGGGACGAGAGAGCGCCCCCCCCTCCTGAACAGTACCAGGCCACATGCCCTCAACATGGGGAGGATGTCCCCATGTTGATGGGGACAAGGGCCTTATCCCCACAACCCTTGCCCGGTGGTTGTGGGGGTCTGCGGGCGGGGGGCTTATCGGAATCTGGAAGACCCCTTTCCACTGTGATAGGATTTCGATTAATATGAAAACTTTTGCAGCGCTATTCTAAAGCCATCTATACTGGGTCACAATTTTGAAATTGCTGGACTGCTTTTGTGATCCACTATATACAGATTTTTGTGCTTGTTCATATGATTGAAATTGCTGCTATTTTCAGCGTGTTTTCTATTATTATTTGAATCCTTTGATTCCAGTGTTTTGTTGGACTCAATTATGTATGAACTTCCTATTTCCCGCACTATTAAGGGGGATGTGTTTTCCAGATCACACCAGTAATATACCGTAAATTTCAGGTCATATTAGCAATAATTTTCAAGGTTATCACAGCGACATGTCTTTTTAATTACAACGTTGTACTTTTTACTGCGTTTAATTTGATTCAGATTACCTGGAGCCCCCACCCCCCCACCCCCAACCCAACACCTTGTTTTAATTTCACCAATAAAGTCTCCCCTTTTGAAATGATGCAACAGGTGTAGTTGATTCACTTCATTGACCTTCTATTGGAGCATTCTTTTGCCCCAATGTTTCTTGTTTATGTCTAGTATTTCTGGATGAGCCTGAGCAAAGCCCTATTTCTTGACAGCCTTTATCTGACTCCGGAAGGCCCCAAGTTTCCCACAAGGGCCAACTCTCCTCTTCCAATTCAGGTATCCGGACTCAACCCACTTCCACTCTACAACCCTACAACCCTATATATATCCTCTCTTGCTATGGAAAAGGAGGCCCTCCAGTGCTCACACTAGGAATTACATCTGTACACTAAACCCCTTCCTACAGGATCAATTTGCAACCATGTTTAAGACTGTTTACTATCATCATAAAGGGTCATCATAAAAAATATACTTTTTTTTACCTACAACTCTGAGTATGGGGGGTTATTTACTAAACTGAAGAGTGCTATGCATACTAGCTCTTTATGCCTTTGTCTTGCAGGTGGTGTTTTTTTATTTTCTTTTTTGATAAGTGGCTTTACAACCACTTTAACTGGACAAGCTGTAGTTAGAAGCTGGTTTGGCTTTATATTTTTTGATGACCATTTACATTTTGGGGAAACAACACACAAGATTAAGGATAACATTTCTTTGCATACATCAGCTATGTGAAATTATTTAACAGATCAGAAGGAGGAGAAATGGGTGGCAGGAAGCCTCATCGTATTCAAACTGTGACTATCCATTCCATCTGCAGCCTATTGCTTTGGTCTAGCACTTCTGCCTGTGACATGAGAAAATTATTCATCACACTAAACAGTTTGCAGTGGTCACTGTGGGTAGCAGTGGTAACAATGGTGAAGTCTTACTGTAGTGGTGAAAAAATTCACTAGCAGGCATAGAGGGTATTATTTTACCCCATCCACATTTTCCTGTATGTGTTCGCAGCGCATGCCAATGCCTCCTGTGGCCCCAGATATCTTTTTGAGAAATGTTTACTTGGGCAAGCTTAAAACATGGGGAAATAAGTGAGCATGTGTAAAGTCCCCTAGTTCTGAGGTAATGTTGGGCAATGTTGACACAGTTGTCACCAACCATGGTGCCCATTTTTAGTGAGTGATTAACTTTTGGAAACAGGGGAACTTTTTTGGCTTGAACGTCTTGTTGTGATATGTGCTGTAATCAAATACTTTTTTCTATTTAGTAATTTACAATCCGGAAAAATCTAAAGAAAATGTATTTTATCTGTGTCTATAAGAATTTTAATTGAACCAAACCATCAAAAGAAATGACTCTCAAATATGATCAAACAATCTCTTCAGAATAAAAATCAATGCATGTGTGGGCCGTGTTTCTATTTCTTTGCTCCTTTAATGATTCTGCTATATTAGTATTCAATAACAAGGTAATATATTGTGTATATATATATTTTCTGAATTCCTTGGGCATTTTATGATTTATAGGCACATCATTAAATTCTTCTGTGTTATTGCAAGTGTCATTAGAAAACTGACATTTGCAGAAGTAGGTCAGCAATGACAGTCTCCTTATACCTCTCAATGAATGCAGTTTAAAAATCTTTCAAATCAATTGAACTATCAGAATAAATTAGCTAGATACGTTTTAAAACGAAACAAATGATGTGCAGTCATACAACTAATTTTCTTTACAAAATAGTACAGCAAAGTAGAAACGTCTGTCCTCTGCCAGCATGCTGTAGAGTAGGACACTTGTTCTGTGGGGAAGCAAAGGTGTTTATGCAGTGGTCCAGCAAGCACTATACTAGATAGGACTTAGAGCTTTGCAATTCACAAATAATTTATATATATTTTAGTCCAAAGTAAAAACATTTTCCACAGAAGCCCTCCAGAGATGTTTTTGGTACTATCCCTGATCACTTATGGGGATCACTTTTTCATGGATATCTGTCCACTGTGGATGTTGCCTTGTGTTGGGCTGCTGTCACGAATCACACTGCCACAGTTACCAGAAATTATGCCCCCAGGGGGCTCCTAGCTCTCAGTAACATACCCTCAATACACAGCTGCTTTGTAAGTAATCTATATAGGGGAGGTCTCCTCATCCTATCTTTTTTGTTTTTTGGTTTATTCTTTTTTTTTTCATAATTTCATACTATATAGGAATTGATGCATTTCATTACACATATACACCACATGCCTGCTCCCGAAGAGTGTATAAAATCCACGAAACATGTTGAGCTAGTTAGATGTTGTGCTCAAATCAATCATGTGTTTACAAATTTCCTATGCAGTTTCAAATACATGAATCATAATCCCCAATTATGCAATCTTTATATAAATTATCATTGTTATGGATTAGAGAGCCTTTAGGTTATTGATTTACAACCAATTCCAACTGTGTTATGGTATCATGTAATATGTTTATGTGTATATATACAGTATCTCACAAAAGTGAGCACACCTCTCACATTTTTGTAAATATTTTATTATATATTTTTAGGTGACAACACTGAAGAAATTACACTTTGCTACAAAGTAAAGTAGTGAGTGTACAGTTTGTATAACAGTGTAAATTTGCTGTCCCCTCAAAATAACTCAACACACAGACATCATGTCTAAACCGCTGGCAACAAAAGTGAGTACACCTCTAAGGGAAAATGTCCAAATTGGGCCCAATAAGCCATTTCCCTCCCCCGATGTCATGTGTCTCATTAGTGTTACAAGGTCTCAGGTGTGAATGGGGAGCAGGGGTGTTAAATTTGGTGTTATCACTCTCACTCTCTCATTCTGGTCACTGGAAGTTCAAAATGGCACCTCATGGCCAAGAACTCTCTGATGATCTGAAAAAAAGAATTGTTGCTCTACATAAAGATGGCCTAGGCTTTAAGAAGATTGCCAAGACCCTGAAACTGAGCTGCAGCATGGTGGGCAAGACCATACAGCAGTTTAAGAGGACAGGTTCCACTTAGAACAGGCCTCGCCATGGTCGACCAAAGAAGTTGAGTGCACATGCTCAGCGTCATATCCAGAGGTTGTCTTTGGGAAATAGACGTATGAGTGCTGCCAGCATTGCTGCAGAGGTTGACGGGGTGGGGGGGCAGCCTGTCAGTGCTCAGACCATGCGCTGCACACTGCATCAAATTGGTCTGCATGACTGTCATCCCAGAAGGAAGCCTCTTCTAAAGATGATGCACAAGAAAACCTGCAAACAGTTTGCTGAAGACAAGCAGACTAAGGACATGGATTACTGGAACCATGTCCTGTGGTCTGATGAGACCAAGACAAACGTATTTGGTTCAGATGTTGTTAAGTGTGTGTGACAGCAACCAGATGAGGAGTATAAAGACAAGCATGGTGGTGGGAATGTCATGGTCTGGGGTTGCATGAGTGCTGCCAGCACTGTGGAGCTACAGTTCATTGAGGGAACCATGAATGCCAACATGTACTCTGACATACTGAAGCAGAGCATGATACCCTCTCTTCGGAAACTGGGCCACAGGGCAGTATTCCAACATGATAACGACCCCAAACACACCTCCAAGACGACCACTGCCTTGCTAAATAAGCTGAGGGTAAAGGTGATGGACTGGCCAAGCATGTCTCCAGACCTAAACCCTATTAAGCACCTGTGGGGCATCCTCAAATGGAAGGTGGAGGAGGGCAAGGTCTCTAACATCCACCAGCTCCGTGATATCATCATGGAGGAGTGGAAGAGGACTCCAGTGACAACCTGTGAAGCTCTGGTGAACTCCATGCCCAAGGGGGTTAAGGCATGGCAGGAAAATAATGGTGGCCACACAAAATATTGACACTTTGGGCCCAATTCGGACATTTTCATTTATGGGGTGTACTAACTTTTGCTGCTTTAGACATTATTGGCTGTGTGTTGAGTTATTTTGAGGGGACAGAAAATTTACACTGTTATACAAGCTGTACACTCACTATTTTACATTGTAGCAAAGTTTGATTTCTTCAGTGTTATCACATTAAAAAATATATTAAAATATTTACAAAAATGTGAGGGGTGTACTCACTTTTGTGAGATACCGTATATGAATTTTACTGGGATACTTACCATTATTATATATTACTGTTTTATACCTTGACATATACAGATATACAGTATATGAATCAATACAATTATTGTCCCTTTTTTTCTACTTTCAACCACACGCTTCAAATAAAGTCCCACCCCTTTTTTCATTTTCTCATATAGATAGGGATGGAAGCATATGACCAAGGTCGTTGCCTCATTTAAAGTCCCCAAAAATACCATCTTTTAATAAAACTACACCTATACACTGTATATACTTCAATCATGGACTTTTTTTTTATGCTTGCCTGAAGTTCAGTTTAAGCGTGTTGTTTAACATATCTCTTTTTTTTTACCCCAGTATGTTTGGAAATAGGGATTTATTAAAGAAAATATGTAAAAAGAGATATAGGTATGTATTAATGTTATGCAAGATCTCACCTGGCTTGCTGTAATAGTAGCCATTGTTTTTTTTTTTTTGCTCTTTCTTGATCTGGACCATGCTAACTTTTAAAATTCAATATTTTGTGCAAGCCAGTCCTATGCAGATCTGTTCTTTCTGTCTAGAACTCTCATCTCTCCTACCATATAGTACTGATTGCATTGCAACCGTATCCTCTTTGAAATGTTTTCACAGTGTAAAGCTTGACTAAAACAGAATGTGTAATTTCTTCCCTGTCTCCATCATTTACTGTCCCCAACATAACAATCACAGTAGATTACATTCCAATCTCTCTGGCTAGTTGAGAATGGTGTTTAGGTTCTTTTTTCATCTTGATCTGCTTATTAGTTTTCAACATTCAAACTTGCTATTTTCATCCTAAAAACTTTTCTCATATTCAGCATTTCCACATGTTTATCAGGCTAAAAAAAAAAACATTCAGGCTCTTCATTTCTGCAGTATAGATTGTGTTAACATCCCCTGTTTTTACAAGGAGATTGGTGTACAAAACAACAGTAATCTTTATTTGAATAACATGCTTGTTATTTTATACATCTCTGTACACTTTTTAAAGATTAACTCAATATTAATGTAGCACAGAGACCACTCTTCCTTCCTTACCACACCATGCCACATGCCCGTACCCTCCTGTGTGAAGAGGTTGAGCGGTGTAATGTACCTGGGTCTTTATGGTCAGGTTCTCCAGAGAATGGTTCCCGTCTTCACTGCAATAAAGACAACAAGTCTCTATTCCCCAATAACTCTAAGGTCCACACCAATTGCAACTCCAACGTAGAGTTTATTTTCTCTTATGCATCGTCATTTAGATAGAAAAGGTTGGAGGATGATCAGGACAGCAAGAGGTGTTGGAGTAGGTCCAGGCACAAACGAATACTTATTCACCACCCATATCTTCAGGTAGTCTCAGCTCATCCGGATAGTCTCTCATTAGAGTGGATCCTAGCAGCCGGATTGATGCTCGAATTAAATTACACACAGTCTCTGTACAAACTCTGCCACAGATCTGGTAAACGTTAGGCCTCTGCCACAGACCTGGTGAACGATGGTCTCTGCCACAGACCTGGTGAACGATGGTCTCTGCCACAGACCTGGTGAATGTTAGGTCTCTGCCACAGACCTGGTGAACGATGGTCTCTGCCACAGATCTGGTGAACGTTAGGCCTCTGCCACAGACCTGGTGAACGATGGTCTCTGCCACAGACCTGGTGAACGATGGTTCTGGTATTAGGCCTCTATCAGGAAGATGACATCCCTCCAGAGAGTTACCGGCCCCTTCCTTCACTGTGATCTCTCACCAGTCCCTCGGAACGGTCCTCCCCCGGCCTCCTCTTCTAGATACGGGTCTCCTCGCAAGGCAGCACCCTGGGATTCCTCCTCCCTCCGTGGGTTCCAGGCGAAGGTGCTGGACCCAAAGCCTTCAGTTGCAGCCCCAGGGCTAAAGGTGCCTGGGACTGATCCGCCAGTGTACCGGGCCAGGAACTCCACCCCAGGACTAAAGGTGCCTGAGGTGGCCACAAACAGAATCACACGCTCCCGGGGTTTGAACCCCCGGGAACTCACCACCTACAGACAGGGTCTGCCCCTTTTATATCCTCTCCCGGGATGCACAGCAGGCCGACACGCCCACCATACTACCGCCGAGAGGGGACATCCAAGGCACAGCACTGTACCAGCGGTTCAACCCTAGCCTCTGATGGCAGCGCCATCAACAGGCCACAGGGAACTATACACCAGCATCCCTCCTGTAGTATAACATGGGTTTTACAGAACCCTATCAAATAGTGTGTTTGAGTACAACTACCACTCAAACATTCCCTTAGATTTAAAAGCCCCGCTACAATAATGTCAGCCAGTTATGATTTCCCCTGCTTTTCTTTTTTGCTGCAGCAAGTCCTTGAATCTGATAAACACTATATTGTCAAAAGTATTGGGACACCTGCACATGAACTTTAATGGTAACCCAGTCTTAGTCCGCAGGGTTCAATAATGAGTTGGCCCACCCTTTGCGGCTATAACAGCTTCAACTCTTCTGAGAAGGCTGTCCACAAGGTTTAGGAGTGTGTCTATCGTTTTGAGGTCCAGACTCTGTGCAGGTCAGTCAAGTTCGCCACCCCAAGCTCGCTCATCCACACTATATTGCCAAAAAGTATTGGTTCACCCCTCCAAATCATTTGGTGGAGGGGGGATTATGGTGTGGGGTGTTTTTTTAGGGGTTGGGCTTGGCCCCTTAGTTCCAGTGAAGGGAACTCTTTATGTGTCAGCATGCCAAGACATTTTGGACAATTTCATGCTCCCAACTTTGTGGGAACAGTTTGGGGATGGCTTATTCCTGTTCCAACATGACTGCACACTAGTGCACAAAGCAAGGTCCATAAAGACATGGATGAGTGAGTTTGAGGTGGAGGAACTTGACTGACCTGCACAGAGTCCTGAACTCAACCTGATAGAACACCTTTGGGAGGAATGAGAGCGGAGATTGCCAGCCAGGTCTTCTCATCCAACATCAGTGCCTGACCTCCCAAATGCGCTTCTGGAAGAATGGTCAGACAGTCCCATAGACACACTTCTAAACCTTGTGGACAGCCTTCCCAGAAGAGTTGAAGCTGTTATAGCTGCAAAGGGTGGGCCAAATCAATATTGAACCCTATGGAAAGAGTGGGATGATGTTATACAACGTCATCCCACAACGAGAGAGCCACCAACCGCTCGTCAATTAAATACACAGGAGGTGGTTAAGAAAGGCCTGGATTGTTTCCTATGTACACATAAAGACATGGGTGAGCGAGTTTGGGGTGGAGGAAATTGACTGACCTGTACAGAGTCCTGACCTCAACCCGATAGAACACCTTTGGAATGAATTGGAGTGGAGACTGCGAGCCAGGCCTTCTCGTCCAACATTAGTGCCTTACCTCACAAATGCGCTTTTGGAAGAATGGTCAAACATTTCTAAACCTGGTGGACAGCCTTCCAAGAACAGTTGAAACTGTTATAGCTGCAAAGGGTGGGTCAGCTCAATATCAAACCCTACGGACTAAGACTGGGATGCCATTAATGTTAATCGACATGTAAAGGCAGGTGTCCTAATACCTTTGACAATATAGTTTATCTGTGAGCATATTTGCTCCCTGTACCCCATAGATGCTTTAACCTGTTGGAGCCCGGGCCATTGTCAAATGACAGCCGCAAGGTGGCTCTTCAGGTCTGGGAGGCCGTCTATTGACGGCCTCTGCTCCTCCGGCCATTGGGGGGTGCGCGAGCGCCGGCGCAAGCGCGCACCCGCCGCGTCACTGAGGTGCCGATGCGCGTGCCTGTCGGCCGCGGTATCCGCCAGGTACCCGCGATCGCCCCTTACACAGCCAAGGACGTGGATCTGTGTGTGTAAATACACAGATCCACGTCCTGTCAGGGAGAGGAGACCGATACTGTGTCCCTTGTACATAGGGACACAGATCGGTCACCTCCCCCAGTCAGTCCCCTCCCCCCACAGTAAGAATCACTCCTAGGGAACACATTTAACCCCTTCCTCGCCCCCTAGTGTTAACCCCTTCCCTGCCAGTCACATTTATACAGTAACCAGTGCATATTTATAGCACTGTTCGCTGTATAAATGTGAATGGTCCCAAAAATGTGTCAAAAGTGTCTACAAACTTAGTTCCCACATTACCTCATAACTTGAATTGTGAGACTGTTAGAGCTTCAATTAATGTTTAAACCAAGCAGTTAATCACTAGTTTAAGGAATCACTCATATCTTTCTTCTTTCATCTGGCCACTGCAGGTCCTTCCCTTGTAGATTTTCTACTCAATAAATATGTATTTTAAGTTTAGAGTTTTTGTATTCCAGTAAATGATTTAACAACAAGAAACTCTATATTTTAACATTATGGTTTGATGTCAGCAAGAATAAATAAAATACATTACTCAGTATGGATGTCTTTTGTTCCTTTTTTTTGTCTTCCCCAGAAAAAATCTATGGATTTTATGCATGTCCACAGACATAGATTTACTATATTCAATGCAAGTTTAAATTACCATGAATTTAACAATGTCTCAGCATCAATAACATTGTCATCCCTCAAGAGCACTATGAAGGGACTCTGTCACCATTTCCATAAACCTTTGCAGTGCTCCCCTACCATTTCCCACTCATATCACAAACGTGGGTGAATACGGCATGTGACCCCCCCCCCCCCCCGCCTCCTTTGAAAATATAAGAAATTAAGAAAATAAAAAAAGTAGTAAATATTAGCATATTCCTCTGTCTTCTGATTATATAAAAAAACATTCAGAGCTTTATTTAACCAAAATATAGGCCATACAAAACTTTCTGTAAATACTAATTGTGCCAGCTACCACCACTAAAACACATGAAAACCACATCAAAATCAATTGTTCCTGTATCTGGAAATCGGTAATTAACTTATTTTCCTCATACAGTTGATTACATCATCATTTATAGGGTTATCAATACAAAGTGCACTATGCTGCAATTCAAGTAATTTATTTTTATTATATTTAGTTTGTTTTTTGTGGTTGTGGATAGCCAACTAGTATATATAATATAGCACCAAATCCCCAAAGAATAATTGGACAATGGCAAAGGAGATGGGATTTTTTGTGGTGCAAAAATACAGTATATCAAGTAAATTATGATTAAATATTTTTATTTTGAACACCAAAATAAAAATAAAAAACAGTAAAAATATATGGAGAATGGTAGTACAGACAATACAGTTCAAGTGGACAGTTGGATGGAATATGTTCCCGACATGTTTCGCCCCTGATTCGGGCTTCTTCAAAGGGAGAACTGTCCAATATGGTGATACACACCTTTTACAGGATACAGAAAACAAAATACATACCATACCATACCATGTCATAATATATAGTGATAATTTTAAATAACAATTATATAAATCAAATACAGTGTAATTGATCTAAATTTTATGCATGCGCTGTTCACATTCCCAAAAGTCCAGCCCCTTACCTCTCGCCACTCTAGCCATTCTAAGTGGTCACACCCCACACGGCAGTACCCGGCCCAAGCCAAGGTGCACATCAAATGATCACAGGGGGAAGAAAGACGGCCAAAACTTGGCAGTATCTATAATTGGAAATATATAGATATGGTAGAAAAAATGTGTACATATAAAGGTGTACAAATATATATACACATATATATCCAAAAGAGGTCCAGTGCCAGCAATAGAGGCAGTGTGTCTCTTAGGAGTTTAAACAAAAAATACATCCAAAAATTATTATATAAACTTACAGAGGCTAGAATGGAATGGTAATGGCTTGAATCCTGGGACTAGACAGGTCAGTAGCTCAGAGAGGGAGTAATAACTCCAGCCAACCTGAAAACAAATGAAAACAAATACAATGTTTATTGGGGAATGGTTCATAGTATAAAGCCCTGTACACACGATCGGATTTCCTATGGATTCTAATCCGATAGATTTTTCCATCGGAAATCCGATGAAGCTGACTTCCATCAGTCTTGCCTACACACCATCAGTCAAAAATCCGACCGCCCAAAACGCCGTGACGTAAAACACTCCGACAAGCCGAGAAAAATAAAGTTCAATGCTTCTGAGCATGCGTCAACTTGATTCTGAGCATGCGTGGGTTTTTTGTCCGATGGAGTTCCCCACAGATGATCAGAATTTGGTATCGTTTTTTTTCCCATCGGATAAATTTAAAACATGTTCTATTTTTTCTCACCGATGGAAAAAAGACCGATGGGGCCCATACACGATCGGTTTGTCCGATGAGAAAAGTCCATCGGACTGTTTTCATTAGTAAAACCGATCGTGTGTACACGGCATAAGAGATCAGTCCAAGAAAGAACATGGTAGTGAGAGCAGACTGGAAAAGTAGTATAGTAAACTTGTCAGTAGCAATGTTCCCAAAGGGGCGATTCATGCCTCCAGATGGGACACTTTCATAGTCATATGATAAAAATCAGAAAGAAAAGATAAAGATAACAGTATCCAGAATTGAAAGGATTTACCTTCATGAGCGTCACAGTCAGTGTAGTCCCAGGGGCTCAGCAGCGTCTATGCACTGAAGCCCATGGTTTTTTATACCCCCCATCCGGTCACAAGACCGGAAGCGGACGTAGGACTGTACCGCGCATGCGCGGACGCCACCGCTGACTTTCACTCCGTATCTCCGCTCTGTGAACAGAGTCAGAAGAGCTGAAAGAGAAAAAAGTTTTGGAGCACTCTTGTGGTGGAAAACGAGAAGACACCCATAGGGACTTCTCAAAGGAGGAGTGCAGCGGCGAGATAATCCACATGCCGGCCAGCAAAATGGGCATCCAAAAAGGGGGATTGGAACACCCTTGGGTGTCCGTGTGAACATATGAGTATGCTGGACCTGGACCAGTCCAACATCGGGAATCTGACCACAACAAAAAGGCATCAAATGGGGGAAGGGCTTGGCACCAATAAGCTGTACTCGGGTGGCAAAACAACGCATGCATATTACAAATAACTGCATAACAACTACAAATATTATGAAATAAGTGCATAATTATATAGAAAATGTATATAGGTGAACCACTATAAATCTAATTGTATATATGTAAATATTGGAATAGCTTAAATTAAAAAGATTATTTATATCTGTCTATCATGATTTGGAATTTTATATTTCTTACGTGAGTGAAAAAATAAACAATATGTTTGGTCAACTTATGCAACCAATAAAACATCTGATTATTAAAATTTCACATATATTCATTTGGCCAAAATAGGGGACAAGGATGTTATTATGTCCACAGAGAGTGGGGAATGAAGGGAGAGATTGGGAAGATGTTGAGCCCCACATGGGATGACCAAAATAATGAGAGGAAAGGAAAGGAAAAATTGGGGATTAAAGGGGAAGGGAAGGAAAGGGAAGGGAAAGGGGGGGCGGAAAAGGAAAAAGAAGGGGTGGGAGAAAAAAGGGGAAAAATAGAGACAACAACGGAATAGGGAGGCAGCAAGGGAAACATCTGCAATATTTTATAAGAAAGGTTTATAACTCAACATTTCATTCAATCCAGGATACATTGTTGCCTTCAAAGGGAAGATCCAACGTGATTCTAATTGTAAACGTTTCTGATCATTGCTGCCTCCCCTAACATCCGGAGGAATATGCTCTAAGGCCATAAATTTTATAGTATACAATCTGAAGTCATGAAACAGACCCACATGATGACTGATTGGGGTTTCCATCCTTCGTTTTTTTATCAAAGATATGTGGTCATTTATTCTTTTGAAAAAGAGACGTTTTGTTTTCCCTGTATAAAATGAATTGCAAGTGCATTGCATCATATATACAATACCAGGAGTCTGAAAGGTTACTCTATGTTTAATCTTATAGGTGCATCCATTAGGTAATTTGACTTCATTGCTGTTTAATAAGAAACGACAGTTGTCACACCTCCTGCATGGAAAAGACCCTGGAGATGTTAACAGCTGTCGATGGAGTTTTATAGTGACCACCTATAAGTAATTTGGGTCTCCTTCTCTATATATTTGCACACTATAGGATCTGCCAATAGAAGTGGCCAGTATGTGTTGATAATCTGCCTAACCTGTTTATGCTGTTTACTGTATGATGTTATGATTCTCACAGGTTGGGTAGTGCATTTGATTTTTTTCTGATGGATCAGAGTGTCCCTAACATGAGCTCTGGCTCTATTGAAAGCTTTTTTCAAGATACTGTGTCACGAAGACGAGAATAAAGTAAATTGTCTTCTTTTAGAAAATCCTCATCCCTGCTACAGTTTCGCCGCAGCCGCAAGTATTGGCTGTAGGGGATACTGCTGACCAGGGATTTTGGATGGGAACTGGAAGCGTGTAATATAGCATTGGTTGCAGACGGCTTTCTGAATAAGGATGTACCCAGAGAGCCATCACTCTCCACAAAAATCTCAATATCCTAAAAATTGACAAGTTTTTGGTCACAAAGCATTGTAAATTTGAGATTAAAACTGTTATTGCCAAGTATGTCCAAAAAACTCAAGAAGTTCATCATGTGTTCCAGTCCAAATCATCAAAATGTCATCGATGTATCGATGGAAAGTAAGTACACATTCTAAATATTTTTAAATGTCATCTCTGGCAAAGAGGTCCCTCTCCCACCCCCCCAGATACAGATTGGCGTAGGATGGGGCACAACGCGTCCCCATTGCCTGTATCTGGAGGTAGTGGGAGAGACCAAACATGAATACATTTCTGGTTAACACAAATTTAAATAATTCCAAAATGAAATCATTGTATTGGTCAGCTGAATGGCCACGCTCGCGTAGATGTTCCGCCACAACTGACAATCCCTAATGGTGAGGGATTGCGTTGTAGAGGCTCTCCACATCGACCGTGACCAGCCAGGCATTCGCCGGAACAGTGATTCCCTCCAGTATTTTGATCAAATCTATTGTGTCCTGCACAAAGGAGAATAATGCTTTGACATGTGGATTTAGATAACTGTCAATCAGGCTGCTGGCATTTTCACTCAAACATCCACAGCCCGAAATGATAGGCCGACCTGGATGATTAATTAAGGATTTGTGAACTTTGGGCAGAGCGTAAATAGTAGGAACCTTAGGTTCCAGAACATTAAGAAATGTCCATGTGGATTTATCAATCAAATTTTTTGACAATGCCTTATGCCGCGTACACACGATCAAATTTTTCGACGGTGAAAACACCGTCGAGAAAATCGACGTGAAAAACGAGGAACAGCTTGTTCCCCTGCACACGGCCGTTTTAAATTACATTTCTTTTCTTGGTCGAATAAAACAACTGTGTGTAAGCTCCCGGCAGTGTTTCCCTATGGGAAAACTGCCGTGGAACAAAATGACGGGAATCACAACGAGAAAAATTAGAGCATGTTCTAATTTTTCTTGTCGTGATTAATGCCGTTTTTCCCGTCGGTAAAATGACAAAAAGCCCACACACGGTCGTTTTTCTCGTCCAAAAGAAAAAATGTAATTTTTCCAGACGGGAAAAATGATCGTGTGTACGCGGCATTAGAGTTAATATTCCTAAATTCAATGCAGTAATGGTCAACAACAGTTTGTGAAATGGGCCTATACCATTCTCTATTCTGGAGAATGCGTAGGCACATAGATTCGTATTTTTCACGGCCCATAATTACAAGATTCCTGCCTTTGTCGGCCTGTTTAATTATGATTTGTTTATTTTTCTGTAATGATGTCAGGGTTCGTGTGAACCGAGGAGACAAATTGCTGAAACGGGTCCTTGACCATGTCATTCCCTCAATCTCTCTTGATATTTGCTGCACAAAAGCCCAGATATTGGGATTGTTACCTAAAGTAGGAACATTTTTGGATTTAGGTTTAAACAATTGCGGAGGGGGAAAACATCTAATCAATGGATTTTTTCCTGATGAAAGGGGGGGATTTAATGGTGAATCAATCGACTCACCATCATCCTCCCATAGTTCCATGGGCGAAACATGGGGGCGAAACATGTCGGGAACATATTCCATCCAACTGTCCACTTGAACTGTATTGTCTGTGCTTTTATTATATTTAGTTTATAAAAGACTTTGCCACCTGACTTTTATACAGATTCTTTGGAAGAAGATCAATTGACCAAACTTTTATACAGAATGTCTGAGTTTCTGTGTTATGTACCTGTATGCATCACATCATCTGTCAGGAAACAATATAAATTTTAATTTTATAAAAGAATTGCAGAAACTCATTTTCCAGGTTTGGTAGAGCAATTCAATTATAGATTGGACTGAGTCTATATGGAAGAGATTGTTAGCAAAGACATATGAGTGCATGAAGGTGGTGGTACGGGGGCAGTATAAACACCCACCTTCTATTTACTCCCACAAATTCATAAAAATAAAAAACCCTCAGGTCATCCCATACTTTATGCTAGTGTAATGCCGCATACACACGGTCAGAATTTCCGATGGAAAAAGTCAGACTAACACATGAATATGCTTTGATCTAAACCATCCCATTGTAGCTCTGGCTGTATGTATAGGGTTGTTGCCCTGCTGGAAGGTGAAGCTCCGCCCCAGTCTCAAGTCTTTTGCAGACTCTAACAGGTTTTCTTCTAAGATTGCCCTGTATTTGGCTCCATCCATCTTCCTATCAACTCCCCACAACATGATGCTACCACCACCATGTTTCACGGTGGGGATGTGCAGTGTTAGTTTTCAACCAAAAATAGCGTTTTGCTTCTAGGGCAAAAAGTAACATTTTGGTCTCATCTGATCATAGCACCTTCTTCCACATGTTTGCTGTGTCCCCCACATGGCTTCTTGCAAAGTGCACATGGGATTTCTTATGGCTTTCTTTCAACAATGGCTTTCTTCTTGCCACTCTTCCATAAAGGCCAGATTTGTGGAGTGCACGACTAATAGTTGTCCTGTGGATATATTCTCCCATCTGAGCTGCTTTTCTAAATAATGCTTTCCTTGCCCAGCCTGTCAGTTTAGGTGGACAGCCATGTCTGGGTAGGTTTGCAGTTGTACCATACTCTTTTCATTTTCAGGTGATGGATTGAACAGCGCTTTGTGAGATGTTCAAAGCTTGGGATATTTTGTATAACATAACACTGCTTTAAACTTTTTCACATCTTTATCCCTGACCTGTCTGGTGTGTTCCTTAGCCTTCTTGATGCTGTTTGTTCACTAAGGTTCTCTAAAAAACCTCTGAGGGCTTCACAGAACAGCTGTATTTATATTGAGATTCAATTACACACAGGTGGACTCTATTTACTAATTAGGTGACTTCTGAAGGCAATTGGTTCCACTAGATTTTAGTTAGGGGTATCAGAGTAAAGGGGGCTGAATACAAATGCACACCACACTTTTCAGATATTTGTTTGTAAAACATTTTGAAAACCATTTATCATTTTCTTTGCACTTTACAAGTATGTGCCACTTTGTGTTGGTCTATCATATAAAATCCCAATAAAATACACTTACATTTTTGGTTGTAACATGACAAAATATGGAAAATTTTAAGGGGTATGAATACTTTTTTGAAGGCACTGTATCACACAGAATAGGCTGAGATTGCAAATATTTCCTTCAATTGTACTGCCCAGCAACAGCACTATACAGTAAAATTAGTTTATCTTAGATCTAATGAAAAGGATTTTGGAGAACAATTATTTAAAATGTGGTGGACATTTCTACCAGAAAGTAAGCTTGGTGGTGGAGGAGGCATAAGTTTGGGGTGGGGGTGGCCCTCTGGAAAAGGTATATCCATGATGTGCAAGTCAAGTTAAGGGGCAATGAGTTGGAATTCAATAAGTTATTTGATAAGTTGATTAAATTGCTGCAATATTTATTTAACAGGAGGAAATGAGGAAAATGTAGAGTAGAACAGTGGTTGCTATCACTCTGTACTATGAAAGTAAAATGTACCTGGTGACTATCTTTGTAAGTGAAATAAATATAAAGTATTTATTTATACTAATGTATACCACGTTTACGTAAATCTAAAGCCACTGAGTTGCTCTGCCTGTAACTGTCTATTCTGTTTTACCTTTGTTTAAAAAAAGAACGAATAAACATAAAAATAAGTAATGCCGCGTACACACGATCGGAAATTTCGACAACAAATGTCCGATGTGAACTTTTTGTCGGAAATTCCGACCGTGTGTAGGCTCCATCGGACATTTTCTGTTGGAATTTCCGACCACAAAAATTTGAGAGCTGGTTCTCAAATCTTCCGAGAACAAAAGTTCTTGTCGGAAATTCCGATCGTCTGTATGCAATTCCGATGCACAAAAAAACACGCATGCTCAGAATCAAGCAGAAGAGCCGAACGGCCCATTGAACTTCATTGATCTCGGCTCGTCGTACGCCTTGTATGTCACCGCGTTCGGAAAAAAATCCACGGTTTTGTTGTCGGAATTTCCGATCGTGTGTACGCGGCATAAGACAGAGATGCAGTTTTTGAACGTGAAGATTAAAAAAAATGATACTAGCAACCCCCTTAAGGTCTTATAAGAGTTCCATGCCTGCCTCTCGCAGCTTTAATTTCTCTTCAGCCTATGTGGACTCTCCCACCCGGCGCTAAAATTGTGACACTGCAAATCATTGGACAGGCCAATTACCATTGAGGAAGTCTTATGCCGCTTACACACGTTCGGTTTTTCTGATGAAAAAAGACTGATGGACTTTTTTCATCGGACAAACCGATCGTGTATGGGCCCTATCGGTCTTTTTTCTATCGGTATAAAAAAATACAACATGTTTTAAATTTTACAGATGGAAAAAAAAAACGATAGCAAATTTTGATCGTCTGTGTGGAACTCCATCGGAGAAAAAAACCACGCTTGCTCAGAATCAAGTCGACGCATGCTCAGAAGCATTGAACTTTATTTTTCTCAGGCTCTTCGGAGTGTTTTACGTCACGGCGTTTGGGACAGTCGGATTTTCGACTGATAGTGTGTAGGCAAGACTGATGGAAGTCAGCTTTATCGGAAATCCGATGGAAAAATCCATCGGATTTTATTCCATCGGAAATCCGATCGCGTGTACAAGGCTTTAGGCAGTATAAAAACTTTGAAACCTCACAAAGGCCCAGGCCCAGATGGTCTGACCGATTCGTATTATAAAAAGTTTGCAGACTTTTTAGCACCCAAATTTGCTTATAAATAATCCAAAACAAACTACACTAAAGCCGAGGAGCTGGTCAAGATTCGATCCACCTATAGGCAGACTGGTTGTACTGAAGTCAATCCATTGATCAACTTCAGTATAAATAGCCTGTCGGATTTTTGTTCATGTAATCACTGCTGGCCAACAGAGATCATTGTTTTCTGCCAACAGGAAAGAATACAATAGCGCTAAGGAGGGGATTACTCCTTCAACACTGGCTGTTTTGAAGGGAGCATCAAGCAATTTTCTTTCCTTCCACTTCTGGTGAAAGGAAAGAAAATTGCATAATCTATGGCTTGCTTTTTTACAAAATTCGTATCCCCTTAATGCCCACTTAATGGATAGTTGACAACAGATTTGCATTTTCTCTAGACAACTTTCCAGTTTGCAAAAAATGATAGAAGGGTTTCATATAAACTCACTGGCACAGGCACATTCCCAAGTAAAAACAGATGGGAAATAAGTTTGCATATCTTTTACAGAGACCAAATACAAACACTGAATTCACAGCAGTACTATCACATCCCATGTCTTCTATGCATCATCAAATCTGACAATGTGTACAAAGTGCAACTCCAGGGGGGTGACTATTGGGAAAAAATCAGAAACTGCGCACAAAGAGGAATCATCAGCTCTTTAAAATGAATGAAAGTCATAAGGCATACCATTACAGTACAGGATTTCTGCAAACCAAACCATGGCATGAAATATAAAGAAGCATCTGTAGCATAGTATTTAAAGGAGAACTACATCCAAAAATAGGATAAAAATGAATAGTCTGTTAAAAATAAAATAATGAAATCAGTTATTGTTTGGATATTCAATTTCAAGCCAGAGCTTTCAAATTAAGTCTTTTTTCTGCCACTAGAAGTCCTCAGTCTGACAGCCAGGAAAATTCAACCCCCTTCCTCTGAGCCCAGACTGTCCTGCACCCACCCTTACCGGTTACTTAACAGTGAAAAAGCAGCACAGTGACAAGTCCACAAGTTTCATCCACTCTGATTTCTCTTCCTATTAGCATGTTTCTTGTCAGCACATGAACTGATAGGCTTCTTGTGCTGCCTCTCCCTCCCACACTTCAGCCCTGCTGTGCAGAATAAATTTGGATACTTTCAGAATGATTCAGATAGATGAAATTCAGATAGATTTAGGTACGTGCATGTAAAAATATACATTTAATCATGTATTAATAAATACCGATCTGCATTAATTTATGTATTCTATGTCTGCCTAGAATTCAGCTTTAAAGCTTAAAGTCCAACTTTCGGCTGCTGTTTTACATGCAGTTCGTTGTATGAGTTAAATGCTCAGTTCACTAGGGGGAAAGGAATAAGTACAGTTATTTACCTTATTCCTTGCTCCCCAGCAGCTTGAGCTTTCTTTCATTGTCCAAGGCTATGGAAAGTGGGTGGATCCTCCTGTACAATGCAGGACTGCTAGTCCTGCATTGTAAGTAATGATATCAGAGAGCTGTGCTCAGCTGGACAGCGAAGTGAAATAGCCTTGGGGAGCTTTCTCATGGAGAGAAGGAAGCCTGTGGGAGTGAAGCATAAAGTAAATATCTTGACATATTTTGTTTACTCCAAAGCCAAATGAGCATACCAATTCATTACAAAATCTAGCTGGAGTAACAAAGATTCAATATATTCAATATAGTGACCATAATCCTGGATAGTAATTTAACCACTTCAGCCCCGGACCATTTGGCTGCCAAATGACCGGGCCACTTTTTGCGATTCGGCACTGCGGCGCTTTAACTGACAATTGCGCGGTCATGCAACGTTGTGCCCAAACAAAATTGACGCCCTTTTTTCTCACAAATAGAGCTTTGTTTTGGGGGTATTTGATCATCTCTGTGATTTTTTTTTTTTTTTGCGCTATAAACAAAAGAAAAGCGACTATTTTGAAAAAAAAAACACAATATCTTTTACTTTTTGCTATAATAAATATCCCCAATTTAAAAAAATAATAATAATTTTTTCCTCAGTTTAGGCGGATATGTATTCTTCTACATATTTTTGGTTCAAAATCGCAATAAGCGTATATTTATTGGTTTGCGCAAAAGTTATAATGTCTACAAAATAGGGGGTCATTTTATGGCATTTTTATTATTATTTTTACTAGTAATGGCGGCGATCTGCGATTTTTATCGTGACTGCGACTTTATGGCGGACACATCGAACACTTTTGACACATTTTTGCGACCATTGTCATTTATATAGCGATCAGTGCTATAAAAATGCACTGATTACTGTGAAAATGACACTGGCAGTAAAAGGGTTAACAACTCCTCTCCCGACCGCAATCGGGGGCCACCCGGGAACATCGAGTTCCCGGGACCCACGGGCACAATCACGAGGCATGAGGCCGCTGGGCAGCAAATTCAAAGGGACGTACAGGTACGCCCATTTGCCTGCCCGTGCCATTCTGCCGACGTATATCGGCGTGCGGCGGTCGGGAAGCAGTTAAAATCCTGGCTTAAATGAAATGATCCCCAAAGGGATCATCCTGTATAAACATAAAATGTTTTTGGAGTGTAGAGGTTTTAAAGAGTAAAGTATTCTATAATGGATTTCTGAAAAGCTGTTTAGGCCAGGTATGCTCCTGTGTATGTGTAGACATATTGAAAACAGTATTTTATAAATGTTGTCCATATAGACAGATATTACAGCAGAAGACCAGTCAAAACCTAAATAAGCTTAAACCTGCCCCCATTCTAAGCCCTATACTAACTATCCTGCAAAATAAAGATGTGTCTACTTACCCAATCTAAGGGTGCTCCCCTACGGTCACATGACCTGCTCCCAGCGTAGGCTTCAAGCAAGAGGCGAGACCGCAGACAATTCATGCCACCTAGTAAGGCTATGGGTGTCGTCACAGCCTGGGCACTGCAGTCATTGTTGCTCTCTCCTCTCTGCTGAAGACAGCCACTGGGAAGATCAAGTGACAAGACCAGAGTGCCCTTGGATTGTGTAAGTAGACACATCTTTCCTTTACAGTATATTTATTATAGGGCTTAGAATGGGGGTGGGAGCCGGTTTTCAGCTTAGTTAGGTTTTGATCTGATTCCACTTAAATTGGACACCCTGCATATAGAACAAAAGAAGTGTAGATTAGTAATGTTGATGCACCAAACATACAGAACAAGGGAAAAACAACTCTGTAGCACACATACATACAGTATAAAAGCGGATACTGAAAACTGCAAGAGGGTGATACCAGGTCAAATGCAGGTACTTACACTGCTTGCATTTAAAAAACAACTTAGTGCTATATTAATGACTACATAGTTAAATTAATACGTGTCTTTTATATCTGCATGGAGTCCAGTTTTAACTATGCAACTGTGCCAAAAAGGCAACACAAGCCATTTGCCATTTTGGGGTGTGCATGCTCTGTGATTGAAAAGAGTTGGCAACTGATATTTTGTAGACAGGTAAAGTTCAGCAAAGAAAATCTTTTCAGTTTTGAAAACGACTCTCTAGGACAGCCATTCTCAACCCTGGGGTTCCTCCAGAGGTTGCTAGGGGTTCTTTGAGCTGTGGCTGATGGACCACCTATTTGATGATTTCTACAGAGTTCAAGGTTCAGCTGTCTTTAAGGGTGGCATTCTGAACACCACTTTAAGGGGGACCTTCTTCCTATTGATCACCAATATAAGGAGCATTGTTCCTATTGAGCCCTGCTGATTTGGTTTTAATAAGGGTTCCTCGAGACATGAAAATTATTTTTGGGGTTCCTCTAGGGTTAAAAGGATGAGAAAGCCTGCTCTAGGACATCCAAGAGATTGATCCACAAATTGTGAATCCTCTACACTCATAAAGCTGAGCCATAGCACGCAGAAGATACTCTGCCAAGCCAGTATGGTAGAGAGACCCAGCTGCTCCTTAGATTGGTGTCTTTAAAATAGTTGTAAAACTTTTCATGAAATTTGAGCTAAGCACATAATATATCTGCAGTGTTTACTTGTCTCTCTCCAAAGCTCTAAGTGTATTTTCTCTCTGGTGCTTAGTTCCTCTGTTATCAGCATGAGCTACACATGAGATAACATGAACTAAAAATTTGTGCTGGGAAGGGTACTGTAGATAATCACGGAGCTGGTCTATCCAGAATACAGCTCTGCATGTTCCTTCGTTCCTCCTCCAATCAGCTCTTACACAGTGTAAGTTCAGGCTCTCCACCCACCCCTATGTACTGCTGAAAGATGAAGAAAGATTTTTAACACGATCTGCGCATTTTAAAGGGTGTAGAAATGGAAAAACAGCAGATATACATGTAAAACTTATGTAGGAGGATTTGTTTCATCTCTGTGTATCATCTGAAGCTGTTCACTTCACTGTTTTACATCCACTTTAAGTCACCTTGACTTTTGCAAAGTACCATCATTAGGGAAAAATTTATTATCTGTTATTATATGTTTAGAAGAAGTGGACGTTTAATGTAAAGTGGCCTTAACAATAAATACTAAATATCCTAATGAATGCTTTAAGTTTTTATATACAGTATACGTGAGCCAAGAAGTTTATGGCACTATGTATTTTTTTTTTTTTTGTAGGATTTTATGATCAGAGCTCAAGGATACTTGAAGTCCAGGTAAAAGTGTTTGAACATCACGTTTACAATTTATGCTGTTTAAGATAGCACAGCATGACAGAATATGGTTTTCTAATAATCAGAGACCAAGCATATATCTGATCAGTCAGGTAAGATTATATTTGGAAGTCCACCACAAGAGTGCAAGTCAGCAGAATGCTTGTACTCTAAGAAGATGTATTTATAGTTCTTCCTTCCTTCAGAATTTATGACATCCTGGGAGCCTTCATAGATCAACATATAAATTACTAAGTATCAAATACCCTGGTAGGAATTAAGTAGCAGTGACTTGATGCAGTCTTACCATCAGTCTTAGCATATCATTGGTGAGAACAAACTGACATTTGACTGACAGGCCAAACCTATCTCTATTAATGCGCCTTAGCTGAAAGTGAAATGTCTTTCAAGGCTGAATCTGGCAAATAGTTTTCATAAGAATGAAACAGGGAACTGCTCAGAAGTTGTGTGATGCACTGCATGCTCCTACTACACAAAAGAGTGCTGGGGGTGGATTAAAAAATACAAATAAAAATATTCAAAAGATTTCTATTGCATTAAATTAAACATAGCTAGAAATAAATCAGGGATCAATATAGTTAGTACACAGCAACAGAAAACATTAGTCCAACACGATAGGAATGTCATATATTATGTTGGCATTGTGTTTTAAAATTCCATAGGACAGCAATCTTTAATATTTGATGGGAAGGTGCATAATGATATTTTGTATAGTGGTGTAACGGCACCCCAAATACGAAAGGGGGTAACGCTGTTTAGATCTCTTCCCTCTCCTGGACACAAATTCACTGTCGATCCTCCACAGCCAGACGACCCCTTCCCATAGGAATTAATCCTTCTGGAAGAACGAGACGCACTCTGTATCTTCTATAGGATCGAATTACTTTATTGAGAAAAACATTGAAACTTTTATACCCATCCAATACTGCATTAACCTAAAATGAACAATGGTCCAGCTCCACCCACAACATAACAAGAGCCAATACACATTATTTTGACGTCTGCTAGGAGACAACAGGTTCTAATCCCCTTTATGTTTAAATAACTATGCATGACCTTTATATTCACCAGACTGTCTGGTACTTTACAATACACACAAGGAAAGACTTAATTTCCCCAATCCACATCACCACAAACAATGAACAGGTCTTCTAGAAGCTGGAATTCATTAGCATTACACTAGGCAGACAGGTGATTGAGGCTAAACACCTCAGTATCTCTCAATTAACCTGTTAAGTTCAGAATAAAACAATATTGTGGACTAATATTACTATTTCAATTTCAAGCAATCCAAGCCATATTCTTAATGTCCATGGTTTCCTGGCTCTCCCTGTGTCCAACGTGACCCTCCTGTCACAAGTGGTATAGCATGTCTTTTTTTTCTATATTTATTATGTTCAATATAAAAATAAAACAAACATCTTATTAATATATTTCTCATTTTTTAAACTCGAGTAGCTAGGAAATATTGTATATTAATATTTTGAATGTTCATTTTCAGTCAACTTATGTATCCCTGGGCTTCTTTTCACAAGCCTTATGCCCTGTACACACTAGCAGGATTTCCGTCAGAAAAAAGTTGGATGGTTTTTCCGACGGAATTCCGCTCAAGCTTGGCTTGCATACACACGGTCACACAAAAGTTCTCTGAACTTTCGAGCGTTAAGAACACGGTGACGTACAACACTACGGCGAGGCGAGAAAAAGAAGTTCAATGCTTCCGAGCATGTGTCAAATTGTTTCCTAGCATGCGTGTTTTTTTTTCCCTTTCGGAATTGCATACAGACAAACGGATTGTTCCATCGGAAAAATTGAGAACCTGCTCTCTATCTAAGTCCGTCGGAAATTTTGACAGAAAAAGTCTGATGGGGCATACACACGGTCGGAATATCCAACGAAAAGCTCCCATCTGACTTTTTCTGTCAGAAATTCCGACTGTGTGTACGCGGCATTACTTGCTTACAGCTCAACTGCTCATCTCTCAATTTACACAGAACAGAATGTGTCAGTATGTGCCTCGCTCCCTCTCTCATATACAAAGTACAAAACACATGTAGGACATTGGTTCATAAACGTATAAACTTAAAAAGAAATTGAACTTAAACCATAAAAGTTTCCCATTACAGAAGGGGCACAATATAAATTTGCAATATATGTAGATAAAGTATGTGTGTGTTTGTAATGGGGGGGGGGGGGTAAGGGTTCAAACAAAAAAATGGAGGGAGCATGCCGAAGCTCCTAGGTCAGCAAAGGAGAAAAGTGGGAGGGGGTTTTATGTGACTGATGAGGTAATTTATTCAACAAAAATGTCAATAGATGAAATGGTGTATTGTTGAAAAAGCAAGGGTAACAGCCAAGAAAAAAAGGTATAGTCACAGAGCCACAAACTCAAACCCATGTGCCACCCACTTAAGCTAGAGAAAATGCAACTGTCGAGGAGAACCAGTGGAGCCTGGAATAAGTTGTAAGCCTTGAAACGCATCATCATCAGAGATGTCAGACTGTTTGCTGTGTGGAGGTAGCAGTGCTTTTGTTCTGCGAGCAGGTTACATTGGCGGCTTTCTGTGTTTGCATTGGATGCAATGTGGCTTCCTTCCAGCTGTGCATCCTCCTACGGTCACGGTTTTGGTTCCTATCTCTCCTTGTCCAAGAGTAGGCTGTTGGATGGCTCACCACCCATCCGGGACCTTCTTCTCAGGCACATACAGCTACTTATTGGTGTCCCCCTGTCTCTCTGCTAGCTATACGCACAGATCACCAGGCTGCTATCTGACTTCATGCAAGTTCTGACACAGGCTGTGATAGCCTGTCTGGACTCCCTGCCAGCTAGCAGTGTATCCCATAGCTTTCAAGCTTACAGATCTGGACTCTCCTAAATGGATGTACTTTTATTGTTATTGTTTAATTACACATCCATAATTGTTGTTCATTATACATAATATAATGACGGGGGTTGCATTGTTTATCCTTTGTTTGCTGAAGAAGCAAGTACACACTTGGCATCAAATGCTATATTGCCTCGTTACCAGAAATGACAAAATGTATGCCTTTGTATAACTGCCCGCCAGTCTCTAACATTAACCCCCCTGGCGGTATTCCCGAGTCTGTCTCGGGATTAAATTTCAGCACCAAAAGCGGTAACCCCGAGCCAGACTCAGGATTGCATCGCAGTAATCCAGGCAGAGTTACTTACCTTCTCCCCTGGATCCTGCAATGCCTCCCCGCTGTGTGATCGAGCTGTCTCCTCGCTCGATTCACACAGTGCCCGAGTGCCGCCGATCTCCATTCCCTGCGACGTTACGACGCACGGGGACGGAGATCGGCGCCAAATTCAAAAAGGTTAAAACACAGTACACATACAGTATACTGTAATCTTACAGATTACAGTACTGTATAAAAAAAAAATACACACCCCCTTTGTCCCTAGTGGTCTGCCCAGTGTCCTGTATGCACTTTTATATAATAAAAACTGTTCTTTCTGCCTGGAATTTGGAGATTGTCCATAGCAACCAAAAAGTGTCCCCTTACGTCAAAAGTGGTTTTAGACCAGCTAGAAAACAGCGATAATAAATTAGAATCACTCGCAGAATTGATCGATAGTGATTTGTGGGGAAATTCGTCATCAAACACTGAAAAACACTTTTATTATTATTATATTATTATTTGTTATAATTATTTTATAGTTATTTATTATATTATAATTTATGATTTATTTATTTTTACTTTATCATACCCGGGATGTCTACTAGACTCTTGTTTGGACAGAGTTACGTGAGTTATTACTAAGAATTACAGGCCTACAATATAAAACGCCAAATTTCTATGCAGAATAATGGTACCGCTTTCAGCACCTAAAATCTGACAGAATCATACCGCCAGGCAGGTTAAAAGTGATATTTTTGACCACTTATCCATGCAAAATATTTTCATGTGTGGGTTTCATTGCATTAACTACCCATTTTAAAATCCCCTTACAAAACTTCAATGGGAACCCTCAAAACTGACTCAGAGAATGTAACCAGGCCCCGAAGCACATTTCCACCATCTGTCATGCCTACCCCTAGTGTTGGTGGTCAGGCACTGTATATATCAGGCTTCTGTGTTCTTCATCTCTAGCAGCTACCTTTCCCATAAGGCAAGCAGGTATACTGGTACTTGGTTGACCCCAGATCTTATACACAATGCTATGTGCCTGCCGGCTATCACCCTGGGGCAACTAAGCACAGCGAACAGGTGAAAACAAAAATGGTGAGGACAGCCGCACTCCAATCCAACGTATGTTTATTGAAGAAAGACAGGCACTACAAAAACCAGCATAAACCAGGACAGCTGATGCATGTCACACTTGTTCAATGTTTACTCATAGCTGAATAATACAAAAATGACCTCTAATACATATAACACTCCTAACCAAACATGTGATCACAACCAGGTGTATGTTAAACGACCATTAATTAAGAAACAATTGTGGAATCACTAGAAAGCAGCTGTAGGCTGCTGAATGCAATGCAGCTTGATAAAACTCAAAACTGCAATGCAATTAGTGGTTCTGCTACCATTAGGTGGATATACATACGTGTATTTATTATTTAAAATTTTTTGTTAAGATGGGGTTCATGGGAGCTGAATCATATGGGTATTAGCCCGGATGGTAAAAATAAAGAATGGTAGTATGTGAATGGTATATGATATCCTCCTCATGAATAGTATGATATTAATATATAAAGTCACATGTATGTGGTAGTATGTCATTGTTTCATATAATATGGGAAAAAGTGGCGTGAAAAAACGTCCAAGTGTGTATACAAAAGTTTTGTTTATATATGTGAAAATATAAAAATATATAAGAAAAATATATTTATAAAGTGTAAAATATATAAAGGGGAACAAACCACGCATGCGTGAAATACACAGCACATGACATAAAGTTCATATGATATATATGTGACATACAAAAGTGTGGAGACCTAATCGGTCTTGTGTAGATAGTATAAATATACCAAGTGAATATATTGAATATTGTGAATATTGCATTCAGCAGCCTACAGCTGCTTTCTAGTGATTCCACAATTGTTTCTTAATTAATGGTCGTTTAACATACATCTGGTTGTGATCACATGTTTGGTTAGGAGTGTTATATGTATTAGAGTTCATTTTTGTATTATTCAGCTATGAGTAAACACTGAACAAGTGTGAAACGCGTCAGTTGTCCTGGTTTATGCTGGTTTTTGTAGTGCCTGTCTTTCTTCAAGAAACATACGTTGGATTGGAGTGCGGCTGTCCTCACCATTTTTGTTTTCATTGCTATGTGCATTGCCGGCACCCTTGGTCTCTGAGAGAGAAACATCTTTCCAAAACGTAATCTGCCTGGAGCGGCAATTTTTGGTCACAGCGAACAGGTACTTGTGTTTGGCAGACATGCAGAGTGGTCCAGTGACAGTCCAAGTTCAGGCCAAGCATAGTTCAAAGCGTATTTAAAATCCAATCCAAGGTCATCAACAAGGGAATCCAAATTAGCTGGCAGGTCAAGGTACAGGAACAAGGCAGTCAAACAGGGAGCTTGAAGCATGTGTTGCAAACACTATCACAATAATTATACTACATGCTTGGCAGGCTTAAAACAGGTTTGGTCTCCACCTAGGGGTTGTGTTTACATCAATCACCCTGCAGGTGGACAGTCAGACAGGGAAAATGCAGCTCAGCTAAAAATATATGTAGCACTCACCCCCATTTAAGGGACCGGCTGGTTTTGTTTTGGGTCATGCAAACTACCTCCAAGGTTCCCGTTGTCAGGGTATAGAACGTCTCTAGAAAAAGTCAATGTCCACACAAATGTAAAACCTAAACAGGAAGGCTTTATTTTTTTCTTGCTGTGGGAACTTGTAGAGAAAGCAGGAAACGAGAGAAGTATAGGGGAAGGTTCAGGCACGCAACACTAAGGGCACAAAATCGCCACTCAAGCCTGAGTGGGTATTGCTCACCCGGATAGTCCTGTTCACTGGTCCTAGCAGCCTGGATGATGTACGGATCAACTTTATCTGAGAATTTAGAGATGCAATCATGAATCCTGTGCCACAGGATTATCAAAGTCCCGAACCTCCCAGCCTAGCAATAGAGAGAACCTTTATGCCAGATCGGCGTATTGCAGGGCTTGTAGTAATGGATCCCTCCTTAGTTGAGTCTTCAGGCCTCCTCCCGAGACAGCAGAACCGTTGCCAGTCTCCTCTGGGCCAGATCCTCCCCTGGCCTCCTTCCCTAAGAGTGGGCTTCCCGCAGGTGGGCAGCTTGGGATCCCTTCCAAAGGCATAGGCCCCAGCCAGCAGAGCTGGGCCTAACAGGCAGCGATGCAGCCTCGGGCTGAAGGTGCCCGGGGCTGGAACACACGCACGCACCCTGTGCCATGCGGGCCACGAGGCGCGCACACAGGACGAACCACCTCAACTAATGACGTCTGCCCCTTATGTACCCTCTCCCAGCAAGTACAGTGGGTCAACCACGCCCACTGCACGGCTGCCGAGAGAGGACACCCAAAGTGTTGTGATACCCCTGTATTCCAGCCTGGGCCATTGGTGGCAGTGCCACCTACAGGCGAACAGGGAATATAAGGGCCAGGCAGTATCACACCCAGAGCAGAAGCAAATTTCAACACAATTATCCAGGTCTGAGCCTAACTACTGGCTCAGACTACTCCTAAATTTACACATAGCGTCCCAACCATTTGGGGAGGGCGCTACATATATATTCGCAAATATGTGCAAACTAAACCCTCTGTTTTTAACATAAACTGTTAAGCCCTGTACACACGATCGGATTTCCGATGGATTTTAGTCCGATGGATTTGTCCATCAGAAATCCGATGAAACTGTTTTTTATCAGTCTTGGCCACACACCATCAGTCCAAAAACCGACCGTCCCAAACGCGGTGAGGTAAAACACTCTGATGAGCCGAGAAAAATGAAGTTCAATGCTTCTGAGCATGCGTCGACTTGATTCTGAGCATGCGTGGGTTTTTTATCCGATGGAGTTCCCCACAGACGATCGGAATTTGCTATCGGTTTTTGATCCATCGGAAAATTTTAAAACATGTTCTATTTTTTAAAACCGATGGAAAAAAGACCGATGGGTCCCATACACGATCGGTTTGTCTGATGAAAACAATCCATCGGACGGTTTTCATCGGTTAAACCGATCATGTGTACGGGGCTTTAGACAGGGTCAATTTGTTTGTTTTGCAGGCTGGCTGGCAAATGTGCTGGGAAATCTTCTGTTTGTTTGTGATGTGCATTGCCCTTCTATGTGCTCCTTGCTGCAAAGGCCAGTTAAAGGTTGGGACGGTTGCCACTTTTTGTACAGTTCATGGAATTGGGTGCAGGGACGCACTGGAGGCCTTCTCATTGTGCTTTTGTTGGACATCACGTGTGTCATGCTGTCTTTAAGAAGGGGTGGGCTTCCTCCAGGCATACCCGCCTTTTATCTATCCCTTCTTATATATGCTCCTACTATGGAGGCTCTGGAAATTTAGAGTTAGGACCACAGTTCATACAGAGGTCCCTTGGCATGGGCACTGTGGCTTATGCATATATTTTCAATCTAATCCGCAATTACATTTTCGGGTCCTTGGAGACCTATTTTAGTATCAATTGTTCAACTCTTGTGGTGAATTTTCTGGTCCTGGACAAATTAGTAGTTGTTTGAAATCTATGCCACTTGTAGATTATTTTACTTACAGTGTAATGATTGATTTGGCAATATTTTTAAACCCCTTCCTAGGCTAAAAGGCATCAACAACTTTCTTTCTGAGGGTCTTAGAGAGTTCCAATGAACTTAGCATGAGGGCACCACACATGTCAATCAATAGCAAAGAGAACACCAGGCCCTAGTTGTCTAATGTCGCGTACACACGACTGTTACTAATGACCATTATAAAAAATTGCATTTTTCTCGTCATGAAAAACGGTCGTGTGTACGCGGCATGAGATTTTAAAAAGACAATTTTCAACTTACCTTCTCTCTAGGAAGGTTGTTTTTAAAAACATTCTTTATTTTATTTTAATTAGAAAAAAAAAAAAGATTTTATAGAAAATAAAACAGAGGCTTGTACATCAGTTTGTCCTCACATAATAGCCTTAAAGAAGTTGTAAACTCAGATAAGGAAATGGGTATTACCTGATCTAAATTAATATCCTTACATATGCAGTGTTGTTATTTAAAAAAACTAAAATCTTTTCTATACTCTTGTATATAGCAATCACGTGATCAAATTTCTTCCCATTCCTGAGAACAGGGGACTCATGTAGGAGGGGCTGCTCTTCCTCAGTGATGCCTGTAACATACACTATATTGCCAAAAGTATTGGGACGCTTGCCTTTACATGCACATGAACTTGAATGGCATCCTATTCTTAGTCCATACGGTTCAATATTGAGTTTGCCCACCCTGTGCAGCTATAACAGCTTCAACTCTTCTGGGAAGGCTGTCCACAAGGTTTAGGAGTGTGTCTATGGGATAGTTTAACCATTCTTCCAGAAGCACATTTATGAGGTTAGGCACTGATGTGGGCGAGAAGGCCTGGCTTGCATTCTCTGCTCTAATTCATCCCAAAGGTGTTCTATCGGGTTGAAGATAGGACTCTGTGCAGGCCAGTCAAGTTCTTCCACCCAAACTCACTAAAAAACCTAAACCCCTATTTTCACTTAAAGTGGAGTTCCACCCTAAAAAAAATAAAAATTCACAAAAAACCTGCAAAAAAAATAGAAAAAATAAATAATCACCAGAAATACCGGTTGCTCTGCGTAAGTCCCTAATCTGCCTCTTCCTTATCCGCGGCCGGTCTTCTTCCGCATCCTCCTCACGTTGTCTTCTGGTGAATGGGGCGCGCTGCCTTCTGCGAACTGTGTGTATCCCAGAGAGCAAGCCGCCCATTCAGAAAACAATGCGAGACTCGCGCTTGCGCAGTAGGAAACGGGCAGTGAAGCCGCACAGCTTCACTGCCTGTTTCCCTTACTGAGGATGGTGGCACCGGGAGCTGCCAGGATCGAGGGATCGGCCTCGGGGGGGCTGACATCGCGGGGCGGAGTAGGACAGGTAAGTGTCCTTATTAAAAGTCAGCAGCTGCAGTGTTTGTAGCTGCTGACTTTAAAAAAAAAATCGTGGGTGGAACCCCGCTTTATCTTAAGTCACAGTCAGCGCCAGGTCCTTCTCCTTTCTTATTACTTCCTAAATGGGTCTTTCTTCTGGTTGTCAACATCACTGCCTACATGTTGTGGACCGTTCCCATTGGCTGGCTATCAGAGGGATCTTCTCAGGATCCAGAATACGATCGTCATCAGACTGAGGGGTGTAAAGGGGACTGGATGGCAATGGTTAACTTGGGGCACTGGACTAGTGGAAATGGTGTCGGTAAGAGACCTGGATAAAGGGACTCAGATGAGTATTACTTTCTGGGTTTTCTGGGTTTCTGTAATTCTTAGGAGCCTTGAAAGCCTATTAAATCTTTATTGATCAGCAAATTGATATTGGCTTCAATACGTTTTGTTAAAATGGTGAAATTTTGCCAAAAACTTTTTGTTTTTCAAAAAAAGTTCTGAACATGTAAAATATCTTAATTTTGCTCATCCCAACTGGAGAGCAGTAATTGCACTCTATTATAGTAAATTATGTGAAGGATGATGCAGCCAATAGTGTGTGGGCGAGTAGAGAACCACTGGGGTATATTTTCTAAATTCAAATATACTGTGCTCTTTGCAAGTGGAGTTGCACTCATTTTCCTAAGAGCTTTAAGAGCTTAGTAATTGTGGTAAATCTTCACTTTGTAAGGCTGGGTTCACACATAAATTGGAGCCGTTTCACACATCTCTATGGTGGCTGCGGAGCAGATTGAACCGGGGTCCTGTGCGTCTTTGGCTCAGTTTCAGGTCTGAATTCAGGCAAAAATTTGGGCCTGATTCGTCCCTGAAATGGAGAACAGAGACGCACCGGACCCCTGCTGTGAGCCACATCCGATTTTAGTGTGAATCCAGCCTGAAGAATATCTAATCAGGTGCAAGGAAAATAAAACAGCATTTTGCTTGCACATGTTTGGATAATGGAAATTAGCTGAGCTTTATCGCATTTACTAATGTAGCACCCTCTAACGTAGGTAGGTGCTAGAATAGGATTTTTCTAGGTAAACTGACAGCTCGGGTAAATTTAGGCAGGCCTATGCTTCAGGCTAGGCCTGTTTGTTTTGATCTGGGGGCAGGAACTGGTTAGTGTAGCAGTGGGTGTGGCCACCTGTTCTCTAGTTCTGAGGCACCTCCCCTGTCTCTAGGGAGATTGTTCTAGAGAAGGAGGCAGGGCCTGGGACTGGAGTGGCAGGCAGCTCATGTGGGAGCCCTGACCAATCCCCACTTGGTATTGACAGGGGGCGGGCCTCCTATATAAGCTGAGGTAACATGCCACTGGGGAGCATTGTCGGCTGGAAAAAGTGGAGGATAAAGTACTAGACAGTGGCAGGAGGCCATCCCCATCTGGGTGGGGGTGTGCCGAGCACGGAGGAGCCTGGGAGAGCTGTGAGGAAACTTCGTCCATACATGGTCATGGATGAAGTCCTCATCTTTACATGGTCATAGATGAGGAATTCCTGGTTTAGAGGGGCTGGAGGCTGTCGGAATGTATGTCCAGATAAAGTTCTCCATCATGGACTCGGGGAAGGAAAAGGTCGGTGAGTGTACCACAGTGGAGTGCTGGGTGCGGAGGCATGCCAGGAAGTCTGGGAGGGAACTTCGTCCATACGCGGTCATGGATGAAGTCCTCATCTTTACACAGTCATTGATGAGGAGTCCCGGAACAGAGGAGAGACTGTGGGGAAGTGTGTCAAATCGATGCTGCCTGAGGGCGCAGGATTTGCAAGTCGGGCTAGCTGGGATCAGTAGTCCATCAACCAGTTTAAGCTGTTATTTACAAAGCCTCTGGGGAGGGGTACTGCAGGCCTCTGGCCTAGTAACTACGCCGTCAACTACCACCAAGTACAACTAATTACAGCCAGCAATCTGGGATTATTCAGAGTGGTCCCTTTGTCATAATGAAGATGATGGGACAGGATCTAATAGTTTTACAGTGGAAGTTTTGAGCAGGAGGAGAGAAGTCCTGGGAGAAACAGTCTGCATGGTGTTGATGCAGAGGAGAAGGAGCAATAGTCTGCATGGTGTTATGCAGAGGAAAATAATGTAATGAAAATGTTAGTAGTACATCAGTTCTTCAAGGCTAAACCATTTCATCAATGTTCACTAAATATGATAGCAAAGCAACATGTTCTATGGGCATCCCTTATCCCCCCTTACCCCAACCAAGTTATATCCCCCAATAAACAAAAACAAAACAACGCAAATGACTGTTCATTGTCTCTGAGGTGATAGATGATCTGGCAGCAGGGTGATATGGTGGATGTAAGTTACTAGTAGCAACCAAGCGCTACACTAAGCTATGGGGGAAATGAATGCAACTGCACCTGCAAAGTGCATAGCCTATTTGCCTTGGGGGCAAATGAAGTGAGCCTGTATAGTGGCATGTCCAATGTTTGACTAATGTGGAGTCAAAGACTTTGACTGTGGAGCCTAGTGATGTTGCCTCAATATTACAGGACTGTTTGGAAGTGTCCAAAGGAATAACTGTGCAATACCCTTACTTGATGTTTATGATAAAATGCAATGAGAGTGCACAGTCTATTTATCTTTAGTAAAAGTGTTAGTTATTTGTATTTATGGATATAATACAGTAAATTAAGATTTTAACCATGCTCCATGCCACTTCCATATTATACCTAGCATCACACTTATATTCACTGTCTAGTAAAGTCATAATGACATTTGGGTATTGTTCTTAGCGCATCTCTTTTACTAGGCATGGACCTACAATATATAAAATTATAATTGTTTTGTATTAAAAATGTTAAATTAATTCACACTGTAAAATAAATAGGGCAATCTTGACATACTGATGTGTTGATACAAATGTTTAATTTGTCTTAAAACCTATAAAAAAAAAATATTTAAAACTTAGAAGAAAAAAAAATTCAATACCAGTCTATCTCAGATTAGTTTTAAATTGATAGCATGTTGATTTGTGACATCTTCAAATGTAACTGATATTATATTGAAAAAATAAATAAATTACATAAATAGCAAAACCTGGTGCTGGAGGAGGATTTAATAATGGACTGCAAATAAATGCAGCTGTATCATTTTCTGAAAATTGGATATCATTATTTTAGAATAAAAAATAAAAATACATTCCATTGCTTACAAAAGTGAACCTGCAAAGAACTGAAACTTATGGTAGTTAATGTAAATGTACTGAATTATAATATGTATACATTTGCATTGCTTATAGAAGAAAAAAACAGTAGAAGAGATATAATATGGATAAACAGCACTTCCTAGTGGTTTATCCATATACTGCTCTTAGTAAGCAAATGCACTGCCTCTTATTTTGGATTATTTTTCCCACACATGTTTTCTCTTCAAAAAAGCAACATCAAATGATAAGACATTTGAAAAAGTAAGACAATAAAATGTTAAATTTCATAATAGGCCCAAACAAAGGATAACTATCTGAACAATTTGAGGGAATTAGTGTTAGTCAGCTCCATTATGTACTGGATTAGCCAGCTTTTAGATGAAGGAAATCTCTAAAGAAGGTTCAGCAAATCAACCTATATATTCATTTGAAGAAGGACCACATCCCAAAATGATCAGCATATATTAATTCTAGTACAAAAGAAAACTAGAGGATTTTTGAGGTACCAATGTGATGGCACTTATACATAAAATCAACTAATCCTATTTATAACATTAACCACTTTCTTACTGGACACTTATACCCCCTTGCTGACCAGGCCAATTTCCAGCTTTCAGCGCTCTCACAATTTGAATGACAATTGCGCGGTCATGCAACGCTATACATAAGTTAAATTTGTATAATTTTTTTCACACGGATTGGGCTTTCTTTTGGTGGTATTTAATCACCACTGCATTTTTTATTTTTTGCTAGTCAAATAAAAAAAGTACCGAAAATTTTGAAAAACAAAAAGTTTTTCAGATTTTGTTAATTTTTTTGGCAAACAGGTAATTTTTCTCCTTCACTGATGGGCACTGGTGAGGTGGCACTGATGGGCACTATTAAGCTGCACTGATGGGCACTGATGATGCAAAATTGATGGGCACTGATAGGCACTGATAGGCGGCACTGATGGGCACTGATAGGTGGCGCTGGTCGGCACTGATAGGCACTAATGAGCAGCACTGATAGTGGGGACTGGTGGGCACTGATTAGCAATACTGATGGGCACTGATAGATGGCACTGGTGGGCACAGATTTGAATCACTGGGAGGCACTGATTAGCAGCACTGGTTGGCACTTAGGGGACCTGTGTCCCTCTAACAGAAGTCGGTTACCGGATTAATTCTGTTTTCCTTCCACGTCCTTTGTGGTCACTAATCCCAGCACCACCTCCTCAGGCAATATCAGCCAATTTGGCTCTACACCAGCCCACCCAGCTGACTCTCTGGAGATCTCCCAGGGGAAACGGTAGAAGAGTTAAGCCAACCGCTGTCTGCAAGGGAGACTCGCTACATGTGGCAGTCTACCCCTTTTGTTGGTCCCCACCAGTGTTGAATTACTCACTCTGTCCTCTCTTTGCTCCTGTGCCTCCAGGAAAGCCTCCTCCCTTGTGTCTTTGGCAGGATCCTTCTAGCTCCCGAGCACCGGCCAAAGGCAGGACACCCCCCGACTAGAGGGTTCTCTTCAGGGCCCATGTCTATTTATGGGTTAGTCTCTGCCCCCTGCCAGCCCACTTCTGGGAGTTGGCTGAGGTCCCACAAATATTCACGGCAGCCCCTCCTAACCCCCCACCCTCCAGTTCTAGAAGGTTCTTCAACCCTCCAGACCAAGAGGAGGCACCAGAGAGAGCTGCCAAAATGAGTCATCCAGCCCTGGCCTCTAATAACCCTGACACAATTTATTGACTGGTTATTCCTGGCCAGAGTATATTTTGCCTACTCTGTTACTACTAGTAGCACACACTAGAGGGTACTTGAGTTACAATATCATTAACAACTAAGAAAAAAGTTATTTAGTCCCTGTTACTCCTAGAATATTGATTACGTGTCTCTCCAGGTACATAAGAGTAAAACAGGGGGTTCATGTGACTGGGGGTGTGGTTGCCATCATCCCTGTTATACTGACAAGAAATTGTAGATCCTCTCTTTTGGGATTGTTAAGGCAACCAAAAAATGAATACAATAAAACAAAAAAATTACAATCTCTATTGAAAAGAAAACAGTTTCTTCAATATTTATACTTGGGGTGATTGTACTGTTTGGACCTTGAAGATAGGGACATATCCCGAAAGCTTGTCCTGAAATTTTTTATGTTAGTGCAAATAAAAAAAGTATCACGGACAATACTCAATTTTCAATACTTATAAAATTCTTCCCATTCTGTTCCCTGAAAGTCACCCATATCGGATACCAAATTAGCAGAAAATTGCACGGTCATTTAACACTGTACCCAAACAAAATTTGTATCATTTTGTTCCCACATATAGAGCTTTTTTTTTGGTCGTATTTGATTACCACTGGGTTTTTTGTTTTTTGCTAAGAAAAAAAAAAAAAGTTTTTCTTTGTTTCTGTTATAAAATTTTGTAGTAGGTTTTCTCCTTCACTGACGAAGACTGATAAGGCTGCACTGACGGGCACTGATGAGGCGGCATTGATGGGCACTGATGAGGCGGCACTGATGAGGTGGCACTGATGGGCACTGATGATGCTCACTGATAAGCTTGAGGATAAATTTGGAGAAAAAGGCTTGGACTTTTTAGGCACGACCAGACAGAAATGTACAAAAATATATATTTACTATAAACATAGAAAACTATATATTATAATCAACATTGATGAATCAAATATTAGTTAGAATAATGCAACTGTATATAACCGATTTACAACTACATGGAATCTGGAAGATGAGAATATCAATCCATTGTGGCAGTGGATCCAAGAGTGCGGCTATATTGCAGTAAAGCAATGTAGATTAACAAATGTGGAAAGGAAAAACATAAATAAAATACAATACAGTATAGATATATATTAAACACAATAAAGTTAATAATAAGGCACTCCGTCTCACATATCCCAAAGGCGACCAGTCCAAAGTGCATCCACCGGGACAGGACAAGCATACCAGACAACTATGGGGGCCTACATAACATAATAACTAGTGTAATCCTGGAGTATATCGAAGGAACATGGGCAGCTCTCCTCTACTTGCACCTTGTCAGCGTGAATAGAGGAAAAGTCGATAAACGGCACTTGCTGGTTTACGATGTGACCAGCTGTGACTGAACACAGCTAATCACATGGTAAAGAGCATAGGTCTTATGCTCTTTACCTGGATTGGAGTGTGACACATCACCAGCGTGAAGTGGTTAAAATATATCAGTCAAGTAGGGCTTATTCGACAAAAAAGCAATTTAGATTGCACCTTTTATGGGGTCCACCCTCAGTCATATACGAACTGGAGGATTAGGTGTTTTTCACCCTGATATCTAAAAAAGGGGATTCATTTGGCTGGGGGTGTGTTTGTCATCATGCCTGTTATACTGACAAAAAATTTTAGATCCTCCCTTTTGGGATTTTCATAATATAAAATATTATATTCTTTATTGTTATTTTTTAAAAGAAAAATGTTTGTTCAAAATTTATACATTTATAATTTTTGAAGAAACATTTTTTCTTTTATAAAATAATAACGATAAAGAATGCAATTGTTACATATTTTATTGTATTCATTTTTTGGTTACCTTAAAAATACCAAAAGAGAGGATCTACAATTTTTTGTAGGTACATAAGAGTATTGAGAGGCCAATAGGTGTCCTATTGTGAGGAAAAATTTGTTAAGTTTCCTCTAAAACTGGAAAATATATTGATCACTATCTTCAGCCCTTGGTTTTTGGTACACCAGCCTTTTTAGAGGATTCTATCCAAGTGATTAGGGAATTGAAAGAATTGGTTTGTGAAGGCGAATGCCTATTGCTTGGATGTGGCATCTTTATATATATATATATATATATATATATATATATATATACAGTATATCCCACAACAGTGGCGGCCCGTCAATAGGGGGTGCAGGGGCGCCGCCCCCCCCCCCCCAAAGCTACTTATTTAAAAAAAATGTAAAAAATAAAATAAAACGGGGTGCTATTGGAGGCACGACCCGTGTGTGAACACGTGATTGGGGCTAAGAAGCTCTATTGGCGTAGTTTAGAGTGTGTAGTGTAGTGTAGCCACGAAAACTCCACATCTAGACTCTAGCATTAGGTTTCCAGTGCTTGTAATTGATTGGGTCCATAGGGTGGGGCTTTAATCAGACCTGCAGCGTCATTGGCTCACAGGCTGCCTGTCTCCTTCAGTAAGTGAGGGGGAAATCACGAGCAGAAAAGAACTGGTCAGGGCAGCCAGGGAGCTGAGGCAGCTCCATTCATCCCTGTGACACAGACTCGTAACAGGGATGGTGGGAACCCCTCATAATGGGCACAGTAGGTTTACAGACCCGGGAACTCAGCGCAGGGATGGTGCGAACCCTCATAATGGGCACAGTAGGTGTACAGACCCAGGAACTCAGTACAGGGATGGTGGGAACCCTCATAATGGGCACAGCAGGTGTACAGACCCGGGAACTCGTTACAGGGATGGTGGGAACCCTCATAATGGGCACAGCAGGTGTACAGACCCAGGAACTCGTTACAGGGATGGTGGGAACCCCTCATAATGGGCACAGTAGGTGTACAGACCCAGGAACTCAGTACAGGGATGGTGGGAACCCTCATAATGGGCACAGCAGGTGTACAGACCCAGGAACTCAGTACAGTAATGGTGGGAACCCCTCATAATAGGCACAGTAGGTGTACAGGGATGGTGGGAGGAACCCTCATAATGGGCACAGCGGGTGTACAGACCTGGGAACTCAGTACAGGGATGGTGGGAACTCCTCATAATGGGCACCTCAGGTGTACAGACCCAGGAACTCTGCACAGGGATTGTGGGAACCCCGCATAATGGGCAAAGTAGGTGTACAGACCCAGGAACTCGGTACAGGGATGGTGAGAACCCCTCATAATAGGCATGGTAGGTGTACAGGGATGGTGGGAGGAACCCTCATAATGGACACAGCGGGTGTACAGACCCGGGAACTCAGCGCAGGGATGGTGGGAACCCCTCATAATGGGCACAGCAGGTGTACAGACCCGGGAACTCAGCACAGGGATGGTGGAAACCCTCATAATGGGCACAGCAGGTGTACAGACCCAGGAACTCGTTACAGGGATGGTGGGAACCCCTCATAATGGGCACAGTAGGTGTACAGACCCGGGAACTCAGCACAGGGATGGTGGGAACCCTCATAATGGGCACAGAAGGTTTACAGACCCGGGAACTCAGCACAGGGATGGTGGGAACCCTCATAATGGGCACAGTATGTGTAAAGACCCAGGAACTCAGTACAGGGATGGTGGGAACCCTCATAATGGGCACAGCAGGTGTACGGACCCGGGAACTCAGCACAGGGATGGTGGGAACCCTCATAATGGGCACAGCAGGTGTACAGACCCAGGAACTCGGTACAGGGATGGTGAGAACCCCTCATAATGGGCACAGTAGGTGTACAGACCCAGGAACTCAGTACAGGGATGGTGGGAACCCTCATAATGGGCACAGCAGGTGTACAGACCCAGGAACTCAGTACAGGGATGGTGGGAACCCCTCATAATAGGCACAGTAGGTGTACAGGGATGGTGGGAGGAACCCTCATAATGGGCACAGCGGGTGTACAGACCTGGGAACTCAGTACAGGGATGGTGGGAACTCCTCATAATGGGCACCTCAGGTGTACAGACCCAGGAACTCTGCACAGGGATTGTGGGAACCCCGCATAATGGGCAAAGTAGGTGTACAGACCCAGGAACTCAGTACAGGGATGGTGGAAACCCCTCATAATGGGCACCGTATGTGTACAGACCCGGGAACTCAGTACAGCCTGTCCTTATACATTTACTTGAGATCACTTAGACCCGGTGGGTCTCTATAGTGGGAGGTAGCGCCAACACCCCATTCTTTTATATTATATCCTATTCTCCAAAGTGAGTTTTTAGGAGGGCTTCAACCTCTGTCTGGTGTTTTCCTGAGCGCGGATTCCCTACTTCTTTAATAATAGTCTAATGTCCATAAAATTTCATAATCTACCCAATAGACCTCATGCACACAGGGTGTTTGCTTTTATGCTCTAAACATCAGAACTCCTGGCAGGAGAAAAGCCCACTGCAGGTGCGTCATGCAGTTTATCGTAAATGTATCTGACTGGCCAAAATATTTATTTGTTCTGGCCATTTAAATGCATTACCTCTCAAATGCGCCTAAATGCATCTAGCGTTTCAGTGTGTTTAGCTTTTTTCTGCGCTTCACCTCCTCTCCTAAACGTGCTTTCCATGGGGGGTTTTTTTCAGACTGTAATTGCCCTGCTTCTAATATGTCTGTAAACGCCTGTGTGCACATGGACACATAAGCTAACATACAGGTGCTTTTACAGGCTAAGAAAAAAAATTCAAATGCCATTTTTTTTAAGCTTTAATCGGAGCCCTTTGTAATCTCATGTAGCCATATTCCTAAGCGATCATCACAAGTCTCTGTGCTTGATATACCATCAGTCCGATTCATGCTTCAGAGTAAGTTTAAGGCCCCGTTCAGGCTAGATTCACACTTGTGCAGAGAGGCTCACAGCAGGGGTCCGGTGCGTCCCTGTTCTCCATTTCAGGGATGAATCGGGCCCGAGTTTTTGCCTGCATTTGGACCTAAAACAAATTATATTTCCAGGTTGTAAGTTGGCAAATGTCATTGCAGATCCCTACTTGTTATTGCTTGTATTGAAACTTACATAACACAGTTGGTGTTCTGTACACTGACCGTGTACAAAACACCACCCTACATGTACACCATGTTTAAACATTTGCCAGTTTTATGAGTCATAGCGGGTAGCAGATGAAGCTACATAGGTAATTGTAATTGTAAAAATACAAAATGTAGTGTAGTACTTACATTTTTTTCTTATCAAAAGCGAAATTACCTTTTAAATGCAACCCCTGTCGTCTAACGTTTAATGTTGTAGAGAGGCTATGCAATGGGTTAATAAAGTCAGAACTTAAAATGCAAGTTTAAACCATTTCCTAGTCTGTGATCTCCAGATATCGTCTGGGTTTTAAAACAAATTGAAGCTTCGTCGGTGTATAATGTGCAGCCTGGTATATGATGTGTAGGGATGAGCTTTGGCGTGTTTTTATACTCCACGTGCAGAGCCCGCCAGGAAGTCAGCACGGCGCTGCGCTAATCACAGGCAGGGAGACATTGTCCCGATGCTCGGCTGCAGAGATCGAGAAATGTCTCCCTGTCTGTGATTAGCGCAGCGCCGTGCTGACTTCCTGGCGGGCTCTGCACATGGAGTATGCGAACGTGCCAGAACTCATCCTTAATGATGTGCAGAGCCCTGTGTATAATGTGCAGCCTGGTATATGATGTGCAGAGCCCAGTTTATAATGTAAAGCCTGGTATATGATGTGCAGAGCCCTGTGTATAGTGTGCAGCCTGGTATATGATGTGCAGAGCCCTGTGTATAATGTGCAGCCTGGTATATGATGTGTAGAGCCCTGTGTATAATGTACAGCCTGGTAAATGATGTGCAGAGCCCTGTGTATAATGTGCAGTCTGGTATACGATGTGCAGAGCCCTGTGTATAATGTGCAGCCTGGTATATGATGTGCAGAGTCCTGTGTATAATGTGCAGCCTGGTATATGATGTGCAGAGCCCTGTGTATAATGTGCAGCCTGGTATATGATGTGCAGAGCCCTGTGTATAATGTGCAGCCTGGTATATGATGTGCAGAGCCCGGTGTATAATATGCAGCCTGGTATATGATGTGCAGAGCCCGTTGTATATTCTGCAGCCTGGTATATGATGTGCAGAGCCCTGTGTATAATGTGCAGCCTGGTATATGATGTGCAGAGCCCTGTGTATTATTTGCAGCCTGGTATATGATGTGCAGAGCCCTGTGTATAATGTGCAGCCTGGTATATGATGTGCAGAGCCCTGTGTATAATGTGCAGCCTGGTATATGATGTGCAGAACCCTGTGTATAATGTGCAGCCTGGTATATGATGTGCAGAACCCTGTGTATAATGTGCAGCTTGGTATATTATGTGCAGAGCCCTGTTTATAATATACAGCCTGGTATATGATGTGCAGAGCCCTGTGTATAATGTGCAGCCTGGTATATGATGTGCAGAGCCTGGTGTATAGTGCTGACACTATGAGTGGAATACAGGGGACGGAGTGTATGGATTTTATAAGGGGTGTGGCTTATAAAAAGTGGGAGGGACCAACCGTGGATGGGCGGGGTCTTGCGCCCCCCATCCTAAAACTTCACCAGCCGCCACTGTCCCACAATTTAAGGGCAATCAAGTGGCAGAATATTACTTGGCCAGAACAGACACTGTCCCATGCAAACAGGGATTATTTATTTTGGAGCTTTTGAAGTTCACCATGGAGCATAATTATTTATGGTTTGGGGACAATTTTTATTTTAAAAAAAAACTAGCGTAGCTATGGGTGCCAAGTTTTCCCCTAGCCTGGGGAACTTATTTATGGCTTGGTGGGAAGAGGAAGCTATTTATACTGAACCTCCACCGCAACTGGAGGAGGTATATAGATGTTGCCCTCCTTATTTGGAAAGTCCTGGAGGAGTCATTACACCTTTTCCTGTGTCGCCTGAATAAAGCCTCATACACATGATCGTTTTTTCCAACGAGAATTTTGTGATGGCAGGCTGTTTTCGGAAAATCCGACCGTTTGTATGCTCCATCGGACAATTGTCGGATTTTCCGACAACAAATGTTGGATAGCATGCTTTAAAAATTTCCAACAACAAATGTGTGCTGTCGGATTATCCGATCGTGTGTGTTCTGTCCATCAGATGTCTATATTCTGATTATCTGAAGGGAAGATAAGCTGACTTCTGAAGTCGGTACAGCCCGGAGCTATGCAGTATCCATACAGTCAGAAGCCTTAAAGAAACAGGCCTGTATGAGGCAAAGCAAGCAGCCACGCTACACAGAGACGCGCTCTGTCAAGCAGCACCGACACTAGAACAGTCTCTATACAACAAGACAGCTTCTTCCCCGCAGCCATGTCTTACAGTGGGACATCTTCTTACAAAACACGATCACGAGCAAGCTCATCTAGGTCATCTGTCGCAAATGCAGCAGCTATCGCCCGTTCAAAGGCTGAAGCAGCGAGGGCCAGGGCCGCATTCGCAGACCAAGAACTACAGATGAAAAAAGAAAAGGCCCACCTTGAAGCAGAAAAGGTGAGACGAGAGAAGGAAAGACTACGCCTGGAAGACGAGCTAGCCCAGCAGGAAGCATCTCTGAAATTGCAGCAAGCTATCTTAGAAGCTAATATGGAGAAGCTGGCAGTGGACCGAGACACTGCCGCCGCCATTGCAGAAGCAGAAACTTTAGAAGCAGCCATCTACGATGAGCCAAGAGCAGGTAGCAGCATACCGGCCTAGAGGAAGACCACCAAGATTCCTTGCAACGCACGTCGGATTATGTCTACCAGCACTGTGACCCAAGCAGCATCCCACAACAAAAAATTAAACATGACGTCAGTGAGTCACATCAAATAAAGCAGCAACAAGCCGACCTTGGACCCCAGTGCTACAAGCAAGAAAGATCTGACAGAGTTCCAGACGTTCCAGTTCTAATCAAACCAACTACTCCACAAGGTACCCAGCCTTCATATACACATCAAACACCTGTCTTCACTCCAAAGGTGTATGCAACGAGCAGGTACGAACTGCCAACCTTGCGCAAGTTTGAGCCCAGCGAGCCTAAAGAAGAGACTTCTACCAGGTACGCCTATGCACCGCACCACAATACACCAGCAGCCTACCCCAATGCCAATCAGGCTACTGTAGACTTTGCCAAGTTCTTTGCCAAACATAAGTTAGTTACCCAAGGACTTGTCAAATTTAGTGATGGCCCTCAACACTACAGGGCGTGGCGATCCTCTTTCCAGAGTGTCATCCAAGGTCTATATCTATCCTGCAGGCAACAGATAGAACTCCTTGTAAAGTGGCTTGGCAATGATTCTGCTGAACACACCAAAAGGATCAGAGACATTAATATAAACCACCCTGAGATAGGCCTTTCAAACATCTGAAACAGACTGGATAGATGTTATGGCTCACCAGAGGCTATAGAGAGTACACTGTTTAAAAGAATAGAGGACTTCCCAAAAATACCTAGCAGAGGTTACCAAAGACTCAGAGAATTCAGTGACCTGTGTATGAAGTTACAAGTGGCTAAAGCAGAAGGGGACTTACCTGGCCTTTCTTATCTTGACTCTGCTAGAGGTAATAACTCCTTAGCACAAAAACTTCCTTATGAGTTACACGAAAGATGGATCGCTCATGGCTGTAACTACAAACGAAAACACAATGTGCCCTTTCCACCCTTTAGTGAGTTTGTGGACTTTGTAGACAGACAAGCAGGAGCGGAAGATGACCCCAGCTTCATTTCTCCAATGTCTTATACCACTTCTTCTGGCCCTAAGCAACTCAGAGCTCCAGTATTAGTGAACAAAACTAACATTTTTTCCCACAGATTTGCAGAGTCTCAGCCAGAGGATCAAGACAACGACCCTACTAAGTTCTGCCCTCTACATAAGATGCCACATCCTCTTCTTAAATGCAGAGCCTTCAGGACAAAGACCATCCAGGATCGCAAAGCTTTCCGCAAAGAGAACAACATCTGTTACAAGTGTAGCAGGATGTCCATATGTAAGAAGGAATCCGGCTCCCTCCGGTGGTATAAGTGTTACAATGCAACTAATGCACTTTGGGACAGATATCAGCTAGGAGAAAAGACTTTGTTGCTTTTAGTAAAAGACAGACTACATTACCCAGGGTGCATTGCAACACCGCAAAGCAGTCTGGGCAGACTACTTAAACCAGGGGAGGGGCCAGCGTCTCTCTCTCTGGATCCAGCTCTCAATCAAGCAGGAAGTTGGCACGGAGGCCTGCTTCCTAAGGATTAGGCCAGAAGCCTGGGCCTAAATTACGGGAGTGCCTGAGTGATTTCCAGCAGAGGATCGTCCACAGCGTCCTGTGATTGCCCAGCAGAGACCGGAGTCGTCCATCACCATATGCTGTTAGTGACGCAGTCCGGAGACTGCAGCTGAAGCAGAAGCGTGGAGATCGAGTGACCGGGACAAGCCAGAGGAGACTATCTGAAAGTCGGGCCTGTTTGGTGAGAAGGGCACCTGCCCAGAATTGACTACTACCTTAGAGGAAAGTGATTTAGTTAGTGCCAGCCACACTTCACCTATCACGCCACAGCTTGCGGCCTAGTGTATCTCACTGGAGACTATGTGATCAGAGATTGGTGCATCTGTCATTAGTGGGTGGCAGGCACACGAGTACTCAGGTATATTATGGATAATTACAGCATCTTGTTGAAACCCTGTGGATTACAATTTAACTTGTGCACCGACGGTGGCTAGCGAAGACTTCATTGGAGAAAGGAACTTTGAGTGGGACGCAGATAGGCCTTGCTTACCTATTATAGGGAATGAACACATGCAAGGTATTGCAACAAAGGGGGAGCTCGCGAGCAACCAGTTAGCCGTGCAGAGACACATATAGATACATGTACATATATATAGCTGATGTTATTTCCTGTTATTACCTAATCTCAGTGATACCTATCCTTATTGGTTTATTGACTCTGCAATGCGCATGCAGAGTCAACTGTGTGTATTAATGTGATTCTTTACCCTTCCCTTTTATACTGAGTAAAGGTACCTTTGATTAAGCATATAACTTGTGTGAAGTATCTCTGTCACTTAGAAGGACTAGTGACCAGCAAAGGTAATAACATTTACAGGTTATTGTGTGATGTATGCAGGATTGTGTCTCCTAATACTCAATAGGTCTCACACTCCTTATTCATATCAGTTGTGCTAAGGGAAGGTTTGAGCCACTTCCAGGGGTTGATAGGCAGGACGTAGACCCAAATCAAACAAACAGCAGCTCCTACGGAGGTAGTGCTACACGTGGGGGCTCGTCCGGGATATTCTACGGTTCTGCAATCAACTTTCCCCCTAGACAGAACCCTTACAGCACAGAAATGGACCCTGCTGCCGTAGCCCGGTGGTGCAGGGATGAAGGCATCCTACCTGGAAATGGCCTGGTGGTTGAAATCCAGAGAGAGGCCTGGGTAGAGGAGCAGCTAACTCCAGTCTTGAGAGCATTGTCCACGGACAGGAAGCCATGGGTGATTGACATAAAGACAGATACTGTAAATCCCCACACCTATGCATTATGTGAGTGGAGGAACGGAATCTCTGACTACTTCAAGGGTGCCAGCATAAAAACTACAAACCAAGTAGAACTCCTCCTGATACACCCAGAAGAGAATAAAGATGGCCCCACATCCACTACTTCAGGAGGCCCCAGCACAGGAGGGAGCGCCCAACAAAAGGGTCCCGGTTCACCACCATTGACCACCCTTAGCTCAGAATTGTGCGCTGTCCTGGGGGAGATTGTGACCAAGTGTAAAAAGGACCCTCCAGACTACCTGATGTCAGGATACAGGAAACTCAGGACCTTTTCTGGGAAGAAACCTGTACCTTCAGTGGAAGATGGATTTGAAGAGTGGCTAGATGGCGCCACTCAGGCCCTAGAAGAATGGGAGGTGCCAGAACAACAAAAAAAACAACGGATTGTGGAAAACTTAAAGGGGCCTGCTCTGGAGGCCATACGTAACCTCAAGTTAAGCAAGAAGGACTGCAATGCACAGGATTATCTGGATATTCTGCAGAATGTGTTCGGCGGGACGGAAAACGTCACTGAACTCACTTACCAGCTGGGGCATTGCTACCAAAAAGAGGGAGAGAAGCTGTCAGAATTCATAGGACGCCTGGATAAGATCCTGCATCGGATCCTACTGAAGAAAGGGATCGATCCAAGAAAAGTGGATGAGGCCCGTGCCCAGCAGGTGTTGAGGGGAGCTCAACCCCTGGACCCCATCGCATTATTGCTACGCACCCGGCGGGACGGGAGCAGCCTGGAATACCCCGACTTGATCCGGATAGTCAGGGAGGAGGAGGCCATGTTGGAAGACAAAAGGAGGAGTCAACACACCGAACCAACTGCCCGAGTCAGAATGTTAAGTGCAGAAGAAGGTGATTCAGAAGTTGAACTCCTAAAGACCCAGGTGTCACAACTAGTAGAAATGGTGTCCATGCTGACTAGCCAGGCCTCTGTGCCACACAACAAGAACACGTCAGAGGAACCAAAAAAACCTCCTAGCTCCAATATGGAACTAGTACAGAAGCCTAAGAGATTGATAACATGCTTCAATTGTGGGGGAATCGGGCATGTTAGAGCAGTGTGTCCCAGCCCAGATGAAGTTGCATCCAGATATCGTAAGCCGGCCGAAAACTTCAGAGGGCCCCGGTGAAGGAGTCAGCCGGGCGCCCACCAGTTTCCACGAACTCCTTCAAGAAGTCCAATGATCCAAAACATCAGAGTCAGGGACCTAAACCTCTGCCAATTAGGCCCCGTCCCACAACTCAGGCTGCTGTTGAACAGAAGGCCAGTGCACACCAGACCCAGAAGGGACTGAGACCCACCGGAAACTCAAGAAAAAAAGAAGTGAGGGTACAGGTAACTGAACCCAGCAAGAAGTCTGTGTTGAAGGAGTTCCCTGCCAAGTTAGTGGGGCCTTCTCCAGTAGTCTCCATACAAGTAGAAGGGATCTACACCAAGGCTCTTCTTGACACTGGGGCTCAAGTGACTCTTCTGTATAGGGATTTCTATGATAAACATCTTAAACATCTGCCCCTACAGAAATTTGAGGAACTGGAAATATGGGGTATTGGAACTCAGAGCTTTCCCTATGACGGTTACCTGCCAATCAAGTTGACTTTTGATCCCTCAGTGGCTGGGGAGACAGAGACCTTCGATACTCTGGCAGTAGTGTGCCCTCGCCCACCAGGGGCCAGCAAGAGCTCACTCATCATAGGGACCAACACTGATCTAGTCAGGCGACTACTGACACCGTTGGCCCAACAGGAAGAAGCCCCGACCACAAGAGTCCACCCCATGTTAAGGCAAGCCTACCAGCGCCTGGTACTGGAGCAGAAGGCCCCGGCTGAGGGAGTTGGCAAGATTTGGAAGCTAGACAAGACGGAGAAGGTATTACAACCGGGAGAGGTGACTTGCCTGAGGGCTTCTGTCAAGCTCACATGGAAACAGCCAGGCCCCTTCATTGTCTTCGAACCAGGCCCACAGGAAAGACAGAAAGGGATTGAAGTAATCCCCGAAGTGATCCCATTGAAGGCCCTACAGAAAAGCCATGGGAGGGTTTCAGTGAGTATAAGGAACACTGCTAATACACCAGTGAAGGTGCCGGCCAGAATGCTGTTGGGCCAGGTGAATCCAGCCACCCCCATTGCCCCGTGTGAATTGAAGAAAGAATAAAGGGGTGAAGTCACCATAGAGAAGCTCTGTTCTGAAGACACGGCTCTCCCACCAGAATGGAGAAAAAGGGCCAAAGCTCAACTTGCAAGGTGGGAAAAGATCTTCTCTAAAGATGAGTTCGATGTGGGGTGCGCAAGGAGTGCCACTCACAAGATACACTTACAAGAAGATAAGCCCTTTAGAGAGAGAGTTCGACGGGTCCCACTGGGTGACTTAGAAGACTTGCGGGAACAGTTGGCTGAGCTGAAGAGGACGGGGATTATTCGAGAATCCAGGAGCCCTTACGCTTCTCCAATAGTGGTAGTCCGAAAGAAGAACGGGTCGCTGAGACTGTGTATCGACTACAGAACACTAAACCGAAGGACCATCCCAGATCAATACACCACTCCCCGAATTGAAGAAGCCCTGCAGAGTCTGTCAGGGGCCAAGTGGTTCAGTGTAATGGATCTAAAAAGTGGATATTACCAAATCCCCATGCACCCTGAGGATCGGGAGAAGACAGCCTTCATCACCCCTGTGGGGTTCTTTGAGTTCAACCGTATGCCTCAAGGGTTATCAGGAGCCCCCGCCACTTTCCAAAGGCTAATGGAGAGAACCGTCGGGGACATGAATCTAATAGAGGTACTGGTATATTTGGACAACGTCATCGTGTTCGGGAGAACCCTAGAAGAGCATGAAGAGAGACTGGAGAAGGTCCTGAAGAGGCTCAGTGAAGAGGGCCTGAAACTCTCCCCAGAGAAGTGTCAATTTTACCAGTCCTCAGTCCATTACCTGGGCCATATCGTTTCTGCAGAAGGGGTGGCCACGGACCCAGAGAAGCTGGATGCCGTCACCTCTTGGCCGAGACCTACCAACGTGACTGAGCTTCGGTCATTCCTGGGGTTCTGTTCTTACTACAGAAGATTTGTAGAAGGATTCGCCAAGATTGCCAGACCCCTGAACGAGTTACTCAGAAACGAAGGGGAAGATGATGTTCCAGAGCTGGTCAAATCAGTGAAACTCACCATGGGACCCCGAAGGCCCAAAGAGTCGATTCAAGACCAGTGGACAGGGGAGTGCGAGGAAGCCTTCCAGATGTTAAAGAAGAGTCTTACCACTGCACCAGTCCTGGACTATGCTGATCCAAAGAAGCCTTATGAACTGCATGTAGATGCCAGCCGAGATGGGCTGGGTGGGGTGCTGTACCAGGAACATGATGGTTACCTAAGACCCGTCGCATATGTAAGCAGGAGTCTGATACCTGCTGAGAAGAATTACCCCACCCACAAGCTTGAATTCCTGGCCTTGAAATGGGCAGTGGTAGACAAACTGAGAGACTACCTATATGAAGCGGAGTTTGTGGTGAAGACAGATAATAACCCGCTCACCTACCTTCTGACCACTGCCAAGTTGGATGCAACGGGACACCAGTGGTTGGCTGCCCTTTCAAGCTTCACCTTCAGCTTGAAGTACCGACCCGGAGTGGGAAATAGGGATGCAGATGCCCTGTCCAGGAGGTCTCATGCCCTCACCGACCCTACCGAAGAATGGGCCCAACTAGACCCAGAAGGAGTGCGAGCCCTATATCAGGGGACAGAACTTCAAGCCAGAGGTGTGTCAAAAGCCGAAGAAATTGGGGTCTCAGCTGTTGGAGTACTGAAGTGCTATTGCAGTGTGACCCAAGTCGAAGGGGAGGGCTTGCCCAAGCTGACAAAAAGGGATTTGAGAAAGGAGCAAGAAGAAGACTCTTTAGGGAAACTCCTGATAAAGGCCCTGGAAAGCCAGCGTCCCGAGATGCTTGAAACAGACTCCCCAAGAGAAGCCCGATTGTTGCGCAGGGAGTGGGATCGGCTACACATACGTCAAGGGGTGTTCTACCGAAGGGGCCCCTCTGACGACTCAGAAGAGAAGTGGCAGCTGTTTCTACTAGCCAAATATCGAGAAGCGGTCCTAGCTGCCCTCCATGACAACCATGGTCACCTAGGGTCCGAACGGACTTTTCACCTTGTACGGGATAGGTTCTATTGGCCCTGCATGCGGGCTGAAGTGGAAGGATATTGCCATTCCTGTGTCCGATGCATTCAAAGGAAGACCTTGCCACGTCAAGCAGCCCCAATGGGCCATCTGCAAAGTCAGGGACCTATGGAACTGGTGTGCATTGACTTCCTTTGCCTGGAGCCTGATCTGAGTGGTCAAGGGAATGTCTTGGTGATAACAGATCACTTTACCAGATATGCTCAAGCATTCCCAACAAAAGACCAGAAGGCCTCAACGGTAGCCAAAGTACTGGTAGAAAAATTATTTGTGCACTATGGTCTACCCCAACGCCTTCATTCAGATCAGGGCAGAGACTTTGAAAGCAAATTAATAAAGAAGTTGTTAGTACTGTTAGGCATCCAGAAGACCAGGACAACCCCTTATCACCCACAAGGAGATGCTCAGCCTGAACGGTTTAACCGGACTCTCTTGGATATGTTGGAGACTCTGAGTTCAGAGAAAAAGCAGCATTGGAGGAAGCATGTAGCTGCCATAGTGCATGCCTACAATAGCACTGCCAGTGATGTCACCGGGTATTCCCCATACCGTTTGATGTTCGGGCGGGAGGCTCGGTTGCCAGTGGACTTGGCCTTTGGCATATCGCTGGATCATACCTCAGCAGAATCCCACAAGGGGTATGTAGACCGATTGAGAAAGAGTCTGAAGACAGCTTTTGAAAAGGCCCAAGCAGCATCTGACCAACGGGGGCTGAGAAATAAAAGAAACTTTGACCTAAGAGTCAGAATTCAAGATTTACAGCCAGGAGATAGAGTGCTGTTGAGGAACTTGGGAATTCCGGGAAAACATAAGTTGGCTGACCGTTGGAAATCCCAACCTTATGTTATCTGCAAGAAGCTGGAAAACCTTCCTGTGTACCAAATTAGGCCAGAAGGAAGCGTGGGACCGTTAAAGACCTGGCACAGGAATCACTTGTTGCCCCTCTCCGAGGCAGTTCGCATGCCTCCTGCATCTGACTCACAAGAAACCCCTTCAACTTCTCAAGGTTCCAGACCCATCACCCGATCTCAAACAGTGCTTCCAGATGTGAGAGATGGAGACTCTGATAATGAAGGTCAAGAGGATGAAGAAGCAGAATCTGACTGGTTGTGGTCATCCCAATTGCCAGAACCCATGACCACCTCCCAAACCTCACCCAATACAGTTGACAATGGAACTCTTCGGGCAGAAGCTCCTGAATTCGTGCCTTCAAACATTCTCATTGAGGAGGTAGCTGATGACTCAGACTCTTTGTCAATGGAAGACCCAGAAGAAGGGTCGTTGTCTCTATCTGAAGGAGAGCGGGACGCTCCTGAAGTTCTGGAGCCCAACATGCCTGAACTAGATGAGGAAGCCCCTGAAGAGCTTCTAGAAACAGCCAGCCCCAATGTCCTTGAGAATATGATACCTAAAGAGCAGAGGGAAAGAAGAGTAATTCACCCCCCAAAAAGACTGACGTACGACCAATTGGGTGAATGCTCTGAGGAGGCCATCATCACTTCTAAGAGAACCATTGATCAGTCTAGCTCTTCCACTCCAGATTCAGATTCAGTGGAAGACAACCCCAGCTCACTCCCTAGCACATCTGAAACAGACACCCAAGTGTCGGTGGTCCGTATACAGGACAACCTCCCTCCTTGTGATAATTGGTGGGAGGTTCCTCTGTCGGCTCTGTGTTATGATATGAGCTGTTTAAGTTTAAATCCTGCTTATGAAAAGGCAAGTTGTTTATTGTCATGCATAAACTAACAAATTTCCCTGCAGGTATTGCCAAAGTATGTGTTAGGTTACATACTGTTGTCCTCTTTGGGGACCAAAGACTTTAAGTGGGGGGAGTGTGTAGCAGGATGTCCATATGTAAGAAGGAATCCGGCTCCCTCCGGTGGTATAAGTGTTACAATGCAACTAATGCACTTTGGGACAGATATCAGCTAGGAGAAAAGACTTTGTTGCTTTTAGTAAAAGACAGACTACATTACCCAGGGTGCATTGCAACACAGCAAAGCAGTCTGGGCAGACTACTTAAACCAGGGGAGGGGCCAGCGTCTCTCTCTCTGGATCCAGCTCTCAATCAAGCAGGAAGTTGGCACGGAGGCCTGCTTCCTAAGGATTAGGCCAGAAGCCTGGGCCTAAATTACGGGAGTGCCTGAGTGATTTCCAGCAGAGGATCGTCCACAGCGTCCTGTGATTGCCCAGCAGAGACCGGAGTCGTCCATCACCATATGCTGTTAGTGACGGAGTCCGGAGACTGCAGCTGAAGCAGAAGCGTGGAGATCGAGTGACCGGGACAAGCCAGAGGAGACTATCTGAAAGTCGGGTCTGTTTGGTGAGAAGGGCACCTGCCCAGAATTGACTACTACCTTAGAGGAAAGTGATTTAGATAGTGCCAGCCACACTTCACCTATCACGCCACAGCTTGCGGCCTAGTGTATCTCACTGGAGACTATGTGATCAGAGATTGGTGCATCCGTCATTAGTGGGTGGCAGGCATACGAGTACTCAGGTATATTGCGGATAATTACAGCATCTTGTTGAAACCCTGTGGATTACAATTTAACTTGTGCACCGACGGTGGCTAGCGAAGACTTCATTGGAGAAAGGAACTTTGAGTGGGACGCAGATAGGCCTTGCTTACCTATTATAGGGAATGAACACGTGCAAGGTATTGCAACAAAGGGGGAGCTCGCGAGCAACCAGTTAGCCGTGCAGAGACACATATAGATACATGTACATATATATAGCTGATGTTATTTCCTGTTATTACCTAATCTCAGTGATACCTATCCTTATTGGTTTATTGACTCTGCAATGCGCATGCAGAGTCAACTGTGTGTATTAATGTGATTCTTTACCCTTCCCTTTTATACTGAGTAAAGGTACCTTTGATTAAGCATATAACTTGTGTGAAGTATCTCTGTCACTTAGAAGGACTAGTGACCAGCAAAGGTAATAACATTTACAGGTTATTGTGTGATGTATGCAGGATTGTGTCTCCTAATACTCAATAGGTCTCACACTCCTTATTCATATCAGTTGTGCTAAGGGAAGGTTTGAGCCACTTCCAGGGGTTGATAGGCAGGACGTAGACCCAAATCAAACAAACAGCAGCTCCTACGGGGGTAGTGCTACACGAGTGCTGCTCTTCGTCCATACACTTTGCCAAGGACTGTAAGTTCAGTGTCAAATGTACAGTATGTGACAGCACAGAGCACAACACAGCTCTACACCCAAGGCCTACTCCAAAACCATTCTCACCTGTCCATGGTGACAAGTAGGGATGAGCCGAACACCCCCCAGTTCGGTTTGCATCAGAACAGGCAATAAATTAGTTTGAACATCCGAACACCGTTAAAGTCTATGGGACGCGAACATGAAAAATCGAAAGTGCTAATTTTAAAGGCTTATATGCAAGTTATTGTCATAAAAAGTGTTTGGGGACCCCGATCCTGCCCCAGGGGACATGTATCAATGCAAAAAAAAGTTTTAAAAACTGCAGTTTTTTCGGGAGCAGTGATTTTAATAATGCTTAAAGTGAACCAATAAAAGTGAAATATTCCTTTAAATTTCGTACCTAGGGGGTGTGTATAGTATGCCTGTAAAGTAGCGCTTGTTTCCCGTGCTTAAAACGGTCCCTGCACAAAGTGTAATTTCTGAAGGAAAAAAAGGATTTAAAAGTACTCGCGGCTATAATGAATTGTCGGCTCCCGGCAATACAGAGAAAAGTAATTGAAAGTCATTGATAAAAAATAAAAAAAAATGCGTGGGGGTCACCCCAAATTCAATTACCAGGCCCTTCAGGTCTGGTATGGATATTAAGGGGAACCCTGCATCATATTTTTTTTTTTAATTACGTGGGGTTCCCCCCAAATATCCATACCAGACGCTTCAGGTCTGGTATGGATTTTAAGGGGAACTCCACCCCAAATTTTTAAAATAAATGGCATGGAGTTCCCCCAAAAAATCCATACCAGACCCTTTATCCGAGCACGCAGTCTGTGACCCCTCAAAGCACCATGTCCCCATGTTGATGGGGACAAGGGCCTCATCCCCACAACCCTTACCCAGTTGTTGTGGGGGTCTGCGGGTGGCGGGCTTATCGGAATCTGGAAGACCCCTTTAACAAAGGGAACCCCCAGATCCCGGCCCCCCCCTATGTGAATTGGTAAGGGGTAGATTGTACCCCTACCATTTCACAAAGAAAGTGTAAAATATTGTAAAAAAAACACACAGACACCATTGGGATAAGTCCTTTATTAAAAAAATTAAAATAAAAAAAAAATAAAAGATTCCAGCGGTGGTAATCCACTCTCGGTCTCCACTCCAACGCTGTCGGTATCCTGCGATGGATGCTCTCCTCTCCGGGGTCCAGTGGTGGATGATCTCCTCTCCATCCAGGTCCAAGCTCCAGCGATGAGATGTCCAGTGCAGCGCATCCTGTCTCCACCGGAGACACCCCGGGAATATCGTCGCCGCAGCCTGACAGGTTTTATGTAGCTGAGGAAGGGGCCACCCGTCACGTGACCCCGTCCCCCTTGACGCAAGGGGAAACCCAGGCTTACCCAGTGACATGCGGGTGACCCCACCTCCCGCTGATGCAAGGGAAACCTGCATTACATCAGAGGGGGCGGGGTCACCGGCACGTCACTGGGAAAGCCGGGCTTCCTCTTGCGTCAGAGGGGGACGGGGTCACGTGACAGGTGGCCCCTTCCTCAGCTATATAAGACCTGTCAGGCTGTGGCGACGATATTCCCGGGGTGTCTCCGGTGGAGGCAGGATGCGCTGCGCTGGACATCTCATCGCTGGAGCCTGGCCCTGGATGGAGAGGAGATCATCCACCGCTGGACCCCGGAGAGGAGAGCATCCATCGCAGGATACCAACAGCGTTGGAGTGGAGACTGAGAGTGGATTAACACCGCTGGAATATTTTTTTTAAATGTTATTTTTTTATTTTTAATAAAGGACTTATCCCAACGGTGTCTGTGTCTTTTTTTACAATTTTTTACACTTTCTTTGTGAAATGGTAGGGGTACAATGTACCCCTTACCAATTCACATAGGGGGGGCCGGGATCTGGGGGTCCCCTTTGTTAAAGGGGTCTTCCAGATTCCGATAAGCCCCCCGCCCGCAGACCCCCACAACCACCGGGCAAGGGTTGTGGGGATGAGGCCCTTGTCCCCATCAACATGGGGACATGGTGCTTTGAGGGGTCACAGACCCCCAAAGCATCCTCCCCATGTTGAGGGCATGTGGCCTGGTATGGTTCAGGAGGGGGGGGCACTCTCTCGTCCCCCCTCTTTTACTGCGGCCTGCCAGGTTGCATGCTCGGATAAAGGGTCTGGTATGGATTTTTGGGGGGAACTCCACGCCATTTTTTTTTAAATTTGGGGTGGACTTCCCCTTAATATTCATACCAGACCTGAAGGGTCTGGTATGAATATTTGGGGGGAACCCCACTGCATTTTTTTTTATTTGACGCAGGGTTCCCCTTAATATCCATAACAGACCTGAAGGGCCTGGTAATTGAATTTGGGGGGACCCCCCCCTTTTTTTTTTTTTTATCAATGACTTTCAATTACTTTTCTCTCTATTGCCGGGAGCTGACAATTCATTATAGCCGCGAGTACTTTTAAATTACTTTTTTTCTTCAGAAATTACACTTTGTGCAGGGACAGTTCTAAGCACGGGAAACAAGCGCTACTTTACAGGCATACTATACACACCCCCTAGGTACGAAATTTAAAGGAATATTTCACTTTTATTGGTTCACTTTAAGCATTATTAAAATCACTGCTCCCGAAAAAACTGCCGTTTTTAAAACTTTTTTTTGCATTGATACATGTCCCCTGGGGCAGGACCCGGGTCCCCAAACACTTTTTATGACAATAACTTGCATATAAGCCTTTAAAATTAGCACTTTAGATTTCTCCCATAGACTTTTACAGGGTGTTTCGAATTTGCAGCGAACACCCCAAATTGTTCACTGTTCGGCGAAAGGGCGAACAGGCAATGTTCGAGTGGAACATGAGTTCGACTCGAACTCAAAGCTCATCCCTAGTGACAAGCAGTAAGGCAGGGAGACCAAAGACTCTAGTACAGAAGCCACAGCAATCCCTTCACAGTGCACTGAAGTCTGCAAAGGAAGTACAGGTGGCAGATCCTGCTCTATAATCTGTCTAGTGAAAGTTTACCCAAAGGGATGCAGAGACAAAGCAGCCAAGCTCTACGTCATCTTGGATGATCAGAGTAATAAGTCACTAGCTAGATCTGTGTTTTTTGACATTCTAAACCTTAAAGGCCCCAGCAGCCCTTACTCCCTTAGGACTTGTGCAGGTAGCAGTGGAAACGGCAGGGAGAAGAGCTGACGGCCTACAAATTGAATCTATGGATGTTAAGACATGCCTACCCTTACTGACCATAATAGAGTGCAGGCGCGGGCTGGGGCGGGTGGCAAGGTGGAGATTTCCCCCCGGGCCGCTTCCATTATCTTTTAAAACGGCCGCGGTCCACAGCGCTAGCTGTCTGTTTTTTTTTTTTTTCAAAAGTCGGCCGCAGCGGCCGCCGATTGGCTGGCTGGCTGCTGCCTTCTGCACACGCACTGCATTGTGGGAGTTGTAGTTCGGCCGCGCTGTATAGGTAATGAACCTATCAGCGCAGCAAACTACAACTCCCACGAGTCTCAGAGGCAGCCAGGCAGGTCATGTGGAACGTCAGGGGAGGGTCAGGGGGTACGAGCGGCGTCAAGAGCGTCACACTCGTGGGTTGGCTTGGGACTGGCTGCAGAGGAGAGACGTGATCTTATCACGGTGCAAGGCTAAAGTAAGTGTGAATGATGACCCCCCGCCAGCCTCCCCCCCCCCTCGGCCAGCCACACTCAGCCAGCCCCCCCCCTCGGCCAGCCACACTCAGCCAGCCCCCCCTGCCCTCGGCCAGCCACACTCAGCCAGCCCCCCCCCTCGGCCAGCCACAGCCAGCATACTCAGCCCAGCACCCCCCTCCCCAGCCAGCATACTTAGCCCAGCACCCCCCTCCCCAGTCAGCATACTCAGCCCATCACCCCCCCCCTCGGCCAGCCACACTCAGCCAGCCCCCCCGCCCTCGGCCAGCCACACTCAGCCAGCCCCCCCCCCCTCGGCCAGCCACAGCCAGCATACTTAGCCCAGCACCCCCCTCCCCAGCCAGCATACTCAGCCCAGCACCCCCCTCCCCAGTCAGCATACTCAGCCCAGCACCCCCCCCCTTCGGCCAGCCACAGCCAGCATACTCAGCCCAGCACCCCCCTCCCCAGCCAGCATACTCAGCCAGCACCCCAACCCCCCCCGGCCAGCATACTCAGCCCAGCACCCCCCTCCCCAGCCAGCATACTCAGCCAGCACCCCAACCCCCCCCTCCCCCGGCCAGCATACTCAGCCCAGCAGTCCCCTCCCCAGCCAGCATACTCAGCCAGCACCCCAACCCCCCCCCCCCCGGCCAGCATACTCAGCCCAGCACCCCCCCCCCTCGGCCAGCCACAGCCAGCATACTCAGCCAGCACCCCAACCCCCCCCCAGCCAGCATACTCAGCCCAGCACCCCCTCCCCAGCCAGCATACTCAGCCCAGCACCCCCCTCCCCAGCCAGCATACTCAGCCCAGCACCCCCCTCCCCAGCCAGCATACTCAGCCCAGCACCCCCCTCCCCAGCCAGCATACTCAGCCCAGCACCCCCCTCCCCAGCCAGCATACTCAGCCTAGCATATTTTTTTTTTATGAAGTCGGCCAGATGCACGGCCGCATGCTGTGGCATTCTGGGACTTGTAGGCGGCAGGCTACACAAACGCCCTGTGATTGGCCGAACAGGGTCATGTGCGGCCGCACGCTGTGGAATTTTGGGACTTGCAGTCATGATCCGAGACTCGCATCATAAGTCATGATGCGACCCTCGCATCATGACTACAAGTCCCAGAATTCCACAGCGTGCGGCCGCACATGACCCTGTTCGGCCAATCACAGGGCATTTGTGTTGTGCGCGCCCTGCAAATGGATCGGCGGAGCTGGTCACGTGTGGATGCGGGCAAGCGGGCTGGTCGTTACCACTTGCTGGAGTCCTGCCTCTCTGCGTGTTTCTGAGGTCTCTAAGTCTCATCTACCCCCCTCTCTGTCAGCGCCCCTCCCCTAGCCTCCCCTCTGTCAACCCACCCCTCCTCTGTTAGCCCACCCCCCATCTCAGCCCACCCCGTCAGCCCTGCTCTCTCAGCCCACCCCCCTCTGTCAGCCCACCCCTCCTCTTTTAGCTCCTATCTGTCAGCCCACCCCTCCTCTGTCAGCTCACTCCCTCCTCTGTCAGCCCACCCCCGTCAGCCCTGCTCTGTCAGCCCACCCCCCCTCTCAGCCCACCCCTCCTCTATCAGCTCCCCTCTGTCAGTCCACCCCCCCTCTGTCAGCTCACTCCCCCCTCTGTCAGCCCACCCCCTCTCTGTCAGCCACAGCAGGGAGCCAGGCCAGCCACCTGCAGCAGGGTGCACTGTGCCAGCCAGCCAGCCACCCACCCACTGACCCACAGCAGGGAGCCAGGCCAGCCACCCACCCACAGTAGGGTGCACCGTACAAGCCAGCCACTGACCCACAGCAGGGAGCCAGGCCAGCCACCAACAGCAGAGTGCACTGTGCCAGCCAGCCACCCATCCACCCACTGACCCACAGCAGGGAGCCAGGCCAGTCACCCACAGCAGTGTGCACAGTGCAAGCCACCCACTGACCCACAGCAGGGAGCCAGGCCAGTCACCCACAGCAAGGTACACCGTGCAAGCCAGCCACTGACCCACAGAAGGGAGCCAGGCCAGTCACCCACAGCATGCTGCACCGTGCCAGACAGCCACCGACCCACCCACTGACCCACGGCAGAGAGCCAGGCCAGCCACCAACAGCAGGGTGCCAGGCAGCCACCCACAGAAGCCAGCCACCCAGAGCAGGGCCAGGGTGCCAGCCACCCATGGTGACTCATCCATAGCAGGGTGCCAGCCAGCCACTCACGGTGACCCACCCACACCAGGAAACCAGCCAACCACCCACAGGAGCCAGCCAGCCATGGTGACCCACCCACAGCAGGGAGCCAGCCAGCCACCCACAGAAGCAAACCAGCCACGGTGACTATCCACAGCAGGATGCCAGCCAGCCACCCACGGTTACCCACCCACACCAGGGATCCAGCCAGCCACAGCAGGGTGCCGGCCAGCCACCAACAGGTGCCAGCTAGCCACCCACAGGAACCAGCCTCAGAGGATGCGGGAGCCAGCCACAGCTACAGCACCCATAGTTAAGGTAAGAGTAGTGCTAAAATTGTATTTCTACTTTGTGAGAGGTTGGGGCAGGGGTTAGAGTCATGGCACAAAGAGGGGGTCCCATTAGACTCTGTTGTAGCCTGACAGGGGGCCCTTGCTTTATTTGGTCTGGGGGCCCTGGGTGTTGTCAGTCTACCCCTGGGCAGCAAGGCGCGCCAGGGAGTTGGGACCCACATGACTGGCTTGGGCTGCAAGTTTACTTGACCCCAGGACAGGAGCATCACTTCACACCCCCAGGATCGGAGGAGGCCATGCAAGAACCTGCTGAGCTGGTACTGGCAAGGGCAGCTGCCATCACTGAGGTGAGAGACCCTGACACCCGCAGCTGAACCCCACATCCCATCTACCCCCCCATACACCCTATTTACCCTGCCCCAGGCAAGTGCCCACCCAGTAACCTAAAAATCGCCCTCAACAATGTGGGTCCTGCTGGGAGCTGGCCATGGCCAGCAGGACCCCCAGGTGCACAGGCAGCTCCCAGCAGGACCCACATGTGTGGGTCCTGCTGGGAGCTGGCCACTGACCTGTGGGTCCTGCTGGCCACTGACCTGTGGGTCCTGCTGGCCACTAGCCTAGGGTGACCAGACATCCCCGCACTGAGGACACTGTCCCTGGACCAAGTCTGGCCAATTGGGAGCGGGTGCACCGCGAGATGGGGCAGTGGGAGGGCGCCCAGGGTCTGTGCCCATTGGGCTGCCTCGGAGGGGGAGCGCCACCAGATTTCACAGAGCGGGGATCTCCCACTTACCTGGCGGCCACTGTCATACAAAGTCGCGCCTCCTGGACTGGCTCTTATGATAGACAGCACACTGATGACTTCCATCATGGGAGTGGCCACGCTGGGCAAGTGGGAGATCTCCGCTCTGTGTAATCCGGCTGCTCTCCTCTCTAATCCCCATGCACTGAACAGACTGCGCTGATGGGCACTGGTGAGGCTGCGCTGATGGGCACTGGGGATGGTGAGCTTATTCGGTGGTTCAAAGGGCCACTTGACTGGACTTGCCCCCCAGGCCTAAGGCTGCCAGCCCTCCCCTGATAGAGTGCAACCAGATGCCAGACAACAGGTCAGAGATTCCCACACCAGACGCAGCAGCTCACCAGACCCACTTGAATCACATATTACATCTCATACCAGAACTTGATGATCAGGCTCAGATAATCTTACTCTTAGGGAGGGATATCTTGCAAGTCCACAAAGTAAGGAAACTGATCAACGGTCCTAAAAACGCTCCATCTGCCCAAAAACTGGATCTTGGGTGGGTCATTATAGGTGATGTTTGCTTAGGAGGTGCACACAAACTGGAATCTGTTAATAACCTGCTCACTAGTCCCCTCTAGAATGGTCGTCCTTCTCTTTTCCAACCCTGTCAAAATCACATCCTCATAAAGGAGCTACCACACAACAACCCTGTACCTCTTCCTTTCCTAAGTCCCCTCTGTGACAGTACCTATGACGATGACCAAAGCGACTTAGGACGCTCAGTGTTCTGGAGAACAAAAAAGGACAACCAGGTAGCAATGTCCATTGAGGATAGGATCTTCCTAGAGGTTATGGAAAGCAGTATGGAGAAAGACGTGACTAATAGTTGGGTAGCACCTCTTCCCTTTAGGCCACAAAGACAACGTTTGCCTAACAACAGAGAACTAGCATATAAACGCCTCACTTCCCTAAGACACAATCTTCAAAGGAAACCAGAGATGAGAGAACATTTATTTTCCTTCATAGACAAAATATTCCAGACTGGTCATGCTGAGATAGCCCCAAACCTCAAAGACTCAGAGGAAAGATGGTACTTACCCATATTTGGGGTCTATCACCCTAAGAAGCCAGGGCAGATTAGAGTGGTGTTCGATTCTAGTGCCAAGCATGGGGGTGTCTCTCTAAATGATGTCCTTCTCTCTGGCCCTGATCTTAACAACAGACTATTAGGAGTACTTATCCGCTTCTGCAAGGATTCAGTCACATTCATGGCAGACATACAACAAATGTTCTATTGCTTTCTTGTTAAAGAAGAACACCGGAACTTTCTGAGGTTTCTCTGGTTCAGGGACAACAACCCCTCTGGAGACATCACAGAATACTGCATGAGGGTGCACATATTTGCCAACAGTCCTTCCCCTGCCGTTGCTATATATGGCCTCAGACAGTGGGAGAGTCAGAGTATGGGTCAGATGTCAGACAATTTGTGGACAAGGATTTCTATGTAGACGATTGCTTGAAATCACTACCCACAAATGAAGCCGCAAACAGTCTCCTCAAAAGAACTCAGGCAATGCTTGCTTGTTCCAACTTAAGGCTCCACAAGTTTGCTTCCAACAGTAGAGAAGTTTTAGAAGACTTTCCTGTCCAAGATCATTCTAACGAGTTAAAGGACTTAGATCTAGGCACATACTCACTTCCCATGCAACGCAGCCTTGGTTTGCTTTGGGACTTAAGATCTGACACCTTTACTTTCCAAGTGAACACAGAAGAAAAACATTTTACCCGTAGAGGTGTCCTGTCTACAGCATAAACAGCCTATATGATCCTTTAGGCTTTGCAGCACCTGTCACTATCCAGGGTAAGGCACTACTCAGAGACTTAACCTGTGAGTCGCTAGATTGGGACCACCCTCTTCCCACCGACAGGAAGAACTTATGGCTAGAGTGGAAGAACTCACTAACAGCTCTATCCAACCTTAAAATTCCACGCCCATTTGCTCCTCTGTCATCCGCAGACGTTCAGATGCAAAGACTTTGTGTGTTTGCGGATGCTTCTGTTAAAGCAATTGCTGCTGTAGCTTACCTGAAAACCATAGTCACTAAAGGACAATGCCACATAGGGTTTGTAATGGGGAAAGCAAAACTTGCACCACTTCCCGAACACACCATACCCAGGATGGAACTTTGAGCTGCAGTATTGGCTACAGAGCTAGCTGAACTAATTGCAATCAGAGGCCCAGTGAAATTCATTCGCTCTGAAAGAGGGTCTAACTTTGTAGGAGCAGTAAAAGAACTTCAAATTCCTTCTAACTTGGACGTTCTCAGAGTAGAAAGACACTTGAGTAAACAAGACTGCACGGGGATCTTTAACCCACCTCACTCTTCTCACATGGGAGGTGTTTGGGAGAGGATGATAGGCATAGCCCGCAGAATTCTTGACTCTATCTTCCTACAAGTAGGAACTGCAAGGCTTACTCACGAATGTTTATTGACATTTATGGCAGAGGTTACAGCTATCATTAAGGTCAGACCCTTGACTTCAATTACAAGTGACTCTGAAGATCCAGTGGTTCTCACACCTGCCATGTTGCTCACGCAAAAGACTGGTCTTGTAGGTACTCCAGCTGGAGAGTTTTGTGAGAAGGACCTTTACAAACGTCAATGGAGACAAGTACAAACCCTTGCCAATACCTTCTGGAGTCGGTAGAGGGAACAATATATATCTACTCTCCAAGTAAGGAAAAAGTGGCATACTGAAAAGCCTAATCTAAAACCTGGTGATGTTGTACTCATGAAACATTGCCAAACACTAAGGAATATGTGGCCTTTAGGTATGGTCACCAAAGTACTCCCAAGCAAGGACAATCATGTCCGTAATGTCGAGGTCAAGACCTTTCAACAGAATGAGGCCAAAGTGTTCTTAAGACCAGTGACTGAACTGGTTCTGTTGCTTTCTACAGAGGACTCTGTTAGTGACGTCACTTGACGTCAGGCGGGGAGTGTTCTGTCCATCCGATGTCTATATTCTGATTTTCTGCATTTGTGTGATTAAAATGACATTTAAAGTTTGTAATTACATAGACAATCATATGCAGAGCGCAGGTGCCATCTAGCGTCCTTTTTTGTTACTGCTTCAGTTTGTTTATTATTTCATGCATTGTATGTGTAACCCAGGAAGTAGTTGGCAAGCAAGGTATTCTGGGTAGAATCTTCACAGGAAGTGAAGCAGATTCACCATGCTTTGAGAAGACACTGCAGGAGGCAGTACATGTCTTGTTCAATCTATCACCATCATCCCTTAGAGAACTTAAAAATGTCACCTGGTTGTTCTAATAAAGTTGAGATCAAAGAAATATGGTATCTGAAGTTTATGGGGCAAGAAAGTTTAAGCTATATGTCATTGAGACAGAACAGTGTGTACAGAAGTCCTTCGGACAAAACTCCAAAGTACAAACACGCATGCATGGAATCAAGGACCAGCTGGAAGCGTTCGGTCTTGTAAAACAAGCATTCGTAATGGATATATCACTTTCGTGACGCGGAAAATTATGAAATATCGAAATGCAGTGCACATTCTCTTCTTCTTTATAGGATAATAATGAAGCTGTTGATACTGACGAAGTTATGACAAACGTATTTCAAAAGGATTTTTGTTTCTAGTGATAAAAATTTGTTTTGGGTGTCAAGTTACCACAGCGCTATTATCCCCTAGTTTTTAAGATCAAAGATCCAACTATGTTGGTGTCCCTTGTTAATTTTACATTTTATTTTTGAAATGTACCTGCCTACTCCCAAACAGTCCTTTGAAGTAAAACACATAAGCAAGTATTTTTCAAATAATTTTTTTTTTATTGAATAGGGAGCACAATAAGGTCATCTAAAAAACAAGAGGAAGGCAGCGATGTAGAAACTTTTGGAATTGGTGAAGCCTCTTGTCATGGATATGCAGTAGTGTTTGTCTGCCATCTTACCTTCCTCCTCATGTGTTCATCTAGAGACCAGACCTCCTTCACCTGGCTTCCTTTATAATCTCCTCCCAGCCTGACTCCACCCCAGGCCCTATCACTGAACACTATATTAACCTGTGCACTGCAAGCCTGCTTTGCTGATCAACGTGTTTGTTAGGCATTGTGTGTTTGGGTTCCTGCCTGCCGTGTGCTACGTCTGTCTCTCTGTTACGTTATTGGCTTGTCCCTGACCATCCCTGTCTGCTCGTGACCCTTGACCTTCGGCTCGTTCTTCGTTATCCTTGTCTGCTTGTGGCCCCTGACCTTCGGCTTGTTATTCGGTTCTCTCTATCGTGTGCTGCTGCTTCCCCTTATCCTACGGGGCGTGAGCTAGGAAACTCCAGGGGCCGCGACCTGGTCCCAGCCTGCAGCGTAACATCCTCACCACTAGAGGCCCTGGAGAAGACCAGCTGGGTCTTAGACTCCGCGCCCTGGGGAATCTTGGCTCTCGCTTCCGTTGGGATCCCGGTTGTGCTCCTCTGGTCCCGCTTTCCACAACCACCCAGTTTCCTATCCACAGAAGCCAGCCATAGGGTTCACTACCTCGCGGTGCACTCCTGTCCCCCTACGGTGTGCATCTGTCACCTGGCCACAGGTGACCCTGACAGTTTGATCAGCCATGAACCCGGCTGACATCCCGCTACCCGCGGATGATCCATTGCAGGGCATAGTTTGCAGACTTGAAACCCAGGAATCGAATCAGACTCAGGTGATGCGATTCCTCCAGGATCTGGCTTCTCGCTTCGAGCAGCTTCAGGCCTCCTTGGGAACCCTGAATCCGCAACCTCAAATACAATCAGCGGTTGCACCTATTGCACCAGTCGCAGCCACACACTCGCTACAACTGCCAGCTCCGTCCCGTTTCTCTGGGGACTCCAAGGCTTGCAGGGGGTTCCTTAGCCAATGCACGATTCATTTTGAGCTCCAGCCCCAAAACTTCCTGTCTGATCGGGCTAAGGTAGCCTATATCATTTCCCTCCTCTCTGGTGAAGCTTTAGCCTGGGCAGCCCCTCTGTGGGAACTGAATGATCCAGTGGTTTCTAGCCTGTCTGGCTTCTTGAAACTTTTTCGGAATATCTTCGAAGAACCGGCTCGTGTCTCTTCAGCGGCCAGCGCCCTTTTACGTCTCCGCCAAGAGTCTGCTTCTGTGGGACAGTATGCCCTTCATTTCCGCATACTGTCGGCTGAGTTGAGCTGGAACAATGAGGCCTTAGTCGCAACCTTTTTGCATGGCCTGTCTGATAGAGTGAAGGATGAATTAGCTGGAAGAACCATTCCCACTGATCTGGCCGGCGTTATCTCCTTGTGTAACCAGATCGATATTCGCTTTCAGGAGAGGACCTTAGAAAAGCAACGCCAGCACTCCTTGGTTCTTAGTCAGCCTGAGCTCCCCTCTCTTCGACCCGTAGAGCATCTCCTACCAGCTGAGGAACCCATGCAGCTGGGTCGGACCAGGCTATCCCCTGAGGAACGTGCTAGGCGCAGAACTCTTGGTCTGTGTCTTTACTGTGGGGGCAAAGGTCATTTTCGTGACACTTGCTCTCTTTGTCCAGAAAAACGTTCGGGTCCACTTCATCTGGAAAGTGGAGTATTGGACCCAGAAATATCACCTTCCCCTTCTCGTCTTCTGCTTTCTGTGTTCCTTCATGTTGGTGCTTCTTCTCATTCGGTCTCAGCATATCTGGATTCCGGAGCCGCTGGTAATTTCATGGACTGGGAAATCGCATCGTCCATGAGACTTACTCTTTTGCCCCTCACCACGCCATTGGTGGTCTTGGCGATTGATGGTACTGTTCTTCCAGGGGGACCTATCCGCTTCCAGACCCTCCCTGTTAAGATGTCGGTAGGGACACTCCACCAGGAGTGGATATCCTTCCTTATCTTACCCAAGGCCTCAACGCCTATAATTTTGGGTCTCCCATGGTTACAGCTCCATTCTCCTCATGTGGACTGGACTACTGGACAGATCCTGGCTTGGGGTCCCTCCTGTTCCTCGTCCTGCCTACCCAAGGTTGCCCCCTGTGAATCTGAGCCGGTCATTCATTCCAGGTTGCATAACCATTTACATTTCTCTGTCCCTAACCACCCTTGGACGCACAGCCAGGCTAGCTTGTCTACAAGTCCTGCAGTCGCTACGTCTTGCGATGCGATTCAGGTAGTCGCTACACCTGACTCAGCTATTCACTCTGCCTCTGTACTAGTTATGCCAGTCCAGCCCATGCCCAGTGAGCCTCTCACTTTTTCTTGTTCGGGACATTCTGCTTGTCCTTCAGCTATTCAGCTTGACTCCGGCGACATGTCACCTTCTAACCAACCTGACTTCAGGGTTCCACTGACATCTGCCCAGTCTGATGGTCCTGTGCAAGATGACCAGTTCCCCTTTAAGGGTCTAGGGGACCCTCCTCAGATTCCTGTTGATCCTCTCATGCCCTTGCTTATTCCTAGAGAGCCTTTGGTCCTCAATAGATCTTCTTGTCATCTCCCTACCTCGTTTTCGGTCTCTGAGGATAATCTTAAGTACGAGGTTAGACAAGTTCTGGATTCTCGGCTCTGCAGAGGCAATCTTCAGTACCTTGTGCATTGGAGAGGTTTTGGTCCTGAGGAGGCGTCTTGGATCGCTGCATCTGATGTCGCTGCACCTCATCTGTTGAGAAGGTTTCATCAGAGATTTCCCTTTAAGCCTGGGTCCAGGCGGGGGAGGGCCCATAAGAGGGAGGGTACTGTCATGGATATGCAGTAGTGTTTGTCTGCCATCTTACCTTCCTCCTCATGTGTTCATCTAGAGACCAGACCTCCTTCACCTGGCTTCCTTTATAATCTCCTCCCAGCCTGACTCCACCCCAGGCCCTATCACTGAACACTATATTAACCTGTGCACTGCAAGCCTGCTTTGCTGATCAACGTGTTTGTTAGGCATTGTGTGTTTGGGTTCCTGCCTGCCGTGTGCTACGTCTGTCTCTCTGTTACGTTATTGGCTTGTCCCTGACCATCCCTGTCTGCTCGTGACCCTTGACCTTCGGCTCGTTCTTCGTTATCCTTGTCTGCTTGTGGCCCCTGACCTTCGGCTTGTTATTCGGTTCTCTCTATCGTGTGCTGCTGCTTCCCCTTATCCTACGGGGCGTGAGCTAGGAAACTCCAGGGGCCGCGACCTGGTCCCAGCCTGCAGCGTAACATCCTCACCACTAGAGGCCCTGGAGAAGACCAGCTGGGTCTTAGACTCCGCGCCCTGGGGAATCTTGGCTCTCGCTTCCGTTGGGATCCCGGTTGTGCTCCTCTGGTCCCGCTTTCCACAACCACCCAGTTTCCTATCCACAGAAGCCAGCCATAGGGTTCACTACCTCGCGGTGCACTCCTGTCCCCCTACGGTGTGCATCTGTCACCTGGCCACAGGTGACCCTGACACCTCTGTACCCCAGGGCAGACATCAATTATGTGAAGGCCAAAATTGGGAACCTGAGAAGTGCATACAATAGGGAGCACAATATGGTCCTGGACTCCGAGAGATCAGGAGCAGCAGCAGATGACATATATGTCCCCAGGCTGCGGTCTTACAACAGGCTGCGTTTTTTGACAGACCAGACCGAACCACGGCCATCGCTATTAATGCTTTTTTTCTGTGCATTCTTCACAAAAAAAAAAGAAAAATAAATTAGACATGTTGTCTGCGATCAAAATGAAAACAATTAAACCAAAAGTGCAATTGATGCACAGAAAAGGAACTAAAGTATAACAAATAAAATCATAATTCAAAAAAGAAACAAAAAGAAAATGAAAATTAGTAATGATTAAATTCCCCAGACCAGTGGCCTTGTTGGGAATCTTGGGGCTGAATTTGCCACTGTCCACTATGCTGCTGGGGTGGGTAGAGTTGCAACAGGATCCACTTTCATAGCTCCATCCAATAATTAGGCTGCCATACATGGATCAAAATTCAGCCAGTTCAGCAGGGATTGGCCACATTTTGATCCATCTATGGGCACTATGGTTAAACAGAAATTGACCAGATCGGCGTCTGTTCAACTGCCCTGTTGATTTTTTGTTGCTTGATCAGTGCTCCAGGCTATAGTCTGAAGCACTGATCATTGTATTCTGACTGCGGGGAAGTCTCCCCCCTGTCATAATACAGTGACACAGTGAGGAGGATTGCCTCATCCACCTCAAAATGCGTGTATTGAACAAAAAAAAACAGACCTATCTATGGGGCAGCTTTACTCTCCAAAATCCTATGTCAGTTGGCTTCTGACCAGACCATGATAGAAGACCCACTGAATTTACCATTGTTTAACAGCCCTTATAGAAAAACTGAAAAAACAAACAATAAAGGGACTGAAGGAAATGTTGATCAGTATTGAGATGCAAAAAAGGAAGAAAGGTGAAAAAAACAAAAAATTGCAATTAATTATATAGTCACAGCAGTACATAGTTACATAGTTAGTCTGGTTGAATAAAGACACAAGTCTATCTAGTTCAACCAATAAAAGAAAAAAAAAAATGTAAAAAATTTTTTTTTTTTTACAATCCTATTTACACAATCCCATACCCACAGTTGACACAGAGGAAGGCAAAAAAAAACAGCAAAGCATGATCCAACTTTTTTCCAGCAAGAGAAAAAAAAATCTGATCTCCCCAAGAGGCAATCAGATATTCCCTGGAATTATTATTATAATTTACAGTGTTTTGCATTTAGAGTTTTAGATCCACATCAATCTGACCAGAGAGAACTTAAAAATGGATGGATTTTTTTATTATTTATTATTATGGCATAACACGTTTTATCTATTCTGCATCTAATCTAATATGTACATGACCATATTGATCTATTGCTTATAAATGAATGACATTACTACATTCTGCAGCTCAGATTCTCTCCTGGCCCACTTCTTGTGGCTAAAGTCTGCAGACCACCTGCTTGCTTGATCGCACATGCTCTACTACTGCATGGCATTTTCTACTTGTTAGCTGGTAAAGTCTCTATAAAAGAAGCTTGTATCTCATGAAATGTTTCCCTCATCAGCTTGCTCTTTACATTCTAAGCTTTTCTGTTAATTACTGCTGTGGTGGAAGTTATCCAGCACTACATTATTCACTACCATTTTGTATAATTTCCATATAATTAAGAACCCTGGTGTGCAGCGTCACCCAGCATACATAATTACAAGGAAAAATTGCAGAAACCTCTTACTATATTATGGCTGAGACAGGCAGGAGAAAATTCTATCATTCGAAATGACTTTTTTGACGGTGTCATATTTCTATCTGTATATATATTTCTTGAATGGATACATCACTGGTTTATTAAAAATAACATAAGCCATGAGCACATTAGGCATGTCTCTTTGAAATAATACTGAAGACTAAATAACAAGTTGTGTGTGGGTCAATGAAATATGCCTTATCTGCCCCTGATGCCAGGCATAACATATGTCATTTCATATATTGTCAGACATTTTAAGCAAACACGTATAGATTTTTAAAAATAAAATAGCACCAAAATTAGATTTTTTTAACACAACGCTACATTGTAGTCCTAAATTCAAATTTGAATGTTGTTTTCTGTTTGGGAAAAAATATACCGTATATACTCGAGTATAAGCCGAGCTTTTCGGCCCTTTTTTTTGGTCTGAAAGTCCCCCCCCCCCTCGGCTTATACTCGAGTCAGCGAAATTGAACATTGTAAATTGTACCTGAAAAAAAATTGAGAGGCTGCGGCGTCCATCGTTTAAATCTTGCGGTCTCTTCCTGGTCCCTTCCGTAATAGGCGGAACTGTGTCTGCTGAGAATCGCCTATCACAAACGTTCTCTCATCCCCACCCATCCCAGCAGACACTGTGTTCAGTGTTCCGCCAATCACGGACGTCTGCTGGGAAACTGAGGATGAGAGAACGTTTGTGATAGGCGGAACTGTGTCTGCTTAGAAAACGCCTATCACGGAAGGGAAGAGGAAGAGACCGCGAGTTTTAAACGATGGACGCCGCAGCCTCTCAATTTTTTTTTCAGGTACAATTTACAATGTTCAATTTAAATTTTAGGGGAACAGTGAGGAAGGGAACAGTGAGGATGGGAACAGTAGTGAGGATGGGAACAGTAGTGAGGATGGGAACAGTAGTGAGGATGGGCACAGTAGTGAGGAGGCAATGGGAAGTGACAATTGGCTTAGTGAAGTTGCAATGGGCACAGTGAGACGTGCAAATGGGCATTGTTGACCCTTGGCTTATACTCGAGTCAGTAAGTTTTCCCAGTTTTTTGTGGTAACATTAGGTACCTCGGCTTATACTCTGGTCGGCTTATACTCGAGTATATATGGTAATTCTTAATTTGTAAGGTACATGGGAAATATCCTGTCCAGTAAAGCCCAACTCCTTTGAAACCCCCACCCATTGAATAAATAAAATGTCCTAGAGCAGAACTCACCCACCCTTTGTTCCAGCACTGCACACCTTCTCCTTTTGTGCTGGTTTCTGCCACTCTTCTAGGTGCAAAGAGTGTACTGTGTGCTTCAAGAGATATGAATATAAAGCAAGAATTCATCAAGTCCGGTTCCGTACACCAAGGGTGTACGCCTGCTTGTTCCAATGCACTTGTTGCATTGGAACAAGATTGATATAAATATTTGCAAAGTCCATAATGAAAAAGCTTAAACACAAAAAAAAAATTGTGATGATATCAAAATCCCAAAATCAAAGTCAATCACAAGAAAGTGAGTTCAAAATCCCAATTGTGAATATCTGAAAAAAATCCTAAAATAAACTGTGTGTTGAAAAAAGATGTAATTCCATAGATGTGCAGAGGAGAAAAACTTGTGATGATAGAACCTTCATCCACTGAGAAGACAGTGAGTATGTAGTCTCCTTACCACAAATAGATGACCGCTATTACGGCAGTCTCTCCAGGCAGTTCTGCTGTGACTCCAATGTTATTTTTATTAGTTTTTATCACTACTTTTCCACCACTGGATGGTGGCGCTAATTACTTTGGGCTCCCGTTGTTTCTTATGGTGTCCAGCAGTTAAGATGGCGGCGCCCTCTTTCGCTACCCATACCTTCTCTTCCCCAGCCCTCACTCAAGATGGATTATTTAAGGGAAAGCATGATGACGCTGACACAGCAGCCAATCCCCAGACGACGTCCTATCATGACGAAACACATCGGGTGTAGCCTGTGTATCTGACGTCATCACGCCTTATCGATGGTCACAGCGAGCAAACAAACACAGGAAGCCTTGTGGAGACGCCACGAACATATCCATTCTTATTACACCGCGCAATACAAACTTCAATCTTGTAAGTGCAATATTTTTTGGCTTAATAAACCCTGCATTACTGTATTACACTATGGAGTTTCTTTTGTTTACATCTTCTTGAGATGCAAGGATTGGTCATAAATCTCTGAGATCCAGACACCAGCTTAGGTCTATTGGGAGACCATAAACCCCTGTGCCTGGAGAGACCGCCGTAATAATGGTCATCTATTTCTGGTAAGGAGACTACATACTCACTTCCGGGTGTCTTCTCAGTGGATGAAGGTTCTATCATCACGAGTAGGGATGAGCCGAACACCCCCGGGTTCGGTTCGCACCAGAACCTTCGAACGGACCGAAAGTTCGCGCGAATTTTCGAACCCTATTCGTTATAATGGACGCGAACGTTCGAAATCAAAATTGCTAATTACAACGGCCAATATGCATGTTAATGTTATAAAACAGGTTTGGGGACCCGGGTCCTGCCCCAGGGGACATATATCAATGCAAAAAGAAATTTTAAAAACTAAAGTTTTTTCGGGAGCAGTCATTTTAATGATGCATAAAGTGAAAAAAAAAAAAGTGAAATTTTCCTTTAAATATGGTACCTGGGGGGTGTCTAAAGTATGCCTGTGAAGTGGCATGTGTTTCCCGTGTTTAGAACTGTCCTTGCACAAAATGACATTTGTAAAGGAAAAAAAGAAGCCATTTAAAACCACTTGCGGCTTTAATGTCATGTCTTGTCCTGGCCGCCATATGGCTGAAAATCCTTGAGAAAAATGGCATGGCTACCCCATCACCCCCCCCCCCCCCACCCCAGCCCCTTTGGGTCTTGAATGGATACTAAGGGGGACCCCGCACCCAAAATAAAACCCTATACCTACAACCCTATATACTCTGAACAGCAGTATATAGGTGGTGCAAACAAGACATGGACTGTAGGTTTGTTCTTAAGTAGAATCTGAACAGGTACATTATGAAGTGTAGCTACATCCCAAAAAAATCAATTTTTAAGCTTTTTGGAGAACATAGGAAGGGGTTATCACCCCTGCAACATTTGCTGTCTTTGCACATCTGTTCAGAACATGTCACCTCACTTTCCGTCCCAATGACAAATGTTTTTGGAAAAGTGGGGTTTTAATTGAAACAAGGATTGGTGATAAAGCATCAGTAGAGAGGAGATACCTTTTTCCCAAATTAAATCTAACAGGATAGAATTTTCCTTCCTAGGGGTAGATTTCCTCTCACTTCCTGTTTTCTCTTGCCGTTTGCAAGTAGGAGTCGTTTGTAAGTTGGATGTTTGAAAGTAGGGGCCTGCCGTATATACTCTGCAGAAATTTGCCCTATTAGATGTTGGTGTAGCCACAAGACTGGTGGGCACAGGAATGGGCCCTGCTGTGAGTTAATAGATCAAGATTTGTACTTGCATGCACCTGTTGAACCGGGCAGAAAAATTGGGCCTTTGGTGGTGGTGGTGGTGGTGGTGGACGGTGTTGCCACAAGACTGTAAGCCCTCACAGTTACTCTTGGTGGGTGCAGGAATGGGCCCTGCTGTGAGTTATTAGATCAAGATTTGTAATTGCATGCACCTGTTGAACAGGGCAGAAAAATTGGGCCTTTGGTGGTGGTGGTGGACGGTGTTGCCACAAGACTGTAGGCCCTCATAGTTACTCTTGGTGGGCGCAGGAATGGGCCCTGCTGTGAACTATTAGATCAAGATTTGTAATTACACGCCCCTGTTAAACAGGGGCTGAAAAATTGTGCCTTAGGCATTGGTGCTGGTGCCACAACACTGCAACCCCTCACAGATACTGTACTTGGAGCACAGCAGTCACACCTGTTGCGAAGCATCTTTTTAAAAAATTGTAATTACACGCCCCTGTTATACAGGGGCTGAAAAATTGTGCCTTAGGCACTGGTGCTGGTGCCACAACACTGCAACCCCTCACAGATACTGTACTCTGAGCACAGCAATGAGACCTGTTGCAAAGCATTGCCTAAAAATTGTAATTACACGCCCCAACAGGGGCTGAAAAATTGTGCCTTAGGCACTGGTGCTGGTGCCACAACACTGCAACCCCTCACAGATACTGTACTCTGAGCACAGCAGTCACACCTGTTGCGAAGCATCTTTTTAAAAAATTGTAATTACACGCCCCTGTTATACAGGGGCTGAAAAATTGTGCCTTAGGCACTGGTGCTGGTGCCACAACACTGCAACCCCTCACAGATACTGTACTCTGAGCACAGCAATGAGACCTGTTGCAAAGCATTGCCTAAAAATTGTAATTACACGCCCCAACAGGGGCTGAAAAATTGTGCCTTAGGCACTGGTGCTGGTGCCACAACACTGCAACCCCTCACAGATACTGTACTCTGAGCACAGCAGTCACACCTGTTGCGAAGCATCTTTTTAAAAAATTGTAATTACACGCCCCTGTTATACAGGGGCTGAAAAATTGTGCCTTAGGCACTGGTGTGGTGGCATGGATCATTGAGGAGGAGGAAGAGGATAGTCAGTGAACATAACAGGACAGTCACTCAGCATCAGCATAGGCAGTCTTGAAGGGATGTGACATTATAAATTATTCCGTTATATCCGCTTCAGGTGTCTGGTAGCTGGTGGTGATCCAAGACTGATTCATTTTTATGAAGGTCAGTCGATCAACCGAGTCGGTGGACAGGCGCACCCTATGATCGGTGACAAATCCTCCAGCAGCACTGAATGTGCGTTCGGAAAGAACGCTGGATGCAGGACAGGCCAGTAGCTCAATTGCATACTGTGCAAGCTCTGGCCAGTGATCCATCCTCAGGACCCAGTAAGCCAGAGGATTTTCGGTGGGAAAGGTGTCCAAGTCTGACCTTGCCCCTAGGTATTCCTGCACCATGTATATCAGACGCTGGCGATGGTTGCTGGAACCGATCATACCTTGGGGCTGCGGACTAAAAAATTGTCTGAACGCATCGGTCAGACGTCCACCTTCCCCACCGCTCCTTCTGCTACTGACCGAAGCCACAGCAACTCGTCGTCCAGGACCAGGAGTTTGTAACCTCCCAGTTTCTGGGAACGCGTTGCACAGACCTTTCTGCAAGGCCTCCCTGAGATGTCTCATCCTCTGCTCCCTCTGCGACGGCAAGATAAGGTCCGCAACCTTACCCTTGTACCGTGGATCAAGGAGAGTGGCCAGCCAGTAATGGTCACTCTCCTTGATCCGAAGAACACGAGGATCCTTCCGCAGGCTTTGCAGGATCAGGGAGGCCATGCAGCGTAGGTTAGCTGAGGCATTCGGTCCGGAGTCTTCTGGGTCACTGAGGATGACATGATCACCAGCCACCTCCTCCCAGCCACGTACAAGTCCACTGGTTTGTTGGGACTGTACATCATCCCTAAAAGACTGCTGCTGCTGATGCTGAGTGCCAGGCTCCACCTCCATGCTCACACAATCCTCCTCCTCCTCCTCCTCCTCCTCTTCCTGTGTGATGGGTGGGACAGAAGGAACATTGTCTGGATAAAGGGGGCCTTGAGAGACAAGGAAGTCCTCCTCTTCCTGCCTCTGTTCTGCCCCAAGTGCCCTGTCCATTATCCCAAGCAGCGTATGCTCCAACAGGTGGACAAGAGGTACAGTGTCACTGATGCATGCACTGTCACTGCTCACCATCCTCGTGGCCTCCTCAAATGGTGAGAGGACAGTGCATGCATCCCTGATCATGCTCCACTGGCGTGGGGAAAAAAAGCCAAGCTCCCCTGACCCTGTCCTGGTGCCGTAGTCGCAAAGGTACTCATTGATGGCCCTCTGCTGCGTGTGCAGTCGCTGCAGCATGGCCAACGTTGAGTTCCACCTGGTGGGCATGTCACATATTAGGCGGTTCTTGGGCAGGTTCAGCTCCTTTTGCAGCTCAGTCAGCCGAGCACTGGCATTATAAGATCGGCGGAAATGCACACAGACTTTCCTGGCCTGCCTCAGGACATCCTGTAAGCCTGGGAACCTGCCCAAGAACCGCTGCACCACCAGGTTGAGGACGTGAGCCATACAGGGCACATGGGTGAGCTACCCCTGTCGCAGGGCGGAGAGGAGGTTGGTGCCATTATCAGAAACGACCATTCCTGGCTTAAGCTGGCGTGGCGTCAACCACCTCTCGGCCTGCCCCTGCAGAGCTGCCAGAACCTCTGGCCCAGTGTGGCTCCTGTCCCCCAAACACACCAGCGCAAGCACGGCATGGCATCTTTTTGCCTGCGTACTCGCGTAGCCCCTTGTACGCCTACGGAGCACCGCTGGTTCCGAGGACAGAGCACTCGAAGAGGACATGGAGGAAGAAGAAGAGGAGGGGGTGGAGGAGAGAGGTGTGTCACAACCAGTAGTAGCATTTTGGAGGCGTGGTGGCGGAACAACCTCCAACACTACTGCACCTTGTCCTGCATCCCTCCCAGCTACCAATAGAGTGACCCAATGGGCCGTGAAAGAAAGATAACGTCCCTGTCCATGCCTGCTGGACCATGAGTCAGCGGTAATATGCACCTTACCGCTGACCGCCCTGTCCAGCGAGGCATGGACATTGCCTTCCACATGCCAGTAGAGAGACGGAATCGCCTTCCGTGAGAAAAAGTGGCGTTTGGGAACCTGCCACTGAGGAACCGCACATTGAACAAACTCACGGAAGGGGGCCGAGTCTATCAACTGAAAAGGCAGCAGTTGAAGTGCTAGCAATTTAGCCAAGCTAGCATTCAACCGCTGGGCATGTGGATGGCTGGGAGTATACTTCTTTCGACGGTCCAGCAGCTGGGGCAGGGAAATTTGCCTGCTACAATCGGACGTCGGTGTACTGCAAGTACTTGGTTGTGACACACCTAATTCTACACCTTCAGTCCTCTCAGAGCAGCTTTCAGAGAGGACTGAAGATATAGTGGGGATGGAGATCCCAGCTGATGAGGAGCAAGGAGAGGTCCGCTTTGTTCTTTGGTGTGGGTCTTTTATGTGTGCTTGCCAACGAGCTGCATGGCAGGTCGACATATGTCTGCTCATGCTTGTGGTGCCCAAGCGGCTGATGTTTTGGCCACGCGAGATACGCTTGAGACAAATATTGCAAATAGCAGTGGTGCGATCTGATGCACTCGTCTCAAAAAAGGCCCACACCAAAGAACTTTTGTGATAACGTGCAGAGGCAGCGCCCTGCACAGGCGGAGCTCTGCGGTGTGGTACAGTTGCTGTGCTGGCCTCTAGCTGGCCTCCAGGGGGCATCCTGCCTCGTTGGACATGTGACGCTGCATCCTCCTCCTCCTCCTCCTCTCTCCCTTCAGGCACCCACGTGGAGTCAGTGACCTCATCATCCCCTCCCTCTTCACCACTAGAGCAAACCTGGCAGTAAGCTGCAGCTGGTGGAACACTACTGCCAGATTGCTGTCCTTCAGCATCCCCTCTCTCTGCGCGCACACTACTGACTTCCTCAAGCTGGGTATCATCATCCGAGCCTTCGAATCGTTGGGCATCCTCCTGGAGCATGTACCCAACACTGTGCTCAAACAGTTCGGGGGACTCCTCAGGAGGACATGGTGGGTCTAGGGAAGGGGTGGCTGATGATGCCATTGAGTACGCGTTGGCAGCTGCTCTGCCAGTACCCTGAGCCTGGGTGAGAGAGGATGAGGAGGATGAGGAGGGCTTGGTCATCCATTCTACCAAGCCTTCGGCATGATGCGGCTCCACATGTCCAGCTGCCGAAAACAAAGACAAGCGTGTCCCATGGCCACGTGCTGATGACGATGCACGACCACGTCCACGGCCAGCACTGTTGTCTGTAGAAACAGAGCCTGCCTGCCCTGTGTTCTTGCCTCGGCACGCTCTGCCTCTCCTTGGCGGTCTTCCAGCCATTGTAGTCGGTAGTGTATATAGTATAAAAAATAGAACTCCTATGTGTGCTCACAACACACTGTAGGTCCTATGGGTGCTGACACTAACACACTATAGGTACTATGTGTGCTGCTGACAAGAAAATATAGGAGCTCTGTTTGCTGCCACTAACACACTAGAAGTCCTATGGGTGCTGCTGAGAAGAAAATATAGGAGCTCTGTTTGCTGCCACTAACACACTAGAAGTCCTATGGGTGCTGCTGAGAAGAAAATATAGGAGCTCTGTTTGCTGCCACTAACACACTAGAAGTCCTATGGGTGCTGCTGAGAAGAAAATATAGGAGCTCTGTGTGATGCCACTAACACACTAGAAGTCCTATGGGTGCTGCTGAGAAGAAAATATAGGAGCTCTGTTTGCTGCCACTAACACACTAGAAGTCCTATGGGTGCTGCTGAGAAGAAAATATAGGAGCTCTGTTTGCTGCCACTAACACACTAGAAGTCCTATGGGTGCTGCTGAGAAGAAAATATAGGAGCTCTGTGTGATGCCACTAACACACTAGAAGTCCTATGGGTGCTGCTGAGATGAAAATATAGGAACTCTGTGTGATGCCACTAACACATTAGAAGTCCTATGGGTGCTGCTGAGAAGAAAATATAGGAGCTCTGTTTGCTGCCACTAACACACTAGAAGTCCTATGGGTGCTGCTGAGAAGAAAATATAGGAGCTCTGTGTGATGCCACTAACACACTAGAAGTCCTATGGGTGCTGCTGAGAAGAAAATATAGGAGCTCTGTTTGCTGCCACTAACACACTAGAAGTCCTATGGGTGCTGCTGAGAAGAAAATATAGGAGCTCTGTTTGCTGCCACTAACACACTAGAAGTCCTATGGGTGCTGCTGAGAAGAAAATATAGGAGCTCTGTTTGCTGCCACTAACACACTAGAAGTCCTATGGGTGCTGCTGAGAAGAAAATATAGGAGCTCTGTTTGCTGCCACTAACACACTAGAAGTCCTATGGGTGCTGCTGAGAAGAAAATATAGGAGCTCTGTTTGCTGCCACTAACACACTAGAAGTCCTATGGGTGCTGCTGAGAAGAAAATATAGGAGCTCTGTGTGATGCCACTAACACACTAGAAGTCCTATGGGTGCTGCTGAGAAGAAAATATAGGAGCTCTGTTTGCTGCCACTAACACACTAGAAGTCCTATGGGTGCTGCTGAGAAGAAAATATAGGAGCTCTGTTTGCTGCCACTAACACACTAGAAGTCCTATGGGTGCTGCTGAGAAGAAAATATAGGAGCTCTGTGTGATGCCACTAACACACTAGAAGTCCTATGGGTGCTGCTGAGATGAAAATATAGGAACTCTGTGTGATGCCACTAACACATTAGAAGTCCTATGGGTGCTGCAGAGAAGAAAATATAGGAGCTCTGTTTGCTGCCACTAACACACTAGAAGTCCTATGGGTGCTGCTGAGAAGAAAATATAGGAGCTCTGTGTGATGCCACTAACACACTAGAAGTCCTATGGGTGCTGCTGAGAAGAAAATATAGGAGCTCTGTGTGATGCCACTAACACACTAGAAGTCCTATGGGTGCTGCTGAGAAGAAAATATAGGAGCTCTGTTTGCTGCCACTAACACACTAGAAGTCCTATGGGTGCTGCTGAGAAGAAAATATAGGAGCTCTGTTTGCTGCCACTAACACACTAGAAGTCCTATGGGTGCTGCTGAGAAGAAAATATAGGAGCTCTGTTTGCTGCCACTAACACACTAGAAGTCCTATGGGTGCTGCTGAGAAGAAAATATAGGAGCTCTGTGTGATGCCACTAACACACTAGAAGTCCTATGCGTGCTGCTGAGAAGAAAATATAGGAGCTCTGTTTGCTGCCACTAACACACTAGAAGTCCTATGGGTGCTGCTGAGAAGAAAATATAGGAGCTCTGTTTGCTGCCACTAACACACTAGAAGTCCTATGGGTGCTGCTGAGAAGAAAATATAGGAGCTCTGTGTGATGCCACTAACACACTAGAAGTCCTATGGGTGCTGCTGAGATGAAAATATAGGAACTCTGTGTGATGCCACTAACACATTAGAAGTCCTATGGGTGCTGCTGAGAAGAAAATATAGGAGCTCTGTTTGCTGCCACTAACACACTAGAAGTCCTATGGGTGCTGCTGAGAAGAAAATATAGGAGCTCTGTTTGCTGCCACTAACACACTAGAAGTCCTATGGGTGCTGCTGAGAAGAAAATATAGGAGCTCTGTGTGATGCCACTAACACACTAGAAGTCCTATGGGTGCTGTTGAGAAGAAAATATAGGAGCTCTGTTTGCTGCCACTAACACACTAGAAGTCCTATGGGTGCTGCTGAGAAGAAAATATAGGAGCTCTGTTTGCTGCCACTAACACACTAGAAGTCCTATGGGTGCTGCTGAGAAGAAAATATAGGAGCTCTGTGTGATGCCACTAACACACTAGAAGTCCTATGGGTGCTGCTGAGAAGAAAATATAGGAGCTCTGTGTGATGCCACTAACACACTAGAAGTCCTATGGGTGCTGCTGAGAAGAAAATATAGGAGCTCTGTTTGCTGCCACTAACACACTAGAAGTCCTATGGGTGCTGCTGAGAAGAAAATATAGGAGCTCTGTTTGCTGCCACTAACACACTAGAAGTCCTATGGGTGCTGCTGAGAAGAAAATATAGGAGCTCTGTTTGCTGCCACTAACACACTAGAAGTCCTATGGGTGCTGCTGAGAAGAAAATATAGGAGCTCTGTGTGATGCCACTAACACACTAGAAGTCCTATGGGTGCTGCTGAGAAGAAAATATAGGAGCTCTGTTTGCTGCCACTAACACACTAGAAGTCCTATGGGTGCTGCTGAGAAGAAAATATAGGAGCTCTGTTTGCTGCCACTAACACACTAGAAGTCCTATGGGTGCTGCTGAGAAGAAAATATAGGAGCTCTGTGTGATGCCACTAACACACTAGAAGTCCTATGGGTGCTGCTGAGATGAAAATATAGGAACTCTGTGTGATGCCACTAACACATTAGAAGTCCTATGGGTGCTGCTGAGAAGAAAATATAGGAGCTCTGTTTGCTGCCACTAACACACTAGAAGTCCTATGGGTGCTGCTGAGAAGAAAATATAGGAGCTCTGTGTGATGCCACTAACACACTAGAAGTCCTATGGGTGCTGTTGAGAAGAAAATATAGGAGCTCTGTTTGCTGCCACTAACACACTAGAAGTCCTATGGGTGCTGCTGAGAAGAAAATATAGGAGCTCTGTTTGCTGCCACTAACACACTAGAAGTCCTATGGGTGCTGCTGAGAAGAAAATATAGGAGCTCTGTGTGATGCCACTAACACACTAGAAGTCCTATGGGTGCTGCTGAGAAGAAAATATAGGAGCTCTGTGTGATGCCACTAACACACTAGAAGTCCTATGGGTGCTGCTGAGAAGAAAATATAGGAGCTCTGTTTGCTGCCACTAACACACTAGAAGTCCTATGGGTGCTGCTGAGAAGAAAATATAGGAGCTCTGTTTGCTGCCACTAACACACTAGAAGTCCTATGGGTGCTGCTGAGAAGAAAATATAGGAGCTCTGTGTGATGCCACTAACACACTAGAAGTCCTATGGGTGCTGCTGAGAAGAAAATATAGGAGCTCTGTTTGCTGCCACTAACACACTAGAAGTCCTATGGGTGCTGCTGAGAAGAAAATATAGGAGCTCTGTTTGCTGCCACTAACACACTAGAAGTCCTATGGGTGCTGTTGGGGTGCAATGCTGTGCTAACAGCACTGCGGTTGGTACTACTGCAATACTGTACTAACAGTAAGCACGCACCAGACTAATCCCCAGCAGCAGCTAATAACACACTAACTGTGCAATCAGCAGCAATGAACGATCAATGACTTAGGTAGCAATGGTTTAGCAAAGAAATAGCCAATGGTTTAGCAAAGAAGAGCAAATCTTTCAGTATCAAGCAAAGACAGAATCAGCAGACTAATCTCTCCTAAAGCCGGAACTCATGTGACCGGGGCCGATGGCGTGGCGGCCTTTTAAATGGTGGGGCGTGTACTAAAGCCCCTGAGCTGTAATTGGCTACAGGCGTCCTGCCTGTAGCCAATTATTGCTCTCCGAGTTTCGGGCGCTGTGATTGGCCAAGCATGCGGGGTCACAGTGCATGCTTGGCCAATCATCAGCCAGCAATGCACTGCGCCGGCCGCGCCGGCCGCAATGCATTGCGGGGCCGCTCGCATCACACGAATGTGATGCGAACGGCCCAAATAGTTCTGGGCTCGACGAGCGAGCGAACGCCCGATGCTCGATTCGAACATGGGTTCGAATCGAGCACCGGGCCCATCCCTAATCACGAGTTTTTCTCCTCTGCACATCTATGGAATTACATCTTTTTTAGGATTTGTTCTTTGATGATTACTGTTTCACACTGTTATATCAATGATTTTTGATTTATAGATACACTGTTATTCACATATTTTTTATCTATTTTTTTTTTTTTTGTTACTTGCCTCAAATTGCAGTATCAAACTTATTCACTTTATTCAATTCCCCTATCATGGGGACTTGATCATATTTTAGCGCTGTACCATATTATACCATATATTTTGAGTTTGTATCAAGCTTTTTGGTGCAGGCAGCTTCCTTACTTCTCAATTAATTTTTCTTTTGTTTTCAGTATTGTTATTTTCTAGTGCAGCGTTGACCTTTTGGTTTTTTTAATTTGTTGATTTTAGCCATACAACTGTATGGCTGTCCTCGCATTGCACGGACATCGCATGTGATCTGCACAGCAGCGATGTCTGACATTGCATATGTATGAACCCAGGCTCAGGGTTTAGCTCTGAGATGCCGTCTTCCACATGCGCTTTGTCAATCAACATTTATAAATTGCATACATTTCCAATTTGTTTACTGTTGCTGTTGGCAGACAAATTCTGATTGTGTCGCGTGTTACCTTTTTTAAAAACGCAACAACATGTTAAGCATTTCATTTCCAAGACCCCTTTCACACTGGGGGCGTTTTGCAGGCGCTATAGCGTAAAAAATAGCGCCTGCAAAGTGCCCTAAAACAGCTGCTCCATTCACTTCAGTGTGAAAGCACGAGGGTTTTCACACTGGAGCGGTGCGCTGGCAGGGCATCAGAAAAAGTCCTGTCAGCAGCTTCTTTGGAGCGTATTAGGAGCGGTGAACTCACCGCTCTTAATGCGCTTCTGCCCATTGAAATCAATGGGCAGCGCTGCCGTACCGCCGGCAAAACACCACTGTAGCGGCGCTTTGCGGGCGGTTTTAACCCTTTTTCGCCTGCTAGCGGCCGAAAAAAGCGCAACAAATCTAACGGTAAAGCACCGCTAAAAATAGTTGCATTTTCCCGCCAACGCTTGGGGTGGTTCGGTGTGAAAGGGCTCCAAAAGTATATATGAATTGGAAGATTCGTCCCCAGGAGTGAATTAGGCAAGTTACTAGCAAAGTGAATCTCGAGATGTTTGGTTATCATTGAAGAGGTAGTAAAGTCTTTTTTTAAACTTGTACCTACAGGTAAGCCAATATTAAGGTTTACCTCTAGGTACAGTGAATATCTCCTAACCATACCCGTGCCATCCCCTTTAGAGCTCTGTGCCGCGGCCGTGATTTTTTTGCGGCTTGGTCAATGAGACAGCCTGGATCACACAAAGGAAGACCAGGTGAAGATGGAAGCGCTGTCAGTGGCGACAGCTCGCCCCTGGAGGGCTTCATTCTAAGGTAAGCATTTCATAACGTGCTAGTATGCAATGCATACTAGCACATTATGCCATTGTCGTGCAGGTTTTTTTTTTTTTTAAATGCTGCAGTTTGCTACCCCTTTCAAAAAACGATTTTAGAATTATTGTTGCCTATGTGTTGTTTCCTTATTTTCAATAAAAATAATAATATTTTTTAATTCTTCTACTGCTCAACCTCTTCCCAGGCATAGCAAATAAAAGCAGTAGCTTCATGATCATGACAAGGACAAGACATTAAGTGGTAACAGGAGGCTATCCAAATATGTACTTGCTGAAGGCATATGACAATTAGAAAGGTGCTTGGCTGGGTTAGGAAATCCGCAGATACTTGCTAGCTGTAGTATATGATACTTTATAGACTCGCATGTACAGCCATGCTATGCAGACCAGGGCCGATCCTAGACAGGGTGCGAGGGGTGCAGTTCACCCAGGCGCCACAGAGATGGGGGCGCTCAAGCGCCAGAGTGCTCCCCTCCCTCCTTCTCCTCCTTGTTGGTATCCAGAGGCCGCTCTCTCCGACTGAGAGAGACCTGCGGTGACGTAGTGGGGGGGGGGGCGGTCCTACTGAAGGCGCTCGGACAGGCAAGGATGGCTTCCTGGAGAATGTGTCAGCTAATGCTGCGGGCGGCTCCCCGCTCTGCCTCTGTCCCCCTGGACTCTGAACCTCAGCAGAGCCTGCACCAGGGCCATGAGCGCCGGCGGGAGGAGTTAACTTCCTCCTCCTCCGCGCATAGTGCTCTCTACCATGCTGGATGACCTCTTCTATCTTCTGGCAAGTGACACTGCATCTGGGCTAGGTGTCAGTGGGGGCCCCACTCACCGCATCCCAAAGAAGAGTCTCTGCTACATCCAGTCTCCACGGGGATCTCTACTGGGCACCTGACCCTTCACAGCACAGAGCAGCTGACACCAGCGATGTTCCCCGATCACACTGCACAGTGAGTATTATTCTAGTAGGGGGGGACCTGCCAGCCTCTGCCCACACCATAAGGTAACCGCCGGGGCCACACTGGATTGTCAGAGGGAGTTGTAGGAGCTGTTTGTGTGGTCACTTTCTTCCCCTCCCCCCTCCCTAACCTGCCAGCTTGGAATGCTCCGCAGTGGCCGTGCTAGAAGAATCATAAATCACTGTGAGGGGACCATGAAGGAGTGCTCAGGAGGGAGGGGGGAATGTACAGCTGCCTGTGTGTTTGTACATCTCTACTGCCTGTGTTTGTACTTCTCTACTGCCTGTGTTTGTACATCTCTACTGCCTGTGTTTGTACTTCTCTACTGCCTGTGTTTGTACATCTCTACTGCCTGTGTTTGTACTTCTCTACTGCCTGTGTTTGTACTTCTCTACTGCCTGTGTTTGTACATCTCTACTGCCTGTGTTTGTACATCTCTACTGCCTGTGTTTGTACATCTCTACTGCCTGTGTTTGTGCATCTCTACTGCCTGTGTGTTTGTACATCTCTACTGCCTGTGTGTTTGTACATCTCTACTGCCTGTGTTTGTACATCTCTACTGCCTGTGTTTGTACTTCTCTACTGCCTGTGTTTGTACATCTCTACTGCCTGTGTGTTTGTACATCTCTACTGCCTGTGTTTGTACATCTCTACTGCCTGTGTGTTTGTACATCTCTACTGCCTGTGTGTTTGTACATCTCTACTGCCTGTGTGTTTGTACATCTCTACTGCCTGTGTGTTTGTACATCTCTACTGCCTGTGTGTTTGTACATCTCTACTGCCTGTGTTTGTACATCTCTACTGCCTGTGTGTTTGTACATCTCTACTGCCTGTGTTTGTACTTCTCTACTGCCTGTGTTTGTACATCTCTACTGCCTGTGTTTGTACTTCTCTACTGCCTGTGTTTGTACATCTCTACTGCCTGTGTTTGTACTTCTCTACTGCCTGTGTTTGTACATCTCTACTGCCTGTGTTTGTACATCTCTACTGCCTGTGTTTGTACATCTCTACTGCCTGTGTGTTTGTACATCTCTACTGCCTGTGTGTCTGTACATCTCTACTGCCTGTGTGTTTGTACATCTCTACTGCCTGTGTGTTTGTACATCTCTACTGCCTGTGTGTGCTACACTGAGACATGAGACAACAGTGGCTGTGTGCAGAGAGACTGCTCGACCACTCACAGCATGTCACTGTACACAGAAAGACAGTCCCTCTCCTTCACCCACTACTGTGTATGGCATTATCCCTGATTAATAGGGACAGTCCCTGTTTTATAAACCAGCCCCTTCTGTCCTTTTATTGTCTTCTGTCCATCTACCAAGTGTAAACTATCATAGTTCTAATCCCTGTTTGGTAAGCAGTCCCTGATGTATAGAGAAGGTCCATGTTATAAACAGTCCATTAAAGAAACGGTCCTTATTATCCACTTGCTGTCTGGAAGATTTACCCCTCCTTAATGACCAGGCCATTTTTTGCAAAACGTCACTGCATTATTTTAACTGACAATTGCACAGTCAAGTGACACTGTAACCAAATAAAATTGATGTCCTTTTGTACCCACAAATAGAGTTTTCATTTGGTGGTATTTGATCACCTCTGCGGTGACCGACAATTTTGAAAAAAAAAAAAAAATACTGCTATAAAACATCCAATAAAAAAATTGAAAAAAATCAAATTTCATCATCAATTTGGGCCAATAAGTGTTCTGCTACATATTTTTGGTAAAAAAAATCCCAATAAGCGTATATTGATTGGTTTGCGCCTATATGGTTATAGCAGCTACATGGAACATTTATGGAATTTTTATTTATTTTTCTTCTACTCGTAATGGTGGCAAACAGCGACTTATAGCAGGACTGCGATGTTGCAGTGGACAAATTGGACACTCTGCATCTGGTGGCAAGTGGCAAGCTCAGGGTTCCTACTGATTCTGCATTATGGTGAGTTGAACTATTTCATTATATATTACAATGTAGTAACAGAAATAATGTGATTTGATCATCCTGACACCATATCAAGCATGGTGTCAGGATGATTAAAGTGCTAACACCAGCCATTCGCCCAACAAATCACCCGCTGACAAATTCCCCGTCAACTCCAGAGACTACATTCCACCTCGCACACCACCATCCATCCGCCAGTCGCCTCCACCCCCTCGCTCATTGGCAAAAGTTTGTTCCACGAAACCGGTCCCTCAAGAAGGGGGGGGGGATGTCCCTGAATGGCAGTTTGGAAATGTGGTCACCCTACCAGCGGTGAGTGTGTCTCCCTCCCTTGTGTGTGTGGCTCCCTCAGTGCAGCACCTGAGTGATGCGTGTACCTGTGTGTGGCCCATGAATGGTGTGTGGATGTAGGGGACATAGTGGCCCCTCTGAAGGGCAGAATCCGGGTCGTTGTAGGTGACTTGGCGGTAAATTGGGGGGTGTCACTGAGTGAGGTGCACACAGGCCCCGCCCCTCAGCACATACTGCACTGCTGCTCCAATCCCAGTGACTGGGAGGTGGGAGGTGAGCACGTGACCCCGGCTACTTCCAATACATGGGACCGCGCAGTGTGACCTTGTGTACGGTGCAGTGCAGTGCATCAGCCTGACATTTGTTCTCACTGTCACAATCTTCTCCACCTGGGCGGCGCAGCTGCACACTGTCCTCTCCAGCTGCCGCCCGGATGGGGTTTGTGTTTGTCCAGAGGGGGGTCTGTACTAATGGAGGGGGGATAATTTGTGGGGGGGCTGTACTAATGGAGGGGGGATGGTTTGTGGGGGCCAGGGGGGTCTGTACTAATGGAGGTGGTCTGGGATGTAGGGGCCAGGGGGGGTCTGTACTAATGGAGGGGGTCTGGTGTGTGGAGGCTAGGGGGGTCTGTACTAATGGAGGGGGGATGGTTTGTGGGGGGTCTGTACTAATGGAAGGGGGTGGTTTGTGGGGGCCAGGGGGGTCTGTACTAATAGAGGGGGGATGGTTTGTGGGGGCCAGGGGGGTCTGTACTAATAGAGGGGTGATGGTGTGTTGGGGCCAGGGGGGGTCTGGTGTGTGGGGGCCAGGGGGGGTCTGTACTAATGGAGGGGGGATGGTTTGTGGGGGCCAGGGGGGTCTTTACTAATGGAGGGGGGATGGTTTGTGGGGGGTCTGTACTAATGGGCGGGTGGTTTGTGAGGGGGTCTCTACTAATGTAGGGGGGTGGTCTGTACTAATGGGGGGGTGGTTTGTCCTGAGGGGGTCTGTACTAATTGAGGGGGGGTGGTCTCTACTAATAGAGGGGGGGTGTTCTGTATGAGCCGTAGCTGTAATATATGCCGTCTGGACTCTCTGGTTATCTGGTTTCAGCAGGAGGCCTTTTGAAGGCATCTATCCCTTTTGATGGAATGGTGTATGTGCCTATTACTATACTTGCTTTGTGAGTATTAATGATCTTTTAATTTACTTTTAATAAACCTAGCCATTGGTAATGCACTAGGTCGGTGCGCCCTTATTTTTCCTTTTACTAATGGGGGGGGTTTGTGGGGGGGGTCTCTACTAATGGAGGGGTCTCTACTAATGAAGGGGGGTGGTCTGTCCTAACGGGAGGGTGTTTTGTGGGGGGTCTGTACTAATGGGGGGTGGTTTGTCCTGAGGGGGGGTCTGTAATAATGGAGGGGGGTGGTTTGTGGGGGTCTCCACTAATGGAGGGGGGTGGTTTGTCCTGGGGGGTCTGTACTAATGGAGGGGGGTCTGTATTGAGGGAGGGGTTTATACTTAGTAGGGAGTCTATACTTAATACAGATCTGGACTCGGTGGAGTCAGTACGGGCAATTCAGAGTGAGCTGACTCCTGATCAGGGGAACCGTTGTTGCTGTATCGCTGGGTCAGGTGAGAGGGCCGATCAGCCATTATCTCCTATATTATGTCTCCAGTCTCTGACCATCTCCTGTATTATATCTGCAGTCTCTGACCATCTCCTGTATTATATCTGCAGTCTCTGACCCTCTCCTGTAATATGTCTGCACTCTCTGATCATCTCCTGTATTATGTCTGCAGTCTCTGACCATCTCCTGTACTACGTCTGCACTCTCTGACAATCTCCTGTAATATGTCTGCAGTCTCTGACTGTCTCTTGTATCATGTCTGCACTCTCTGACGGTCACCTGTAATATGTCTGCACTCTCTGACCATCTCTTGTACTATGTCTGGGGGCTCTTCCTAACAGACTCTCTAACAGTAGCCCTCTCTGTGTGAATCAGAGAGACTCCCCTCCAGGTCTCATTAGTGTACGCTCTTCCTGTATTTTCTTTATTGTTAAAAGATCATGGGAGGATCCTAGGGTAACGACGACTTCTTAGGGGAGCATCTCTGTGTTTGAATCGTTGCCATAGAAATGTGTAAAGGGGAGGAGTTTGTAGGATGACCACGCCCACGTGGGGGCGCCAGAAATATTTCTGCACCCAGGCGTCTGTGACCCTAGGATCGGCCCTGATGCAGACAAAATACAAATGCAATTTTCCCCAGTGGTAATGGAAAGGGTATACTGCACATCTAAAAGGGGATGAAGGCATGTGTTTGTAACATGCATTCCTGTCTTAGAACAGAGGTATGAGTAACTGGTGCAGCTGCCACTGCTTAACTCTGATGACTAATTGAATCCGGACGTGGCAGCAATACCCTATATATCGCTTTGCTGTGTTTGTCTATCATTCTACTACAGATCATTAATAAGATGCTTCAGAGGTAAGTTACCTTCTATTCAACATTTTGTTTATGTAGGAGATTGACAATTATTCTGTGGGATGTTACATAAATTTGAATTCCAGGCAGATATTAAAAAACACCAATCCATGCAGTAATGTGATATTGCCAAATTATTTTAAAAAATATTTATTTTATTAAACGAGTTTAAAGGGGTTGTAAAGTCAGAAGTTTCTATGCATTAAGATAAAAAGCCTTCTGTGTGCAGCAGCCCCCCTCAGGCCCCCTAAAACTTGCCTGAGCCCCATCTCTGTCCAGTGATGTCCATGGGTGTCTCGGCCGTCCGGGACTCTCCCTCCTGATTGGCTGAGACACAGCTCCCGCCGCTGCTGTCACCACTGACAGGGCTTCCATCTTCACCTGGTCTTCCTTCGGAGTTCGCGTGCTCCGGCCATCTCATTGACCAAGCCGCCAAAAAAATCACAGAGCTCTGAAGTGATGGCACGGGTATGCTGTCCCTTCAGAGCGCATGCGGCGGTGACATCACCGGCTGAATGAAATGTGAATATCTCCTAAACAGTGCAAGTTTAGGAGATATTCACTCTACCTAGAGGTAAGCCTTATTATTGGCTTACCTGTAGGAACAAGTTTAAAAAAATACTGTACTACCACTTCAATGATAACCAAACATCTCAAGATTCACTTTGCTAGTATCTTACCTAATTCACTCCTGGGGACAGATCTTCCAATTCATATATACTTACCTAATTCACTCCTGGGAACAGATCTTCCAATTCATATATACTTTAGGAATGAAATACTTTAAATTGTGTTGCGTTTTTAAAAAAGGTAACACACAACACAATCAGTTTTTGTCTGCCAACAGCAACAGTAAACAAATTGGAAATGTATGCAATTTATTAATGTTTATTGACAAAGCGCAGCAAGTTCCATGTATATCTAAGTGCCCCATTCAAGGGAAGTTAACGACCTTCGGTTTAATTAATTTATCTTCAAATCTAATTATCACGAACTCAAGTAGGGAGGGGGCTAGTGAGGGAAATTAATATATTTGGAAGAGATACGCCCGGAGGGAGGAGAGAGCTAACAGTATCCAATGATAGTCTCCCTGTTTTAGTCAATGAGGGAGGGGCCCATATAAGGAAAGCCCAATAAGTAAAGATCAGAGATGAGATGAGATGAGATGACCTGGGCCCAGGAGTCATTATTATAGGTAATTATCAGACCATCTCCCAGCACTTACAGTATACATGTGTTGTCATATGTTTTATGTTTTTCTGCTTGATATTTGTAGTGTGATGTACATACTTTGTATTTGAAACTAATATTTACTCCCTTGCTTAAGACTGTAAAGGTTTGCGGTGTATTAGATAGACTAATAACAATTCTCTAATAAATGCTTATTATATTGATGCTTTCACTTCTGGTCAAAAGAACTCTTATTTAACCCATATAATATCTTTGAGATATTAAACCTTAAATATACATTTTTAAACCGCAAGAAGTCCAACATGAAAAGTAACATTTTAGTGTCTCTGACTATCTCTAGCAGTCTGCTCAGGCATACCTCCATGAGGTAGTAGTCCATTTTTGGTGCTCTCCCAGTGCCTCCAACAGGCTGCAAGACTCAGCAGTCCTCCTCTGCAGCAATCACATATTCTTTTTAGCGGGAACCCCTGGACCCCAGTCTTCCCTTTTTTTATCACACCGGGTGGGCCCAAAAAGCATGGGAAAAGCAAAGTACAGCATTAACCCCTTCCCAGCCTGGGTCAGCCCCTGTCTAGCTAGCAAACTGTTGGCAACTTGCCTACAGGCTCATTATATCAGCATCTTACCACAAGACTGTACCATATTACACTTGTCTATTAAAAAAAACTTTCTCCCCTGAGATCTTGAGAGATTTCAAATACTCTTGGAAGATCTAGACAGAGAAGTATTTTTTTTGTAATAGACTAGTTTAATGGTGCATGTTCAAAAAGAGATGCTGATGTCATTAATGGGTCATAGAGAATGAAGAAGAAGATGCTGGCCGCTGATTATGATTTTTAATTATAGCGTGGATTTTAGACCTGGGGGGAATAGAGAATGAAAGATAATGGGGACAAGACTAAAGAGGCAAGTAACTGTGAGAAACTTTATTGTTTGGCAAACTAAGACTACACCAGTGGCGGGTGGTGCTCAATATTTTTTTTTGGGGGGGGCAAACAAACCTGCCCCCCTCACTCACAAAACCGCCACCCCCTGGCCTACCGGGTCTCAGGACCCGCTTCTGAATTGGCCAGGAGTAGAAGCAGGAAGACATTAGCAAATATTATTTTGCTATTGTCACACAACTGGGTGGGCTGAGGGCTCAGTACTCTGTGGCCCGAGCCCACCCTTTTTTGAAGCCAATTAGAGCCTTAGGCTCTAATCATGTCCTTTTAAAAAAGAAAAAAAAACATTGTTACTTTTAGACTTTTAGTAAAGAAGGTGTGTGTGTGTGTGGGGGGGGGGGGGCATTTAAGCTCAGCAACATATAGTAGCCAAGCACCTTTCAGTATGTTATGGTGCATCCAGACTTAGAAATAATTGCTATTTGGTTGTTGCACCTTGCACATAGCTCTTAACATATTGAGCATACCTGCTGTAAATATTTTCTACCAAACCAACTGTGAAGCCCTGTACACACGATCGGATAACCTATGGATTTTCGTCCGATGGATTTGACCATCGGAAATCCGATGAAACTGTTTTTCATCAGTCTTGGCCACACACCATCAGTTTAAAAACCGACGGCAAGAAAAGGGTGAGGAGGAGTTCATGGACTAAGAATTGGTTGCTCCAGCGGGACCAATTCTCTCATATGCCTCTGCTGCGGGAAATCCATGAGAATAACCCTGATGATTTCAGGAATTATCTCAGGATGACGGACCCCGTATTTCACCGTCTGTTGGATTTGCTGTCCCCCTATATCACGAGGCAGGACACTGTGATGCGCCAGGCCATCACTGCCGAGCAGAGGCTTATTGCCATGTTGAGATACCTGGCGACTGGGAGAAGCTTGCAGGACCTCAAGTTCTCAACAGGCATCTCCCCCCAGGCTCTCGGGATCATTATCCCTGAGACGTGTTCGGCCATCATTCAGGTCCTGCAGAAGGACTATATGAAGGTAATTTTGCTTCTTTAACCTCACATTATATGTATTGATTGTTTTAGAATCTTCTTCTTTTTCCCCTCCTAACCCAAATTTGCCTTTTTGTAATATTCTGGTAATGTCCCCATTTTCCCCATGCATTTTTCTACCTGTAAAGGCCTTTTTGGGCCCTACATGCCTATTTCCCTTCACTAACCTCTCCAGCATGCTATGGTGGGCGCAAACCCAGCTAGCCTTCTATTTTCCTTTTCCTTTTTTTGGGGTCATTGCCCGCGTAGTTTGACAACCCCCCCCCCTAAAGATGTAAATAATTTTTTAGTTCTCAATCAAGCTCAGCAGAGTGGTCGAGCCTTTTTTTGGATCCCCCACAATCACCTTAGGCCCCCCCCTTAGTTTATTTTAGAATGTCCACTCAGCGGGGGTGAGGCATCTGCTAAGTGGGCCTTTGTTTATTGGTAGGAAATACTCCCCTAAATAATAATGTTAGAATGATGTTGGTCAACAATGTTTTTGCGTGTAATCTGCTTGCACTGTAAACATAAACCGTACTAATGTCTTCTTTTTGTTTGACTCCACAGTTCCCTAGCACACCACAGGAATGGCTGACTGTGGCCTCCCAATTTGCCCAGCGGTGGGATTTCCCCAACTGCGGAGGGGCAATTGATGGGAAGCACGTCCACATAGTGCCGCCACCCCGTTTGGGGTCCTACTATTTTAACTATAAAGGTTTTAATAGCATAGTGTTAATGGTGGTGGTGTCGGCACGGTATGAGTTCCTGTATGTGGACGTGGGGAAGAATGGCCGGATGTCCGATGGCGGAGTATTCGCTGAGACGGAGTTCGCTTACCGTCTGCAGGCTGGGGGTCTTGCACTGCCTCCAGATGCAGAGAACGTGGAAGGGCTACCGTTCGTTTTCATCGCGGATGAAGCTTTTGGACTAGGACCACACCTCATGCGGCGGTTTCCCCAACGCACCCTCACCCCGGAGAGGAGGGTTTTTAATTACCGGCTGGCCAGAGCCCGGAGAGTTGTGGAGAATGCCTTCGGGATAATGGCCAGCCGGTTCCACCTGTTCCAGACAGCTATAAATTTGGCGGCCAATAGCATAGTGTTAATGGCGGTGGTGTCGGCACGGTATGAGTTCCTGTATGTGGACGTGGGGAAGAATGGCCGGATGTCCGATGGTGGAGTATTCGCTGAGACGGAGTTCGCTTACCGTCTGCAGGCTGGGGGTCTTGCACTGCCTCCAGATGCAGAGAACGTGGAAGGGCTACCGTTCGTTTTCATCGCGGATGAAGCTTTTGGACTAGGACCACACCTCATGCGGCCGTTTCCCCAACGCACCCTCACCCCGGAGAGGAGGGTTTTTAATTACTGGCTGGCCAGAGCCCGGAGAGTTGTGGAGAATGCCTTCGGGATAATGGCCAGCCGGTTCCACCTGTTCCAGACAGCTATAAATTTGGCGGATTTTAAACTCAACAACATTGTGTACTGCTGCTGCTTGTTGCACAATTTTTTAAGGAAATTCTCCACAAATTATGTGTCATCAGTTTGGTCTAAGGCCGGTCCCTCTGAACTGATAAATCTGACCGGCCTCAGCACTGCCTGTACTGGCTTGGCCCGCCCGTGAAGTACGTCAGAAATATGTAGAGTACTTCATGGGTAGGGGGGCCATCGCAATGCCAGACCACATCTGACCTTTGTTTTTACCTTTTTTAAATAAACAAAAATATTTGATTTACTACAAACTTGTGTTGTCATTCTTTTATTTGTGGTTTATGTGTCTCCCAGGTACTAGTAGTGCCAAGTGTATTTCTCCTTAGTAAATAGCCTCCAATCTCAGAGGTAAAAACACTCATTTTTCATCTTCAGAACTGCTATAGAGCATAGAAAGAACAAGGCACACCTTTTTTCGACTTCCCAAATGTTTTTATTGATTGCAACACAGTTTTGTTTTTTTTTCGAAATATTTTTTGGGGGGTTTTTGTGCGGCTTTTTGAGCAGAAACATGCATGGGTCAAAAGCCACATTTTTTTTTCTGAAAAATTAATAAAATAACACAGTGAAAAATACAAACAGGCGATGGGGTGATGTTACCCCTGATCCATCCCAAATGTGAAGAAACACACTTTCTTTTTGGGGCTCAAATGGGTATCTTCAACATGATCCCATGGCTAGGGTAAACATGTGCTATCTGCCATCATGGGGGATCAATGGACGTGCTTTGGGGGTGAAAACCCTTCCTCTCCCCTACTTGAGGAGGGAGGAAGAGGTTGCACCACCAAAACAGGGACATAGATATCCTGTGACGGCAGATAGCACATGTTGAGTCTTCAGTGTGTGCATCCTCACATTTGGGCTGGTGGAAATCCCATAGAAAAATTCCGACACATAACAAAACACACAAAAAGGGCGGGGGGTCACACTATTCTCCCCAACATATCTATCATGTTTTTATATTTTTGCTCAATCACAATCATTCTCTTTCTCATCATGTCCATTTCGCTACTGCATTCCATGATTTCCTGAATGATTATTTTGGCGCTGGCCCTCGAGAATGGAGGATTTGGACTACCTGACACACCCCCACGTTCAGTCCCTAAAAAGAAACAAATATTTAAAAACTATGCAGGCCTACATCTGTATTTACCTTGAAGTTGTGGTGACAGACACTGACCTGTTGTGCTGATAAGCTCCACCTCTCCTTCCTCCACCTCCCCTTCCTCCACCTCCACTTTCTCCCCCTCCGCTTCCTGAACCTGCTGAACTTGGTCTGCTTTGGGATCTTCGGGGAGTTTCTGTGGTGTTGGGTTCCTCGTCTCATGAGCATGGTGTCCTCCCACTCTCCTCTCCCCTATGGAAATAGCAAAAAAAAGGAACCTTTAGCACACAAACTTTTTAGGCCTGAAAATGGATTCTCAATGTTTTAAAGTGGGGTCCAAATGATATTTGGCCCTGAGTTTCAAGATGAACATATGAGATCTTGCAAACTCAACAAAGCAACATGTTATTTTGGAGGACACTCACAAATACACTTGGATAACCACCAAGGTATCCACTGGACCACCTGTGTGTGACACCGTTTAAGAAATTGGGTCATGTGGCCCAGAGTATAGTATCTTGCTGAAGAACAAAAAAGAGTACACAACTGCTGGAGTGTCATCTCCTTTACCCAGAATACAGTTTCTTCTTTCATTCACATTCTAAATTTCCTTACAACACATCATCTAGCCAACAATGTGTAGATAAACATTGTTGAAGTAAAATGAGGCATGCCCACATGTAGTTTACGTGGATATGTGCCAAACATGTTTGGGGGAAGAGCAGCATTTTTTTTTCTAAACATTTAGCAAATAAGTGGACTCTCCACTTAACATAAAAGTTGACATTTTAAAATGTGAAACCAGTCAAGCCAAGCACATGGTGCAAAACATGGAAGAATACATATTACAATGTAAAAGAACACAGTAAAATAAACTTACTTTTTTTCAATGCTTTTTATAAGCTTCCTATACTGCTCCGGCTCCCTGAGCTTCAGGTCTGACCACCTTTTACGGAGTTGTTCCTTGGATCTCCTGACCCCATATTTTTTATAGAGAGTCTTCGCAACTTTGTCCATAATTTGTGACTTCCGGAGATTAGGGGTGTCGTATGGGCCATGCTTGCTGTCGTAATCCTTCCTCCGCAGAATGTCCACCATCTCCGCCATCTCAGAAAAAGACATATTAGTCGCCTTGTATCTTTTTTTACTGGATCGGGACATTTCCGCCTCCGGGCTTTCCTCGTCGGTAATTTCTAGGAAAGAAGCCACCTGTGTCTGCGACATGTCGCCGTCTCACACTGTGCGCCGATTGTTAAGGGGCGGGGAAATGCTGAAAAAGTCCGTCATGGGCGGGCGACGAGGGCGGAGTTACACGCATGCGCAGGGTATAAAAAGGGGAAAGAAGTTATTAGGGATGCGCGGAGTAAGGACGACCGGAAGTGAAGCAACGAAGTGAACTAAGGTAAGAAGGGAACTCGGGCCTGCAGTGGCCTATAATGGTTCATGATTGTAAAGGGCAATATTGTGATAAGTTGAGGAGAATCAATTCTGATCCTTTTCTTTTTTTTACATTTTTTTTTTACTTGATGATCCAAAAAGATGCATAAACTATGAGAGCCGGAGGTGATGATGATTTTTATCGAAAAATATAAGGAACAGCGCAACCTGTGGGAACTGAAACACCCTGCGTACCACAAAATTGATGTACGTCGGGCAACTATTACCAAATTAGCAGAGGATATGAAGCCATGGATCCCAGATGCAGACTACACTATGATCAATAATAAAATCAACAACCTGCGTAATTCGTATAAAAAAAAATACAAGGAAGTGCGCCAGTCAAAGAGATCAGGAGCAGCAGCCGACAATGTAGTAAAGCCCAAGCTGTGGTACTACAGACATCTTCAATTTCTGGATGACCAGATCAAGGCCAGGGAATCTATTTCCAGCCTTCCCTCAACCCTTCCTTCCACCCTTCCCTCCAGCGTTCCTTCCACCCTTCCCTCCACCCCTGCAGAGGCGGAGGAGGAGCCTCCCGAGCTAGAAGAGCCAGATCTTCACATCTTCAGCCAGGTATAGTATTTTTGATCATAATTATTGTCCACTAAGTAATATTTTGTGGTACTGTTTGGATTAGCCATAAAAGATATCATCCCCCCCCACCCCAAACAAAAGAAACCAGTAATGAGATCAAAATTGTGTGTGATAGATTCCCCAAATAATCCAATTTTTCCTTTTATTTTAAAAACAGGATGAGGCAAGCCAGGAGGAAGAGGGTCAGGAGTGTGGCAGGCAGGAGGAGGCAGAGGTGAGTGTCAGCCAGGAGGAGGCAGGGCCAAGTGGGACTCAGCAGGTCCCCAGGCCTAGTGGCAGCACCGTCTCCCAAGTGTCTCCCCTCCACGTCAGACCGCCAAAACAACGGCAGATGACACAAGTGGAGGAGGAGTCACTAAAGATGATTCAGGAGGCTGCTGCCATTATGAGGGCCCCCCTCAACCCTACAGAGGGCTTTAGCACCTATCTTGCGGATAAATTGCTAAGAATGGAGGCGGGACAACGGGCCCTTTGTGAGCACCTTATATATATGGCCGTACACATGGGGGCGAAGGGGCTGCTGACTGAGGCCACCCATATCTCGCAGCAGGCCAATCCCTCTCCTCCTTCTCCTCCTCCTCCTGCCACATCACCACCCACAGTGGCCCAGCCTGCAAGGGTGCGTGGACGGGGCCGTGGAGAGAACGCTGCAGGGAGGCGTGGAAGGAAGGCTACAGGGAAGAGCAGGAGGTGATTCCCTGGCCTCGAGCTGCTCATCCAGAAATTGAAGGTTGATAGAGTACCACAGCTTGGGATGATGTATGTCTTTGGCTGCTGCTCCTGATTTCATGCTGTTGTTGATTTTATTATTGATCATAGTCAGGTCTGCATTTGGGATCTAATGACTTCATATTCTCTGCTAATTTCTGAATAGTTGCCCTTCGGTTTTTGATTTGTTTTTTATCTGAAATAAAGGGACATTTGATTTCAGCCAACATACATGCCTGATGTGTTTTATTTTGAAGTAGCAATAAGATTTCATAAATACAATGTGTAATTAATAACAAGGGACACCAACCTCCATGAGTAAGAAATAAAAAAAAAATGTTGTTCTGAGAAATTGACACACCAAAAAATGCACCACAAATTTTAAGACAAAAAACAAAAAAAGGTGTAATTTGTGAGGTCAGCCTTTAAATATTAAACTAATTATTCCTAAGATCACAAGAAAGAAGAAAGACATACGTTTGTCAGAACTCATGAGAAAGATCTGCTGCCAAAATGACATTTTAAAGACCGTTCTAAAGCAACAAAACATGTGCTGCATTAAACGAAGCAATAACTTGCAGAATGACGAATGCGCTCTCTCCATTAGGAACGCTAGTTTTACCAGAACGAGCGCTCCCGTCTCCTAATTCAGTCTGAGCATGCGTGGGTATTTTAACCGATGGACTTGCCCATAGACGATCGGAAATTCCCATCGGTTTTTTATCCATCGGAAAATTTTAAAACAAGTTCTATTTTTTCCTACCGATGGAAAAAAGACCGATGGGTACCATACACGATCGGTTTGTCTGATGAAAACCATCCATCGGACGGTTTTCATCAGTCAAACCGATCGTGTGTACGGGGCTTTACAGTTATAAAATTCTGTCTCTATTTAAAAAGGGAAGTAATTTTCTTGGTCACAGTCATATACCCCTCCATTCCCTGTAGGTTCATAAATCATGTATAAGGCAGAACATAATAAATGCTTTCAGTTTGGCCGGCTATAGTGAAAGTGTTCAGTTATATTGTGTACGGGGGCCTGTGTCTGATGAAATAATGTAGTTATCACGGCGCTACATATCTCTATAGAAATTGAATTCTGCGAGAAGGCACTTTAATAATGTAAACTCATTGATTACACAGTGACAGTTCATCAACAATACATGGTGGCTAAACAAATGAAGTCAATGTGTAAATATTTCAGTTAATTACAATGCAGGCTACTAAAGACATTCATCTATTTATTAATTAGAAGAAGAATATTTCTTCTGTGCATGGGAATGTGCTGGGAATAACAAATAATCTGTGGAGTGCTTTGTTATTATGCTTAATGTGAGAGAGCTAATAGGGGCTGATCTACTAAACAAGGTTTTTTTTTTTTTACCTAAAAGGACCACTATAGAGAAGAATTTTGTAATCCAATACTTGAACAGGGTTGATACAGTAATATTCAGTCTATGATGTTTTTTCACATGCCTTTATTTTTTATTTTCTGAAATTTAACATGTAGACCAAGCTATCCAGCAAAAGTGACAGTTGCAGGGATTTAGACGAAAATATAAAATATATAAGGATCAATGATAAAAATATGCACTATATATTTAATATACATAATAATCATATATCTAAAACCAAACAATGTATTACAGCAGTGCTCAGAAAACGAAACATAGGCCTCGTACACACGACCGAGTTTCTCGGCAAGAACCAGCAAGAAACTTGCTGGCAGAGATGTCTTGCCGAGAAATTCGTTCGTGTGTATGGTTTCTCGTCAAGAAAACCGACAAGTAATCTCGACGAGAAAATAGAGAACCTGCTCTCTATTTTCTCGTCGAGATTCTCGTCAGCCTGTTTCTCGACGAGAAAAGTGAGTGTGTGTACACTTACCTGTCCTCCGGGAAGCCCGCGCATGTTCGAAATGAATTCGACGCATGCGCTGTAGCTTCCTAGGCATAGGTAGGGTATACCAAGATGGCGGCGACAGCATCGAATGTGACGAGCGCATGCTCGTCGTATTCGATGACGTCACCGCGTTCGCTACATTCAAAGAACCGCGGGTTCTTTGAATCGAGCGTGTGTACACTCGGCCGGGACAAGTTTCTTGTCCAAGAATCTCGTCGAAAAAAACGACATGTTTTTTTCGACGAGAATCTCGGCCGTGTGTACGAGGCTAAAGTCACACTTAGCACATATATGTTACAACTTGTATTAAAAGGTATCTATCTCTATTGTGAATAGTGAATGACCTCACGCTAGTGAATTAAATGATATACTAATTGAAACTGCTCCCCAAATACTGTAGATGACCTACTGTGCAGATTCAAAAGTTTGTGGTAGGGGGCGTTGTGAAATAAATTTATAATAAACCCATCATATGGAATGTATAGTGAAAAAATAGTATGTAAGCAAAATGTCTATTATAACAGTCCATCAATCTTCAATGAAATATCCAAATATTTTGTGATATATTCAAACAAATTGTGTAGAAATGCTTCACTGCTTTAGTAGCATTTGAATCACACCCAATGTGCTCTAGTAAAAAGACCTGCTCACCGGAGAGTGACCTCTTTAGCTAAAAAGATGGTCTGAAATCGCTTTGATAAACAATCTCGTAGCCAAGGGTTGAATCAGGAAACTTCTAGACTGTACTCTCCTCTCCACCACAGTAACCCATAGGGGATAGAAAACAAGGAGGGACCAATAGCGTTACTATCCCTAGTGCCTGTATCCCTGCACTAGGGATAATCGCGTGTAGGTTGATGGGGACCGCACTTTGCTTTGCTCGCTCTGAGGACCGGTGTGCATTCCACCGCCGCTTAGAGATGAACCGGAAGCTGGGACCCGGAAGTGTTGAGACTGGAAGGCGCCTCGACGTACGTTTCGTATTGCTACGTAATCAGGAAGCTTTCCGGTCACTGGGCAGAAGACTCTAAGTAGCCTGGTTGTGGATCGTGATAGGCGGAGGAAACAACTTCCAGCCCCTCTCAATCCTGCAGGCTATTGCCAGATTTAATAGACATCTACAGAGGCATAAGGAATCACAACCTATAAAAATAAATAATATACAATTATTAAAAAATATTAATTATTAACGCCAATACATTATTAAAAATTGTAGATCTGATATGCAAATATAGATATAAATAGTTTGTCCACATATGTTGATATACAGTGGATATAAAAAGTCTACACACACCTGTTAAAATGTCAGGTTTCTGTGATGTAAAAAAACGAGCCAAAGATAAATAATTTCAGAACTTTTTCCACCTTTAATGTGACCTATTAACTGTGCAAATCAACTTAAAAACAAACTGAATTTTTTTAGGGAGGAGGTGAAAATAAAAAAACTAAAATAATATGGTTGCATAAGTGTGCACACACTCTTATAACTGAGGATGTAGTTGTGTTCAGAATTAGGCAATCACATTCAAACTCATGTTAAATTGGAGTCAGTACACACATGCCATCATTTAAAGTGCCTCTGGTTAACCCCAAATAAAGTTCAGCTGTTCTAGTAGGTCTTTCTTGACATTTTCTTAGTCACATTTTACAGCAAAAGCCATGGTCCGTAGAGAGCTTCCAAAGCATCAGAGGGATCTTATTGTTAAAAGGTATCAGTAAGGGGAAGAGTACAAAATAATTTCCAAGGCATTAGATATAACATGGAAGATGGCACAACCGTGACATTACCAAGAACTGGACGTCCCTCCAAAATTTATGAAAAGACGAGAAGAAAACTGGTCAGGGAGGCTGCCAAGAGGCCTACAGCAATATTAAAGGAGCTGTAGGAATATCTGGCAAGTACTAGCTGTGTGGTACATGTGACAACAATCTCCCGTATTCCTCATATGTCTGGGCTATGGGGTAGAATGGCAAGACAGAAGCCTTTTCTAACGAAGAAAAACATCCAAGCCCGGCTAAATTTTGCAAAAACACATCTGAAGTCTCCCAAAAGCATGTGGGAAAATGTGTTATGGTCTGATGAAACCAAGGTTGAACTTTTTTGGCCATAATTCCAAAAGATATGTTTGATGCAAAAACAACACTGCACATCACCAAAAGAACACCATACACCCTGTGACATGGCAGTGGCAGCATCCTGCTTTGGGGCTGTTTTTCTTCAGCTGGAACAGGGGCCTTAGAGGGATTTATGAACAATTCCAAATACCAGTCAATATTGGCACAAAACCTTCAGGCTTCTGCTAGAAAGCTGAACATGAAGAGGAACTTCATCTTTCAGCATGACAACGACCCAAAGCATACATCCAAATCAACAAAGGAATGGCTTCACCAAAAGAATATTAAAGTTTTGGAATGGCCCAGCCAGAGCCCAGACCTGAATCTGATTGAAAATCTGTGGTGTGATTTGAAGATGGCTGTGCACAGGAAATGACCTTGCAATCTGACAGATTTGGAGTGTTTTTGCAAAAAAAGAGTGGACAAATATTGCCAAGTCAAGATGTGCCATACTGATTGACTCATACCCAAAAAAAATGAGTGCTGTAATAAAATATGCAACCATATTAATTTTTTATATTTTTACTTCCACCCAAAAGAGTTCAGTTTGTTGTTCAACTGAGTTGTACAGTTTATAGGTGCAAAAAGTTCTAAAAATGATTTATCTTTGTCTCATTTTTTTACATCACAGAAAGCTGACATTTTAACAGGGGTGTGTACACTTTTTATATCCACTCTAGATATAAATAGTGTGTCCATATATGTTGATATCTATCTATCTATCTATCTATCTATCTATCTATCTATCTATCTATCTATCTATCTCATTATATATATTTTATTGAGCCACATTCCCCTTATAAAATCACACTTACAAACAGACTGTTATTGCAAGCCTCAATTAACATATGCAAGATGTCAGGTGTGACCCCTGGGTGGTGTGGTGCCCTCGAATGCCCACATTCCTTTCAACCAAGGCCACTGATACCAGACACCTCCTTCGCAATCTCCGGGTAGTATGCTTACACTTACTGGATGCCATGTAGTCCGCGTTTCGTCATTACGACTTCGTCTGAGGGTGGATCGGACAGAGAGATCTTACTATCACATGCTGTTTATATTCTGACTAATCATTTAATCCATTGGAACCGGGATGCACTGGTGGTGATTGGTGATGTCCTCACACTTGGAGCAAGGCTGAATTCTGATTCACAGAAGGTACACTTCTTTACAGACTGTCTTTTATATATATATATGGTGGACTATGTTGGTTTATGCACAATAGAGATAGATACCTTTTGATACAAGTTGTAACATATATGTGCAAAGTGTGACTTTGCTTTGTTTTCTGAGTGCTGCTGTAATACATTGTTTGGTTTTAGATATTTAACACTCTTTCAGAGTTTTAAAGTAGCGGCTTATCATAGATTTTATTCATTTATTTATTCTATATTTATATATACGTTTTATATATATATATATATATATATATATATATATTGGTTCTACTGCTAACCGTGAGTGCTCTGGATGGTGGAATATTTTTGGTTTAACACGTTTGTGATTATAATCATATAGTCAGAACATATACAGTATCTTCTTTCCAAAATATGTACCTTCCCTTAATTTATAACGTGCCAGATAATTTAATATAAATCAAAGTTTATTCTGCATTAGCTCTCTAACAGGTTTCACCCAGACAACAATCAGATTCAGACCTTCATTTAAAATTGAGTTTGCTAATACAGGAAGCAAAAATAGAGAAAGTTACATAGTGCATGTTTTAGGAAGTATACTATCTATACAGTATGTAACGTGCAACAATGTATTGCATAAAAACGGGTACTTTGCACATGACTGAATGGTTGAAGCAACAAAAACGACTTAGGTAAATCCTCCCCCCATGTTGGGTAGTCAGTAATCAAGTCAGATACTACCATGTGCAGACTATTGGTGCTATATAAATCCTGTATAATAACATTATTATTATTATTAAAGGGGTTGTAAAGGTTTGTTTTTTATTTTCTAAATAGGTTCCTTTAAGCTAGTGCATTGTTGGTTCACTTACCTTTTCCTTCGATTTCCCTTCTAAATGTTTTTTTTCTATGTTTTCTTTGTCTGAATTTCTCACTTCCTGTTCCTCCTCAGTAAGCTGTTCAGTAAGCTGTTCTGGCTGACTAAACACCACTCGGATGATGGTGTGAAGTTTACTGAGGAGAAACAGGAAGTGAGAAATTTAGACAAAGAAAAAAAACATTTAGAAGGTAAATCGAAGGAAAAGGTAAGTGAACCAACAATGCACTAGCTTAAAGGAGCCTATTTTGAAAAAAAAAAAAAAACCTTTACAACCCCTTTAATACTATATATAGTCTCTCTCAGCTATAGTGAAAATAGATAAAAGGCAATGACAGCCTAGTACCACAATTGAATAATTCATCAAATCGACACCCCTTCCTTATTTGCATTTAATCCCCAAAAGTGATTAATATTTGTCATTAAATAACTGGGTAAGTTAAAGCGGAGGTTCCGCGGCAAATCTTTTTTTTTTTTTAGCTTGCATGCAAAGTATTTGTAGATCACCAATTAGTACTCACGTGTTTGGTGATTTTTAACCTCCCCTGTCTTTTTTCTGGCAAAAAATGCACTTTTAAAATCAGCCGTCAGAATTTTCCATTTTGCTTGTGGGCATTGTGAAGCCCACAAGCACTGACTTCCTGGAAGCGGTGGACGGTGTTCTGCAGAAAAAGTTCCCCGGCGGATAAGGTTCCCTCCCCTGTACTGCGCATGCGCGGCACGAACCTCAACGGAGTTTCCGAAAGTAGCCGAACATGTAGAGCTGCGAGTTAGCTCTACATGGCGCCTGCGCAATGACTAGGAGCCATGTAGAGCTGACTGCGCAGGCGCCGTGTAGAGCCGACTCGCAGCTCTACATGTTCGGCTACTTTCGGAAACTCCGCTGAGGTTCGTGCCGCGCATGCGCAGTACAGGGGGGGGAACCTTATCCGCCGGGGAACTTTTTCTGCAGGACATGTCACATCTGGGCGAACTCCCAGATTACATTGCGGGAGAACAGAAACGCCTACTCCCGCGGGAGTGAGTACCCGGAAGCCGGAATTTAGATGACAATATTACGGTATGTACAGAAAAAAATAAAAAAATAAGTGGCTACTGTACATGTTTGTAGTGTAAGGAGTGTGGTCATATATGGATGTTATTTTGGGTGGAACTCCGCTTTAATAACACTGCTTGGCAAAAAGTGTCAGAACTAGTGCAATGCATGCAGTACAATATTGAAAGCTTGAACACTTTATTTATTATTAGGGGAAGCCTAATTGGTATATAATTATGTACATTAAGTGAAATGGGTTGATCTTCATGTATTCATAGATGGCAGAAATAATATAAAAATCATCATTAAATATTAATTTCTGACCCACATTTGAATTGCTGTTTTTTTTTTCTTCTTGTGGATAGAATTTCAGTTCAAGTAAAATTATCTCCAGTTTATTCTGTTTTGAAAAATGAAGGGGTGAGTTACAATTTCTGCTAGATTTGTATTTTTGTCTGTGAAACCATTGGGGAGATTTTCTTTCAATTTTAGATACTGTGGCACCAGGACAGAAAATGCGGGGAATGGTTGTCAGCAGGACAGTAAGGTACAGGCAGCTGTAAGAACATTGCTTAAAGTCTTTTCTTTTTTATTTTTTTGCGGGGGGGGGGGGTTGTTATTTTTATTTTTTTTTGCCTGTTTTTTTATTTGAGAAATCTTCCAACATTCTTGTCCTGAAAGATAAGCTAGCCACACACTGTTGGATTTTCCTTCGTTCAGCCAAAAGGATGAACAAAATAACTGTACAGATTTCACCATCCACACTAACAGCATGAATGAATGAATCTTCCCCGCTGTGTTATTGTATTCTGACAGCGACAATGGCAGGTGTAGGAATAACAGAGCAGTGGCTTCATCTGATTGGATGCAGCAGCTGTTTGCTTAAAAAACTTCCATCAGTCTCTTTCAGCAAAAGTCAGTCAAACATTTGAGATTTGTTAAACGGAGCCAGACACAAATCCACACATTGATCGACTCTCAGCCAGTTCAGCAGGAGCAGACCAAAATTCATCCAGTATGGCTGGCCTAAATGGGGGAAAGTGCTCCAGTAGAGACACAGACATCAGTAAAATCCCAATTGGGGCTCTAAACTTTATACATTCTATCCAAATAAAATGTTTTGAATGGAGTTGGTTCTAATACAATTTTCAAAGCTTTTTTTGTATAACCTTTGGCACAGCATGGAGAAGAAGTGTAGTAGAAAAAGGTGGAGGTTTGTCACAACAGGATTCTGGCAATGAAATATCACCTAACGTATTTTGTATGGTGCAGAGTCCAGTTCCACTATGACAAAGGTGTTGTAGGCACATCCATTCATTATATAGAAGAAAGTGTAGCGCCACTACAGAATAAGGTGAAAATTACTTGTGCAGTAAAAATGTGATGATACCTCTCGGTAAACTTAAAACTCTAAATGAATACATAATATCCATAAAAATGGAAAAAGTGCAACCATATATATAGAAAACGTGATTAACATGCGAGTGTGAAAAAGCAATATATAAATGAGCAACTGTCCATAAAGTGAAAAATCGAAACAATTGTTCATAAGCGTGATAATCTAATACCATCCCAGTTAACAGAGAATAATGCATGGATTGTGAATATTATAGTTCTTTGAACATGCGATAACCACAACGCAAATCAGTAACACCCAGGAGTGCCTTCACCATCCACTTAAAGGAGAGGGGAGAAGAAATGGGTACTCTTACCGGATCCTGTGGATCCAACTCACCATACGACGGTGGATCAATAAAGCGTAGAAAGCCAAAAGGCTAATCCTGTAGAGTCCACTGTCAGGCTCTTCATTTACAACCGGGTGGCGAACTTCGCAGCAGGTACGGTAGTTGTGATGATTTGACATCCAAAACAAGCAATCCAAATACACCTGACGTGAAATGGTAGGGTGTCATTCAACCTTTACTGACCATGATGGATTAAAGGTATGGAAAGAAAAAAGAAAAGCCTCCTCATAGCGTAAAAAATAGGGCTGTTACTGATTAAAATTTTCGTGTTTGATTAATCGTTTTTTTTTTAAATCGATTAATCGACTAATTTCATTAATTATAACGCACATAGATCCAACTACTTTTAGCTGATCTCCTTGCAGGCCGATTCCAAGTACAGCTACCAACCACTGGAAAAATCGATAGGATACAAAAAACACACAAAGGCAGCGCTCGATGGGAATAGCATTAAAACTTTTATAGTCTTCAAGTAGCTAACAAAATAAATATTGCACTGGAGATAAAATCGATGTATCTACATAAACTGTAAAAATGGTGCGAGTAATACCAAACGGTAGGAAAAGCAGTCATAAAAACATGTAGCTAAGCATGATACTGGTATAAAAATGTGTACAACGATACCACTGTTGAATCCAGATGAGAAGGGGCTAACATCAGTCCGTCGGCATGTAGATGTCCCGTGAAGGGAACTATCACAACTCCCAGTGGATGGCTGTAGAATCCCAGGTTGATAGAGGGAAGTGTAACAGCCCTTGCGTGTGGCAGATAGTAAGGTCCCGCCGGCATGCGGTTAGGAAGGCACAGCAAAGGAGCCCTTCAGATAGACACGGCAAGCCCAAAGAATTTTGATCGATCAAAAGAATTTTGATCGATCAAAACAATTAATCAATTAATTGAGGAATTAAGTTAATTTCCACAGCCCTAGTAAAAAAGTTGAAAAATGTATTGCATAAAAAATTCATCAACCGGATATGACTCTGATTAAAGACATCCAAAAAAATGATATAAAATAGCGCAGTGTTGGAGTGGCTAGGGCCAGCATATGTACCCATCCATTCATTATGCTTGTAGCAGCCTGGCATACTGAAAGCCTGGATCACAAGACTCAGACATGAGCCTCTACTGATAAAGGTCATTATTGGATAATGAAAAATGACCTGCAGATGTACCTTCACGGAAGGTTGCAAATGAGTTTACCACAAGTAAATTTCAAAGGTTGTTATTGGGGAAAAGTTCACTGCAGCACGGAATGTAATAGTTTTAATGGTTAGTTTGTTGTCTGGAATCTAAAGAAGAAAGGTGTTATCTGAGACAAGCTCCATTTCTTGTAAGATAAGCAAAACATTTTCTAAAACATAATTTTTTATCTAAGAAGTGCATTCATAAACAGACACAAGTAAATGGCATATTTTTACCCTGTTTTGCATTTTTCTTGGGGTTCTCATGAGTGCCATCTTCCTGTCCATACTTGTAATACTGTGGAAAGGGAAAACAATTGGGGAATTTGTAGGATAAAGGATATGATTACGTTATAATCTGGGCCTGAGCTGCATGCAGGCTATGCCTCTACATAAAGTTTATAAAAATAAAAATAAAATTATTTTTGGTTATTGGCATATCATTGCAACCATGTTTAATATATTGTCTTTTGAAAGCTATGCCAAAGAATAAAGTAGTAAAAGCTGCTCTATGACATGAAAGAAATATAGGGCAAATTACCTTTTTTTTGTAGGATGAAACACTGATACGGTATATTTATTCTAATTTCCTGTTTCCAAAAGCGGTGGAGGTTTATGTCCCATCTTCTCGACCCCAATAACGATTCCCTTCAATCACTTTATGATGTTAAATTACACCAGGAATTGTGAATTTATTTTTTATTGTAAAATCAATATCAAAATGTACCACAAGCATTGCAGACTGGAAATACACAGGTGAAGACCAAAATAAAAGAAAAAAACATTTTTTTGGCGGGTTTGGCAGGTTCATCATATGGTATTACAACCTTCAAAATAAATGATTATCAGAGAGTCCAATAAAAGTTGTTTTGAAAAACTGCTGTAAGAGCACATATAATTGGAGCTCAACTCTGAAGACTGGATGGAAAGGAATATAAATTTGGTAGGAGAAGAAATATATGCCTTAACAAGCATCTACTGTATATATATAAGGTGTGGCAGGGTTTATCTCTCAGGGAGTAACTTGTCAGAAATAATTAGAACATTTTGTACAAATCAACCTTATTTGGGAGTCCTGGCCATGCCACATACTGAGCAAAAAAAGCAAAAAATATGTGTAGTGGCCCTTCCCAAGAACAAGCGCTCATGGAGGAGAATAAAACACTCAGAATAAGAAATGCAGGGAGAGGTACTACAAAACACCTCCCTCCTACTACCAATTGCAGGTAAAGCAGCTGCCTAATCCTGTCAAAGCAGGTAAAAACATAGAAACAAACAATATACAGTACAATATATATTGGGCAGCGCTATTGCAGTAAATATTAGCACGGGAAGTCAGTTAATATATATGAGTCCATTAATCAGAAAAAATGAATGAAAAGATCCAAGAGCCAGTCCGTGAAAGAAAAGAGCTTGAAGGAAGTAGTTTCAGTTGATAAAGCAATCTCCTTTTAACACCATCATCGTGTTGAATGACCGTGTACAATGATGCCACGTCCGCAGTTACCAAATAGAGACTAGTCTTCCCTGCTAGATCTACCTCACTGATTTAGTTGTAGGATACTTTTAGTATCCCTCAAATAAGCTTTAGTGTTTAACACACTAGCTTGAAGAAAGGTATCCAGATATTGGCCAAGTCTAGCAGTGACTGAGCCTATACTATTAACAATGGGGCGGGCAGGTGGTTTTGCTGAGTCTTTATGTACTTTGGGTAGTCAACCAATTAGCTGTGAGAGCTGCTCCATATAAACACGGCAGCGTGTGTCACTGATCTACGCCCACAGATGATGTCAAGTAACGATGAAACGCGTCTGTGTTGGATACAGTGACTGCCAATCATAGTGACGTCACGACGCTGCTCGCCGCAATTGAACGCTAGCAAACCGGAACTATCGAACAGAGGCTGGAGACGCCGCTCTGATACCTCGTAGTGTCCGTGAGTGATATCACCTAATGCGATGTATGATTTTATATAGTGTAAGTGCGGTTGTTTACAGGGGATTGTATTAATAAAATTGATTGTGGAATTACACTATTGTGGACATTTCCTTTTTCATGATATATGAGCACCTGATTGGATATCAGCACTTATCGTTCAGTACCTACCGTTCGGTTTTGAGTGATGAGGATTCCATCTATAATTAATCAAGGTGTTTGATCCAGCGCCGTCTGGTAAGAGCAATTACAACAGGGGTGGTCCACATCCCCCCGCTATTTCTCACGAGTGGTGGTGCTGGTGTTAGAAGGAGATTGCTTTATCAACTGAAACTATTTCCTTCAAGCTCTTTTCTTTCACGGACTGGCTCTTGGATCTTTTCATTCATTTTTTTCTGATTAATGGACTCATATATATTAACAGACTTCCCGTGCTAATATTTACTGCAATATCGCTGCCCAATATATATTGTACTGTATATTGTTTGTTTCCATGCCACATACTGTCAGCATCTTAAAAAAAAAAATCTGTATTAGTAAAATGATCCTTTGATAGTGGACCCAGTAGTGTATTTAGGTTTTGTGCTGCCCTAGGCCTGACTAAACTCGTGCACCCCCTAATTTAAATATGACCCGCCCCTTCCTGTCAAGGCCACACCCCTTTCTGTTTCAGACCCGCCCTGAAATTTTCGAGTGGGGACACTAGTTCTTAGGACCTGGGGGGGGGGCATTGGATTCCCTTAATTTTCATAGATTTCCTCTCACTTCCTGTTTGGCTATGGGGCACGAAGTAAAGGGAAATCTCTGCAATGGGACAGGGATGGTAAAAAATAAACTTATAGGGGCTATAATCCTCCCTTACTCTATCCAAAATGAACAAAAAAAGTGTTGTCTATGGTTCTACTTTAAGCACAAATTTCTGATAATTTTATGGAGAGGACTAAGAAGATATAACCATGCCAATGGTGCAGCAGAAAACATATAGCACAGTGAGGAAAGTTTGTGGTCCAGGATGATAGGACAGTAAAATTAGACGCAGCTTGCGTTACACTAACAGTGTAGCACAAGCCGGCGGGGACTCTTTCCGTGCTGCCCCCCTGCAAAGTGCTGCCCTAGGCCTGGGCCTTGTTGGCCTAGGCCAGGATACAGCGTTGAGTGGACCTATACACACGCTCTATGTTCAAAGCAAGTGGAAAAACTGAAAATGATGCTTTAATAATGACGTTTAGCAGGTCATTCTTCTTACCTTCTATATAGTGAGTTTGGTTATGGCATCCTGGCACAGGTAACTAAACGGCAGCATACCCGCTATTTTGCCCCATATGTCACTCGAAAAAAGATTGAGTGCACCTCCTGCAGGTGGGATCATAAGACTGAATTACTTTTACCTGAAAGAATCTTGACCAAACTTGTTGCTCATGACCACACCTACTTCTACCTGGTCTCATCACCACTGCTTGTTGTAAGAAATTACTATCCTAATAAGATCATTATCATTGCAGCTTACAATAATTTAGGTATGCCAAACATAGTGGGATAAACAGCTAGCTATGTAAAGCTATTGTTTTTTGATAGGGTAAGGAAGCATTTTAACCCCTGTTGGATTGCACGTTGCTTTTATGCCCATCTCTAGTCTCCCCCCCCCCCCCCCCCCACATCTCGTTTTCCTGCTTTGCAAGGGAAGTTGCACTTTGCAAGGGATTTTTGCTAGAGCTTAGTAAATGTGGTGAAATTTCACCTTGTAAAGAAAAGTGGAAGGAAATAAAAAAAAAAACAGCATTTTTGCTTGCACATATTTGAATGATTAACGTCAACAGAGCTTCTATTCTCTTACCTTTAGTAAGTCAACTCCTTTAAGTCCACATTAGTTAAACATGGGATATCCCACTATACATGTGTCTTTATTGGTGGGCAAACATTACATGGAAAAAGACATAAATGAGACTGACACCTTTTTTACAAACATGGGGTGAATTTAATAAAGGCAAATAGACTGTGCACTTTGTAAGTGCAGTTGCACTCATTTTCCCCAGAGCTTAGTAAATGTGGTAAAGCTCTGCTGATTTCCATCATTTAATCATGTGCTAGGAAAAATGTATTTATTTTTTGTGTATTTTTCTTGCACTTGATTTGGTATGCTTTACAATGTGAAGCTTTACCACATTGCATTTACTAATGAAAATACGTGCAACTGCACTTGCAAAGTGCACAGTCTATTTGCCTTTAGTAAATTAACCACCTATTTTTTTTTCAAATGATATGCTACTAATGCCTTATATGGAACTTTGGTATTATATGCAATATACAACATTTACAGAATCCATATTTACATCCTACAGCAAGTAGCTATAAAACATTTCCTGAAGTATTGAACTGTACTATTACTTAAAGTGTTACTAAACCCAGGACCCTGCATTCATTATATCTGGTCTCCCACAGTACACAGAACATGGAAATGCAATTATTTTAGTAAATATAAACTGCTAAATACTTTTTCTCATTAGCAGTTAGAGCAGTCTTGTGACTTCTATCAGTGTCCAGCCAAGCACTGGTTAAAGCTTGTATGAGGAGTTTTCTGACTATCCTATTAGCATGCATAACCCCTGACCCTCTGTTTGGACAGTGCTGATTGGCCCTGTGCTGATCACATGCACTCTTCCAAGAAAATAAAAAATCTCTCTAACAATACACACCAAACTGAGCATGTGCAGCCTGACTCCATAGACTCTGTGTTATCAGTAAATTATCAAGGGACAGTGGAAGGAGGGGAGCATCAGAGAAGACAGTATCAAACAGCCTTTTTACACAATACAGAGGATTAAGCCCTTAGGTTACACAGTGCGTATAACAAGCATGCTTTACTGCATATACAGACTGATTTTACTGTTGTGGGTTTAGTAACACTTTAAGTGTAACTTTTCTGAACTGGACAACAGCTACAGTCTCATTCAATTTCAATTTCTAAACTACTGAGGGTCACAGGGAATGCGTGTGACACATATAATCTAAAGGAACCTCCAGACTGTTTTTATCCAATGCCGGCAAAGCCCAACATGCTGTACAGTAAAGTTATATTCACGGGGGCGTGGCTTGGCGCGCAACGGGTATGGACGCTTACTGAGTGAGCTCTGAGACACACACGGCCTGCACCTGCTTAAACATCCGACTCAGCGATCTCAGATGCCGGGCAAACGGCTATATAACACCCCACACCCGCGTACGAGGAGAGGATCCATTGCTGCCTCCTCGAGGAATATAGCTGACCTCTTTAATCCTAAATCCGGAAGCCGCGGCAGCGGGGAGAAATCCAAGATGGCGCCGTTACACCACGAGGAGGAATACAGTGAGGACTCCCAATCTGCCCCGGAGGACTCAGGTAAGGGGAAAGACCGAGCTGACCATCCCCTTACATTTGCGGACATGTCGGTGATAGCGGCGGACATTAAATCCACGTTCTCCACCGCCATTACGGACCTAAAATCTAATCTGCTGGCCCTTAATGAAAAGATGGCGGCGACAGAGGCAGCGGGCAGGAATATGGATAAAGCCATCCGCAGACTAGAGACTGCTAGTGTGTCGCATAACCGCCACTTTATTGAAGTGAATCGACGTCTGGAAGATTTGGATAACAGGGGGAGGAGGAATAATATACGTGTGAGGGGTATCCCTGAGTCGGTCGGGCCCGTCCAGATCATCCCGGCCCTGAGGAGGCTGTTTAACACCCTACTTGAGAGACAGGAGGATATGGAGATAGAATTCGTCAGGGCTCACAGAGCACTCAGACCGAAGGGACCCGACAATGCACCCCCACGGGAAATTATATGCTGCCTTCAGAGCTTCCCTCTTAAGGAAGACATTATGCGCAGAGCAAGGGGAAACGATCAGATTGTTTTCAATGGAGCTATCATTATGCTCTTTCAGGATCTCTCCCAAATCACTTTGAAGAATCGCAGGGCCTTGCGCCCCCTGCTGGACAAACTAAGGGAAAGGGAGCTGCGATACACCTGGAGATTTCCCTTTGCGCTGACAGTGACACACAACGGACGCCAGCATGTACTGGCGAACCTGATGATCTTCCAGACTTCTGTGATGCCCTAGACCTTGAGCGTGTTCTTGTTCCGGATTGGTACGCAGAATTCCAAGACCCACCGAGAGATGGATCGCCTCCGGATTCCCCTTTCTCCACTCCTGATAAAAGACCCTCCAAGAAGCAAAAGCCATACCGCGCAGGAGGTTCAAAAGTGGGAACACCACGATCCGCCAGAGATGACCGCAGAGGATCAGCTGCAGATTGACATGGATCTACAAAGACCGGCTAAGTTGCTGACTTAACTGTTGCATTTTTTTTTTGACCTGTTGGGTCCGATCAGTTTCGGTTTGGGTATGTGATAGGTGTGACAGGATCTTTGGGGCCATATCGCTCCAACTCTGCTGTGAACCGGGGTTACCCATGTTCGCTGTTACACAACCCCCCCTTCCCCCCTCCCCCACCCCTACCCCCTACTCCCCCAATCCCCTACCTTTCCTTTCCCCCCTATTTCCCCCCTACTTACCCGTCTCCCCTCCACCTTTCCCATTCCACCTCCCTATCCCGTCTCATCCCCCCCCACCTTCTTGTCTTGCTTCCCCCCTCCCTTCCCACTCCCCCCCTTCCTTTCCTCCCCCCTTCCTTTCCCCCCCCCCCCGCCCTAATGATCTAAAGGAGGTTTCTATGGCCCTAGATGAGAGATCCACTCTCCTCAGCTCTCCTCCCCATCCTTCCACTTTTTTCTTCTTCTTTTGACGCACTCGGGGCACACCATGCGACTGAATATCCTCCCCAAGACTTTATGGCGGTTGATTAGCTTTTCAAAATATGCCTCTTAGCTCTCAACAGCATTGGACAGTGGAAGCATTGGGGGACGTGGACGAAAGTGTGATACAATTCCCACCAAGAGAATGGACTCTGAATGAGAGACATGCTATTATGAGATGTTAATATGAGAGGTTGGGAACATGCGCTGGTTGGAGGATTTTCCTCCCGTACCTCCTAATCAGGGATCTGGAGGGGAAGGGGGATACCCTTCCTGTAGAAGAAAAGGTCATGTCTATCATAGTAATTGTGCATCAGGGGCCTACTTACGAGTTAATATAAGTTAGGATGTTTATCTGTTCAGATTACATAAGCTTCCGAGTGCAGGCTGTGTGTGTGCTGTGTTGCACTTCACTACTAATTACATTTGGAAGAGGCTAGTGACTATCTGTTTACCGGTTGTTAGTCGCCTCCCTCTACCCCCACCGATCAGTGCATCTGTCCCTATTCATTGGGGGTGGATGCACGGAACTACTCCTTAACCAGGATAAATAGTTGTACCTGGTAAGGGATTTCTATTGTTGTCTCCGTTATCATTTACTCTTTATCTTTACCTATCCTTTTCTCTTTATAATCTCGAGTGCCCTCCTGTGGTTGTAGTCGATTTGATTCTCACGTCCTTTGAACAGTTTTGTTTTATAGGTGCCCTCTGGATCATCTCGCTCTGAGTCCTTACCATGGCTTATTCAGACCTCGGCCGAGGTCCCTCCGTGATCTCCCATAATGTCAGGGGTCTGAACGTACCTGAAAGACGCTCAACGTTGTTGAGAGAATTAAAAAAAGGTAGGCCGCACTTTGTGTTCCTACAGGAAACCCACTTTAAGACACACCATGTACCTAAGCTGACAGACGCCTTCTTTACAGAGGCCCATCATGCAACCTGTGATGATTCCAGAGCTATGGGGGTGTCCACTTTAATCAGCAAAGAAGCTCCTTTTGTTCTGCAGGAGAAACTTTTAGATCCTAAAGGCAGATTTGTTTTTCTGAAAGGCATGTACCATAATACCCCACTGACAGTGGCCAACGTCTACTTTCCCAATAGAGCTCACATATCCTTCTGCCAACGTATAACTCAGGAATTAATGGGTTTCGCGTCAGGTTGCCTGATCCTTGGGGGGGACTTCAACGTACCCCTAAACCCCATAGCTGATACTTCTAATGGGAAGACTTGCCTGTCGTATAGGATACTGAAAAAACTTAAATCCATGTTCCACTCCCTGCAAGTGATAGATACATGGCGGTTCAAACATCCTGAGGGCCGAGACTATACTTTCTTCTCACCTCCACATAACAGGCACTCCCGCATTGACTAACTATTTATCTCGCAAGGAGACCTGACGTTTGTTACTGAGGCTCACATAGGCATACAATCCTTCTCGGACCACGCCCCGATCTCCCTATCCCTGAAATTTGCCCCTCCTAGATCTTACACTGGATCCTGAAGTCTTAATGTGTCACTCCTGACTGATCCCCTACTGTTGCCCACCTTGACCTCCTCCCTGACCGATTTCTTTCAACGCAATACGGCCCCAGATGTAGACCCTATGGCAATTTGGGAGGCACATAAATGTACATTGAGGGGAGAACTTATCAGAATGGGTGCCCATCGCAAGAGGGAAAGGGACAAAAATATTAAAAACCTTTCGGAACGAATAAGATACCTAGAAAACCTACATAAACAATCCCTCAGCGTTCAAACGGCAACTGAACTTATAGAAAAAAGGAAGGCCCTTCAGCAGCTCTTTGAGGATAAATCAAGGAGGCTTTTGTTTTTTAAGAAAAGGATTTATTATGAATCCGGCAATAAGACTGGTAAACTACTAGCCAGGGCCCTGAAGGAACAGTCGGCAAACAATTTTATTCATGGCATCAGGGGGGCGGATGGCAAGATGGAGGTCTCGGTAGAGGCAATTTCTAAACATTTCCATGAATTTTACACGAAACTCTATAACCTTCCACCCCGTCACAAGTTGGCGGATATGGGAGGTGAGAGGTCACAGATCATACGGGACTACCTTAACAGAAGCGGTTTGCCTGCCCTGCTGAACTCAGACGCTTCGCTTCTGGAGGAACCGCTGACTAGTGCAGAAATTAAATTGGCCATTAAACAACTTAAATCTGGGAAGAGCCCAGGCCCCGATGGTTATACCTCCATCTATTATAAGACATCTGCCCACATTCTGGCAGACCCCCTCAGAGCTGCATTGGATTCCATGTCAGTACCCAGGAAGGTCACCCCAGACTTTCTGTCTGCTCATATTACGGTAATACACAAAGCGGAAAAAGACCCCGCTGATTGCGCCAGTTATCGCCCCATCTCCCTATTGAACCTGGACGCCAAGATCTATGCTAAGATACTGGCGTCCAGATTGAGTCCCTTGTTATCGGACCTGATCGGACCAGACCAGGTAGGTTTTATGCCGGGTCGTGAAGCTAAGGATAATGTCATAAAGGCCTTGTTACTGACTCGGGTGGCTAGCATGGGGAACTTGGAAGGCCTTCTCCTCTCCACGGATGCGGAGAAGGCCTTCGACAGGGTGGCATGGGATTACATGATGGCTGTCTGCGCTAAGGTGGGATTGGGGCCACACATGTTGGCCAGGATATCCACACTATACCAGTCACCCACAGCGAATCTTAAGATTAATGGTACTCTATCGGAAAAGGTCCTGATAGCCAATGGCACGAGACAGGGATGTCCACTGTCCCCCCTCCTGTTCATCCTGTCCCTAGAACCCTTCATTAGGATTGTCAAGGCGAACACGGACATTCGAGGCTTCATGGTATCAAACAAGGAATACAAAGTTGCTGCTTATGCAGATGACTTACTTTTTTTCCTGACTAACCCAATTATCTCATTACCCAACCTGATGAGGGAATTTGACCTTTATGGTTATATGTCTAACCTAAAGATAAACTACACCAAGTCGGAAGCCCTGAATGTCTCTTTGCCGGAGACACTTCTTGACCAGGTTAAGGTGACCACTTCATTTAGATGGGAGCCTAAAGCCTTAACGTACCTGGGAGTTTGGCTCACACCGAGACTTTCAGATCTATTCGCTTGCAACTTTTCCAGCTTACTTACGACTGTCAGGGGGGACCTGGCCAGATGGCGTTCAGGCTATTTTTCCTGGTTTGGTCGTGCAGCCATAATCAAAATGACACTTCTACCTAGATTGCTTTATCTACTACATGCTCTTCCCATTAAAATCCCTGCATCCTTTTTCACTACGCTTAAATCAATCCTACTTAAGTTCCTTTGGAACGAACAAAAACCCAGGATTAGATATTCCCTCTTGATGAAGCCCAAGGAACTAGGAGGTATGGGGATACCAGACTTTAAAGCCTATTATCAAGCTACCCACCTGACCAGAATAGTGGACTGGCACTGCCATGGCACAGCGAAAGACTGGGTCTTTCTAGAGGAAGCTATGAGCCCAATCCCCCTGAGGTTTGCCCCCTGGATTCCGTGGGGGAGTCACCCATCCAGTCTTAGACGGCAACACATAACTGGGTGTACGCTAGAAATCTTCCACAAACTCTCAAGGTCCACAAATATCTCTTCCCAACCAGGCCCTCTGACGCCATTGAGGGACAACCCGGACTTTACACCCGGTATGCGTAATCGTAGCCTTTAATCTGGGAACCACCCGGGCCCGCTTCTGGTGAGAGACTGTTTCTCTGACGGGAGGGTAATGGACTGGTCTACTCTCAGGAACCAAATTAACGATTTACACTTACCTTTTTGGACCTACTTCCAAATACGCAGTTATCTGGGGAGACAGACTGATAGGAACAACCTTCACAGACCCCTCACGGCTCTGGAATCTATTTGTTTGGAGGGCACGCGTTGTCTTAAAACCACCTCCATGGCTTATGGTTGGCTGCAGGGCTCTGGGGGTCGGGAATCGGATGGACTCAGAGTGAGGTGGTCGGAGGAGCTACAGATGGAGATCACTACTAAACAATGGAGACAGGCATGTATCCTGGCACATAAATGCTCTATAAGCACTAAAACTCAGGAAACGGCCTACAAACTCATGACACATTGGTACAATACCCCAGCCAAGATACACGGATGGAACCCCTCGATACCTGACACTTGCTGGCGATGCCAGGGAGATGGGGGCACTCTACTCCACATTTGGTGGCAGTGCCCACTAATTACTGGATTTTGGGACAAAGTGGTCTCTCTGATTAAGCACATCACTGACACCAGAATCACCCTGAATGCTGCTGCCTGCCTGCTCCACATCACTGATGTCTCGATGGGGACCTATAAGGGATCCTTGACGAGACATCTACTGAACGCGGCCAAGTCCCTTATCCCGCTACACTGGAGGTCCCAGAGGGTTCCGTCCGTTGCGGATAGGCTGAACAGGGTCTCAGAAATGCATACAATGGAAGAGACCCTGACTCAAACGAATGACATCGTGGACAAATTCCACAAAACATGGCAACCTTGGATACTTTTTAAGTACTCAGCTGCCTACACAGACATAGTACCTTAGAGATCATCCCTCGATATAATGGGAGGCTAGGGCGCGAGCAGCCACGGATTGGGCACCTTCTATTACTGCTTTCTCTTCTCTTTTCTCTTTTCTTTAGAACTTCACTCTAATTTCCAGGTATCTAGACTGTTCTTTTTCTTTGTCATTATCTATATTCTAATTATTCTTCACAGTTTTATTTACAGTTGCAAGTCGCCGCTATGTATTTAGTAATTTCACGTTACGGGTCACCCTTAGGGGGATGACAGTAAAGAATTGATGCAATCAATGTGTACTACCACAGGGCAGAAAAGAACTTCCAGCGGAATAGACTGCACCGCATTTTTTTTTTTTTCTTTTCTGTGTGGTTGGAAGCTGATGGCCTGATTTAAACGTTCTAGTTTGCTAAAATACCTGTTATGTGATACTTTGTATGAGTTACTATGTTACTTACATCTGCAGTTGCACCTGCATATGATGGCTCACACTTGTCAACTTTATGCTGTGCTTCAATAAATGTGAAATGTTAAAAAAAAAAAAAAGTTATATTCACTGTTCATGGTTTAAAAATTCTGTGTATTTCCCACATCTTTTTTTATATTTTTATTCATAAAAACAGATCCATTGGCAGCACACCACAGGAAAACTTCATCTATGAATTCTAACTTTAGAAACTAGACCAACTTAAAGGCTGACAGTTATAGAAATGGACACTTACTGTATATTTGACAGCGTGGAAGAGAAAAAGAAACTGCAGTACTATCTTCAAGATCAGGCAAAAAACTTCACTAACTTTGAAATACATGGAAAGAAATATATTCTAAGAAAAAAAAAATCTATAAAGGTGATACATCAAGAACACCAAAGAAAAGCATCAAAGATTTTATGCAATCTACCGATGTTTCTCTCCACCCTGTGGTTATTCCTCATGTACACAAGGTAAATACACAAACTTGTATTTTACAAGCTCAGATGTCAACAGCTCAATATGAAAAGGGTCTCAAAAAATAAGCAGCCTTGTTCTACACTGTCACTTGTTTATTTTATAATATTTTCATTTTGGGGATGACATTTCTTTTCTCTTTTTTTGGCCTGAGGCTGAAAGTGTTTACAGTTTGTTGTATCTGACAAAATAAACTGAGTTATCCATTTTTTTTAATACATGGGGTTGATTTACTAAATGCAAACAGACTGTGCTCTTTGCAAGTGCAGTTGCGCGCATTTTCCTTAGTAAATGCAATGTGGTAGAGCTTCGCTTTGTAAAGAATACCCAATCAGGTGCAAAGAAAAAATAAATGTTTGCTTGCACATTGCACATGACTGGACAATGGAAATCAGCAGAGCTTTACCTAATTTACTAGTGTAGCGGACCCCTCAATAATAGGGGTTGTTATGCCTAAATTTAGAGGTTAGCCTGAGATAATATGGAAAAATGGGGATCATATCCACCCAGAGTGGTACTGGGGATACGATGTAATAGAAAAATGCCACGTCCTGAAAATCATAAATTTAATTGGTTAGGTAAAAAGATGGACTTTATGGGCACAACAAAATTAATTAAAATTGCTCAAGCTTTATTAAAATTGACAAAAATATATATTAACAAAACATACAATTAAAATGAATAGTAATTATAACCATTCATCAAACCTAGTATTGACACAATTGAGAACATCACCCAATAACCAAGAATCAAAGAAGTTGTTATACTGAATAGAATGACAACAAGGTAATTTCCTTCAGTATATTGCATACCAGTAGACACTAATGGCATTGATAGGTGGTGTGTCGTCAGAAATTCATTCCTAAACCCGACATGTTGGCGATACTGATCGCTTCTTCAGGAGTTTTTGAATGTCTATGAATACAGATACATAACATAAGAACATATAAATTAATTACAAAACAAGAGAACATGTATATCTGGCCAGGTGCTTCGAGAAACACATGATCCACCAGCAGCATTATCACCATTGAAGACAATTAGAAAAAGGAAAAAGAAAAAGAAGAAAAAGAAAAGGAGAAGGAAAAACAAAAACAGAAAAAAAAAGAAGAAGGCCAAGGGGGAGGGGGGAGAAAGGGGGGAAGAAGGAAAGGGGGAAAAAAGGGGGGGGGAGGGGGAAGAAAAAAGGAAATGGAGTAGAAAAACCTCACAAAAATAGGAAATCCACTTGATGGTAAGAACATTAGACATAACTTACATGAATTCAAAGGTTTCAGGGTACAACAGAGGCTATAGTTGGTCAGAAAGCCAGCATTAGTAGTAGAACAATGCCTCTGGGTATTTTGGAAGACTGAGTATGGACAGACATGTGGATCAATCATATGATTACATCCAAACATACAAAATATATATAGTTTTAAGGCAGTACCATAGTACCAAAATTTGGCCATATCGGTATATGCAGGCATAATTCTGCTTACCTGGATAGCACAGTATGTAGCTATGGTGTAGAGCCTAGTATCCGTATTTAGACCCCAAATGTAGAGGGGAAAGAAAACAAATTGGTATGTGGATACAGGTGTTGATACTGGTAGTTTCTAATGTGCTAGCAAGAGATCCGTCTTGTCATAACTTCAAATTGTAGTTATGCCCATTCTAGACTATAAAAGAGAAAAGGAAAAGGGGAAGGGAATGATAATAGGATGTGTAAATATGCAAGTCTGATACAAGGTAACAGATTAATAGGCTAATAAGTTGTCACCCCCAAGAAAGCAAAAGACAGGGACCCATAGTGATACAGGAAGCTAATTACCTTATAGTTGAAAGTGCTAATTATGCCTCTGTAGTTGGGTAGCAGCCCTCAGTACTAGGGAAATGTCTGCACACTGAATGATGACTAATCCTATGTTTAAATAGGACCAGATGGCGCCAAAATTTGCGTCAGAAAAATGCGCCGTCCAAAACATTACCTATCATAGGCTAGCGTCATATCCAGGCGTCAAAAGCACTGGCAATGGACTAGGCAGTGGGCGGGGACAGTGGCGTGGCATGCCCGTGGTGCTTAGCAACAAGCGGGGAGGAGCAAGGGAGAGAGCGGCGTAGCAGCAGCGACTGCGGACAGGCGCTTGTATAAAGTAGTCATGGCGACAAAGAAAGCAAGGCCGCCCATCTCCGGGCGGAAACTGCGGTAATGAAACCAACTACGCTAGGTACGTTCACCATTGGGTAACGCAACTCACTTCTCCCTCTGTATAGTACAACCAGAGGGAAGAATGAACCCGCAGTGCCAGACACTCATAGACGCCGAGGCAACCAGCCATGGCACCAATGGATTCACAGAGACGCACAGGGGAAAGAATTGTCCAGAATGCACAATACACAGACATGTGTTGAGAAGATGTTTTCATGGAAGTTTTGGCTCCACCAATGATTATAGACTATCACCATAAAATGCACAATTACAAGTCCAGTAAACATCTGCACAGTTGTTGATAGGAGGAAGATCTCTGGAATGAATATTGAGTTGTTTCAAAAATAAATGAATGAAAGGAATAAAAGTGGAAGCAATATTCTCCATGTGATAAGGAAAAGCTCATTAACATGATCAGCATTACAATGAGCAAGTGCCCAATGTCTGTTTCATATTTAGGAATGTGTATGCGCCCGTACGCGCAACGATTCCGCAAATCCGGCGCGAGTCGACAGCATGCGCCATGTCGCAATAATTATTCCTGCCCACGCAAATGCGCCAACATTTTCTTAAATCAGCCCCAAAGTCTTTTACTGAGGGTTCTAGTGATGTTGCCTCAATACTACAGGACTGTTTTGAAGTGTCTAAGGTAAAAACTGTCCACTACCCTTACTTGATGTTTATGATAAAATGCAATGAAATTCAATGTTTTCATCAGATGTGACTTGCCTATGTACTAGTGATATCATAGTACAGCATCCCCATTATGCCTATGCACAAGTGACGCCATTCTAGATTGGCAGCAGGTATCTATGTATCATTATTTGACAATTGGAATAGTTTGATAGGCAGATGGACTTTATGGGCACAACAATTGAATACAATTTCTCAAGTTGTATTAAAAATTGACAATGTAATAAAAATAACACACAGTTCAAATGAATAGTATATAACAACCATTCATATCAAAAAACAATTGTGACAAATAAACACACCACCCAATGACCAGTAAACAATAATAAAAATGATACTGAACTGAATGACACCAAGGTCATCTCCTACAGTATATTTAAGATCAATGAGAAGAATTGTTATTGATTGGCGATGTGTCATAAGTAGTTCATTCCTAAACCCGACATGTTGCTCAATAGTAATCGCTTCTTCAGGAGTTTTTGAAATATGTATAAAGTTAAAAATACATAACATAAAAACACAAAAAAATATGCAAAACAAGAGAACATACTGTATATATTTGGTCCGCCGGTATACAGTATATATATATATATATATGTTCTCTTGTTTTGCATAATTTTTTGTGTTTTTATTGTCAATTTTCATTATTGTTTACTGGTCATTGGGTGGTGTGTTTATTTGTCACAAATGTTTTTTGATATGAATGGTTGTGATATACTATTCATTTGAACTGTGTGCTATTTTTATTACATTGTCAATTTTTAATAAAACTTGAGAAATTTTATTCAATTGTTGTGCCCATAAACTCCATCTGCCTATCAAACTATTCCAATTTATGATTTTCGGGACGTGGCATTTTTTATAATATATTGTATCCCCAGTACCACTCTGGGTTGATATGACCCTCATTTATTCATTATTTGACGATTGACATCAACATATATGTGACAGGAGTCACTTTGGGTAGGGAAATTGTGGAACCCAGCATACCTTAAAGTGCTCTGGAAACCCAGAATTTCCAATCCCTATCAAAGGAGTTGCACGACAAAGAATTAACAGCCAATAAACGTTCAAATGAATAATTCCTATGGACTAGTTCTGTCACATCTGAGATGTTGACAGATTGTGCATATTTCCGGTTGTGGAGTACTAGATTACAAGCGGCTAGCAACACACCAGCAGTGGTCCATTTACTGTTTAAATTTTTCTGAAAAAAATAAAATTGTGAATAATAGAATATTTTTGGTAAAAAATATCGTTATTTTTCATAATACAATTGTGTTACGTGCTCTTTCAACCATTAAAATGGCATCTATTTTCATTTACATTGCATCTATTTAATTACTTAACTATCATTAAAATGTCCTGAAATTCATTTATTATTCATAAATATGGGACAGCGATAGATTTTAACTTTGTTATAATATTATTTTTAAAAGAAGCCGTCCATGTATATAAATACAGATGTATTCAATGATGGACTTTGGTGATGCAACACATCTTTAAGGGGTCTTCGGTGCGTTGCTTAATTAAACTGAAAGACTCATGTCACATAGTGTACCAAAGATTGGAGATCCCTTTCCCCCCATGGCAATCTCTATGATTTAACCAGGACATCGGAATGAATAGTTGATGCCCATTGGGATAGAGAGTGTGGAGATAATTTTCTTTTTCAGTAAATACATATGATGTAAAGAGGTAAACAGAAAAATGAAAGTGGAAGTCCATGCAAAAACTAAAATTTCTGCATCTATAGCCACCAGCATTCTAACACTAACCTCTCTAGCCCTGTAAAGAAAAAAATGTGTATACATACCTTTTCTACAGGCGAACCTACCCGATCTCCAATGGCGGAAGCTCTAATCCCACGCTGAGCTGTCAGCAGCGGCTTCGTTGTGTGGGCGAGTGCAGAGGACACTTCCGTCAACGGAAGCCCCATAGTAACTATATGGGTGACGTCACTTCCCATTCATTTCACATCTATTGTCGGACGTGTACTCAGCATAGCATTTGCCGCTGGAGATCAGGTCAGATCGCCTGCTGAAAAGGTATGTATACTAATTTTTTCTTTACAGGGATTTTAGTTTTTGCACTTTAAGTATTTCAAATGCTTGCAGTGGTTTTCTTCCCACTGCCTTGCAGTGTGCCACTGACCTTGCCTCTTATGGGAGAGTGTCAAGTTATTGTCTGTGCTGGCCCAGCTTCAAATTCCCTTCCCACAGGCTGGGTGTACATATGCTGCGGCAGCGGTTCACGGCATGGGGTCCAGTGCATCCCTGTTCATTGATTCAGGTGCAAATTAAGTCCAAAATGTTTGCCTGAATTCGCACCTGAATCAGTACCAAAGATGTACAGCACCATTTTTAAATGCGGACCAAGGCCACCCCAGAGTTGTGTGAATCGGCTCAATTGAGAGACGGTCACAGTCTCCTGTCATGCAAATTGGATGCTGGGATACCCACATCCAATTTGCATATGTGTGAACCCCATCCTAAAGTAGTTTAGGGAGAGGAACAAATGGGAATTTTCTAAAGTGCCACCTGAGTGACAGCTCTGAGGCTACTGAGTCTGTTGATATCACATCCAAGATAGCTGTGCCCAGAAGCAGTCTTGGGGCTGATATCAACACAAGGAAGACTTTGATAAATAAATAGCTTGCTTATAATACTTTAGATGTGCATATAACCTTTAGAGAAGAGTATTGTTAAAATGAATTGTCTGGCAACAGGGTTTTTTTCAGCAGTACTAACAGGTACTATACAGGGTCTGTCTGTAGGGGATGTCTGCTGTTTTATGCTGTTTGTCTCTGATAAAAGGATTTGCTTCTAAAATCCTATTTCTGCCTTTTGCCAGGGGAATAAACCATTTGCTAAAGCTGGGTACACACGGGCCGAATGTCAGGAGACATTTGCCAAAAAAGAAATGTCCGACAATTGGCCTGTGTGTATGTCGGTCTGTCCGACAGAAGCCTACCGCTTAGTGGGCTTAACTTTTTGATCCTAAGAGAAAAATAGCAATTAAAACATTTGATCATTGGAATTAAAGAACAATCACTGATGAAGATAATAATCTAAAACTATAACAAAATTGACCAGCAGGAGAAACAAGCGCTGTTTACAAAGAGATTCTTGTGCAAAAGGTTGAACAAATGGGTGTTCAGCCAAGTGAACCTCTCGCTGCAGTGTGAGGTGAAAGTGTTTATTATCACAAATTCATTTGGCTGTTCGCATAGGAATCCCTTTGTACATAGTGCTGAGTTCTCAGTCATATTATTTCCCCTGCTGGTCAAATGTTCTTAGTTTATAGTTAGGCTATTATCTCTTTAACATTGTTTTTATTGAATTTTGAAATGTTACATAGGTACAAAGTAGTTATATTTGCACAAAAACAGTGAACAAAAATTAACAGAGGAAATAAAATAAAATAAAGGCGGACTGGACAGAATCCAAACACATTCTAAGGTATACAGTCATTGTGCACTAACTTTGTAAGTTGTGAATAAGCAATCATACAATACCATAAACAGAAGGGAAACAGGAACAATTCATACAATTACTATGAGAGGCTATAAACATTAAGAGCAATAAGGTGCCATCCATTTCCAATTAGGAGAATACCTTTTCAACTCGAGTTGAATACCAGCTTGACCAGGGTAGCCAGTTTTATTACAACCTTGGAATAGGAGCCTGCACTAGCAGCCATGATTGATTTATACCTGAATAATGTCTACTGTGGCTTTATATATAGTTCTTGGGGCTCTTCTCATTGGGTTTCTGTAAAGTAATTAGGAAGGACCTGTTTCCAATTTAGAAAGGAGGCTGTTTTTGTGAACACCCATTTATTTTCTAGGGTGTTGTAAAATAGATCCCTTTTGATTTTGGTGTATAGAGTTACAAAGGTAGAAATGATTGCAAGACAATGTCTGATTTGGATAAATCTATATCACTCGGTCGAAAGGAAAATTATACTTAATTTGCAAAGTAGAGAAGGACTTAATTTGACTATTATCATACAAATCATTTAGGTGAGCGATCTCCTTGGAGACCCTGTGGTGGAGATTAGGATCAGGTATAAGGAAAGTGAGAACATCCAACTATATAGGGATGGACAATTTTGGAGAATAGAAAGTTTGCGTAAGAAAACATTTCCTACATGCTCTAACTAAAGCTATGATTGTGGGAGAGAACTGTGAGGTGAGAGAGCAAGTACTTGGTGTTACACTCAGAAGCCATAGAAAAAGATTAGGACCTGCTATTTGTAATTTCTCCAATTCTTCTCACTGAGCATGTGAAATGCTGGAGAACCATGTTCTCAGCTAGTTTAAAATAGCAGCTTGATAATAGTCTTTTATGTTGACATAACCAGATCCTCCCACCAATTGATGTTTGATTAGTTTGATGTAGGCGCTCCCTGGTTTCTTTCCTTGCCAAATAAAGTGGGCCAAAGCAGACTGAAGAGCCTTTAGATAGGACAAAGGTAGCTGTATAGGTAGTGTTCTAAACAAGTAAAGTGATTGGAGAAGTACCATCATTTTAAAGGAGGCAATCCTTCCAGACCAGGCTAGGTCATGCTCGGACATGATTAGTAGGCCTGCTTTCATTTTATTGAGAAATAGGATAAAGTTTTCTTTGAACAGGGAACCTACTTCCTTTGTTAAGCAGATTCCTAAGTAGGCGATACTTGATTTGTCCATGCATATGGATACATAGATTGGAGGAGAAGCTGGTTAGTGCTGTCAATACTTAAGTCTAATATATAAGATTTTGAGTCATTGACCTTATATTATAAAATTTCCCCAAACTTGTGCAAGACATCTTGTACCAAAGTCAGGGAGATTTTGTAACCATGAGTATCACAATATCTACAAAAAAATTATTTTGTGGATTCTGGAGCCAAACTGAAAGCAAACGATCCTATTGTGAGATCTAATTTGTCTTGCTAGAAGTTCCATTAGTAGATTAAAGATAAGAAGGGATAGGGGACACCCTTGCCTTGTGCCGTTAGTGATGTGGAAAGGTTGAGATAAAACCTCAGATGCATATACTCTTACAGTAGCAGAGGTCTACAATGGTCAAAAGAATGTGACCTTTGAAACCAAATTTGCAGAGGTTTGAATACATACAGATATCCCCAATTAACCCTACCAAAGGCCTCCCCTGTGTCTATGACTAAGAGTAGCCAACTACTGAAACCGCACTTATCTTTATGAACCAGGGAAACAGTATGTTGGCCAACATGGTGGCAATCAGTTTGGCATAGAGTTTCAGGTCTATATTTAACAGATATAGGACAGACGTTCTGTGGCAAGACAGGGTCTTTTCCTGGATTTGGTAAAGTCACAACCAGTCACAACCAATGCATTTAGGATTAAAAAGTTGGTTTAACTATGGAGCTAAACTAGATTTTAATTGTTTTAAGTATTCCCCAGTAAAGCCATCTGGGCCTGGGGGTTTGTGAGGTGGAAGAGCTTTGATAGCTTTAAGTACTTTTGGTTCAGTGAAAGGGGAATTCAATATGAGGAGTTGCTCGTCAGCTAGTGAAGGGAGAGAGTTCAAAAAGGTTTCATTTGCTTCCTCGTTGGGTTGAGTGACAGAATGATCATCTTTAATGTTGTATAGTGAACTATAGTAATCACTGAAAGCATCTGTGATTTCTTGGGGATTGTATAGATGTCGTTTAGTGGCAGGGCGAATAAGGTGGGCAATTTTGGACTAATTTTGATGGCCTTTTAGACGTAGCACTAACAATTTTACAGCTTTATTGCTAGTGGCAAAGGAAGTCATTCTAAGTCTCCTTTTGGGCTTTTTAATTAATCCAACAAATTATTCCAACAAAAGGGATCTGAGTTCTTGTCTAAGCTGTAGAAATGTATATTTTAAAGAAGGGGAAGGCTGGGGTTTATTCATATCCTCTACTTCTCGTATTGAGGACAGTAGAATGTCTAGGCACTGCATCCTCCTCCTTTTTGCGTCAACGCCTAATGAAATGAAAATGCCAAAAATATATGCCTTATGGGCAGACCATAATGTGGCAATGTCTGAGACCATGCCCACATTGTGGCTAAAAAAATCTTGTAGTTTTTTTTTAATGATTTCAGAGTAAAGCAAAGATTGCATCACGAATGAGTTAGACCTTCAGAAGTAAGCAGAAGTTATATGAATGGATTCTTTGATGACAATGCCAACCAGAGCATAGTCTGACCATGTGATGTTGTGAATAGAGGACTCCTCTACTTTCTGGAGCACCCACTTTTCTACTAGTAAGTAGTCTATGCAAGAATTGGTGTTGTGAGGGACAGAGAAAGCTTTATAAAGATCTTGGTCAAACATAAAGGTTTTCATTGATGAGATGTGTAGTTTAGAAGGCTTTGAAGTGTCCATGAGTGTATCCGGGACATGGTTAAAGTCACCACAGAGAAGCAGGTGGCATTTATTTGGCATCTAGTGCTGGCGTGGTAGGCGGTGAATGTGGTCAATGAGTTCAAGTTGGCCTTGATCCAGCAGAAACGCTGAAATGATAATCTGCGCATGTCAATGAGGTGTACACGATTGCCTAACGAGTGAACTTTTGTAGAGAAGTGCTGAATGAGTGATGCAATGTCATCATTAAGTGAACACCTAAAGTGGATTTCCACCCAAAAGTGGAACTTCCGGTCATCGGATCCCCCCCCCTCCAGTGCCACAATTGGCACCTTTCCATGGGGAGGGGGTACAGGATACCTGTGTTTGACAGGCATCCTTTCCCACTTCCGGGAGTCCGGGCCATGGCCCGTGACGTCAGTGTGGGGCTCCCTCCTCCTCCCCTGGCCACCGGGCCAGTAGGAGAGAGGAGCGGGCCTCGTGCATGCGCAGTAGGGTTCCCAGCATGAAGCCGAAAGGCTACACATTGCCGGGTACCCTTACCCGCAATGGCGGCAGCAGCACCCGACAGCTTATGTAAACATCAGCTGCGGGTGCCGACATCGCTGGACTCCAGGACAGGTAAGTGTCCATTTATTAAAAGCTAGCAGCTGCAGTATGTGTAGCTGCTGGTTTTTAATTATTGTTTTTGGGTGGAACACTGCTTTAAGCAATAATAGCATCTCTTTGAGTGTTGTGTCCAAACCCGGGTGATTCTGTGTGAGGAAAGCAGCTATTTGGTCTGGGCCTGCTGTTAGTAACAAATTCTGCATTGCATCTTACCTCTGTATCATCCTGGGAATGCGGGTCCATTCTCATCCTCGCCTTTGCTGGGCTGCCACAAGTAGGAGAGAGGGCAGGACAGAGGAGGTGAGGTAAGACTCTGCCAATGTCAGCTCTGCAGAGCCTTGATCCGAACCAGGCAGATCTGTGTAAGCCGATAACGCTGAAGCGCCATATTGGGCAGCTCTCCCCACTGGCACGGAGAAGAAGGCTTAATGAGATTCTTAGGTTGGCAATCCTTATTTTGCTTGTGGGACATGATAGCTGGGGTAGACTGCTATCTCTGCAGCGTCACTGCGATTAGTTTGGAGTCCCGGGTCTGCCTGTAGCTGGGAGAATTTCCCTATCGGTGCTGGGAGCAGGAGTCTTATGCGGCCATTCCCTTCAAGCGCTAGCCAAACCCCCAGGCTATTTACTCTATTGGTGATTGTTCCTAAACACATATGGTTGAATGGTTTTAATTACTATTTTTATCTTAGGATTGAATGTTCGCAAATGTGGCATTCACCTGACGAAAAGCAACAAATATAAACTGACATTGCACACATATTATAAACATTATGAATACTGTTCATTACGGTTGCATGAATGATGAGGCATCTGCAAAGTACATTATTTTATAAATAGACCTCATAATATCATCTAAGTGTCTACATAATATTGTCTATACGTTTATCCATATCAAGATTTGCGTTTTCTCTATTCTAAAGCTGACAACATTCCCTGCCTTCTGTAAATATAATGCGTTTTAGGCTGAACAGTCATTATTCTGGCAGTAGCATTGGTTTCAGTTCTTTCATGCCTGTGAAAGATTAGTTTAATCACCCTTCTTTGTAGCTGGCAGTCACTAGACTCAGAACAAAGACAGTGGTATAGACAACTCTATCATCCATGGAAAACAGAACATTTAAACAATTGTAACTGGATAATATCATGTCTGAAATAGTTTAGGTAAGTGCTCTTTTGATTACAATTGATTGTATAAATGATTACATACATGTGTAGGTGTATATTCACTTTACTAGTAGCATTTTCCTGTTACAGTTGAAGAAAGCATTCATGTTTTCGTCAGTGTCCTTTTATTTCTTGTGAAGTCTTTTTATTGTCAGAAATAAATTAAACTTGGTTTAATGACTTAAAGCTTTGAAGACTACAATCCATTTATAGCATTCAGTGTATATACAATATCTGCTATGAAGTTTGTTATAACACAGACCTTAATACAACCTTTAAGTACAATTCAACATCATTTTTCAGTTTGGAAGGAAAGTAGCCAAATATTCTGTAGCTACAATGCTGTATGCCTAGACACGGCTTTCACTAAAGCTCTATGACTATTTACATGACCGCTATTGCAAAAATATAAAATTCTGATTGCAGACTAGTTGCAGTTAATACATGTAAAATACATTATTTTTGCTTGAGTACAGTGGATATCATTATCAAGATAAAACAAAATAAATCTTACGCCCTTTCACACGGGCGGACTTATCGGGTCCACCTGTCAGGTTTTTTTTTTTTTAGATCAAGCCCTCCATTATCCTCTATGGAGTGGCAGATATAAACGGACACGTGTCTGTTTATTCCCACTGACATCCAATCTGATCCTCTAAAAACAGCAGACCGGATCAGGTGGAATTTGTGTGTAAATGGGCAGGCGATCCATTTATATCTGACCACCCATAGAGGAGAGTGGGCTGTGTCTGCTCTGCATAAGCAGAGCAGACACAGACCAGCCAACCGCCTGCTTAGCAGAGCTTCAGCAGACAGACTCCCTGCTGAGCAGGCATGTTGAAGGGGCCCTTAACATGATAGACCGTGGACTTGACCTTTTGTCAAGAGATCAAGTCTAAAGCTGTCCATAGATGAATCCGTGGGTTGATCAACTAAAAAACTGATCCGATTCCCCACCCACACACGGTAGATGGGGGAATCCTCCCACTGTATGATTGTATTCTGACAGCAGGGAGACTTCCCCGCTGTCAGAATACACTGATTAGTTTTGCAAGCTATAGCCTGCAGAGCTGATCAGGAAGAACTTTTCCAGCATGACAGCTGTACACAAGTTGATCAGTAGATTGACTTCTTTACAACCATATTTCCCATACATGTATCAAAATTATTCAACATTCACTGCTGAATTGACGTAATTTCAATACATCTATGGGCAGGATAATGCCAATAGGGTAAAAAAAATACATGTAATGAAACATCTCAAAGTTGTAAGCAAATGTGAGCCTTCTGTACCTATCAAGTGCACATGTAAATAGTCCCAGCAAGATTCAGCACACTCTACTAGCTGAGTAGAACTCATAGTTACACTGTGGAAGCGGCTACAAATAGGGCGCAAGAGATCAGCACCACTGAGGTTCAACAAGGGATAAATAAAGATATAAAACAAGTATTTTACATGCTAAACAAAGATTTTTCAGTTAGGGATTACATCTACCGTATATACTCGAGTATAAGCCGAGATTTTCAGCCCTTTTTTTGGGGCTGAAAGTGCCCCCCTCAGCTTATACTCGAGTCAGTGTACCTGAAAATATTGAGAGGCTGTGGGCGTCCATCGTTTAAATCTTGCGGTCTCCTCCTGGTCCCTTTTGTGATAGGCGGAACTGTGTCTGCTGAGAATCCCCTATCCCGAACGTTCTCTCATCCTCACCCATCCCAGCAGACACTGTGTTCAGTGTTCCGCCAATCACGGATGCCTTTTCATCCTCAGACAAGAGGACGCCCGTGATTGGCGGAACACTGAACACAGTGTCTGCTGGGAAACTGAGGATGAGAGAACGTTCATGATAGGCGGAACTGTGTCTGCTTAGAAACGCCTATCACGGAAGGACCAGGAAGAAACCGCGAGTTTTAAACAATGAATGGACGCACAGCAGCCTCTCAATTTCAGGTACAATTTCAATTTTAGGGGCACAGTGAGGATGGGCACAGTGAGGATGTGCACAGTAAGGATGGGCACAGTAAGGTGGCAATGGGCAGAGTGAGGTTGGGCACAGTGACAAATGGCTTAGTGAGGTTGCAATGGGCACAGTGAGGCGTGCAAATGGGCAGTGTTGACCCTCTTCCACTTACAGTAGCTGCTGCATTCTCACCCTCGGCTTATACTCTTGTCCGTAAGGTTTCCCAGTTTTTTGTGGTAAAATTAGGTACCTCGGCTTATACTCGGGTCGGCTTATTCTTGAGTATATACGGTACTTTAAAGTGGTTCTAAAGGCCAAAGGTTTTTTATTCTATGCTCTCACTGCTGTCACTCCCACTGCTGTCAATCACAGCTAGTAAGCCAATGAAAACCGAGTGGGGGGAGCGGGGCGGTGGCCGAGTTGTGGCTCTATGTGTTTTATAGACGCATAAAGCAACAGCTCGGGAGCGAGCATACAGCGGGGCCCCCAGGGCAAGCGGCTTTCTCTGGGGGCAGTGCTTGAGGGAGAGGAGCCAAGATCACTGGCAGGGGACCCGAAAAGAAGAGGATCTGAGCTGCTCTGTGCAAAACCACTGCACAGAGTAGGTAAGTATAACAATATTTGTTATTTAAAAAAACAAAGCTTTAATACCACGTTAAAGTATAGTTTCACTTTTGCAGATATATTTATATGTTTGTTATGTGTTATGATTCACACGCCATGCTTAGATTTTTTTTTAGATTTCTGACCTTTTAGATTCCCAGGAGATGTCATGGCTGACTGTAAGTTTTTTTTAACAATGTCAGAGTGAGTCTGTCCCAAGTCTGTCCTCATTAGCATACAATGCTCTCTAGCCTCTAAGGCTACTTTCACACTGAAGCACTGGATGCGCTGGCGGTATAGCGGTGCTATTTTTAGCGCCGCTATACCGTCATTTTTGCCGCAATATGCGGGCGCTAGCGAGTGATTTTAAACCCCGCTAGCGGCCGAAAAAGGGTTAAAAACGCCCGCAATAACACCTCTTTGCTACGTTTTACGGGCGTTTTGGAGGCGCTACCCCATTGATTTCAATGGGCAGGGGCGCGATAGGAGCAGCTCAAAGATGTGGCTTGCAGGAGTTTTTTTTCCCTCCTGCAAGCGCAACGCTCCAGTGTGAAAGCCCTCACGCTAATTAGCACTAATTAGCACTCAAATTACAGCGATCATGGTAATTAGCATTCAAACGGAATTCACAATAGCGATGGGGCAAAAATACTCCCAAAACTGAATTTACTATAGCTCCTAGAAAACAGATAGCGCCCAAACTCTTACTCTTGCCAGGACCTGGAGAATTGCACATGGAAATAATGTTTAGAGCATGATATGATCACCTAAATGGTACTGAAATATGTAGTGAATTTTTTAGATAATCTGCTTTTATACTGTGTTTAGTGTTATATACACTGAAATATCTTTAAAAGTCTGAGAAGAGTTGTATAAGGTGTGGAAAACTTTCTCCATAAGATAAATATTATTAATTCTGGTTTTCAGAAAATAAATGGAACCCTTGGTTTAAACACTCAGAACTCCTCTTAAATCCTAGATAAGCATCCATATCCCTACCAAAATCACTTAAAGGAAAAAAAAAAACAGAAATAAAAAACAAAAACAAAACAAGACCTTATTCAAATTTACTTCCTGATTACATGTTTAAGGCCCCTTTCACACTGAGGCGGGCATGTGCGGTGGTGGTATAGTGGCGCAATTTTCAGCGCCGCTATACCGTCGTATTTACCGCGATATTCGGCCGCTAGCGGTGCGGTTTTAACCCCCGCTATCGGCCGAAAAAGGGTTAATACCACCCGCAAACCACGGCTACAGCCGCGGTTTGCGGGAGGTATTGCCGCGGTGTCCCATTGATTTCAATGGGAAGGAGCAGTAAAGGAGCGGTATACACACCGCTCCTTCACCGCTCCAAAGATGCGGCTTGCATGAGATTTTTTTTTCTTCTGCCAGCACATCGCCTCAGTGTGAAAGCCCTCGGGCTTTCACATTGAGAATGCTGGGGCAGGAGTATTTTAGGCATTTTTTTATGCGCTATTTTTAGCGCTAAAACGCCTGAAATACGCCTCAGTGTGAAAGGGGTCTAACACTGGCATTAACTATAAAAAAGATTCTGTTCATTCATTGTTTTATTTTGTCATAAACCCCAACCATGATAACTCAAATACATTGCATTTCTCTTGTTCCATGATATATTGTATTGTACCATTTGTTTTGCACTCAATAAAAACGTTTGTAGTCAAAAAAAAAAGTCTGAGAATAAATAAATTCCCTGTCTTTTTACAACTAGGTGCCAGTACAACTGAGCATGCTCTGACATGCAAACTCCTCTCATTTTAACTCCCATGCCCTTTTTACCAAGAGTTATAGTAAATACGAAAATGAGCGCTCGGTTAAAAAGCGTTTTTTGAGAGTGAAAATGAGAGTTATGTGGCTCAATGCGAGTTTCAGCCATTGATTCTAATGGTACAATTGTAACTTCCGCAAATAAATACTTTTCATGTTAAGATGAAATGTATCTTTTTTTCTCTCAAAGAAATTGTCCTTGCAACAATGTTGCTTCTTCTTCATCTATTTTGTTTTTAACCACTTAAGCCACGGACCATTTTGTAGCTAAAGTACCAGGCCATTTTTTGCGATTCGGCACTGCGTTGCTTTAACTGACAGTTGCGCGGTCGTGCGATATGGTTCCCAAACAAAATTGGCTTCCTTTTTTTCCCAAAAATAAAGCTTTCTTTTGGTGGTATTTGATCACCTCTGCGGTTATTATTTTTTGCGCTATAAACAAAAATAGAGCGACAATTTTGAAAAAAATGCAATATTTTTTACTTTTTGCTATAATAAATATCCCCAAAAGATATATATATTTTTTTCCTCAGTTTAGGCCGATACGAATTCTTCTACATATTTTTGGTAAAAAAAAACACAATAGGCGTTTATTGATTCGTTTGCGCAAAAGTTATAGCGTCTACAAAATAGGGGATAGTTTTATGGCATTTTTATTAATATTTTTTTTTTACTAGTAATGGCGGCGATCAGTGATTTTTATCGTGACTGCGACATTATGGCGGACACATCGGACACTTTTGACACTATTTTGGGACCATTGTAATTTTTACAGCGATCACTGCTATAACAATTCACTGATTACTGTGAAAATGACACTTGCAGTGAAGGGGTTAACCTGTATGGACGCTGAAGGGGTTAATTGTGACCTAATGTGTGATTCTTACTGTGTGGGGGCGTGGCTTGGCATGTGACATCACTGATTGTCGTTCCCTATGACAGGGAACAGAAGATCAGTGACAGTCTCAGTAGGAAGCACGGGGAGAGGTTTGCTTACACTTAGCTCTCCCCATTCTTCAGCTCTGTGACCCGATCGAGGGACACCGGCGGCGATCAGGTCCGCGGTTCCCGCGGGCATGGTCACGGAGCTCAGGACCGAGTCGTGCGCGCGCGACCCACGTCTGGCTTCTTAAAGAGGACGTACCTGTACATGCTTGTGCCCAGCCGTGCCATTCTGCCGATGTATATGTACAGGCGGCGGTCCTTAAGTGGTTAAGAATGCTAGAATGTGGAATGTTTTGATGTTTTGGTAAAATATATTTTTCTCTGTATCTCTCACTTGTTGCTGTCCATCTCAGAAAAATCTTTACCCAAACTAACACAGGTGTCTTTACAAACCACAAACAATACCATTTAAAATGAGTCACAATTTTGTGTGTTTTTTTTATTATTTCCAAATTATCATAATTTGAGCCCAAAAAATGTGATGTTTACCAACTTCAGAAATCAAAACGTCAGGGTAACAACACTATTCTACACTCACACACCAAGAACCACCAAATATCACAGAATAAATCAAGAAGAATAACTCCTGACTAATGTAATTCCACCACATATTTGTCCAAAGAAATGCAGTATTTATGTGTAGGAGGGTTTACACGTGGCAGCACCGTGGCTAACAGGTTAGCACTTTTGCTTAGCAGCGCTGGGGTTGCTGATTTGAATCCCAAACATTCCACTTCATGTAGAGAAGTTTTCTGTTCTCCCTTTGTTGTTAAACATAACTCCTGACTCAGGTCCTTACATAAATTATGTCTAAATGTAGTATTTATGTGTAGGAGGGTTCCACCACCATTGCAAATCATATCATATGTTTTCCATTAGCAAGGACTATACGCAGCCTTAACATTTCCCCATTACCACTAATTGCATTCTCTTACCAAGCCAAAACCCACAAAATGACAGCTTTATATCTCTCAGCATGCTGACAGTAATCAGCCATAACCAGACTTCAAAACAGATGGCATATGCCAGAAACAGGTTGTTCAATGGCTCTCTGGCCTTCCACAGTACATCTGCATTGATTAACTTATTGCACCCCTGGGACTTAGGAAATTTGACACCACAGAGATGCAGCATACAAACGCGTAGCAACATGGTGGCTAACAGGTTAGAACTTCTGCCTAGCAACACTGAGCTTCTTGGTTCGAATTCCAATCCCGCTACCTGGCTAGAGGTTTCTATGTTCTTCTTCTGTTGTGCTGCAAAAGTTTATTTCTCTCCAGTGATGACATTTTTGATGGGTTTCACATAATGGAACCCCAAGAAATTACATTTATAAATCGAGTGTGGGTTTGCACCTAATCTAGAACTGGGATGTTTTGGCCCAGATATGGATGTATAAGTCTGGTGCGATCCTGCACACGTTTTTTAATGTTGTATGCTTATAAAGAATGGCAAATGCGCTTTGTCACCAATTTGTGTGAAGCAGCCCTCACAAAGTTGTAATTTCCTGTTTTGGAACCCTCCACATGCCCAACAATGTACGAGTTTGATTTGGAGATTTTTGGGATCACTGATCATGGCCAGAGCCTTGGACATTTGTTATTTTGAGGTTTACCCTGCACAGATATCTATGCTGATGCATTTTTTCAATTGTAAAGAGTGTGTATTCCTAATGAACAGGTGTGAGCACTTGAGGCCTACATGAAGAGACAGAATCAATTACTCTGGTGGGTGGGTGAGCAATCCTAGCTCATTTGTGGCAGGTGTTTGGCCTAAGATCAGGCCTGAATCTTTCTTTGCAGTTTGTATATTGAATAACAAATAGATATGTTTTTGTGGTTGTTTTTTTTTGGGGGGGGGGGTGCAAAATCCCTGACCCACATCCCACTAACGCTGTTGTTTGATGATTGCTTCCAAATCTCACATGTTAGACTTACAACTGCTATGTGATGGTTTAGATGAAATGGAAGGTTCCTGCTAATTCAATCCTGCTGTGTGTGTCAATGTAGTTTGTGTGCTGCATTTTTTGGCTTTTGTACAAATTTTTGTCTGTTTTTGCTTATTATAATCCTGCCATTTAACTTTTTGGGGGTTTGGGGCGAGGACTTCTGATCACCACAAAGGTTTGTCATGGTTGTTATTAGCTTGATTTGTATCCCTGCTTTTCTTATGTGATTTATTTAATGTGTCAAATTTTTTGTGTCCTACCCTAGTAGATTGTCAGCTCTTTTGAGCAGGGACCTTCTAACTATAATGTCAAATACTGGAGCATCATTTCCATGCCTTTTATAAAAAAAAAATTGGCCCAGGTACATTAATGTAACAAATGTTTATACTAATGTTGAAATAAAAAGTTGATTGTTTTTTGCTTTATGTTTGACTTTTACAGACTCAAAATACATATTTTCTAAGTGCAAACTATTCATACCCCTTCAAATCTGTATTAAATCTAGTTGCATACAAAAGTATTTGGTTGTGCACACATGCTCATCCTTGATTGGAAAGTGTAATGAGGAAGGGTAAAGAACCCCCCCCCCCCAAAAAAAAAACTGTTCCAAAGCTGAAAGGGGCTCTACTAATATTTTGTGGACTAGGTAAGCCATGAAATATGTCAACTAAATGTGCATTCAAACACCAATTTTTTTTAAAAAATACCACAAAAACAATAGTTTAAACAATCTATGGCATAGATTTTGAGGGGATCTCCACGCTAACAAAAAAAAAAAAATGGCGTGGAGTCCCACAAAAAATCCATACCAGGCCCTTATCCGTGCACGCAGCCTGGAGGTCAGGATAGGGGGGATGAGCGAGCAATGTTTTTTGACAAGTCCTTTATTGTAAAATAGCTCTGAGCTGTCTTCTCCCTGGGCTATTTCTTCCACCGCTGTCTCTCCTGCCGCTGTCTCTTCTGCCGCCATCTTTTCCTGCCGCCATCTCTCCTGCTGCCGCCTCTTCCGCCGCCATCTTCTCCTGCTGCTGTCTCTCCTGCTGCCGTCTCTTCCGCCGCCATCTTCTCCTGCCGCTGTCTCTCCCGGTGCGATCTCTCCCGGCGCCATCTTCTCCTGCTGCCATCTTCTTCCGCTGCTGTGTTCTTCCTCGCTGCTCGTTACTCGCAAAAAAAACATAAGGTGCTGGCTCTCACAACGGCGGGAGAGACGGCTCGAGGAAAAGACAGCTCAGAGCTATTTTACAATAAAGGACTTGTCAAAAACCAGCTCTTGTTTTTTTCATATTTCACTGTACCCCTACCCATTTACCCCAAAAAGCAATGTACCCTACCCATTCACATAGGGTGCAAGATCTGGGGGCCCCCTTGTTAAAGGGGGCTTCCAGATTCCGATAAGCCCCCCGCAGGCAGACCCCAAACACAGCCCAGGGTTGTCTGGAATAATTTTGGAATGGGGGTCCTCTCTGAATCCATGCTAGACCTGAAAGGCCTGGTATGGACCAGGGGGGGGACCCCACGCCATTTTTTTATTGCTGGCAATTTTTTTCTTTATATACAGTCAGAGGGGAATCCCGCTGATGATCGGTTGTTAACCACTTCAATACCAGGCACTTATACAGTAAAAAGATTTTATTACATAAAGATAATCAGAAAAATAGACAGTCAGTAAGAGCAGCTGTAAATCACAGTATTATGTAAAAAACTTAAATCATATGCTGACATATAGGCCAAATTACTTAATATTCACATCCATGGTGTTAGACAATATAAGTCAATACAGAAGGAGGCGAATGGATACCGACATGTTTCGGATATGGCTGGCAGTTCAAAGCCAGTGTATATATATATATTCCTTCCTCAGGGTTAGTATATAGGCGAAGCAATATGTCAGGTTTCTAATCGCACAAGAGATTTTAAAACATGGGGACGTAGGCTGAGACGAGTCCGTTGGATGAGCTCCCAGAAACCTTCAAGATCCAATCCAAAGGTTAAATGCGCACTCCCAGAGTGGTTATATGACATTTAAGAACTTGAAAATGAATTAGCAGTCTGGCCCTTTAAAAATGGGCATAAGTATAAAGAGGTGAATATATATGTCAATATTTAAATCACTATGGGGAGCTAAGGGCATTTCCAATGGAAATTATTTAAGTATGTAAAGTGATGTCTTTATCCCGGCATGTCCACACGGCACGTCAAGAATCACAAGGATGGAAGGTTTAGAACAGCAAGTGTTCATATCTTGTGTCTGAACGCCAGCTATATACTGTGAAAATAAAATAAAATAAAATAAAATCCGCAAAGCTTACATCTTAATCAGCGGCATATGCCAATGCCACATGAGCATGTTTGTTACCATAATATTATTGCCTCAAATGCAAAACATTATTGTATAGAATTAAAAGAATCAAACATTAGTACATGTATTTCCTTTGTATGATTGTGGTCAGCTCAGTAGCGTAGTGTTGTGCCCTGCTACCTTCAAAGGTTCAAGACATGGGTTTGAATCCCACCGATGGAATCATCCGCTGAAAACTTGCATTGTACTCAACAGTATATTCCAAAAATCAAACACTAGTTAATGTGCAGAGTGTTAGTTTACATTTTTATTTTTTGGGGGTTTAATTCTTAATGCTTGTGCACTGGAAAAATCAACACAGCTACATTAGGTGGGTGGTAAGTTGGCTGGGATTTGAACTCCTAACCTGAGTGCTTTGTAGACATCAGTGCACACCACCAAGCCCTTGTGCTAAGTACACTGAGACCTGCATAATAGTGTAGTGTAATGTAGTGGTTTTAAAAAATCCAGACCAAAAATGGCATGTGGTTCCCCCCCAGTCCATACCACGCCAAAATTAGAAAAAAATGAACCATACCAGGCTGCATGCCCTCAACATGGGGGGAGGGGTACTTTGGGGTGGGGGGGGCTCTGCCCCCCGCCCCAATGCACCTTGTCCCATGTTGATGAGGACAAGGGCCTCTTCCCAACAACCCTGGTTGGTGGTTGTTGGGGTCTGCGGGCGGGGGCTTATCGGAATCTGGAAGCCCCTTTAACAACAAGGATGCCCCCAGATCCCGCCCCCCTATGTGAATGAGTATGGGGTACACCTTGTACCCCTACCCATTCACCAAAAAAAGACAAAAGACAATAGCCAGTTTTTATTAAAAACGTCTTCTTTCCCCGCTTCTTCCCCTGGTCTTCTCCCTCCCTGCTTCTTCCTCCCATCTTCCCCTTCTTCCTCCGGCGTCTTCTTCCCCCGCTTCTTTCTCCAGTCTTCTCCTTCCCATACTTTATCCTTCGGTCTTCTTCTTCTTCCACTGCCACCACCGACCCGCTGAAGATACAAAAACAACCCTCCTCCAATGCTGCGGCCTGCCGATTTGTCAGATTCCATGGCGCACATTTCATATATAACTATGGGGCATGGCCACCGGATGGCATCATCCAGAGACCCGCCCCATTGTGACATCAGGGACCTATCATGCGCCGGCGGTGAAGTCACAAGGGGCGGGGTCTCTAAATGACATCATGCGCCCCATCGCAGCATTAAAGGAGGTTCTTTTTTAACATTTTCAGCGGAGCGACGGCAGAGGAAGGAGAAGAAGACCGGAGGAAGAAGCGGGGGGGAAGAAGAAGACATTTTTAATAAAGGACTTGCCAAAAACTGTCTTTTGTGGTTTTTACTTTTTGTAATTTTTTTGGTGAATGGGTAGGGGTACAATGTACCCCATACTCATTCACATAGGGGGGTGGGATCTGGGGGCCCCCTTGTTAAAGGGGGCTTACGGATTCCGATAAGCCCCCCAACCGCAGACCCTGACAACCACCGGCCAGGGTTGTTGGGAAGAGGCCCTTGTCCTCATCAACATGGGGACAAGGTGTTTTGGGGGGACCCCAAAGCACCCTCCCCAGGTTGAGGGCATGCGGCCTGGTACAGTTCAGGAGGTGGGGCTCGCTTGTCCCCCCCTTTCCTGACCTCTGTACGCTGTTTTTTTCATATTTTGCCATGAGCACATTTTAATTGCATACTTATTGTTTACATACTTCAGAAATGTCATTATTGGTGCGTAGTGATGAGCCGAACACCCCCGGGTTCGGTTCGCACCAGAACCCGCGAACGGACCGAAAGTTCGTACGAACATTAGAACCCTATTAAATACAATGGATGCGAACGTTCGAATTCTAAAGTGCTAATTATAACGACTATTATGCATGTTATTGTCCTAAAAAGGGTTTGGGAACCCGGGTTCTGCACCAGGGGACATGTATCAATGCAAAAAGAAGTTTTAAAAACGGTCGTTTTTTGGAAGCAGTCATTTTAATGATGCATAAAGTGAAAAAAAAAAAGTCAAATATTCCTTTAAATATCGTACCTGGAGAGTGTCTAAAGTATGCCTGTGAAGTGCCACGTGTTTCCCGTGTTTAGAACTGTCCCTGCACAAAATGACACTTCTAAAGGAAAAAAAAGCCATTTAAAACTGCTTGCGGCTTTAATGTAATGTCTGGTCCCGGTAATATGGATGAAAATCTTTAAGAGAAATGGCATAGCTACCCCATGACCCCCCCCCCCTACCCCAGCCCATTACCAGCCCCTTTGGGTCTTGTATGGATATTAAGGGGAACACCGCACACAAAATAAAAAAGGCCCTATATACTCTGAACAGCCGTATACAGGTGGTGCATACAAGACAGGGACTGTAGGTTTGTTCTTATGTAGAATGTGTTTGTAATTTTGAACAGGTACATTGTTTAAGTGTAGCTCCAGCCCAAAAATCTATTTTTAAACTTTTTGGAAAACATAGGTAAGGGTTATCACGCCTGTAACATTTGTTTTGCTGTCTGTGCCCCTGTTCAGAACATTTCACCTCACTTTCCGTCCCAATGACAACTGTTTTTGAAATGTGGTGTTTTTCTTGAAACAAGGATTGGTGATAAAGCATCAGTACAGAGGAGACACCTTTCTCCCATATTAATTCTTACAGGAGAGAATTTTCCTTCCTAGGGGTAGATTTCCTCTCACTTCCTGTTGTCTTCTTGCGTTTGCAAGTAGGAGTCGTTTGTAAGTTGGATGTTTGAAAGTAGGGACCTGCCGTATATACTCTGCAGAAATAGGCCCCTTAGTTGTTGGTGTTGGCACAACACTGTAAGCACTCACAGTTACTCTTGGTTGGTGCTGGAACGCCCTGCTGTCAACTATTATATCAGGAATTGTAATTACATATAATTGTTGAACAGTGGTAGTAAAAATTGGGCCTTTGATGGTGGTGCTGGTGCCACAACACTGTAAGCCCTGACAGTTACTCTTGGTGGGTGCAGCAATGGGCCCTGCTGTGAATTATTAGATCAAGAATTGTAATTGCATGCCCCTGTTGAACAGGGGCTGAAAAATTGGGCCTTTCGTGGTGGTGGTGGTGGTGGTGGTGTTGCCACAACACTGTAAGCCCTCAGAGTTACTCTTGGTGGGTGCAGGAATGGGCCCTGCTGTGAATTATTAGATCAAGAATTGTAATTACATGCCCCTTTTGAACAGGGGCTGAAAAATTGGGCCTTTCGTGGTGGTGGTGGTGGTGGCGTTGCCACAACACTGTAAGCCCTCAGAGTTACTCTTGGTGGGTGCAGCAATGGGCCCTGCTGTGAATTATTAGATCAAGAATTGTAATTACATGCCCCTGTTGAACAGGGGCTGAAAAATTGGGCCTTAGGCACTGGTGGCACAACACTGCAACCCCTCACAGATACTGTACTTGGAGCACAGCAATGAGCCCTGTTGCAAAGTATTGCTTCAAAAATTGTAATTACACGCCCCTGTTAAACAGGGGCTGAAAAATTGGGCCTTAGGCACTGGTGGCACAACACTGCAACCCCTCACAGATACTGTACTTGGAGCACAGCAATGAGCCCTGTTGCAAAGTATTGCTTCAAAAATTGTAATTACACGCCCCTGTTAAACAGGGGCTGAAAAATTGGGCGTTAGGCACTGGTGGCGGCACCCATAAACAAAAATGATCTTCCAAGCTATCATCATCAATCGTATCATTGAGGACTCGGAGGAGGAGGATAGCCAGTCAACATAACAGCACAGGCACTCAGCATCAGCATCAGTCTTGAAGGGATGTGACATGTTAAAATCAATTAGTCTGTTATATCAGCATCAGGTGTGTGGTAGCTGGTGGTGATCCAAGACTGGTTCATCTTGATGAAAGTCAGTCGATCAACCGAGTCGGTGGACAGGCGCACCCTGTGATCCGTGACAAATCCTCCAGCAGCACTGAATGTGCGTTCCGAAAGAACGCTGGATGCAGGACAGGCCAGTAGCTCAATTGCATACTGTGCAAGCTCTGGCCAGTGATCCATCCTCAAGACCCAGTAAGCCAGAGGATTTTCGGTGGGGAAGGTGTCCAAGTCTGACCTTGCCCCTAGATATTCCTGCACCATGTTTATCAGACGCTGGCGATGGTTGCTGGAACCGATCATACTTTGGGGCTGCGGACTAAAGAATTGTCTGAACGCATCGGTCAGACGGCCACCTTCCCCACCGCTCCTTCTTTGACTGGCCGAAGCCTCAGCAACTCGTTGTCCAGGACCAGGAGTTTGTAACCTCCCAGTCTCTGGGAACGCGTTGCACAGACCTTTCTGCAAGGCCTCCCGGAGTTGTCTCATCCTCTGCTCCCTCTGCGACGGTAACATAAGGTCCGCAACCTTACCCTTGTACCGTGGATCAAGGAGAGTGGCCAGCCAGTAATGGTCCCTCTCCTTGATCCGAAGAATACGAGGATCCTTCCGCAGACTTTGCAGGATCAGGGAGGCCATGCAGTGTAGGTTAGCTGAGGCATTCGGTCCGGAGTCCTCTGGGTCACTAAGGACGACATGATCCGCAGCCACCTCCTCCCAGCCACGTACAAGTCCACTGGTTTCTTGGGACTGTAAATCATCCCTAAAAGACTGCTGCTGATGATGCTGAGTGCCAGCCTCCACCTCCATGCTGACACAATCCTCCTCCTCCTCCTCTTCCTGTGCGATGGGTGGGACAGAAGGAACACTGTCTGGGTAAAGGGGGCCTTGAGAGGCAAGGAAGTCCTCCTCTTCCTGCCTCTGTTCTGCCTCAAGTGCCCTGTCCATTATTCCACGCAGCGTGTGCTCCAACAGGTGGACAAGAGGTACAGTGTCACTGATGCATGCACTGTCACTGCTCACCATCCTCGTGGCCTCCTCAAATGGTGCCAGGACAGTGCATGCATCCCTGATCATGCCCCACTGGCGTGGAGAAAAAAAACCAAGCTCCCCTGACCCTGTCCTGGTGCTGTAGTCGCACAGGTACTCATTGATGGCCCTCTGCTGCGTGTGCAGCCGCTGCAGCATGGCCAACGTTGAGTTCCACCTGGTGGGCATGTCACATATAAGGCGGTTCTTGGGCAGGTTCAACTCCTTTTGCAGCTCAGCCAGGCGAGCACTGGCATTATAAGATCTGCGGAAATGCACACAGACTTTCCTGGCCTGCCTCAGGACATCCTGTAAGCCCGGGTACCTGCCCAAGAACCGCTGCACCACCAGGTTAAGGACGTGAGCCACACAGGGCACATGGGTCAGTTGTCCCTGTCGGAGGGCGGAGAGGAGGTTGGTGCCATTGTCGCAAACCACCATTCCTGGCTTAAGCTGGCGTGGCGTCAACCACCTCTCAGCCTGGCCCTGCAGAGCAGACAGGACCTCTGCCCCAGTGTGGCTTCTGTCCCCCAAACACACCAGCGCAAGCACGGCATGGCATCTTTTTGCCTGCGTACTTGCGTAGCCCCTTGAACGGCTACGGAGCACCGCTGGTTCAGAGGACAAAGCACAGGAAGAGGCCATGGAGGAAGAAGAAGAGGAGGGGGTGGAGGAGAGAGGTGTGTCACAACCAGTAGTAGCATTTTGGAGGCGTGGCGGTGGAACAACCTCCAACACTACTGCACCTTGTCCTGCATCCTTCCCAGCTGCCAAAAGAGTGACCCAATGGGCCGTGAAAGAAAGGTAACGTCCCTGTCCATGCCTGCTGGACCATGAGTCAGCGGTAATATGCACCTTACCGCTGACCGCCCTGTCCAGCGAGGCCAAGACATTGCCTTCCACATGCCGGTAGAGAGCCGGAATAGCCTTCCGTGAGAAAAAGTGGCGTTTGGGAACCTGCCACTGAGGAACCGCACATTGCACAAACTCACGGAAGGGGGCCGAGTCTACCAACTGAAAAGGCAGCAGTTGAAGCGCTAGCAATTTAGCCAAGCTAGCATTCAACCGCTGGGCATGTGGATGGCTGGGAGTGAACTTCTTTCGACGGTCCAGCAGCTGGGGCAGGGAAATTTGCCTGCTAGAATCGGACGTCGGTGTACTGCTAGCAGAGTGGCCGCAAGTACTTGGCTGTGACACACCTAATTCTACACCTTCATTCCTCTCAGTGCATGTTTCAGAGAGGACTGAAGTTATAGTGGGGTTGGAGATCCCAGCTGATGCGGTGCAAGGAGAGGTCCGCTTTGTTCTTTGGTGTGGGTCTTTGAGGTAGGCTTGCCAACGAGCTAAATGGCAGGTCAACATATGTCTGGTCAGGCATGTGGTACCCAAGCGGCTGATGTTTTGGCCACGCGATATACGCTTGAGACATATGTTGCAAACAGCAGCTGTGCGATCTGATGCACTAGCCTCAAAAAAGGCCCACACCAAAGAACTTTTTGAATGACGGGCAGAGGCAGCGCCCTGCACAGGCGGAGCTCTGCGGTGTGATTCCGTCGGTGTACTGCCCTTACGCTGGCCACCAAAGGGCATCCTGCCTCGTTGGAGATGTGCCTCCTCCTCATCCTCCTCCTCCTCCTCTCTCCTATTAGGCACCCACGTGGAGTCAGTGACCTCATCATCCCCTCCCTCCTCATCACTGGAGCCAATCTGGCAGTATGCTGCAGCTGCTGGAACATGACTGCCAGATTGGTGTCCTTCTTGAGCATCCCCTCTGTCTGCTCTCATGCTACTGCCTTCCTCTAGCTGGGTTTCATCATCAGACCCTTCGAAACGCTGGGCATCCTCCTGGAGCATGTACCCAACACTGTGCTCAAACAGTTCGGGGGACTCCTCAGGAGGAGGACATGGTGGGTCTAGGGAAGGAGTGACTGATGATGAGTCTGACATTGATACCAGGGAAGAGGACGCTTTGGCAGCTGCTTTGCCAGTACCCTGAGCCTGGGTGAGAGAGGATGAGGAGGAGGAGGAGGGCTTGGTCATCCACTCTACCAAGTCTTCGGCATGATGTGGCTCAACATGTCCAGCTGCCGAAAAGAAGGACAAGCGTGTCCCATGGCCATGTGCTGATGACAATGCACCGCGTCCACGACCAGCACTGTTGCCCCCAGGCACAGAGCCTGCTTGCCCTCTTTTATTGCCTCCTGACTGTCTGCCTCTCCTTGTTTGCCTTCCAGACATTCTAATGGATGGCCTGCAGGGAGATGGGAAAAAAGCAATAAGGGCTACCTTCAGGTGTCCTTCTCTGTCCCTTTACTTAAGGATTTCTAAATATGGTTGAGGATGATTGCTTTTGCACAGAATAGCACAATGACAATTTCCCTGACTGTCCAAAAAACAAGGATTTCAAAGATGGTTGATGAGGAATGCTTTAGCACAGTATAGCACAATGAGAATTTCCCTCACTGTCCTTCCCTGTCCCTACAAACAAGGTTTAGCACAGTAAAACACACTGACACTCTCCCTACCTATAGTTTTCTGTCCCTATAAAAAATGTTTTTTTAAAGATGGTTGATGAGGAATGCTTTAGCACAGTATAGCACAATGAGAATTTCCCTCACTGTCCTTCCCTGTCCCTACAAACAAGGTTTAGCACAGTAAAACACACTGACACTCTCCCTACCTATAGTTTTCTGTCCCTATAAACATTTTTTTTTTTAAAGATGGTTGATGAGGAATGCTTTAGCACAGTATAGCACAATGAGAATTTCCCTCACTGGCCTTCCCTGTCCCTACAAACAAGGTTTAGCACAGTAAAACACACTGACACTCTCCCTACCTATAGTTTTCTGTCCCTATAATTTTTTTTTTTAAAGATGGTTGATGATGAATGCTTTAGCACAGTATAGCACAATGAGAATTTCCCTCACTGTCCTTCCCTGTCCCTACAAACAAGGTTTAGCACAGTAAAACACACTGACACTCTCCCTACCTATAGTTTTCTGTCCCTATAATTTTTTTTTTTAAAGATGGTTGATGATGAATGCTTTAGCACAGTATAGCACAATGAGAATTTCCCTCACTGTCCTTCCCTGTCCCTACAAACAAGGTTTAGCACAGTAAAACACACTGACACTCTCCCTACCTATAGTTTTCTGTCCCTATAAAAAATGTTTTTTTAAAGATGGTTGATGATGAATGCTTTAGCACAGTATAGCACAATGAGAATTTCCCTTACTGTCCTTCCCTGTCCCTACAAACAAGGTTTAGCACAGTAAAACACACTGACACTCTCCCTACCTATAGTTTTCTGTCCCTATAAAAAAATTTTTTTTTTAAAGATGGTTGATGAGGAATGCTTTAGCACAGTATAGCACAATGAGAATTTCCCTCACTGGCCTTCCCTGTCCCTACAAACAAGGTTTAGCACAGTAAAACACACTGACACTCTCCCTACCTATAGTTTTCTGTCCCTATAAAAAATTTTTTTCAAAGATGGTTGATGATGAATGCTTTAGCACAGTATAGCACAATGAGAATTTCCCTCACTGTCCTTCCCTGTCCCTACAAACAAGGTTTAGCACAGTAAAACACACTGACACTCTCCCTACCTATAGTTTTCTGTCCCTATAAAACATTTTTTTTAAAGATGGTTGATAATGAATGCTTTAGCACAGTATAGCACAATGAGAATTTCCCTCACTGTCCTTCCCTGTCCCTACAAACAAGGTTTAGCACAGTAAAACACACTGACACTCTCCCTACCTATAGTTTTCTGTCCCTATAAAAAATGTTTTTTTAAAGATGGTTGATGATGAATGCTTTAGCACAGTATAGCACAATGAGAATTTCCCTCACTGTCCTTCCCTGTCCCTACAAACAAGGTTTAGCACAGTAAAACACACTGACACTCTCCCTACCTATAGGTTTCTGTCCCTATAAAAAATGTTTTTTTAAAGATGGTTGATGAGGAATGCTTTAGCACAGTATAGCACAATGAGAATTTCCCTCACTGTCCTTCCCTGTCCCTACAAACAAGGTTTAGCACAGTAAAACACACTGACACTCTCCCTACCTATAGTTTTCTGTCCCTATAAAAAATGTTTTTTTAAAGATGGTTGATGAGGAATGCTTTAGCACAGTATAGCACAATGAGAATTTCCCTCACTGTCCTTCCCTGTCCCTACAAACAAGGTTTAGCACAGTAAAACACACTGACACTCTCCCTACCTATAGTTTTCTGTCCCTATAAAAAATGTTTTTTTAAAGATGGTTGATGAGGAATGCTTTAGCACAGTATAGCACAATGAGAATTTCCCTCACTGTCCTTCCCTGTCCCTACAAACAAGGTTTAGCACAGTAAAACACACTGACACTCTCCCTACCTATAGTTTTCTGTCCCTATAAAAAATTTTTTTTAAAGATGGTTGATGATAAATGCTTTAGCACAGTATAGCACAATGAGAATTTCCCTCACTGTCCTTCCCTGTCCCTACAAACAAGGTTTAGCACAGTAAAACACACTGACACTCTCCCTACCTATAGTTTTCTGTCCCTATAAATTTTTTTTTTTTTAAAGATGGTTGATGAGGAATGCTTTAGCACAGTATAGCACAATGAGAATTTCCCTCACTGGCCTTCCCTGTCCCTACAAACAAGGTTTAGCACAGTAAAACACACTGACACTCTCCCTACCTATAGTTTTCTGTCCCTATAAAAATTTTTTTTTTTAAAGATGGTTGATGAGGAATGCTTTAGCACAGTATAGCACAATGAGAATTTCCCTCACTGTCCTTCCCTGTCCCTACAAACAAGGTTTAGCACAGTAAAACACACTGACACTCTCCCTACCTATAGTTTTCTGTCCCTATAAAAAATGTTTTTTTAAAGATGGTTGATGATGAATGCTTTAGCACAGTATAGCACAATGAGAATTTCCCTCACTGTCCTTCCCTGTCCCTACAAACAAGGTTTAGCACAGTAAAACACACTGACACTCTCCCTACCTATAGTTTTCTGTCCCTATAAAAAATGTTTTTTTAAAGATGGTTGATGATGAATGCTTTAGCACAGTATAGCACAATGAGAATTTCCCTCACTGTCCTTCCCTGTCCCTACAAACAAGGTTTAGCACAGTAAAACAGACTGACACTCTCCCTACCTATCCTTCTCTTTCCCTAAACTAAAGGAATCCAGGTTAAGCAAGAAAAAAAATGTCACTGTCCCTGCCTATGCTTCTCTTTCCCTGCTCCGGCTGGCGGCCTTTTATAGTGTGGGGCGTGTACTAAACACCCTCAGCAATAATTGGCCACAGGCATCCTGCCTGTGGCCAATCATTGCTCTCCTCGCTGCCGGCGCTGTGATTGGCCAAGCATGCGGGGTCACAGTGCATGCTTGGCCAATCACAGCGCCTGGATGACACTGCGATGGCGTAGTGCATTGTGGGCCGCGAATTAGGCGCGAACGGCCCAAATCGTTCGTTGTTCGGCGAACGATCGAACAGCCGATGTTCGAGTCGAACGTATGTTCGACTCGAACACCGAGCTCATCCCTATTGGTGCGGCATGTCCTATACATCGCACATATGCGCCACTTTACAGGCAGACTAAGGGGACCCCACAGACACAATATTTAGAGGAATATTCCATTTTTATTTTTTCACTCTAACCACTTCAATACCAGGCACTTATACACCTTCCTGCCCAAAACAATTTTGAGCTTTCAGCGCCGTCGCAATTTGAATGACAATTGCGCGGTCATGCTACACTGTACCCAAACACATTTTTTATCATTTTGTTGCCACAAATAGAGCTTTTTTTCGGTAGTATTTGATCGCCTCTGTGATTTTTATTTTTTGCACAACAAATAAAAAAAGAGCGAAAATTTTGAACAAAACTATGTTTTTCTTTGTTTCTGTAATTTTTTTTTGTAAATAAGTACCTTTTCTACTTCAATGACGAGCACTGATAAGGCGGCACTGACGGGCACTGATAAGGTGACACTGATGGGCACCGATGAGGTGGCACCAATGAGATGGCACTGATGGGCACTGATAGGCGGCACTGATAGGCGGCACTGATGGGCACTGATATGTGGCACTGGCATGCGGCACTGATGGGCACTCATGGGCGGCACTAATGGGCACTCATAGGCGGAACTGATGGCCACTTATAGGCAGCACTGATGGGCACTTATGGGTGGCACTGATAGGTGGCATGGACGGGCACTGATAGGTGGGCACTTATGGGCACAGATGGGCACGGATGGGCACTGATAGGTGGCACTGATGGACACTAGTAGGTGGCACTGATGACACTGGTGGCTGGCATTGCTGGGCATCACACATTGTGGTCATGCCATGATGGTGCCAGTCAGTGCCCATTTGTGGGCACTGATTGGCAAATGTTTTTTTATGTATTTGTACATGTGGATGGCCATGGGGGACTTACCTGGCCATCCACATGCTTGGGGCTTCCCTGGTGGTCCTGGGCGGCATCCTGGTGGTCTAGTGTGGGTATCTGAGGGAGGGCTGCGCTGATAAACAATCAGCGCGAACCCCCCCTGTCAGGAGAGCCGCCGATCGGCTCTCCTCTACTCGCGTCTGTCAGACGCGAGTGAGGAAGAGCCGATCAACGGCTCTTCCTGTTTACATCGTGATCAGCCGTGATTGGACACGGCTGATCACGTGGTAAAAAGCCTCCTCCTCCGGAGGCTCTTTACCGAGATCAGTGTAGCGGTGTGTCAGACTGACACACCGCTCCACCGATCGCCGCGATGCGCACCTCCCCAGGGGCACGGCGGCTGTTATCCTGCAGGACGTCAATAGATGTCCAGTGTGGATAACACAACCACTTCCCGGACGTCAATCTCCTATTGACTGGGCGGGAAGTGGTTAAGCATCATTAAAATCACTGCTTCTTTAAAAACGATTGTTTAAAAACTTTTTTTGCATTGATACATGTCCCCCAGGGCAGGTCCCCATACACTTTTTATGGCCAATAATTTGCATACAAGCCTTCAAGGAGGACTTTTTATTTTGCTGGTTTGATAACCATTGACTTCAACAATTCCCGCATATGCAAATGTGACAGGCATGTTTGCTGGCAACAGCACGCTTTCCATTTGCCCAGTTGAAGTCTTAATTGACTTCAGTTGGGCACTATTAAATTTAGAGTGCCCTACTTGCCAGGAATCTTAGTAAATGACCCCCACAGTATTCAAATCTAGTTACAACTAATAATTAAGATCTGCCTGCACAGTACAGACGGGATTTATTATGGCAACCACGGCTGCCCAGCCCCTCATAAACAAAGAGAACTATGTAGGATTTTTCCTTGCTAGCGGGTACAGAAAAAAAACATGTAAGAAAGGTAAACTGAACTGTAATTTTTTTTTAAGTTACGCTATGTGAATAGGGGTGGGAGTGCCAGTTCACACCTTTAAGTAATTACAGACAGCTATGTGAAAACATGACTTTGCAAACGTGCTGCATAATCTTTGATCAGCACATGGGGCAAATGTGAAGTAGTTACAACAGGCAATCCACTTTATACAAAATTATGGATCAATGGCTTCTTTTTTAATTATTTTAAAAGTTATTATTGTAACTGAAGACTACTTTCAGTCTGTGGCAGGAAGAGCACATTATGGCATATGGCAAACGCTCTATGTGATAATTTTATCTGATCCATATTGTGGTAACAGGACACTGTTTAAAAAGTCATTTGGCCTAGTAGTAAGGTCCTTTCAGAACAGATGTTGATTTCACGGCCAAAAGAGCCTTAGCAACTCATGCTGAAATAAAATTTGTCTCGGTCAGCCAAAACAAGGCAGGAATCACCTTGGACACATGTTAGTAACGACTGGGCCTCTCTGTTCCCGTTTAGCCTACTGGTGACAGGATGCCGTATCTGTAAGCAGCAAAACGGACAAGACAAAATACAAAGTATACTCTGAATTAAATCATTAATCCCATGTTGAAATGACTGCAGCAGATGCTGTTGTTAAAGCAGTTTTTTTTTGTGTAGGAATAAATATTTCCTCTTGCCTGCTGTTGAATGGCTGCCAAGTGTTCTTTATTTTAAAGGTCAGCGCATTTATTTTCTTAAATTTTAAATTACACATTTATTATATTATAATTACTACTGACTGAGCTTTAACTAAAAATGTGTATAGGTAATAATAAAATATAAAAAAATCCTAAATCAGTCATCTTAAATTATATTTAAGCTGCACCATGTATTATCATAAAAAAGGCCCATCCCTTTCTGACACACTATCTGTTCTCCATTACTGGTTTGCCATGTCTTGTTTTGCATTATTCCTCTTTGTGGAGGTAGCCACCTAGATAGAAGCTTCATCTGTCAGACCTCCTAATGAAGGGAATAGTGGAAAAAACTTCAAGAGAAGCAGAGGTGTAAAAAGCACAAAATCCACAAAATGGATAAAGGAGAAACAGGGAGATCTTTACACTATGGATTCACAGTTAAAACTTTCACTCCAGCAAAAATAATAGTGGGCTTCAGTAATGTGTACATGCTGCTTCAGTGGGATTATTGTATTTTTTTTTCTATTTTTAAACATTGTGCATTATTTTTTACAGTTACTTTCACCATTAGCGGACGTTATAATGGTATTGGACATGGAAGACAGGAGTCAATATGGCGGCGGCTTCAACAGAGAAGAAGCTTTTACAAAAACAATGTTTATTCATGTAAGACGCATTATAGATGCTTTAACATGGCGGCGCAACGATTCACAATAATTATTTACATTGAATTATATGAAATTTAGGAACAAGGTATCTGGGTTTACTACTGCTTTAATTTATTTATCACCTTTAACCATAAAATGTATTGATAGTTCAGAAAAAGCATCATTGAACTCTAGGTGAAGTTTCAGAAGCACCTTTGTTTTACCTATAGCCAACTCATTAGCTTTAAACACATATGTAACATTTCCCATGCCTCCACGTGAAGCATTTCACATTATATTTACTTTTACTCTTCTCCGTGCATATCCTTTTTTGCCAAAAGTATCCCTTTTAGTGAGATTTAGACTAAGAATAACAATATCCACAAGCAGTATCCCATATATTCTGAAAGTCTGAACCAGTCAGCTTTGTTTCATTTATCGCCGATTGCAGGAAAAACACTACTTTTTGTTCTAGCTGCAATGGATATAAACTTGTGTAGAATAGAATTAAAAAATATAAATACCCAGCTGCCTCTCTCCCATTGGGCCTCCATGTGGATAAACTTACGTAACTGTACTAAATCTCTAACGGTAAGGGAAACAGCGGTGAAACTTTTTACCAGGTGGTAATATATACCTACTCACTTAAATACAGTTTTTCCAGAGGTCTCTCCTAATTGTTTCAAAGGGTGCTCCCTCCCTGTGACTTTTCTACACAATTTTTGGGGTTGTGATCAGCTTTCCCCTACATGGAAAGAAGTTTTTGCTCTAATTAATAAACTGGCAGGTAAAGACACCAAACTAATTTACCTTAATTGTTTACTTTTTCAAAATATCCCAGATACTCATCCCCCCACTTCCACAATTGATACATACCATATGTCTTGCTATTCATTGGATAATAGCCTTCCATTGGAAGGATGCAGTTGTTCCCTTCCCACAAATATAGGCAAGAATAGAAGAGATTACAATTTTTAAAAATATCCACCTCTCAATAAATAACACCAAGAAAATCTTTGATCTCCAATGGGATCCGTGGTTTATTTATAAATCATCAACAAATGCATAGAATAGACTCACAGGAGAATAAGAAATGGTATAATATATATAAATGTGTTTGTAATGTATAATTTATGTAATATTTGTATAAAAGTGATAAAAAGAGGTTGAAAACAAATGCATAGAATACAAACACATTTTCCTTAATTCTTAACATCAGTTTTTGTAAAGTAACATTAATCTATAAGATAAATCAATACAATATACTGTATCTATACAAATATTCATAATCCTTTTTTATATTCTTTATATCAACATACATCTATATATTTTACTATTGCTACGTCAGCTGTTTCTTGTAAGATATCCTCTTTTCAATAAAAAGTTTGTAATAATAAAAAAAAAAAAAAATATATATATATATATATATATATATAAATATAAATAAATCAATAAAGCCATGTTTTTGTATGCATTATTTCCTTCTGCTAATCCTAGTAAGGGGCAATTTATCTTTAACGTGATTCTAAAAAAATATCCTCTGCAAAAAAAAAGTGTCCTCTGCAAAAACATTTCTTACATCTGATTTCTGTTGTATTGAAGATAGTTTCCTACCTGAGTAATGGTTAAAATCAGATACTTTCAGAAGTTTCAATTTTCTGGCCCCCCCAGTGTACTCTGTGGTTCCTCCCAACAGCCCTATATCACCACAGGAAAGTGACAATCTCAGAAGTATTGGGTTCTGAACATTCTTTAATCCCTTTAATACAGCAGAGATTGGCAGTGCAGGTGGTGGGAAAGGTAAGTATTGACTATATTCTTCACATGGGCCATTTTTTTGTCTCTTGCCATGGTAAGCAAAACCCTCACAATCTACAAATCATTACAAGGAATATCCACTTGCCTCTCGGGGGGATCCGGAAGGAATCTTTCCCCTGCTGGAGCAAATTGCTTTATGCTTGGATGGGGTTTTTTGCCTTCCTTTGGATCAAATGTGGGTATAGGATTTTATACATATATATATATGGAATTTTATGATTATTTTTTTTACCCCTTTTTTTGGTTGAACTAGATGGACTTGTGTCTTTTTTCAACCAGCCTAACCATTTAACTGTAACTTTTCCATGTCTGTAATGAGGTCCTATAAACATTGTATAGAGAAAGGAAAAGCAGGGTGTTAGAACAACCACTGCTTAATCAAAAAGATATGTGTGTGTGTATTCCCCCCCCCCTAACATTTAGGTGTATCTAAAGCCAACACTTTCCATTTTTTAGTTTTGGATAAAGTGTAAACATTCTTTCAAGTTGTTGCTGCTTTTTCTGTGTAAAGCTAATATATAATTTTCATACAAAATTATGTTCAAATAAATGATTTTAAACTGCACCACAGCAAGAAATTGAATTCACAGGGAAACTGACTACAGAGGAACAAAATTAGCAGCTGCTATGAAGTGGCTCCCAAATTTGGAATGCACAGGGAACTGATGAGATCTGTAAATGTAAGCAGCTCCTGGCATATTTTTTTTTTTTTATTATTGGACCAGACAGATTGCTGTACTATATGAGAGCCTGACATCTGTAAATAAATAAAGGTAGAAATGTTACTTTTTATTATTTTGTGTGTGTGTGTTGTTATTATTACCTAGTAATCTATTCAAAGGCTTAAATTGAGCATGTGTGTGATAATTATGGGCATATATTTATGTTGGTGAAGAAAGGCATTTGCTTTTAAACCCTGTGACATATTTAGTAATAGTAGCATTACACTGTTTCCCAAGCTTGACAAAGGAGCGCGACTGCCACACCATACGCAGCACGCCGGCTCAGGAAACGCGTCGCATGCCAGTGACATCATCGCCCCTCGCCTGCCAGGAAAAACTATCATCTAAGCCGTACTCTGCAGTCTCTCCACCGCCGCCGGCCTTTTAATCCATCTACAGCGGTGTATGAAAGAAACCAGCAGCACAGCGCCCCAGCAGGAGAAGGCACTCCATGACTGACCTGATGACATCCTCCTCTTCTAATGGAATTCGTACAATGCCTGCTTTTACCCTGTAAAATGTGAGTTGCTTGTACAGCAATCTTTTATTAAATTGTTTTAAAACATCTGCACTCAGAGGCGCCTCTCCCCTTGCTTTTCTTTACAGTATTTTTGGAACACGGTTTCAGTTTCTCCTTGAATGGCAGCCCTGAGATTGTACATGTGACTTTTTCTACTATTCCCCATCCGCCCCCCTCTCCTTTTTCTCACGTACCCCCAGAGCCTGGACTCTATGCTCACTGACTGTACACCCATTGTACATACATCATCTGATTCTATACTTATGGGATATCAGTGATTTGGACTCATGCGCATTTTTTACTTGTGTAAATTACACTGTTTCCCCACTGGTAAACTTTAAACCTCGTACACACAGGCAGAATGTCTGGAGACATTTGCCTATTCAAAAAAAAAGTCTGACATTCTGCCTGTGTGCATGTCCGCCGACCCACGCCCGATCAGTGCTCAGAGACAATGGCAAAGAGCACTGATTGGAGTGTTCTGGGGGGCGTCCCCCTGTCAGAACACAACAGCTCAGCGGGGGAGATCGCTGCACTAACCTTGCATGGTTAGTACAGCGGCTCCGGACCAGAGCTGACAGGTTTCTTTAACTGTAGTGTGTACCCGGGTTTACTCTCCTATTTTCATGTGGACAAAATGTGATGGAAAATCTAAGGTTTTTCCAGTTTTTACTGGAACTGGAGGAGAGGAGGAATCCTCCAGTTAGGATGATTGTTGTATTCCTGACATTTGCCTAACTGTTTTTCTTACTGTCTCAAGGACTGAAAGTGAGAGCAAATCTACCCAAAGTGACACAAACAGCAATAAATAAAATGTTTCAATTACTCAAAATGTAAAAAAAATATTGGATTTTAGAAATATTTTACACTTCACTATATCATTACATTTTTACATTGCAGTCTTCAGAAAGCTTTGGCAATTTTCATGTTGTTTTTATTTGTTTTCAGTCTCTTTCTCTAAAAATCTGACAAAAATAATTTAGAGACGTGACTAAAAATACACTAAAAAACCAAGCATTGAAAATAAGAATTACATAATGGCCAAAATAGGTTAAATGTATATGTAAAATTTAATAAAAAATGTAATTTGGAAAAATGGGTCAAATAAGAATTATGTATGCAACGAAAAACTTGAGTTCTTTCGTTTTCTTCTCTGAACCGTAATCATATTTATTTTGAGTAAAGACAAGTTCCTTTTTACTGAAGAAGGTGAAACTCCAGCAGATCCTTTGAACATCAGGGAATTCAGAATTAAAACCTGCACCCTGGAATTACCTGTAAAGACTCACGAGCATCTGTGTCCCTTAAATCCTTTAAGTAACATCGACTTGTGTTTAGAATTAATGAACTGAAGGTAAGAGACTCATGGCTGAAAAGGCTTAAATCTACAATATAATTTATTTGCAGTAGTCTACAGCGAAAGAACAAACCGTAGTAAAGGAATAAAAATTTGAAATATTGTACCTGTTTTCAAAGACTGGAAAATCACAGGATATTTGATGCATGGAAAATCTTCTATATTTTATTTCTTGCTAGATTTTTACATTGCTATACACAGGGGACAAATTGTAAAAGGCTCACTGCAAGTTTTTGAAGCACGAAACTCAAAGGAATACAGCTGCAAGGCCTAACAGACAAACAGCATTAAACCATCCCTGCACTTTTATGTCCAGCTGACAAGCTTCAAAGTATCCACAGTAACCCACGCAGCAAGGATTTAACAGACACTAAAAATAAGCTAAAAATTTCGAAATGGAAGAAAAATGTAAAAGTTTGAGCACTGGGGGAAATATCTGTATTCCCATATGGTTCATCAAAATGCCTCAACTCTTGGTGTCTGGAAGAAATGTCAGTGGTAATTATATTTGTGAAAAATAATGTGCCAGAATGTGTTAGCTCATTGAAGTATAGGGTCAGCTGCTGAAATGCAAACAAAATATGGGGTCTAGTTATAAAGATCGGCAAAATGACTGGTTTTCTTTTCTCAGTCTTTTTATTATTCATTATTTTGCTACTAATTGAATTTCTTTGGTTTGTAATTGTCTAAAATGAAAAGTTGTAAATGTTGAAGGGAAATTAAAAAAAGTCAAAGAATTGGCAAATTTAAAATTGGTAAAAAAAAAATGTTACATTCGATAAAATATTTTTTTATCATTTTACAAATGAAAGTTTATGCTTGTCCTAGGGTGGCTTAGATCAATGGAATTTCTACAAAGCAAAAACAGAAAGTCTATAAATGATTATGTTATCTGCTGAAATATTTTCACTTTAGTTAAATGAAAATCAAATGTCTTTACTTTTCTTTTTAAAATATATCTAATGCTCGGGCTGTATTTTTGCTTGTTATAAAGCGAGTATGGGATTTTGAAAACCCTGTCAGGTTTTCACCCTTTGGTGATATTTTTCTTTACTTCTTGTCTCAAGATACAAGATCTCTCCAAAGGAAGGAAAATCTTCTCTTAGGCCTCGTACACACGACCGAGTTTCTCGGCAAGAACCAGCAAGAAACTTGCTGGCAGAGATGTCTTGCCGAGAAATTCGTTCGTGTGTATGGTTTCTCGTCAAGAAAACCAACAAGTAATCTCGACGAGAAAATAGAGAACCTGCTCTCTATTTTCTCGTCGAGATTCTCGTCAGCCTATTTCTCGACGAGAAAAGTGAGTGTGTGTACACTTACCTGTCCTCCGGGAAGCCCGCGCATGTTCGAAATGAATTTGACGCATGCGCGGTAGCTTCCTAGGCATAGGTAGGGTATACCAAGATGGCGGCGACGGCATCGAATGTGACGAGCGCATGCTCGTCGTAGTCGATGACGTCACCGCGTACGCTCCATTCAAAGAACCGCGGGTTCTTTGAATCGAGCGTGTGTACACTCGGCCGGGACAAGTTTCTTGACCAAGAATCTCGTCGAAAAAAACGACATGTTTTTTTCGACGAGAATCTCGGCCGTGTGTACGAGGCTTCAGAGAACTTGCAGCTGAGCAAGTGCCCCAACTAGAATATATCCCCTCTATTCCTGTCCCAGCAACAGCTCAAATTTATGGATTTTGTCTCAGTATTGGTGACAGTAGTCATCAGAACTAATAGTTGGGGGAAACTCCCCCTGTTGAGTTGACATCTCTATTACAACTGAGATATCCAAAGTTTTACAGTTGTCACCAGAAGGAGAGTGGCAAACAAGTGCAGTCAGGACAACACGTTTCAGCAATGGTTAGGCAGTCTCACAGGTAAGTATTATAGTCATTTCCAGAGCTGATATTTAAAAACATCTCTGGGTCAGACGACATGCCCTGGAAGTTGTGGCAATAAGGCTGTGAGCATCATTGAAAGTATTGGCAGAGATTCTGTGAGTGCCATTGGAAGATAGGGCAGGGATACTGGAAGTACTGGCAATAATTCTGGAAACACTGGTGGACCTGGAGGTCCTGGCAATCCTGGATATGCAGAGATGGGTGGCAAAAGCATATTCTGGAAATGTGGAGATGGGCAGTGAGACACACTCTCAACAATTGCTCATGGAAACAGCCCTTCTTAGCGATAGGCCTATAAGAGTATGTGTGAGTGGGATGTAAAACCAAACTCTCTCACTACAAGGAAGTCTTAAAATTCAGCTGGAAATGCAGGCTTTTGGAGAATGCTGAAGGTATGTGCAGCCACCTCTAGGTACCTGTACTTTTTTCATGTGGCATGTTTTTCTTTTTTTTGTTAACTGTCAGAATCACTTTTGGATTACTAACGTTGATAATTTGACTGAAATGGACAAAACATTGTGCAATTTTACCCTTTTCTGCCCTTAATCTGTATTACCATTAGTTTACTTATTTGTTCCATGTTGATGAAACATTAATACAGTTTATGTCCCTTCCTTTCAGAGCCAGCAGCATACACTGCCTTATTTTGACTGTGTTCATCTGCAGTTCTGTCTACCTTCTACGGAATCTATTAGATACAGTTTCACATATAAAACTATTTTCATTATTAATAATTTAAGCAAAAAAAATGGGATACCTTTTTTGGTTACGCTTTCATGCATTAGTCAGCCTATAACAAAAACAGAGGTTTTTTTTATGAAACAGTAAAAAAAACTTTCCATGTTTCCTGAAATATATGTACAAAATTATATATGTGTGCAAATTTGTTATAGCGTTATTGCTAGGGTATATGTAAATCCCAAAAATTAACTTCTTCTATTTGTTTGGATTTGGTCTGTTAAATTTGCCACTGAAAGTGTTTTATAATATTTGTTTGGTAAGTGCAAAAAATACCTCTTCATCATGTCAGAAATTTAGAGCTGTTTTGTGTCCAGTGTGTACTTCCTTTGTTATCTCAAGAATAGTAATTAGCCCTCCCAGTTTTTATTTTTATTTTGGGACTACAGAATTATAACCCTTTATATTGTGAAGATGGAAGATTTGGTGAGACTAAGAAGTTTGGTAGAGAAAGAGAAAACTGGACAGGCATAACAACACTCAGTCCACAACACTCAGGCTCACAACAGGACTTGGGTGCATGTTTGTCACATCAACAGGTATTTTTTTGTACTTGCAGGGTCCCAAAATTTGGGTGGGTGTGCATGTATTGCAGAAATGTAGTGTATTTATTATTTTTTTGCTTTGACATAAACTATAAGTTAACCAACATATGCTGACACTGCTAAATTTGACCCCAGCATCTATCCATTAATGACCTCTGGTCACAAAAGGATTACAAACCAGAACGGGGAATCTAGTAGACAGCAGGGACTTTTATAAGCAAATCGACTTTTGTGTACACTTTCGGTACAGAAGGTCACATAATCAAAGTATATTCAGTATATCATCAAAATATTTGCATTAATTATATGTTCGAGTTTTGTTTCTATATGCAGTAGGTCTTCTAAATCTGTTTCCCACTATCTGTGGTAAATAGTTGTTGACAGTTAGGAATATGTCTGCACACATTTGAACTACCTGCAGACTTTCTTATCCATTAGGAGTTTGCATCTGTAGAATGTAAAATATGTGATAGTTTGTCTCTGTGGATGTCCCCAAATAAACCAAAAAATCTCATTATTGCACTTAAAGAGGAACTTAAATGATTGCGGGTCATTTTGTATATGTACACACTTTTAAACCAATGTTTTTCATCTATTTTATAATTTTATTTAATTCTTTATTTCTCCAACAAAAATTAAAACAGAATACACCTATGACAATGGTTTTGAAGAACTTTCATAATTTTCCTAAGGTAAAGCACAGCAGTAGCTTACTTCTTGTAGACACACAACAGCTAGGCTGTATTTGTAGTGCGTTCAAGATAACTATGCCATGTCCTTAAACTATGTTGTGTTATCATACACTATGCTGAACCAGAGTTTTTTTTTTAGGATCCCATCTTGATTATGAACAGAACAATTCTGATATGAAGATAACTCCTATACTGAACATTTCAAGCCGACCACATGAAAACAAGATGGGACAACAAACTTCAGTTATGCATAAAAAATATAATCGCATCCTAAAGACAGGTATTTTGGAGTTGGGTCACCTTTAAGTGTAACTCAATATAGCTTTTCCACTTTTAACACAACACAAAGAAGAGTACAGTAATATAAAAAAGACTCAATGGGAGTGGTGAATAAAATCCAATGCCATCCATGTGGGTGGCTAGGGGGTAAGTACTTATACTGTAGCTGTGATAGTTGTAGATTGGAATTCAGGGTCTGTGGGAAGTCCATAGATTGCTGAGTTGGGCTTAATGCTAATTAACTGAGGGCTTTAAATATGGTTTAAATATGGTTGGCTGAGAGAAGGGCACTGGTTCTAGAGTATAATGGAAGGTGGGCTATGGAAAGTTGGGCATGGGGGTGTTGCATAGCCAGTTAGCCACATAAAGCAAATGTGCCACAATTGGATTTAGGTGAGCTATTTAAATTTACTCCTGTCATTAAAGAGGCAGATAAACCAGAAAAACATATTTTATGTAAGAGGAACTGTGAGTGAGGGATTTTTTCCCATGTGGCATTGTGATAAAGTAAGCATCAGCTCTGTTACTTGTTAAGTGGTCACTGGTAGTTATTTCCTCCAATACCAAAAAAATTCTTACTGTGTCCAGGGAAAGAAAACTGACAGATATTTGGCAGCAAATCTAGAGATATATCTTTCTTTCTCCTGTATCTTCAGAAAAGCTTTGTTCACTGGCAGGCATTTCAAATCAAAGAAACTGTGCCATTTCAAACAGAGTACTTCTCAATACTCCCACTATCAGTAACTGAGAAGTGTAACATTTATAACTGTTCTCCACCTCTCTCAGTTGTAAATATTATACCCCAGTGCAAGATGTGGATCAATTACTCTGCAACTTATTGTAAATGTGTACTGGATTGAGGCTATACCGGACTACAGTGAAGTGGTTGAACATCCTACTGGAATGTAATTCACGTATTTCTATGATGATCTGTGTCTGAAATTGCCCGCTTTCCTAATAAATACTAGAAAATTGCAAAATCACTTTGTAGTGTGTTTTATCTGGCAGAATATAGACTTCTACATACTATGATTGCTTGGGGCGCCACATCATATGTAAATAAACTCTATTGTTGTTCAGCTGTTTTTTTCTTTTTAACCCATTCCCACCCACCATGACCCTTTACCTGGGTCTTAAAATAAGGGGGAGAGAGACGTACTTCCTGATCAAGTGGCCACAATGTTTGGCTGTTACAGTGGTCATGTGATCAGGAGCATGATCACGACTAGGAGACGGCTCAGTCTGTGGCTCCCAATGATATCTATAGAGACCAGGAGCTGTCAGCGATAGTTCGGTCACAGTGCTGTGAGAGGGAAGTGAGTGCACTGCCAGCACAGAAATCTCAGCCACATATGTATGGCATTTTGGAGTCTAATGCCCCGTACACACGATCGGATTTTCCGTCGGAATAAACTCCGACTGGTTTTTCCGACGGAATTCCGTTCAAGCTGTCTTGCATACACACTGTCACACCAAATTCCGACCGTCAAGAACGTGGTGACGTACAACACTATGACGAGCCGAGAAAAATTAAGTTCAATGCTTCCGAGCATGCATCGACTTGATTCTGAGCATGCGTGATTTTTAGTCCGTCTGAATTGCATCCACACGAACTAAAAAAAGAGAACATGTTCTCTTTCTAAGTCGATCTGAATTTCTGACAGAAAAAGTCAGATGGGGCATACACACGGTCAGAATATCCAATGAAAAAATTCCATCTGACTTTTTTCCTCGGAAATTCCCGATCGTGTGTACGATTAGGCTAACACTCCTTGCCGCCAAAAATATGCATGACATGTTAGGCAAGATGTTAAAGACTTTGCAATGTTCTACCACCTGTTTGTTGTCTTTTGGTATACCACATACACATGTTATTCTTATCCTTCCTCAGAGAGCTGAATGTTAAGAAAATCTGTAGATATCTTATTTAATATTTTACATTTGAAACCATTTGGTACTACAATTCAGTAGTGGGCCACTGGCAATTGCAAGTGAATGACACAGAGACTACAAATGCCCAATCAGCAGGGACCATGAGATTTGCTGATTGGGGGAGTCTTGCTCTGACTTAGCACATAGTGTATTGGAGCTCTGAAGAGAGACCACTTCTTCCACACAGAGAATAAGGATCCTTCTTTACAGCATGCTGGCAAGGAACAGGCTTTTCTACTCTACTGGCCGTTTTCTAAAATTAAATAAATAAATAAACTGTAACATAATATCTTTTTGGATTTTCTGGAACATATTTAGTCTATTTATACTAAAAGTTTAATTGGACTGGAAGGCTTTACAGCCAAACAGAAATGAAACTGAATGAGCATGAACAAATAATGGAAGACAGTTGACAGGTTTAATGTATTTTTATAAACATAATAATTTCTTGAGCTTGTGTGAACTAGAGGTTTGATGGGGAATTATAGCAACTGAGTCAATGCAAGCAAAACATTTTCACACTTGGAAGCACTGAACCCCGTACCATTCAAGCCCAGCAAAAACAAATACTCTTGTAGTGGGCAGACCCACACTGCAAGGGTTAAATGGTCACTATATTTAAGGGTAAGAAGAAATGCTAACTCTATTTTATTCTCCATCAGGGTCCCTTCAGTAATTTGACTGGCCCCCCACAGCCTCCTCTCTAAGCCACTAGCAGTCACATGATCACCCTCTCCATATATAATGCAAGGTTAATAGCCCTACTTTGCATGTGATGATGCCAAGGAATTGCCTACAGGCAAGAGCTTTGTGGAGAAGAGGGCGAATAGGGCAGCACTGGAACATTTAGGCACCTGGAGCATTTTCAATGTAATTTGACTACCTTGCTACTATAGGACAGGGATCTCCAAACTACAGCCCTCCAGCTGTTGAGGAACTACACATCCCATGATCCATTGTAAAACTCTGACATTCACAGACATGACTAGGCATTATGGAAATTTTAGTTCCTGAACAACTGGAGGGCCATAGTTTGAAAACCCCTGCTATAGGACATGCCTGTTTGGAAAAGTTATCGTGTTCTTTAGTTTAGACTAGATGTTGATGATATTTTTACACTGTTCTTTTTTGGCCTTGCATTACAACACACTTACATATTGTATATTCAACAGTCACCTACACTCACCGGCCACTTAATTAGGTACACCTTGCTAGTCCCGGGTTGGATCCCCTTCAGAACTGCCTTAATTCTTCATGGCATAGATTCAACAAGGTGTTGGAAACAATTCTCAAAGATATTGGTCCATATTGACATGATAGCCTTACACAGTTGCTGCAAATTTTTTAGATGCACATCCAGGATGCAAATCTCCCATTCCGCCACATCTCAAAGGTGCTCTGTTGGGTTGAGATCTGGTGACTGTGGAGGCCATTGAAGTACAGTGACCTCATTGCCATGTTCAAGAAACCAGTTTGAGATGATTTAAGCTTCGTGACATGGTGCATTATCCTGCTGGAAGTAGCCATCAGAAGATAGGTACAATGTAGTCATAAAGGGATGGACATGGTCAGGAACAATACTCAGGTAGGCCGTGACATTTAAACAATACCCAATTGGCACTAAGGGGCCCCAAGGGTGCTAAGAAAATATCCCCCACATCATTACAGCACCACAACCAGCCTGAACTGTTGATACAAGGCAGGATTGATCCATGTTTTCATGTTGTTTATGCCAAATTCTGACCCTACCATCTGAATGTCACAGCTGAAATCGAGACTCATCAGACCAGGAAACGTTTTTCCAATTGTCTCCTATTGAGTCTGTGTGAATTGTAGCCTCTGTTTCCTGTTCTTAGCTGACAGGAGTGGCACCCAGTGTGGTCCATCTGCTTCAATGTTTGATGTGTTACTGCTGCCTTTCTATAATCTCTAACCAGTCTGCCCATTCTCCTCTGACCTCTGATATCAACATGGCATTTTCCTCCCCACAACTGCCGCTCACTGGATATTTTCTCTTTTTTGGACCATTCTCTGTAAACCCTAGAGATTACGCATGACCAGCCCGTCTGGCACAATAACTGTGCTATTTAAATCCCCTTTCTTCCCCATTCTGATGCTCGGTTAGAACTTCAGAAAGTCATCTTCATGACGTCTAGATTCCTAAACGCATTGAGTTGCTGCCATGTGATTGGCTGATTAGCAATTTGTGTTAACAAGCAATTTAACAGGTGTACCTAATAAAGTGGCCGGTGAGTGTAATTATAAGAAAAGCTAAAGTCACTTCAATGGGTTTCTGATTAACTTAATATTTTTTCCTTGGAATTTTTTTCTTAACAAATATTCTAAATATATACCTTAATATAACTATTTTGACAATTACTTTAGGGTCCAGGCAGGTACAAATAACACCTGAGCGTGAGATTCCAGCTTAAAAACTGTTGGTAGGTAGTGGCATAATTTTTGATTGTTTAGTGAGTGTCTGCAGATTTATGATTATTATTATACAGGATTTATATAGCGCCAACAGTTTGCGCAGCGCATAACAAAATAAAGGCAGACATTACAGTTACATTACAATTTGGTTCAAGAGGAATCAGAGGGCCCTGCTCATTAGAGCTTACAATCTAAAAGGCTCAGATATTCTTGTGTGGGTTAATTTGATATACATTGCTGTCAGTAGCCACAGTACAAAACCTCCACATTGGTTCCAGTGTATGCAATATTAACCACAGTATTATTAGTCGGAGGTGGCATAATAACCCTGAGCATTAAAGTTAGTAGATGCAAGGATAACCCTCAACATTTGTGTCAGTGGACACAATAATAACCTCCAGCATTAGCTTCAGTGGATTCTCTAAAACCCCCCAGCATTGGTTCCAATTACTGCAATAATAATCCTCAGCACAGGTCCCAGTGAACGTATTATTAAACCCTGCACTAAAGTCAGTGGAAGCAAAAATTATCCTAGCATTTTCATTGACTGCAGTAATAATCCCCAGTGCTGGTTTCAGTGGATGCAATAATACTGTATCTCCTGCATTGAAATCAGTGAATGCAATAAGAACACCCAGCATTGAAGGTTTTAATTATCCCTCTTTCCCCTGCAATAGTAGTCATTGGCAGTGTTATTTACCCTCCTCTCCCCACATCGGTGGTCATTAGTAATGTTATTTAACCCCCCTCTCCCCACTTTGGTGATCCGTGGCAGTGTAACTAAACCGCCTCCCCCAAATTAGTAGTCAATGGCAGTATAAGTAATTTCCTTTCCCTCATCATTGGTGGTCAGTGTTGGTGTTGTTGACCCCCCCCCCTTCCTTACACACACATTGGCCATCGGAGAAGAGTGTAAGAAATGTTTTACTGACTTTCTGATTTCATTTATGTTGGCTCAGGTTATGCAGGGGCAGCTGACTCAGTCAAGGGATCTTACTGAGTCTCCAAGCCTCCAACTTTCTATCTACATACACGCCCCATCACTCCACCAGCACAGCATGCCACTTACAATACAAGCTGGGGTGGGAATGGAGTTTGGCAGAGGGCAGGACCAGCAGACACAGCTACTGCCACCACTGGGAATGTGGGCAGATAGGTGGCAGGGCAAGTGGGAAGTGCTGCCACTGATATTGCTTAGGTCCTAAGTAACACACGCCTGCAGGCTGGGGCTTTCTAGACTAGCTGTTGCACCTGTGTGAATGGACACTTTGAGGGGGGTTTGGACCTCCATATCACCCCTCATTTATGGCCCTGGGTGAGAATATCTTGACAGTAGTAAAAAAAAAAAAATGTATTGTTGATTTTCCATGCATTGGTTTCCAAAGACTCACATCTGGCAGGCTTCATGAAATGTGACTTGGGAAAGCGATATTATTTCTGCTCCCAAGACAGAAGCAGTTGTGGTAAGACGTATGCCTCGTACACACGGCCGGGTTTCCTAACAGGAAAACTGCCATGAGAGCTTGTGGCCGTGTGTATGCTCCATCGCAGCTTTCCTGACAGGAAAACCACCGGGAATCCCAGCGGGAAAAAAGAGAACATGTTCTCTTTTTTCCCGCCGGGATTCCCGGCGGTTTTTAAGCCGGCAGTTTTCCTATGGGGAAAACCTGCGGTGGAGCATACACACGGCCTGGTTTCCCAACCAAAGCTCTCATGGCAGTTTTCCTGTTAGGAAACCCGGCCGTGTGTAGGTGAAAAAAGCTACCGAGCAGGTTCTCGGTTTTCCCCTCAGTTTTCCCGGCGGACTTTTTACCGCCGGGAAAACCGATCGTGTGTACAAGGTATTAGAATGAAAAAAAAAAGGGGAAATAATTACACCATATGATACCAATAGTAAAGCACAATATTTGACATTTCAAATTATAATGAAAATGTGAACCTCCTTGGAATTAAAAACAAGAAAGAACCTTCTCAATAACCAAACATTTTTTAGAGCTGCCAAGTCTCAAACACCTACAGGTCATATTGTATAACCAATGCTGATTCGGGGAAATAGTGCATTTGGCCTGTATTTAACACCCTAACAATGTGCTAGTTTACATAAAAAATTCAAAATTAATATTCAGAGAAGGACACGCCAATATTAAAATGTATGTTATGCTGTAAATGCAATTATTAATGTTAGACACTCATTTGTCTTTTCTAGGGCCGCAAAGTAAAATGGAGCATGCATCCTACATTTTTTTATTTTGTTTGTTTATATGTTCTTTATTTTTTTTTACTGGTCTGGTTCCTAATAAATATTGGTTGCTCCACCAAAATGCAGTGTGCCTTGATATTATTTTATCTAAAACAGGAAAGTTAGAATATAGGATAGTGGAGGGCTGAATGTTAATGGTCTTTTGGAGAACTTAGAGTTAAAGTGGTTGTTAACCTAGGTACTTCTATTACATCATCCCATCCTCTCTGCACCAATTATAAGAAGTTTCCCTGTGCCTGTGTTCTGTAAAAAAAAGTGCACTATTCTACCTGTATGAGCTCCGCTCTGGGCGCTCAGCTGATTCCTCTCCTCTGTTCCATCTCCTGCTCATAGCTTCATTGGTCGGGGCTGAGCCCTACCGCTGACGTCAGCCGGAGAGGAGATGGAGAGAGGAGAGACAGAGTGCCGAGCCGCAGACAATCAGCTGAGCGGCGGGAGTGGAGCTCAAACAGGTAGAATCGTACAGTATTTTTACAGAACACAAGCACAGGGAAACTATTTATAATAGTGCAGAGAGGATGGGATGATGTAATAGAAAATGTGAGAGCAGTTAGAGTAGCAGGAGCGATAGGAGGGGCGGGCACATTGTATGAGCAGAGAGTGGGAGAAGGACACAGGAGACAGACACAGAAGAGCAGGCTGCAGATGACGGAGGCACGCAAATGTACCACGATGTCAGGGGCTCAATGGCCATGATTATCGTGGTCTGTATGCAGAGGGGAGGGCATAGCTAGGCAGAATCAGCCAGGTATTTCAGGTGATACGGGGGCCCAAATGGCACAGCACAAGCACTATTCTGTATAACATGCTTTAAGGGAACAGGATCTGTATTGTTTTGGGGTTAACAAATGCTTTAAAGTGGTTGTAAACCCTTACAACACACTTTTTGCTACAGGTATGCCTATATTAAGGCTTACCTGTAGCTACCCTGGATATCTCCTAAACCTGCACAGTTTAGGAGATATCCCTTGTATATGCATGTGCCAAAGTCATCGGCACATGCGCCCTGAAGCAATGGCACGCCATGCCGTTTCTTAAGTTAGACTGTGCCGTTAGACTGTGCTGCATGCGTGGGAGTGACGTCATTGTGGCCCTGGCCAATCACAGCACAGGAGCCCGTGATACCCAGGAGTAAGAAGTCTGCGGCCGGTTCTGTGTACGGGCACCGCAGCGGGGGCTTCGATCTCAGGTGAGTATTACATAATGAGCTAGTATGCATACTAGCTCATTATGCCTTTGTCTTGCAGGTGTTTTTTGTTTGTTTTTTGTCATTATGGGTTTACAACCACTTTAAGAAAACAGAACACATCAGAAACAAAAATAAAGAAATTATTGGAATAAGCATCTGAAGCCACACTATTTAATAGAGTGAGGAATGGTTAGAGCAGTTTAAACAGATACTATTCTGGATGTAAGTCATCTGTAGTGATCCTCTCTGGCCATTTTCAGACACAAGAGATATATAAGTATTAGATTGTGGGCAGGTCAGCACCAGCCATTTTTTTTCTGCAGACTTACAATAACTTTACCTCAGTAGTCTGTTCCTGTCCAAGCAAACAGTGATGAAAGCGCAAATTTGATTACAACAGTTCTTGGGGCAGGTTGTACTTCCAAAGCAGACTCAGAAGGTACATCCTTTTCTGGCCTTTTTTGATAATTTGTATCAATGTTGGATGTCAGCTTCAGTCCTGGGAAATTATAGATCTCATAAATCTGAAGGTCTTCACAGTCAACATAGTGCTGTTGAGTATGGTGAGAGGGAATAGTGTGGGGGACTTCTCCTAAAATACACTTGACACAACACAGAGTCGGCAGATCTAATTCACATCTGTATGCTGACATATCACAATTTTAAATGAGACTGATAGCAGTTGTGTCATCTACATATTTTATTTGCATAACAGACAAATTCCCTGTGCTGCAGTCATTGATATACAGGTATAGGGACAAAAGCAGTGAAGAGAACAAACATCCTTGGAGAGCCCAATACTGAAAATCGAGGTTCTAGATATGATTTTTCCCAGCCTCACCTGCTGCTTCCTGAATGTCAGGAAGTTGGTAATCCACTGGAAAGTAGAGGCGAGAACATTTATACGTGTGAGTTTGGATTGGAGGATTTCTGGAGTGATAGTGTTGAATGTCAAACTGAAATCCACAAACAGGATCCATGTGTATATCCCTGGGTGATCAAGATTTTGTAGGATGTGGTGCAGCCCCATCTTGACAGCATCCTCCATTGACCTGTTTGCTCTATAGGTAAACTGCAGGGGGTCCAGCAGGAGGCCTGTTACAGGATGTCCTTTAGGTGGGTCAACATTAGTCTCTTAAAGGACTTCATGACTATTGACACTATTATAATGGGCTTTTAGTAATTTAGTTCTATGATAGTGGGCTAATCGTGAAGCGTTTGAAGCATGAGGAGACTTTACACTGATCATGTGATCTTTTGAAGATCTGTGTGAAAATGGGTGACAGAAGGGGGTTGTTCTTTCTTGGCCCCATGTTGTCTGTATCTTTTGTCCCTGCACAGTCTGACACACATCATCTTCACAGACCCTCAGTAAACGGAAGACAGTGGGAGAAAAGAAGAAGGTTTATCAGATGTAAGGTTGGAGACGTGATGTCAGAGATGGAGTTGGTGCGGGTGTGAATGTGGAGTTATTAAACCTGGAATAATACGCATTCAGTATGACAGCCAGTTGATGGTCCTCTGGTGTGGGGTTGGCTTGCTTCCTGTAACTGGAAATGTTCTGCAGGCCTCTCCATGCTAACATTGAGTCATTGGCAGAAAACATAGTTTCCATTTTGGATTCTGTCCCACCTTCTATAGCTGCCTCCTTGGCCTGCTTAAAGCGGAGGTCCGCAGATTTTTTTTTTTAAAGTCAGCAGCTACAAATACTGCAGCTGCTGACTTTTAAAATAAGGACACTTACCTGTCCAGGGTGCCCGCGATGTCGGCACCCAAAGCCAATCCATCTCTCAGCTCTCGGTTGCTGATGCCACCATCTTCGGTAAGGGAATCAGGAAGTGAAGCCTTGCGGCTTCACTTCTTGGTTCCCTACTGCGCATGCGCAACTCACGCTGCACGTTCCCACTAATCCCTGCTGTCTTCTGGTACCCGTATGTCTCTTCCAGAAGATTGAGGGGGGGACGGAGAAGGCACCGGAAGGGGCGTGGCTCGGGTATCTATGTATTAGACAGGTATCTGCTCCCCCCCCCCTCCTGAAAGGTGCCAAATGTCACACCGGAGGGGGGAGGAACCGGAAAAACGGAAGTTTCATTTTTGGGTGGAACTCCGCTTTAAGATATTTTTGTTTAGTCTTAAACCAGGGCTTGTTATTGTTGAATTTCGAGAGGACTTGGTGGGCACACACACACATTCTCACAAGAGCTTATGTATGATGCAAGAGCATCAGTTATTTTGCCCAGGTCTTTGGCCCGAAAAAATTGCCAAAAAATGCTGACTCGAAACCCCACCAATAGTTCAAAAACAGAAGAAAAATAAACTTGTGTAACAATGATTACTAAGAACCACCTGCCCAATGATAAACCAATTATACATGCATACTAAATCTACAAAAATAAATTTTACCCATAAAAAAAAAAAAAAAAAAAATACACGTTTAAAAAAGTTTTGGTCAAATTATACAGATTATTATAATAAACAGACCTGTACCCTCAAGATAAAAAGCCTGCTTGCCATATAATATAACTCAACTTGCACAGTAGACCCTCTGTGGGGTATTTACCCTCTTGTTGCCTGATATACTTTACCACCCGTGTTTTTATTCCTGCCTGTGACCCTTTCAGGAAGATTCACCCTCTCTATTTGACCTGTTTACCATTATCACTGAAAGTGAAAGTAAAAAGTAAATCCCAAATTTTGGACTGTCCCCAGAACTAGAGCAGAAGGAAAGTCTTCCAATACTGGTTCTGATGATCCTAGTGACAATCAGGGTTTTCCCCACAGAATAATTTTCTCTCACTTTCTCTCACTTTCTGTTTTGGCTATGGGACAGGAAATTAAGTGAAATCTCCTGACTAGATGCAAGATGGCAAAAATACATCTTAAAGTGGTTGTAAACCTCCTTTACTTTATCCAAGATTAAAATAAGTTTTTCCTTTAGTTCTACTTGAATATGGTCCACTGTGCAAAGTAGTAGTTAAAGGGAATTGTACCGCATTGGATGTCATATTACCACCACTTTTATCATCTTGACCTGCCTTATGCCTTGTGCATAACTTGCTGAGTATCAAGTAACTTCCCAAGGGCTCATACACTGTAAGAGATCAAGATAAATTCAATAGATTTAGGATGTACTGTATATAAGATGGAACATATGTGAAGGGGTGGAGCTAGTGAACCACTGAAAGTCCCCAAAACACCTGCCAACATCCCAATATGCAACTAGAAAGGAAATTGCCCCAGCGTGGACTTTATAGGCAGGTTGGGGGAGTGTGAAAGAGTATTTACTCCCCCAACCTGCCTATAAAGTCCACGCTGGGGCATGTTCCTTTCTAATAAGATGGAAAATATGGCAAGCCTGGCAACTTTTTTCTAAACTGGCGGAAATCTGGTGCATTTTTTATGTGAAGATTAACCTTATATGGGTGTTCTCAGTGCAGGAGTTCTTCTATGAAGTGTCAGACAAAGAGATGCATGGTGTATATTGTCCTCAATTTGAGACTGCACACATGTTGACACATATCTTCTTCTTTTAAAAATGGGACAGGGGTGATAGTTCTTGTAAATACCCTGCGGAGGGTCTACTGTGACAATTGAATGATATTATATGACAAGCAGGCTTTTTATTCTAAAGGCACTGGGCTCTTTATTTAAATAATCTGTACACTTTGGCCTAAGTTTTTTTCAACATGTGTGTTTGTTAGATTTTTGTTTTTTCTTCATGAATAAAATATATTTTTGTAAATTGAATATACATGCATAATTGGTTTATCATTTGGCACGTGGTTCTTAATAATCATTGTTATACATTTTTTTTAAACTATTTGTTGGGTTTTTGACTCAAAGCCAGGGTTTTTAACAAACAATTTCTTTCTGCTAGAATTTGTTATACCCGGTGACTCCTCCACACTCTTGTTTCCAATATATTTGTTGGGACTTTGAGGTTTTTTAATATTTTTATATATTTTCTTCCAGGTCTTTGGCTGCAACCTCAAAAACACTGCAGTTGGTGCAGTCAAAGCAGGCCTTTAGCTCCAGCTTAGTCAATGACTTAACAGTCTTAACTTCTTTTTTTGCCTACAGGATATACTGCATATAGGATAGGAATTTTCCCAAAGAAACATGTAGTGATGAGAGACCGAGGATGCATGGGAGAATAGAGCGATTTACATTCTTTATTACAGTGTAGCAATGGTCCAGTGTGTTTTTGTTGCTGGCCGAACATGTAACGTGTTGTCTGTATTTTGGAAGTTTGTGGTTAAGATTTTGTTTTGTTAAAATCCCCAAGTATATTGAGGAAGCAGTCTGCAAAAATCTATTCTATGCTTATTATCTGTTCAACCAGATGTTGCAATATCTCCCTAAAACAGTCTTAAAGGGGTTGCAAAGGTTTGTTTTTTTATTTTCTAAATAGGTTCCTTTAAGCTAGTGCATTGTTGGTTCACTTACCTTTTCCTTCGATTTCCCTTCTAAATGTTTTTTTTCTTTGTCTGAATTTCTCACTTCCTGTTTCTCCTCAGTAAACTTCGCACCATCATCCGAGTGGTGTGGAGTCAGCCAGAACAGCTTACTGAGCAGCTTACTGAGGAGAGACAGGAAGTGAGAAATTCAGACAAAGAAAACAAAGAAAAAAATGTTTAGAAGGGAAATCAAAGGAAAAGGTAAGTGAACCAACAATGCACTAGCTTAAAGGAACCTAATTAGAAAATAAAAAACAAACCTTTACAACCCCTTTAAGATGTGGAAAGTAAACACCAACAATAAAAAAGGAGGAACATTCCCAAAGTGAATGAAAAGGCTTGCAGTTTATGAAGGGAGACTCTGCATAAGGAGTGCATATTTTCTTTAACACTGTGACATCTGTACACCAACCTCTGCTAAAGTACATATAGATTCCATTTACCTTTGCTTCCCCTGATAGCTCTGTTAAACAGTCCACTTGGTGGAGTTGAAAACCTGTTAGATGTAGCATGTTTCTAGGATAGGATCACCTAATCAGACTTTGATAAGAACAGAGTACAGCAGTTCTTGAAAAGTAGGTATTTACATTGTTGTGGAGTAGTACTTTTGTTGGCCATTTTAGTTTGCCATTAAGCTGAGGTTTGCCAGATTAAACACCGGGAGCAGAGTTCAAAATCTTTGTTGTCTATGCTTCAATTCCTCACTGCCATCTCCTGTGTCTCCACCAGCGCACATGTACAGTAGAGCTGCAGCTTCTCCAGTTAAGTTCTCTGCAAAATAACTAACTTCATTTGAAAACAGAAAAAAAATGATGTGGGATGAATTGTTGTATGTTTGACAACCCTTCTCTGGTTTATTTGATCAGAAAATAAGAGCTGGAAATTGGACAGACAAAAACACACACCATCAAGGCAGCCACCTGTGACACCTGCAGAGAGTAACTATGAATTTCAATTTAATGACTTGAACCCACACTCAAATGCACACACTAATATCTATGCTGCCACCACTCACAACCTACAGGCTTGTGAGGATCCTTGACCTTGCCCCTGACATCTTCAGTTAGTACACTGTGCACTCAAGCACGATAGCACTCAGGTTTTCTCAGGTTTTCTCAGACCATACATACTGCTCTCACCAGCAGGTATTGGTTATCTAAACCAGCCAATACCACTTATAAGCATATTGAAACCACACGCTCAGAGTCATTTACCTCCAGCCACCCCTAGAGGGAAATTAACAAAATCCAGCTAGCTAGACTCACAAAGGCAGATGCAGTTCTTACTTAGTCTGGAGCATGCTAAAGGTTGTGCAACAGCTCAGTTATTCTCACATTCTTTTTAAATTATTTTTTAATTCCCCAAACTATCCTGTGAAATGACATCCTTTCACAGTAACCATTTCCACTGCCCACACATAAAAAATACCAAACACAGATACTTGTCTGGCAAAAAGATCCGTCCCTGCCTATGGCACAAATGATAACTTACACACACTGGTACTAATCTGCATGCATTCAGACTCACCATCTCATTCTCTGTAAACCAACTACTGTAATATAAAAAGATGACATGAAATAAAATGATACAAATATAATAAAACTAACATCACTGTAAAAATAAAAACTTAGCCTACCTTTAAGTGGTTCTAAGGGCAGAATTCTATGCATTAAGGTAATACAACCTTCTGGGTACAGCCACCCCCCCCTTATACTTACCTGAGTCCCATCTTGATCTAGCAATGTCCATGAGAGCAGAAGCTCTGCGTCTCTCTCTCTCCTCATTGGCTTTCACAGCAGTGGCAGCCATTTGCTCCTGCTGCTGTCATGCTAAGCCAGTGAGCCAATGAAAAGAGAGCAGGGGCGGGGGCCGAGCCATGCTCTGTTCATGAATGGACAATGTCACAGGATAGAACCTGCTCGAGTACCCCCAAGAGGCTTGTTATTGGGGGAAATTGGTAGGGGGGAGGAGCCAGAACAACCAGCTGGGGACCCAAAAAGAAGAGGATCAGGGCAATGGTTTTCCACAGAGCAGGTAAGTATAACATGTTTGTTATTTTAAAAAAATCTTTAGAATCACTTTAAAATATAGCTTCAGTGATAAACTTGCCATTCACTTTCATTCACAAAGTTTTCATGTTTAGAGAGTAATTGGTCACCCCCACAAGTCTGGAGTATGTAGGGTGTTTTACAGAGGTCAGTAGTTTATAGGGCAGTGTACAGAGGTCAGTAGTTTGTAGGGCAAGTAGAGGGGTCAGCAGTTTGTAGGGCAGAATATAGGGGTCAGAAGTGCAGAGGACACAGGGTCAGCAGGGCAGAGGACAGGGGTCAACAGGACAGAGAACAGGGGTTAATAGGGCAGAGGTATGTAGTACCACAGAACACAGAGACAGAGGAGTGTAAGCAGAGGTAAGGTGTACATAAGGTACAGTGAAATGGCCAGTGGTGTGTAACAAGCAGCTGGATATTGATATCTACAGATTTGGCCATTAACCATTTCCTACTCTCAGGCAGCTGCCACTAAAATGAAAAAAATAAATTTAAAAAAATAGGAAATACCTACAAGCCGTGCATCTAGATCAGGATAAATTACAATTGTGCTAAAAAAACTCTAAAGAGCAGCTGCTAGGTAGTGAGACTAAACGGTCTAATAATATGTTAAAGAAATCAAATTAAATAAATTTCATACCGCGCTCTAAACAATAGTGCTGAAATTCAATAAATAAATTCATAAGCATATGTGCTAAACAATAATCCTTGCAAACAAGTGCTAACAATCAATGTGTGAATTCATAAACCTATGTGCTAAAAAATATATATATATAAATGAAAAAGTAGAAAATGTCCAAAACAATCAATTTCAAAACAAAAAATAAAATGTCCATAAACCACCACCAAACTACAGAAAATGTATCCTCTCATATTAACTCCTAGTGTAAATATTTGAAATTATTATGAAGGATGGTAGTGGATTGGATATTTGTGGTTATGGATACATAAAGGAAGTGATGGGTCGACCACATGACTCCTGATGACATCAGACGTTACTGACTAAACGCGTTGGATCGTTGGTTATGTGATACATCACTTCAGGTAATTGATGCGCAGTTGGAACGCAAATGGCGTGCCTGCATGCTTTCGAATTGGGCAAATAGATTTTGTCATTTTTATGCTGATGCCTCATTTGGAATAAAGGGATTTTTTTTAAATAAACAAAAAGAAAAATGCCTGATTCACTTGGGGATATAGATGTAATTTAGAGTAGTGTGGCCGGCTTGTTGATACGGTAATGGATAACCGGGATCCTCTTTAACCAAATAGACTACAAACAAAAAGAGAGAGGAGGTTGGAAGAAAGTTCCAACAGAGGGTTAATTAGGTGAATCAACTACAACTTGGCCGGCTACTTTAAAAAGACTTTATTGGTTTGATAAATTTAGGTAACAATTAATCCCAGAAATACGTCACAACTAGTGGGAGGATAGATTCCCCCAGCACATATACAGAAAATCACAAAGAAACTAACATATAACATAACAAGCTAAAAAAGGACAGGCGAGATGGATCTACTACCCCTCTAAGAATTCCCCATTGGCCAATAATATCATATGCATATGTACCCTGCTACTTAATGAGTGAAGGAAACAAAAGGTATGTGTACAATATATATATATCTGAAAACCAACAATGGTGGTATTCAGCCACGGATATACATATATATATACACTAAATCCTTAGTTTCGGTGAGTCATCTAAATCACAAACATATCCCTGAGAGTGTTGAAATAAATTGAGAAAGGAAAACAAATGGTAAATATAGATCCAGGAATAGTGAGAGGTTTCCAAGGTACTTGGGCTGAGTTGCATATGACATCAGCTTGTAAAAGTCTTTTTAGCAATATATATCAAGGTAGCTGGTGTATGTTAATACAGTTTATGTCAGGACTCCTTATATCACAAAGACTATTAAATGTTCCCAATTATTAATTCACTGATGATTGCTGCTCGAGTACACTGAGAGAAAGCAGCTTAATGGTTTGACTGTGATGCTGTTTAGGAAGGTCACTTATTTTAACAGACTGAAAATGTCAACATAAGGCAGTCTCATGAAGCACAGATCAAAAGTACCGATATAGGGCAGCTAAATAATTCAATTGCTTACCCTCCGGTTGTCTGGCTCCCTTGATGTGTCCGCAAAGCAGGATCCTGTGGCCATGAAAATACCTCAATTTCAATTAGTATCCAGTAGTAGCCTGACTGTAACTCTAGGTCCGTCCACTGTACATTTAGAAAACAGCCTCTGTGTCTCATAGACAGGAATTGCCATCTGTCTAAGGCTGCATATATCATCAGGTCACACAGTTTCTCAGCACGAGATTCAGAATGTTTGTGTCATGTGACCGACGTGCAGGAACGTAGACTGAGGCTGGGAGATGGACTCGTCAGTGCAAGGTTGGCTGGGTGTAATGTGAGGCTCCGACCACCGGGGACACTCTAAGCTTCTGTTTAGATTAGACTCAAAGTCTGCATGATTTCCTGAATTGCTGTAGGGCAAGGCAGAGAGGACATGGGCCGTGTAGGGGCGAAGAGGAGGAGATCCTAAAGTCGTCTGTCCTTAAAACATGACGCGTTTCGTGACGCTTAACCGTCACTTCATCTGGAACAACAAGGAGCCTCTTCTTCCTTCTTCTATTTTATGATCCGTTCATTGGAGTTCCATCGTGCCGAGGACCAGTCTCTTCCGAGAGGATACATTTACAGTGATAACAGCACTTGGTTATACTACCTGTAATGGGTGTCAAATTCCTCTGGTGAGTAGATTGTTTGCCTGGTGGTGGCGGAAGACACTATTTATCTCACCAGTCCGAAAGGATTTTTATCACTTAAACTGACAGAAGATTTGGTGGTGGTTTATGGACATTTTATTTTTTGTTTTGAAATTGATTGTGTTGGACATTTTCTACTTTTTTATTTATATATATTTTTTAGCATATATGTTTATGAATTCACTCATTGATTATTAGCACTTGTTTGCAAGGATTATTGTTTAGCACATATGCTTATGAATTTATTTATTGAATTTCAGCACTATTGTTTAGAGCACGGTATGAAATTTGTTTGATTTGATTTCTTTAACCACTTTTACCCCCTTCCTGATCAGAGCACTTTTTGCGATACGGCGATACTGACAATTGCACGGTCATGCGACAATGCACCCAAACAAAATTGACGTCCTTTTTTCCCCACAAATAGAGCTTTCTTTTGATGGTACTTAATCACCTCTCCGTTTTTTTTTGTGCTATAAACCAAAAAAGTACGACAATTCTGAAAAAAAAGCAATATATTTTACTTTTTGCTATAATAAATATCCCCAAAAAATATATTAAAAAAACAAATTTTTCCTCAGTTTAGGCCGATATGTATTCTTCTACATATTTTTGGTAAATAAAATCGCAATAAGCGTATATTGATTGGTTTGCGCAAAAGCTATAGCGTCTACAAAATAGGGGATAGATTTATGGCATTTTTATTATAATTTTTTTTACTAGTAATGGCGGTGATCTGCGATTTTTATTGTGACTGCGACATTGGGGCGGTCGCATCGAACACTTTTGACACTATTTTGCGACCATTGTCATTTATACAGCGATCAGTGCTATAAAAATGCACTGATTACTGTGTAAATGACACTGGCAGGGAAAGGGTTAAACACTAGGTGGTGATTAAGGGGTTAAGTGTGTCCTAGGGAGTAATTGTAACTGTGGGGGGAATGGGCTACCACTGACATGACATCTCCACGTTCTGCCTCTCCGTGCCCGCTAGACGGCAATTTAAAGGGGACGTACAGGTACGCCCATTTGCCCACCACTGCCATTGTGCCGACGTATATCGGCGTGCAGCGGTCGGCAAGTGGTTAACAATGCAATATAAATGTTGATGTTTAGCAGGTACACACATGTGCATTGTAGGCAGTAGCAGCCTTACATAACACTGCCAGTCCACACTGAGGACCTGTCATAACAGCCTACTGCCTCCTGGCACTGACCCCTGCTGTCTTTACACCCGTATCCAGCCTTTAGTTACCTGCATTGCCACTAGACAGTCCTGTGGCTTCCTTAGCACAGACCCTGTCTTTCACATTCTTGTCCAGCCCCACCTTGCCCCTTTCTTAGTATTTCCCTTGGCTCGGCTTTACATGTTGTAGTTTGCCACTCTGATCAGAGAAGTGGTAGGTGCAGTCAGTAGCTGGCAGCATGTCAGGTCACGATCAACCTGCCAGATGGCCTTGATCGACAAATAGATTGTGATCGGTGGGTTGCCAACCTCCACTTTAGAGTAATCAAACAACTTATTAATTTTCTATTTAATATTCCTAGGCTAGAAGTGCATAGACAGATACAAAAAGGTACAAAAAAAACTGAAAAGTGACATATTAATACAAAAACAATATTTAAACAATAGAGATAAAACTTACAGAAAAAGTATTTCTGCTGCTCCTGAGGTTAGACAGAAAATGTGAACTACACCCCCACATAGCAATCTTATATTTTATATCTTAATGATCAAACTGAGTTGCTAGCTACTCTATCCAGTTGGGTGGAATAGGCTGGCTACTGCATGTTACCTAATTGGCACATGTATGATTTTGGTAAGCAGGATCTTCAAAACTTCATAACTGTGTCAAGTTATGAATTGTGGATCTGAAATAAAGATTAATGGTTCCAGCTGTTTATCTAATACCAAATATTAAAGTGATTGAAAACCTTAGTTTTTTTCCTTAAATAAAAAAAGATCTTCTACTTACCTGCTCCTCCTCTCCTGAGTGTGCCTTCATAATAAGCCACTTCCTATAGGGGCATACAGTTGTGCTCATAAGTTTATATACCCTGGCAGAATTTATGATTTCTAGGCCATTTTTCAGAGAATATGAATGATAACACAAAAACTTTTCTTTCACTCATGGTTAGTGTTTGGCTGAAGCCATTTATTATCAATCAACTGTGTTTACTCTTTTTAAATCATAATCACAACAGAAACTACCCAAATGACCATGATCAAAAGTTTACATACCCCAGTTCCTAATACAGTGTATTGCCCCTTCTTCTCAGATGGTAAAGCTGCCCATTCCTCTTTGAAAAAGCCTCCAGTTCCTTTAAATTCTTGGGCTGTCTTGCATGAACTGCATATTTGAGATCTCCCCAGAGTGGCTCAATGATATTGAGGTCAGGAGAATGAGATGGCCACTCCAGAACCTTCACTTTATTCTACTGTAGCCAATGACAAGTCGACTTGGCCTTGTGTTTTGGATCATTGTCATGTTGGAATGTCCAAATTTGTCCCATGCGCAGCTTCCTGGCTGATGAATGCAAATGTTCCTCCAGTATTTTTTGATAACATACTGCATTCATCTTGCCATCAATTTTGACCAAATTTCCTGTGCCTTTGTAGCTCACACATCCCTAAAACATCAGCAATCCACCTCTGTGTTTCATAGTAGGAATGGTGTACCTTTTCATCATAGGCCTTGTTGACTCCTCTTCAAATGTAGCATTTATGGTTGTGGCCAAAAAGCTAAATTTTGGTCTCATCACTCCAAATTACTTTGTGCCAGAAGGTTTGAGGCTACTTTGTGTCATTTGCATAGTAATGGCATTCTTCTGGCGACTCGACCATGCAGCCCATCTTTCTTCAAGTGCCTCCTTATTGTGCATCTTGAAACAGCCACACCACATGTTTTCAGAGAGTCCTGTAATTCACCTGAAGTTATTTGTGGGTTTTTCTTTGCATCCCGAACAATTTTCCTGGCAGTTGTGGCTGTAATTTTAGTTGGTCTACCTGACCGTGGTTTGGTTTCAACAGAACCCCTCATTTTCCACTTGTTGATTAGAGTTTGAACACTGCTGATTGGCATTCTCAATTCCTTGGATATCTTTTTATATCCCTTTCCTGTTTTATACAGTTCAACTACGATTTCCCCTAGATCCTTCGACAATTATTTTGCTTTCCCCATGACTCAGAATCCAGAAACGTCAGTGCAGTACTGGATGAAAGATGCAAGGGTCTGTCAAAAGTCCAGAAACGCATTGACCTTTTATACACACACACTAATTACAAGCAAACAGATCACAGGTAAGCATGGTTACCTTTAATAGCCATTCAAACCCCTTTGTGTCAACTTGTGTGCATGCTATCAGGCCGAAATCACCAGGGTATGTAAACTTATGATCAGGGTCATTTGGGTAGTTTCCATTGTCATTATGAATCAAAAAGAGTAAACACAGTTGATTGATAATAAATGGCTTCAGCCAAACACTAACCATGAGTGTAATAAATATTTTTGTGTTATCATTCATATTCTCTGAAAATGGCCAAGAAATCATAAATTCTCCCAGGGTATGTAAACTTATGAGCACAACTGTATGTGTGGGTGTGCTCCCGAGCTGGGCTGTGTTCATCTATAGACACACAGTGTGGCTCGGCCATTCCCCTGCTCCATCCTTTCAGGATTTGATTGACAGCAGCAAGAACTAATGGCTGCCACTGCTATCAGTGCAGCCTGTGAGAGCAGGGAGAGAAGAACTGCAGCCGGGCACAGCTCTCAATTGATAAAGAACTCAGGTAAGTGTTAGGGAGGGGGTAGGGAGAACAGGCAGTTTTTACCTTCATCCAGAGAATGAATGAAGGTAAAAAAGAGTTTAGAACCACTTTAATATCTCCCTCATAGGTTTCCATAACCTTGGCATGTTTGATGTCTAACATCTCATCTCTGAGCAAACAGGTTTTTGCAGGAAGTTTTATAATCATGCACTGTATGATATGGGAGTTATTCAATTGTTCAGAATTTTGAAGATTGTAATATACGTATTTGTCTCACAAGGTGAGGAAATTAGGGTGACTATCTCCAGTGTTTACACATGTGGGTGAGTGCAGCGTGGTGCGGTAGTAATAATTCACACACAGTCGAGATGCAATCATTATAACTTGTATTGCAGAAAAGTAAGAACTTGTATTGTAGTCAAGGCAAACAGTTCACAACAAACTGAAAGGGAGAGCACTCAACCAGGAGTACTCATGAATACCAACAGCATGTAGCGGAGCAGGTATCAGCCGAACTGACAGTGTCTGTCTACAGGGGCGAAATTCGGCCTGGCTGTCTCATACCCAAACCGTAAGCTGCCCAAGGTAATCGCGGTCCCTAAGCTTTCCCTTCTTGTTTGGAACTTCTCCCTGCCACTAATACTGTTCCTGACAGACAGGGAACCTCTCCCTACACTACCCACATGCAAATGCTCGCCAAAACCTGGGGAGCAGGGACCTAAAAAGACTCTTCTGATCCAAGATGGCCACCAAGGGTCATCTGAATGCAGCACAGCCAATCGCAAAGCTGCCTCCAGGGACCAGGAAACCAGAGAGAAACCAAGTTTCCCTCGACTTACTCTCCAGGCTGTGATGCCGCTCTGGTTAGGCACCACCTACAGTGGAGGAAACAGACTACAAAAAAAACAAAAACTTTTCTGACCTATCCAAGATTACAAAAAGTTTGGCTTCAGATATGCTATATGGAAAGGAGTTGTCTTGGAACTGGAATTCATATTCTGCTACCCCTTTCTCCACCCTCTGCTTAAAACAATTAGGAATTATTTTCAGAACTTTGATCATTTCTGTCATGTTTACATGTTTTACTCTTTTAGAAAAAACTTGACAACCATGTTGGCAGATTAAAAAATATGTAAACTCAAATTGAACTTTCCATATTTGCTTCCTTTAGTTTGCTAACTATACCATTGAATGCATTTCATTATATTTTAATTATATGTTCTAACAAAATAACAATTGATCCTGCCAAAAATCTGTTAAGCTGATAACTTTTGAGCTCTCTATGTTTGCTGCCTGTTATTGGTTGGAATTTTTCCTAGCTATCTGTGTGAACTACATCACAAATCTCCCCTATGTTATGGAGATGAAGATGTTTTGCAGAGCTAAAACATTTTGGGGGAATTTTACTTAAACTGATGCACACAGAATCTGGTGCAGCTGTGCATAGTAACTAATCAGCTTCTAGGTTTTATTATCAAAACTTAAGCTGGCCATACATTATACAATTTTCTTGTACAACTTTCCTTTAGATTTCCCAAAACCATATAATATGAGGTCAAACCTAAACACTTTCAATTTGTATGCAATCAGGCAGGCCCTTGCACTACATAGTTGAAGGTAAATCTAAAGAAAATTGAACAAAAAAATTGTATGGTGTATGGCCAGCTTTAATGGAGCAAGCTGAAGTTAGAAATTGATTGGTTACTATGCATAGCTGCACCAGATTTGGCGTGCTCCAGTTTTAGTAAATCTCCTTTCTGTCCTAGGGTGAAAATGCTGCTTCTACATAGATGTAGTACACTGAGAAATTGTTTAAAAAGCCAGAAAAAACTGGTGCAGCCACCACATCTAAAGACTGGCAAGCTTTAAAATAATTAAATATAAAATTTGTTCTTGGTTTTGGATATGTTTTAAGATTGCAAGTATCAGGGTATAGTAATCATTTTATGAGTGCTTATGGATTTCCGAATCAAGTAGGTTGATTGTGAGCAGGTTAATTTGCTAAGTGCTGGCAAATAATCTGTCATTAATTAGCCATTTCATAGCAAGAACTACTTATCTATTCAGCTCAAAAGGCAAAAACAGCAGGGGCGGCCAAGATACTTGCACTTGAGAAGTGTTAATATCATTAAAACCAATTTAACGTACATTTTTTAAATTAAATACCATCAGTGGCATCCTATTTAAAATTTGGTCAGGCACAATTGCTGTAAATTACTGCACAAACAAAATGCATTTTCTAAATTAGCCCTCTAAAATTCTGTCCATAAGCTAGAGAAGATTTGGCTGGTGCACTGGATCTCTGGGAACATTGTCCATATTTGTTTATGAACATTTCAAAGAACAACAGAACCACTCATATAATATCAACATATTCCGACATACAATTGCCTTTAAACAAATATATTTTCTATCTTTACATTAGTATAATTTCAACTACTATAGACTCATAGGAATTAACTATAATTTCACCCATTATGTAAGTATCAGAATGCTTAAAGTTCATTCATTAAACAATAAGCATTAGTGTCTTGAATAACATGCAGTCATCCTAAATCTGCACTTATTTTTGCACAAGCTCTTGAGCATTCTAAATCAGGGGCTCTCCAATATGCAGATCTTGACTTCTGACAAGAAATCAGAGGTCTACCATCACTTTGCACCTTCCCCAGCTCCTTAAAGGACACTTAGGGGTTGATTTACTGAAGCCAGAAATGCTGATCCGTTAACCCCTGATGAAGACACATGACCTTATGGCGTAATGCGTGGGGGAGGGGCTTGATGACGTCACAATGTTGTTCGGATGAGACAGTGTGGTAATTATACCAGCGAGTGGATTGTACATTGATGACCCTGTATGTGTTTGTGTATATTGCATGTGTGGCATAGTTTGGTGCACTGGCAGCACCCTGAGCAAGTGAGTGTACACCTGGAAGTTTGTGTTTTTATGGTTAATAAATTAATCTCAAGGATAAAGCACTGTGTTTGGCGCTTTCCCTTTCTTTATGTACGGGTGAATGGAGACATCCAGGAACGATGCAGCAGGTTAAGAAGTTTTTGTAAAACCCTATGATCTGGAACGTTTTTAGTCCTCTGAGAGAAACACAAGCCTACATAGACCATATTTAAAAGTGTGGTCATATATCTGAGGTGAGAGCACATCTGGTCTTTTTGAGCTTGTGGAATCATTAAAGAATCACTTAAAGAGACACTCTTTTTATTTAAAGGGGCTGTAAAGGTTTGTTTTTTTATTTTCTAAATAGGTTCCTTTAAGCTAGTGCATTGTTGGTTCACTTACCTTTTCCTTCGATTTCTCTTCTAAATGTTTTTTTTCTTTGTCTGAATTTCTCACTTCCTGTTCCTCCTCAGTAAGCTTGCCCCCATCATCCGAGCCGTTCTGGCTGGGGGTTAGTCAGCGTGCTCGCCCCCTTTCTTGGGACTTCATCCCTGTGGGGAGACGCTGTCAACGTTCACAGTGTCTCCCCACAGGGATGTAGTCCCAAGGGAGGGGACGAGCACGCTGACTAACCCCCAGCCAGAACAGCTCGGGTGATGGGGGCAAGCTTACAGGAAGTGAGAAATTCAGACAAAGAAAAAAAACATTTAGAAGGGAAATGGAAGGAAAAGGTAAGTGAACCAACAATGCACTAGCTTAAATGAACATATTTAGAAAATAAAAAACAAACCATTACAACCCCTTTAAGCAAATTTATGGACTTTATTTAATGAGTTTTTTTATATATTTTTTTATAATTTTTTTATTTATTGATTTTATGGTCTTTTTTTTTTATATAAGGGCTGTTTAGAATATTGTTTCTGGATTGAGTGGGGATATTGCAAATTTTTTGTTTTATGTGTTTTTTGATTATGGCAAAGTAAGGCATGGATGTTCTTTTACAACTTGCAAGGGAATTTTCACTTTGCAATAAAATTTTCCCTTAGGTTAGTGAATGCGGTGAAGCTCCGCCGTCTTCCAATCATATTCAATCAAAAAAATATATAGTTTTTGTATTTTCTTTGCATGTGATTTAAAAATTCTTTGCTATGTGGATGTTTTACCACATTTACCAAACTACGTAAAATTTCCTTGAATGTGAACATCCTATTTGCCTTTAATAAATCAACACCTGTTAGCCACCTATCAACTTGAAAGATCCATTACAAGATGCAGAAAGTGGGACGGATAGGTTCAGTCCTCTGGTGTCCTCAAATAAACTGAGTAACTGCTCTGTCAGATTTTTTTGCCTGGATGTTTCAAAAGACTGCAGTAAAATCTATTCATCCATTTAGGTATTATCTAAAGAGACACCGATCAGGACAAGGTGACTGTTCGCGTAAAGGGCACCTCAACCCACCTACTAACCTTGTAGGTCATGGATATGCAATTAGCGGACCTCCAGCTGTTGCAAAACTACAAGTCCCATCATGCCTCTGCATCTGGGTGTCATGCTTGCTGCTGTCAGAGTCTCGCTATGCCTCATGGGACTTGTAGTTTGGCAACAGCTGGAGGTCTGCTAATTGCATATCCCTGTTGTAGGTGTTCCTGTGTTGTTCCTTCCTCTACCTCAACTTAAAAAACCCTGTACTTCCAGGTATGAGGGAGCATGTGACCTCCTCCTGTGTGACAGTATACAGGTCCAGAAATTAAATCAAATATATCAGAGGAAGTACTGAAACACTAGGGAGTGACATTACTGCTCTCCTTAGTGTTCAGCATCAGCACCAACCAACAGTGAGGATTCTGATTCTCCCTGGATGAAGGAGCAACAGGGGTTGGTTGCCAAAGTTATGATCAGTGAGTTGGGGGAAGCCCCTTTACAGAGACCCTGTTACTTTACCCTGAATTGGCAAGGTGAGAGTGTCTTTTTAACTATATACAAAATAATATTCCTTCTTCTCTTCATGACAGAGTACAACACTCTGTATTTCTTTTGTTGTTAATCAACACTCTTCACATTTTCTATGCAGCTTTGGCAACTGGGTTGCTAAATTCATTTCAAATGTGAAATAAAAGTATTTTTTGATTCTTGTAAGAAAAGACATTGAACATACATCAAAAGTAAATGACTCAGAGACCAACGGCAAAATATTTATCACACCCACAAAAATTATATTCTGTATTTGAGACAGCAAAGGAGAAAAAGCAGCATATTTCTTTCTACAAATACCTATATAATAGATTGTAACAGGTTTTTCTTTTTCTTACTGTATGTGTCTTGCTGTGTTTTCCAGTTGACAAATGTGGTATTATAGAGGTAGCAATAACTGCAGCTAGCAGGCCATCATTAATGTTTCACTCTAAATGGGTTCTTGCTCTGAGACAACTGACACTAAACAATATCCATGACACTAAGATATATTTATCCCGCCTTGCATTTTCCTCGCCGATCTTGCTGCTGAAACCGTCTCAGTTTGTGTGCCCAAACATCGCGCCAAGGCAGTGACAGACTGTTCTTATCCAGTATCACACGAGCAGGATCTGGAGATTCCTCATCATTACCGATGATCAAATAAGACTTTCCTACTTGAACCCGGAGGCAGTCACATGCCAAATCTTGATCTGGAACCCATATTGGTTGATCACCACGTCTGATGGGAACCCTCCGCTGTCTATATACTGTAAGCACGTTAGCTGTAAATTGCCACCATTCTCCAGATTTCTCCATAGACAGTAGCTGGGCCCGGAGAACTGTAAAAAATAAGGTAGACATAGCATCAACTCATGTTTTAAAATGTTATACTGGTAGAATGCTTGTTAAAGTGGTATCTGTGGTGTAACACAGATCTCTACCAACACAGGGCACAAAAATCAATGTCTTTTCTTCTCACTGCACCATTTAAGCATCTTCTTTATTCATTACAAGTACTTATATAGCGCCATCAATTTACACAGCGCTTTACATATTTATTATACATTCACATCAGTTCCTGCACTCAAGGAACTTACAATCGAAGGTCCCTAACTTACATTCATACATACACATAATAGGACCAATATGACAGGAGCCAATTAAACTACCAGCATGTCTTTGGATTGTGGGAGTAAACTGGAGTAAACCCACGCTAGCACAGGGAGAACATGCAAACTCCAGGCAGGTAGTTGGGGTTCAAACCAACGACCCCAGTGCTCCTAGGTGGAAGTGCTAACCACTTAGCCTCTGCGCTGCCTCAAAATATCATCTTTATATTTTGTCAACTAAAAAGGCTTTCATACTCACAAGTTTGTCCTGATGAGTGATTATCTGCAGGGTAGGTATGTTAATTACAACACCTTTCATGTATGACAATGTCAAGACTGTTACAAAGAACATGATACAGAGACATAAATCAAGTGTGAGATGGTACTACAGGCGATTTCAGCTGATCAGTGCCACAGCAAGAGCTCTTGGCTGCCATGCTGGAGACATTGTCTGAAGCAAATTTGATATGTTGAACACTATTGACCCGGGTTTTACACTGGTAATGGGATCATGACTCTATTTTTACCAACTATCACAAAAATGGATAGAGAAATAATTACAGTAATACATCTTATCACAGCACATGAAATGGATTACTGGACTTGCAAAACCATTCTAATACCCACACTCACTAAACATTAGTGGAAAAGCTAAATGTTGGAAAGACTGCTAAAACTTTACATTTAATATATACAACCCTGCAACAGGGTGGCCGTAATGCATAGGATCACATATATGCGTGATCCTACACTTCCGGGTATCAGGTGTGAGTGCGCGCCACCAGAGGCTCTCTCCCACTGTAATTCTACACAGCAGAAGCCGATCAGTGGGTCCCGCAGACTTGATGTCTTCTGGCTCCTTGCTGATTGTTCAATACACAGGCAAAACACAGTCTTCCTGTGTAGGCAAGGCAGATTGCTGTTCTGTCAGTAAGGAAGGCATGGATCCTGTGTTCCTGAAAATCGCCCATGTTGTTAACCACTTCCCTGCCAGTGTCATTAGTACCGTGACAGTGCATATTTTTAGCACTGATCACTGTATTAGTGTCACTGGTCCCCAAAAAAGTGTCAAAAGTGTCAGTTAGTGTCCAATTTCCAATATGACAGTCCTTTGCTATAATTCTTCAGCTGGCTAACGTTGGGGTCCAGTCTTTCCAGTGGTGCACAAAAACACATTTACAGCAAAGTCTCCATGCAGTGAATAAGATTGTTAGATTGTTAGTTAGATGGATAGTCCATATGTACTAAGTCTCTGATAGCAATTATAGATTAATAGCCGCAATGCCCTCTCACTAGTTCCAGTGTGTCAGGGAAATAGCCGAGTTATTGGCATGCCTGCCAGTGTCCATTATGGCCGCGCCAGACTAACCCCTATGCGCATGCGCGCATACAGATGCGCCGCACAGACGGCGCATACAGACGCACACAGACTGTGTGGGTGCACCCCCCGGCCTATTTAAACCTGTCACTGGCACATACAAGTTGCTGGATTATCATCAGCTGTGTCCCCTGTGTTTCCTGTATCCTGTGTATCCTGAATCTCTGGCTTGACCCTTGGCTTCCATCTGGACCTGTGACTCTGCTTATCTCCCCGCATCTGACCCCGGCTTGGCTGACTACTCTATGATCTTCCGCTCCTGTGTATGACCTGGCTTGTTCCTGTAAATTCCCTTGGACTGATTCCTGTGTATGACCCCCTGGCCTGGCTTCAGACTCCGTTCTTGGTTTACCCACGGTACCGCACCAGAACCCTTCCTTGCACGGCTACTGAGTCCGCTCTCCCAGCGCACCCCAGCTTCCTTCTGCCTGCATCTACCCATCAACAGCAGTACCGGCAATCCATGCACCTTTGGGCCCCGCACTCCCTGTCTCATCCCCAGGGGTGCGGTGCACTTAGCCGCAAGGGGCGCCCTCTCAGCAATCCGACCTCACACCAGAGACTTGACACAGTGATACAAGAACTTTGGTCCCGCTGTTCATAGCTCATATCTGCATCTGCCTAAAGTGACTCTTGTCCTCAGAACACAGGTTTAACAGTGCTCTGGTTATTGTCTCAGGCTGCAGGTTTGTAGCAAGTTAGTGTGCACTCAGGAACAGTGATGTTGTCCCCGCCCAGCAAGAAGAACTTATCTTTCAAAAGTCCAGAAGAAAAATTCCTTCTTTGCCCTCCTGTTAAGAGTGTATATCTGGGAGTTTCAGTCCACACTCCATCTACCCCCATACAAAGCCCTCTTCCCAGACTACACTTTCCAGAGTTCAATGCAGCCTGTATCAAAGTTCCTCTGTCCATCATGCCCACCCACTCCCTCTGCTGGATAGATGCTGAATGGCACTAAAAGCCAGCATAAGAGACTTGTAAAGGCACACAATGCAGCTGCAGCACAGTGTCTTTATAGTGTCCCTTTTCTAGCCAAGCACCTGACTACTTACATTTTTATACCTTTACATCTACTGTATAGGTTAAAATGTCTTTACTATACCCAGGGAAAATATGATGCTTGCTAACCTCAAAAATTAAGACCTGAAAATGAAAACATTAATTTGGATGTAATTCATGCATTAGTTGAATATGAGGAAACAATTTTCTCACTAAGTACTCGATTTTAAAGGTTATCCTGGCTTTATATTGCAGCTGACACATAAAATACTGACCATAAAATGCATGAAAAAAAATCAGAAGACTGAATGTTTTGGTAGAAATTAAGCTGTCTTTTTTGGAATCAAGGGAAAATGTGACTGTGGCTATCTACCGAATAATGATGACTTTAATCAAACTCAGATATTTTTCTCGTCTAGATTAAATTAAAAGCAGGGCAGCGTAGACGTGGTAAAGATTTTTAACCTTGAATTGCTTGTGATAATGATCCCTTCCTGCAGTATTAAAATAGATCTAAAGTTTTTTTTTCTTGTTTTAGGTAGAATATGAAAGTATTAAAAATCCCTGACAAATTAGTATTGCTATCTGCATCCAAATTAGGAAGATTTGTCCTCTTTAAAGATTTGTTCTTACATACACTTTAAGCAGTAGTCATTTATTTATTGTTAACCACTTGTCCACCGCCCACTGTCAATTGACGGCGGGCGGGGGACACTCTCGTTCTGGGAGGACGTCATATGACGTCCTCCCTTTAAAACGAGCTAGGAGGCGCGCGCTTGAAGCCAGCGGCGCGCGCGTGCGCCCGCCGCGTTCACGAGGCCCCGGTGCGCGTGCCTGGCGGCCGCGATTGCCGCCGGGCACCCGCGATTGCCCGGGAAACGAGCAGGAAAGTGGGTCTCTGCGTGTAAACACAGAGATCCACGTCCTGTGAGGGAGAGGGGACCGATGCTGTGTCCCTTGTACATAGGGACAACCATCGGTCACCTCCCCCAGTCAGTCCCCTCCCCCCACAGTAAGAACACATTGAGGGAACATATTTAACCCCTTCCCGCCCCCTAGTGGTTAACCCCTTCCCTGCCAATCACATTTATACAGTAATCAATGCATTTTTATAGCAGGGATCGCTGTATAAACGTGAATGGTCCCAAAAATGTGTCAAAAGTGTCCGATGTGTCCGCCGCAATATCGCAGTCACAATAAAAAATCGCAGATCGCCGCCATTACTAATAAAAAAATAAAAAAATTAAAATGCTATAAATCTATCCCCTATATTGTACACGCTATAACTTTTGCGCAAACCAATCAATACGCGCTTATTGCGATTTTTTTTTTTACCAAAAATATGTAGAAGAATACGTATCGGCCTAAACTGAGGAAAATTTTATTTAAAAAAAAAATGGGTATTTATTATAGCAAAAAGTAAAAAATTGTGTTTTTTTTCCAAACTGGACGCTCTTCTTTTGTTAATAGCGCAAAAAACTAAAAACCGCAGAGGTGATCAAATACCACCAAAAGAAAGCTCTATTTGTGGGAAAAAAAGGACGCAAATTTCGTTTGGGAGCCACGTCGTACGACCGCGCAATTGTCATTCAAAGTGTGACAGCGCTGAAAGCTGAAAAATGGCTTGGGCAGGAAGGGGGTTTTCGTGCACAGTAGGGAGGTGGTTAAATAAATTACCAGATTATAGCCAGGAATGCTCAGATCTATTGGATCACATTAATTAAGTCATGCATGGCCACCAGTTTTTTACTGATTCATATAGATAGTTGTTTTTTTAACTTAAAAAATAAAGTAGCCTGGCCATAGAAAGGCAGATCTAACTTGCCTGCCCTCAAAGATTTTTGATTACTATGTTCTAGGAGTTAAACTCCCAATTGTTGAAGTATTATATAAGATGATAGTTTATCTAAGAGATTATCTAATATGCATTTTTACACATACTGAATATTATTGCTACTAATGCGTGTATCAGGGATATCAAGGGCTACAATAAGCAAGGATATAGTATCCCTAGTTATTCAAATATACTAGCAAGAATAATAGCTTATATAATTGCAATAAAATAGTTTTTCCACTCTTCAAAAAGTTGAAAATCCCTTTGGTGCCAATGCACTCAAAGATTTTTCAAACAAGAAATTTGATGCAGCTCCTCTCTCGGTATTCCACTGGGATATCAGTACTTAAATAGTGGTGGATTCCTATGAGCTAAGGTCCGAGTTGTTTCCTGTTATTCTGCACTCCTACAGAGCAAGGTTTTTAGAAACCATTTAATAAAATATATATCTAACTTATGCAAATGTAATTTTGCATTACAATTGTCTTACAATATCTTGAACAGTCTTCTAAGACAGCAAGCTTGAGGGCTCTGTAGTATTACTCTAATGTATACATACACCTTGGGTGGCTGCACACACTTAACCTGTGACCTCATGCCTTTAATTTGAGCTGTTGCTCTGTTGCTCATCATTTGTTTGAAGACTGTTTCGTTTTATTGGTCCTGACATAAAGACGATCAATCACAGAGACTTATTTTCTTTGCCTCTTATTCTCTTACCACTGACTAGGGCTTAAGGGCCCCTTATCCCTTTCTTTACAGGGTGCTTGCCCTGGAACTCACTGTGTTTTTAATGCACAATAGGCCACCCCGAAAGATGTTTAACCCTTCATCGGAATATGTGTGCATTATACAGTACACAAAAGATAAAGAGGTACTCAACACATTTTGCAGGTGAAGACTCATGTACATTTGTTTATGATGTATGTATATAAATAAATGCTGCACATCTTAAATCTAGTCTGCAGTCTAGCCTTCTGTTTTTACTCTTCTTTGCCCTCACTTCTTGAAAAGCAGCAAGAGGAAATCAGCTTAACTTGATAATTCCCTTTGTGCTGTTAAAAACATTCTTCTTACGCAGCGGGGCTTGGACCCAATAGTTGTATCTCATCTCTTGCTTTCAGTGCTCACTTTCCTTCCCAGCCGAACATTGCCATTTTCTCAGAAGCCATGGCTTTAACTAATCCCATGAAATGATGATCCTTCAGTCATCTTATCCCAGCTGTGCCCGTGGGATCAAGAAAAGGACCTGCTGGGAGGAAAGTGACCCAAAGCAAGCAGAGAGTAAAATAAAAGCCATGGAATTCAGTGCTTCAGCCCTACTAATTAATCTATTTGCATCTAAAAGGTCCTTCAAACTGGAGGTCTATCACATCTCATTTACTGACCATGGTGAAAAAAAAAAAAAAAACACGGCATGGCTATGCTGATAAAATGGAACCTTGCTCTTGCTTTTTACCAGTTCTTTTCTATTATTGCAACAAGAAATTCTACATGGTGGGTGACAGTTAAAGCAAGGTTGAAATCTTTATAAAGAAAAAAAAAATACAGGAAAATGTTCAGGGAAAGCAGCTTTATTCATTTTATGTGTATTTATATGTAGAGAACAAACATCATAACTGCGCTGTGCTTTGTGACAGCATTTGAGTGCAGCAGGGAGCCAGAATTGCGCCTCCCAACTGTACATATCAGAACAGCTCCTAAAGTAGAGGAAAAAATAGAGCATTATTTTGACTTCTGTAGCACCAAGAAATCCAGGTTTAGTTCACCATAAAACAGTCTGTGAATATGATGAGCCTTTTATTTTGCACACAATGGTTCTTTATTGCTTGCAAGTTAGTTTTGGCCACCATGCAAGAAAATTATTTCATCTAAGGTTCTCCATACTTTATTTTTATGTAGGCTAATGCCCCGTACACACGATCCGAATATTGTACGAGCTGCTCGTATGACTTTTTTCGCTTAATAGTCGCAAGTAGAAATTAAATAGGTTATTAAAGTCACGAAAATTCTCGTACGACAGAAAAAAAAAATCGGAAGTGATGTCATGTGTTGTAATGTATTTGTATTGTATTTTCGGACGACAACTGTACTGACTAAACTAAAATTGTACGATCTGGTATCGTACGAGGAAAATTTTCGTGCATGTCCGATAAAATAATATAAGATGAACTGTCATGATCGGATCTTGAAAGCTGTGTACTAACGATCCGATTATCGTACGATTCTTCCTCGGACGACATTTTTCGTACGATATTCGGATCGTGTGTACGGACCATAAGTAAAAAAAAAGATCTCTCCATGTTTGTTTATTCTCCATCATCTTCTGCCAGCGTGGACATTAGTAACCATGGACAACAGGGAAGCAAAATCTACATCCACACTAATTTAAAGGGTCTATTTATAAAGAAATTGGTTGTGCGAATGTCTCAATCATTCACACAGCTGTCACAAATCAGCATTGTCATTTGCCTAATATGTTTATTTCCTAGGATTGTGAGGCCTATCTTGTGTCAATAATGAGGTATTTTCAGGAAAATAATGCATTACAGCCTCCAGATGGAGGTGACAAATGACATAAACATATTCACAAATTACAGTGAAGATTCCTGACAGCTGTGTAAATGACTGACACATTTGCATGGCAATGTTTTTATAGACACCTAAGTGTTTTCTTATATAGTACTAGACCTGCACATAGCTCCCAACTGGCTGGTAGGAATGCCTACATAGGATAATTATTTAGGCCTCTGAGATCTTTGGGTTTCCACGCCTGGAGCTGCATCTCATCAAAAACAATGAACAATCTCCAACCATTATAGCAAGATTGGAGCTGCTTTACAAAGGCCTAAAACAGATTCCCTGCTGTTCTGTATAAGTGAGCATTCCCAAAATGTCCCTCTTGTTGAAAATGATAAATTATCACAATCATTATACATACCGTAATCCTTTTTGCAATACTTGCGTAGATTCATGTGCACGCGGCTGTGAGATGGCTTACAATAAGACTGGCATTCAGAGACTAAAAAAAAATAGATATTATCAAATCTAAATCCTGCTACACAGCAAAACTCAAATACTGCTTTAATACTATACAGTAAGTTTACCTGATCCTGTTTTCCATTCCACGGGATATGCTGCTGTTGTAGTCATCTCCTCTTGAATCCCTAATTTTAAGCAAAAAAAGGGATTTTTATAACAGCTTACCTGTAAAATCCTTTTCTTGGAGTACATCACGGGACACAGAGCGACTTAGTCACTACTAATGGGTTATATAGATACCTTCAGGTGCTGGCACTGGCAACTTCCAAAACCGGAAGTACCCTCCCCTATATAAGCCCCTCCCATCCGGGAGCACCTCAGTTTTGTAGCAAAGCAATAAGTGTCCCAAAAGAGGGGTGGGAGCTCTGTGTCCCGTGATGTACTCCAAGAAAAGGATTTTACAGGTAAGCTGTTATAAAAATCCCTTTTTCTTTTTCGTACATCACGGGACACAGAGCGACTTAGTCACTACTAATGGGACGTCCCAAAGCAATGCCAAATGAGGGGAGGGATACACTATACATACGCTGGGCGCCATCAGGCATGAGGATCTTTTGCGGCCTGCAACACACTGCGCCCAAAGGCGACATCCTCCTGACTTCTAACGTCTACCTGGTAGAATCTAGTAAACGTGTGTACTGAAGACCATGTTGCGGCCTTACAGATTTGAGCCAGGGAGGCCTGGTGATGCACTGCCCATGAAGTTCCAACTGCTCTTGTGGAGTGCGCCCTAACTTTGAACGGAGGCGGTCTCCTTCTCAAGCCATAGGCTTGTATTATGACCTGTCGAATCCACTTGGCTAAAGTAGATTTTGATGCTGCCTGACCCTTTCTGGGGCCTTCCGGCAGAACAAACAAAGTATCCGTTCTACGAATCTGAGCAGTGGCTTTTAGATAAGCTTTAACTGCTCTTACTACATCCAAAGAATGCAATAACTTTTCCTCTACCGAGGTAGGTTTGGGAAAAAAAGAAGGAAGAACCACATCTTGGTTCAAATGAAACCTTGATACCACCTTAGGAAGAAAGGCTGGATGAGAACGTAATACTACTCTGTCCTTATGGACAACCAGATATGGCTCCTTACAGGACAAGGCGGCTAATTCCGATACTCTTTTAGCCGAACAAATGGCTACTAAGAAAATCAATTTCCTGGTGAGAAGAACCAAGGAAATGTGTTGCAATGGTTCAAACGGTTGTTTCTGTAGAACCGACAGAACCAGGTTTAAGTCCCATGGACATATGGGAATACTAACCGGAGGGCTAATACGCATCACTCCTTGTATGAAAGCTTTGACTAATGAATGCAAAGCCAAGGGCCTTTGAAACAATATTGACAAGGCCGAAATCTGACCCTTGATAGTACTCAAGGCAAGCTTCCTATCTACAGCCCACTGTAGGAAGTCCAGAATCCTACCTATTACGTACTTACGCGGATGCCATTTCCTGGCTTCACACCACGCGATGTACGCCTTCCAGATCCTATAATAGATCTGCCTGGATACCGGCTTCCTGGCATTGATCATGGTAGATACCACAGGATTAGAGAGCCCTCTCTTTTTTAGAATGTGGGCTTCAATAGCCAGGCCGTCAAACCCAGGGCTGGTAAGGAAGGGTGGTATATCGGTCCCTGCGAAAGCAGGTCCGGACGATGTGGGAGGGTCCAAGGACTCCCCACTGACATTTTTACGATCTCCGCGTACCATGCTCTTCGGGGCCACGCTGGAGCCACCAGAATCACTGGTTTCTTTTCTACCCTGATTCTGCGGATTAATCGCGGTAACAATTGTGGCGGTGGGAATGCATATATCAGTTTGAACTGATCCCAAGGGAACACTAGGGCATCCGAGCCGCAAGCTAGGGGATCCCTTGTGCGAGACACAAATCTGTCCACCTTTGCGTTGAATCTGGATGCTAGCAGATCTACATCCGGTGTTCCCCACCGCTGGCATATTGCCTGGAAAACCTCAGGGTGAAGAGACCATTCCCCCGGGCATAATTGCTGGCCACTTAGAAAGTCCGCTCTCCAATTTTCCACTCCTGGGATGAAAACCGCGGATATGGCTGGGACATATCTTTCTGCCCATTCCAGGATGCAATTCGCTTCCCTCTGGGCTGCACGACTCCTGGTGCCACCCTGGTGATTGATATATGCCACTGCTGTGGCATTGTCTGATTGAATTCTGACAGGGGACCCTTGGAGTTTGGATGTCCATGCTACTAGGGCATACCGGGCTGCTCGTATCTCTAAGAGATTGATGGGCAGGGCCTTCTCTGCTTCTGACCACTTGCCCTGGAGAGACCATTGCTCCAGTACTGCCCCCCAGCCTATGAGGCTGGCATCTGTAGTGACCACCTTCCAAGAAACTGGACTGAAGGGTTTCCCTTTTTCCAGATTCTGGGGCACCAACCACCAATGGAGGCTCTTGCGAACGGAAGGGGACAGGGACATTGGTAAGTCTAAAGCCTGAACTTTTTTGTTCCAGGCTGACAGTATGGCCCTCTGCAAGTTCATTGAATGGAATTGACCGTAGGGTACTGCTTCGAATGAAGCCACCATTTTTCCCAGCAGCCTCATGCACAGGCGTATGGATGGTTTTCTTTTTGTACCCACTAAGTGGGTCAAATCTCTCAAAGACGACACCTTCTCTGGAGGTAAGAAAATCTTTCTCTGATTTGAATCCAGCCTTAGCCCCAAGTATTCCAGACTTTTGACTGGTCTTAGAGCTGACTTGTCTCGGTTGATAATCCAACCGTGATATTCCAGATACTTGATTGTCTCGTGAATAGCTACTTCCAGTTTTTCCACTGAGTGGTCTATTAGTAGCAGGTCGTCTAAATATGCCATTATCGTTACACCCCGTGTTCTTAGATTGGCCAATAGTGGGGCCAGAATTTTTGTGAACACTCGTGGTGCTGTGGCCAGACCGAAAGGTAAGGCTCTGAACTGAAAATGGCGCCCTTCTACTACAAAGCGTAGAAATTTCTGGTGGGCCGGAAAGATGGGAATATGCAAATAAGCATCCTTTATGTCGATCGAGGCTAACCATTCCTGCCCTTGTAGGGCGGTGGCCACCGATCGGATCGACTCCATCCGAAAAGTCCTGATATGTAGGAATTTGTTTAGCCCTTTTAGATTTAATATGGGCCTCACGTCCCCATTTGGTTTGGGGACTGTGAAAAGGTTCGAGTAAAACCCGAACCCGCTTTCTTCCAAGGGAACCTTCATGATTACACCTTGGAGCAATAGTTGTTCTAGTGCCAGAAGGAGGGATTCTCTCTTTTGGGGATCGCTTGGCACGTTTGACCTCATAAAATGGGCAGGAGGAGTGTCTTTTAACAGCTTGTATCCCAGACTTACTGCGGAGATCATCCATTTGTCTCTGATGGTGTCCCACCAGGTCTCTGTGAACAACTGAAGTCTTCCCCCCACCCGATTGAGTGGGGGCAACCCTTCATGACTTGGGGGGAGGTTTTGTACCTCTCTTGACCCAGGGTTTCTTGTTACCCTGTGATTGTCCCTGATTTCTGCCCCCTGGATTTGACCGCGGAGGCCGTCGGAACTGTTTCACAGCCGATGTGCCAGGGACTGGAGAAGTAGGCCTCTTAAAAGAAGGACTTCTACCCTTATTCTTAACCGGAAAGAGTGTACTTTTACCGGCAGAAATTTTCTGGATATACTTGTCCAGATCTTCTCCAAATAAGCGTTCTCCATGAAATGGGAAGCTAATCAGCAATTTCTTAGAGGGAGCTTCAGCAGACCAGTTTTTGAGCCATAGAAGCCTACGCATATGTACTACAGACAGCGTAAAGCGGGAGGCCTGTTGGATTGTATCCTTTATGGCATCTACCGCAAAACACAAGGCTCTAGGTAGGTCAGCTAGGGCAAGAGCCTGCTGATCTGGTAAGTCTCTTAAGACTTGTTTCAACTGATCCTTCACTGCTTGGCAGACCCCAATCGCTGCTACTGCAGGTTGTGTCACCATGCTTGCTGTAGAGAAAGCAGATTTTAGTAAAGACTCCAATTTTTTATCTATTGGGTCTTTGTACATTGGAACATTATCTACTGGACATGTCAGTGATTTATTCACACAAGAGATGGCTGCATCCACTGTAGGGACTCTCCATTTTTTATGAACTTATCCTCCATGGGATAGATCACCGGAAATCTCTTGGGGGGAGTAAATATTTTATCAGGATGCTCCCAATCCTGGTAAATAAGCCCTTCCAATAAAGGGTGGATTGGGAAGGAACAGACAGTCTGGGGAGCTTTCAGCGACCCCAGCGAGGAAACAGCAGTGGTTGATGGCTCCGCAAGAGGCATTTTAAATGCTGATCGGAGCATGTTAGTCAGAGACTGAACCCATAATCTTTCAGCCTGAGATGCTGAGAAAGGTTCTTCCCCTGTTGATTCCTCTATAACCGAATCAACCTCATCCTGATCCCCTTCAGGTAGGTCGATCTCTGTGTGGGGCTGTTCCTCCACTAACAGGCACTCTGAAGGAGGAGACGGAGATCGGACGCGCTTTCCCTGTGACAGGGAAGCAGCGATCAATGCTGTTAATCTCTCTTCCAATCCTCCCAGAGTTGAGGAAAAAACCTCCTCTGTTATATATACAGGAGCCGGTGGACTGGGGACAGCCGTAGCACCAGGTACTCCTGCGGGGTTCCTACGGCTACTGACCTCTGAAATTTCAGGGGAGATTGGTGCAATACAAGCATGCCCAAAATCCTCAGAGCCCGATGGAGACCCCTTTGGCTTCCTGGAAGACTTATTTCCGGAGCGTCTGGACGACATATCCTTTAAGCACAAAGCTGAGGTATTCCCGTCGTCATACACCAATTTTTCTGGTAATAGTCTAACACAGTTGCTGCTATATACCAGCTGGTGTCCACTAAAGTGTCTTTCTATGGGGATGCCTGCATCAACCGCCTCTGTGTGGCACCGTTTGTTGCTAGCTCTGCTTGCATCCAGCTGACACTTGTACTGTGTCTTTTATCCATGCTGGGACGCCTGCACATGCGCAGAAGCGCCGCGGCGCGCATCGAGCGTCATCCACCCGCCCCGCCCCTTTCATAGGAGGCGCGTGCGTGCGCCCGTGTGCCTTCGGCGCCTTTTTTGAAAACAAGCAGGGACTAGGAGCCAGGGCCCTTTTTGCCGGAGGGCCTGTGCGGTGGATGAGCGCAGCAACAGGGCAGAGGAAGTGGATTCCCACAGAGAAACTTACCAACTGCCTGGATCTTTTGACTTAAAAAAGCCAAAGATCCACATGACAAGAAAAACGGACCACAGCGGCCTCTAGTGGTTTAACACAGGTACCGCGGTCTCCTTTTTTTTTTTTTTTTTTTCTTGACTACTATTAAAATTTTACATTTTCCAGTAGTTACAGGCATACACAGATATTAGCGGGAATACCGTTAGGTAACAGACAGAAAGACAAATTAGGCTTGGGGGTCCCCCAATAGAACCAAGTTCCTGGGGGCCCCCACTTACCTGTTCCCCGCCGCAGGACTCTGTTTGGTCCACAGAAGCCCAAACTTCACCTATCACGGCAGGCATTGTACGTAGACCTTCAGGGACCGGGTTCCCAAGGATTCCACTCCCCTGGACCTGTATAGCACCCTGCACAGACAACATCTTGGTCGTGGGTATGACCAGAGCTCTGGATCCCAGGGTCCAGCCCTCCTAAGAGAGGCATTACAGGCAAAACCTTGCTCTTCTGTTGCAAGGCCCGGGTACCGACCGTTTAGCTATGAAGCTTTTTTGGTCGGATCCGGAACAGCTTACTGAGGCCCATAAAAGAACCTGTACGCAAGCCCAGTGAAAACACATGTTACTCTTTGGCCAACACCTTAGACACTGGCAAAAAACTGAGGTGCTCCCGGATGGGAGGGGCTTATATAGGGGAGGGTACTTCCGGTTTTGGAAGTTGCCAGTGCCAGCACCTGAAGGTATCTATATAACCCATTAGTAGTGACTAAGTCGCTCTGTGTCCCGTGATGTACGAAAAAGAAATAAATATGTTAATGTTAATATATTGCAGTAAAATGTATTGATAAAATGTACCAAATCTTGTGTAAATTATCAATTTTCCAGGTATAACCAGAGCCCACTTTACATAGCTGTACTCTTCAAACACGCAGTCAATGAACCCCTAAGTTCATTCCACAACCATTAGAAACGTATCCTTTACACAGAAAAATGTATTCATTTTGTCAAGAAACAAAGTCATGCCAAACAAGTAGACAAATGATAGGTCTATGTATAACATGGAATTTGATGTAGCCCAAAATAATGAAAAGAGTACCGTTCAAATGTCCCCCAAACCTGTATCATTCAAATCAGCATGTGGATAGACTGGTGCAGGACAAACACGATCGACTTTTAAGGCTTCAGTAAACTTCAACAAAATGGAGGCTGTCTTCACACAAACACAGACTCCCTGTTTCATGAATGTGAATAAAAAGCGTAAAAGATGGCTTCAGCTCCTATTCTTCACCTGTAGAGAACATCTCAGATGCGTTTCACCTTTTTTGGGGCTTAATCATAGAGGCCCTTATGATTAAGCCCAGAAAAGGACAAACTGTATCTGAAGAGTTCTCTACAGGTGGAGAACAGAAGCTAAATTCATCTTTTACACATTTCATTCGCACTTATGCAACAGGGAGTCAGTGTATGTGTGCAAACAGCCGCCATTACAGTTACATAGTTAGTCAGGCTGAAAAAAGACACAAGTCCATCTAGTTCAACCAATAATAAAAATAAAACAAATCATACAATCCCATACACACAATCCTTTACCCACAGCTGATCCAGAGGAGGCGAAAAACCCCAGCAAATCATGCTCCAATTTGCTACAGCGGTGGAAAACATTCCTTCTTGATCCCCTGAGAAGCAATCAAATTTTCCCTGGATCAACTGTACCTGTAAATGTCATTACTCTGTTATATTATGTACATTAACTACTTGCCTACCGGGCCAATTCTGACACTTGACTCTCCTACATGTAAAAATCATAATTATTTTGCTAGAAAATTACTCAGAACCCCCAAACATTATATTTGTTTTTTTAGCAAGAGACCCTAGGGAATAAAATGGTAGTTGTTGCAACTTTTTTTATCTCGCACGGTATTTGCGCAGCAATATTTCTGCATAAAAAAAAAGAAAAACAGTAAAGTTAGCCCAATTTTTTTACATAACGTGAAAGATGATGTTACGCCAAGTAAATAGATACCTAACAAGTTACACTTTAAAATTGCGCACACTTGTGGAATGGCACCAAACTTCGATACTTCAAAATCCCGATAGGCGACGCTTTAACATTATTTACAGGTTACCTTTTTACAGAGGAGGTCTTGCGCTAGAATTATTGCTCTAACTCGTTTGCGGCAATACCTCACATGTTATGGTTTGAACGCCATTTACATATGCGGGCGCGACCTATGTATGCGCTCGCTTCTGCGAGCGAGCAGGGGGGGGCTTTTACATTTTTTTTTATTATTGTATATTTTACTTTTATTTTTCTATTTTGATGCTTTCTTTTGAAAAAAAAAATGGATTACTTTTATTCCTATTACAAGGTATGTAAACATCCCTTGTAATAGGAATATGACATGACAGGTCCTCTTTACAGTGAGATCTGGGGTCTATAAGTTCCCATATCTCACCTATAGGCTGGGAAGCCTGAAATAAAAATAAAAAAAGATCTCAGCTTCCCAGCCGAGACGGTGGCATTTTTTCAAATGCAGAGGCCAGGCGTGACGTCATAACATTGTGCCCAGCCTCCAAACGATCATAGAGACTTTGGGGACCATCTGGCCCACCGGAAATCTCTATTGTCAACATCCAGCGCCAGTTGGTTCCTTCTCTGGCTCACCGATCAGACGGGTGAGTCGGTAGAAGCACCGGAAGGTGGTGGAAAGGGGGACGTCCTCTCTGGCCGCCTGTAAGAACAATCAGCCGCTATGATTGTTCTTACCGTAAAGGGAATCACCGATTTTAAAAGAAGATATCTGAATGATGCCTGTAACTGCAGGCATCATTCAGATTTCCCCACTCAAAATCTGTGACGTCATATGACGTTGGGCGGGCGGGAAGTGGTTAAAGCGTTTGTTAACCCAAATAAAAAAAATAAAGATCCTGTTCAGTGCTTGTGCTGTGTCATTTGGACCCCCGTATCACCTAAAATACCTGGCTGATCCTGCCTGGCTATACACTCCCCTCTGAAAACTGACCTAGATAATCATGGCTGCTGTGCCCTGACACCGTGGTCAGTTTGCGTGATTCCATCATCCGCAGCCTGCTATCTGTCTCCTACTCCCCCTCCTCCCCTCTCCATTCTCTGCCTGTCTCTGCTCGTACCAGTGCCTGCCCCCAGCTCCTGCTTTCAGATAAAAGTGGTCTCTGCACCGGATTCACCGTAAGATCACTTGTATCGGCGGCGGGAGAGGGCCCCCGTCCCATCGCTCTCCGGTGCCCTCCGCCGCTTACCGGAGGCGATCGGATCCTTCTCGGTCTGTGGCATGGAGATGAGTGAGGGAAAGATGGCCCCCACCCGTATCCATACCACTGCAGGGCGGAAGCGACGTCAAAACTTCACTTCCACCCAATGCTCTTAAATAAATAAAAAATATTTATTTTTTAATTACATTACATTTTTTTTTTTTATTATTGCATTTTTGTGTAAAGATGAGATCTGAGATCTTTTTGACCCCAGATCTCATATTTAAGAGGACCTGTCAGGCTTTTTTTTCTATTACAAGGAATGTTTACATTCCTTGTAATAGGAATAAAAGTGACCCAAATCATAATAAAAAAAAACTGTGTCAAAATAAAAAAATTAAAGTAAAATAAAATAAAAATAATTATTATAGCCCTAGACCTCCTCTGTAACTCAAAACGTGCAACCTGTAGAATTACATGGAGATTTTTAAGGGTAAAAGTTTGTCGCCATTCCACGAGCGGCCGCAACTTTGCAGAGTACATGTTGGGTAACAATTTATTCTGCGTAACATTATCTTTCACAATATAAAAAAAATGGGCTAACTTTACTGTTGTCTTATTTTTTTTTTAAAGTGCACTTGTAAGACCTCTGCACAAATACGGTGTGACAAAAAGTATTGCAACGACCGCCATTTTATTCTCTAGGGTGTTAGAAAAAAAAGTATATAATGTTTGGGGGTTCTAAGTAATTTTCTAGCAAACAAAAAATAAATGTTTTTAACTTGTAAACACCAAATCTCAGAAAGAGGCTCAGTCCTCAAGTGGTTAATAGAAGTGGGTTAACAACCACTTTAAGGAAATAATCCAGGCCTTTTTTAAAGCAATCTACTGAGCTGGCCAGAACCACCTCTGGAGGGAGTATATTCCACATATTCACAGCTCTTATGCCCTGTACACACTATCAGTTTTTTCCGACAGGAAAAACGTGTTTTTTTTCAGCAGGAAAACTGCTCAAAATTGTCTTGCATACACACGGTCACTCAAATCTTGGCTGAAATTCCGAACGTCAAGAACGCGGTGACGTACAACACGTACGACGAGCCGAGATCAATGAAGTTCAATAGGCAGTTCGGCTCTTCTGCGTGTTTTTTTTGCGTCGTAATTGCATACAGATGACCGCTATTCCCGATAGGAATTTTTCCTGCCACGAAAATTGAGATCCTGCTCTCAATCTTTTCTTGGCCGGAATTCTCACAGAAAAAGTGCGATGGAGCATACACACGGTCAGAATTCGCGACAAAAAGCTCACAACGCACTTTTCTCTTCGGGAATCGCGATTGTGTGTACGAGGCATAACTGTGAAGAAACCTTTTCGTATTTGGAGATGAAATCTTTTTTACTCTAGACTTAAAGAGTGCCCCCTTGTCCTCTGTGATGACCTTAAAGTGAATAACTCAACACCAAGTTCACTATATGGACCCCTTATGTATTTGTACATGTTGATCGTATCCCCTCTTAATCGATTCTGAGAATGCAAGTGTTTTTTAATTGTCTTATGGTTCAACTCAATAGATACATTTTTTTTTCTAGTTTTTCTCTCAACCTGACTAAGTATATAAATATGTAAGCACTCAAGCTCCAGGCAAATATAAAAGAAATAATGAATGCAGTTATAATTCCTGTTAAAAATATTCTTACATATATTTTTACATATTAGCATTAGCAAGTCCCTGAATTTGTCTTGACATCAGCCACCTGTCATCCCCTGTACAAAGCACTAGGTCTGGGAGAACAATGGACAACGCTAATAGCCAATCAGGCTCTGCCACATTCACATGTATTGACAGGCAAAGAGAGCAGACTGATGCTGGCCATACACAATCAGAAAAATCGTACGAACGAACTTTCGAAAAACGAACGTTTGGCCGTGAGCGCAAACGATAGTGCCATCATGTATTGACCGATAAATCGTTCAGTGGACATAAATAAAAAAAATTTTTTTTTTTTTTTACATATACCTAGTGCAGAAAGTTTGGACGGGAAACACATTAACCTTTCAATTTATCGTTCATTCGGCAGAAAATTTTCAAACTTTTCGGCTCAAAAACGTCCCAACGATTATTGATTTTGTGCCCATTAACTGTTCGAAAAACAAACGAACTGTCTGAACGACTGATTTTCGCCCGATTTTTCGTATAGTGTATGGCCAGCATTAGCACAGCAGATTATTAGCGTGTTTCTGCATTGTCCAATCCAGTCCAATGTAGTTGTGAGTGTGACATCACTCTATTCATAAATATTAACAGAGAATGTGGTATGTAAAAGAAAAAAAATGGGTTGTCAGAATTGCATACTCTTTTTCTTGTGCAAATTCCAACTGAAGCATGATCTTCTATAGTAGTGGTTCTCAACTCCTGTCCTCAGGACCCACTAACAGGCCAGATTTTAAGTACTACCTTGGGAAGATGCAGACTAGAATACTGCAATCATTGAGCAGCAAAGGATATCACCTGATCTATAGGGATGAAATCAGGTTTGTCGCTACCATGGGTTTGTGGTAAATCCCTGCTTTTTTTTGTTTTTGTTTGTCTTGTTTTTGGCATTTTGGCGTCCTGTGCCTTTTTAACCACTTCAGCCCCAGAAGGATTTGCCCCCTTAATGACCAGGTCATTTTTTGCGAAACGGCACTGCGTAGCTTTAACTGACAGTTGTGTGGTCGTACGAAGCTGTACCCAAACAAAATTGACGTCCCTTTTTACCAACAAACAGAGCTTTCTTTTGGTGGTATTTGATCACCTCTGCGGTTTTTATTTTTTGCGCTATAAACAAATCAAGAGTTTTGAAGATTGGCTTTCTATTTTGACTGGCCCCAAATTTATTAAAAAAACAGAGTGCTTACTGTATTGCTTAAAATTACTTACGGACACAAGGCATATGGGGAGATCGGCTTTGTTCGTATCCTTGAGTGCAGCGATTGCATGTTAGGCCAGTCACTCCAGTCTTGCATGGGCATTGACCAGTTGTTTGATTGCACATGGCATTGACAGCTCCTATTGGGTGACACTGGCAAGCTGCAGTCATAAAGAAAATAATGATAATAATAGTAAAAATATTAATAAGAAAAATGTAATTTAGCTGTAGTTTATTTCTATCTGTAACATTCTGTATTTTTTAGAAGGTATGTGCTTTGTAACACATTCTGAGTCTTTAACTGGAAATGATTTTGGGATTTTTGTACATTTACATGATTAGTAAATATATAATAGAATAACTAGACCAATACTGTATTGTTTTAGAAAGTGCCAAACATTCCCAACCATCTCAGATGTTCTGCCTGTTCAGTGCTCCAAAGCTCATTGTCAAAATCCTCTCTGCCAGGCAATCTCTATTCATTTCTATCGAGAGTTCATACTTCATATTTCAAAGGTATATGAATTCTCTATAGGATTGAAATGAGAGAACAACACACTTGCACAGGCCATGTGGAAGGATTTTTTATAAGAAAGCATTGGATCAGGGAAAGGTGAGGCAAGTAAGGGTGAGAAGTCTCAAAAATAAATGTAACTGTATTGAAATCTGAAGAATCCTTTATTCCCAGTACTGTTCAAAACTTCATCAAGCTAACTTGGATATCAAGAGTAGGACAGATGTGCAATCACATTCTGAATGTCAAAATATTGTTATTCTGAAAAGTCTTCCGATAAACATGCATTTTTGGATTACTCCAGTGTGTTTGCTCAAAGCTATGCAGGACATACAGGGAAAAGCAAAGAGGCATCTTCTTGCACCACCTTATCCAAATTGGCCAATGTCATCTTCTTTAAGATTGGTTTGTTAAGGATGACTTTCAAGATTTGCTGGTTCTCAGAAACGTAAAAAAAAGTCAAAAAGTCATTTTCTAATTAAACAATCAGTATGCTCAAATTGGACAGTTACCTCACAGCTATGGGTACCTTTATAAAATGATTGCCTTGGGTATAATTAAATGATGGGCACTAAAGTTGCTTGCTACACATTTTTTAGTATGAGAAATAATAAAAGAATCTTATAACTTCGTAGGGCTTATTGTAGATATAACACTTTGGCCGTAAGACTTGTAAAATAGCCCCCTCTCACCCCCTGTAACTGATCACTGGCAGTAAAAAAAAAAAAAAATCGAAATGTCCATTTAATTTACCAAAAGATGGGGTTACGTGATCCTCCAGTATTTTCTCTTCCTTTGGTTACATCAGAGGGGGCCCTTCTTCTAGCATTCACATCACTGATGCAGACACTTCCTACTGGCTCTCCAGCAGTAGAGTTCTCTCAGGATCCATAAGAGGAGTGACATTATAACAAGGGGATGGTAGGGGACCAACTGGCTAGTGATGATCTGCAGTGTTAGATCAGTGGCCCCCTGCATCTGGAAATGGCACCAGCGAGGGGCCTGGATGATGGAACTAGGGTAAGTATAACTTGCTAAGCCAGGTAAGAAAAAAAAAAAACCCTGCTGGAGGAATTAAAGGGGGGACAAGGAAGGGAGGGATAGTCATAGTTTGTCTGGAGTGGGGCTTAAAGGAGAAGTAGAGCCAAAGCTCTTTTGGATCTACTTCTACTGTGGGTCACAGGAGTGCACTTAGTTCTGTACTCTTGTTATCCAGGCTCAGATCACTCAGCCAGTCCAGACTCTGTAAGAATCCCAACTTCAATGTCGCCATCCATCCAGATGTCTGAGCAGCAGCTGACTCAGCCTCTCATTGTGCCACTAAGAGCCTGAGCTAGCTGCTCCCTCCCCATCCACAGTCCAATGCTCCAATGAGCTCTGGAGGGGCAGAGCAGAGCAGAGAGCCAATGACTGAGACTGTGGACTTAGTGATCAGTGGTCTTTGGTTGCTCAACATCTCAGAGGCAACAGGGGACAGATGCAGCATCAGACTGATGCTGCACCCGCCTAGGTAAGTATGATTGTTTATTATTTTAAAATCCCACACTTTTAAATAGTAACAATCCCACTTATCAAAAAAAAGTGTTTGCAAAATACACATAGGACAGTGTCAAATGATAGAAATATAATTCTAGCAGATGTGGAAAATCTTCATACATCTTCATTTTGTATAATTGTTCGATTATGTACATATGAAAAAAATTGAATTGCAAAAATGATGTCCCTTTAACAGAAAACGGCAAAATAATTACAGCTCCACCAGTCAGTTATTTAAATACTCTAAGAAAGCCTTTCTTCCAAAAATCATTCTTAGATTAAGTGTTTCTTCACACTGTTATCTGATGTCTTTGGGCATTTTATCATTGAAAAATCTTGCCTAAAGACTCTGACTACAACAAATGTCTTAACATAAATCCAAACACAACTAAAACAGTGAAAGATGACACCTGTACTTACGCTTACAGGTTTTTCGACTGGATATAGCTTTGCTCAATTCACGTTTGTAACCCTGTTTACAGTAGTGACAATGGCGCCCGGCAGTGTTATGACGGCAGTTTAGGCATATGCCTCCACTCTTCCTACCAGACAGCTTGTAGAGTTCCATGTTAAAGCGACAGCGATGAGAATGTTGATTGCACTCGCAAGCTAAAAGTGAAGATCCAAATTGATTTATAATCTATAGTATTTATTATTATTTATATATACAGGATTTATATAGTGTCAACAGTATCAGTAATAATATGTTGTTTGGACAAACATGAATATAAAATTAGATAATTGGATAGAAAAATGCAAAGAATAAAACAACTTTTAAAAAAACACTATAGCATTTTGGGTCAATTTTACTTTTTATTGAATTTAAATTAATGTTTGAAATCTGTTTTTAACAAGCAAGGGAAGTTCTTTGTTAGAGTTTACATACACTCTGAGGGTATTTGCACCTAAAAAAAATATTGTTAGCTAGAGTTCAATGTGTTAGTTACAAGCAATGTACTGTAGTAAGTTTTTTTTGTTTATTATGGTAAAAAATGTGTTTGCTTATTTTACTTTTTTAGTCAGGTGCACTTTGTTTTGCAAATAAATATTTAATCATTGACAAAGGATTTCTAGAGCACTGCAGGTCACACAAGGAGACAAGACAGCAGTAGATGCCTGAACAAAGTGTGTGTGTTTGTGTGTGTGTGAGTGTGTGTAAATTTAATCTTGAGCTACTGATCTCTAAAACAATATAATTTTTACAAAAAGAGGGCGAAGGAATTTCTAAATGAAAACTAAACTCCACCTAACATCTGGATAGGAAACGACATACTATATGTGTGAATTTTTTTTATGGTTAAGGCTGGGTTCACATATGTGCGGCCGCGGTTTCCAGCTTGGGGTCAGGTGCGTTTCTGTTCACCGGTTCAGGTGCGATTCAGGTCTGAACTTTTGCCTGAATTCACACCTGAACCGAACCCAAAAACGCACAGGACCTTTTTGGAGACTGCACCACGGACACCCAGGACATGCGTTAACTGGCTCCATTGAGAGACGGTCACACTCGCATGCCATTCAAATAGGATGCATTGAAAACTGCATCCAATTCACACATATGTGAACCCAGCCTAACGGTCTAAATTTTTTTTTAAAATGAAACTACATTTTTACTTTGTATATCCTGACAATATTAAATAAATTATATAACGTAATCAAAATCACAATACATTCCCTTTAATTAACAAACTGAATTCGATCCAACAAATATCTTTTATAGATTCTAACAAACTTTTAAACAGATTACATGATACTACCAGTTACCCTGATCTTACAAGTGATTGATTAACAGTAGAAAAATCCACTAACAGGAGTTCAGGGTCAAGTTAAAGCATTTGTTACCCTAAACAAAAAAAAGATCCTGTTCCTTTAAAGCATGAATAACAGCACAGGGCTTGTGCTGTGTAATTTAGCCCACTGTAAAGTGTAAAATATCTGTCTGATCCAGCCTGGTTCTCCCCTTCCCCCCTGCAAACTGACCACGGTTTATCATGGCTGCTGAGCCCTGACACTGTAGTCAGTTTAAGTGTCTCCATCATCTGCTCTCTCCTCTGTGCTCTCCTCTGTCCTTCTCCCCCTCCCTGCCTGTCAGCTAGTGACAGTGTCCACCCCTCTACTGCTGTGGCTAAAATAACTTTTAGATTTCCATACAATCCTCTCTTCCTAATTCTGTGTGTCCTTGTGTATATGCTTTATTGAAAAAATGCAGTCTCTACCTTATGTCTGAGCGCTGCTCAGTGCTCATTTGACCTCAGCAGGGGATTATCAGCCCCTTCTGCTGCAGCTGTCAGATCGAGAGAGGAGAGAGGTGACCAGTCACATGAGCGCCGAGCGGCGCTCTGAAATCAGATATAGACTGTTTTTTTTGTTTTTTTATAAAACACACACACAGGGGCACACAGGATTAGAAAACAGGGATGATTATATAAAAGGATATAGTGGTTTGACAAACACTTTAAATCTAGCAGTTATTATAAAAAAACACCTTGAAATATATATTGGCTTATTATCAACTTAAACTTATACACAGGAACAATATTAAATTGACTTTGTGCAGCTTCAATTATACAACTAAATACAAAATTACAGTAAACAAACCTTCTGAAGAGAAGAGAAATAAAAAGAAGGAAGCCCCTAAATCCAGCAGAGTGTGCCATTCTATGGGCAGCGGCACTGTGCTTGCCCCATCTACCCTTATAAATGCTACAATGGCGATGCTACACAATGGGGTTCATTTACTAAAGGCAAATCCACTTTGCACTGCAAGTGCACTTGGAAGTGCAGTTGCTTTAGATCTGAGGGGATGACCTAAATGAGGGGAATCTCTGCTGATTTTATCATACAATCATGTACAAGCAAAAATGCTGTTTTTTTTTATTTTCCTTGCATGTCCCCCTCAGATCTACAGCAACTGCACTTGCAGTGCACTTGTATTGCAACGTGGATTTGCCTTTAGTAAATAAACCCCCCCATGTGCTCTCTTCTTTCTGTAAGCCCAAATAAGTACCTCTCAACTTTCACAATTTACAGAGAAAGCATTACTACTGCAAACCTATCTTCAATATTCAGCAAGTGTGGAGAAGCTTAGTAGTAAAGTAGAGCTATATGCAAAACTTGTTTTTTCATTTCGGATAAATGTAGGGTGCAAGGGTGGGTTATAACCCTTGTCAATTGTTTTTTCACATCTGTGTCCCACTTGGGAGATTTACCGTCACTTCCTGTCCCATAGCCAAAAAGGAAGTGAGAGGTAATTCCTGCATGTAAAGAGGAAGTAAAGTCTTATTTTTAAATTTTACCTACAGGTAAGCCTATAATTAGTCTTACCTGTAGGTACTGTGAATATCTCCTAAGGTTGCGTAGTTTAGGAGATATTCAGGGTGCATGCAGCTCACCCAAAGTCCCAAGGCTATCTTTTCTTTTTCTCCATGCAGCCGATGACACCATTGACGCATGTGCTCTGAAGGTCCGGCTTACCGTGCTGGACCTTCAGAGCCTGTGTCATAAACGGCGGCTCCCGTGCGCATTCACAGCACCGGAGCCCGCGAACCCGAAAGAAACACCGGGAAAGATGTCAGCTATCTTAGTGGTGTGCGGGCGCAGCTAGAGGGCTTCATTCTAAGGTAAGTATTTCATAATGAGCTAGTATGCGATGCATACTAGTTCATTCTTCCTTTGTCTAACAGGTTTTTTTGTTTTGTTTTGTTTTTCTCTGGGTTTATAAACTCTTTAAGGGATTTCCTTACAGCCCCCAGGTAACTAAAACTAGCACCCCCATTGTAAGATTTCCCATCTATTTCTTTTCTGGGGACAACCCAAAATTTGTGATTTTCTTTTACTTTCACTTTCAATGATAATGGTAAATATGAAAAATAAAGAGGGAGAATCTCCCTAACGGGGGCACAGACAGCAGTAAAAACCTGGTAGGTGTTCTAATGTATTTCGTCTCTATCCAAAGCTAAAAAAAAGCACTTGCGGGAGGGAAGGAGTAAAATACTTTGAAGGAGTGTTTTATATATTAACCTATAATTCTTTTTGAACAGCACCCTTACCCATTTCAAAGAATAAGACTAAAGTACTGCCTCCAAAAATGAATGTGAAGTGATGAGCAGCTAATTTTCAAATTTAGAGAATGACCAACACCCACACTAACTGTGCATCAGAAGTATTCTTTGCAGTACACTATCCTAACTGATGGCCAACAAAAATCATTTAAAAATATGGAAATATTTTTTTTTATTCCTAGATGAGGACTACTCAGTTGTGGTATTCTTAAAAAGTAGGCACATAGGAACAACATTCCTTATGATTTACCTAAGGCTGGGTTCACACTAGTGCAAATTGATTGTGGGTTTCTCCACATCCAATTTGTATGACGAGATTGTGACTGGCTCTCAAAGGAGCCAGTTCACACATCTCCGGAGTGGCTGTGGGGCAGACTGAACAGGGGTCCTTTGCGACTTTGGCTTTGTTTCAGGTCCAAATTCAGGCAAAAGTTGGTCCTTATTCATTCCTGAAACAGAGAACAGGGACGCACCAAGCCCCTGCTGTCAGCCGCATCCATCTGCAGTGTGAACCTAGCCTAATGCCCTGTACACACAATCGTTTTTTCCCATGAAAAAAGTCAGATGGACTTTTTTCATTGGAAAAAACGATTGTGTGTGGGCCCCATCAGACTTTTTTCCATCGGTGTAAAAAAATAGAACATGTTTTAAATTTTTCCGATGGAAAAAAAAACGATAGGAAATTCCGATCGTCTGTGTGGAACTCCAACGGAGAAAAAACCCACGCATGCTCAGAATCAAGTCGACGCATGCTCAGAAGCATTGAACTTAATTTTTCTCGGCTCGTCTGAGTGTTTTACTTCACCGCTTTTTTTGGACGGCCAGAATTTTGTCTGATGGTGTGTATGCAAGACTGATGGAAGTCAGCTTCATCGGAATTCCTACGGAAAATTCCATCGGATTTTATTCCATCGGAAATCCGATTGTGTGTACAGGGCATAACAGTTTTTCCTCGAAAAGGTAGGTATTTTTTTTTCTTATTATTTTCTTTAAAATTATGTGTTCATATTGGATGCAAGTTTTGCCCACTGGAATTCAAAGTGCTGATGAGGAATGATGGATCTAGGCTCTTTAATTGACTTGTTTGATGAATAATTCATTGTAAAAATTCATTATAAACCAAACAATGAAAATTCATTGTACCCTTTATTTTTTCATTCTCTGTGACAGGAACACTAAAAGATTAAGGAAATGTAGTTGAAATCAATTATTCTTACCAGTCCCAGTGAAGCTCCCCTGCTGTAGGATTTGTGCATTATACTATAGGTGAAAGAAGAGCATGCTTCATTGCAGTGGAAAATCAATAGCTAAGTCTTGGAATGTATCATATGTTTTCTTCCCTGACCTCCAGCTCTTGATGTACATTAAATTAGTAGCTATAAGTTAGGCAACATGTACTGTAAATCTTAATTCCTTTCAGAAGCCCAAAGAGTTAGTGCAGCCACAAGAGGTTAAAGATAGAGTTTTTACATCTATTGAGTTTTTAACATGACAGGCATAATGGTATTCTGCAGAGTTCTCAGCTGTTAATTGTCTGCCTGGACTATTGCCATGAAGTTTAGAATTGTAAAATTATTTCTAAGTGCTCAGCATGACCCTGAATCTCCTTTAATGTAATTTAGTTCTTTCATTTTTATGTACCAAATTCCAATGAATGTTGTGAGAAATATTGATCACGTACACTTCTGATAAATAAACTAACACTGGTCTCTCTTAACCCATGATAGCTTTATATCTGTAGAAGACTAATGTGAAGGAACATGAATTGTAAAATAGATCAAAAGGGACTATCCATATAGGCAAGTATTTCAAAGGCAGATGAAGATGTCAGAATTGATTCAATAGTTGGCTGGTTTCTTTGAAAATGTAAAAAAAGCAAGTTCGGATTTATGAAAATATATATATATTTTTTTTTAAATAAGGAATTGTAACACAACAAAATAAGTACAAGCAATTAAACGTAATTAAGAGTAGGAAGGAGTTTGGGGTTCACTGCTACCATGGGTTCAAGAAAAAATCTCAGGATTCGCAAAGTTCGAAAATCACAAACTTTTGAATGAAAAGTTGCCTCCCCGTGCAGGCAGTCCCATTGGTGTCAATTGGAATGCAACGGCAGCACGGATACAGCTGCTGCTCCCAATCTGACATACATACGAGTGCAAGGGCATGGCCCCGAAAGCAGATATGATGTTGGGAATATGCAATGCACCCACACAGATGTCAGATTGGGAGCAGCAGTTGTGTCTATGCAGCCGCTGCATCCCAATTGACACCAATGGGACTGCTGGTCCTGAACTGGTTAACAGCTATATCAGCAAGAGGAGGGAGCTTCTGAGCAGGAAGGGTTTAGTAGACTGAGTCAGGCAGCACTTTACTGTCGGAACTGTAGTCCAAAGGAGAGAGAGACTCTGTCATAATCAAAAGCTTTTGAACTGCATTTGCCAGGAGGAGGGGAAAGAGCTGCATTTTCTCTGGCTGTACAGAACACAGCTTCCTTTTGCCGCGAGGGAGACCAGAGAGGGCACATGGCTGTCCAATGTGCATCATCACTGTTGCATGACAGCGGTCTGAGTGGGATCCGGAGTGCTGAGTTTAAGCTTTGTTTTTGTGTTTTATTAGGGGATGATAACTTGGATGGGGATAGGAATTCTGAGATGCCCAACTTGATAGTGACAAAACCAGGGACAACTTCCTTCCTATATACAGCTCTACTTAATCCTCTGTACAACCTCAATTGGTTCTTCCTTAGCAGGTAACAGTCTCTGTTAGATCAGCAACAGCCTCTTACAGGCTAGGAACTCTCTCTAGGTAGTGGCATACTGTGTTGTGAACTGCATCCTGGAGTACCTCCAACTCCACTGTAGATGCTGGTCCCAGCTCTACCAATAAAGGAAAATGCTAGCCCACCTGGCTACATCTTCACTAGCCCCCTGGATGCATCTTCATCAGCTCACCTATCAGCTTCTCTTCACCAGTCTACTCAACCGACTCTCTGGAGATCTCCCAAGGCAAGGTTAAAGAAGACTTAGACACACCACTGTCTTCAAGAGAGACCTGCTACATGTGGAAGTCTCTTCCCTTATAAGTCCCTTCACCGTGCTGTAGTACTCACATTTTCCTCATTGCTCCCACCACTATCTCTCCGGAAAGACTTCTCCTGTTGTCAGGATCCTTCCAGGCCAGCACTCGAAACCCAGGCCGGGGCAGAGCACCCCTTAGACTAGGGGGTTCACCTCAAGGACCATTGACAGTCTCTTCAGCTCTGCATCTCCATCTTGACTGCCCTGCCAGCATGACGCATCCAATACTTAAGGGCTAGCCCAACCGCCCTGCCAGGCCCACCGCCTGAGGATTGGTCATTCTCCCCTAAGTATGGAGATCAATCCTCCTGGCCTCCACTCACTAGCCTCTAGAAGTTTCTCCAAACTTCCAGACCCAGGGGGAGGTACCATAGACTTGTCTGCATGAGTCACTCAGCCCTGAACTCTAATAGCCCTGACCCAGATTCAAAAACTCACAGGCTTACACATGAGGCAGGATATACTTTGCCTACTCTCACACTAGTAGCACACTAGAGGGTGCTACACAAAGATAAAATTAATGCATTGGTTGTATCGGTAACACTTGCAATGAGTGTTTGGTAGTCCTCAGTGATCTAGGTCTGATAAATTTTATTAAAAGTCAGCTTCTTAGTCACAAATAAGGATAAGCTCCGGCGTGTTCTCACAGCCCACGTGTAGAGCCTGCCAGGAAGTCGGCACTGCGCTGTGCTAATCACAGGCAGTGAGACATTTCCCGATCTCTGCAGCCATGCATCGGGACAATGTCTCACTGCCTGTGATTAGTGCAGCGCAGTGCCGACTTCCTGGCGGGCTATGCACGTGGGCTGTGCGAACATGCCGGAGCTCATCCTTAGTCACAAATTACCTCCCCCACCTGCTGTGCCACGGGCCCTCTCTGACATGACATGGGCAGCAGGGCAAGCTAGTACCTCAAGCACATATTGGGCAATCTTTAGCCAATGGTGCATCTTTGACAGACAATACTCAACTTTTAGTTAGAGCCTTTTGTCCATGCCCATGATTGTTAGAGCAGGGCAGCCTTAAGAGAAAAAAAAAATGAAGATTATATAAAAATGTAAATCTGTAAATAATGTTCAGTGAAAAAAAGCATTCAAAATTGTGATAACGGTTGGGAAAATGTTAATCTCGGACATGCCCATGGTCTGTCTTCACCAACTAGTGTGGAAGTGCCAAGCTGGCATGCAGGCACTGAGTGTATAAGGGGTTTGGGAATTTTTAATTTCTGCTCCAGCAAAAATCTGGCATGGGAATATGGTTACTGGAGATGATGCTGAAGGTGCTGGAAAGTGCTGATTTGAGTTTCAAGGCTTTACTCTGGAGAAGGGCAGGCAATCCTTGAATAATGAGTACCAGGGAACCCCACAAAATTCCAGACAGGTTTTTACTTCCCTCCTGCCATTACTTTTACCCAGTTTGTTTTACTTTTACTGCTTGTGCTTGCTTGACCATATTGCAATATGCTCCACATGTCTCTTCTTGCACCATAATCCCATTGGAGTTGGAAAGAAGCAGTAGAGGAAGCAACAGGAGGAGGGGGAGCTGGAGGAAGAGGTGAAGGAAAAAGGGAAGGAGGAGTAGAAAGAGCAGGAAGAGGTCACATTAGCAAGACTATCCACCTATTACCTATTATGTAGCAACACCTCTACTTCTTTTAGGTTTTCTTCCAATTTTTATTTTGGATAGTCCTCATTTGAGGACGAGCAGGAAGCCTATGACCGATTCTACATTACATTTTTTCTGCGCTTCTGCCTGGCCAAAGAAATGTCCTCCTACATTTGTTGCTGTGGCCATAGTTTTTTCCCCTGCAACTATTCCTCCAATGCCCTGACTATAATAAAATAAATACATATTAAAATAAAATATAACTGGTTGCTGGGGTGCCTGGAAGAGAAAAGAATAAACTGGCAAAGCAAAAATATAGACTGGCCTCTCCTGTGTGCAGCCCAATCACCACATCAATACAAAAAATACAGAAAATAATAAAGATAAAGAATATAACTGCATATGAAAATACAAATTAAAAAATAAAATATATACATATATATAAAAAGTGTTGCTGGGTATCTGCCAATCTGGTAAAACCCAGGCCAGGAAATGACCACTAGATTATAACGGGAGGCTTTGCAGTGCAAGGAGCTTGGACAAAGTGGGGCTTAAAGTGCCAAACATAGAGATCATTATAGTGGAGCTCTTTTCTGATGCTCCAGGTGGCATTTCTGGAGCTGCAATGTGCAGCACTGTATTTGTGGACATGGTCTCCCAAATAATATACAGTCATTTCTATTTCAAGATAAAACCTGTCTTGTCCCTTTCACCTATTCTGTGGCCTATGTAAGCTGCTTACATACTATCTAGCCATAGAACAGTATGTGTGGCTATTGTCTATATTACTATAAGCAGATATTAGAGGCACTATAGAAATTGATGTGAAAATGGCAAAAAAGGGAAGGGTGGAACAAGAATAGCTAATTGGGATACACAAGTATGAGGAGGGCTGGAGAGGGGAAAAGGGAGATATACCAGAAGGAATGGTGGTTCCAATCCCCACCATAAATGAATTGTCAGAGGTGTAAATTAAGTAGGAAGGGGGCGATGTAATGGTAAGAGGTGGGATCTGTTGGGAAAAGGTAAAATAGGAAAGCAGGTTGAGGTGAAGAGAACAGGCAGGCTGAAAGAAAGATAGGCAAGTTGTTAAAGGATAGATAAGTCAGAATCATGCAAGATCATCAAGGTTTGGGTATCAATAGTTTGTTTAAATTAATCTTGAAATGAAAATTCCATACACTAGAGTTGGTGCCTTTAAGAGAGCTAGTCAAGTCCTCCATGAGCCTAATATCCTCATCAACTCGACACAACCATTTTGTATCTTTGGTGGTGAAGGGGACTTCCACTGAGCTGGTATAGAAGAGAAGGCTGCTTTCCCTAGGTGTCACACTACAGATTTCTTGTGTACAGAAAGTGGCACTGTATTGTGGTGAAGGTGGAAAAACACTTGTATTTTTGGGGCACTGCTGCCTGTATATTTATAAATGATGGTGTGCAATCTTGGGCAAGTCCAAAAAATATAAATCATCAAGCCCAGAACCATATATCAAAAAAGTGTCTGCGAGTGAAGGAAAAATGGCATGCAACATTAAGAGTCATGATCTTATAACCTGATTCTTAAAACCTATTGCTAATGGAGGACTTGTACTAAAGAGTCAAGATTTTGGTGTGTGACTCTGGGGAAAAAAATACAAATAAAACAAAAAAAATGAAGTCTTTCTCCCATAGATCTAAAAGGTCCAGTGTGGTCCTGGAGGTCTCTATAATAAGTATTTTTTTGTTATAAGAAAGAGAATGTCTCACCTATCCAGTAGACCTGCATTCACATTCAAACTTAGTTAGTGGGGTTCAATGAAAAAGTGTTTGTAAACCTCAGTCATGAAATCTGAACAAAGCACATATATATATATATATATATATCTGTAGTGTTTACATGTCTCTCTCCAAAGCTCTGAGTGTAATTTCTCTCTGGTGCTTCACTCCTCTGTTATCAGCATGTGTCACTTCCCTGCCCCCTCCTCCATGCCCCTGATAGATGAAGAAGGATTCTATCTAAATTCAGCACTTTTGAAGTGATACAAAAAAAGAAGACTGCAGATAAACAAGTAAAAATGATGTAGGAGGATTTGTTTCATCTCAATGTATCATCGGAGGCTATTCCCTTCACTGGGTATATCTTTGGGTTACATGGAACCCCCTGTCAATCAGTCCTGGGCTGTTTTGCTCACCCCTACTGTTCAGTTATTTCTCACTCTTGTTGAATTCAGACAATTGTCATCTATTGTGATTTTAAAGTAATTTTACATTTGCATGTACATGTTGCAGCAAATCAGACACTTTTAAAACTATACATCTAGAAGTAGGCAGATAAATGTCATTGCTGATATATACAAAATATTTATTCTAGTAAGTGAACTTGTAATACATTTTAATAATGCTTTCCTACTTACCCACACATTCATGTGCATTACTTGGTGTTGCTCTTTGCCAGGGCCTGTCATAATAAAAAGGCTTGCAAGCATCACATTCTGGACCAATGGTGTTATGTTGACAGTCACACATAAGTCCATCCTTTGAAGCAGTACAACGGGAAGCATGACCATTGCATTTACACCTTCCACCAACCTGAAGTTCAGAAACTCCATAAAAAGCAGTCTTCCTACGGATGCCCAACTTCTTACCGTGGTGTAGACGGTTAAAGACTATGCGGATATCTGTAGCAGTCACCCAATCTTGTAGAACTGGACTGTATTCAAATCTACGGGCTGATGGGCGACCAGCCAATGGCATGAAGGCTACAAGTCCTTTAGTGAGAGGTTTAACTCCTGTTTGGAAATCTGTACAAGTGGCTTCATGCTGCATGGGTTTTGTAATGGCACTAGTAGTAGCTTGGTCATAAACACGACGGCAATGAGTAGAGTAAAACTGGAAAGGGATCCAAGTCTTTCCATGGTCCATGGATTTATAAATTGCCATAGAATCAGGGCGGGGAGAACAGAAACGCAAGCTGACATAAACAAGCTCAAATCTACGCCCCAGTGGTAAGGTCAATGTCACATTTTGTGGAAATGTTAAACCACTTTCTGACCTCCAGCATGTTTGAGCATCTGTGTCAGTCATATATGAAGGTGGGTAAGAAGTATCAGTTTTTTTCTGGTCACAAAGCTGACATCGGCGTGATGTCACATTTGTAGAGTCTAGAAAATAACACAGTTTTTGTGGTGTTCGTCCACAAGTGCTGGAGGTGATCACCTCTTGTCCAAGAGCCACATTGATAAAATCAGGGATGCAGTACTTCGGCCTCTGTTTGGCATCATAGCAGGGGCTATCTGAAGTCCCACGGTGGGTTGAAGCTTTGTTGGAATTGCTCTCCTGTCCCTTGGGCAATGGGCACAGCAAGGAGATGATATAAAAAGGAAGAAAACCCCACAATATTCGAGGCATGACAGAACAATCAGGATGTTGGAAACATTACCTTAAAGAAAATAAAAAACATTATTAATTATGTAATAACAAAACTAAAGTAGAATGTACATATTTATTAAATATACTCAACAGATTACAATGTTTTACTTTATATATTGTTGTAATATATTGTACTACTAGAAACAGGTAGGAAAACTGTTAATTTATGTAATGCAGAGATTCGTCAAATTTGTAGAACCAAATGAATACAAAAGTGTGAGAAATATAAAATGGAAGGTATTGCACATGAAGCCATGGGGTGGATTTACTAAAACTGGAGAGTGCAAAATCTGGTGCAGCTGTGCATAGAAACCAATCAGCTTCCAGTTTTTTTTTACAAATTTTTATTGAAAAAGCTGAAGTTAGAAGCTGATTGGCTACCATGCACCAGCTTCACCAGGTATCAGTTTTTGTAAATTAACCCTTATGCGCTCCCCATGTGCTCAATTTGATAATGTAAACTGATATATTAAGATCAACATTGTACATAGTATGTATTGATAAGGATGAGCAAACTACTTGCAGATTATTAGCTACCAACACTTGATGTTTACCATTTTCCTTCCATGTGTGCTTTTGCTGTGACATTAGTGGGTTCTCTGAACCACCTAATGTAGCCAATTAACAAGGATGCAGTTGCTACTTCTAGGGCAGGACTTTGTGAATTTCATCAGTTATAGTAGAGAGATTACTGCTTTACTGCTCTTAGTATCGTGTGCAATTCGGCATTAGTTCCAATGTAAGAAGTGCCATTTCTTCCTTAAAGAGTCCCTTAAAATGCAACATTCAGTTTTTATGCCCCCCCCCTTACAATTTAAAAACACTGTAGGAAAATGAAAAACAAAAAAGTCTGTGAGGGGAAAAAAAAATCTTCTACAGGCTTCCGCCCATAGTGCCTAGGCAAGGGTGACATCACCATTCTTTTTTCAAGATCCTGGGCATTGCTAAGTTTTTAAAGTATTTAAAGTAAGTATTTAAAATCTCTCAGGAGATTTTAGGTACTCAGCAATGCCCAGGATCTCATCAGAGAGAGGATGATGTCACCCCCTACGGTATGGGTGGTGAGGGAAAGATAAGTATATTAACTAACTTTTTACTCTCCCATAGTTTTTGCATGATAGGTTGGTTTTATTTTCTGTCAATAAACAGTCATTGCGTGGGATGTCTACTACTCTCTAAAGCAGGGGTAGGCAACCTGGGGCCCTCCAGCTGTTGTGGAACTACATTTCCCATGAGGCATTGCAAGGCTGGTAGTTACAATTACTCAGAGAGACATGATGGGACTTGTAGTTCTGCAACAGCTGGAGGGCCCCAGGTTGCCTACCCCTGCTCTAAAGCCTCAATTTTCTTCCTCTTAGATTGATAAACAGGCATTCTCGATGCAAGTTGGTTGTTAAATGTCATAAATGAATTGTAATTTCTTTTTTGGTTTACAATAATACTAATGTTAAACTGCTGTGCTTTATAAATGTATGGTAGTTTTCATTTGTTTTTGTGGTTTTTTTTGGGGGGGGGGGTTGTCTTTTTTTAAGCAGAGAAATGCAGTGGTATAGGGGTGTCTCTACATTATAAATGGGGTCCTAAGCATACTTTACCTGCTCCATGTTATAAAAAAAGTCTATATTTGTGCTATACTTATCTCTCTGTGACATTAGAAGGCATGTTTAGTAAAGAACGTTCGTATAGCCCAAGAGGCAGTAGAATTATGTAGAGATAACTTGCTTTTGTATACTAGGTTACTATGCTGCAATGTCTGCATTGCTTTACTATCATGTTTAGTTTAAATGTGACCTCATACTATTGCATGCTTCCAAAACTATATGTATGAATGGTATGTAACTTTTTTGGCACATATCCTGTGCAATGACTTAAGGAAAGTAGTAAATTGCCAGGAGCATTGTGTATCCATCTTTTCCACTTCAGTACTAACTGAAAGCTTTGTTTGGCATTATTTTGTTTTATCTACGTTTCTTCACACCATTTTACTTTTCTTTTTCACATGCTTTCCAGCGCAAACAGTGTGTATATTCACATTCTGCTGTGAAATTTACTGGCCAAATATTAAAGGAATGTAAATGTGTGAATTCTTATGGCGCAGCCTTCCAAACTCATTAGACACAATAATGTTATCTGACATCCATGTCTTGATGAGATCCTGTCTAGTAACCAATCTCCAAGTCTCTATTGTTCAAAAAACACAGACCTCCTGTCAACCTTAATGTAATGTGACAGCAGTTCAAAAGAGTACGTTAATTATTAATCAATGATAACTTAAAGATAAAGTGTTCTCTCTCTGAATGAGGTCATTATCAGTAAACTAAACTAAACAACATAATCTTCTATTCCCTATACTAGCGATTCTCAAGATTCTAGTATTTTCAGTAACAACACGCTCTCAGTTGTGATTTCAAAGTTAACTAAAAGCAATTTAGTTGTTTTTTATTTTTCATATGTTTAATGTGCAATTTACATATATGTACGTTCTTCTTTACTGTCTGCCTGTCAAATTGTGTAATCAAAATTCTTGACTGGTTTAAGAAAATCAATTACAAGGTTAGGCTGATGAGTGTTTTCCTCTCTTTGGTTTACACACGTAGGAGACATGCTGCTGACAGTCCAAGTACCAGTTTATCTCAAGGGAATAACAGTGATTGAACAATGTTTTCTAACTTGCCCAATTATTTTCTTTCTAAGATCTGTTGGTTGGGCCTTTCTGTAGCTACCTATAGAAATGACTGTTGCCCAACTTAACCAAAATCATCTCATATCTATAGTCAGTTTAACACAATATCTGATTTACAAAAAATAGAAGATCTTACTCCTAATGCCAATCAGTGCTGAGCCTGTAGTTATCAGATTTAAAAAATAAAGATGGTTAATGATGATGATATAGTAATGATACTTGACATAGGAGCTTACAAGAAAGGTGTCTGCGATTCATCCATGCCTGATGTAGACAAATTTGTCATAGTTGTATCTGCCCAATTTTAAGTTCAATCAGTTATGTCTATTTGTGTATGGCCCACATCATTGTTATGGTGAGAAATATTCTTATTTTTTATAACTCTCATTTATTCAAGCTGTTCAAAATATCTATCTATAAATTTGTATCAATTAAATACCACATACAGATCAAGCAAATAAATGCAATTCTAAGTTGTCTGTATGTATTTCTGCTCATGTTTTTTTTTTATTGTGATAATTTAACAACTTTAAGTGCAAAAGGAGAATCAGTTTACTTCCACCTCGAGGCTGGGTTCACACTGGAGAATGCATCGACTCACAGCAGCACAGAGTCCGGTGCGTCCCCATTCACTGCTTCCGGTCCGATTTCAACATGAATTTTTGGCTGACTTCGGACCAGAAACGGACCAAAAGACGCACAGAACTCCTGTGAAATTCCCACCGGAGACGCTGTGGAGATGTGTGAACTGGCTCCAATAAGAGCGGGTCACAATCTCCTGACACGTAAATTGAATGCGGGGAAACTCGCATCCAATTCACAATAGTGTGAACCCAGCCTAAAGGGTAAGTAACATATTACATGTTCTATCACCCCCTTCCTGGGCTCCACTCACAAGACTGCATCATTCATTCACAGGGATCTGTCCCATCTGCCACTGCACACTTGTAATATAACAAGAATGGAAATTAAAGTGCCACACAACTTTATTCCATTAAACGTTAGAAGTTCAATCTGGACCTCATAGCAGTAAAGTAGCGCTTCAATTTCTATTCTCGTTACATTGCATTACAAGCCACAAGACTGCGAAAATCCTCTGGAGTGTAGAAGTTGCCTGCCCTGGAACCAGATCATTTACACCAACATCAATACCTTAAAGCCCTGTACACATGATCAGATATCCTATGGATTCTAATCCGATGGTTTTTTTCATCGAAAATCCAATGAAACTGTCTTCCATCAGTCTTGCCCACACACCATCAGTCAAAAAACTGACCGTTTCAAACACGGTGACGTAAAACACTCAGATGAGCCGAGAAAAATTAAGTTCAATGCTTCTGAGCATGCGTCGACTTGATTCTGAGCATGCGTGGGTTTTTTATCCAATGGAGTTCCCCACAGATAATAGTAATTTGCTATCGTTTTTTTAACCATCGGATAAATTTAAAACATGTTCTATTTTTAAACACTGATGGAAAAAAGACCGATGGGGCCCATACACGATTGGTTTGTCCGATTAAAACAGTCCATCGGACTGTTTTCATCGGTAAAACCTATCGTGTGTACAGGGCTTTAGATAACAATACCAGCAAGATAACCCTTCGGGTCCAGCGCTATCTTTCCACCTTCCTCAACTGCGCACTTGTTGTCCTTTGATGCTTTCTTCAGCTTTCTACCTGAAAGCCTATACGGAGGGATGTGTAGAAAGCTGGAAGACAGCTCTGTAGGAGCCTGCAATGCTTTGCCGGCTCCTGCTAGAGATAATAATAAATGCACATTTCTGTTCTGCAAAAAATATGTGGATTTATTATTTTTTCCTTAATGGTGAACTTAGTCTTTAAAGTCTTATTGTACATTTAGTGTAAATTAGCTAGGGGAAAAAAGCTGGAGGCTGTGCCTTCAGGAGCCTGACATTTTACCCCACGATCCACTGACATTGGGTGTAATTATTTGATTCCTGTGGGAAAAATAATAAATGCACTTTTTTTTCCCTGCAAAAATATGTACATTTATTATTTTTTCCCTGAAGGTGAACTTAGCCTTTAAGACACTTTACTTACTCATGCTGAGCCCTACTTTGTGTTCAGTGAACAAAAATCCTTATAACAACAGAAAAGTGAGTTAAATCATATGGAAACTATATCTGTTCACAATGTATGTCTCTCTCATTTCTGCAGCTCCCCCAAGCAGTCCCACCCACCTGTGTATCATATATGGACAGATTGCAGACAGTTTTACAAAAGTACTGGATGTGCATCTACAGACAACGTAGTTGATTTACTAAAACTGAGAGTGCAAAATCCAGGGCAGCGCTGCATAGAAACCAATCAGCTTCCAGTTTTTCTTTCTGTGTCTTAGCCCAGGTTCACACTGGGCTGCGGGAGTGAAGCCGTGCGAGTTCAGATGAACTCGGACGATTTCACTCCCGCTGGCAAACCCGATTTCAGCCGCGATTACAAAGACATCTGACACAGATGTCAATGTAAATCGCGGCCGAAATCGCAAAAAGTAGTACAGAGACTACTTTTTGAAATCGGTGCAGCGCCGCAGATGCGGAGTCGCACCGATTAGGACGGTGCCATTGCCGTCAATTTGCGGCAAATACCGGCATTTTGACATGCGATTTGACATGCCAAATCGCATGTTAAAACGCACCAGTGTGAACCAGGGCTTAAAGCTTAATTGAACAAGCTGAAGCTAGAAGCTAATTGGCTACCATGCACAGCTGCACCAGATTTTGCACTCTCCAGTTTTAGTAAATCAACCCCAATGTTTTTCTTTAAAGATATATAAGTATTGTTTTCTAAACACTTAAACGTTTTTAAAACCTTAACTAGATACAAAGGAATTTTATCATCTTTATTTTGGCTAATGTTCAAAAGTAACAACATGTCAATAAACAGAAATCTAAATGATACCATCACGCCCGTCTCACATAGGGGCGACTCCTCAGGCGACTCGGTCGCCTGAGGAGTCGCGTCCCGCTCTGTACTATGGAACCGTTCTAATAGGAGCGACCTGAGTCGCTCCGACTTAGAAAAAGGTTCCTGTACTACTTTTGGGGGCGACTCAGGGCGACTTGCATTGACTTCTATACAGAAGTCATTATGCAAATCGCCTCAGGCGGGCGTCTCAAGTCGTCTTGAGATCGCGCCGCCCAGTCGCCCCCGAAGTCGTGCCGCCCCTGTGAGAACGGGCCTAAGGCTACCTAGGTATGAAGAAAAATTGTTGTACATTTGAAGAGATTCCCTAAAAGTTGTGCCACAGTCTTGAAATTAAGGTGATCGGATGGGATAAAACCTTAAGCAATTTATTTTTCTTTATTTTACGTTGAGCAAAAAAATCTTAAAGAGACTTTTGTACACAGATTAATAAAAAAATAAAAAAATCAGTCTAAAGCCTCATATACACGATCGGACTTCAAACAAACTTTTCCTTGGATTTTTGTTCGAAGGGCGTTGGCCTTGAACTTGGTATGCATACACACGGCAGGACTTTTTCAGCAAACTTTCACCAAATCATGTGGTTTTTCAGCTCTTTACCGCCACCCTTTGGTCAACTTCTGTATTGTTGTCTGATCTTTTGCATTGATTCTGAGCATGCGTGTTTGTACTTTGGACTTAAGTACGATGGATTTCTGTACACACGGCAGGACTTTGCACCATCAGACTTTCGTTGCCGGAAAGTTTGTCTGTTTGCAGAGCGAACATTTGTCCGATGGAAAACGAAAACGTTTGTCCGATGGAGCGTACACATGGTCATATTTTCTGAAAAACCTGGTCATTTTGAAGTTTGTTGTCAAAAAGTCAAATTGTGTGTATGGGGCTTTACACATAGACTGTTCAGAATGCATCCTAACCATCAACCACAATCCCCTGTTGGAGACCTATACATCTGATGCAAACACAAATTTTCGGAAAGTTGCTATTTGCATGAGCTTAGGAATGGCCCCATCCACACTTTTCCAACTGGTTAGTTAGGCCATCCAATAACTGAGCACAGAATTGTGGGAGTCAGATGGCAGCATACCTGAGAGAAGCCGGTTTTTGAGGGTGCTATAGGGAAAATTGGGGAAATTGGAGAGCACACTAAAGGTTGGTGCAGCATCATATGATGCCTGCTGTACAGCCTATGAGGGTGATTTGATAAAGACATTTTTTTTTTCCTTTTGCAAGGGAAGCTGCACTTTGCAAGATACTTTTCTACAAAGTAAATGAGGTGAAGCTCTGCTGACATCCATCACATGCAAGCAAAAATGCTGCCTTTTAAATTCTCTTGCACATGATTGCGTATTTATTGCAAAGGAAAATGTCACCACAATCACTAAGCTTTAGGGAATATTAATTTGCAAAGTGAATAACCTATGACCCTTTAGTACCATGTACATCAACTCCTATTGCCCTGTACACACGGTCGGTTTTTCCGATGAAAAAAGTCCGATGGACTTTTTTCATCGGAAAAAACGATCGTGTGTGGGGCCCCATCAGACTTTTTTCCATCGGTGGTAAAAAATAGAACATATTTTTAAAAAATTTCTGATGGAAAAAAACCCATAGGAAGTTCTGATCGTCTGTGTGGAACTCCAACGGAGAAAAAACCCACGTATGCTCAGAATCAAGTCGACGCATGCTCAGAAGCATTGAACTTAATTTTTCTCAGCTCGTCGGAGTGTTTTACGTCACGGCGTTTTGGACGGTCTGAATTTTGTCTGATGGTGTGTAGGCAAGACTGATGAAAGTCAGCTTCATCGGAATTCCGACGGAAAATTCCATCGGATTTTATAACCATCGGAAATCCGATCGTGTTTGCAGGGCATTAGAGTTAGGTTGATTTGGTTTTGTCTAAATACATAATCACTTTAAGCAAGAACTTTTTCCACTACTTTATTTCTTATAATGTTTTATCACCATTATGTAATACATCCAGACATACATTTTTATGAAAAAATAAATAAAATAAAGTAAACAAAGCACATGAATAGAAGAGCACACATTGCAGTTGATAATGCTGCAATGTTATTACTCTAGTTAAATCTTACTTTCAGCTCTAGCCAGTAAGTAGCACTGTGGGCTCATTGTCCCAGCATAGAACATGTTCATCTGCCAAAGAGCGAGACGTGTATTCCCTCTGAATGTAAAGTGCTGAAAGAACATCTTGTAGCAGCAGCTCCACGTTTAATCATGTAAGTTGGATTATCTTGCCACATCCTGAGAAAGTTTACCAACAAACAAAACAGGAGCATTTCCCTGACAGCTCTTTCCTCCGTCCCCAGCTTGGCAATTAATTTGTTCGGAATCTGGCGGTGGATTTTTTTTTGTGTGATACACAGATAGGGGTTTAATGGGCATGTGATGACAGACATAAAGTTTGTCTTCACGGAGCAGGCACGGACCGAATTAGCCCAGTTGCACAAGCGTATGGGCTGCAATTGCTTTCTGTTTAACCTTAGCTTTCCAGCTGCTTGACTACAATAGATATTCTGTATGTTGTTTTCTTTCTTTTGTTCAGTTTTCAACTTTGGCAGCTTCCTCCAGTTTGTAGAAAAATACAAATATTTAGTGCTCTTAAATTTTGAGTATCTTCTGTGCCAAAACCCCATTTACACACACACACATACACACACACACACACACTCAAACACAGAAACACACATTCATGCATACACGCACAAACACACATACAAACATACATACACACATGCACACACACATACACACCCATACACATATACGCATACACACATACACATGCACACACACACACACACAAACACACATTCACACATACACGCACACACACATACACACCCATACACATATACGCATACACACATACACATACACACACACACACACACAAACACACATTCACACATACACGCACAAACACATATACAAACATACATACACACACGCACACACACATACATACATACATACACACATGCACACACACATACACACCCATACACATATACGCATACACACATACACATTCACACATACACGCACAAACACATATACAAACATACATACACACACGCACACACACACACACACACACACATACATACATACATACATACACACAAATACAGACCCATACACATATACGCATACACACATACACATACACACACACACACACACAAACACACATTCACACATACACGCACAAACACATATACAAACATACATACACACACGCACACACACACACACACACATACATACATACATACACACATGCACACACACATACACACCCATACACATATACGCATACACACATACACATACACATTCACACATACACGCACAAACACATATACAAACATACATACACACACGCACACACACACACACACACACACACATACATACATACATACATACACACAAATACAGACCCATACACATATACGCATACACACATAAACACACACACTCCCTTATCAGCATGCACAGCGAAAAATAAAAAGTAGGCTGATTTACTAAAGGCGTTCAGACTGTTCACTCAAAAATTATGGGAATACTGAACATTGGTTTACAGTGGAAAGTACACGATTAGTGTATATCCCAGCCCAGATTTGTAGAAAGGTTACATAGCCCATGTACATTGTATTATTCTTTCAGTACACTCACTTGTATTCAAGGGGTATATTGGTTTGTATGGTCTCAAAGATTAGTCATCTGGAATAGAATGATGAAAGTTAGAGGAAGTAACATTTAGTTCAAATGTATTTATAGGAGAGCACAAGGCTAATTAAAGATGTATTTACAGGCACAATGATATGTTCTAAATATCTGATGACTATAGACAATTGAGAGCAGTTTAAGGTAAAGTAATTTGTAAACTGTAATTGTCAGATTGTAATCAAATTGTGGTATTCATCTATACTTTATTTCAGTCTATATAAACCTATGCCCTTGCAATAAGTGTGTGTGTGTTTTAAGATTTTAATTTATGTATTTTACATGGACAATTTATAGTAGATTTATAAATATGGATCACCATATTGTTGTAATATGATTATCTCCTATGATTGTCTGCTCCATCTAGTGGCCATGGTTCAATATTATTTCAGTTGAGGTATTTCAGAAAAATACCACATTCTGGCCACTAGATGGAGCTGATGATAATATTACAAATTATACTATGATCATTCATTATACCCAGGGCTTTTTCCCCCAAAGAATAGGTGCAGGTACTCCGAGCACTGTCTTGAAGTTCAAACCGTTACCCACATCTCATTATCGCCCATTTTAGATAATACAGAACCAAGTATAATTTTGTGGTGCTAAGTAATTTATATAGAATGTGTTAATAAAAAGCACAAAAAGCAGTGACATGACTCCCCTGCAGCCAGCAACAATAGAACCTCCTACAACAATAAATTCTTGCCAGCAACAGTAGATCTCCCAGCAGCCAGCATCAGGAGACCTAACCCTCAACAAAAGATCCCACCCATAAAAAATTGACCCCCTAGAAACATAAGAACCCCCAGCAACAATAGACCCACAACAATAGATCCCCCAGTGACAATAGATCCCCTAGCAGCTAGCATCAAAAGACTCCCCCCCAGCACACCCCATCACCTTTTGCCATTACATAAATTCAGTGCTGGAGGTGCTGGAACTGCGCCCCCCCCCCCCCCGTTCCCGCTGAAAAAAAGCCCTGATTATACCTGTTTGAATACTTAAGACATCTGCCCGGCAAATTATTTATACATAGATTACATATTTTATATATGTAAATTTCAGATTAAAGTGACACATATATCTCTCTTTTGATCTGGTAAGAAGAATAAACACTTGTCCATATTCATGCTAGGTCTTACATATATCACCTTCTCCCACCACCCTATCGCAAAGTTGAGAACTAATTTCATGGACAAAATCCAATCATCTACACAAGAAGCTTTACCTGTTCCATCATTTTATAAGAGCAGACAGGGTCTGCGTTACTATTACAGTAGATAAGTAATTTTTTATTTTGGGGGCAAAGAGATTGCTTTAGCCTGTACTGTATATATTTTGGCCACACATTGCTTTAGAAAGACAAAAAAGAAAGATAATGTAATGGTTGAAAGAATGACTAAATTAATTAATAAAAAAGGTATATGAAAATGGTAACATGCATATTTGATTTATACTGCTTTATGTTACTGAGATACTGGTATAGTTTGCATTAGTTCATAATTTTTTATGTAGCCATAATTGATAATACCCCAGAGATCTACTTAAAGTGGAGTTCCACCCTGAAAAAAATGTTTTCACCAAAAGTCAATGAAAAAAGAAATGAAAAAAAAAAATGTTACTTACCAGAAATAGCGGTTGCTATGCGGAAGTCCCTAATCTGCCTCTTCATCCTCCGCCGTGGATCTTCTTCCTCGTCCTACACTCTGTGTCTTCTTGTGAATGGGGCACGCTGCCTTCTGGGAACTGTGTGTATCCCAGGGAGCAGCCGGCCCATTCACAAAGTGCCGCGCTGCTCGTGCATGCGCAGTAGGAAACACTGCCTGTTTCCGTTACTGAGGATGGCGACGCCGGAAGCTGCCAGGATCGAGGGATCGGCCTCGGCGGGGGCTGACATCGTGGGCGCCTAGGACAGGTAAGTGTCCTTATTAAAAGTCAGCAGCTACAGTGTTTGTAGCTGCTGACTTTTAAAAAAAAAAATTGCGGGTGGAACCCCGCTTTAACTAAAATATACATCCACTCTTCCGAAAATGCATAGACATACTGTATATAACAGAAATATTTTCACAGATTATGTTGGTAAGTTTAGCAGATGGTTTAATAAATAATAGAGATCTAACATGAAATTAGCAAATGTTTTAAAAAATGCTTAAATTATTATATAAACTACAGCCATGAAGCAGTAAGGCTTCCATGAGTTTCGGCACTAGTTGGTAATAGCAAAAAAATAAAAAATAAAGTATTTTTTTTTTTTACTTTAAAAAAAAAAATAGCAATTAAAAGGAAACCAACAAAATAAATGGGAAAAATATTATTTCGTTTGCAACCACTGATATACGGTAGTAGCTAAATAATGCACCAAAAGACATCAAATAATCATTGTTTAAAATCTGCAGTTCTTACAAGAAGGCAACTGAGCTGACAGAGAGGCACCCTAAGGCCCCTTTCACACTGGGGCGGGCATGTGCTGTGGCGATATAGCGTCCGCTATACCGTCGTATTTACCGCGATATTCTGCCGCTAGCGGTGCGGTTTTAACCCCCGCTAGCAGCCGAAAAAGTGTTAATACCGCCCGCAAACCGCAGCTACAGCCGCGGTTTGCGGGCGGTATTACCGTGGTGTCCCATTGATTTCCATGGGAAGGAGCCGTAAAGAAGCGGCATACACACCGCTCCTTCACCGCTCCAAAGATGCGGCTTGCAGGAGATTTTTTTTTCTCCTGCCAGCACATCGCCTCAGTGTGAAAGCCCTCAGGGTTTCACATGGAGAATGCTGGGGCAGGAGTATTTCAGGCGTTATTTACGCGCTATTTTTAGCGCTAAAACTCCTGAAATACGCCTCAGTGTGAAAGGGGCCTAAATGTGGAAACCCAGTCACTGAAATTTTATATATTTTTTAACATGTTAATCTAATTTCAAAAGTAATTTTCAATTCTTAATATCTGCATTTTTTATTAAGATTTTGCCTGTTAATCCTGCCATAAAGGTTCTTGTTTAGGCCCTTTCTGTTATGAGGTGCCAATGCTTCATCCCAGTCTCCAAGTTATGCTTTGGATTGTCTTTCTGGGGTTGATTTACTAAAACTGGAGAGTGCAAAATGTGATGCAGCTGTGCGTGGTAGCCAATCACTTTCTAACTTCAGCTTGTTCAAATAAGTTTTGACAATAAAACCTGGAAGCTGATTGGATTCAATGCAGAGCTGCACTGGATTTTGCACTCTCCAGTTTTAGTAAATCAGCGGTTTTTATTTTTTGCGCTATAATCAAAAATAGAGCGACAATTTTGAAAAAAAAGCAATATTTTGTACTTTTTACTATAATAAATATCCCCATTTAAAAAAAAAAAAAAAGCTAATTTTTTCTCGCAATAAGCGTATTGAATGGTTTGTGCAAAAGTTATAGCGTCTACAAAATAGGGGGTAGTTTTATGGCATTTTTATTATTATTATTTTTTTTACTTTTTTTTTTACTTGTTATGGCGGTGATCTGCGATTTTTATTGTGACTGTGACATTATGGCGGACACATCGGACACTTTTGACAGTATTTTGGGACCACTCACATTTATACAGCGATCGGTGCTATAAAAATGCACTGATTACTGTAAAAATGTGACTGGCAGTGAAGGGGTTAACCAGTAGGGGGCGGGGAAAGGGTTACGTGTGTACTAGGGAGTGATTCTAACTGTTAGGGGGCATGGCTTACTGTAAAACGTCACTGATCGCTGCTCCCGATGAGAGGGAGCAGACGATCAGTGCTGTTTCACTAGGCAGAACAGGAAAATGCCTTGTTTACATAGGCATCCCCCCATTCTGCCGTTCCGTGACCCGATTGCGGGACACCGGTGGACATTGAGTCTGCTGGTCCCGCAGGGACGGTCACGGAGACCGCGGCGAATGCCCATGCCCGATAGGGGGCAGGTTCAAAGCAACGTATATATACGATGCTTTGCCTGCCCGTGCCATTCTGCTGATGTAAATGTGCGTGAGGCAGTCAGCAAGCGGTTAAAAGAGATGTATGTTTTTTTTTAATCATACTTATCTTGGTTGAAGCAGCACCACTCCGATGCTGCATCTGTCCCCCGGCGCCACTGCACTGAGAATCATGCGATAGAACTTTACAGATCGCTCGGTTCTGACAGTTTCCCGAGCAGAGAGCTGAAAACTGTCAGTCACAGCTCTTTGCTCCCTCCTTGCTCATTGGAGCGCTAAGCTGTGGAGGGGGTCGGCCAGCTCAGTCTCTCAGAGACTCGCTGAGTGGCTGAGCGAGGTGTCAGTCCAGGTACCTGGCAGATCCAGACTACGTGGTCAGGATGACGCGGTGCCTGGACTGATATCTGTGACATCAGCAGAGAGTAGACTGCTGAAAACGTGTCACAGGAGTGCAAAACGAATTGCACTCCTGTGACCCATACAAGCTTTGGCTGGACTTCTTTACAGCTGCTCATTTCAGTCTCTGTTCCATTTTTTTTAATGACATGCAAAATATAGGAAGTGGCTAAAAGATGTTAGAGGAAATCAGCATCACTGAAATGAAGAGAAAGATGAAAAAAGAAGAGAAAAAAACAACATGACAATTGTTTTGTATTACACAGTATTTAGCAAACTAAATTACAACCAATAAGGGTTTAGATCTACTTAAAAGTCTAATTCCCTTTTACTATCCAATCATGTTATGTCCAAGGAGATGATTATATATTCAAACACATTTTTTGATTGACTAGTAAGAATATTGTATGAGTTGATGATGACCTGAATTCAAGTGAAACAAATACCATTTAAAGAAATATGAGACATTAGTATCTTCATTATGTCAATAACAGCAGCTATATATTACCAAGAATGCAATGTTAAAAAATAAATATGATCTTGAAACTACTGACTTGAAAAAAAGTTTAATAAAATAGATTAGACATTCTGAAAGTCCAGCTGTAGGTTCTCCACATCCCTTAGGGACAACCTGTCTAATGCATGAGGAAAATACATAAATCAAGTGTTGCTTCAGGTTATTTAAAATATTTGTGCTGGTGTGCTGCCACATGCTTTCTCTCTTCCTCCTTCTTCTTCATTCTCAAATCCTGTTCCAATGCCTAATTTGTTTCACATAATACAAGCTCTCCTACTCTTCAAAGAGAACACCACCATGTGTGTCTTACTCTGTTGATCCTGACTGTCCGGTTCAGAGTGTGCTGTGAATCCTCTCAATGGTTCGGTGAACACAAGATATTTATTTGAGACTGCAAAAGACATTCATTTCTAAAATGCACACCTGCTTTTAGCTAAGTGACCGATATAGAATGTTTTCACTGCAGAGGATTAAACAAAAACGAATGTTCCTACATATTTTTGTACTGATGAATTTACAGTACCGCAACATGTAAAATATTAATTTGAAAATTATTTATAAGCCTTGAAAGATGGTTAAAAAATATGCACTTTCCTTTAGGGCCTAATTAAAAGTGTTATTTTTAATAGCTTAGAGTAAGTAACAGATGTAGTAATACCATATTTTATAACAAAAGTCTAGTTAAGCCCCGTACACACGACCGGTTTTCTCGGCAAGAAAACTGCTGGGAGAGCTTTTTGCCGAGAAAACCGGTCGTGTGTATGGTTTCTCGTTGGGAAAACTGCCGGGAATCTCGATGAGAAAAATAGAGAACCTGCTCTCTATTTTTCTCATCGGGATTCTTGGCAGAGCTTTTCTGCCAAGAAAACCGTGAGTGTGTATACTTTTTTTTTTTATCATTTTATTAAGGCCAAATGCAAAACTTCACTTAAAATGCCCATGGCTGATTACATACATTCATAATACATACTAGTTTTTCACATTGTTTGTAGGGATGTAGTAGTCCCTAAATCATAAAACATGGTCCCAGGTCAGTTAAATTGGAGAATGTATATAGATATTGAGAAATTGTTGTATTTTTGTATTATGTAATAATGTTTATAAAACTAATAAAAAGATATTGAAAACATTGTTTGTACCCTTCATACAACATATCTCATCACATATATATATGAAATAAACTGAACGTTTGTTCCACCGGGTTAGCCATAGATCATCTCATACAGGTTCCCCAAGTGGGGCAGTTGTCTTAACGTGTTGTGTGTATTTAATTCACTTTATCAGGCAGATGCTATGGAACAATTATCTACAAAATACAATAATATACTGTAAACCACAATTATGAAGGTACATACAATTTTTTTATTTTTTTGGGCGAGAAGGGGGAGTGTGTATACTTACCTGTCCCCGGTAAGCCCGCGCATGCTCGATGAGACTTCGACGCATGCGCAGTAGCGTACAAGGGTAGTGTAGGGTGTAGCAAGATGGCGGCGACGGCATTGAATGTGACGAGCGCCGGCTCATCGTAGTCGATGACGTCACCGCGTTCTTGCCATTCAAAAGAACGGCGGTTCTTTTGAATGGTGTGTGTGTACACAGGGCTTGGCAAGACAAAAACCGACGTATTTTTCAGACGGGATTCCCGCCTGTGTGTACGAGGCTTAAAGGGGTTGTAAAGGTTCGTTTTTTATTTTCTAAATAGGTTCCTTTACGCTAGTGCATTGTTGGTTCGCTTACCTTTTCCTTAGATTTCCCTTCTAAATATTTGTTTTCTTTGTTTTCTTTGTCTGAATTTCTCACTTCCTGTTTATCCTCAGTAAGCTGTTCAGTAAGCTGTTCTGGATGACTCCACACCACTCGGATGATGGTGTGGAGTTCAGTGAGGAGAAACAGGAAGTGAGAAATTCAGACAAAGAAAACAAACCTTTAGAAGGTAAATCAAAGGAAAAGGTAAGTGAAGCAACAATGCACTAGCTTAAAGGAACCTATTTAGAAAATAAAAAATGTACCTTTACAACTCCTTTAAGAACTAAACCTTTATGGAAACTTTGAAAATTAAGGCAAAAATATAAACACTTCATTTGGCACCTAAAGCGTTCACTATCAGAGTTTAAAGCCTAGTACACACTAGTAGTTTTTTTTTCGTTCAACCCAGAAGGGCTGAATGAAAAAAAACTGACAGCTCAGGTCAACAGCGATCTCCCCTGCTGTGCTATTGTGTTCTAACAGGGGGACAGCCAGAACACTCCATTGGCTGAGAGCGCTGACTGGGAACCGATTGGCAGATGTTTTTCACTCATGCCCCATCGGCAGGAGTCGGGGGAACGGCCGGCTTCTGTCGGACCGGCTGCAGTACAGACGGCCCGAATGTTGGCTGATTTCTATTGAACCAGACAATGCCACCCGACATTCAGCCCATACTGTATGTACTAAGCTCAAGGCAACACCATGAGGATGATAGATCTACCCTACTGATCAACCATGAGACCACATCATGTTATAAACAAGATTTGGAGAAACAAGTGTACTGAATAAGACCACAAAACATGCTGGTAGTAATAATATGTAAATTTAGTCCAATCTAGAGGTGATAGTAAATATTCTTAGGCCCCTTTCAAACGGGCGGACCGTATGTCCGTTTTTCACCCGTCCGTTTTCGGATGAAAAACGGACATACATGTATCCCTATGGGACAGCGGATGTCAGCGGATGAATATCCGCTGACACCCGATCTCACCCGTGTCCGCTACGCTCCGTTTTTCAGGATAGAAAAATTTCTATTTTTCTATCCATCTGCGGAGCGGATCGGATGAACACGGACAGACGGTCCGTGTTCATCCGATCCCCCATAGGGGAGAGCGGAGATCTGACAGGGCGGTCCCTGCACAGTGTGCGGGGACCGCCCAGTCATCAGCCGGCTCAGCGGGGATCAACGGAGCGATCCCCGCTGAGCAAGCGGAGGTTCACGGGGCGGATCATGACTGATCCGTCCCGTGTGAAAGAAGCCTTACCCTTCTACTTGCATCAACTGGACAACATTTTAAAATATTACAGAGGTGATTGTGTACATTTGTGTTTGTGTTTTATTTATTTATTTTTGCTTTTGTTTTCCTTTCCCTTTCCCTGTAAACAAAGATTGTCTCTTTGTTTACATTCTGCTAAAACTTTTTTTGAATCAGTACTGTTAGGACCTTGAAGAAGGGGACATACCAAGTCCTTAAAAAATTGTATGTTAGTGCAAATAGAAAAGTATCACAGACAGTACT